>CM035632.1:39012891-41412891 GCA_020496765.1 Gossypium stocksii
TCTTACGAAACTCTTTGGCTCCGTCTTCAGCTTTTCTCTTTTCATTTCCGAGCTCTTTGGCTTTGCAAGCTCGCTCGACAAGTACAACGAACTCTTTGATTTCCAGAATTCCAACCAGTAATTTGATATCTTCATTTAATCCATCCTCAAAGTGTTTACACATAATGGCCTCGGATGACACACACTCAACAGCATATCAGTTGAGCCGTACGAATTCTCTCTCATATTCAGTTACTATCATTCGACCCGATTTAAGCTCAAGAAATTCCTTTCGTTTTTGGTCAATGAATCTCTGACTGATATACTTTTTGCGCAATTTGGTTTGGAAAAACTCCCAGGTGACCCGCTCTCTTGGCACAACAGAAACCAATGTGTTCCACCAATAGTAGGCAGAATCGCGTAACAGAGATACATCACATTTTAAACATTCCTCTGGCGAACATGATAATTCATCGAACACTCGGATTGTATTATCGAGCCAAAACTCTGCCCGCTCAGCATCATCACTAACTGTAGCCCGGAACTCTTCAGCCTCGTATTTTTTAATTTTGTCGACCAGGGGTCTACTCGACCGCAATGGATCGATTACAGGAGGGGCTACATAAGTCCAAAGCGGAGTATTTGAGGGCGGGGGTTGTGGAGCAGTCGGATCGGTTTGGATAAATTGAGTGAACCAGTCACTCATCATAGCGTAGAAAGCTTGGCTCGTGTCATCATCTCGATAACTAGTATTCGGCTGAGAGTCATTCGGTATTATCCCTTGCGCGGGAGCAAGCGCTACGCTCTCAACATCATCAGCTAGCGCTCGATCGGGATCGGGATCCGTTACTATACAAAAACACATTTTTAACTATCAGAAATCATCACACTATCATATTAACACTATATGGCATGTATAGCTAGACTCACACACGCTACGTTAGTCCAAGAAACGACTAAACCGTAGCTCTGATACCAATAAAATGTAACACCCCTAACCCGTATCTGATTGCCGGATTAAGGTTAAGAGGTATTACCAAACTAAAACTTTAATTATCATATTCACATAGTCATTAAACACAATTCGAAATCAAGCTAAAATTTATACAAACATTCAATATCATATGCCATATTCGTATGGCTATATATTTGCATTTACAAAATATCGTTCTCAACAGTCTAATATATACATGCCACATCAACTCCAAAATATAATAGTACCAAAATGATCAATAGTGTGACGAACGTCTGATGATCCCCGAGTCGGTGGCCAAAATTGACAATCTATAAAACAGAGAAACAAACAGCAGAGTAAGCTTTCATAAGCTTAGTAAGTTTTAAGCAACACAAACAATTAAAACTTGTCATTTAAAACGAGCATTTAGTATCACAAAACTCGTATTCTAATTACAAAATCACTTGGCCGAATATACACAAGTACACCAATTATGTAGCCTATTGGCCGTATATATATATATATATACGGATACATAAAGAAATTTCAGCACATACTTTACTTTACTTTACTTTATGGCTCATACAATGAATTTAAGTTACAAACTTTCATATAGTGACAGATATCGACCGAATAGGTCATTCTCTTAGTCGTAGATATAGCAATCATCCACACACATATATCATTCTTTGATACCAATAATTCAATTTAAAATCAATTCACATATGAGTACATAATATGTACCTGCCCTCATAATGTATCATACATAATCAATAGTAGTTTACCTCGAACATTCGAATTCATAATCTTACTTGAATCACCGACAATAAGCCTGCTAGGTTTAAAACCTGAATCCAGTCACCAGCACAAAACCTGCGGGACTTTAAGCCCGGATATAGTACCAGCACTAAGCCTGGGGGATTTAACCTGGATATTTTACCAGCACTAAGCCTGCGAGATTTAACCCGGATATATTACCAGCACGAAGCCTGCGAGATTTAACTGGATATTTTACCAGCACGAAGCCTACGGGATTTAACCCGGATATATTACCAGCACTAAGCCTGCGGGATTTAACCCGGATACATATCGAGTGCCAAACATATTTACTCACATGCTAACTCATTTCACATAACATATCACATTAGTAATTCAATTACCTCATTCGAATATAAGCACAAAAAGTACACCTTCAACATAACTTTCGGTTCAATATTCATACACAAGAACACATAACCATTTCACTATCCCAGCTTAACTCCTAATAATCATTCGGTTACATGCCATATACTCAATTTATTTATCACACAACCTCATTCAAGTAGAGACAATAGGTCACAATTCATCTATCATACTTATATCATGACATCCTCAATTATATAATAAATGTGATTACTCAAAACTTACCTCGGTATATTCAAACAGTCGCAGATTGGCTACTCTATTACTTTCTCTTTTCCCCTATCCAACTTTGATCCTCTTTGCTCTTGAGCTTAATTAAAACAAATAGATTTGTTTAATTACTTAACCAATATTATTTATTATTAATCACATTCGGCAATTACATATCAAATTCAATATGTATTATATTTTATATAAAATATGCCATGATTCAAATTTCATACTTATTTATAACCGAAAATGGCAAGAACTTATCAAGCCATGTAAATCACTTATAGCTAATGATCATATAACCCTAATGACCGATTATTCAACTTATGCCTAGTTCATATACACAAGCAAAACTTACATAGCTTATCTAGCTTTCTTATACACAAATTTAACCATATGGCTGAGTAGATTTATCAACAATTGTATACATATATACTTAACAACTAACATAACATGCTTACTACTCAATCACAAGATAAGTACACTTATAAAATATACATATGTTCTCAAGTGACTTCTTAAATCCACATTCGGCATCTACTACAAAAACATAATAGTCAATTTCTATTTATTTTCTAATTCAAGCATTCGAAGATTTCAAAATATGAACAACTTATCTTATTCATTATCCAATAGGTCATTTGGTAATTACCCATAATTTAATCACATATATGTATATTACCATAACACACACATTGCTCATACATTAATTTCATACTCCCCTATACATAATTTAACCTTATAGCCGAATATACATATGTCTCATTGAATAGCTATTTAATCATGTTTTCTTAATACACATTGATCAAATAGTCATGAAATAGTCATTGTATAGGCCTTTTAATCAATAATCTAATTAACATTACATTTCAAGAGCACTAAGTCTTTAAGATCACATTAAACAATTGTACATGCATATACTAAGTATTGAACATTAAATTTTCTTATATCTAAATTTTCTTAGGACCGAACATCATATAAAGCATTTTAGACATTTGTTTCTCAACTCCATTCTTTACTATCATTTAATTTACTACCTTTAAACTCGTTTTAACCAATTTATATGACTCAATTGCTGAATGCTATGGTGAACCAAATCAAAGCATATCAATTATCAAACTCTCATTTCCAAATTTCATTTAACTCAAATGGTTCAAAAATATAATTTAGAGGTACATTTGGCAACCTATTTAATAAATGTAACAAAACTCAAACACACCTTAAAACCTCAATACACATTCAGCACCACACACAAACAACAATATCCAAGCATGCTAATATATCATACCTACATTGCTTAAAGTTCACTCGGCCATTAAAGAAATTTCTAACATCTAAAGCATTCAAAATCTCATGAATTACTTCCATGGCTAAATGGATGTACAACCAAAATTTCAGAACCAAATCAATTTCTTCATGCAACATAGCCATAGCCGAACCTAATATGCTAATTAAACCTAACTTCAACAAGTAGTTTCGGTGAAAGCAAGATAGGAGTTCATAGCTATTAAATACAAAACACCAAAACACACATCAAAGATACAAAACTTATTCCATAACCGAAAGCTCAAACACATCTTTTAAACAACTTAAATCATGAATTATTTTTTATACAAGAAGACAACACCATATTTGCAAAAACTACAAAAAATTTAGTAACAAACATACCTCCACATTAACATATATGCACCCGAAAATCAAAGAGCTTCCAACCAAGTTCTTTCCTTTTCTTTTCTCAACTTTCAGCCTAAGATGAACAAAAAGGATGAAAACTTTGTTTTCATCACCGTTATCTTATTTTAATTCTCTTATTTTCTTTATTCCTTTAGTTAACCATTATATTATTATTTATAATATAAAATATATATAATTATGTCATTTAATCATTATGGCTGGCCACTAGGGTTTAGAATTGGTAAATTTGACATGCAACTTCATACTTTTGGTGCATGCATTATTTTGCCCCTTTTGAATTAACCCCACACATTTTTACTATTTCACACATAAGTTCTTTAAGTAAAATTCACATCTAAATGTCAAAAATCAATAAACCAAAATTTCACACATACAATTACACATAAAATAGACATGCAATTTAACATTTTAAAATAAAAATTTAGCTCAGTTTTGTGGTCCCGAAACCACATTCTGACTAGGGTCAAATTAGGGCTGTCACAGTGAAAGTTTAGGGGCTAATGTGTAAAAATGCCTAAATATGTATTTTGGACTAAATTGAATAAATAGGTGATTGAATAAGTTGATTTTCATTACATTTAGATCAAGAGAAGAGGAATTCAGACTTAGATCAGGGGAAAAGCATAGTAATCGAATAGTTGATTGACAGAGATATGATAGTCGAAAGTACCTTACGAACCATAGGAATGGTATAGGATACAAATGTCATGACATTAGGGTTACTAAAATTACGTGTAAGACCATATCTAGGATATGGCATCAATATGAGATTTCATGTAAGGCCATAGTTGGGTTATGGCATCAATATAAGATTACATGTAAGACCATATCTAGGATATGGCATTATTATTGTATATGTGTGATTCTCAAGTATCCTTTAGGGATTCTGAATGGTTCAACGAGCATAATCGAGACGAAGGTAAAAGTAATCGGTCTAAGTGATACAGGTATGTATGGAAAGTATATGAGAATCAAAATAAGGTAACTTATGGAAATTCATGTGTATCCATGTTTTGGAACATAGAAAGGTTTATGGGTTATTATGTGTTATGCATATTATGCTTATTTGATTGAATTCAACTTATTTGATATGTTAAGTTTATTATCATACGAGCTTACTAAGCTACAAAGCTTACTTTGTTTTACTTTCCACATTTTATAGTGTTTCAAATAGGATCTGGGGATCGTTAAACACTTCATTGCACTATCAGACATCTATTTTGGTACTTTTAAAATTGTGTATATTCAGTATATGGCATGTATAGGGTATGGTCTTTTGGTATATTTGATGGATATGTATTTGGTCAATTACAATGGCTTGTTAATGACTTAAAATTTGATGTATATATTACCTTGTGATATGTCCTATTTTGGTGATGTGATTTTATTGTGCAAATGGTTATTTGGTATGTGGTGTATGAATGCTTTGTTGAGGTTTAGTTTTGGGATAATGAATTGGTTGAATTATGGACATATCTTGTTGTGATGTTGGCCTAGCAAAGCATGTCATTTTGGTATGCAAATTTGAATTGGCAAATGATTATGAATTGAGTAGTGAAATGGTTGGAGTTGAAATGGAGTGAATTGTGCATGTGATGATATTGTTTGGTTGCATATTTGTATATGGAATTGATACAAATTGAGCTTGTGTAGGTGTGTACAATTTGGGTGGCAAAATGGCCTTGTAAATGGCCTATTTTTGTCCACATGGGCGTGTGCCTCAGCTGTGTGTGACACACGGTCATAGTACATGACCGTGTGTCTCCTAAAGCATTTAATAGAAACAAGTTAGTAAGTTATACAGCCTAGACACACGGGCGTGTGGTCGGCTGTGTGACATAAGGCAGAGACTTACAAGGTGTAGGACATGATCTGGGACATGGCCATGTGCTTCCATTTCGAATGTCCACACGACCTGTGACATGGGCGTGTCTGGCGGCTGTGTGAGACACACAGCCTGCTCACACGGGTGTGTGTCCCCTGTTTTGAGAAATTTTTATAAGTTTTTCTAAAGTGACCCTGAGTTATTGGTTTTGTCCCAAAACACCTCTATTGCATATTTAGGGCCTCGTAGGGTCGTTTAGGGGATAAAATGATTGTGTTTGAATGAGGAATATTTATGATTGATAATTATTGAGAAATGAATGTGTATTTGTGTAATAAGTTTAGTAATCCTCTAACGGTTATTCTGGCGATGGATACGGGTTAGGGGTGTTACATGTTTGCTATTGACTTAATGCTGGGAACATCTTTGATATCGATAGCCCCGTATAAAATTACACCGATAGAATTGAAAGAGTTGAAAGCTCAGTTGCAACAGTTGATAGATAGAGGCTTTGCTCGACCCAATTTTTCTCCTTGGGGTGCTCTTGTGTTATTTTTTAAGAAAAAGTACGGATCCATGTGACTATGTATAGATTATCGACAACTTAACAAAGTCATGATCAAGAACAAGTATCCGTTGCCACGTATTGATGATCTGTTTGACTAGTTGAAAGGTGCAATAGTATTCTTAAAGATCGATCCTCGTTCTGGTTATTATCAGTTACGAGTTAAACACTCAGATGTGCTGAAAACTGCATTCAAAAGTAGGTACGGACATTTTAATTTTCTTATGATGTCATTTGGTATGACTAATGCACTTGTTGTATTTATGGATTTGATGAATAGAATATTCAGACTATATTTAGATAGATTTGTTGTTGTCTTCATTAATGACATTCCAATCTATTCACAAGATGAGATAGAACATGCCCAGCTATTGAGAATTGTTTTTCAAACCTTACTCGAATAACAACTATTTGCTAAGTTCTATAAATGTGAGTTTTGGCTCAGATAAGTCAGCAGGTGGCATTAGAGTTGATCTGAGTAAAATTTCAGTTGTGGTAGATTGGTAGCCTCTAAGAAATGTATCTAAAGTCAGAATTTTTTGGGTTTAGTTGGATATTACAGAAGATTCGTTAAGAGATTCTCGATGATTATTGTACCATTGACAAAACTATTGCAAAAAGATGTTAAATTTGAATGGTTAGAGAAATGCCAGCAAAGTTTTAATCAGTTGAAGCTTTGTTCACTGAGGCACCTATGTTGGTTCAGCTAGAGTCCGGTAAAAAATTTGTGATTTACAGTGATGCTTCATTGAATGGTTTAGGCTATGTATTGATGGAAGAAGCAAAGTCATAGCATAGGCTTCTAAGCAGTTGAAACAGCATGAAAAGAATTATCTGGCTCACGATTTAGTGCTCGCAACTATTGTGTTTGCTTTAAAGATTTAACGACACTATTTGTACTAAAAAATATGTCATATCTTTACGGATCATAAAAGCCTAAAGTATTTGATGTCGCAAAAAGATTTGAATTTGAGATGGCTCAAATTATTGAAAGATTATAATATGATCATTGATTATATCCAGAAAAGGCTAATGTTCTTGCTGATCCATTAAGTAGAAAATCTTTATGTACTTTATGAGCTTTCAAAACACGACCAACGTTTAGTAATGATGTTTCAATTTTAGCTAAATTAAAAGCTAAACAAATGTTTCTACAACAAAATTGCGAGGCTAAAAAATGTGATGATGTTTTATTAGCTAAACGGAAACAGATTGAGATGACACCTGATTTAGATTTTCACGTGGCTTTAAATGACAGTTTATACTTCAAAAGCAAAATTTGTGTTCCAAAAAGTCCAATCTCATTCAACAAATTTTACAGGAAGCACATAGTAGTAGCTTGTTGTTTCATTCTGGCAATGATAAAATATACGGCGATTTGAAACAAATGTATTGGTGGCCAGGTATGAAACGAGAGATTTCTTAGTTCGTATCAAAATTTTTGGTTTTTCAGTAAGTAAAAGGTGAGCATCAGGTTCCTTTTGGTTTGTTACAACCAGTAATGATTCCAAAGTGGAAATAGGAACGTGTCTCAATAGACTTTGTATCGGGATTGCCTCTATCTCTGAGAAAGAAATATGTTCTGTGGGTTATTATTGATCGTTTGACAAAATTTACGCATTTTATTCTAGTGCGTACAGATTTTTCAGTCGAGAGATTGTCAGAGTTGTATGTTGCTAAGATCCTTCAGTTACACTGTGTGCCACTTTTGATTATTTCTGATAGAGATCTATGGTTTACGTCTCGATTCTAGAGCAACTTACACGAAGCTCTAAGTACTCGACTGCATTTCAGGACAGCATTTCACCCTCAGACAGATGGTCAATCTGAGCGAGTGATTCAGATACTCGATGGTATGCTACGATGTTGTGTTTTGGAGTTTGAAGGTATTTGGGAGATATTTATACCGTTAGTTGAATTTGCATACAACAAAAGTTATCAATCGAGCATTAAGATGGTACCATACAAAGCTTTGTATGGTCAAAAGTGTCGAACTCCATTACACTGGACTAAGCTCAATGAGAAAAAGCTTTTGGGTGTTGATTTGATACGAGAAACTAAAGAAAAAGTTAATGTGATACGTAACAGTCTGAATGCGGCTTCAGGTCAACTGAAGTCTTACATGGATTTGAAAAGAAAAGACATTGAATTTTAAGTCGATGACAAAGTGTTTTTGAAAGTGTCACCTTGGAAGAACATCCTATGATTCAGTCAGAAAAGGAAGCTTAGTTAGCAGTTTATTGGGCCCTACGAGATCATTGAGAGAATTGGTCTAGTAGCTTACAAATTAGCTTTACCGTCAGAGTTAGAGAAGATTCATAATGTATTTTGCGTATCAATGTTATGGAAGTAACAATCAGATCCTTCACACGTGATTTCACCATTTGACATCGAGATACAACCAGATATGACTTACAGTAAAGAATCGATCAGAATTCTAGCTCGAGAGGTTAAAGAATTGAGAAATAAAAGTATAGCTTTAGTGAAAGTTCTCTAGCCACGTCATGGAATAGAAAAGGCCACTTGGAAATTTGAAGAAGCTATGAAAGTGCAATACTCAAACCTCATTTTTGGTAAGATTTTCGGGGACAAAAATTCCTTTAGGGGGAGATTTGTAACAATCCATTTTTAGTAAAATCAAAATTGTGGTTTCAGGACCACAAATCTAACGATTAAATTTTTATTTTATTATTATTTTAATGTCTATGGGACGTTAGTAAGGTTGTATTAAAATTTTGTTAAGAAATGATGACGTTTGCTTACTTAATTACGTAAAAGGGACTAAATCGTAAAAGGTGCAAAAGTAGAGTTTTATTAGTTAAAAGTGTCAAATAGCAATGGAATTTTAATCTAAGGGACTTGGATGGTAAATAGACCAATTAAAGGGCTAGTGGACATTCATGGATAAGGTATTAATGTAATTTTGAATGATTTTAAAGGTTAAAAGGATAAATGACTAAATAAAGTCAAAATTAAATAAAACAAAGCATTCATCTTTTTCCAAATAGGCTTCCTCCAAAATTGAAGGGGAAAGAAGCCATTTTAAGGTTTGAAGCATTCAGCCACTTCTTCTTGCTTGCATGATCAAGATAGACCAAGAACGAATTTAGATTGGGGAAAAGTTAAAGCCTCTAATTAGTCAATTTGGTTTCCATGCTCTAATTGTCGAGGTAAGTTCATAGTGTTTTTTATATGTAATGAATTTTCTATTTGTGTACTTATACTATGATACTTTAATTATTACGTTATTAGAAGAATAATGCTGAATTGCACATACGTGCCCCTATTTGTACTTTGGTACCCTTGAATTGCACATACTTGCCCCTGTTTGTAATTCAATACCCCTGAATTGCACAGACGAGCCCCTATTTGTACTTCGATACCCCTGGATGTGCTTTGTACTCTGTTTAGACCTCGATGATTTTGAATTGAATAATATATGAATTGTATTCAATTTATTAACATATTAAATGATATGTTATGTTCTTATTAAGCTCTACAAGCTTATTTGTTTTTTTGGATTGTTTTATAGATCATTGTTGCTAACACATTGAGCGAATCAAATCTTCAGCTCACACTATCCACCGACTTTGGTAGTTTTTGTATCTCCTAAGGTAGTGGCATGTATAAACTTAAGTAGTGAATTTGGGGTTGAAACATATTTAAGATGTTATAAAATGGTATTTGATGAATGTGTATATAATAATTAAATGTGTTTGTGTTTTGATGCCATATATGTATAATATGTTATGATGCTTACTTTAGAAAGTACTTTTGGTCACTTTTGATAATGAATGAGAATGGTTTATTGCTATCATTTGATGATTTGAGTCATGAAACTACTTTAGGTTATATGTTTATTAGGTTTTTGGAATTTTTTAGTTGATGAATGTATATAGTAAAGTTTGCATGATTTGGTAGGTTTTGGTAATTGATATTAAGTTTCCTTGTATGGCATATTGGTTGAATGATCTTGGATTATTGATTTGGTCATTTTGTGTAGGTTTTGGGTCATGTTTCAATGCCTTGATATGGTGTACCAAAGACCTTTAGGTGGTTGCATGGTTTGGTGTTGAAAATGGTTTTTTTTGGGAAAATTAATGTCCACATAGCCTGAGGCACGGGCATGTGACTCTGCCATGTGTGACACACGGCCAGACGACACAGTTATGTGTCCTCTGTAGGTTTTAAAGCATGCAAGTTAGGCTGTTACACAGCCTAGCACACAACCTAGCTCATGGGCGTGTGTGGCTATTTCAAGAGTTACACGGCCTGACACACAGGCATGTGACTTGGCCGTGTGACCCAACTCAGAGAGTGACACGGGTAAGGACACAAGCTGGGACAAGGCTGTGTGTCCGTCTTTTGATTATTACACGGCTTGATACACGAGCGTGTGTCTCGGCCATGTGACCCCTGTAGTCAAATTTTTCCAATTTTTCTAACTTTTTCTCATACTTTCTAATTGTTTCCAATTTGATCCCAATTTGTTCTTAAGGTATTTTTAGGGCCTTGAGGGCTTGATCAAGGGACAATATGTATGTGATTGAATGTATAAGATTATGTTTACAATATTGTATGAAATGATGTTTTAATGTTACGTTTGTACGGTAATGGCACGTAACACGGTAATGCTACGTAACCTTACTCTAGTGATGGATACGAGATGGGGGTGTTACACCTAACTTACCATTCGCCCATACCATTCATGTCTTCTTTCAACAATCCCACAATTTCAAATCAAATTATCACCTTAAATATATATACTTAGTACTACCCAAACATTCACTTTCATTTTATATTTTAAACAACATATATATACAGCATCACAAACATCAATCAAAAGACCAAAAGAATTTACAACCAAACCATTACATCAAAGTACCAAAAATATATATATGCCTACAAAATATTACCAAATCAAATGCCAAACATAAATAACATGTACAAGCCAACCAAACATTCATAACCAAAAACAAAAATGACCAAAAAATCTACCGAGATGATGAACAAATAGTTTGTGTGCTCCGACTTGATCTTTTAACTGTCAAAGCTTTTTAAGATCTACAAGAGAAAGATATAGACAACGTAAGCAACTTATGCTTAGTAAGCTCGTATAAAATGTAACATAACTTGCTAAACCAAGATTATTTAACTTAATTATACATTAAGTCATAAAGCATATATATGTTCATTTGATTCATTCTCGTACAACAAACCCCGATAGTTCAATCAAGTATTCTGATATGAGCAACTCAGTCCAATTCAAAGGCCATAATAGAGATGGGCTTAGTTTCCCTCAAGGCCCAATTATGATATCCAAATCCAAGCAACTAAAGACAAAACTCAACTTATTTGTTCAAGACTTTATCAAAAAAAAATTTTGGGAAGAAAAGTTGAAGCTTCAAGATGATGGATTTTGGAGCAATGATGAAATAGAAGGGACTAATTTTGTGCATAGGCCTAAACTTTAAATCTATGATGACAAGCCCATGTGCAAAATGTTAACAAGCTTAGGCACTTCACTTCAAGGACCCGAATGGATCCCACAAGCCTAAAAGTTTCATATTGGGTTTGAGTTTTAGGCTTAATTTTTATTATATATGAGCCCAATATTGTATTTATTAGCTCTTATTATTTTATTGTTATTTTATTCTAGATTTTTTCTAATTATTAAATATTTTAAGTTATTTAGTTCTATGTTAACAAGAAATTTTAGTTAAAAACTACTTCTTATTTAGATTAAATTAGAGTTCTAGTATACTTAAGAGTTTTATTTAGATTTATTTAGCTAGCCTATATATAGGCCTTTGTATTATACACAAATCATTCAATTCATTATTATTCAATTTCTCTTTTGAGTTAATAAATTCTCTTTGAGTTTTCTTTTCAAGAATTTCTCTCGAGTTTCTTTTAGAAGAGTTTTAACAATCTTTTCAGATTGTGGGGATCGTATTCAAACTTTTTCTTGTGAAGTTTTCTTTCTTGGAAGGGAAATTAGAGCTGCTTGAAAGGAGTTGTGGATTCTTCGTGTTTCCAAGTCTACTTAGGACTTCTACATACCACATTCTATCTTTCCATCTATCTTCTTTAATTTCTTCCTTATTGTTCTAATCGTAGATTTATTATTCTATTTTAATTATCTTAGTTATTTATTTTAATTATTTTATCTAACTTGGATTTGATTGCGTTTCAGGTTGTGGCAAAAATCCAAGTTTCTTTCAGAACATCTAGAGCCATAAGTCAAATCTACGACTTTCAAAAACTTTATGATCTACTTCTGCATTCATCTGTCTCATTCTTTATCATTTGGTATTAGATTTGGGCATTTTTAGGCATTTATTTTGTTATTATAAATTGATTTCCAACAAATAGCCTCAAATATTTTTTTACCTAGAGAGGTTTTAGGAAAAAATATTTTTCAATGGGTAAACATTTTTTAAACGGTTTGAAATTTTACATAATATTTCTTGGCATAATTTTAAAGTATGAACAAATATTTCCCACAAAAAAAGTGATTGAAAAATTACAGAAAAATAAAATACGAAAAAAATAAAAAAAATCTATGGGTTGAATTTTGTGCCAAAAATGTGTAGATCAGATCTACATTATTTGAGGAGAATCTAGTTTAAATTTCATGATTTTTGGAAATCGGGAACACCTCGAACAATATTTGTCAAGTTGCTTCACAATTTTTCTAGTTTTAGCAATTTTCATTGACTCTTACCCTTAGGTTTTCTTTTATTTTCCCTTTTTATTTTTTCGTTATGCATTCTAACATTTTATTGTTTCTTGTGTTAATAGGTTAAAGCAAGTTGCACATTTCTTCCTCTGACAACATAATTCTTTGGTGTCTAGCTGATTTTAAACTCATAGTGCTATTAGGTTTTCTTTGTTAGTTGATCTAATATATTCTGATTGATTGATGTAGACATTTTAAAAAAAACTAACAGGATTAATTCTTACGTCATTGATACTTTTTTTAGTGCATAAAGGTGAGGTTTTCTTAATTTTTTTCTTTTGAAGTATTGTGCTTTTCCAGGCTTTCACTATGACTCGTGACACTCGTAACCATAAAAACCATGATGAGATACTATCCGATGACAAAGAGCAAGATGTTACATTGGAGAATATTGTGGGGATGGTAAAATTTCAACATCAACAATTGAAAGTGGTATGTCATACATTTGAGGCCAATTTGACTAAATGTCGAGCAGAACTACAAGAGAACATTAATCAGCTTACCAATCAAATTCAAATGCTAACTCAAGTTGTTGCTTGTTTGGAGACTTCTTTGAACTAAAGGTCTCATGCTCATGATAGTGATGATGATAGGGACAATGAACAACTTCACATTCGTTCTAATATTGGTAGACGTAAATATCGTTACATTGATGAAACTTTGGGTATTCCTGATCGAGGCTAGTCTTCTATTGCTAAACCAAATTTTAAAATTTCACCATTCTAAGGAAAGTATGATCTAGATGCATATTGTGATTGGGAGGATAAAATGGAGATTATGTTATGTTGTGATAGATGTCCAGAGAAGGAGAAAGTTCCATTAGCTATATTGGCATTTTCAGATTATGTATTAAGTTGGTGGACTCAACTTGTGCTGAAATGCCAAAAGAATCACGAACGAGATGAAGATTCATGAGAATAATTAACACAAATTATACGAAAATGTTTTATCCCACCTTATTATTATATGGATATTAAACGAAGACTTCAACGCTTTGTTCAAGGCAATCAATATGTCGATAAGTACTTTAAGGAGATGGAGATGTTTATGCATAGAGCAAATGCCCAAAAAGATTAATAGAATACCATAGTGCAATTTGTAGATGGCTTGAACGTTTCCATAGTTAATGTTCTTGATCTTCAAACCTACATTGATCTTGAGGATGCAGTACGTAAGGTAATTGAGATTGAGTGGCAATTTCGCCAATGTTAATCTCGTCCGTTTGGTGCGTCACAATATTATAGTGGTACGAGTTCTAATTCTACTTTCAAGAATTTGAAACCTCCTTGTGCTACTAATGAGTTACTGCCAAAACATGATGAGACTAAACCATTTAGTGGAAAAGTAGGGCTCCTAGTAACCCTTCTTCTACATCTTCTAAGCAATCTACTTCTACTAATTCTTCACCAAAACAACAAAGAGCTCGTGAAATTGAATGTTTTAAGTGCAAAGGGCATGGATATTATATTTGTGATTGTGCCAACACGAGACCTTTATTGATCAAAGAAGATGGTGATTTTACCTCTAATTCTGATCAAATAGATCCAGATATGCCTAGATTAATTGATGATGTCGAGGATGGAGGTGAGTTTTATGGTGAAGAAGAGTTGGTGGAACCACTAACTCATTCATGTTGTCTAGTTGTGAGGCCCACCCTCAACATCCAATTGAGGGATGATCATGATCTTCAAAAAAGTAATATATTTCATTCGAGGTGTTTGATTCAAGGTATACTTTGTTCATTTATCATTGATAGTAGAAGTTGTGCTAATATTGTGAGCAACTACCTTGTGGATTCTCTTGCTTTTCCATGTAGCAAACACCCTGCACCATACCATCCTTAATGGCTTAATGAAGGTTCAGAGGTCCATGTGGTAAAACAGTACTTGATTACTTTTAAACTTAGGACTTACATTGATGATGTTTGGTGTGATGTTGTTCCCATGCATGCCGCCCACTTATTACTTGGTAGAGCATGGTAGTACGATCGTGATGTTATTCATCATGGTAATTTAAATTGATATTCCTTTATTTTTCATGGGAAGAAGAACATTTTTGCCCCTTTGAATCCGAAAGATGTTCATAATGATCAAATCAAGATGATGTAGTTCTATATAGAGGTTATGGGAAGTAAGACACAAAATTTAAAAAAGACTAAGAGAAAAGAGGCCTCTAGTGAAAATAGCCAAATTAATGATAGCCCAATGGTGAGTGTATCCTCTTATTAGGAAAAAAGTGTGGTTCATAATTTTTACGTGAGTGTAAAAGATGTGCAACGAGCCTTACTCACTAAACAACCTTGTGTCCTTGTCCGATTTAGGCAAAATTGTTTATCTTTTACTAACCTTCATGACTCTTCACCTAGTGTTTTTTGTCTATTTTGCAGAAATGTTAAGATATTTTTGAAGAGGCACCTAAAGGATTACCACCTTTGAGAGGTATAGAGCATCAAATTGACTTAGTACCTAGGTCAATAATTCCAAATCGTCCAGCTTATCGCAACAATCTTGAGGACATGAAGGAGTTACAAAAGCAAATGGATGAACTTTTGGTGAAGAGTTACTAAAGTTATTTGACAACCTTGATAAATGCACTTTTTGTTGTGACAAACTTATCTTTTTAGGTTTTATAGTCAATGCTCAAGTAATTCATGTAATCAAGACAAAGTAAAAGCCATTAGGGAGTGGTCCACTCCTAAAGCAATTATAGATGTGAGATCTTTCCATGGTTTAACAAGTTTTTATAGACGCTTTGTGAAGGATTTCTCTACTATTATTGCTTCATTAGCTGAGGTTCTTAAAAAGTCTGTGGGTTTTAAATAGGGAGAAGCTCAAGAAAATGCTTTTCAAACTTTAAAGGATAAGTTATGTTCTACTCTGGTTTTTAAATTACCTGGTTTTTCTAATACTTTCTGTAACACCTCCTACCCATGTTCAACGCTGGAACAAGATATGAGGCATTACTGGAATAAAACACATAACACCCCTTACCCATGTTCAAGCTGGAACAGGATACGAGGTATTACCGGAATAAAACACATACAATCGAACTAAACCGAGACATAAAATTTACATCCAAATAAAAACCATTCAGTTTTCACCACTCACTCAATCAACCCAATCATGCATCTCATAAATTGCATAATCATAAACATATAACTTAACTAATAGCCAACATCAATGGCCATATACAAAATAAGTTATCAAATATCAAAGGTCAACATTTATGACCAAATTAATTATGACATATAACAAAATAAATAAGTCCTCTATACATGTCATAGTTCCAAAATATTGTTTTCAAAATACCAAAAAGGTGTTGATAGTGTGGATAGATCTCCGACAATCCCCAAATCCCAAGCTAGCTTGATAACATTATATGACAAGGAAAAGAAAAGAGAGTAAGTGTAGAGCTTAGTAAGTAAGTACTACGTAATAAAAAAATTTATTAACATACTTTTATAACTCTTCATGATATGATCTCAAGATAAGACAATCATAATTGCACAAGTTCCACAATTTACTTATACTCACAATAAGTTGTCTAAATGAGTCCTAGTCACCAAATTATTTATATATGGAGTTACAAAATTCCAAATTAAGATCCAAAAAATTTTCCTGAATCTAAACTCGTATATATTCTTACCATAAAATTTCTAGAATTTTTGGTTTAGCCAATCAGTACAGTTTACAAATATTTCATCATATGAAACTCTTTTGCTCACTTTGTTTCTTTTATATGAAAACAGACTTAATAAGCTTTAATTTCATACTCCATTCAATCTTTAATTCAATTTCCACCATTTTTTGTGATTTTTCAAAGTCACGTAACTGCTGTTGTCCAAAACTGCTTTATTTCAAATTTCACTTTTTCCATAAATTTCCTTGTACCAATTTTCATAGTAATAGTTACCCATATCCAACTTACCAAAGTTCGATCACCTATCAAGCACATTGCTCACAGTACACATATACATATCCCTGTACTTATCACCACATTTTCACATGAAATTTTACTTAGTAGATTTTCCCGTTGAACACTTCGGAATAATAACAGATACTCGGTGGTTTTGTATACAGCCCACCAATAATAACTGATTCTCAGTGGTTTCACACACAGTCCACCACACATGTGATTTGGCTCTCTTGTACACATGGTGAACACTTAGTACCACACATGTGACCTAGCCGTTTGGTAACTCTTTTGTGCACATGGTGGCCTACACTCGATACCACACATTTGGCCTAGCTACGTATAGCTCTCTTGTACACATGGTGTACTTTTAGTACTACACATGTGACCTAGCTATAATATCTTGTAGCTCTCTTATACACATGAAATACCATTCATGTGACCTAGTTACATAACATTCGTATCTTTCAACTCCGAAGGTTCAATCAGGAAATGCCTCACTTTATTAACTTCATTCATAATCAACCACAATCCTCAATTTTACATCTGATAGTCCTTCAATTATCCAATCATATCTCATATGATTTGTCAAAATATTGTAACATAAATAAAATGATATATTATTTACACACAAACTTACATCGATACAAAAATCGGTGAAATGAGCCTAATTGTCACATACTTTGTTTTCCCCCATTCTAAGTCCAAATCTCATTTTTCTCAATCTATAACAACATATTTAACTTATTTATTCAATATACAACTCAAATTAATCCAAATTCACATTTCGGTAAAATTTATATTTTTGCCCCTAAACTTTGTCAAAATTACACTTTTTCCCCTAGGTCATAAATTGAAATTTATTCAATTTTCTTAAATCCCAAGTCGAGATGGACCATTTTCTCTTCTATATCAACCCCCAATTTTCGTTAAATCACACTTTCACACATAAATTTTATAACTTTTACAATTAGGTCCTTTTTATGTTTTTATCAAAAATCACCTAGAAAAAGTCGTTTAATACACTTCAAACATTCATATTCTACCATTAAACATCAAAATAGGCAAATTTCACACATGGGTAAATTTTAAAATATGAACCCTAGCTCAAAATAATGGTAGAAATATGTAGATTAGGTTACGAGAATTTCAAAAACGTAAAAATCATTAAAAACAGGGCTAGAACGGACTTACAATCGAGCTTGGGAGCTTGAAAAACCCTCTCCATGGTTTCTCCATGCTAGATTCAGCCTTGAGAAAGAAGATGAACAAAAATTGGCTTGTTTTGTCTTTTTAATTCATTTTAATTACTAAATGACCAAAATGCCCTTAGCTTAAAAAATATCTTATTTCAACTATCTCATGTCCATTTTTGTCCAACAATTTAACCAATGGTCTAATTACCATTCAAGGACCTCTACTTTAAAAACCCATTTCAATTAAACACCTTTACCTTCTAGTATGCACATTTTACTATTTTTGCAATTCAATCTAATTTATTAAATTAGACACCCAAACAATAAATTTTTGTAACGAAAATTTCACACAACATTTAAAACATAAAATAAATTTTAAAACTCAATTGGAATAAATATTTTCACCTCAAATTTGTGGTTTCGTAACCACTATTCCATTTAGGCCTTATATCGAGCTATTACAGTTTCAAACTTGAATGTGATGCTTTAGGTATTGGAATTGGTGTCATGTTGATGCAAGAAAAAAGGCCAATCGCATATTTTAGTCAAAAACTGACTGGGGCACAATTAAACTACTCAACTTACGATAAGGAGTTGTTGCCATTAGTTTGATCTCTACAAGTTTAGTAAGATTACTTGCTGCCAAATGAGTTTCTTATCCATACGGATTATGAATCCCTAAAATGGTTTAAGGGGTAAGGTAATTTGAGTAAGAGACACGCTCGATGGGTAGAATTCATAGAGACATTTCCATATGCAATTAATTATAAAACAGGTAAAAGAAATGTAGTCATTGATGCCTTGTCTCGTAGATATTCCTTAATAACTACATTAAATGCTAAAGTCTTGGGGTTTGAACATATAAAAGATTTATACTTAAATGACATTAGTTTTGCAAATGTTTTTTCCAATTGTGGGAATGGTGCCTTTAACAAGTCTTATCTTGTAGATGGGTTTTTTTTCACCTTAACAAGTTATGTGTTCCATAACGTTCCATAAGAGAGTTATTAATTTGTGAGGCACATAATAGGCTTAATGGGATACTTTGGGGTCGCCAAGACGCTAGGTATTCTACATGAACATTTTTATTGGCTACACATAAAAAAGGACGTTGAAAAGGAATGTTCTAAATGTATTACTTGTAAATAAAAAAAACCCAAGGTAATGCCTCATTGACTTTATACTTCTTTTTTGATTCCTTCTTCACCATAGGTAGACTTATCCATGGATTTCATTCTTAGTTTGCCACGAAAAAAAAGGGTCGAGATAGTATCTTTGCTATTGTTAACAAGTTTTCAAAGATGGCTCACTTCATTCCTTGTCAGAAAACGGATGATGCTACACATGTGGCTGATTTATTCTTTAAAGAGGTGGTGCACCTACATGGGATACCTCGCACCATTATATCTGACAAAAGTATAAAGTTCCTAAGCCAACTTTAGAAAGTATTGTAGGGTAAGCTTGGTACTAAATTATTATATTCTACTACATGTCACCCCCAAACTGATGGACAAACTGATGTATGCAATTGAGACTCAGGTGCTTTACTGCAAGCTGTTGTGGGTAAGAACCTTAAAAATTAGGAAGAATGTTTGCCATTTCTTGAGTTTGCATATAATTGATCTATTCACTCTACAACTACCTATTCCCTATTTGAACTTGTTTATGGTTTTAATCCATTAACTCTACTTGATCTTGTGCCATTGCCTATAGAAAAAATTTCTAGTTCAGATGGTGAGAAGAAAGCTAAGTTGGTGAAATCCATACATGAGAAAGCAAAACTCGATCTTTTTAAGTACTCAAGAACATTAATGATAATGCATATCAAATCGATCTTCCCGGTGAGTATGATGTTAGTGCCACTTTTAATGTCGCTAACCTTTCTCCTTTTGATATTGCAGATTCGAGGACGAATCCTTTTGTGGAAAGGGGAATGATATGAGCAACCCAGTCCAATTCAAAGGCCATAATAGAGATGGGCTTAGTTTCCCTTAAGGAAAAATTACGATATCGAAATCTAAGCAACTAATGACAAAACTCAACTTATTTGTTTAAAGCTTTATCATGAAAAAATTCGAGAAGAAAAGCTGAAGCTTCAAGATAATGGATTTTGGAGCAATGATGAATTAAAAGGGACTAATTTTGTGCATGGGCCTAAACTTTCAATCTATGACAATATGCCCATGTGTAAAATGTTAACAAGCTTAGGCACTTCACTTCAAGGACCCCAATTGATCTCACAAGCCTAGAAGTTTCATATTGGGTTCAAGTTTTAAGCTTAATTTTTATTATATATGAGCCCAATATTGTATTTAGTAGCTCTTATTATTTTTTTATTATTTTATTCTAAATTTTTTATAATTATTCATATTTTAAGTTATTTAGAAGTTTTATGTTAAAAAGAAAGTTTAGTTTAAAACTATTTCTTGATTAGATTAAATTAGAGTTTTAGTATACTTAAGAGTTTTATTTAGATTTATTTAGCTAGCTTGTATATAGGCCTTTACATTGTACACAAATCATTCAATTTATTATTATTCAACTTCTCTTTTAAGTTAATCAATTCTCTTTGAGTTTTTTTTCAAGAATTTCTCTTGAGTTTCTTTTAGAAGAGTTTTAACAATAATTTCAGATTGTGCGGATCATACTCAAACTTTTTCCTTGCCAAGTTTTCTTTTTTTGTAGGGAAAATTAAAGCCGCTTGAAGAGGGTTGTGGATTCTTCGTGTTTCCAAGGCTTCTTAGGACTTCTATACACTACGTTCTATCTTTCCTTCTATCTTCTTTAGTTTCTTCCTTATTGTTCTAATCGTAGATTTTTTATTCCATTTTAATTATCTTATTTATTTTAATTTTTTTATCCAGCTTGGATTTGATTGCGTTTCAGGCTATGTCAAAGATCCAAATTTTTTTTCAAACGTCTAAAGCCCTAAGTCAAATCCGCGACTTTGACAAACTTTACGATCCGCTTCTGCATTCACCTATCTTATTCTTTATCATATTCACTACAATGGTTACCTTTATGAAGAATTCATCATTCCAAGGAATGTCATGGTATCTTCCAACCATGGTCTTAAACATACCCGAGGTAATGTCGTAGTATCTTTCAACTATGGTCTTGATCATTACTGATGTGATGTCATAATATCTTTCAACTATGGTCCTACTTGTATCAGATTTAATGTAGCACCCCAAAATAGGGCTTAGATGTTTCAAGGTATTTTGAGAATTATAGTCTATATGTGCTCGAAAATTCATAAGGTTGGTATTTGATAATGTTTTCAACAATGCGTTATTAGGCAATTAAGTCAATTTTTGAAAATAGGTTTTAAATATCTTTAATTTTTAAAATAGGACTGATTTGTAAAATAGTGAAAACTTGGAGCTTTTATGAAGTAATTTACCTAGAATTGTAAAATTAACATAAAACCCCCATTCTCTAAATTATTTCACGATAGAGACTTTCCCCATTGTGTTCTTGCCATCCCTTTGTTTCTTTTACTCATCCAATCAATTTTTACTTCCAAGTCCTAATTGCTTTAGATTTCCAACATCTTTTGAAATATAAATCTCCATTGAAACCAAGAAAAAAACCTAAAAATCTATTGAATTTCATCTTCTTCAAGAGTGGATTTTTTGGAATTTTATCAAAGTTCATTTTTCTTACTTTCAAGGTAACCGATCATCTTTCTATTCATTTTAAATGTTATCTAGACTTTTAAATCGAATTTCTAGCCATTAAAACGCATGTTTTAGATAAAAGCCGAAAATTTGGTTGTTAATAGTGAATTTCGGGCTTGTGGATTAAAACATGGTTTTAAAGTATTTTTCAACTTATTTTAACATAATTAGAAGATTTCTAAAGTTTCTTTGAAGTTTTGTTAAGAGTTTATCATGTTTTAATGAATTTTTGTTAGAATGGCCAAAACTTGTCAAAAAAATTTGATACCTTGAAATGTGTAATTTTGTACAGTTTAAAGGTTAGGAATTAGTCATAGATGAATATGTAGATGAATGGAACCCATTTCATACAGAAAGATTAAGTGTAGATCGAGTTATTTGAATTTTTAACTAGTTATGCTAAAGGTTTCAATTAGAAGAGAATGAAGCTTAAACTTATGTTTCTGACTATTTTTGGTGAATTATTAGCTGATTGTGGATTGTATATTTGTATGGTTTGTGTTGTTGAAGCGTCAGAGTCAATAGGACCTTCAACCAGTAAAGATAAAGGCAAAGACGCTTGCCTAAGCTTTGAATTTTCAATGGAGCTAATTTTTGGTGAGTGTTTTGGAATAGCTACTCGTAGATGATTCATTGTGTAATTGGGAGTTTAGAGGTAGCTTAAACCCCTACTCTAAATTCTGAGTGTAAGTGTTCTTACATCTATGTTATAATGTGATAAATGTGTGTTGTGCAATTGTAAAAATATGAGCATGTACGAGATACTATGATATGTGTTGTAAGTTGGTGATGACTGATATGAAAGTGAATATATGATATGGAATTCATGCATTGAGACAATAAATAGTAGGTATGTTTCATAATACGTAACAACGATTATAATGTAATGATGATATGTATATGCAGTGAACATGTGAGAAAATTGATATGTAAATATATGTTGATGGTGTTGATATTTTGGCCTTCTGAACCTTGATACCATTGGATATAGTTAACATGCCATAGGATTGTGAGTACTCACATTTATGTTGTGATATTTGAGGCTTTGAGGCCCGAGATAGTTTTTGGAGAGATAAGAGAATATGAACCAAGCTCCATTCAACGGGATATGTGTGATTGATGTGTTAGAGAGTGTTAGCTATATGCTTCACTTATGAGATATGTTTAACTCTACGAGTCTATGTGGTGTGTTGGAGATCCGTGTATCTGATGAGTGGTGATAGAGTCCACTTCATGTTTCATGATCCCAAAAGCCAAACTATCATTAAATGTATCTAATATGTGTTATAATATACATGTGCTTGAATAATCCCATGAATAGTAAGTAAAGGTATGCATGAAAATGATTAAACATTTGAAACATGGTAGAGAATTAGGGATGTTATGAATATGCTATATGACTATTTGTTGTTGCATAATGACTTGTTTACGTAAAGGTTGTTCTGGGCATTTACTGAGCTTGTTAAGCTCACCTACTCCATTTTAACCTTTGCAGAGTAGTTGCATTTTGGTATAAGCGGTGTGGCCTTCGAGGAAGTGATCCAAGCCATTCTTTTAGGTGCTATAGTAGGTGCAATTGGTTTATTTATTATATTGGACTTTAAAGCAATGTGGTAGACTTTATATCGGTTTTGTTATGTCATTTTTGGGCTATTTTCTTATTATTTAAGTTTGGAAGCATGTGGACTTGAACACGATATTTGGGCTACTATTATAGACATTCTAATGCTTATTTGATTAGGTGAATGAAACATGATATTGAGGGATTAAGTTGAATGTTTTTAATGCTTGTATATGCCAAAATTCTATAACTGAAGTAGAGGTATCGATATTAGGACTTTAAAAATGATACCTTTGTATTTTCAAAATTGCACAAAGAGTGAATAGAGAATTCGTATCGATACCTTGGCTCGAGTATCGTTACTCGGGGTAAGTTTATCGATACCTTGTAAAAGGTATCAATAATTTTCGATATTTCAAAATTTATTGAGTAATAGAATGCAAGTTTAGTGTTGATTTTCCATGATGTATTGATACCACTTAAGGAAAATATCGATACCCTTGAGATAGTATCAATACCTATGTAATAGTTTTGAAAATTTTCCAATTTGGCCCGTTTGCAGGTTTGTTTGATATTTTTAATTCCTTTAGTTTATGTATAGCATGTTTTAACAATAAGAACTGGTTGTATGACTATAATTCATACGCATGATTAAATAAAGATGACGATTGGTTACTTGTGAAACTGTCTGTTAAATAAATGATACGTGATAGTGGTGTAGCATCCTTGTATTCGGGCTCGACGACCAGGCTGGGTATGGGGTGTTACATTTAGCGGTATCGGAGCCTAGGTTTAATAACTTTTTGACCTAGGTGATTGTTGTTTATATGTTGATTGGGGTTTCGCAACCCATGGATCTTGGAAACCTTAGTGGTTGAATTATTTTGATTGTTTGAATCGTATGAGATATCACCTATTGTGATGCATATAGAGTAGGAATAGGAACACATTGCCTTAAATCCTAAAGTTTGTTTACAAGAATGAGACTTGGATCATTTCTCTGCCACCCACACCGTTTATTTAGTTGTGTGTGTATGCTAGATAATTAGATATGTCTCCTAGATATGTGAATGTGAGAGCTAGTGCTCAAGAGGATGGTACATCCTCTATACCTCCTGTGTAGGCCCACTGATGGAAGTAATAATTTGAGCGTTTCAGCTTATTGTTGGTGCTAACCCTATCCTACACCTGCCAATCCTGCACCTATGAATTGGGCTTGCTGCTTGATCGTCTTTGAGCGTTGGGTCTAAAGAGTTTTCTGGAGCTAAAAGGACCGATCAGACTAGAGTTGAGTACTATTTAAAAGGAGTAGAAAAGATCCTCGAGCAAATGTCTTATTCTAATGAAGAGAAATTGGGTTGTACTGTATCCCTACCTATTAGGGAGGCGCATCATTAGTGGAATACTGTTAAGAGAGGTACAACCACTGATCGTTTAACTTGGGATTATCTCTTAAAGGTGCTTAGGAGGAAGTTTATGGGTGAGTAATATATGGAAGCTCGTAAACGGGAATTTATGGATCTTATGCAAGGTGGTTTGTTTGTGGCTGGCTATAAGGTAGAGTTTGTGTGCCTCAACCATATGCTCTTAAGATGGCATCCACTGAGAAGGATCATTGTAAGAGGTTACAATTGGGCTTATTCAAGAGATTCAGATTTATTTAGTGGGGTAAAATACATTGTTTGATAGGCTTGTGGAAAAATCCAAGGCTATGAGGAGACTTTGGCTGAGCCCACTCGTTCTGTAGTAGCTGAAACTGGTAAAAGGGCTTTTGATGGTGCTTTTGGATGTTAGCTCAAGAGGGGGCGGCGTAGTTGCAACTCTGGTAGGGCTGCGAGACGTAGGTCTCAACTGAGTCAGTGTAAACAGCAGAGTAATGTTGTGACTAGCACTGGTGGTTCGACTGGTGGTTCTGGATAGCCGCTTTGTGCTTATTGTGATCGTAGGCATCCTAAAGAATGCTGTAAGTTGACAGGTGGATGTTTTAAGTGTGGTTCAAAAGAACATTTTCTTAGGGATTGTCCGAATAGAATAAAGGTATCACAAACTAATGTTCAGCACCTAGTACTGCGCCTGCTAGAGGTCGTGGTCATGGTAGAGTTAATGGGAGACCGGTTGGGCAGTGAATTGTTGCTCATATAGTAGCCTCACAGGTTGAGTCTGGAGGTCCAACTCAGGTTTATACTGTTAGTGAACCTGAGGATCAAGATCCAATTGATGCTATTGTAAGTACTTCTACTTTGCAATCTATTCTATTATTTCCCTTGGTTGATTCTGGTTCTACACATTCGTATTTTCTGAGTGAATTAGCTTGTAAGTTAGGGATCCATTTAGAGGCTATTGATATGGGTATGACTGTAATTAGTTCCTTTAGAGATAGTGTTTTTGTGAATAAGGTTTATCATAGGTGTCCTCTTTTGATACAAGGGCACGTTTTCTCTGTTAATTTCATGGAACAACCATTTTATGGATTTGATGTTATATTGGGTATGGACTGGTTGACTGAGCATAAGGTTAAAGGAGAGTTTGAAACCATTTAAGTTACTTTAAAAAATAGTGATGGGTTGGAAATCGTTGTGGTTGGTGAAAGATAGGGATTTTTTTTAATATGGTTTCGGTCTTGAAAGTTGAAAGGATGATGGGAAACGGTTGTGAAGCTTACTTAGCTTATGTGATGAATTTAGTTAGTAAGGATTTGAGAATTCATGATGTTTTGACCATTAGGGATTTTCCTAATGTGTTTCCTAAAGAGTTACCTAGCTTATCGCCAGAAAGAGAAGTGTAGTTTGGAACGGAGCTTTATCTTGGTAGTACACTGGTGTCCATTGCACCCTATCGCAGAGCACCAAAAGAGCTCAATGAGTTAAAGATTCAGCTGCAAGAGTTGTTGGATAGATAGTTCATTCAACCGAGTGTATCTCCGTGGGGTGCACCGATTTTGTTTGTGAAGAAGAAGGATGGCACCATGAGGATGTGTATTGACTATAAACAGTTGAATATATTGACCATTAAGTGGAGGATGGTACTTGGGCTTTAGTAGAGTTTGCTTACAGCAACAGTTTCTAAGCGAGTATTCGCATGGCACTATTTAAGGCCTTGTATGGTAGGAAATATATGACTCCTTTGTGTTGGATGGAGTTGGATGAAAAGCATGTTGTTAGACCAGAATTAATTCGTGACACTGAAGAGAAAGTAAAATTGATATGTAAAAGGTTGAAAGCAGTAACAGATAGGCAAAAATCATATATGAATTTGAAACGTTGAGATATCAAGTTTCAAGTTGGTGATAAGTTATTTTTAAAGGTTTCCCTATGGAATAAGGTTTTAAGATTTGGAAGAAAAGGTAAATTAAGTCCAAGGTATGTTGGACCTTATGAAGTTGTTGAGAGTATTGGACTGGTAGCTTATTAACTCAAGTTGCCGCTAAAACTTGAGAGAATTCATGATGCTTTCCATGTATCTATGCTACGTAAGTATTGCTCAGATCTATTGCATGTTGTGTCAGTTAAGGAGATTGAGGTTCAACCTAGTCTTACTTATGAGGAAGAACCAGTTGAAATTCTAGCTCTTGAAGAGAAGGTTTTACAAAATAAGAGAATTTTGTTGGTTAATGTTTTGTAGCGCAAGCACAAAACAGAAGAGGCTACCTCGAAAACCAAGGAAGCGATGAGACTTCAATATCCTTACTTGTTTAACTTAGGTAAATTTCAAGGACGAAATTCTTTTTAAAGGGGGACAATTGTAACCCCACAAAATAGGGCCTAGGAGTTTCAAGGGTATTTTACGAATTTTAGTCTATATGAGCTCGAAATTTCATAAGGTTGGTATTCAATAATGTTTTCAACAATGGTTATTAGGAAATTAAGTCAATTTTTGAAAATGGTTTTTAAATATCTTTAATTTTGAAAATAGGACTGATTTGTAAAAAAAATTAAAATTGGGAGCTTTATGAAGCAATTTAACTAGAATTTTAAAATCAACCTAAAAATCCCCATTCTCCAAAGTATTTCACGATAGAAACTTCCCCCCATTGTGTTATTGTTGCGCTTTTGTTTCTTTTACTCTCCCAATCAATTTTTACTTCCTAATCCTAATTACTTTTTATTTCCAACATCCATTGAACAATAAATCTCCATTGAAATTAAGAAAACACCTAAAAATCTATTTAATTTCATCTTCTTCTTCAAGAGTGGATTTTTTGAAATTTTACCAAAGTTCATTTTTCTTGCATTCAAAGTAACCAATTATCTTCCTATTAGTTTTAAATGTTACTTAGACTTTTAAATTGAATTTCTAACCATTAAAACACATGCTTTAGATAAAAGCTAAAAATTTGGTTGTTAATAGTGAATTTTAGGTTTGTTGATTAAAACTTGGTTTTAAAGTCTTTTTCAACTTGTTTGGACATAATTAGAAGGTTTCGAAAGTTACTTTGAAGTTTCATTAAGAGTTTATCATGTTTTAATGAATTTTTGTTAGAATGGTCAAAACTTGTCGAAAAATTTTGATACCTTGAAACGTGTAATTTTGTGTAGTTTAAAGGTTGGGAATTAGTCGTAGATGAATATGTAGATGAATGAAACTCATTTCCTATGAAAAGATTAAGTATGGACCGAGTTATTCAAATTTTAAGTTTGTCATGCTAGAGGTTTTAGTTAGAAGAGAATGAAGCTTAGGCTTATGTTTTGTGACTGTTTAAGGTGAACTATTAGCAGATTGTGGATTGTATATTTGTGTGTTTGGTTTTGTTGGAGCATCAGAGTCAATAGGACATTCAACCAGTAGAGAAAAAGGCAAAGAAAAGCATGCCTAAGCTTTCGGTTTTAATGGGAGCTGATTTTTTGTCAGTGTTTTGCAATAGCTGCTCATAGATGATTCATTGTGTAATTGGGAATTTACAGGTAGCCTAAACCCCTACTCTAGATTCTGAGTGTAAGTGTTCTCACACCTATGTTATAATGTGATAAATGTGTGTTGTGTAATTATGAAAATATGAGCAAGTACGAGATACTATGATCTGTGTTGTAAGTTAGTGATGACTGATATGAAAGTGAAAATATGAGTATGTAATTCATGTGATGAGAAAGTAAATAAGTGGTTACGTTTCATAATATGTGATAGCGGTTATAATTTGATGATGATATGTATATGTAGTGAACACGTGCAAAAATTGATATGTAAGATGTTTTGGCCTTGTGAACCTTGATACCATTGGATATTGTAATGCCCCGAATTGTGGGCCTAGAAGTATTGGGCCTTGAGCGTGGGAACACATAAAAGTTTATGTGTCCAAAATGGTAACATAATTGATTGCTCGTATCAGTGGTTTAGCTATTTAAAAGTGTTGGAAGTCTTGGAGAAGTCCTGGGTTCAAACTTGGGCTTTAGCAAAATTTTTGGTTTTAGGTGAATAAAACCCTAGGAGTAAGTAAGTAGGTTTTAAGAATAAAATGTGGTAAAATCTGACAAAAAGAGTGGATGGTCTAGTGGCAAGGTGGTGTTACAACTGGCAAAAGGTTTGAGGTTCAAATCGTGGGATGAGCAAGGGGAGGTTTTATTTTACTGTATGGACGGCTGGTGTTGGAGTTGGTTTGGGACTCTAGAGTTAAATTGGTCTTGGTTGTTTGAATTGAATTTGAATGAGGTTGTTGGGAGTGAATCAAGGACGTTTCTAGGAGAGTTTGAATGGTGTTTGAATAAGTAGTTGAGTAGAATAAGATGGAGAGATTTTAAGAGTGGGTTAAGGGGGAGGAAATAGTGGAGTTTGATATAGAGTGAAGATGTGCCGAATAAAGGGTCTTGGGTAGGCAATTTCAGCTAGGGGGTTTCTTGTAGTGCATTTTTGGCAATTGTTTCCTTTTATGCCGATTTCCTAGTATATTTTCGGCTTAGTTTTCTAGCAGCTAAATTTTATTCACTCTTTCGGGCATTCTATTCTCTTCATCTTTGGTCACTTTTTATTTTGGTCAATTATCATGTAAGCGGGATTAATCTTTCTCTTGTTTGTTTCATTTTGACGAATCCCCAAATGTGTTAAATGGCCGAACTTTACTTATTTCCTCCAAAACCTTTCTTTGATCCTCTTTTCTCTTCTCCTTATTTTTCCCCTTTGCCGAACCTTCTTTTATCTCTTGTCTCCTTTCCTCAAGCAATTTTCCCTAACCGATTGCACCTTCTTTTTCTTTCTAGCCCATTCGGTTTTTCCTTGTGGTGGCTGAGTCATTCTTTTTCTTACTCATTCTTCTATTCTAAGTAATTGAATCCCTGTTGACCGAATATTCTTTGTCTAACTACCTCTCCATCTGTTTCGATTTTGACTGGTTGGGAGCAAATCACTCTTATTTTTCTTCCTTTCCCTTCGCCTTCCAAGTGTAAATCTACATTTTAACTTAATATTATTCTTGTACTTACCCTTGGTATGCCGTCTCCTTTTTTGTGTTCTTCTCTACTGCTCTTGGTGAACTCTAGATGGGTAAAAAGGGTGCTAGTGTTAAAGTCTCAGCAAAGGTGCTGGCAGAGAATGAGAGTGTAGCCTCTTCTCCCAAGTTCAACCGGCGTAGGGTGCCAGCAATTCGGGACTTTTCACCGGGATGTGAAAGGGTGACTACATCAAACTTTGGATTAAGTAGACAGATCGCAATCGACCAATCTAGTCAAGGCAAGTGGTAGTCGATTCTTCGGCTAGGAGTTTGGGTTAAGTTCTTTTAATTCTTTTGATAGGTTATTAACTGATGTTTTGTTTGAATAGGTTCTGACGCTCAGGAATTCTTAGTACTCTACGTGATTAGGTGTGTAACCGTATGCTATATTTGGTGGTCGGCTGAAAAGCCAAAAGTTTGTAATACTTTGAACAGACTGTAGATCGGTAAAATGTCGAAAAAGGCCAGAATACCAAATGCATAAATATATTTACGGACCTTAAATCGAGCCATGGGGCCTTTAAAAACATTGGGAATAATCAGAGACTAATTTGAAACAAAATAGAAAATTCTAGAAAAATTTAAAAATTCTAGAAGCAGGAGTCAGACGTCCATTTGGCCAGGCCATGTGACTTAAAACATGGTCATGTGCCCAACCGTGTAACATTTGAACTATGGGACACATGGTCATGTCCTAGCCCGTTTGGGTATTCAAAATAGTATCACATGGTCGTGTCGTAGGTTGTGTTTCAAACCCTATGTGTATTCAAAGTAAGGTCACACGGCTATGTCGCCAGGCCGTGTAACTCTCTATGACCGTGTGTACCTACCTCCACTTAAAATTTAAAATGACATACGGTCGTGTGGTGTAATCGTGTGTGGCACACAATCATGTGATAGCCTGTATGCTTCAAAAATAGCCCCTAAAGCAAGCCAATTCAACAACCCTTTCTTACACACTAAGACAAACCATTTCTAAACACATTCACACATTAAAACTCAATTAAACACAACTAGAACATGCCAAAAATCAATAAACCTAAGTGCCTAACCAATGTGCCCTCATTGACACTGCGATTTTTATGTCATAATAAACCAAATCACATACCAAATTAACTTGTATTTCATGTCATCTTGAACATAATAATCACATACCTAACTTATCATTCATCCATACCATTCATCTCTTCTTTCACAATCCTACAATTCCAACTCAAATTATCACATTAAATATATATACTTAGTACTATTCAAACATTCCATTTCATTCCATATTTTAAACAACACATATATATACATCATCATAAATATCAACCAAAAAACCAAAAGCATTTACAACCAAACCATTAGATCAAAGTACCAAACATATATACATGACTACAAAATCTTACCAAATCAAATACCAAACATAAAAAACATGGACAAGCCAACCAAAAATCCTAATACATGCTATTCATAACCAACAAAAAAATGACCCAAAACATCTACCAAGATGATGAACAGATAGTGTGTATGCTCTGACTTAATTGTAACGCCCCAAAAATCTCGAACTTTCATTTTTGTGTGTTGTGGCTTTGTATGCATGTTTGCACTGTCAGGATATTGATTTTCAAATGTTAGAGGGTCTCTATGAAGTTCTGAGTTCGAGCTTTAGTATAGGTAAAATCTTGGTTTTAGCCTTAAGGGAACTTTGACTTCAGGTGGTATGAATTTTAAATAAATCTAACTAAAATAAGACACGAAAAGCCTAGTGGTCTAGTGGCAAAGAGGTGGCGTCGCAAGGGGCAAGGAGGTCCAGGGTTCGAGTGTTGGCTTAGTGCATGAGGGGGAATTATTTTGCATCTCTAGACAGCCAGCGATGGAGTTGAAGTTAAACCCTGAAGGGGAGAGTTTGAATTGGTCATATGAGAAATTTAAGAAGGGGATCATGGAGCAAATCTTGGAGAAAATTAATGAGATTGGGTGTGTTGAAGAGTTGGAGCCAAAATGGGACCTTAGGTAGGCTTGGAATCGGTTTTGAAGAGTGTTGGGGGTAGTGCCGAATTCTTTTTGGCTAACTCGGCTATTGGTATTGTCTTTTGGGAAACTGATTTTGCAAATTGCCTTGGGGAAATTTCTTTCTTTTCGGTTTGTTTGCTACTTTTCCAAGCCTTGCGTTACTATTTAGACTACCTTTGTACCGAACCTATTTGCTTCATTTTTGGTTGATTACTTCCTCAATTGTTTCTCTCCTTCTTGATTCTTCTTTTTCTTTTCTTTTTGGATCTTTTTACCCCTAAACCGAACAGTCTTTCTTACTCTCTTAAAGTTCTTCATTTCTTTTCACTTCCTTAAACTGATTACTTAGTTCTTGTTGTGCCGTCCCCTTTCTCTTTTCTTTATCTCAAACTCTTGTGCCGATTTCTTCAATCTAGACTCTCAGTCCTTCACTTCAATGATTGCCGTCTCATCATTTGTACTGGCTATTCTTCTTCTCTCTTCTCTACTAACCACTTTTGCAATCAGTTCTAGGCCATAGCCGAATCTTCCCATTTTCTCTGGCAAGGCCGAATCCCTCCTTTCACTCCCTCACTCTCTTAATCGAATTTGTAGGGGTCAATTTGTCTCTTCCTTCTTCTTCTCAAGTGAAGTGATCAATTCTTTTCCTCTAAAACTGTGCCGAATCTTTGTGGTTCTTTGTCGATCTACTGTGGTTTGGGGAGTGGTAAGGATTTCTGACAACTAGTAAGTGCACTTATTTTTACTCTTATTTTTAGTGGAGGCCGAATGCCCTTATATGGTGTTAAGGATGATTTAAGATGGATGTAAGTCATATATTTATACAATCTTTGATGATAAGGGTATTTTTAATGCAGATCTGGGAGTCAATTGTTACTAGCAATCAGTGAAGGATTAATAAGGCTCAATCGTTTAAGGTGGGTGATAGTGTGATTTCGGCTTTTGGAAAAGGAGGAGAACTGTACTGAGCGAGTGATTAACTATTAGTTTTGAATGATTGTAGGTTCGTGGATAGGGATATGTACCGTGTTTCGTAATCAGGTGTGTACACACACCGTACACACTAAAGATCGACAAATCCCGAAAAGCTGAAAAGCCAAAAGTTTAACTATGGAAACCACACGAGTGCGCGAACACTCATGTTGGGAGATCGATACGATGACGGTGGCCCCGCGAGCGATCTCATGGACTTGGGCCACTTTTTGGCCAACTGGGCCGAAATGGGCCATATGAGCCCGACGGGCCTGTAGGCTCGACACGAGCAGAATTTGTGGATAGATAAGAAATAACAAGCCGGTCATGTTGTCTACATGGCCAATGGCAAATTTGGGCTCCATGGGCCACACGAGAATGTGGGCCCCACCTAGGCCACATATTGGGCTTTTGGGCCTAGTGTTTTAATAATTGCTAAAGGTCACATAAGTCAGGCTGAATGATTGTGGACTTAGTAATGGGCCAAAATATGTACCTAGGCCCACGATGAAAAATGACCAATATGCCTCTAAAGGGAAAAATGACTAAAATGCCCCTACATGTATTACGACTGAATTTGTATGCCATATTTGATATGTTATGTTGCATTCATATGTATTTATGTTGCACAAGGGATGGGTTTATGTTTGGAGGAAGATTATGATATGTGAGGGTCGTATGGTCGCTTGATGACCATGGATCCACCGATGGCTTTTAAAGCCTTATATGTGATTGACAGCTCTACTGTATTATTGAGTAGTGCCGCAACCGGTGCTACAATAGGAGTGCAGGGATGGGTGGGTCGATTAAATCCTCAAAGGAGTGCAGGGTTGGAAGGGTTACGGAGTGCAGGGTTGGATGGGTTATTTGGGCATTTGCATATGTGCTATTGATTATGATATGGGCTTAGGCCCAAATGAGGTTGTTATGGGCTAAGGCCAAAATGCCACTGTTATTGAAATAGGCTTAAGCCCAAACTGATTGATGCATGTTTTTTTCTTATCATTGAGGGTTGTACACAAAGAGTTTTTGAAAACTCATCCCCCTCTTTTTAATTTTACAGATGATCCTCAGTAGGCGGTTTGACGTACGGGAGGACTTGGAGGTGGCCACACTACGGGTAGTTTTGGTTTTAGTATTTTATATTACATTAGCTAGTATTTGCTTTCTTTTGGGATTTTTGTTGTAATAAGGCCTGTTCTCCAGTTTGATTTGGTTTTGAGTTTTATTTCCATTTTGCTTAACTTTCAAGTTTAGCTCGTTTTCTGCATAAGAACTAAAGTAATATTTTTGCAAAACCAACCTACAAACGTGAACGTTTTCAAAACAAGAGCTTCCGCTATAATTAAACATGGGAATTTATCAAGAAGTATAAACTAAGGATTCCAAATAACAATTAGAGATTTTATTTAAACTAACAATTAAACAAGCTTTCAATGGTTTTTCTTTTTTAACTAAAGTATACCTAAAACGGGGCTTGTTTGGGAAATAAGAAACCTATTTTAAGCTATTGCTTTAAATTACAAACGATCAAACGCTTTCAGGGTTTTTCAACAACTTCGATTTGTAAGAGTCACCCTTCAATGTGACACTGCCAGATTCGGCCATAACGTCTGGGCCGGGTTTGGGGTGTTACATTGATCTTCCAACTATCAAAGCTTTTTAAGACCTATAAGAGAAAAATACATACAACATAAGTAATTTATGCTTAGTAAGCTCATATAGAATGTAACATAATTTGCTAAGCCATGATTATTTAACTTAATTATGCACTGAGTCATAAAGCATATAAATGTTCATTTGATTCATTCTCATACAAAAAACCTCGATAATTCAATCAAGTATTCACTCTAATGACGGTCCTTTTAAAATAATTCATCGTTCCAAGGAACGCTATGGTATCTTCCAACCATAGTCTTAAACATACCCGAGGTAGTGTCATAGTATCTTTCAACTATGGTCTTGATCGTTACAGATGTGATGCCATAATATCTTTCAACTAGTCTTATTTGTATTAGATTTAATGTCATAGTATCTTTCAACTATGGTCTTACATATTTTCGGTTTAGCGCCATTGTCTCTTCCAACTATGGTCTTATTCATTCTGGTTTAATGCCATAGTATCTTTCAACTATGGTCTTTCCCATTTTGGGAAAAATGCCATGATATCTTTCAATCATGGTCTTTCTCATTTCTCAATCCAATGAATTTGATAAACCAATCATACATTGGTAAGCATTAAATTAGAAAACATCAATCAATTAATTGCTAAATTAACTTACGAACTTACCTAAATAAAAATGGTTACAATAACAAAATTGACAACTATTATGATACTTTAGCTTTCTCACGATTCAAGTCCACTTGATTTGTTTCTTGATCTAAAATTGTGATTTCATTCAATTAATACAATTCCAGCATTTAAATAAGAAAATATATACAATTAATTCCTTTTAACATCATTTTACGAATTTACCCCAACATTTTACCTTTTATGCAATTAAATACCTAACTTCAAAACATTCAAATTAACAACATTTGATGGAAAGATCGTGCTAGTCGAATTATACCTAGCCTCTAATCAGGCCACTTTAATCAAAATTTCACTAAATTCCATAAAATTTTCCTATTTTAACTATTTAATCCTTAATTATCAAAACATTTACAAACTACTTTATAAAATAGTCTCATTTAACAACCACGCTTCACAATCTACCATTAACTTCAAAAACACTTCAATTTCACCAATGGCATAATCCATAATGTTTCACAATATTATAAATTGGTCCTCGGTTTAACTAGATTAAGCTAAAATGGACTCAAAAACATAAAAATCATTAAAACAAGGCTCAAAATGCTTACCATGCAAGGTGAAATGAAGCTTGACCAAAACCTAGCTTAAGCATCCATGGTAGAATTGGTTTTAACCAAATGAAGAAGATGATAGCCATTCATCTTTTGTTTATTTTTTAATTATTAAATTACCTTTTTAACCTTTAAAATTAACTTTAATTACATGAAGCATACCACCTTATCATCCACTGATAATTCATGTTGTATAATTATCCTTTAAGTCCACCTATTTATCTACCCATAGCAATTTAACACATTTAACTAATAAAGGCTAACTTTTGCATCTTTTATAATTTAGTTTTTTTACTAAATTAACTTATTAAACATCTAAATTTCTTAACCAAATTGAATACGGCCCTATATCAAGTCTATAAACATTAAATAAAATTATTGTTTCCAACACCACTAAAAACACGTTGTTACAAACGATGCCAGGGATACACCAAAAAGAAGTGGCACAATGGGTTGTTATGCATATACAAAAGTTAAGTGGCATTTTCAAGTTAGACCATAAGATGTTTAAGTAGCATTCCAATGTGTCTACAGTAGACTGAGAGAAAAAATAGAGAACATTGAAATTTTATTATCATGAATTGTAAATGTAACCATACAATGTACACCCATAAGAAATTTTGTCACATTCATAGATAGAACTTTTACATAGGCTAAATGCTAATGTTACATCTATTGTAGGACGTAACACCTAATACTCAGATCCGGTTCATCGAGTCGGGTGGAAGGCGTTATATTGTGATTGTTATTGCATGTCATTTTGCATTACATTCAAGTTTGGACGATCATAAAAGGAGGAAATATTGGCTGTTTATCTGCAATACTAGTGGCTTGTCCACAATACTGGTAGTTTATCTACAATACTTGTGACTTGTCCACATCTTACTGATAGCTTAATTGTAATATTGGTGGCTTGTCCATATATTTCTGGCAGTTTAACTGCAATACTGGTGGTTTGTCCACATATTTCTGGTAGCTTGACTGCAATACTGGTGTCTTGTCCACAACTTATTGGTAGCTTGACTGCAATACTGGTGACTTGTACACATTTCTAGCAGCTTGTCTGTAATACTAGTTCCTTGTCCACATCTTACTGGCAGCTTGACTACAATTACTGGTGGCTTGTCCACAAGCTAGTGTGTTATTGGATAGATGAGTTCTGGGGAGCTCTTACTATTGTGTGTAGCGGAGTTAGGTAGGAACTTTTCTAAAAATATTGCATTAACATGTTCATACATATTGAAACTATGAATTTGTACTATCATTTTTTTAATTGTTGGTTGGACTGCTATTTCTATGGCCTTTTACTGATTGCTTGAGTTATAACTCACACTGAGCTTATTAGCTCACTCTTTAGTTTATTGATGTATTTTTAGATAATCATCGAGGTTAAGACTTGGACACGACTACTGAGGTGCAACTCAAATGTTTTTACATTTGAAGTATTTTAAACTTATTTTTAATATTTGTTTTGGGACTGAAATTAATTATATCTAGACTGTAGCATGGGTTTTATTTTGGAATTGTTTTGGTTGCATGACATTAAAGTTTTAAAAATTGCTTAAACTAGTATTTGAAATGATTACGCATGAAACTTGGTTTTTAATAAAAACCTGACAATATCACTCTTTTCTATTGCATTATTGAAAAACAAGACGTTAATAAAAATTTGACTTAGTTTTCAAAATAATCAATATTTACGTATGCAATACTAAAATCAATCGATTTCTAAAATTTAACATAGTTTTGTAAAAAGTAAGAGAACATTTGTTTTTTTTTCACTAGTTTTGAATGAATAAACAAATGATTTAAAAGTACGTTCAAAATGTGAAGCTTTATTTAGGTCATTTAAGTGGCCAATATATCTTTTCGAATTCGGTTATAACTTCTAGGCTAGTTAGGGAGGTTACAAAGCATAATAAGGGCTAAAATTAAAACTAAATTAATTTTTTGAATAAAGCTATTAATTATTGAAACTGAATATGATATTTGTAACAGCCTGAATTAGGGCCTAAACGGAACAGTGATTTTGAAAACCATGAATCTGAAGTAGAAAATTTTATTTCGATTAAGTTTTAAAGTTTATAATGTGATAGAATGATTGTGTGAAATTTTCGTTAAGAAATTTCATCGATTGGGTGTTCAATTTGGTGTTTAAGACTAAATTGTAAACGATGAAAAATGTGAGTTCTTATTCATAAAGGTACTTGATTGAAGTGCGGATTTAAAGTTAGGGTCCTTAAATGGCAATTAGACCATTATATTTAGTTTGGATAAAAAGGGGCATGAATAAGACAAATTTGAAAGAAAAGCCTTTAAGGGCATTTTGTTCATTTAGTAATTAAAAGAATTAAAAAGGGGAAATAAGCCAAAATTATGTCCATGCTTCTTCAACCTTGGCCGAAACTCTCCACGGACACCATGGCTAGGGTTTTCAAGCTTCCAAGCTTAATAGTAAGTGCACCCAAGCCCCATTTTTAATGTTCTTTGCATTTTTGAGATCCTGGTAACTCGGTTTAGCTATTTCTACCATTATTTTGAGCTAGGGTTTATGTTTAAAAATTTACCCATGAATCATATGCTTATATTTTTATGTCTAATGGTAAAAAAATAAATGCTTGAGGTGTCGTGAATGAGTTTTACTAGGTGATTTTCGATGAAACCGAGAAAAAGGGACTGCATTGTAAAAATTAAAATTTGGTCATAAGTGTATGAATTAGTAAGAAATGTGGATTTCTATAGTCATGAATGGTTAGGCTAGGTCCAAAATAGAAGAAAATTGAATAAAAATCAATTTACGAGCCTAGGGACAAAAGTGTAATTATGTGAAAGTTTAGGGGCAAAAATGTAATTTTCCATAATGTGATTTTTGGGTCACATTAAATAATGTGACAAATAAATGAGCTAATTGTGATATTATAGATCATGGAAAGTGAAATTCGGGCTTAGATCGAGGAGGATTGAGGTTAGGGACCAAATCGAAAATGTTAGCCTCCTTCATGTTCAAGGTAAGTTTATATGTAAGTAATACATCGTTTTAAATTTTATAACTACAAATTATTGCTTGTTATGAGTAGCGTTGGATAATTTCTATAATTTGGTGAATTATGAAAATTGGGTGTTCTCAATTGAACTTTCGAAAAAACGAAAGATACGAGACATTATGAGGTAGCTAGGTCACATGTGTAATACGGTTTCTATACCATGTGTACAAGAGAGCTATAGATTAAAAATAGCTAGGTCCCATGTATGGTACCGAGGGTCCATCATGTAGACACGAGAGCTATGTTATAAGTAGCAAGGTCACATGGGTAGGTCCAACGGCTGGACACCATGTAGACATAAGGGCTACGAGATTTTTAAGACTAGGTCATGGGTGATATTCAGAGTTCACCATGTGTACACGAGAACCAGATTTATGTGTTGGTGGAGCTATGTGCTGTAACCACTCGTATATGCACAATTGATTTAGTATCGTGGAGCTAACTGCTATAACCACGACTAAAATATCTTAATTCAGTATCGTGCAGCTATGTGCTGTTACCACGACTATGATGTTTTGATTTAATAATGTGGAGCTATGTGCTGAAACCACCAAGTATTGGCCTCCATTCCGGAGTGTTCATTGGGAGACCTTGCTAAGAGATGCTATGTGTGATTATGTGTTGTATAAGTACAAGGGTGTGAGCATGTGTATGTGTGAGAAATGTGCATGATATGCATGAGAATATTGGTAAGGTGTAAATGGAATGCAAGGATGCATGTAAATTTGAGTATATGTAAATAATGTGCTTGGTATGTAATTGAACTTGTGGTAAAGTTGATACGGTGTGAATGCTTCTATGGATACTTGTATATATATATATATATATTGATGATGATTACCCATTGAAATGGCAAATATTGAATATGCTTGGTGATAAGGAAAAATAATGGAAGTTATACAAGGAAAACATGGGAGAGTAAATTTTCAATAAAAACTGTTGAAACAACAGTAGTTACATGATTTTGAAAAATCACCAAAAATGGTAGAAATTGAATGAGATGCTGAATGAGATGTGAAATTAAATTTCATCGAGTCTATTTTTACATAAAAGAAACGTTGTGAGCAAATGAATTACATATTATGATATATTTAAATTATAGTGAGACAGGGTCAGAATGGGTTCGGAAATCCTCTTTTTCAAATTTGTAAAATCATTAAAAATTTTAAAAAAATAATTGTAGGACATGATTTATATTCCTAAATTCCCTAATGAGTCTACTTTCAAAAGAAACAAACGAAAATGGATTTTAAATTCTTGTACGATGAGATAATTAATTTTTAGTGAGGAGGGGTCATAACCATTGGATAGCAAAATAGGGGATACTTTAATGAATAAATTGTATAGATTGGCTAAACCAAAAGTTTTGGAAATTTTATGGTAAGAAGATATGTGAGTCTAGTTTTAGGGAAAATTGGTGGATCTTAATTTGGAGTTCCGTAGCTCTAGATAAAAATAATTTAGTGACTGTGACTCAGGTAAACTGCTTGAAATAAACCTAGGTGAATAATGAAAATTATATGGAAATGATGATTTCATTTTTAAATCATGCCATGAGGTTTGTTAGACACAAGTTAATAAATTGCTAAATACTATTATTATTATTTACATATGAACTTACTAAGCTTAATGCTTACTTCGTTATTTTCAATGCTTGTATTGTATTCAGGTTAGCTCGGGTTGGAAGCTATTGAAGAACTTATCACACTATCAATTGTGCACTTTAGGTATCGATGATTTTCTAATATTCAGAGTATGGCATGTATAGGAAATTAAGTCATGGTATGAGTTAGTCTAGAATATTGACCTATGATAGTTGGAGTTACTGTTGTATAATGTCATTTTATATGGCTAATAAATTCGTGACGTTACAAATTGTGAAGAGGTAAATTCATGGTTGAATAAAATGTATGCTAGGACTTGTTGAGCAGGTGATGTATGTTTTAGGTATTCTTGTTAAGTCATGGAAAGTGATATTAAAGTTATGATCAAGTACGGGTGTGTTAGGGTGGAAAATGGCTTGGGAAATAGCCTAAGGGTTGGCTACACAGGCAGAGACACGGCCGTGTGTCTCAGCCATGTGGAGGACACGGCCTGGCACTCGAGCGTGTGACTTGGCCGTGTGCCCCTAAATGCTTGCTGACATCATAAACAAAATACTTAGGTCTTTACACACGGGTGAGGACACAAACGTGTCTTGGCCGTGTGAGGGACACAGACTATAGACACGGGCGTGTCCCACGTCACACGGACGTTTGACCCTATTTTGAGTAAATAAAATTTATGTACACGAAAGGTCTCAGTTTAATCCCGAAATGTTTCCAAAGCATGTTATGGATTGCGTAGGCCCTTATTAGGGACATTATTAATATGTTTGAAAAGTTTTAAATTAGATGTAAATTTTATGATTCAGTTTTGTGCGTTTACGTATGTATAAGTCCAGTAATGCCTCGTACCCTATTCCGGCGACGAATACGGATGAGGGGTGTTACAATATTAGACTAAAATTGTCTAGGAATGAATGGTTAGGAAATTGTTAAATGCTTATGGGTATGTGTATGTTGTATGATCTATTGAATTGGGATTATTTTTGTTTACTCAACCGTGACTCAAATGTCATTGTTATGACTTTGAAATGTTTTAATGCTCTTTTGTGTGGTGTCCAAACCACGATTTGAAAGGTAAGTATAATAAGTATTTTCCATATTATCTTACTAATTTTATGCTTGACATATTGTTGTCTTTTTTGCATAGGTTAAAATTGATTTTTGAGGGCTTGGCTCACTCCGCAGATCACCACCCCACACTGTTGCTATCATTAGAGAGTATGAAACTTTTGTATTTGTGTTTTTGGCTCCTAGTGGCATGTATTAAAGGGCCTTAGTTATGCATATATATATATATATATATATATTAGTTTCATATTACTCTAGCCATGTATTTGTAATAGATGTTTTAGTGATCATTTTGTGACATGGTTATTAATTGAAATTTAAGAGTCATGGCTTCTATTAAAGGGCATGTATAATTATATCTCCATTTTCTTATGGGATGGATTGGAGAGTCATGGAATTCATTTTGTATGGTTCATATAGGCTTTATTATGCAAACATTGATTCATGAATGTTTCATTGTATAATGGTTTACTTGAGCAAGCTTTATGAAAAGTCTTGCTTGTACTTGGTCGTTCTTGAAGCATTTTGAATGGTGCTTTATTCAAAAGTGATTTTTAATGTGTTCTCAATTTTTCAAACATAATATTTAGGTCCCTTATAGCTTGTGTTTAATAACCATGGTGTGGGTACCGTTTCCTTATTGAAAAGGGGCAAAAAATGCACCCAAGTGCTTGGGGTTTGATACCCCTATCAAGAGTATCGCACATAGGTCAATAGAATGCTCCCTAGGTTAGTACAAGGACCTAGGTTTGAACTCCAAAGCCATAAACACTGTTACCTAGGGTCCTAATAGTTCTAGTGTTGTGTTTTAAGGAAAATGAGCCCTCTAAGGTTTGTATATGGTCCTAGATACCTCCAAACACCTATAAATTGATTCAAAATGATTTTAATAAGATTCCAAAACTCAAAAAATGATTTTATCTATTTTATATTACTTTATAAAAATATTTTATCATTTAATTTCTTAAATAAATTTGAGATTTTTGACATGAAAGTGGTTCGATGGCATCTCTCATCTGTACTAGTCATTTGGAGGTGTTACAAGAAACCACCTTCTCATGTCTCTACTTCAATGAAACATGAATTCCATAAGAAAATACTTAAATTCTTACATTATCTCTTTAATATTTTTACTTTCTTCTCAACTTCACTTCCAAATCTAGGTTTATTAATTCCAAGATGATAATCAAACTTTCTAAGATCTCTACTTCACTTTTCCTCTTTGGTGACTATAAAAATTCTTAAAATATTTGGATGAAAATAGTGTAATTGATGAAAAAAATTAAAATGAATAAAAAATTCTCTTTCTTCGTTTTTTTCTCTTTCACGTTCCAAGCAAAAGAAATATGAAGAGAATTCTTCATATTTCTATTATAAGTATCTAATATTATTTAATTATAATATAAATTGATGAAATGACTTTATTAAGACAATTGAAATAATTTAAAAAAGTTATATGATACTTTTGATTTAAAAGATAAGTAGTAAATGGTGATTTAAAGAAAATACATTTAAGCATACATTTTGTAAAGTATACAAATGAATGACATTGAATTGAAATTATAATGATGTGCTAAAAAAATGAAAAGAATAACAATGTTAATATGAGATTATAAATGAAACTTGAATGTGGAATTTATGCTTGGATTTGAGTAAAGAAAATATGTAGTATAATTATTGCTGGAACGTTGGTGCCTCTAAGGCGCAGCAGAAAAATAAAATAATCTGGGGATCCAAACCATGAATCCATGTGTAAGGAACGAATCGGGGTGATAAAAGGTTTTAAAATTACCAAAACTTCAATCTGAGTAGACAGCGACACCTCGACAACGATAATATTGTTTTGCTATCGAATCCAAGTCGCAATCCTTATGATCCCGACCTCCACTTAATCCACCCAGTTGACAATGAACGAGAGAAATCCCTAAAACTATTTTTAGGGGAATTTTGCTTGACGGCTGCCAGACCTTGTAGCAAAAAACGGGGTTTTATATTTATGCTCTTTTTTAGGGTTTTTTTTTCCTTCCATTTCTATATATAAACCCTTTCTTAATTGGTATGTATATAATGAATTCTTAATTCATTAAGTTTTAATTCGAACATAATAATCATAATAAATAAATATAATAATGTTTTAACCGAAAATTATAATTACATTAATTATAATAAATATTTCAGTAAACTATATTTATTTAAATTTATATACGAACCAAATTCATATATTAATAGAATTATGTTCTCCTTATGTGTACAACATCCTTGTACATATAATATGTTCAATATTTGATTGCCTAATTAAATTAATTCTATAATTAATTTAATTCATGTGACAACTAAACACAATACCAACAATGTTCTATTCCGTTCATTTCAACCATAGGGTGTGACCTTGTAGGTTCTTGTAACGTTAGCAGTAATACTAGAACGACTCTAATATTACAAACAATGAGTGGCATCTAGCAATGCATCATTGCTACCTGAGTTCCAAGAAGTCATGATTCGACATAACCTTTTTCTTGTGATTAACCTTTCATGCATTAATCCTTAAGTCATTTATCTCTGGAATGGACACAAGTCATGGAATAGTCACACTTGCATAGTCCATCCCATGTTTCTTGATACCTTGAGTAGACTATAATACACAAATAAGTATGACAACTCATATCAACTTATTTGAGCATGGCCATGCATTTCTAGTCTCACTTAATCAAGTGGCCTGAGATATTACTCCCATTATGTAGGAGGGACTTATCCTATATTGATCAACTATATCCCTCTACATAGATTGTGGTATATCCAACATCAGTCTTTATAGAACAACCAGTTATGATGTTCGTTTGACTATATCAAAATATACAACTCACGATGTTGGGATAATGATGACCATATACATATTAATCACTATGAGTACTGTTGTGACAATTACATAATAATCCAAGAAACATACTTATAGCGGGTCAGTCCAATATGTTGTTCTCTAACACACATATTCATGCATTGATTCTGACACTCCATATTAATGACAACTCTTTATCATCAATCAACTACATGTTAGTCTTAATGCATTATTGTTGTCCTAGCCAACAATAATACTTGACTAAGGATCTTTTAAGAATAATCATATTATTCTTAGGACATCATTATAAAATAGTTTATTTATACACACAGAAAAGAAACTGAAATAATAATGGCAACGCCTTATATTAATAAACATGGTAAATCAAGTATGTTATTACAACCATCTCATGATTGATCCTTGGGCATACTCTTACAATTATAATTATGTGTTATGATTGGATAAAAATGACAACCATAAAGTGAAAGAGAATAAATAAATAGCTTGAAAGATATATGATAATTTCCTTGATAGTTGTATGTAAATAAAAGATAATAAGTTGAACTAATTGATATGAAATGATCTGATCAAGAAATTTGAGTTGTTACTATGAATATAAAAAATTATATTAAGATTAATGTAATTCTATTAAGATGGAAAATGAGTTAAACATAAAAGAAATAAAATTAGTGAGTGATAATAATTAATAATAAAGAAATAAAATCCAATATAGAAATGTAATTAATAACAAAAGAGGTAAGAAAAGATATTGAATATATTTCTGTATAATATTTCTAAAACAATGCTTTTAAAACTTAATATTGATACATTTAACTTTTTTTACACGTTAAAAATTTGTACTTTTTGGCATATTTTTCTTTTCTTCTTAGCATGTTTTTCGATTGAAGTTTAGATCTTTGCTTCTCTTTCTTTTTTTGCTATCCGGTGTTGAATCATAGGAAAGTCTGACGTGAAGGGTAATTTGGCGAGTTTATCTTTGGAGGATGCCAATGAGGAGGAAGTGGTTCAACTAGACACACCCGAATCTACAGTTGGGGATTCTTTAGAGAACTATTTTATGGGTTCATTTTTGACAACGAGTGTGGTGAATTTTCAGTCTATAAGGGTGACGCTAGTAAATATTTGGCATCCCACAGGGAGTATAACTATAATAGATCTGTCAGAAGGTAGATTTCTTTTCCATTTATACCACAAGTCAATGTTGATGTATTGAATCAGAGGTCCCTTGGAATTTTAATTCCCACTTACTAGTGATGTATCAATTGCATGGTGATGATCCTAGGTCTGTCCCGTTGAATATGATGGATGTTTGGATTTTAGTCCAGGATTTGCATCATGGTTTTATTTTGGAAGAACTGGCAACCTAGATGGGTAACTTTATCAGGTAGTTTTTAGAGTATTTCGGGAAGGCTGTTTCTTTAGGCTATGCAGGTGTATTGGAGTAAGGGTAAAGGTCGATGTTCGAAAACCGTTAAAGAGGAAGAAACTAATTACGTTGCCAAATGGATCTCTAATTAATGTCACATTTGCGTATGAACAGTTAACCCTTTTTTTGTTTCCTCTATGGGAAATTAGGGCATGAGAGAGTTTTAGCCTAAATCAAATTTTACAAAAGAGTCAAGATTTTGTGTTTGGCTGGGATATTTATCTGCACGCTCCGGTCAGGAAAGTTGTGGTCCCATCAAGTTTGTGGCTTAGAGAGGAGGGTTTAGGATCACCAACTTTTTTGGGCACATGGTTAAGGGATTTAATCCCGGATTTAAGGTACTAATTAGTGTGATCTATGTAATCCACGCGCTATCTAGGTGGTAATTCCCTTAATCAAGTTTTGAAGGAGAACGTTGACCATAACATCTTGGGGAGAAGGCCTAGTTCGAGGGTTCACAAGTGAGGGGTGGGTCGATTGGTCCTGTTAGGTCATATTCAGGTAAGTATCATGGCTTTGAGAGGAATCAATAGGCATGGTCCCTAATAGGCTCAGTTATGTTAGTGTTGGTTTGAATAAATGTTATCATCGGATTCGACGTTAGAAGAAGATGACTGAGACAGCCCTTTGGAATTGGCTTAAGTAGTTAAGTGCATTGTTCCCTACTTATGTTGTTTTGGAAAAGCTAGTTGATGTCCGTTTAGCGATGAACCTAGAAGTTAATAAAGACGAGTTATATTGGGAGCGGCAAGCGTGAGTAAATTGGTTGAAGTTTGGCGATAGGAATATATCTTTCTTTCATTAGTTTGCTTTACATAGAAAGCAGTTGAATGGTATAAAAATGATAGAGGATAGCTCGAGGATGATGGTGAAAGGGGAGGATTGTAACACTCCTAACCCGTATCAGTCACCGGACTAGGGTTAAAAGTGTTACCGGACAATTCAGAACATTTTCAGACATTTGCCACTTATCAACATCAAATCATAATCATTCATTATCAAAGAGTCCCTTATATAGGTCTACAAGACCTCAGAAAAACATCAAACAAAGATCGGGATCAATTCGAAAACTTTTAAAACATTTATGGAACTTAAGAAAATATTTTCATATAAACAGGGCACACGTCCGTGTGGCTGGGCCGTGTATCTCACACACTTATGCACCACATTTCACCTTAGCCCGTGTGCAACACTGACTAGGTCACATGGTCACCAGACACACCCATGTGTCTAGTCTGTGTGTCATACTGAATTAACCACATGGCCAATAGAGACGCCCGTGTGTCTAGTCTGTATGGCATACTGACCACTTTAGCTATTAAACAGGGGACGCACGGTCAAGTTCCACGCCCGTGTGCTCTAACTGTGTGGCACAAAATAGGTCATTCGAAAAGCCAACTTTGCCACCCTATTTGGGTCATCCCTACATGTAACGCCCTGATTTTAGGCCTAGAAGTATTGCGCCTTGAGTATGGATCGATAAGGAGGATGTACATAAGTAGTTAATTGTGCAAGAGAATGACACAATTAAATGTCTGCTGCAGTAGTTAAGGGTCCTGAGAAGTGTTGGAGAAGTCTTGGGTTCAAACCTGGGCTTTGGCAAAAATTTTGGTTTTAAGTGCGTAAAACCTTGGATGCTTGGAAGTGGGCCTTTTAGATTATTGTGTTAAAAAAATGACACAAGAGAGCTACTGGTCTAATGGCTGTGGTGTCATTAAGGTTGCAAGGGAGCTTGGGTTCAAGTCTTGGCTCTTGCAATTTATTTTGGCTATTCTTTTAAAAAAAACCTGGACTTTGGCCTATAGACTTTATAAGTAATTGTGGACAAAATGGGTCACAAAAAGCCTTATGGCTTGGTGGCAAGTTGGCGTGCTGCTTCTGCTAGGGGACTTATGTTCGAATCTCACTGCATGCAAAAAGGGAATATTTATTTTGTTCATGAGGAGGCAAGAGTTGGTGTTGGATTAGAACTCTAGTGTTGGAGAGTTTGATTTGGTCTTGTGAGTTGGTTGTGGAGGAAATCAGGGAGTGATTTGGGGAGATTTTCAAGGAGTTTGAGTGTGGGGAGAAGAGTGTCAAATTGGGGAATTTGTGTCGGCAAAATTCAGCTAAGGGGTAGTAGTATGCATGTACGATAATTAGAGAGTGTTTTAGGTGCCAATTCTTTTTCGGTCTTTTGGGGAGTTTGTTCCTTTTGTGCATTTTATTTTTCCTCCCTAAGTCGTTTTCTCAAGTGACCGCTCGTGCTCTTTCTATTTTTGTTTAAGGTAAGTTCTGAGTGCCAAAATTCCCTTTCTCAACTTCCTTCTCTTGGCCGAATCATTCTCCTACTCCTAATCCTTCTTTACTTTTCCAAGACTAGGCTGAATTGTGTTGCCTATTCTTTTCTTTGCATTACTGAACTCGTTTTTCCTCTTTCCTCTATTTCTTTCTTTGTTAAATCGAATATACTATTCACTTCCTCTTTTCAGTTGGCCATCGGTGCGTCTCACTATAGCTTAACCTCTCTTTTATTTTCATCTCTTCTACTCTTAATCCTCCATTCGGTTTTTCCATTGTAGCCGAATATAGAGTCTTCTTCTTCCCTCTTGTGCTCTTTTTGTCTCTCTTTTGTATCAAGTCCATTAATCAAATTTTAGATGGGTAAAGGGGGTGCTAATGAGAAAGTGAAGGCAAAGGTACCGGCTGAGGTTGAACGTGTAGTCTCTGCTTCTAAGTTTAAGCGGCGTAGGGTGTCAGCGGTTCGGGACTTTTTGCCTGGATGCAGAAGGGTGACTGCATCAAACTTTAGATTAAATAGGTAGATCGCAGTCGACCAATCTAGTCAAGGCAAGTGGTAGTTGATTTTTCGGCTAGGAGTCTGGGTTAAGTTCTTTTCATTCTTTTGATAGGTTATTAACTGATGTTTTGTTTGAATAGGGTCCGACACTCAGGAATTCTTAGTACTCTACGTGATCAGGTGTGTAACCGTGTACCCTGTTTCTGTGGATTGGCATAAGCCGATAAAGTGTGTGTTTTTATGCAGTACTCGATGATCGGTTAAAAGCCGAAAATATATGTTGTTTACACTACTATGGCTGTCGATCGGCAGAAGCCGAAAAGCTGAAACTTTTGCATTTGTTGCCACACGAGCGTGCAATCGCACGTGTGGAAAATCGAGCCCGCGAACATGGGCGTCAGAGGGTTGACACCACCATGAGCGTTTTCATGGGTCTAGGTCGATTTGGGCCACATTGGGCCAAAATGGGCCCAATTGGCCTGTGGGCCCCACACAGATGAAATGTATATTAGATGGCTATTGTTGGTTCGGACTGTGTCGTTTGTACAGTTGAGGCTATTTCTAGGCTAACTGGGCCCACTTAGGCCAAGTAATGGGCCTTAGGCCCATTTGCACTGTTAAGTCTATTAGGTTGCTTTAGTTGCTCGAGGCGGCGGTGAACCTTCTGCTTGGTCATTAAGACCCTTATGGTGCAAAATTACCGAAATACCCTTATAGTGCAAAATTACTGAAATACCCTTATAGTGCAAAATTATCGAAATACCTTTATAGTGCAACCTTCTAGGGTAGAATGATCGTAATACCCTTATAGGGCAGAATGACCGTAATACCCTTATAGAGCAGAATGACCGTAATACCCTTCTGAACATGACATACTGCATACACGTACTATTTGTGACATGACATACTACATGGGGTTAGGATATTGTTATAGAGGAAGTTCTGTGTTAGTGGCTTTGCCACATCTTTCTGTTATTAGTGATTTTGCCATGTATTCTGATTCTGGTGGCTCTGCCACGTATTTTGCTATTAGCAGCCATGCTGCGTTATTGGTGTGTTGGCTGGGTGGGTCGGTTTAGTCCCCATATTATGTGTTGGATGGTACAGGCGGTGAGTTGGATGGATTGGGCTGGGACACATATCTACTCTGTTATGTTCTGTTTTGGGCTTAGGCCCACTATGTTCTACTTCTAATTCTGTTACTGTAATGGGCTAAGGCCCATCTGATACTGTCTGCTATGATGGGCTCAGGCCCAGTCTGCTACTGTTTCTGTATTCTGTTTGTCTAACTGACGGTTCTCATATTAGAGGATTACACACTAAGTTTTCACAAACTCACCCCTTTCTTTTAACCATGTAGGTAATCTCTAGCTTTAGGCGATTTGGAGCCGTGAAGGACTCGGAGGTAGCCATGCGAACACTATTTGGTTATTTTAGACTTAATCATATTAAATTTGATATTTGCGTTTATATTTGTATTAAGGCCATTGGGACTTTAATTTGCGGTTATTTGGGCTTTTAATTGTTGATTTTAAACTGTAAGAGTAGGTAAATCGAGTTTCAAAATAATAAATGTTTTCAAAATTTCACTCATTTCAACTTCAAACATTCGAAGCTTCCTTGATTTTAAATAATTGTATACAATAAAGATCAACTCTTCAGTAAATGTTTTGATAAAGTGATTTCCAACTTATAATAACAAAACTAGCCAGTTAAGCTTATGCAATTAAGAACTAAAGGATTTTAAACTTAGAACTAATCTTTTATTGACAAGTCCGATTTTTGAACGTAGCTTCGGTCTGACACGCTAGATTTGACCATAACATTTGGGCTGGGTTTGGGGTGTTACACTACAAGCCAAAATCAAGTAATATATGCAACCAAATCTCATCTAATTCACAACCAAAACATTCATTAATTTAGTCAAATCATCATCAAATATTTCATGCTCATTTTCATGCTAAAACAATCCAAATTTTCACAAGCCAAATCATAGCTATACCATATGTTCCATAACACATTCAAACAACATTCCATTCCATCAGAAAACTTACCAAATTCACAGCCAAGCATATATCAAAATGACCATAATTCAATTTACTTTATAAGCATCATGAAACATGCCAAAATCAAACATGAACATTCCTTAGTTAGCCATATCTCATGGCATAACTCATATATACAACTCAAAATTATAATTTAAGATTTCTAGCATATACATGCCATAACTTAACATTCCCACTTTCAAAAAGGAACCAAAACCAGGTTCGATGGTGTAGTGATGATCCTCGTAGATCCCGGAGCTTCTGGTAGCAATGATATCTATAAAACAGTTGAAAAACATGCAGAGTAAGCTACAAAGAGCTTAGTAAGCCATATACAAATAAATTTAACTTATAAACCAATTATAGTTCCATTCAGTCACATGTAATTCAATCCATCTCACATAACAATCTATGAAACATGTCATGTTCACTTGCTCATATATATATATATATAACATGTCTATAAATTAAGCACACATGTAGCATCATATTCTTATACCTTCCCTTTCACTTATACATAATTTTTCATTCTTAGAGATCATATACGATTCATACGTACCTGAATCAGATGCACATTTCGTATACTCATTCATTTCTCAAAATTGACCATTTGCTTATTCAAAATTTATTAAGGTATGCAGATAGTTCAAAATGCTCGTACAATGCCAATGTCTCAGACATGGTCTTACATGTAAATGATTATCAGTGCCACTATCCCAAACAGGGTCTTACACGAAATCACATACGATGCTGATGTCTCAGACATGGTCTTACATGTAATCTCTAATCAATGCTTGCATCCTAGACACGGTCTTACACGATATTTCATATCGATGCCAACGTCCCGGACGTGGTCTTACACGAAATCACATATCAAAGTTCCTTAATTCATATAGAGCTTTTTCACAGATAATTATATTATCATAGTATCTCAAATTACATTCATCTAACTCTTGATCTTTCAATGTCAATTATAAGACACAGAGGCATAATTCATTAAACAGTATATTTATTTGTATATTGACTTACCTCGTACGGATTCGGACAGTACCGATCGGCTATTCAACAAACTTTGACTTTCCCCGATCCAATTTTGTTTCTTTGTTTCTTGATCTAAATAAATTCAAATTTAACTCTTTTATTCAGCAAATCATTCAATTAAATCCAAATACACATAGTTAGGGAAATTTGCAAATTAGCCCTCATATTTTCACATTTTGACAATTTAGTCCCTATTTCACAAAATCAAAAAATACACAAAATTCATTTAGACCATAGCTTGGCCGAATCTTCCTTATGCTCATACAAGTCCATACACTTCATTTATTTCATAATTTAGTCCTCCAAAAATTTCATTTTCACAAATTAGCCCAAATTGCTCAATTCCATCAAAATTTCAAAGGCAAAACATGTTAATCTATCACATTTCTTTTATTTTTGATCAATTAACACTTCAAAGCTCACAAAATCAACAATGGCATAACTCAAAATCATCATCAAATTCTCATATTAAAGCATGGGCTTAAGAGAACACAAAGCAGCAATCATAAAAACATAAAAATCATCAAAAACAGATCAAAAACGAACCTTTCATTAAAGTAAATGATGGTCGAACCCTTATTTGCTTTTATTCTTTCTTTTCTTTGTGTTTTTCGACAATATGAACAAAAGGTGGATAATTTCATGCATTTGTTTCTTTTAATTCACATATTAATTTACTAATTACTATTTTATCCATACATTATAACATTAATAAATCATCCACTAATGTGTTTAAAACATTCAATGGTTTAATTGCATTATAAATACCTCATGTTAAGAAAACAATAGCAATTAAACACCTTATCAAATGTGTAACGCCCTGATTTTCGGGATTTCTGTGATTATTGGTTAAGTCTTAAAATCCTGTATTTTAACTGTATGGATAATATTCTAGTAGATTAGTGGGCCTCTAGAAGGCCCAGGCTTAGGTTGAAACCTGACGGATTGGGTAAATTTTGGATTTTGGATCTAGGAGATAGGGGGCCTTGGGTAGGAGGTGTCTTAAGGAATTGTACGTGGAATGTGGCACAAAAGGAACAGTGGTGGAGTGGCAGTAGGGACGCCACTAAGCGCTTAAAAATATGGCGTGTGGAGCTTGAAGGAAGGCCAAGGTTCAAGTCCCAAATGATGCAAGGGGTGGCATTTAATTTTTGTGCTTGGACAGGTAAGAATTTGAAGCGGAATGGAACTCTGTTGAAAAGTGTTTGAATCGGTCAAGAGAGGTTTTGTGGAGCGATAAGGGGAGCTTGTTGGGGAGTGATTTTAGGTGTTTTTGAATTTGAAAGAAGGTGGCCGGCCAAGAGGACTCTTGGTGGTGCATTTTCGGTAATTAGGTGCTAGTTGTGCCGATTTCTCCTTAGGTTCTTCTTGTGTTCTTGTGCCAATTTTCTTAGGTCAGTAAAACTCTTTTCTTTTGCTCGTTTGGCATAGCATATTAGGTTTGTTTTTGCCACTCTATCCTTTTCTTTCAATCTAGTAGCTGAACCCTACTACATTCCCATTTCCGAATTCTCATTTGACCAAGAATTTCATTCTTTTCCCTTTCTCTTACTCATACCTCTTTTCTTCTCCTCTCACACCATAAACCGATTCCATACCACCATTCCTCTTTCTAGCCAAATCCATCTCATCTTGTCAACCTATCTCTTCTTTTCCATCTTGCTTCCATTGCCGACTTCTCTTGAGACTAAAAGCCATTGAAACCGATTGCTCTGGTTGACCGGAACTCTCTTTGCACTTGGCCAAATTCTTCCTAGTCTCATATTCTTTTCTTTCTTTTACTTAGATCGGGATTAAGAGGGCACTTAAAGACACTTCTTGAACCGATTAGCACATTGGTAAGTACTCAGGCAATATTTCTTAGTTTCATGTGTTTAAAGTATTAGCCGAAACCCTTTGGAGGAGGCCAACGTTTTGGGATTAAGGGTCTTGTGGCCTTTTCTTTTTATCTTGTTTTTGTTAGTGTGGACAAGGGATGTGTACAAGGGGGCTTGGAGGACTAATGCAGTTGGACATCTAGATCTAGCTCACTTTCGGCAGAAAGGTAAGAATTTCTAGGGACATAGGCCATGTTGGCCGATTGTGGTAAGTAGGTAAAGGCTTTATGTGTTGTTGATTGTTAGACTAACACTTTAGTGATCAACTGTAGGCTTTCATGCGTGGATCTCGTCGTCACTTCGATAGTTAACAGGTGTGTATCGTATTTCCACTATAGACTAGAACGGCAAAGGCTGTAAAAACCGAAAAGTGACCGAAAACTGAACGAAAGTGACCGAAAGGTCAGTCTTGTGAGGATCTGTGAGTAATCATTTACTCTATTATGGTAAACTTGGATTCGTCGGTGACAGAATTGTAGAAGGTGCAATTCCGAGCATTTTAGGTAAGTTAGGCTTTGATGGGCCAAAAGTGGGCCCAATGAGCTTCCGAGCCCAAATCGGTAAAATTGCCGTTAAAGGCATTCTGGCAACGTGTAATAATAATACGGTTAAAAAAATTGGTAATCTGAGAATAAAATTAGATTTAACGGGCTTAAGACGTTAGTGGACTCAGTAAGGCCCATTAGGGGTTTGGGCTAAAAAGGGCGAAACTGGAAACTAAGGTTAAAAGGACTTCTGTAGGCATAAATGGGCTAATAATTATTTGGACATTCATAAAATTCCTGAAATTGTAAAAGAGACTAAAATACCCTTAAATGGAAAATTACCATTATACCCCTAGGGCTAATTCTGTATGAAATGCATGATATTCTGTTTCTGTATGTTATATCCCATAATATGTATATCTGATGCATGAGATTCTGTGTGTTATATGTCATAACATGTATACCTGTTGCATGGGATATGGGTTATATTGATGGAGGAAGCGTTCTGGCAGCCTTGCTGCAATCTGTTGGCCTCGCCACATATATCTGTTTCTGGTGGCTTCGCCACAATATCTGTATCTGGTGACTACATCACAATATTTGGCAGCCTCGCTGTAAATTTCTGTAGTGTGTAGTGGATGGATGGGTCGATAGTCTCCCCACATGGTGTAAGGCTGGTACGGGGGTGTTATGGACAGATTTGGGTTGGGCTTTTGCTTGCATATTATATATCTGTTCTGTATCTGTTATGGGCCTATGGGCTATCTCCTGATTTCTATACTTGGCCAAAGCCCAAACAAATCTGACTCTAAGGCCTGACCTGTTTTGGGCTATGGTTGGGTTATGTTACACACTGAGTTACCAAACTCACTCCTTAATTTCATCTCTGCAGGTAACCCTCAACCATAGTGGGCTTGGAGCTGTGAGAGATTCGGAGTGGCCACAGCATCTACAAATTCGGTTTTCATTTTATTTTAAGTATCCTATTTTACTATTTCTGGGTTTTAGTTGTAATAAGGCCGCTCTTTAAATTTCTTTCCCTTTTATGGTTTTAATTATTGGTTTTATTTATACTTTATTGAAAATGCTAAATACAAGCCGCACGGGTTTTAATCAAACTTAAACTTGTTTTCAAAATGCTGCAACGTAATAAATGGATAACTTAAAAGCTAATAAGCTGGTTTTTCTATAAGCGATTGTTTTATCAAAATCGTTTTGTCACCATGAACAACGAGCAATACTTAGTCGTAGGTCCATGTGACACACCGGATTTGGCCATAACGTCTAGGCCGGGTTTGGGGTGTTACATTTAGTGGTATCAGAGCCAGGTTGCAACAACTCGGCTGTGGATCGGGTCTAAAAACGGAAGTTTTTAAACAATGAGAACAAAGATTTTCGAAAGATCATGCTTTTAAAACTTGTTTTCAAAATTGTTTGAGTTTGTTTTGATAAAATCCTTTCGCACGTAAATAATTTTCCAATGACTAAATTAAGTTTTTTTTTTGTTTTACGAAGTGGCACACCGATTTCCGGCCCAAATCTGTAAGTTTTCTGAACTTTTCTGAATTATTTCTGAAATTCTGATTATATGCCTGATTAAAAAACCCTATTATGATACTTTAAGTTAGAGTATTACTGAAACTATAGAAACTCTGATAAGTAGACTGAGACTGTCGTTAGGCTACCACGAAAGAAAACAAACTCTGAATTATTATTTATCCATAAGACATCTGTAATAAACACTGGAATATTAACCTGATTCATAAAATTTCTAAATAGATAATACGAAATGAGTACACGAGCAACTCATGGTAGGGGCTGTGGATGTGGCCGAGGTAGTGCTCGAGCTGAATCTTCGTCTTCGGGTCATGCGCCAGCAGCTGATGTACCAGTACCACCAGCAACAAAGGTGGAGTCTTATGAATGTGGTGCCGGGGATGACGCATTATCGCAAGCGATGCTTCGAGTTCTGGAAAGGGTTGTTGGGGCAAGTACGGGTAATGGATTTCGGGGATCTATTTCTGAGCGACTCCGGGCTAATGGAGCAGAGTTCTTTAGGGGTGTGTCTGGTGTAGCCCCAAATGTGGCCGAGTATTGATTAGAGGCCACAGAGCGAATTATGGATGATCTAGACTGCTCTGTGGAGCAGAAGCTAAAGGGAGCTGTATTATTGCTTAGAGATGAAGCCTATCAGTGGTGGCTCATGGTGAGAGATGGAACTTCAGCTGATAAGGTAACATGGGGGCTGTTTAAGACAGCTTTTAAAGGGAACTATATTGGGGCTAGCTATGTGGACGCCCGCAGGAAAGAATTCTTGAATCTAGTTCAGGGAGGTAAGACAGTGTCTGAGTACGAGGCTGAGTTTTTAAGGCTGAGCCGGTATGCTTCTGAGATAGTAGCTACAGAATACGAGCGTAGCATACGCTTCGAGGATGGTCTGAAAGATGAACTTAGGGTGTTGATTGCTCCGCAAAGGGAGCGTAACTTCGCTGCTTTGGTAGAGAAAGCTAAGATAGCTGAAGAGGTGAAGCGTACAGAAAGGCAGAATCATGAAAAGGATCGAAACCGCTTCCGGAGGGATTCTGGACCATCAGGTGGGGCTAACAGGAATGTTAAGAGAGCAAGAGTGGCAGAGCCAGTGCGAGCAGTACTGATGAATGCTATTAGACTGCAAGGTTGTAGGAGTTATGGTAAAATACATGTGGGCGAGTATTGGAAATGTCCTGGAGCCTGTTTTCGATGTGGGTCTATGGAGCATAGGGTTAAGGATTGTCCCCAGAAACCAGATCAGGGTCAAATTACGGATCAAAGGGTAGCGCAACCAGTGAGGGGTGGACCACCAGCTCCGAGAGGTCGTGGACAAGGCAGAGGTGGAAATGGTAATGCTCGAGGACGAGGAGCACTTGGTAGGGTGCTGGTTTTGCTGAGGCTCACCAGCCAGCGTTGGTATATGCAGCTCGTCGCCGAGAAGAGGGTGATGCACCTGACGTCATAACCGATACGTTTTTTATTTTTAGTATGCCATACACTGCGTTGATAGATGTTGGATCTACCCATTCTTATGTTGCATGTGCTATATCTGGGTCGCTGGGTGTGCGTTCTGCGGAGACCGTGAGTAGGGTATCTGTACTAAGTCCTCTGGGTCACTCAGTTTAGGGTAGACAAACTGTATAGAGACGTGCCTATAGAAACTCAAGGAAAAGTCTTTTCTAGAGATTTGATGGAGCAACCTTTCAGAGAATTCGATCTCATCTTGGGAATGGATTGGCTTGTTAAGCATAGGGCTACTTTGGATTGTGCTGCAAAGCGGATGAGGTTAAAGACCGCAGAAGATGAAGAGGTTATGGTGATAGGTGAGCGTAGGGATTATCTGTCCAATGTGACGTCGGCATTGAGAGCCAAAAAGTGGATTCGAAAGGGATGTGAGGCTTATTTGGCATTCATAAGTCAATCGAAAACTGAGGATTTGACTGTGGATAAGGTTAGAACCATTAAGGATTTTCGGGATGTTTTTCCTGAAGAGCTTCCAAGTTTGCCTCCGAATCGAGAGGTTGAATTTGGAATCGACTTGCTGCCTGGAACAGCACCGGTGTCCATTGCACCTTATAGGATGGCACCGAAAGAGTTGGTGGAGCTGAAAGCTCATATTCAAGAGCTGTTGGATAGAGGCTTCATTAGGCCAAGTGTGTCTCCGTGGGGACCACCAGTGTTATTTGTAAAGAAGAAAGATGGGTCAATGCGAATGTGCATCGATTATCGGCAGTTGAACAAACTGACGATTAAGAATAAGTATCCATTGCCAAGAATTGACGACTTATTTGACTAGCTTAGAGGAGCTTCAGTATTCTCCAAGATTGATCTTCGGTCTGGGTACCATCAGTTAGGGGTTAAGGAGGTGGATATTCACAAGACGGCATTCAGAACTCGGTATGGTCACTATGAGTTCTTGGTTATGCCATTTGGGTTGACAAATGCACCTGTAGCATTTATGGATCTGATGAATCGAGTGTTCCAGCCATACTTGGATCGATTCGTGGTCGTCTTTATTGACGATATTCTGGTTTATTCTAAATCTGAGGAAAAGCATGATGAGCATCTCCGTATTGTGCTGCAAGTATTGAGGGAAAATGAGCTTTTTGCAAAATTTAGTAAATGCGAGTTCTGGTTGAGGGAGGTAACCTTCTTGGGGCATGTTGTTTCTGCGGAAGGAATTAAGGTGGACCCTCGAAAGATTGAAGCCATTCTGGAATGGAAACCATCAAGGTCAGTGGCAGAAATTTGAAGTTTTCTAGGTTTAGCTGGGTACTATAGAAGGTTTGTGGAAGGATTTTCTGTGATGGCAGCACCGCTGACAAAACTCATAAGGAAAGGGGTACCATTTATTTGGACCGAGCAACAGCAAGAAGCTTTTGAGAAGCTAAAGAAAGTTCTGACTAAGGCACCTATACTGATTCAACCGGAGTATGGAAAAGATTTTACCGTGTATAGTGACGCATCACATGTAGGGTTAGGCTGTGTGTTGATGCAAGAGGGTAAAGTGGTTGCTTATGCGTCGCGACAGCTTAAACCTCATGAAGTAAATTATCCTACCCATGATCTGGAGCTGGCAGCAGTAATCTTTGCACTTAAGATTTGGAGACATTACTTATACGGAGAAAGGTGTATTATATACACAGATCATAAGAGTCTTAAGTACTTGCTGACTCAGAAGGAGCTGAACCTTAGGCAACGGAGATGGATAAAGTTGCTTAAGGATTATGATTATGCAATTGAGTATCACCTAGGCAAAGCTAATGTGGTGGCTGATGCCCTAAGTCGTAGAACTGTATCTGATTTGAGAGCAATGTTTGCTCGTTTGAGTTTGTATGATGACGATAGTCTGTTAGTAGAACTACAAGTAAGGCCAACTTGGATGGAGGATATTAAGGAAAAGAAGTCTAAGGATGAGTCTCTGGTTTCTCGATTTCAACAGGTTAAGGATGGGGATACTTCTGAGTTTGGACTTAACAGTGAGGGAGTTCTATGTTTCCGAGGTCGAGTTTGTATTCCGAAGGATTTTAATTTGACGCAAGCAATTTTGAATGAAGCTCATAAAGGCCTGTGTGCTATGCATCCTGGAGGGAATAAGATGTATTATGATTTAAATGAACTATACTGGTAGCCTGGACTGAAGCGAGAGGTAACGGAATTTGTGGGAAAATGTTTGACTTGCCAGCAGATGAAAGCTGAACATCAGTTACCTTCTAGACTTCTGCAACCAGTGAAGGTACCACATTGGAAATAGGAGAGGGTGACCATGGATTTTGTGAGTGGGTTGCCCTTGACACCGACGAAGAAGGACTCAATTTGGGTGATTGTGGATAGGTTGACTAAATCTGCTCATTTCATCCCTGTTCGCACGGACTATTCACTTTAGAAGTTAGCCAAATTATATGTAGCAGAAATTGTGGGGTGCCAGTGTCGATTATTTCTGACCGAGATCCTAGATACACATCTTGGTTCTAGCAAAAGTTGCATGAGGCGTTGGGAACGCGATTAAACTTTAACACGGCTTTTCATCCACAGACTGATGGTCAGTCAGAAAGGGTTATTCAGATTCTGGAAGACATGTTGAGGGGATGTGTTATCGACTTTTGAGGCAGTTGGGAGGATTATCTACCATTGGCAGAATTTGCATATAATAACAGTTATCAAGCTAGTATTCATATGGCACCTTATGAAGCGCTGTATGGACATAAGTTTCGTACACATAGTTGTTGGACCGAATTGGGTGAAAGGCAAGTTCTTGGACCTAAGTTGGTAGCAAAAACTGAAGAGAAGGTTAAGGTGATTAGGAATCGATTAAAAGAAGCATCTGATCAGCAGAAATCTTACGCGGATTTAAAGCGTAAGGAGATCGAGTACGCAGTGGGTGACATGGTCTTTCTGAAGGTTTCACCTTGGAAGAAGATATTAATGTTTGGAAAAAAGGGCAAGTTGAGTCCATGGTTCATTGGGCCTTATCGGGTTATCAAGTAAGTGGGTCCGGTGGCTTATTAGTTGGAGTTACCTCCGGAGCTAGATAGGATTCATGATGTGTTTCACGTATCCATGTTAAGACGATATCGTTTTAACCATACTCATGTCGTGCCAGTTGCAGAGGTTGAGGTACAACCTGACTTGACTTTCGAGGAAGAACCAGTGAAGATTCTAAGGAGGAAATTGGTCCCATTAGTAAAGGTGTTATGGCGTAATCATGGCAGAGAGGAAGCTACGTGGGAGCCAGAAGAAACCATGCGTCAACAATACCCCCACTTGTTTGGGTAAGGTAAATTTCGAGGATGAAATTTCTTTAAGGAGGGTAAAGTTGTAACGCCCTAATTTTTAGGATTTCTGTGATTATTCGTTAAGTCTTAAAATCTTGTGTTTTAACTGTATAGATAATATTCTAGTAGATTAGTGGGCCTCTAGAAGGCCCAGGCTTAGGTTGAAACCTGACGGATTGGGTAAATTTTAGATTTTGGATCTAGGAGATAGGGGGCCTTAGGTAGGAGGTGTCTTAAGGAATTCTGAGTGGAATGTGGCACAAAAGGAACAGTGGTGGAGTGGCAGTAGGGACGCCACTAGGTGCCTAAAAATGTGGCATGTGGAGCTTGAAGGAAGGCCAAGGTTCAAGTCCCAGATGATGCAAGGGGTGGCGTTTAATTTTTGTGCTTGGACAAGTAAGAATTTGAAGCAGAATGGAACTCTATTGAAAAGTGTTTGAATCGGTCAAGAGAGGGTTTTGTGGAGCAATAAGGGGAGCTTGTTGAGGAGTGATTTTAGGTGTTTTTGAATTTGAAAGAAGGTGGCCGGCCAAGAGGACTCTTGGTGGTGTATTTTCAGCAATTAGGTGCTAGTTGTGCCGATTTCTCCTTAGGTTCTTCTTGTGTTCTTGTGCCGATTTTCTTAGGTCAGCAAAACTCTTTTCTTTTGCTCATTTGGCATAGCATATTAGGTTCGTTTTTGCCACTCTATCCTTTTCTTTCAACCTAGTAGCCGAACCCTACTACATTCCCATTGCTGAATTCTCATTTGACCAAGAATTTCATTCTTTTCCCTTTCTCTTACTCATACCTCTTTTCTTCTCCTCTCACACTATAAACGATTCCATACCACCATTCCTCTTCCTCTTTCTAGCCGAGTCCATCTCATCTTGTCAACCTATCTCTTCTTTTCCATCTTGTTTCCATTGCCGACTTCTCTTGAGACTAAAAGCCATTGAAACTGATTGCTCTGGTTAACCGGAACTCTCTTTGCACTTGGCCGAATTCTTCCTAGTCTCATATTCTTTTCTTTCTATTACTTAGATCGAGATTAAAATGGCACTTAAAGACACTTTTTGAACTGATTAGCACATTGGTAAGTACTCAGGCAATTTTTCTTAGTTTCATGTGTTTAAAGTATTAGCCGAAACCCTTTGGGGGAGGCCAACGTTTTGGGATTAAGGGTCTTGTGGCCTTTTCTTTTTGTCTTCGTTAGTATGGACAAGGGACGTGCAGCAAGGGGGCTTAGAGGACTAACGCAGTTGGACATCTAGATCTAGTTCACTTTCGGCAGAAAGGTAAGAATTTCTAGGGACATAGGCCATGTTGGCCGATTGTGGTAAGTAGGTAAAGGCTTTATGTGTTGCCGATTGTTAGACTAACACTTTAGTGATCAACTGTAGGCTTTCATACGTGGATCTCGTCGTCACTTTGACAGTTAACAGGTGTGTATTGTATTTCCACTATAGACTAGAACGGCAAAGGCTGTAAAGACCGAAAAATGACCGAAAACTGAACGAAAGTGATCGAAAGGTCGGACTTGTGAGGATCTGTGAGTAATCGTTTACTCTGTTATGGTAAACTTGGATTCGTCGGTGACAGAATTGCAAAAGGTGCAATTCCAAGCATTTTGGGTAAGTTGGGCTTTGATGGGCCAAAGGTGGGCCAAATGGGCTTCCAAGCCCAAATCGGTAAAATTGCCGTTAAAGGTATTCTGGCGGCGTGTAATAATAATACAGTTAAAAAAATTCATAATCTGAGAATAAAATTAGATTTAACGGGCTTAAGACGTTAGTGGACTCAGTAAGGCCCGTTAGGGGTTTGGGCTAAAAAGGGCGAAACTGGAAACTAAGGTTAAAAGGACTTCTGTAGGCACAAATGGGCTAATAATTACTTGGACATGCATAAAATTCCTAAAATTGTAAAAGAGACTAAAATACCCTTAAATGGAAAATTACCATTATACCCCTAGGGCTAATTCTGTATGAAATGCATGATATTCTATTTCTGTATGTTATATCTCATAATATGTATATCTGATGCATGAGATTCTGTGTGTTATATGTCATAACATGTATACCGGTTGCATGGGATATGGGTTATATTGATTGAGGAAGAGTTCTAGCAACCTTGCTGTAATCTGGTGACCTCGCCACATATATCTGTTTCTGGTGGCTTCGCCACAATATCTGTATCTAGTGACTATGTCACAATATCTGGCAGCCTCGCTGCAAATTTCTGTGGTGTGTAGCGGATGGGTGGGTCGAGTAGTCTCCCCATATGGTGTAAGGCTGGTACGGGGGTGTTATGGACAGATCTGGGTTGGGCTTTTGCTTGCATATTATATATCTGTTCTGTATCTGTTATGGGCCTATGGGCTATCTCCTGATTTCTGTACTGGGCCAAAGCCCAAACAAATCTGACTCTAAGGCCTGACCTGTTTTGGGCTATGGTTGGGTTATGTTGCACACTGAGTTACCAAACTCACTCCTTAATTTCATCTCTGCAGGTAACCCTCAACCATAGTGGGCTTGGAGCTGTGAGAGATTCAGAGTGGCCACAGCATCTGCAAATTCGGTTTTCATTTTATTTTAAGTATCCTATTTTACTATTTCTCGATTTTAGTTGTAATAAGGCCGCTCTTTAAATTTCTTTCCCTTTTATGGTTTTAATTACTAGTTTTATTTATACTTTATTGAAAGTGCTAAATACAGGCCGCGCGGGTTTTAATCAAACTTAGACTTGTTTTCAAAATGCTGCAGCGTAATAAATGGATAACTTAAAAGCTAGTAAGCTGGTTTTTCTATAAGCGATTATTTTATCAAAATCATTTTGTCACCATGAACAACGAGCAATACTTAGTCGTAGGGCCATCTGACACACCGGATTTGGCCATAACGTCCAGGCCGGGTTTGGGGTGTTACAAAATGGATCACAACTTTCACATTTTCTGTGATTGAGTTCTTTTCTCAATTCGACACACAAACAATAGAATTTTATCACAAGATTTTCACAGATATTAATTCACACACTTTAGGCACAGAAAATAATATTTAATTATTTTTCTAACTCAGATATGTGGTCCCGAAACCACTATTTCAACTAGGGTCCAAATCGAGCTGTTAAAACTCTCCCCCTTAAGGATTTTCATCCCCAAAAATCTTACTGTTAAACAAATTCGAATGTTGTTGCCTTATAGCATCTTCAGGCTCCCAAGTAGACCCTTCTAGGTCGTGTCGATGCCACAATACTTTCTCTAACCAGATTTTCTTATTTTCAATTCTTTCAATTCACGACCTAAAATATAGATCAGTTCTTCTTCACATGACATATCAGACTATAATTCAATCTCAGAAGGGCATATCACATGAGACGGATCAGATCTATAATGTCGAAGCATCAATGCGTGAAACACATTATGTATCTTTTCTAACTCAGATGGCAAAAGTAATCTATAGGCAACTAGCCCAACTCGTTCAATGATCTCATACGGTCCGATGAACCTCGGACTCAAGTTGCCCTTTTTACCGAATTGGAATATTTTCTTCCACGGAGAAACTTTAAGAAATACTTTGTCATTGATCTCAAATTCGATATCCTTTCTTTTTAAATCCGCGTACGATTTCTGGCAATCAGAAGTAGCTTTCATGCTATCTCGGATTACTTTTACTTTATGTTCAGTCTCTTTTATCAGATCAATCTCGTAAATCTTACTTTCTTTGAGCTCAGACCAGTATAACGGAGTTCTACACTTTCTACCGTATAAGGCTTTGTACGCTGCCATTTTAATGCTCGATTGAAAACTATTATTATAAATGAATTCAATCAATGGAAAATATTGATCCCATGTACCTTCAAACTCAAGAATGCAACATCTCAACATATCCTCGAGTATCTGAATGATCCACTCGGGTTGACCATCCGTTTATGGGTGAAAAGAAGTATAGAAATGCAATTTCGTACCTAAAGCCTCTTGTAATTTCTTCCAGAATCGCGAAGTAAATCTCGGATCTCTGTCTGACACAATAGACAATGGCACTCCATGGAATCTCACAATATCATAAATGTAAAGCTCAAATAACATTTCAAGTTAGTAATAAGATCGTACTGGAATAAAGTGAGCTGATTTCGTCAATCTATCAACTGCAACCCAAATCGCATCTTTCTTTCTAGAAGATAGTGGAATTCCTGAAACAAAATCCATCGTAACTCTGTCTCATTTCCACTCAGGAATCATAATCGATTGTAACAAACCGGATGGTACCTGATCTTTAATTTAACTTGCTGACATATCAAACATCTCAAAACAAAATTAGAAATGTCTCTTTTCATCCCAGGCTACCAATAAAACTGTTTCAGATCGTTATACATTTTTGTACTTCCCGGATGTACAGATAGTCTACTATTGTGAGCTTCACTCAAAATCATCTGAATTAATTTTGGATTTCTCGGAACACAAAGTCTACTTCTGAATCTCAAACAATCATCATTATCAACTCAGAATTTAGAATCAGAATCAGAATCAGAATCGGAACTACATTTAGCTCGTTTGGCTATTAATTTGTTATCAACTTTCTGAGCTTTGCAAATTTGCTAGATAAACAACGATCTTACTATCAATTCAGCTAAACCAGAATCATCATTAGACAGAGCTAAATGAACATTCATTGCACGCAATGAAAACAATGATTTCTGGCTCAGAGCATCAGCTACAACGTTTGCTATTCCCAGATGATAATCAATAACAAGCTCGTAATCTTTTAATAGTTCTAACCATCTTCTCAGTCGTAGATTCAAATCTTTCTGAGTCATTAAGTATTTTAGACTTTTATGATCAGAAAACATGTGGCATTTTTCACCGAACAGATAGTGGCGCCAAATCTTCAAAGCAAAAACAATAGCGGCTAACCAAAGGTCGTGAATTGGATAATTCTTCTTGTGCGGCTTTAATTGTCTAGAGGCATAAGCTATAACTTTACCTTCTTGCATCAAAAAGCAACCAAGTCTATTTAACGAAGCATCACTGAAAATTACATATTCTTTACCCGATTCAGGCTGTACAAGTACCGGAGCTTCAGTTAACATAGCTTCAACTGTTTAAAATTGTTCTAACATTTATCAGACCTCTCAAACTTTACATCTTTTTGGAACAATCTTGGTAACGAGGTTGCAATCATAGAGAAACCTTTTACAAATCATCGGTATTACCCGGCAAGTCCCAAAAAACTACGAACTTTAGAAACATTTCTTGAAGATTTCCAATCCAAAATAGCTGAGATTTTGCTCGGATTAACATAGATACCTGAAACAGATACAATGTGACCCAGAAAACTAACTTCTTGCAACCAAAACTTACATTTACTGAATTTTGCGAAAAGTTGTTTTTCTCGCAAAGTTTGTAGCACAACTCTCAGATGCTCGGCATGTTCATTCTCATTTTATGAATAAATCAAAATGTCATCAATGAACATGACAACAAATTAATCTAAATATGGTCTGCAAACTCTATTAATCAAATCCATAAAAATAGCAGGTGCATTCGTTAATCTGAAAGGCATAACTAAAAATTCATAATGGTCGTACCTCATTCGGAAAGCTGTTTTTAGAATATCAGAATCTTTTACTCTCAACTGATAATAGCCCGATCTTAGATGTATCTTTGAAAACACAGTGACACCTTTCAACTGATCGAATAAATCGTCAACTCTAGGCAGAGGATATTTATTCTTTATAGTCACCTTATTCAACTGACGGTAATCGATGCACATTCTCATCGTGCCATCTTTCTTTTTTTACGAATAGAACCGGAGTACCCCAAGGTGAGAAACTCAGTCTAGTGAATCCTCTATCAGTTAATTCTTGCAACTGAGACTTTAATTCTTTCAACTCTGTCGGTGCCATTTTGTACGGAGCTATTGATATCGAGTCGTTCCTGGCACTAATTCAATGCCAAAATCAATTTCTCGAATTGGTGGTAATCCTGGAAGTTCTTCAGGAAATACATCAAGGAACTCACAGATAATAGGTACAGATTCTATTTTCTTTTCGATTACATTTGAATCAATCACATAGGCAAAGTAAGCTTCACAACCCTTTTTCACATATTTTAGAGCTTTCATTGCAAATATTACAGCTAGCAACCCATTGAAATCACTGGATTCAATTCAAACTATCTTATCATTCTTGCATCTCAAATCAATAGTTTTTCGTTTGCAATTCACAACAGTATCATGCAAAGTTAACCAGTCCATACCCAGAATTATATCAAATTCATCAAAAGGCAATAGCATCAGATCAGCCGGAAAACAATTATCACGAATCATTAACGGGCAATTCTTGCATACTTTATGAACCAGGTCACTTTTGCCTAAGGGATTTGATACTCTAATTACGAATTCAGTAGACTTTACAGGCAAAGTCTTACTGCATACTAAATTCATGCATATATAAGAATGTGCAGATTCAGGACCTATCAATGCAATCACAGAAGTATCATAAAGAGCAAAAGTACCAGTTATCACATCTGGTGACAAAGCTTCCTCACGAGCTCGAATAGCATAGGCCTTGGCAAGTACTCTAGCCTCGGATCGAACAGTAGTATCTTTCGTAGCTCTCTGGCTACCACTCACATTTCTCACATTTCTGGGAGGTCTACCTCTAGCAGAAGTATTACCCGATCTTAAATTTTATGCTATCTCTTGAGCAACAGGCTCTGGACAATCATGAACAAAGTGATCTAAAGATCCATATCGGAAACATGCTCGGTCATTCAATCTACAATTTCCCTGATGTCTTTTACCACAATGCTTATATTCGGGTCTTTCAAATCTAACATTTCCAACATTGTCAATAGAAGTAGCAGGAGCCTTGAAGCTCGAATACGATCTAGCTCGATCTCTGCTCGAATGTCCCACATTAGCCTTCGATTGGCTGTAATCATCTCAGAATTTCTTTAACGCAGACTGAAATGATTTACTTACAGATCTTTTTCTTACTTCTTCAGCTTCAAAATCAGCCTTTCTTTTCTCTTTTCCGAGTTCCTCAGCTTTACGTGCTTGATCAATAAGTACAACAAACTCTTTAATATCAAGGATACCAACTAACAAATGGATATCTTCATTTAAGCCATCCACAAATCTTTTACAAAATATCTCCTCAGTCGATACACATTCACTCACATAATAGCTCAGACGAACAAACTCTTGCTCGTATTCCATTACGAACATACGGCCCTGCTTCAGTTCCAAAAACTCTTTCCGCTTTTGATCAATGAATCTTTGACTAATGTATTTCTTGCGAAATTCAAATTGAAAGAAATCCCAAGTTATTCTTTTTTTCGGAACAACAGAGGTCAGAGTTATCCACCAGTGATAGGTTGCATCTCTGAACAAAGTAACTGCATATTTCACACATCCATCAGGTGTACACAACATTTCATCAAAAACTCGAATAGTGTTTTCGAGCCAAAACTCGGCTCTCTCAACATCATTATCACTTGTGGCCCTGAACTCTTCAGCCTCATACATTCAGATTTTCTCAAAAAGAGCTTATTCAACATAGTCAGATTCAAAATCGAAGGTACAATAGAAGTCTAAGGGGGACTAGGCGGGGGTGAAGGTTGTTGGAACGCTGGTGCCTCCAAGGCACAGTGGAAAAATAAAATAAACAAAATGTTCCGGCGATCCAAACCATGGATCAATGTCTAAGGAACGAATCGGGGTGATAAAAGGTTTCGAAATTACCGAAACTTCAATCTGAATAGACAGCAATACCTCGGCAACGGGAATCCTGAATCACTATCGAACCAAGCCGCAACCTTTTTCGATGTCGGCCTTTACGTAGTCCACCTGATTGACACTGAACGGTAAAAATCCCAAAAAACTATTTTTAGTGATTATTATGCTTGACGGCTGCTAGTCTCTTTAGCATAGTTTCGGGCTTATTTATATATACTATCTTTAGGGTTTTTACCATTGCCATATATAACACCCTTTTAATTGGTATATCTTTATAACGAATTTTAATTCATTATAAATTAAACCAAACATAATAATCATTATTAAAATAAATATAATATTGTTTAACCGAAAATTATAATTACAATAACCATAATAAATATTTCGGTAAACTATATTTATTTAAACTTATATACGAACCAAATTCATATACTAATGAAATTATGTTCTGATTATGTGTACAACATCCCTGTACGTATAGTATGTTCAACAATTTGATTGCCTAATTAAATTAATTCTATAATTAATTTAATTCATGTGACAATCAAAATACAATACCAACTATGTTTTCCTCCGTTCATTTCAACCATAGGGTGTGACCCTATAGGTTCTTGTAACGTTAGCAGTAATATTAGAACGATTCTAATGTTACAAACAATGAGTGGCATCTAGCAATGCATCATTGCTACCTAAGTTACAATAAGTCATTATTCGACATAACCTTTTGTGATTAACCTTTCATGCATTAATCCTTAAGTCCTATATCTTTGGAATGGACACAAGTCATGGAATAGTCACACTTGCATAGTCCATCCCATGTTTCTTGATACCTTGAGTAGACTATGATATATAGATAAGTATGACATCTCATATCAACTTATTTGTGCATGGCCATGCGTTTCTAGTCTCACTCAATCAAGTGGCCTGAGATATTACTCCCATTATGTAGGAGGGACTTATCCTATATTGATCAACCATATCCCTCTACATAGATTGTGGTATATCCAACATCAGTCTTTATAGAACAACCAGTTATGGTATTCGTTTGACTATATCAAAATATACAACTTAAGATGTTGGAATGATGATGATCTCAAGTATGAGGATCATATACATATTAATCACTATGAGTAATATTGTGACAATTACATAATAATCCAAGAAACATACTCATAGCGGGTCAGTCCAATATGTTGTTCTCTAACAAACTTATTCATGCATTGATTCTGACACTCCATATCAATGACAACTCTTTATCATCAATCAACTACATGTTAGTCTTAATGCATTATTATTGCCCTAGCCAACAATAATACTTGACTAAGGATCTTTTAAGAATAATCATATTATTCTCAGGACATTATTATAACACCAAAAAGAAACTGAAATAATAATGGTAAAGCCTTATATTAATAAACATGATAAATCAAGTATGTTATTACAACCATCTCGTGATTGATCTTTGGGCATACTCTTACAGAGGTTGTTAAGAAGCCAGATTCATACGAGTGAATTCCGTAAACCACTCACTCATCATCTAGAAGAAAGCTTATTTTGCTTCTCTCTCGTGACTACTAGTCACATTTCTCGAATCAGAAGGTACTGCCCCTTGTCTAGAAGCTAGTGCATTACTTTCAACATTATCGGCTACCGCTCATTCGGGATCCATTACTATACAGAAAACACATTTTAGATGTCAGGATTCATCATACTATCACATTTTAGATATATGGCATGTATAGCTAGACTCACATACGCAATGGTAGTCCTAGAATTAACTAAACCATAGCTCTGATACCAATAAAATGTAACACCTCTAACCCGTATTAGTCGCCAGACTAGGGTTAGAAGCATTACTGGACAATTCAAAACATTTTCAGACATTTGGCAATCATCAACATCAAACTATAATCATTCATTATCAAAGAGTCCCTTATATAGGTCTACAAGACCTCAAAAAAACATCAAACAAAGATCGGGATCAATTCAAAAAATTTTAAAACATTTACGGAACTTAAGAAAATTTTTTCATATAAACAAGGCACACGCCCATGTGGCTGGGCTGTGTATCTCACACACTCGTGCACCACATTTCACCTTAGCCCATGTACAACACTGACTAGGTCACACGGTCACCAGACACGCCCGTGTGTCTAATTCGTGTGTCATACTAAATTAACCACACGGCCAATAGACACGCCCGTGTATCTAGTCCGTGTGTTATACTGACCACTTTAGCTATAAAACAGGGGACACACGGTCGAGTCAAACACCCATGTGCTCTGACCATGTGGCACAAAATAGGCCATTCGAAAAGCCAACTTTCCCACCCAATTTGGGTCATCCCTACAAGCCAAAATCAAGTAATATATGCAACCAAATCTCATCTAATTCACAACCAAAACATTCATTAATATAACCAAATCAACATCAAATATTTCATGCTTATTTTTATGCTAAAACAATCCAAAATTTCAAGGGCCAAATCATAGCTATACCATATGTTCCATCATTCCATAACAAAACTTACTAAATTCACACCCAAGCATATATCAAAATCACCATAATTCATTTTACTTTATAGGCATTGTGAAACATACCAAAATCAAACATGAACATTCCTTAGTTAACCATATCTCATGGCATAACTCATATAGACAACTGAAAATTATATTTCAAGATTTCTAGCCTATACATGCCATAACTTAACATTCCCACTTTCAAAAAGGTACCAAAATCAAGTTCGATAGTGTAGTGATGATCCTAGACGATCCCCGAGCTTTTGATAGCAACGATATCTATAAAATAGTTGAAAAACATGCAGTGAGGTGGCGTATTTGTAATACCCTGAATTTTGGGCCTAGAAGAGTTGGGCATTGGGCTTGGGTGCATTTAAAATTCTTGAGTGTAAGACATCGACTCAATTTGCAAGTTAGAATTTTTGGGTTAGTGATTTTGGAATGTTAGAAGGTTTTTATGAAGTTTTGGATTCAAGCTTGGGTATAGGAAAAATCTTGGTTTTGGCCTTAAGGGAACCCTGAGCTCAAGAGCGATAACTTATAAATAAAAGGGCTAAAATAAGACACAAAAGGATATATGGTCTAGTGGCAAAGAAGTGACGCCATAGGGGAAACAAGGGGTCCAAGGTTTAAGTCTTGGCTCTTACAGTTTATTTTTGGTTTCTCTTTTAAATAAATTTGGAAGCGAGTAGGTAGGCTTTAAAGTTAAATGTGTTGGACTTATGACACAAAGAAGCTTGTGTCTTAGTGGTGGTGGCGTGGCATGGCTATCAAGAGGACTTTGGTCCAAATCCCTTTGCACGCAAAGGTTGGTTATTTTGTTAATGAGTTGGTTTTGGAGGATTGATGAAGAATCCCACATCGAGAAGCTAACATGAGAATAGGTGAGAAGCTGGCTTTAAATAGAGCAAACCATGAGGAGAGTAAGCATACCTTTCTTGGCTTCTCCCTTTCGCGTTGTGGCTTGTACATTTGGGTTAGGCGTTGGATCATACATTAATCTGTATGCCGTTGGGTCACGGTAGTGGTAACTGTAGTTGATCGACACACCCCCTGGAGAGTCAAGGTGTGATTATTGTTGGCTTATAGGCATAACAACTTTCAGAGCGCGGATTAACTTTAGATACGTATCAGGTGTGTATTTCACACTACTCTAGTTGTAGAACGGCAAATGCTGGAATGCCAAAATGCTAGTCACACGGTGATGGTAGCCACACAAGTTTGCGAGCGCATGTGTGGGAGCTTTAACGTGATAGTTGAGACCATCATGAGTATTCTCGTGGGTTTAGGCTGCTTTGGGCCACGATGGGCTAAAATAGGCCATGTGGGCCCAATCGGACAAATTGTATGATTGTGTAATAAATATTTGATTGGACTATGTAAATCTCATATCTGTGATTAAATTCAGGCTAAAAAGGCCACACGAGCGTATGGGCCCACTTAAGCCAAGAACGGGCCTTAGGCCCATTCGTAACATTATTTATGTTTAGAATACTTGAGTCACTCGAGGCAACTGTAGACCTTCTGAGGGATTGACAAAATTACAAAAATACCCCCGTTTTTTGAAATTATCGAAAAACCCTCGATTTGTAAAATTACCGAAATACCCTCGATTTGTAAAATTACCAAAATACCCCCGATTTGTAAAATTACCCAAAATACCTCTGATTTACAAAATAACCAAAATACCCTGTAGGGTAGAATTACCAAAATACCCCTATATGGTAAAATGACTATTTTTCCCCTCGTGGGTAAATGACTGACTTGTGTTATGATTGGGCTAGTTTGATTGTGAATATATGTTTATGATATGAATGACTTGACTGTGATTGTATGATTCGAATATGGGCATGACATTCTGCATACATGACATGTTGCATGGTTTAGGATTTTGTATGGAGGAAGACCTGATCTGTTAGGATCGTATGGTTGCTTGACGACTGTGGATCCATCGAAGGCTTAAGAGCCATATATTCGTACTGATTTGATAAGCTCGCACAGGTCACCTGAGACGACTGTGAACCGATCGAAGGCTGAGTGCCAATCATGTTACCGAAGGCTGTGTGCCATTATTATGGGCTTCGTGCCGTTATTGTGGGCTTCGTATCAATATTGTGGGCTTCTTGTCGTTATTGGGGGCTTTGTGCCATAGTTATGGGCTTTGTGCCATTACCGAAGGTTTTGTGCCGATATCACAGGCTTTGTGCCGATTATAGACCTATTATTGATGGTTTTGTGCCACACGTATGATTATGGCTCTGTGCCATCCTGAGTATGGCTTCATGCCATCCTGCTTATGGTTTATAACCATTTGTTTACAACTTTGAGCTGTTCTATTGACTTAGTTCTGCAACCTGTGCTAAGCTTGGTGTGTTGGATGGGTGGGTTGATTATATCACCACAGACTGTGCAAGGTTGGACGGAGTGGTGTGCTGATTGGATGGGTTTGCATGTATCATGCATCATTCATTTATGCTCTATCTCTGATATGGGCTAGGCCCAGTTGATTCTGATATGGGATAGGCCCAAATGGTTTTGTTATGGGCTGAAACCCAAATGGTTTGTATTGGGCTTTGATCCACTTATGCTCTGAGCTTAACTGTACTGTTTAGTCCATTCTAGGACTAACGTAGCGCGTGTTTGTGTCAAGCTATACATGCCATAATGTGATAATATGATAGTGTGATGACTTCTGATGGCTAAAATTTTTATTTTTCTATAGTAAATAGAACCAGACCCCGAGCGAGCTCTAGCGAATGATGTTGAGAGTATAGCGCCTGCTCCCGCATAAGGGACAGCGCCGGCTGATTCTCGACCAACTGCGAGTAATTAAGAGGATGGGGTTAGGCAAGCTCTCTTTTCTATAATGAATGAGTGGTTTGCCTAGTATACTCGTGCAAATCCAGCTGCTCAACAACCCCCTAACTCAAATATTCCTCCTCTGGTACTTATAATGCCTGCAACTACCAATCCGTTGAGATTGATTAAACCCCTGTTGATAAGATTAGAAAATACGAGGCTGAAGAATTCAGAGCCACAGCTACCGACGATACTGAGAGAGCCAAATTTTGGTTGGACAATACTCTCTGTGTTTTTGATGAACTGTCTTGCACACTCGAAGAATGTTTAAAGTGTGCTGTATCCTTGCTACGAGATGCGGCTTATTATTGGTGGGGTACTCTGATTGTGATTGTTCCAAAGGAACGGGTCACGTGGGACTTCTTTCAATTGGAGTTTCACAAGAAATACATTAGTCAACGATTTATCGACCAAAAGCGCAAAGAATTTCTAGAACTTAAATAAGGTCGTCTGACTGTATCTGAGTATGAACGTGAATTCGTGAGGCTTAGTTGATATGCTCGAGAATGTGTTGCTAATGAAGATGCCATGTGTAAAAGATTCAAAAAAGGCTTGAATGAATACATAAGACTACTTGTGGGTATTCTTGAGATAAGAGAGTTCGTGGTACTTATCGAACGGGCTTGCAATGCGGAAGAGCTCAGAAAAGAAAAAAAAAGCTGAGTCCGAGGCTAAATATTTTCACAAAAGATCTATGGGAAAAACCTCCTATTCAGCATCAAAGAAGTTCAGAGATGATAGTAACAAGTTGAAGGTAAATACGGGGATTTCTATTCGTGAACGACCTTCGGGGACTCTCAAGCTACTTTAGTTGCTAGTGTGGGTAACAATCGGCAAATGAAACCAGAATGTCAACAGTGCCGTAGACGACATGTGGGCAAGTGTTGGGGCAAATTCAATAATCGAGTTTGTTATAGATGCGGATCGTGAGATCACTTTGTCAAAAATTGCACGGAACCTGTTGAGAAAGATAATGTGCGGGAGGCGAAATCAAGTGGTGTCGCAGTTAGGGGTAGGCCACCGAGAAATGTGGGAGGTAGGAGTGGCACTCAGCGAGGGACTTCTGACGCAGCTGTTCGAACAGAGGCTCGTGCGCCTACAAGAGCTTACACTATTCGTGCCAAATAGGAGGCTTCTTCTCCTGATGTTATTATCAGTACTTTCACTCTGTTTGATTATGATGTTATTGCCTTGATTGATCCCGGGTCAACTCATTCCTATGTGTGTGAAACTTCAGCATGCAGTAAGACTCTCTCTGTTGAGTCTACTGAGTTTGTGATTCGAGTGTCAAACCCTTTGGGTCGGTGTGTGTTAGTAGACAAAGTGTGCAAGAACTGTCCCCTAATGATTCAAAATTCTTATTTCCGGGCCGATTTGATGCTATTGCCATTTGACGAGTTCGATATCATCCTTGGAATGGATTGGTTAACCGTACACGATGCTGTAGTAAATTGTAAAAGAAAAATAATTTATTTGCGGTGTTCGAATGGTGAAATAATTCGAGTAGAGTCTACTGACTTGAGCGGGCTACCGGCAGCGATATCTTCGATGTTGACTCAGAAATATGTGAAAAAGGGATGTGAGGCTTATTTGGTGTATGTTTTGGACAGTAAAGTATCTGAACGGAAGCTTGAAACTGTGCCTGTGGTTTGTGAATATCCAGATGTATTTCCTGAGGAGTTACCGAGGCTGCCACCTATTCGAGAGGATGAGTTCGGCATAGAGCTAGTACTAGGAACAACTCTAATTTCGATAGCTCCATATCGTATGGCACCGACTGAATTAAAAGAATTGAAATCTCAGTTGCAAGAGTTGACGGATAGAGGTTTCGCTCGACCCAGTTTCTCTCCCTAGGGTGCGCCAGTACTATTTGTGAAAAAGAAAGACGGAACAATGAGAATGTGAATCGATTATCGTCAACTTAATAAAGTTACGATAAATAATAACTATCAGTTGCCAAGAATTGATGACATATTTGACCAGCTAAAAGGAGCTTCAGTATTTTTGAAAATAGACTTGAGATCGGGTTATTATCAGTTGCGAGTTAGAGGCTCCAACGTGCCTAAAACTGATTTCAGAACGAGGTACAGACACTATGAGTTTTTAGTGATGCCATTTGGGCTCACTAATGTCCCTGCGATTTTTATGGATTTAATGAATTGGATTTTTCGACAATATCTGGACCGGTTTGTAGTTGTGTTTATAGATGACATTTTGATCTACTCGCGCGATGAAACCGAGCATGCTGAACATTTAAGGCTCATGCTACAAATTTTGTGTGACAAGCAGTTGTACGTGAAATTCAGTAAATGTGAGTTCTGGTTATGCGAGGTCAATTTTCTGGGACATGTGGTGTCCGCATCAGGTATACGGGTCGATCCAAGCAAAATTTTAGCTATACTTGATTAGAAGCCACCGAGAAATGTTTAGGAAGTTCGGAGCTTTTTGGGACTTGCCGGGTATTATAGACGGTTTGTGAAAGGCTTCTCGATGATAGCAACTCCGTTAACAAAGTTGCTTCAGAAAGATGTCAAATTTGAATGGTTGGAAAAGTGTCAGAAAAGTTTTGATCAGTTGAAAGCCCTTTTGACCGAAGCTCCAGTGTTAGTTCAGCCAGAATCTGGTAAGGAATTTGTAGTCTTTAGTGATGCCTCTTTGAATGGTTTGGGCTGTGTTTTGATGCAAGAGGGTAGAGTCGTTGCTTATGCCTCAAGACAGTTGAAGCCTCATGAGAAAAACTATCCAACACATGATCTCAAATTAGCTGCTATTGTTTTCGCTCTAAAAATTTGGTGCTACTACTTATTCGGAGAGAAATGCCATGTTTATTCTGATCACAAAAGCCTTAAATACTTGATGACCCAGAAAGATTTGAATTTGAGACAACGACGGTGGTTAAAATTGTTGAAAGATTACAAGCTTATCATCGATTATCACCCGGGAAATGCTAACATAGTAGCTGATGCCCTAAGTTAGAAATCTCTCTTTGCTCTTTGAGCTATGAATGTATATTTGTCGATGTCTGCTGATGATGTGTCAGTAGCGGAATTAAAAGCAAAACCAGTGGTAATACAGCAAATCAGTGAAGCTCAAAAAACCGATGATGATTTGATTGCAAAAAGGGCCCAGTGTGATTTGAATGTAGATTCAGAGTTTCGAATTGATAACAATGATTGTTTAAGGTTCAAAAATCGATTGTGTGTTCCGAGAAATTCAGAGATTATTTCGATGATATTGAACAAAGCTCATAGCAGTCGAATGTCTGTTCACCCGGGTAGCACAAAGATGTACAACGATCTAAAGTTCCAATATTGCTGGCACGGTATGAAACGAGACATCTCTGACTTTGTTTCGAAGTGTTTAATATGCCAACAAGTGAAAGCGGAACATCAAGTGCCTTCGGGTTTACTACAACCGATCATGATACCTGAGTGGAAATGGGAACATGTTACAATGGACTTTGTATCGGGTTTACCGTTGACACCGAGCAAGAAGGATGCAATCTGGGTTGTCGTTGATAGATTGACAAAGTCGGCTCATTTTATTCCCGTTCGTACGGATTATTCACTCGAGAGATTAGCTGAATTGTACATTTCTCAGATCGTGAGATGACACGGGGTGCCTACTTCTATTGTGTCAAATAGAGATCCAAGATTTACATCACGGTTTTGGAAGAAATTGCAAAAAGCTTTGGGTACCAAGTTGCATTTTAGCACCACTTTTCATCCTCAAATTGATGGTCAATCCGAGCGAATTATTCAGACACTTGAGGATATGTTGAGATGTTGCATCCTTGAGTTTAGTGGCTCGTGGGAACGATACTTGCCTTTGGTTGAATTCGCGTACAATAATAGTTATCAATCAAGTATCAAGATGGCACCCTACGAGGCTTTATATGGTCACAAGTGTCATACACCATTATTTTGGACCGAGCTTAGTGAAAATAAGATTTATGGTGTTGATTTCATCAAAGACGCAGAGCAGAAAGTAAAAGTGATTTGAGAAAGTATAAAAGCAGCGTCTGATCGTCAGAAATCATATGTGGATTTAAAACGTAAAGATATAAAGTATCAAGTCGGAGACAAAGTGTTCCTTAAAGTTTCACCATGGACAAAGGTGCTCAAATTTGGTCGTAAAGGTAAATTGAGTCCGAGATTTATTGGACCGTATGAAATTTCTAAACGAATTGGACCAATAGCGTATAGATTAAATGTAACACCCCTAGATCCGATCCCATCGCAGGAGGGTCAAGAGGCATCACCCGAGTATTTCCTTGAAAAGCCGCATGACAATAAAAGAAGATCTTTTGCTGAACCTATCGCTATAATGAAAAAAAAAATTGCACAAAAGCTCATCAACTGAACAACAACAAAACCTACTTATCGCACTCAAAAGCAATGTACGAAATGTACTCATCCCTAGTCACATTCATCACTTATACTTCATATATTTTCATATTAAAAGTATGAGATACTTCAAACAAGTTACCCAACATGCATTCACATCCATTCATGTATAACAAAAACAAATTATTACCATGACTATCATAGTGAAAATCTTAAGAGGGCCATTTTCGCATGGCCTAAATAAGTTACAAAATACAAAAGATGTTTGTTGGACACTACAGGTCAGCCTATACATGCCATTTCTGAATTTATTTACCCGCACCAAAAGATGAGTGATAGTGTAGATGACTTCACGTATGGAACTCCCGAGACCGTAGCTTATGATTAAGATCTACAAAATCGAAGACAAGAACAACAGAGTAAGCAATTACTTGCCTAGTAAGTACTTAAGTAATTAAATCAAAATAAGTGAAGGGCATAACATATACGACTCATGATTAAACCTTCCTTGGCCGAATGTGCTCATACTCATACCTTGATTCACTTACACGTTTACCACCAAAAAGTAACTCAAATGCATTTCAAGAGTTATTCACTCAAAATCGTATAGTTCAAATTTCTTCTTTACATAATCAATCGAGTATAGAATTTCACCCCTCGACATCAAATTCCTTATATATAATAACGATATCAATTAATAATTTACAAATTCCTACTGGCTCAATTGAACAGATTCAATGACTCGCTAAATCATTACAAGTATAGAATACATACCTGCCTTCCTTACCTAAAGTAGTGGATTTGTTTTGTCAGGGCATACTATTTATATATATATTTGATCGTACAAGAGCTTATACAATTTAACCATATCTAATTTCCACCACGAATGGACTTCAAGACTCAATCTGAATCTCATCACTGGTTTTAAGCCCTTCGAGACTAATCTTGGTCTAAACTCTGGCTCGGAAGCCCTTCGAGACTAAGCTCGGCTTTTTACTTCGGCTCGGAAGCCCTTCGAGACTAAGCTCGGCTTTTACTTCGACTCGGAAGCCCTTCGAGACTAAGCTCGGCTTTTACTTCGGCTCGGAAGCCCTTCGAGACTAAGCTCGGCTTTTACTTCGGCTCGGAAGCCCTTCGAGACTAAGCTCGGCTTTTACTTCGGAATTATACTTACACATATCGGTAAACATATCACATTATCTTTCAATAACATATTCAGGTATAGAGACACAAATTTCAGCCTACTTCCAAACATATTTCGCACAGCTTATATGATTGTAAGCAAGGAATACAAATTCATATCCAAATACATTAAAATTTCACTTTGGTATTCATTAGCTCACATTTACTCATACTCCCATTTCTAAAATTTTGCATTCGGACATTTCGTATGGCATTTTAATTCGTGTATTAAGCATATTCAAATACTATAATTTCACTTTATCATATTTAAAGATTTACTATCCCAAAACTTACCTCGTATTTTTCCGAGAAACTTCGAATTGACTATTCCGTGACCTTGGCCTTTCCTTTGTCCGAAGCTGCCCCTCTAGGCTCTTGATCTTGGATAAACAATGCAATCATATTAATTTTATTCGTACCTCACTAATGATAATTACACTTTCATTAAAATCAAGACATATAATAGAATTTCCTAATCACACTTCATTCGACCTAGCATAATTGCATTACAATTATACTATGGCTAGATAGGTACGCACCCAAAGGCTAATGTCATTCGGCATTCAATCATACATAAATTTTAAAGATCCATCTTTAACCGGTCCTAAATTCACAATCACCAACCACACGCCGAATGCATCTCACGAAATCAACATATATATGTATTCACACAAATGCCTTATTCAATTACAAGTATTCGTACCTATTTAAGGTACCACTTCCCTAAATAGATTTCCAAATTCGATAACATACTTCATAATACAAGTAAACATATTTATTTTACAACCGATTATTCAACTTCTCAACCACCCAAAATTTCATTCGGCCATTCACAAAACTTACCACCAATTGCTAATTACAACTCAAATACATAACATGCATATATAAACAAAAAAAAATACATTAAAGCCGAAAGCTATTGACTCACTATCTCAAAATTCATTCGGCTACTAAGGTTACCCACACGAAACAAAATACTAGCATATAATTCCATCTTCAATTAGCTCTACTTAGTAAATAAACAACCATTATAGTATTAAAAACATCTAAATACCTATACGGTTGTTTAATCCCCAAGGCCGAATGCTTTCTTTGATTTAAGTACCATCTAAAGCAAGATTAGTAGAACCTAAACAATGCTTTCATGAATTCTTAAAATTTTAAAACTAGAAACACTTCTCAAGACTCCATATTGTCATACATGAAATTAGAACATCAAATTTAGCCAAAATCCCTTTTTTTTTTTTTTTGACCGAATGGGATTTATACCCCCAAATCAAAATTTTATGCAAGGCTAATCCATAAGCTTACCATTCAACTTGAATTCATAAGTTTCCAACAAATTAACAAGATTTCTTACCTTGGATTTTAGCCAAGAATGACCGAATGGAAGCTTCAAACTTTCCCCCTTTCTACCCTCTTCAATTCACGGCAAAAAGAACAACCTTTCCTTCCAATTTCTTTTCTTTCTTTTGTTAATTTTTTTTTCTTATGACATCATCATCCCACTAACTTAAATTATAACTCATAAAATAAAGCCACAACCAATGAAACCTAATGCATGGCCGGCCACTTTCTTCTAGGGGAATATTGACATGCAAATCCATTAGTTTTTAGCTTATCTCATTTTAGTCATTCCAAAATTGTCTAGCTAAGTTTTTTAGTTTTTCAACTAAACCTTTTTCAATCAAATCATACTGACTTTGCTAAATTAAATTCCACAATTTCCACACATGCAATTAACACATAATTTAAGCATTGAAAATTTTATAATAACTATTTTAAAGGCTCGGTTTAGCGATCACGAAACCGCTTCCCGATCTAGGTTGAACTAGGGCTGTCACATTAAATCTGCCACCCGAACTTGAAAAGATCTATAATGTTTTTTATGTTTCGATGCTTAGACGATATAGATCTGATCCATCTCATGTGATTAGCCCGTCAGAAATTGAAATTCAGCCCGATTTGAGTTACGAGGAAGAACAGGTTCGTATTCTAGCTCATGAAATAAAAGAATTGTGGAATAAGAAAATCTCATTAGTAAAAGTGTTATGGTTCAAACACGGGGTTGAAGAAGCAACATGGAAACTCGAGGACTTGATGAGAGAACGATACCCTAACCTGTTTACCGGTAAGATTTCTGGGGGCGAAAATCCCTATGGGGGGAGAGTTGTGACAACCTTAATTTGACCCTAATCGGGAAAGTGGTTTCGTAACCATTAAACCGAGTTAGAAAATTTTTAAAATGTCATTTTCTATGTTTTTATTTTGTGGATTGTTATGTGTGAAAATTTAGTGTTTTAATTTTGCCATTTGAATATAAATTCGTGAAAAATGACTTATGTGATAAACTTGAAAAATGTGTGAGGTGTAATGTAGGTGACCAGATAATGTATGGTTTACTAAAATGAGGGGCTTGCATGTCAAAATTACTAATAAATAGATAATGGCCGGTCACATGTGCATGAAATCATTTTATTCCTTGTTTTATGCATTTGTTGAATTATATGACAATAATACATAAAATAAGATATAATAAAATATAGGACATAGTGGGAGGAGAAACCAAAGTTTGGTTTTCTCTTCTTCTCCATTGCCGTGATTAAAGAAGGAAAAGAGAGAATTGAAGCTCAAGCATTCGGTCACTTTAATAACTTGATTTTAAGGTATGATTTTTGTTATTTTCTTTAGATTTTGTGAAAACTAATTGATGGTTAAGTCCTTAACTTAGCCCATGTTAAAATTGTAAAAATGGGGGTGTTATGAGCATTCGGTCATTGAATTGATTAGAAGAAATGGTTGTGGTTTTCATGTTCTAGGAGTAATGTTGGATGATTTAAGTTTGAGCTAGTTAAATATACATATAGGTGGATAAATTGCTAAAGAGAATCGGCTAGCATGCTTGTATATATGTAATTGCCGAATAGGGATTTAGAAGATACGGGAGTGAATGATAATGTATTAAATTGATAAAATGATGATCGAATATGGATGAATGTTTGTGAAATTCATGCTAGTTGATAAAGAATTAAGTTTTTGAAATTTAACTTAGTTATAACATAAGGGTCGAATGAATTTGAAATTATGCATGAATTAATTTAATGGATTTAAGATAGAAATAAAATTCTCTTGGACTGAATTTGGTCTTGTGACATTGAAATTTGTTTGAAATTGATAGATTGATCATGTAGTAAGCATGTAATGATAGTTCTTATGTATGTATGTGCTCAATAAATGAGACACATATTTGGCTATGGTTAGAGGCATACGGTTTTGGAGTTTTATTGTTGCAAAATAGAAAATGATTAGAAATTTAGTAAGGTTGATAATCTTGACTTAATTGACTACTTATTAAATTGGCTATTATGATTGGTTGAGAAACCTCAAATTGGATGTTATAATCGGTCATTGTAAAGGTTAAAAATGTATAAAGAAAATAAGTTAAGGCTTAATATGATTGTGAATAAGTAGATTAAAGAGGAGGTGCCTAATATAAAGCTTAATGTAATACGTATTTCATATGCATTCATAGAAGTATACATTCGGCTAATTTAAGTCTTACTGATGTGAAAATGTTGTTTAATTGTGCTAATGAGTAAAAGTATACTCGGTCAAGCTATAGTTTAGGCTTAGTTATATAAATGTGGGTTGAATGATAATTGGTATGTGATTGAGATAATTATGGTGTATTTTGTATACACACTCGATTGATGCATGTTAAGTTGAATAATGAGTGTATTCGATCCTAAGAGCAGGTATAAAGGAAAATAATATATTGTTATATTAAAGATCAAATAAGTTTAATACTAAGGTATGAGTTGGTTAAGTACATTGGGATAGATAGAGAGGTAAATGCCGAATGTGTATATGTTCAACTAGAAGTATTTGCCGAGTGCACGTGCGTCATTGAGAAGCTATTTTCATTATTGATAATGAGTTGATCAAGTAATTAAACTATTTATTTTGTCTTATTTAAGTTCAAGAACAAAAAGGAGGAGAGTTGGACAAAGGGAAATCAAAAGTGATTGAGTAGCCAATTGGAGTTAGTTCAACCAACATAAGGTAAGTCTTAAAGCAATTTAGATTATAGTATATCATTCGGATGTAAATGAGGTACATGAACCATGAAATAATTTCATTTGTGTATTAAGGATGGTATTAGTTCGATATGTAATAATTATTAAAATTAAATTGATCATTTTGAAATCGTTGTAGAATGTGGTGCACTATGTGTACGAAACCATGATAGAAAATAAGGGGCACTATGTGTACGAGTAAGTGACAGCACTATGTGTGCGAATTAGTAAAAAAAGCACTAAGTGTGCGAATTTATAATCGAGCACTATGTGTGCGAAATCGATTGAGGGGCACTAAGTGTGCGAATTTCACATCGAGCACTATGTGTGCGAAATCGATTGAGGGACTCCAATGTGTGCGATATGATTAATCGAATAGAATCTTAGAAAGGTACAAATGTGCTGTGTATGGACCATAGGTAAGTAAGTATATTCTTTCATATATGCCTTTAGATAAAACCTTGAGAAGTAAAATGTTGGTATATGGCATGATGGGAGTGAGATAGATTAAAAGTATAAAGTAGTTATTAGTAAATTAAAATAGAGCTTGGATGATTATTAATAGCTCAAGTAGCATAGCTTGTGATTGAGTTAAATGAATTGGATGATGTATGTCATCGGTATATAAGTATCTTGCCTATGTGTAACCATTGAATATTCGAATTGTTAAATAATAGTATATGCTTGATAGTGATTTCGACCAAGTATGTGAATATATATGCGTATTTGTCTTGCAAGGGAAAAGAGATAAGTTTACTCTTGATACATCACAAGTTATGAGTTATAGAAGTATGTATGAAATTGGCTAATAATTAGATGGTGGTTCGGTATGCTAAGTCTTTTGAGTTCATTTAAATTTTATAAATTGCTTATGACTTACTGAGATGTTATCTCACTTTGGTGTGTTTTACTTGTCTTGATTTAAATCATCGGTTCGTAGCAAGCTCGGGATTGTTTTGGAAGTCATCACATCTATCGTCTTATTTTGGTACTTTTTTATGTATTGAAACTTAGGGTTATGGCATGTATAAGCAATTACTACTTTTTGTGTTTTGTTTTGCTAATTATGCTTGTACCCGATATAGGCCATGCGAATATGGCTTAACTTTAAAATGAAAGTATTTATGTTCAAATGTGTATATACCCTTTGCCTTGCAAAAATATTATGAAGTATGCATAGTTTATTCATTATCTGAATGATTGTTATTTGAATGGATTTATAAATTAAGTTTGGGAGAAATAAATTAATTCTTTTACAAATAGAAGTATGATAAGTTGCTCATTTTTTTTTTCTCTATACATTCGGTTACCCTCCAAATTGTTACCAAATGATAGTAAATTTTTCGTGAATGGAGTATAAATGGAATAAAGGCTTATTGATTACTCTTTAAATTTTTGGATTGTTGTGTCATTTGATGGAAGTCATGTTGATTCGGAAGGTCATAGTGACCCTCCGGCGACGGTTTAGGGTTTAAGGTGTTACAATATGTCTTATTCTGTTTTGCTCATTTACTTAAAGCACTTTGGTTTTAATTTGGGTTTTAATAAGGCCTCTATAACTTTTGGATTTTAAATTCGAGATTTCATTGATCGTGATTTATATCAATTAGAAGTAAATTGTGGTTTTTCAAAACAATAACTATTTTCAAACACTATGTTTTCTGCAACTGATTAAATTAGGCTTCTGCAACAAAGAAGGTTTTAAAGGTAATAACGTTTTATTTTTTAAAAAGGGATTAACTTTTAATAGACTACGTTTTGAAAATAAACAAACACAAGTTTTAGTAGGCAACAAGTTTTAAATAAGAAGGGTTTTAATGAAAACATGGTTTTCGAAAAACACTTCGATGTGACACGCCAGATTTGGTCGTAATGTCCAGGTCGGGTTTGGGGTGTTACAGTCTTTTTGCATTAGACTTTTACAATGTGATATCCCTTTCAATTCTGTCAACCATACACACATTGTTTTGACACCTAAGGTTAAAAATTCTCGTAACATGACGCATTTTTGACCCATCAATTTGTCCAATATTGTTTATAAGGCGGATTTGAAAGCATTGGTTAATAGGCTTTCGAAAGTGTTTCCTCAGTGCATCAATGAAGCTTAGAGTGCTTTTGTCCCTGGGCATCTTATCCCAGATAATATTATGGTTGCATATGAAATATTGTATTCTTTGAGAAACATGAGATTAGGTCGTCAAAGGACATTCACGCTCAAGCTTGACATGAGCAAAGCCTATGATCGTGTTGAATGGTGGTTCATTGAGATTATGCTGTTAAAAATGAGGTTTTTGAATGTTTGGGTTGATCACATAATGAGTTTTGTTACCTTGGTTAGCTATTCTATGGTGGTTAATGGGGTGGTCAGTACGAAGTTTCTGTCGACTCGTGGCTTCTCCAGGGTAACCAATTGAGTCCCTATTTGTTTATTATTTGTGGAGAGGGGCTTTTGGCGCTATTATATTTGGCATGTCTTAGTGGGCACATTTTGGGTGTGCAAGTACTGAGAGGTGCTCCTTGGATTACTTATCTCCTTTTTTCGGACGAAAATCTTATTTTTGGGGAAGCTACATCTGTGGGGGCTTCTACTCTTATGAATGTTTTACAACTTTATGCGAGCAACTCGGGTTAGCTTCTCAATTTTGCAAAGTCAAGTATCTTTTTCAGTGTGAATTTGGATGTGATAATTGGTCAGATGTTGGATGAATTTTTGGGGTCCCTTATGCAGATAATTTAGAGAGGTACTTGAGTTTGCTGTGTATTATGGGGAAAAATAAAAAGAGGGCTTTTGCAAATTTGAGAGATAAGTTCCATAGTTGATTATTAATGTGGAGTACTTTCTTCTTTCGATTGGAGGTAGAGAAGTGTTTATAAAATCGATCCTTCAATCTTTACCTACTTATGTGATGTTGTGTTTCTTGTTACATAAATCATTTTGTAAGGAGCTTGAATACTCTATGGTTAGATGTTGATGGTAGAGATCTGCTAAAAGGAGGGGTATTCACTGGTGTACGTGGTCGTCACTTTATGATTTGAAAGAGGATGGTGGAATGGGATTCCTAGATCTTTCAAAGTTCAATATTGCATTGTCGGCAAAATAGGGGTGGCATTTGTTAATGCACCTGACATCTTTGATGGGACGTATCCTTAAAGCGTAATATTTCTCAACTATGGGGTTCCTGCATGTGCAATTGGGATCCAATCCATCATTGATTTGGATGAGTATTTGGAGCACTCGAAAACTACTAGAGATGGGCATGTAGTGGAAGGTGGGGACAGTGCAAGGATTAATATTTGGGATGAGTGTTGGTTGTCAAGCCCGATTCCACAAAAAAGTCCAATCGGCTAGGGTGAGTCAATTTAGGTAGGTTTCAAATCTTATTAAGCCTGATGAAATGGCTTGGAATGAGGGTGTAGTTGATTCGATTTTCTTGGCTGATGAAGCTCAACTCATTAAGAGTACTCCACTATCATCATTCCCTTGGGATGATCGATTGGTTTGGGGAGGGGAACATCTAAGTATTTTTATTGTTCATAGCAGTTATCACCTTTTATTATAGCCCCCTAATCTACAACAATTGGTTCATTAGTTTTTTAAAAAGATTTGGTCACTTTAGTGCCCTCTGAAAATTCAGATTGTGATGTGGAAATTTGTCTATTATTACCTACCAATGAAGTCATGTTTATACTGGAAATGACCCGCACATGACTCTCAATTCCCCAGATGCTAGGCAACTGTGGAGGACATGAATCACGTTTTTCGGTTATGTGCTTTTGCGTTAGATGTGTGGGCAGTGTTACACTATGATAGCCTATTACACGAGGACAAATGGGGTTGCATGGGTGGCTCTCATAGATGTTCGACACTTACAATACAACTAAGCATTCAGAAATAGAATGAGGGTACACACCATGGAATAGGGTAATTAGTGGTCTTCATTCGTGGTTACTGTGCGGAACTAGTAAGTTTGACTATTGTTACTCTTTGTTCGAACTCAAGTGCTCTCGTTTAATGGTCTCTTCCACCTTCGAACATGGTTAAGGTAAATGCAGATGCGAGTTTTCTCCTGCACAAAGGAAATATTGTCCAGGAGTTATCATTCGGGATGAATCAGGCCAAATTTTGAGAGCATGCAACCTACTTACATGTTTGGTGTGGTTAGTGTTTGCTGCTGAAGCACTAACAGTTGTCCACGGTATCTGATTTGCTTGCGAGATGGGTTTCCATTCAATAGTTTAGAAGGGGATTCTAGTGTCACGGGGCTAGATCTTTTATCTCGCGATCTATGTGGCCTTAGGTGATCTGTTCACTCCAAACTCGCCTAAGTCAACCTTTACACCCAAAAGTGAGGATTCCTTTAGAATTCCTCCAAGGCACCAATTTGTATAGCAGAAGCGATTGGGCCAAAAGAAGCGGCAAATGAACAACAAAAAGCCAAAGAAAGAATGCACACCAATTGTTTGAGTAAATGCTCAAAGAATTCTATTACTCTTAAGAATTCAATCTGTAACACCCCTTACCCGAGTCCGACGCTGAGACGGGTTACGAGCCATTACTGTGCTTAAACATGCTTAAACATATAAGCTCGGGCTATAAAATTTTTATTTATATTTAAAAACTTTTCATACATTCTCTTAATATTCTTATCATGGGCCGACGAGGCCCAAAACATACATCAGGAGTGGTTTGGAACCAATCTGGAATCTTTCAAGCACTTAGAAAAATTTTGCTCAAAGCAGGGCCACACGCCTGTGTGAAAGGGGACACGCCCGTGTGGGCAGGCCATGTAATCACACACGCCCATGTCCCTTAGCCCATGTCGAATTTATTTTTCATTTTGAACCTACAGGGGTCTTCACACGGTTTGGCACAAGACCGTGTCCCTGGCCCATGTCCTTCACACGGCCTCGATAAGCCCGTGCCTTAGCCCATGTGTGAAAACCTAGACATTCTATTTATGATGTCATCACGCAATTTAGGTCACACAGCCAAGCCACACGCCCGTGTGCTAGGCTGTGCCTTCCACACGGTTGAGACAAATGGCTGTGTCTCTGCCCATATGTTTGCTATTGGGCATTCTGTTTTGCATAATTTAGGTGTAGGGGACACACGGCCTATCAACATGCCCATGGGGCTGACCGTGTGTCACACACAGCCTAGACACACGTCTGTGTGCCTATCTGTATGGATAAATATAGGCTATTTTCCGAGCCCTTTGCACCCTGAAACTTAACCAAACACAAGGCCAACTTCAATGACACATAGTATGACATTTATAAACATCAAATACCCAAAACTTTAGGCATTCTCATGCCACAAAACACATACAATAATCATGCATTCATCATCATTCATCTTTCCTACCAAATTGTGCCACTTCATGCTAGCACCATTGACATTCACTTTGCATAATTAAACTTAATCAATATTAGCCCATTTCTAAAGGCCATTACAACTTGACTTAAGTAACATCAATAGCCAACACATTTGGCTACCCAAAATGACAAATATCAAAATGACCAAGTTTTCTATACATGCCATACTCAAAATAACTAAACTATACTATACCAAAATGGACGGCTTGATAGTGTGACTTCGAGCTCTGACTTTTAATGATCCTCGAGCTAGCTTGGCAAGACTACAAGGAAAAGGAAAAAGAAAGGGAGTAAGCATAATTTCTTAGTAAGTTGCATGAAATAAATTAGCAACATAAATCATGGAATAAACATTCAAGTAAGGTATCATGAAATGTCATATAATTTCTTTACACAATAACATGGCTTACTCATGCTTTTTCTTACCGACACATTCATACCATTTCGTATTCTTACTCATGTTTTTCTCACCATCATACTCATATAATTATGTGTTCATTTTCTCATAACTTAGTCATATACACCTGTATCACTCATCACAAAACTTTAGTCTTTCTCGTTAAATTCATTAACTTGAATACTTTTCCTGTTAAATTACTTAGAATAACAAAGGATACCCGAAGTGTCAATCTCATGGTAAGATGCCAAAGCCATATCTCGAATATGGTCTTACACGAGATCTCAAGTCGATGCTGAAGCCATATCCCAGATATGGTCTTACACGGGATCTCATATCGATGTCGCTGCCATGTCCCAGACATGGTCTTACACGAGATCATAAACTGATGTTGATGCCAAGACCCAAACATGGTCTTACACAGGATCACTCTTAGATGCCAACGCCATGTCCCAGACATGGTCTTACAAGGGATCTAAATTTCATCTCAGTGCCGACGCCATGTCCTAGACATGGTCTTATACGGGACCACATGTCAATGCCAATGCCATGTCCGGGACATGGTCTTACATGGGATCTCAATTTGATGTCAATGCCATGTCCCAAACATAGTTTTACACGGGACCTACAATTTCTCATGTCATGACTACAGTACCCTTCGTATTCTTTAAAATTTAACCGGGATTTCTCTTTTATTTCTTCCTCATTTCTTTGCAAAAATTCATGTCAATAAACTTCATGGAATATCATGAATTCAGATAATATCATTACAATAAATTTTTATAATGCATAAAGCTGATTTTTTGCATACAACTTACCTCGGATCCAAAATACGGGTGAATGTTTGATTTAATCCACCACCTCGCTTTTTCCCCGATTTCGGTCTGGGCTTCGTGTTTTTTGATCTAAAATGACAAATTAAGCTTATTTAATACTCATATTGGCTAAATAGCCCAAAATTCATACTTTGACAAAATTTATAATTTTACCCCTAAACTTTTACATATTTGTAAAATGGACCCTAGGCTCGTATAATGAAATGCACTATTTTCTTGGTTACCCAAGCCTAACCAAACCATTTATGTGCTTATAGTAGCCCCTATTTTTCATAAATTTTCACTTTTACTACACATTTTACTACATTTACTATTTAGTCCCTATTAGGGATTTTCATGAAAAATCACCTAGTAAAAGATGTTTACTACACTTTAAACTTTCATATTCTACCACTAGGCATCAAAATTCTTGCATTTCATGCATGGGTATATTTTTAAACATAAACCCTAGCTCAAATTGGTGGTCGAAATAGCTAAATTAAGCTACGAGGATTTCAAAAATACGAAGAGAATTAAAAACGGGGCTAAATTGCACTTACTTGTGAGCTTAAAAATGAAATAAACCCTAGCTATGGAGTCCCTTAAGTTTCGGTAGCCTTGGGAAGAAGATGGACAAGATTTTTACTTCTTTTCCCTTTTTTATTTCATTAATTAACCAAATGATCAAAATGCTCTTAAGCCCTTTCTTTAGAAAATTTTCCTTCCTTGGGCATTTTTGTCGATCATGCTAATAAATGGTCTAATTGCTAAATAAGGACTTCTAATAATTCTTCTAATGCCAATTCATCCTTAAAACTTCTAAAAACTCATATTTGCAATTTTTGCAATTTAATCCTAAAGGACAAATTAATCATTATTTCATAAAAATTTCTTCATGAAATTTCTCACTATTGTGCAATCATGTCATAAACTTAAAAATAATCATGAAATATATTTTTCTATTTCAGATTTGTGGTCTCAAAACCACTATTTCGACTAGGCCCTAATTCAGGCTGTTACACAATCATACAATGGATGGATTTACAAATGAGGGGAATGCTCTCTATTTACAGTTGAACTCCCTCAAAACCGATGGTCAAGATCAAAATACATCAACGGACAAGATTAGCCTATCCCTTAATTTTAGGGATTTACAAGATTACATCATATCATATCAAATCTATAAGATATGATTCCCCTACTTACTAAACATAGCCTATGTTGCCATATCTTCATTATCGGGCCAACCAGGCTTCAATCTGACAGGCTTCTCTAATAGTTATTGGAATCGGGCCAGCTCTCGTGGGCTGAATATTCCCCATCTAATCCATAGACCTCCATGGGGCGTATATTGTGCCATGGTCATGGGCTTTGCACGTTGGTTCATGACATTCTCCCCCACCCATTCTCGCAGCGCCCTCGTGCGACTTCTGAATGACACTGACTTGATTCGCCTTAGAACTCTCTCGTTGCCTTAGCTTTTTCTCGACTTGTTTTACGACTAGGTTGCCCCTTCTTTCACCTCGGCTTTTGTTGCCTTTTAACTTGAACCATTGCACTCGTTGGTACATCTCGTTGGCAAGAAGTCTCTGCTCCAATTTACCCCAATTTTGACTTTTTCCCATTGGAATCCCTTGGATTCTCACATCTTGGCTTCGTAATGCCCACAGTCCATCGGCCTCATTGCTTAAGAACTTTGAAAGGGCCCCTACGACCTTCCCAAGCCAACTAATCAAAATTCAAAACACTATCAGAGTGTTTACAATGTACCTTACTCATAGCATTTACTCATTTTGACTACTTTCGTATCGCTCCTTTCCCCTCAAAATTCGATACAAAATTCACCTTCCCCGAAGGTGACATTCTACAGTCGACTCCACAAGTCTCATATCGGTCTCATGCTCCACTAACTTTTCTGAAAGGGCTTTCGTAACATTCCATTCTATCGAGTTAATGTTTCTCCTATACGAAATATTTTTGACTAGTTGGATTGATGACAACACCTTGGCCCCAACCTTCATATCTCGATGCACTGGCACAACAATCTTCGATAACGGACCAGTGACAATATGGATTTCATCGACCCACGGAAACAGAACTGTCTGAATCCTATCAAGGAAGTTTAAGCCAAGTACATAATCGTAATCATCTAATTGGATTACCTCAAAGTCTTCCTTGCCTTTCCATTCGCCGATCTGTAGCTCCATATTACGAGGTACTCCTACAGTTGGAGCCTCCTTGGAATTTACTGTCTTGATCTTCTTATTCGATTTCCTAATCAGTAGACCAAGCTTCTTGGCAGCCTTTTCCGATATGAAAAAGTTCGATGCTCCTGTATCAATAGGAGCACTCTACTTTTAACTCGCAATGTTGATGTCCATAAACATCAACCCTTCTCCATTATTCCTTTTCTTAGGAATGAGCACCATCAAATTAACCCTCAATGTCTTTCCCTCAATAGATTTCGCCTCTTCCTTTGGCTCATTTTTCTTTTGGATAGCCGACATCATCGATTTCTTTGGACATTTTCGCAACATGTGTGGTCCTTGACAAATAAAGCATTTTGTTCTCTTCCTCTTGTCCCTTGGGTTGTTGGATCCTCGCTTCGCATCTCGTGGTTTATCATTGCCACTTATGCTATCTGTAACATCCCGATTTTGGGCCTAGTTAGAATAGTAGTTTCGAGGCCACAAATCCGACAAGAAAAATATTATTTTTATTAATTTTTATGATCTACGATTTCACGGAAAGATTTTGTGAAATTTTTTTTGAAATTTTTGACATTTGGGCACTCAATTTAGTTAAAAGGACTAAATTGTAAATAGTGCAAAAGTTGAGTTCCATATGTTAGAAGTGTCCAATTGTTATGAAGTTTTAGATTGAAGGTCCTTAAATAGTAATTAGACCATTGGTTAAATTGTTGGACAAAAATGGGCATGAATAAGACAAATTTGAAAGAAAAGTCTTTAAGGGCATTTTGGTCATTTAGTAATTTAAAAGAATTAAAAAGGGAAAATGAAGCAAAATTTGCTCATCTTCTTCCTCAAGGCTGAATATAGCATGGAGAAACCATGGCTAGGGTTTTTCAAGCTTCCAAGCTCGATTGTAAGTTTGTTCTAGCCCCGTTTTTAATGATTTTTACATTTTTTAAATCCCGATAACATGATTTCTCTATTTCTACCGTTTATTTGAGCTAGGTTTTGATTTCAAAAATTGACCCATGTTGAATAATTGTGCATTTTGATGAATTATGGTAGATTATGCATGTTTATGGTTAGAGAAACAGTTTTTACTGAGTGATTTTTGACAAAAACGTCCAGAAGGACTAAATTATAAAAGTTATAAAATTGGTCATAAATGTGAGTTTTAATGAGAATTGTGGGCTGCCATATTTATGAAATGGTCTAGTTAGGCCTAAAATGCAAAGAAATTGAATAAAAATTTATTTCCGAGCTTTGAGGCAAAAGTGTAAATATGTAAAAATTAAGGGCAAAAATGTAAATTTTGTAAAAATATGTTTTAGGTCTGAAATGATTAGTACATTGATTAAATAAGTGAAATATGATGTTTTAGATCCCGAAAAATGAGATTTGGACCTAGAATGGGAGAAAAACCGAAAATAGGGAAAGTAGGTCAAAATGGCCGTATTGGTATCGAGGTAAGTTCATGTGTTTAATAAGCATTTAATTAAGCATGTTTGAATGCCAAATTGATATATTAGTTATAAATGTTTTAGTATAGATTTTTGAATATAATGATAATAATCGAGAAATGTTCGATAATGATTTGACATTAAAAATGAGAATTCGAATAAGTTTACACATAAGACCATAGTGGTAATGTGGCTTTGTATAAGATAAAGAAAGTATTGAATAGCATAATTTGAGGAAAGTAAGATAAATTGAGGATATGATGAGATTGAGAATGTAAGTATGTAAGTTGAGTAGTATTTTATTATTATGCAATTGTTGCTATTATTATTATTGAGTTATGCAACTGACCTTGAGAATTTTGAGCAAGTATGTTTTAGCTATGATTTGCCAAGGCATTGATATTTCAAAATCCATGTTTATAATATGGCAACTAAGGAAGAATTGAGGGAAAAAAAACCATGGTTGACCCATGGCAACATAAGATAAGGATACCAAGTAAGACCATGCCAAGACATGGCATTGGTGAGTATATAAGGCAAAGATCCCATGTATGTCCATATCAGACATATGGCATTGGCAGGTTGAGACAGTTGAGGAACATCCCATGTAAGTCCATATCAGACATATGGCATTGGCAGGTGAGGCAGTTGAGGAATATCCCATGTAAGTCCATATTAGACATATGGCATTGGCAGGTTGAGACAGTTGAGAAACATCTCATGTAAGTCCATATCAGATATATGGTTTTGGCAGGACAGGGAACATCCCATGTAAGACCATGCCTAGAGCATGGCATTGGCAGGCTATTATCAGGCAGGAAAACCCAAGTACGCTTAGTATTCCAACGGTTCATCGGGCTAATATACAGGTTATGTTACAAGAAAGTTCAAGTAAAGGAATGATAAACAGGAAAGTTAAAGAGTAAGTGGAGAAGTAAAATAAAGATTTTGTTAGTTGATGATATTAAAAGTATTTTAATGAGTATATTCAAGTATTAAGTAAGTGATAAGTTTTCATTTATACTTATGACGCTTTGTGACATGATTAGCAATATGCCTATATATTATGAGAGAGAATTAATATGTTAAGTGAGATGTTGCAGGTACACAAATAAGCTATTAAGTAAGGTATTTTTTTATTATTCCGGGCCTTTGGTAAGGTCACCAATGAGTAAGATGGGAAAGTAAGAACTTAACATTATTTATGCAAATTATGAAAGCTTAATAATAAGCTAAATTAATAAGCTAAATTCATTACTAATGCCTATTATTTTACATGTGAACTTACTAAGCTTTATAAGCTTACCTCTTTCCTTTCCTCTGTTCTAGAGTTTATCAAACAAGCTCGGGTTGGAGGTCGTGGGAGATCGCTTCACACTTTCGACTATCAAGTTACCAATTGGGTATTTTCATTGAAACGTTTTAAGTTATGGCATGTACAGGGACTTGGTTATTTTATATGTATATCCTTATGATATCACTAAAGAATGACATGCGAATACTTGATAATGATTACCTATTGAAATGGCTAACTAAGAACATGTGTTGATGTTATATATGCCTAAATGAGGTTTAATGCAAAGAAATTATGGAAGAGTAAAAGTTGGTTGTGAAACAGTTTTGGGGACAGCAACAGTGGCTGATTTTGAAAAATCACTAAAAATTGTAAAAATAGAATTAAATGGTGAATTAGATATAGAATTAATTATTATTGAGTCTATTTTCATAGGAAAGAAACAGAGCAAGCAAAGGAACTCTATATTCTGAGATATTTAAATTCTTGTGAGACTGGTTTAGAATGACTTCTTGATCCCTTATTCTGATTTTAGAAATTTACTAGAAATTGTACAAGAAGAATTAATGATTATAATTTATATGTCTAGATTCCTTAATGAGTCTATTTTCATTAGAAATAAACAGAAACATTATCTAAAAATTGTACTATGAGTTAATTGATTTTTAGTGAAGAGAGGTCAGGTCCGATGGACTGCGAAACAGGGGAGACTTTAAGTAATAAACTGTATTAATTGGCCAAACCAAAAATTTTGAAAAAATTATGGTAAAAAGATATATAGGTCTAGTTTTAGGGAAAATTTATGGATATAAATTTTGAGTTTTATAACTCAAGTTATAATTAATTTAGTGACTATTACGCAGATGGACAGTTTTATTATGAATACTGGAATAAATTATTTTGATTTGTGTAAGTAATCGGAAAAATTTTAATGTACTTGGTTTGGTCCCAAACCGTTTCAATTGCATGTTTTAGGGCCTAAAAGGCCCTTTTTAGGGATATATTGGATGAATGTGAGCGAATTAATTTTAAAAGTAAATTTTTATGCCCCGAATTAGTAAGATAAGTCTGGTAATGCCTCGCGTTTGACTTCGATGACAGTCTCGGGTAAGGGGTGTTACACTATCGGTACTGTTACCTTCATCGCTATGTCCCTCTTCATCTTTCCCATGGTTTCTCTCACCATTGTCCTTTCTATTGGGCTCAGACTCAAACTTGTTTTTCGTTAGACCAAGCTCAATAAATGACTCTACTTTGGCCATGGCTACAGTAAGTTCTGTGATTCCTTGCCTACGCAACTCATGCTTCACCCACAGTTTTAACCTATCCTCAAACCAATAAAATGCTTCTTTCTCACTCAAGTCGAAGATTTGAAGCATCAACTCGCTAAATACCCGCATGTACTCTCAAACAATTCCCTGTTGCGTGAGATGACACAACTTAGCCCAAGCCTTCTTCTCGGCATACTGTAGGCAAAAGTGCTTCTTCAACTCTCTTTGGAACTCCTCCCAAGTCCCAATTGTGTTCCCACCACGTCTCTCATCCATGGACCTACGACGCCACCACAAGAGAGCCACATCAATAAAATAGATTGAAGCAGTGTTTACCTTAATGGCATCATCCTCGATGCCCATCGCTCGAAAGTATTGCTCCATTTCCCATAAGAAGTTGTCCACATCCCCCGCAGACCTTGCACTCTTGAACTTCTCTGGTTTGGGAACATCCATTGCTTGTTGCTTCGACCTTGAAGACAACATCCCATTACTCAAAGCAGCTTTGTAAATCGTGAGCTCTCCCTTAAGCTTTTCAATTTCATCCTTTATGGCTAACACCATATCCTCGAGATTCTCATCCCTCTCTACTAGCTTTTTCGTAGTGGAATTAACTAATTCATTCAACTTTTCTGTATTGGCACCGAGAGAATCCAACACAAAATCTCTGAGTTACTTTTCCATTGAGTCAAACCCATCTGTGCATCCCTCAACCAACTCAAGAGTCTCCTTCATGTTCCCTACGGACTCCTCGAGATTAACCACTTGATTTTCCAAAGTTGTCAGTATGTCCCTCGAGCGACTTACTTTTCTGGCCCTCTCACAGGTTTGCATTGGTTCATTCTAATCAACAACTTCTTTCAACATCCCACCAGGCCTTTGAACCAATGGCTTAGATACCACTTGTCACAGGGCTATATATTTTATCTCGTGATCCTTACGGCCTTAGGTGATCCGTTCGCTCCAAACTCACCTAAGTCAGCCTTTACACCTAAAAGTGAGGATTCCTTTAGAATTCCTCCAAGGTACCAATTTGTATAGCGGAAGCGATTGTGCCAAAAGAAGCGACAAACCAAGAACATAAAGACAAAGAAAGAATTCACACAAAGTGTTTTGAGTAAATGCTCAAAGAATTCTATTACTCTTAAGAATTCAACCATACAATGGATGGATTTACAAATGAAAGTTGAACTCCCCAAAATCGATGGTCAAGATCAAAATACATCGACGTACGAGATTAGCTTATTCCTTAATTTTGGGGATTTACAAGATTATATCATATCATATCAAATCTACAAGATATGATTCCCCTACTTACTAAAAATAGTCTATGTTGCCATATCTTCATTATCGGGCCAACCAAGCTTCAATCTGATAGGCTTCTCTAATAGTTCTTGGAATTGGGCCCGTTCTTGTGGGCCGAATGTTCCTCATCTAATCGATAGACCTCCATAGGGCGCATATTGTGCCATGGTCACGGGCTTTGCACTTTGGCCCGTGACACTAGAGCTATCATCGAGAGATTAGTTGATATAGTAGAGGATCTATTGAAGATTAGTGCATTAACCTGGGAAGCCAAGGAGCTTTCTAAAGCACTTCGCACTTGTCACCTTTAGTTTGTGGGTAGATCTGGGAATAGGGTCACTCATGCAATGGCTCGTGAAGGGTTACAGAGAGGCGAGGGTCGGTTTTGGGTGAAGGAAGCTCCTGATTCAGTTGTTCTGGCTGCTGATGAAGATCGTCGCCTCATAGGCCCCCTTAATTTTTGCCAGGTGTCTGTCTTTTGGGGCTTTTTCTTAAACTTTTGCCTCGTGTTTAGCTGTTTGGTTTTCCAATAAAGTGACCCATTTTTCATAAAAAAGATGCTGAATATTAGAAATGTTTAAAATGTTTTGAAAATTGTGAATTAGAATTGCTTTAAAGTAATATAGATTCATATGAAATATATATTTATACACGAAAAAAATTGAAATATTGAATTTATTATTAGGCAGATAAATATAGCCCATGTTAGACTTCAATTACTGAGTTAACGAAATTAATGGAAGAGTGGTTAAAATATTTAATTTATTTCATGATTAAATTGAAAAGAATAATAGTTGGGTGTTAAAAACATAACCAAGTGTACAATTATGCGACTATTCTTGCAATTACTCCAAGTCTAAATGGGTGGAATATTCTAAACCCAGCAAAGCCGAAGGGAAGCAGGCAATCCATTGTCACAAAGGCCATTAGAGGCCGGGTTTCTTAGCCCACATATAAGATATGGATGGATCGGTTTTAACGTCCACCAAGTCCAAAATCCAACACTAGAAGGAAAAAAAAAAAAGGTTAATCTTTCTTACGGAAGACATCAATAAAGGCTTTTAAGCAACGATGAAGCTTTTAGAAGTGAGATTATTATTATAATTATTATCCAAACAGAGGACAGCAAGAACACGCTATCTCTCAGATTATTCCAGGCAATCTTGAACCACCGCCTTGAAGGAAGACCAGTTAAGCCAAGAGTGAGAGATTATTATTTACATAAATACTGAATTAATATATTGTATGTATAAGTATGAGGAATACCAATGGGTCTGTTCGCATCAATGCTATGCCCATAGTGAACGACTGACTGGGAATTTTCTGCAATTCAGGACTTGATAATTTCCTTTGGGTAAATTCAAATTTGATAAAAAAAAAAATCCATTCAAGAAGTAAACCTGGGGAGTGAAGAAGGCTCCAGATTACGGCCCTGCTTGTATTGCGCTGATTGGCTGCTTCGTTACTGGCATTTGATTTTCCGTAATAAAATGGAATCCCCTGCCGATTCTTCGCCGATTAGGCCCCGTGATCCAGTCGTACGGGTATGTTCATTGTTCGTTCTTTTCCCCTCTGATTATTCAATTAGGTGAAAATGTGCAAATGTTGAAGTTTTATTTTATTTTATTATTCTTTTTTTTTTTCTAATTATACCTTGTGAATTTGTTAATATTGGATTGAATTGCTGAAAAGAACTATTGATTTTGTAATCAGAGGTTAGCTGCTTTAGGGATTCCAATGGAGTACCTTGAGAAGCGTTATGAGGGGATAATTGATTTTGTTAATGGTAATGGATTATTGTTGCCAGAGATAGTTTCCGCTAATGGTAATGGATTATTGTTGCCAGAGATAGTTTCCGCACTCTTACCTACAGATGAGGATGTGGCTGAGTCAATACAAGATGCTATTTTAAGGTCTAAGAAATGGATGTGCCTAAGTATGAAAAATCAATTTCGTGAGAGTATGGTTTGGTTGCAGTGGCTGATGTTTCAGGGTCAACCGACAAACACTTTGAAAAACCTAGAGGACTTGAGTGTTGAACAACGTGGTGTTTGTGGTGCAGTTTGGGGATCGAATGACATTGCATATAGGTGCCGGACGTGTGAGCATGATCCAACTTGTGCTATTTGTGTTCCCTGTTTCCAGAATGGGAATCACAAGGATCATGACTATACGATTATCTATACCGGTGGCGGTTGTTGTGATTGTGGGGATGAAACGGCATGGAAACAGGAGGGCTTCTGCACGAAGCATAAAGGTTCTGAACAGATTCGACCACTTGATGATAACTTAGCAAACTCTGTTGGTCCAGTGCTTGATGCACTCTTTATTTGTTGGAAAAACAAACTATTCGCAGCAGAAGGTATATTTCAGGAAAATATGAGGGCAACTGATTGTGGTGCCGAGCAGAGGAAGGCTGCAAATGAGCTTACTTATGTGGTTGTTGAGATGCTTATAGAATTTTGCAAGTGTAGTGACAGTTTGCTTAGTTTTCTAGCTAGGAGGGTAATTTCTCTAGATGGTTTATTGGATATTCTGGTTAGAGCAGAGAGGTTCTTTGGTGATGGTGTCGTGAAGAAGCTCCATGAACTGCTGCTGAAATTGCTGGCAGAGCCTATCTTCAAAAATGAATTTTCTAAAGCATTTTTAGGTTACTACCCAACTGTTATACATGAAACCATAAAAGAGGGAAGTGACAGCATTTTCAATAAGAAATACCCACTGATCTCAACTTTCTCTGTCCAAATATTCACAGTGCCAACACTAACTCCTCGTCTTGTGAAGGAGATGAACCTATTGGACATGCTACTGAAATGCCTGGAAAACATTTTTCTTTCTTGTGCTCGAGAAGATGGTCGTTTGCTGGTAATTTCTATTATTCTTGATTCCTTTTATGTACTAGGCCAAAATTACTTGAGGACAAACGATTTGGGTATTGAAAAGAGAATAGAGCCTGAGATTTGCTCACATTGTATGTCAATTTGGTTATAGGAATGAAAACAGTAACTCCTGAAAGCAGTTATTGAAAAATTTATTTTACTAGTAATGCGTTAGAAGTTTTACAGTCTATGTAAGTCTTTTTGTTTTGTTCTTTTGCAGGCTGCTAAGTGGGGAAGTTTGTATGATACCACTAACCGTGTAATTGAAGACATCCGGGTTGTTATGAGCCATGATGTAGTCTCCAGATATGCAATCCATGAGCAGAAGGACTTCTTAAGAGCTTGGCTAAAGCTTTTGACTTTTGTGCAAGGGATGAACCCTATAAAGAGGGAAACTGGCCTCCATATTGAAGAAGAAAATGAGGCTATGCATTTGCTTTTTGTTTTAAGCCATTCTATTGCCAATATTCACTCCCTTCTGGTAGATGGTGCATTTTCTGTTGCCACAAATGAAGGGGCAAGCTGTCTTCCTTACGCTTATAAGCAAGATGTGGATGATGGAGATAGCATAAGACATGCAAAAGTAGGAAGGCTCTCCCAAGAGAGTTCTGTTTGCAGTGTAACAGGAAGGAGTGTTTCAAAGGCTACTGAAATAGGATCTGATTCCATATATCATTCAATTCCCTCCACTGTCATCTGGTTAATACAGGAGTGCTTGAGGGCTTTGGAGACTTGGTTGGAAGTTGATGGCGGTACCCCTGCTGCTCTTCAGAGTTTATCTTCTCCAAATAGTAGTGGCATTTCTGATAGCAATTTTTTAGCAATAAAGAAAACCTTTTACAACATTAAGAAAGGCAAATATTTTGGGAAGCTAACTGGTTCAAGTGAAAATCATAGCTCACAATGTTCTTCACCTCTATATAGTGGAAATCGAGCAAGTGATGAAATGGAGATTGCTAAAAATATAGGCTCTGACAGTACAAGCTCTTCAGCTGAAATTGATCCTGTTGCATGCGATTATATGGGTTTGGATGTCAGTGCCATGGAGACAGACAGTGGCATAGGAGTAGCGAGTCCACGTGTTTTGAGTTTAAGCGAATGGCCAGATATCATTTATGATGTTAGTTCACAAGAGATATCTGTTCACATTCCATTATATCGATTATTTTCCTTGCTTTTGCAGAAGGCATTGAGAATGTCTTATGGTGAATCTATAATGCCAAATATAACAAATGCTTGTTTGGCAAGTTCATTATCAGCACATGTAGATTTCTTTTGCCACATCCTTAAGGGCTGCAATCCTTTGGGGTTCTCTGCCTCTGTTATGGAGCACCCTTTACGGATTAGGGTATTTTGTGCTCAAGTTATTGCTGGAATGTGGCGGAAGAATGGGGATGCTGCCCTAGTATCTTGCGAGTGGTACCGCTCTGTTCGCTGGTAGGTTAAATTGTGCTTTATTTGTGAGTTGTAACTAGTGGGAAAAGGTCCCCTAAGTTTCCATATCTTAGTTGTCAATTTCTTTCTGGTGTTCTTTACTTTCAGGACTGAACAAGGTTTGGAGCTTGATTTATTCTTGATGCAGTGTTGTGCTGCACTATCTCCTCCTGATCTCTATGTTAAGAGAATTGTAGAGCGCTTTGGGCTGTTGAACTACCTCTCTCTTACTCTTGAGAGGTCAAATGAGTATGTATTTACAACTTTTTAACTTCTAGTTTTACATCATTAAAATGCTTTTAAGTTCATTTAGTTTCATTAAAATACCTTTTGTTGATTTCTCCAAGATTTATTTCTTTACCAGTTGGATGGATAACTTTAAGGAATGAATGCACCATTTTATTAAGAAATTTAATACTTGACATGGTTGCCACAGCTTCTACGTGGTTTTTGTGCCTTCATTTTATGTTCTCAAAATTTGCTGTTAAGAAAATGTACATAGCAAAAAGTAAAATGATATCTTGATTATGTAACTTTAATGAGAGCATGATGAATCCCTATTGAAGTCGTTATTTTGCAAATCACAGAAGTCTTTTTTGTTATTATTTTTTTCTTTTTGGTTTTGCTTTTTTTGCTTTTGAAGTGAAATCAAGTAGCAAAGATGGCCCAGACACTTCCACTCCTTTGCACCCTTAAGGATGCTTGCAAGATCTGCATTCATGTTTGATATAATGTGACACTGTACCATCTTTCAGGTATGAGCCAGTTCTTGTTCAGGAAATGCTCACTCTAATCATGCAAATATTACTAGAAAGGAGATTTTGTGGACGCAATACGGCTGACAGTTTGACAAGAGAACTGATTTATAAGTTAGCCATTGGAGATGCTACTCACAGTCAACTACTGAAATCTCTACCACGCGAGCTTTCCAAGTCTGACCAGCTTCAAGAAATTTTAGATAGGGTTGCTGTATACTCTAATCCATCAGGCTTTAATCAGGTTGGAATTTTTGGTCTTACATACCTTTCAATGTTATGAGTTGTCAAAATGGCTTTGATCTGTTAATATTTCATAATATTAATGTACTTCAGGGAATGTATTCATTGCGTTGGGCCTATTGGAAGGAGCTGGATTTATACCACCCTCGTTGGAACTCAAGGGATTTGCAAGTTGCAGAAGAAAGATACTTGCGATTCTGTGGTGTTTCTGCAATGACTACTCAGCTGCCTAAGTGGACAAAGATATATCCTCCTCTTGAGGGAGTCGCTAGGATTGCTACATGCAGAGAGACACTTAAGATTATTCGTGCAGTTCTATTTTATTCTGTTTTCACTGATAAATTTACTGAATCACGTGCTCCTGATGGTATCCTAATGACAGCACTGCACTTACTTTCACTAGCATTAGACATTTATTTGCAGCAGAACGGATCTGGTGGTGTAGAACGTCATATTGGAGATTCAAATTCCATGCTGGATTTTGCTAGTGAAGCAATTACTGAATCATTAAACTATACTGCTGGCAACCAGAGCTTGTTATCACTTCTTGTTGCATTAATGAGAATGCATCGGCAAGACAACGAAAACAATTACATGGAATCCAGCAAAAGCAGTTTTTCTCCTCTGATTGAAAGTTTATTGAAGAAGTTCGCGGAAGTTGATTCCCAGTGCATGACCAGACTGCAACAACTTGCACCTGAAGTGGTCAGCCACCTGTCAAAATCTACTTCTAATACCGAGAGGACATCAAGTTCAGCTTCTGATAGTGAAATGCGCAAGGCAAAAGCTCGTGAAAGACAAGCTGCCATATTGGTGAGATTTTTTGCCTTATACTTGTGTGAATTTATGTTGAGCATAAAATAAAAGGAATTCTTGGAATTTGGAAAAATAGAAGTTGTAATTTCATAATAACATGTGGTATGGAATAGGATAAATATTGAAGTGTATTTGAAGTGAGGGAAGCAATCTTGAAAAATTCATGTAGAAAGCAGGTTAGCAACTTGCTCCTCAGCTAATATTAACTATAATAGCTCATACTTTGCCTGTATAAAAAAAATCTGTGATACCATTAGAATGAGGATCATTTAACTCTGGCCAATATCTCTCTTCTTGAATATTGTATTTTTATGTAACTTGTCTGAGTTTCATCTCAATGGGGGATTGCCAAACATTGGATTATTGATGTGTCAGTTATTCATTGGCCTGATTAAAAAACTGTTGACAGTTTCCTGCATCTTAAGTGCTAGGTCTATTGCATGACTGCTGATTAACAAATTGAATAGACCCTTTAACTTTGCCAATTATGTGCTGCTGTCTTTGGATAATTGTGGAGGCGATCAGAATGTGGAAATTGAACTAAAATGGAACATGATCTCAGTTTATTTGTTAGTTTGTGGGTTGAATTGTTTTTGTATTCTGTAAATTTTCTTGCAGGCTAAAATGAAAGCAGAGCAGTCCAAGTTTTTGTCAAGCATCAGTTCCACTGCTGATGATTCAAAATCTGAAGCAGAAGTTTCTGATTCTGACTCGGAACATGAAGCAGAGGGTGCTGTGCAACAGAGTTGCTCCCTTTGCCATGATCCTACTTCCAAAGATCCTGTTTCTTTCTTGATTCTTCTACAAGTAAGTGATTAGTCTTTAGGTTATCCATCACTTTCAGACAAACAGAATCTTCTTTCTTTTTTTTTTTTTTTTTTCCTGCTAGAATTAACATTTTATTATTTCTTAAAAAAGAAATCTAGGCTTTTGAGCTTTGTTGATAGAGGTCCTCCATCATGGGATCAATGTTCAGAGGAGCAAGGTTATATTCCTGCAAATAGGTCATCCAATCAGTCAGGTTCAAATGCCTCTGCCCGCAGTTCAGGATTGGCTTCTTCGTCAGTACAGTTGACTGAAAATCCAGTTATTGAGTCTAACAATAACAGGCAGGGACAAGATAGGGAGGTAAATGTCATTCTTGAGTTTTTCAAGTCTCGATTTCCTTCAGTGAGGAGCACTCAAGCACCTTTAGCATCTACTGATGTGGGGGACAGTAGTATATACAATATAGAGAAGTTGGAAGAAGATATGTACAAATCTATTCGTAACGAAATGTGTAATAATTTGTTACGCTCAAGTTTCAAAACGGATGTGGTATCCTCTGGCACTGAATGTTCTCAAGGAAACCACAGGGATGCTGAAATTGACATTCTTGGAAAGTACATTGTTGTACTTTCAAGTGAGACAATTGGAAACCCTTTGGGTACTGAAAACACTGATGTCGATAGAGAGTTGACAGAATCTACTTCACAGCCTCTTGTTTATGACGGGTTTGGACCGTTAGATTGTGACGGGATTTATCTTTCTTCCTGTGGGCATGCTGTACATCAGAGTTGCCTTGATCGCTATTTATCATCACTGAAGGAAAGGTAAGCTTTCTTAAAAAATGTCAATTTTGTTCTTATTAGATAGATTTCCTTATTTCTGTTAAGGCAAGTCTAAACCTCACTAAGCTATAAAATTCAAAGGCTCATGCAACCTTGTATGACTGATCTTTCTCAATGCAATTATGAGGTGTGAACTTATAGTTCTTTGTTTTGGACTTTTTATTGTCCTTTTGGTGAAGGATGCTCTACTGAAACCTTAAAATGTCCTTACTAAAATCAATCACGATTTATTCCATTCATTGTTAATGAAACTCTTTAAGTGTAGATTTGGAGCCGGAATCATGTAGTTGGAACTTCCCATGCCTAAATGTATTTCCATTCAGAGGCTCCTGCCCTTGTTTCCTGGGTTAATTTCAACCTCATCATGGTTTTTGTAACTGTGCCTTCAAATCCTCAAACATCTTGTACCCACCTTTGTGGTCTGGGTTAATTTCAACCTCATCATGCCTTTTATAACTGAGTCTGTTAGTTGAGCCCTGAGAACATGATAGGAGCTTCAAAAAGTTAGTGGATTGAAGGGAAAATTTAACAAATTGTGCGTTAAGTATCTTAATCACTCAACTAATACTGTCCGTATGGAGTGGATAAGACTCCAATATAAGAAAAACAAATGGTTCAACTCCCTAAAACATAGCAAACAATCTGATATTTAAACTGAAGACTCCTAAAGCTTAACAGAAAGCAAAAAGAACTGCAGAAAATGGAAGTAATGCTCCTAAAATTCCTCAAACACATGTGAAAGGCCCAACAACTGATAGAAACAATTGACTTTTTTGCTGTTGACTCTCCTAAACTCTTGTAATCTTCACGTGGTTTTTTATTATTCCTTCTAGAATATGTTTTCAAAGGAGGTATCATATAAGAACACCTTGAGAATCTTGACCTTATGATTTGGATGGTTAGTGAAATTTATTTGTAATTTCGTTTATCAAGGAACCCAGATGTTGCAGAAATGCCTTTTATCTTGGACATTTCAGGCTGGAAGTGCTCTTGCTTGAAAGTGCATAAGATATACCTTCTTGTTCTGTTGTTGCAGATTTGCCCGAAGGAGTTTCTTTGAGGGGGCACATATTGTGGATCCCAATCAGGTACTGGCTTCACAAAAATTATTCTCCTGCCACATCCTCATTTAACATTTGATGTTGATCTTGTACTTGTTTGCTTTGTCAGGGAGAGTTTCTGTGTCCTGTGTGTCGCAGACTAGCAAATTCTGTCTTGCCTGTAGTGAATGGGACTTCCCGAAAGGCTGGAAGGCAGCCTATGACTTCAACTGTTGATCAAGTGCCTTGTTTAGGTTCTTCATCTGCAGCGAACAAAGAAACATGTTCTCTTCTGCTTCAGGAAGGTTTATGTCTTCTAAAAACTGCTGCCAATGTGGTTGGGAGACCTGATTTCTTTGAAGGTCTTTCTCTTCAAAGAAAAGAAAGTTTAAGTCAGAATCTGGAGCCTATATCCCGTATTCTGTCCAAAATGTATTTTTCAAAAAAGCAGGATAGATTCTTAGGATCTCCAAGGTTAAGCCACCCAATAATTTTATGGGATACTCTTAAATATTCCCTTATGTCAACAGAAATTGCTGCTCGCAGTGGAAAGACATATATGGCTGCAAATTATACTCTTACTTCTTTGTATAAGGAATTTAAATCTTCTAGTGAATTTACATTTTCCTTGTTGCAAAGAGTTGTCCAGAACCTGAGCACTAGAAATTCTCTTCATGCACTCCAAAGATTTAGAGGTCTTCAACTATTTGCAGAGTCTATATGTTCTGGGCTTGTCTTTGATAACCACAGCACCACACATAACAAAGGAGGTATGATTTTCACTAATTATTACTTTGAGATTCATTTGGAACTTGGCGGATTTATGAATAATGTTTGATACTAAATTCTTGAGGTTGTAGATACCTTTAAGGAATAGATATCATGATATCCAAGTTTGATGCTGCTTATGTGTTATAGAGGATTTATTCTATCTTTTGATGGTTTGTGGATCACAAATAAATCTACATAAGTCTTTGCTAAAACTGAAGTAAAATGACAAAACTTTCTACTCATGCTAAGAAGATGAGCTTTTTCTAGTTAACCATCAACAATAGTGATGGAGAGACATTAGAGAGGGAGAATGCTCGTTAAACAAGTAAATGAAAGGAGCAGCATTATATACATGTGTGTGTGTGTGTGTTTGTTGATGAGTCAATGGATGTTTCTCATCTTTGGCATTAATATCAAAAACAGCAGATAAATTGTCTTACTTTTGGATTCTTGAATAAAATGTTGGACTCATGATTGTATGACGACAGATAAGCTCCTTCGTATCTTGAAGCATGATGATAAGGAAGCATTATATCCTGACATTCAATTATGGAATTGGGCATCTCATCCTGTTCTTGCTCGTGACCCTTTCTCATCACTGATTTGGGTTCTCTTCTGTCTTCCCTGCCCATTTATCTCATGTGAGGAGTCCTTGTCATCCCTTGTGCATATTTTCTATGTTGTCTCTGTGATTCAGGTTTGTCACTATCTCCTTATATATAGGTTCCTTTGGTCAATTTGTACGGTTTTTCTTTCCTAAATTTTCTGGTGTCTGATGGGAACAAGAAATTTTGATTACGGACAGTATTTCTGGCCAAATGAAACAATATAAAGAAGCATTGATGCTTCTAAACATCTGGGGTGATATTTACATGGTTTTGTCTAAACGATATGTTAAGCATCCAACCTAAACAAATTGGCAGTAGGTGCAGAGGCCCAATTTCTAATATGAAGACCACTGGCAATTGAAGACTTAACCGATTCGTATAGATCACTTAAGTGGCTACCGATCACATGTGCGTGAAGGCAGAGAGCCTACCTTGTGACGAACTTGGAAGGGATATTACTGAACAACATGCAATAACAATAAAATGTAACACAAGGTTTGATATGTTAAGCATCCAACCTGAAATTGATTGGCAGGTGGACCAGTGGGGAGGACTAACTTATAAAGACCATAGGAACCCAAGACTTTAAGATGTTTTCTATGAGGGACTTGTTTCAAAGGATTCTGTTAACTGTTTGAAATTTTTTCTTGGAGCAGCCATTTTCTATGAATGTAACTCTTAGTCACTGTAATTTAGCACCACCACATATTTTCTGAATGTGATATGTTGATTTCAGGCTTTAATTGTATGTTGTCAGAGACATGGTTGTAAGACCGATGGATTAGATTCCCGTAATCGCCTATTTACTGATATCTGTGGCATTCTTGGAGAAACTGGTTGTGCTCACTGGTATTTTGTGTCAAATAATGTCGACCATTCTTGTGATATTAAAGATATGATTCGAAGATTGAGTTTCCCCTACTTACGGAGATGTGCATTGTTGTGGAAGTTGCTTAAATCGTCTTCCCCAGCACCTTTCTGCGACAGAGATGATGTGTGGGAGTCCTCTCATGCAACAACTGACATGATGGATACAATTGAAAGTGCTTCAGTGGAGCTTAATGAAATAGAAGAACTAGAGAAGATGTTTAAGATTCCTCATATAGATGTTGTTCTTGAAGATGAAGTCGTACTATCATTTGCATTAAAATGGTTTCATCACTTCAACAAGGTATATGAGACCTGCAGTTTCCGAAATGTTTTCTACTGCAATCCTGCGGTTCCGTTTAAGTTGATGAGCCTGCCTCATGTTTATCAAGACTTACTACAAAGGTTTGTTACAAAATCCGTTCTTAGACATGCAGGTATTGTCCCTCTTTGAAGAATATCTTCATTCATGAGAATGTGTTTCAACAGGTATATAAAGCAGTGTTGCCCTGACTGCAAAGCTGCGCTTGTTGAACCTGCATTATGCCTTTTGTGTGGTAGATTGTGCTCTCCAAGTTGGAAATCATGCTGCAGGTCAATGTTCAACTTTCCTTTTTCTGGTTTTGTGCTTCAGATGTGCATTTATCCATGATTCTCTGGTATTTTGATTCTTAAGATACTATGGTAAATCTAAAGTACTGACCTTTTTCTTTGATGTTTTCCTTACTAGGGAGAGTGGATGCATGGTTCATGCAATGAACTGTGGTGCTGGTATTGGTGTATTTCTGTTGATAAGGGTATTGATCTACTATTTTTTTCCTGGAACTTTAACCTAATATTAACTGAAAGTGGCTAATAGTCTTTGTTGTTGTAATAGAGAACAACAATCCTACTGCAAAGATGTGCGCGTCAAGCTCCTTGGCCTTCTCCATATTTGGATGCATTTGGTGAAGAGGTAAAGCATTTTCTTCTTATTAGCGAAGTATCAGTTAGTATTACTGTCATTTGTGTATTTTGGAAACTTGAGGTTGAAGCAGATAAATATTGGGTAGTATTACTGTTATAGGATTGGACATATTGCAGTTTTTGTTGAAATTGCCAAAATGTTAGAAATATCAAGGTCAATCTACTTGTTATTTTTAACTTGATTGAAACCGCCAAAATGCTAGAAATTCCGGAGCTTATTTGTTTGTGTTGCAGGAAAAATCTCTATTGGTGTAGTGTAAGTGTGTTCTTTAGGAACTAATTATTTGTTTGAAACTTCTATGAGATATCAAAATTGTTAATTTGAATTTCATATGGTTACCATGCTATAGCACTGAATCTTACAATATAAATGTCTATAGGTTTGCTTTTCGTTTTGCCTCTGCACTTCCATTTCATAACAAGGCATTCTTATCATCCATTTGTATTATTCTGCTTCCTTCTCTTATTTAGGATATTGAAATGCATAGAGGAAAACCACTGTACTTGAACGAGGAACGTTATGCAGCTCTTACTTACATGGTGATTTGCAAATCTTTCTTTATATATATATATATATATATATATATATTATTTGTCCATGACACTGTTGATTTTTTATTTTCCGGTATTTGTAATAATCTATTCTCTTGAATAGGTTGCTTCTCATGGCCTTGATCGGAGTTCGAAGGTTCTAGGCCAAACAACCATTGGTACCTTTTTCATGGTTTAACTTGGTTTCATGATAGTGTTGGTGGTTAGATCTTTGGCTTCTTTCATATGTCGCCATTTTCTAGCAAGACCTCAATTGCATAGAAACTGGTTCTACAAAACTGAAGATCGCCAGTATCCTTAAATTATTGCAAACTAAGGATCTTGGACAGTGATGTCGGCATGTGGCATTTTTGGCTTGACATACTGGTAATCAGATCTGTTCAGTGGATTCAATGCTTTTCTTACCCCTTATTTTCCTTTGGTCATTTGTGTCTTTTACTTTTCTGTTAATGAATATTGATTCTTAGATCACTGTGTTTGACGGGAGAAATGGTTTGGACGTAGTATTTTTCCTCATTATGGGCAGAGTGGAGCAATAGTTTCTGCTGTTTTTAGGGGTTTGTAACATGTCTGTGTACATAATAGCGCATTTTCTCTCGATACAACAATCCCTCCCTTTTTCTGGTTAAGACAATGGCTACTACGAATATTGCCTCAATTTTTTTTTTTTATTTTTCTTAAATATTCTTTTTCAAATATTGCTGTTTAGCATGTGTTCTATCATATTCGAGCTTTAAGATGAGATATGATGAAACTACGAGATTCTTTAGAATATATTTTGTTGGACGCATACTATTCAAGGAATTTTAGTTTCTACTTTTGTTTTGTACCAAAAACTTTAATAATGAAACAATATTTACGATTTCATGGAACTTAACTTTTTAAGTAAAGCAAGTCAGTTATGGAAATTCCATATCTTTTATATTCAATAGTTTGACGAACTGTGATAAAACATGAAAATATCACATGAAAATATGTAGGTGTAATCGGTCACTTAAAAAAAATATATTGTTATAGAAATTTGGAAAACATTTTTTAAAAGATCATTTTTGAGGATTTTGGAAAATCTTTTCTAAAAGATCGATTTCGAGTTTTGCGTTTGAAAATTAAAGAATTAACTTGAGATTTGAGGAAAGTTTAACACTTTTAGTGTCTTATTAAATATATGTTCGTATTATCTTTCGAGTTTTAAAAATTAAAAATTAAAATATTTATTATGATATAAAATAAATTATATTTCTTATTTCATTAAGTCTATGAAATATAGAAATTTTTGTATTTTAAAAAGGATATATATATATTTTTAATTATAAAGGATAAAACTTGTCTTGGTAAAATGAATGAATTATGAATTATGTTAATTCATGAAATATTAGGAAAAAAAAAAAAAAACAAACTTTAAAAATAAGTTCAAGGTTACTTAAGAAACACTTATGCTTGTCGAGCTCATCTTTTGGGAGTGCTTTACTTGAGCTTTTTGTTAGTTAATTTCTAGTATTTATTTTGTATTGCAATCATTATATATGATTTTATTGGAGACTTGAATATAATTATAAGTGAGGTAAATCGGATGAGTGATTGTAACAAGTTGGAGATATCTATGGAGGTTGCAATTGCTTCTTGTTACAAGAATAAATTAAGCCTTAGTGAATAGGTTTATGAATCCATTATTGAATAAATCGTTCACTGAGTGAGGCTACGTAGAAATCTCTGAGTTTATTTCTCTTTTATTGCTTTTATAGAACAGTCTTGTTCTAAACTACGTTGGAACATCCATTAAGACATTGTGGTTGGACAGGGAACAAAATAATCTTTTCAATTGGTATCAAAGTAGGCTTCAAGAGTTGTTTGAAGGTGATCATTTATTTAGGTTGCAACCATACAGTCAAGAAAGAAGGAAGCACATGTTGAAAAAAGCCTGGTTTGAATACGGTTTGAAATGCATAGCTGAAATTTAAAATTTTGAAAACCAACTGCTTTATAATATTTATAGCAGTAAACCTTAGACCAAAATTGTACGCGTCGTTTCGGATAGGCAGATCTTTAATGTTTTTCGATTTTCAACTAAATGATCTTCTTTGCCATTCTCGTACTACAAACTACTTCGAGTATGGGCTTGATTGAATCAGAACATAAAACTAGAAAAGTTTTTTTTTTCTTTTTATGGTGAAAACAAAAATTCTCTTTTCTTTAGTAGAAATCGGTAGAATTTTTATTTTGAAAAAATATACTGAATAGTTGAGAATAAATTCTCTTTATTTTTTGGCAGAGTAACAATCTCTCAAAGTTGTGTTAATAGTTCTACTGGTGCTATCTATTTTCAGGAAAAAAGGGTAAAATCCTTGTTGAATTGTAGAGGTTTATTTCAAATAGAAAAACAACTTCCTACTTAGAGTAGGATTAAGGTGGATGGCATCCCCTAGTCTTCTTACTAGGGTTGCCACCCTCCTTATATCCATGAGGGGTTTTTGGGCCTCTTTCACATCAAGTCCAATTATGAGTACTTCCCGGACTTTTGAATGAGTACTTTGTAATCTGATCCAACTTGATTCTATTTTTTTATTTCCCAAAATAAGCTTCAATATATTTATATTAAATAATTTTCTTATCCCGATTTTACCTCCAGTAAAATTATGACGATTTTATCCCTGATCCAATTTCTATTTTTAAATTTTCACAACACAACTTGTGTACTATGACCAAATGATTTATTTTCATTTTCGGGCTCAAAAACATAAATTCATTCTCCTGATCATTTTTAGCTAACTTATCTACATTTGCAAATGAATCATTTCTCGTTTTCTTTTCCATTTCCATTTTGAGAAAACCACATTCATTTCCAAATGAATCATTTCTCATTTTCATTTCCATTTTCATTTTGAGAAAACCACATTCATTTCCAAATGATACCATTTCTCCATTTCAAAGAAAATCATAATCATTTCTGAATGTTTTCCGTTTCTCTATGTTTATTCATTCTTTCATTTTGATTCAAACACGCAATTCATTTCTTGTTTTAATGAGATAGCGGAGGTACCAATTGGACATATGTAATTAGGGCTCAAATGATTTATAATTAAGTTCTAGTTTTTTACCGATTAATTATTAACACATTTAGTCACGAAGTCATTCCACTATAGTATCATGACTGAGCACACCCTAATGACATACCATTACAAAAGCATATACTTAGTTCTCATCCAATAACCTTGTCATAATTATGTTACTCTCATAAGATATCCTTAATCTCTTTAGGGGTAATATCCGCTCTCCCAATATAATACTATTTTTTCTCATGGTAACCATTACATCTTCCTTCATAAAAATTCAATTACCATTAAATATCAATCTAGTCATTCATCACAAAGACGAACAACCCGTGACTACGTTTACTTTTCATCAATCATGTATTGCCAATGAGAGGATATCATTTACCCATGTCTTGGGATATGAATTCCACTATTGTGAATGACGCTACATACTGCAGTTGTACACCCAATACACTAGCTTTTGGTTCCTTATCTATTTGAGCTTAAGCTTTTGCTTACATCAAAGTGTACGGGTCACGCATACATAGTCGGTCATCCACTCAAGATTTAGGTATGCCACACTATAAATGTCACAAGTGAATAAATCCATAAATAGATTGAGGATCTATTCTTCTTGGGTCTAGTCCGATGTACTACTAATCTAATCAATCATATCTATGTCTCTATCTTCTGGGAGTCATCTGCCGATGTCCAAGACAAAACATCTCCCCAATTGGACTTGATAGACGTCATATTAGTATTTCAATCGGTTTACTCATTTCTGATTAGACTAAGAAAATGTTTAGGTTTGTCTACTAATATAAGTTATCTTTTTGTATTACAATCGACCACGTAATACCACTTAATATTAGTTAAATACTAGACAACCAGTGAGCAACATTTGTTTCCATTTTTCTTTGCGTGCAAAAACCATGTGAGGACAATATACAAAGTATTAATGTAATTCATGAATAATTTTATTAATCAATTAATCTAAAAAATTACAAGTTTACAAAGACAAAAATACTACACTTAGGGCCCCGAATCCAATAGTTTCCCACTTGCCCTAGTGAAGTAGATAAGTCATTTTTAACATTTTTGTACCCCTCCATATGTTTCTCAAAGAGATCTCTAGCCAGTAGAGTCTTGGAAAAACAAATCCCCAGGGTTTGTCCTCATATGCAATCTTTGACTACATCCATTATTCCGTTAAACACTATCGTCTCCCTTGTGATACTTTGTATCAATGTGTTTTGTACTTATGTGTTTTCTTTGAGATTTAGTTATATCCGCATTGTTATAGTGCCATAGCTTTTCCATACCTCATATTCGACCTTCCATAGTGAAGTTAGCAACACAACCTTGCTTGACACTTATTAAGACCATGGACCTACTGTTTAGGACAAAAACAAAACTTGATGTTTATTTCCATGAATCCTAACACATTTGGAAGTCAGAACCAATATATCTAATAGGAGTAAGATCTCTTCCAGAATACGCAAGCATATAATCCCTCATTCTTTGTAAAAACCTAAGCGTATGCTTAATTGCTTGTTAGTATCTTGGTTTTGGATTTGCCTGATATTGACTCACCAACCCCATTACAAAAGAAATATCTAGGCGTATGCATAGCATAACATAACATACATGAGACTTCATACTACTGAAGCATAGGGAACCTTTCTAATGTTCTCTCTTTCTTTTGCTGTTCTAGGGTAGTCATCCAAAGAGAGATGAAATCTCGAAATGAAAGGTTGATTTCTCTTATTCAAATTGATCATTGAATAACGCTCCAATATCTTATTTATGTAAAAAGTTTTAGATAGTGCTAACTTTAGATCCCTTAGGATTCAAATGCCTAGAACAAAATTAGCTTCTCCCAAGTCCTTCATGCTAAACTATTAAGTTAACCACAGTTTCATCGATGACAATTTCCCTACATCTGTAACACCTCTAACCCGTATCCGTCACCGGAATACGGTTACGAGGTATTACTGGACAAGACACAACTTCTATACAATTATAAACTAACATATGTTCCACTCTTAAACAAATCAAATACTAACCAAATTATTAAATTATAATAATCGAGTATTCAAAAGCTTTTAACTTTGTTTTTCTTTCTTTAGTTTTGGCTAAAATAAAGTAACATGCATGATAACTTTTATTTTATGTTTTAATATAATATAAGTTATTATTCTTTTTACCATTTTAACCATTTTAATATAATATAAAACCATTATAATTTAAGCATAAAACCATCCATCACATTTATCCATGGCCAAATTGCAACATAAAGACCCCAAATTATAAAGACAACCACAAGTCGGCCATTTCATTTTACGCGATTAAGCCCTTTTATTAAATCAGACATTCAAATGATAAAATTTTCGAATGAAATTTTCACACACATAAATTCACACCTAATAAACAAAAAAAATAATTTTTAAATATTTTTCTGGCTCAGATTCGTGGTCCCGAAACCACCGTTCCGAATAGGGTCTAAAACGGGCTGTTATAACTCTCCCCCATAGGGATTTTCGTCCCCGAAAATCTTACCTGTGAATAGGTTTGGATAACGTTCTTTCATTGTATCCTCTGGCTCCCATATTGCTTCTTCAACTCCGTGTTTATGCCACAGTACTTTTACTAATGAAATTTTCTTATTTCGCAATTCTTTAACCTCACGTGCCAAAATATGAATCGATTTTTCTTCATAAGTCAAATCAGACTGAATCTCAATCTTTGACGGGTTAACCACATGTGAAGGGTCAAATCTGAACTGTCGAAGCATCGAAACATGAAATACATTATGGATCTTTTCTAACCCAGGTGGCAACAACAATTTATAAGCAACTGGCCCAATACGCTCTATGATCTCATATGGCCTAATAAATCTCAGACTTAATTTGCCTTTACAGCCAAATCTAACTATTTTCTTCCACAGTGAGATTTTTAAAAACACTTTGTCCTCGATCTGAAACTCTTTATCTTTACGTTTCAAGTCCGCATATGACTTTTGACGATCTGACACTGTTTACAGACTTTCACGTATCACTTTTACTTTGTATTCAGTATTTTTAATCAAATCAACCATGTCTATCTTGTTTTCACTAAGCTCGGTCTAATACAATGGTGTGAGACATTTATGATCGTACAAAGTCTCGTAATCTTTTAGCAAGTCTAACTGTAATGCCCTAATTTTCAGGATTTTTGGGATTTCATGCGATTTTGGTGTGAACTTAAAATTTTGTTGTCTGGTTGTATAATTTATGCTTTTGGTATGTTAGTGGGCTTTTAGAAGGCCCAAGCCTAAGTTAAAACCCGGTAGAATTTTAAGCTTTTAGACTTAGAGAGAAGGGGGCCTTGAGTATGTGGGCTTTTAAGAAAAAGTGGGTAATTTAAGACTCAAATGAGCCAGTGGTAAGGTGGCAATGTAACGCCACTTAGAGGACAAGGGTGGCGTGTGGAAGCTATGCAAGGGCCAAGGTTCAAGTCCCATGGTAAGGAAGGTGCTATTTTTAATTTTATTACATGTGCAAGGCATGTGATGGACTCCAAGTGAAACTCTGTTAGGAAGAGTTTGAGATGCTCATGAGATTTAGTCAATGAGGGATAAGGGGAGAAATTTTAGGAATTTTGAATAGGGGAGTGTGTTGGCCGATTGGAGGGTTCAAGGTGCACTTTCGGCTAGGGCTTTTAGGAGGTTATGTTTTTGGCAATTAGGAGTGGTATGTGCCGACACTTTGAGGGGCTAGTTTTCAGGTTCTGGCTAGATTGCTCTCTCTTTTGTGCCGATTAGGTATAGAAATCTTAGGGCTTCTTGCTCTTTCTTTTGCCTACCTCCTATTGATCTAGAAGCCGAAACCGCAAGTACCAATCATTTGTGCTGAATTGTCTAGAACCAAATTCTCTTCTATTCTCTTCTTTCTTTTGTTTCTAAAGCTGAATTCACTTCTTCTTGCGTCACCGTTATCTTCTTTTCTTCTTCATCTCTTCCTCATCGTTTAAAGTAACCCCATTCTCAAGCCTATTAGTCAACTACCACCAAAAGCCAAAACTGAAGTTGTTGTTGCCGTTTTATCCCTTGACCGAAACTCTATTCTTTTTTTCAACCCAACTTCTTCAAAAGCCGAACCTTGCAACCACCCTAACCTCTATCGATATCACCTTTCCAATCCATAAGTTTCGAATCATCATCTTCTTCTTCTCATATCAAAGCCGAAACCTTCATATTCATAGTGATTCAGGAACTGAACCTTTAGATCTCCTAGATCTGTTCTTTACTTGTATCTAGGGGTTAGATCTACGTCAGATCTGGGATAGAAAAGGATTGGAAGCATTCTTTTTCAAGTAAATCTTCAGTAAGTACTCGGATTCCCTTTCCATTCTGTAACTTATGGTTCAAGAAAAGCCAAAAACCCTTAACATCAGGGGGTGGCTGTTGACTAAGACTAAAAGGGTTTATTGGTTTTACTTATCAGTTTATTATGTGTTAGTGTGGACTGGAGGTTGTCGATCAAGAGGTATTGGAGGGTAGGACTATTGGAGCAACTATATCTAGATCTAGTCACTATCTTCGGCAAAGGTAAGGGACTAAGGGTCTTAGTTGGTGTTGGCCGAATAGGTATGTTGAATTGATGTCGGTTAATCAATTAGATTTTAGTGACATGTGGATTGAAACGATTGTAGGTGAATTGCCTGGGATATCTCGTCAACGTATATCACAAATCAGGTGTGTAAATGACACCCACTAGTAGATTAGATCGGCAAAAGCCGAAAAGCTGAAATGCCGAAATTCCGGTATTTCGTGGGCTTGCGAGCGTGCGAGCGCTCATTGGTAGGTTAAAAATGGTAAAATCATTTATCACAAAAGGTAAGAATAATGGGTGCGCGATTTCGTGCACATAGGTGTATTCTGATAGACGGAGTAACAAATCTGCTAAAACGGACATAGAATTTGGGCTTAGTGGGCCGAAATAGTTCGTGGACACCGTAGGGCCCATTAGGGGTTTTAGGGCCTATGACTTTAATTAGACTAAATGGGTTAAATAAGTTGCCTGGATGATTTTTGGACTATTAGCAAGTAAAATATGCATAAAACCTTAAAAACTGGTATATTTATTGAAATACCCCTTAAGGGTGGAAAATTACTATTTTACCCCTAGGTGCAAAATGACCATTATACCCCTAGGGCTAAATTTGACTGAAATGCATGCTAAATTAAATCTGTTCACTGTATGCCATGACATGTTATACTATTGCATGGGATTGGGTTTATGATGGAGGAAGTGCTAAGTGGTAATGCCACGTTTACTGTTAGGGGCTTTGCCTCGTTTTACTGTTAGTGGCTTGGCCACGTTATCTGATTAAGCAGCCATGTTGCGACTGTGGTGTGTAGGGCTGGGTGGGTTGAGTTATTCCCCACATGGTGTGTAGGGATGGTACGGGTTGTGTGTAGGGCTGGATTTGGGCTGGGCTTTGCATACATGCATAATTTCTGTTCTGTTACTGTAATGGGCCTAAGGGCCATACTGAATTCTGAATAGGGCTAAGCCCAGTTAATATTGTTTACTGAATAGGGTTAAGGCCCGATTAATACTGAATCTGAATAGGGCTTAGGCCCAGTAAAGCTTCAATTAATTTGGGCTCTGGTTGGGTTTACTTTACACACTAAGTTTTCCAAACTCACCCCTTCCCTTTCATCTATGCAGGTGCTCCCTAAACTAGTAGACTTGGAGCTGGAAGGATTCGGAGTGGCCACGTGGACTGCATTTGGTTAATTTTTCTTAAGTTGTTTTATTTTAAATATTTTATTCGAATTATTCTCTTTTCGATTTTGTTTGTAATAAGGCCGCTCTTAAGTATTTTATTTTGGTTTTCAATTCTTTTATTATAACTTGCTTGAAATGGATAGACTTAGGCTGTGTGGGTTTTTATACAAAATTAAATAACATTTTCAAAATATAACACACGTATCATATGGATAACGTAAAGTCAAACAAGACCCTGAGATAAAATAAACTTTAAATTGGTAGTGGATAGGACTTTCACAAATTAAAACCTGGATTTCTATCCAAACTTCCAACAATAGTTTTTCAAACTCACCCTAATCGTAACAATTAAGGAATGTGTTTCAACTCATCGTTGATGTGACACGCTAGATTTTGCCATAACGTCTGGGCCGGGTTTGGGGTGTTACATTTAGTGGTATCAGAGCCCGGTTGCAACAACTCAGCTGTGGATCGGGTCCAAAAGTTTTCATAAAATTTTAAAACTAAGGCCCAAGAAGCATATTTTGAAAACAATTTTGGGGAAATCTTTAAGGAAAACCCTTTTTCAAACCTATTTTGGCCCAACATACTTCTTTAAGGTTGCTTTAAAAACCAAGTTTAAGTTTTACTAGAATTTTATTGGGCTTTCTGAAATCTGGTTTCTGAATAGTGGCACACCGAATCCCCGACACCAAGTCTGTAAGTACTTCTTTTTCTATACTGTACTGTACTAAAACACTACTGTAGATAGTACTGAGACCCTACTAAGATACTGTAGTTAGGGCAATACTGAAACTATAGAAACTGAGACAGTAGGGAAACTAGACCCTAGAAGACTGAGACTATAGCTAGGCTACTATTTTGCAAAAACAAAATCTGAAAAACTATCTGTGCATAAGACATTAGTAATAAACACTGAAATACTAAACTAATTTCATAAAATTTGTAATCAGATAAGTCGATATGAGTACGAGAGTAGCTCGTGGACGAGGCCGTGGATGTGGCCGAGGTAGTGTACAAGCTAGGTCTTCATCTTCGGGACATATGCAAGCTGAGGAGGCACGAGTACCACCAGTAGCTGAGAATGGGCCATATGATCGGGCTACAGGGGACGATGCTTTGTCCCAGGCAATGTTAAGGGTTCTAGAGAGGGTTGCTGGAGCAAGTACCGGGACTATGAATAAGGGATCCATTTCTAAGCGACTCCAGGCTAATGGAGTAGACGTCTTCAGGGGCATATCTGGAGTGGCCCCAAATGTGGCTGAGTACCAGTTGGAGGCCACGAAGCGGATCATGGATAATCTGGACTGCTCAGTGGAGCAGAAGCCGAAAGGAGCGATGTCTCTGCTGCGAGATGAGGCGTATCAATGGTGGATCACGGTAAGGGATAGTACCCCAGCTGAGCGGGTAACATGGGAACTGTTTAAGACAACTTTCAAGGGTAAGTACATTGGGGCGAGCTATATGGACGCTCGAAGGAAGAAATTTTTAAATCTGACCCAGGGTAACAAGTCTGTTGCTGAGGATGACGCCGAGTTTGTAAGGTTGAGCCGGTATGCTAGTGGAATAGTTGCTACTGAGTATGAACGTAGCGTTCGATTTGAGGATGGCCTCAATGATAAGCTTAGGGTGCTGATAGCTCCCTAGAGGGAGCGTGACTTTGTTGCCTTGGTGAAAAAGGCTAAGATAGTCGAGGAGGTGAAGTGAACTGAACGGCAGAACCATGAGAAGGACCAAAATTGATTCAAGAGGGATTCTAGACCCTCTAGTTTTGCAAACAGGAACGTCAAAAGAGCTAAAGTGGACAAACCGGTTCGAGCAGTTCTGGTGAATACAGTTAGACTGCAGGCTTGTGGGGACTGTGGTAGAGTGCATTTGGAAGACTGTTGGAATCATACTGGGGCTTGTTTTGGATGTGGATCCAAGGAGCACAGAGTTAAGGATTGTCCTCAAAGGCCAACTCAGATGCAAGTTGCTGAACAGAGGGTTGCTCAACCAGTGCGAGGAGACCACAACCGACAAGAGGCCGTGGTCAAGGTAGGGGTGGCAACGGAAATGGTTGTGGACGTGGAGCACCTGCTAGGGGTGCTGGAAATGCTGAGGCTCGTCAGCTAGTGTTGGTGTATGCAGCTCGTCGTCGAGAGGAGGGTGACGCACCTGACGTCATAATTGGTACGTTTTTGATCTCTAGCATGCCATACACTGCCTTGATAGATGTTGGTTGTACCCATTCGTATGTTGCATGTGATGTATCTGGATCGTTGGGTGTGCACTCTGAGGAAACAGTGAGTGGGGTAACTGTGATAAGTCTACTGGGTCAGTCGGTTAGGGTAGACAAACTCTATAGAAATGTGCCTTTAGAGACTCAAGGTAGGATTTTCTCCGGGGACTTAATGGAGTTACCATTTGGAGAATTCGATCTCATCTTGGGAATGGACAGGCTTGCGAAGCAAAGGGCGACTCTGGATTGTGCGGCTAAGCGGATTATGTTAAGGACCATCGAGGATGAGGAGGTGATGGTTATAGGGGAGCGAAGGGACTACTTGTCCAATGTTTTTTCGGCCCTGAGGGCTGAGAAGCTAATTCGCAAGGGTTGCGAGGCATATTTGGCATTTGTGAGTCAGGCGGAGGCTGAGGGTTTGACTATAGAGATGGTTAGAACCGTCAAGGAGTTTTAAGATGTTTTTCCCAAGGAGCTTCCTAGACTGCCTTCGAATCGTAAAGTCGAATTGGAATCGACTTGCTGCCTGGAACGGCTTCAGTGTCCATCGCACCTTACAGGATGGCACCGAAGGAGTTAGTGGAGTTGAAAGCACAAATTTAGGAGTTGTTGGATAGAGGTTTTATTAGGCCTAGTGTGTCTCCATGGGGAGCACCAGTACTGTTCGTGAAGAAGAAAGATGGAACGATGCGTATGTGCATTGATTATCGCCAGTTGAACAAACTGACGATAAAGAATAAGTACTCTCTGCCAGGGATCGATGATCTGTTTGACCAGCTTAGAGGAGCTTAGGTATTTTCCAAGATCGATCTTCGATCTGGATATCATCAGCTACGGGTCAAGGAGGTGGATATACATAAGACAGCATTCAGAACTCGATATGGTCATTACAAGTTTCTGGTGATGCTGTTTGGATTGACGAATGCACCTGCGACTTTCATGGATCTGATGAATCGGGTATTCTAGCCTTACTTGGATCGATTCGTAGTCGTCTTTATCGACGATATTCTGGTGTATTCAAAAACTGAGGAGAAGTATGATGAGCATCTCCGTATTGTTCTACAAGTGTTGAGAGAGAAACAACTCTATGCAAAGTTCAGCAAGTGTGAATTTTGGTTGCGAGAAGTGACATTTCTGGGTCACGTTGTTCCTGCTAAGGGGATTAGGGTGGATCCTCAAAAAATTGAGGCGGCTCTAGAGTAGACGCCGCCGAGGTCCGTATTAGAAATTTAGAGTTTTTTGGGTTTAGCAGGGTTCTACAGAAGGTTTGTGGAAGGATTCTCTTTAATTGCTGCATCGTTAATGAAACTCTTGAGGAAGGGAGTGCCCTTTGTTTGGACTGAGAAACAGCAAGAGGCTTTCGATAAGTTGAAGAAAGTATTGATTGAGGCATCAATGTTGATTCAACCAGAATCTGGGAAGTATTTCACTGTATATAGTGATGCATCGCATGTGGGTTTAGGCTGTGTACTGATGCAAGAAGGTGGTCACTTATGTTTCGCGATAGCTTAAGCCTCATGAAGCGAACTTCCCTACGCATGATCTGGAGTTGGCAGTGGCAATTGGCCAAGGTGTATGTGGCGGAGATAGTGCGACTGCATGGGGTACCAATTTTGATTATTTCTGATCGGGATCTTAGGTTTACATCTCAATTCTGGCAGACGTTGTATGAGGAGTTGGGAATGCAATTGGATTTCAGCATTGCTTTTCATCCCAGACGGATAGACAGTCGGAAAGGGTTATTCAGGTTCTGGAGGACATGTTGAGGGGTTGTGTTATAGACTTCCGTGGTAGTTGGGAGGATTACTTGCCATTGGCAGAGTTTGCTTATAATAACAGCTATCAGGCAAGTATTGGAATAGCTCCATATGAGGCACTATATGGACAAAGGTGTCATATGCCTACTTGTTGGACGGAGTTGGGAGAACGTCAGGTTCTTCGGCTAGAGTTGGTGGCAGATACTGAGGTCAAGGTTAAGGTGATCAAGGATCGGTTAAAGGAAGCATCTGATAGGCAGAAATCTTATGCCGACTTAAAGCTTAAGGAGATTGAGTACTCAGTAGGGGATATGGTCTTCTTGAAGGTCTCGCCTTGGAAGAAGATATTAAGGGTTGGTAAGAAGGGCAAGTTGAGTCCGCGGTTTATCGGGCCTTATCGAGTTCTTAAGCGAGTAGGTCTGGTGGCGTACCAGCTGGAGTTTTCGTCGGAGTTAGACCGAATTCATGACATTTTTCATGTTTCCATGCTGAGAAGGTATCGATCAGATCCTTCTCATGTCGTGCTAGTGGAAGAGATAGAGGTGAAAATTGACTTGACTTTTGACGAAGAACCTGTGCAAATACTGGATCGAGAGGTCAAAGTGTTAACGAAGAAGTTAGTTCCTTTGCTAAAGGTACTTTGGCGCAATCATGGTAGAGAAGAAGATACTTGGGAGCCAGAAGAGGCGATGTGTCAACAATACCTTCACCTATTTGGATCAGGTAAATTTCGAGGCTGAAATTTCTTTAAGGGGGTAGAGTTGTAATGCCCTAATTTTCAGGATTTTCGGGATTTTATGTGATTTTGGTGTGAACTTAAAATTTTGTTGTCTGTTTGTATAATTTATGCTTTGGGTATGGTAGTGGCCCTTTAGAAGGCCCAAGCCTAAGTTAAAACCCGGTAGAATTTTAAGATTTTAGACTTAAAGAAAAGGGCCTTGAGTATGTGGGCTTTTAAGAAAAAGTTGGTAATTTAAGACTGAAATGAGCCAGTGGTAAGGTGGCAATGTAACGCCACTTAGAGGACAAGGGTGGCGTGTGGAAGCTACGCAAGGGCCAAGGTTCAAGTCCCATGGTAAGCAAGGTGCTATTTTTAATTTTATTACATGTGCAAGGCATGTGATGGACTCCAAGTGAAACTCTGTTGGGAAAAGTTTGAGATGCTCATGAGATTGAGTCAATGAGGGATAAGGGGAGAAATTTTAGGAATTTCTTGGGGTTAGATCTATGTTTGATCTGGGATATAAAAGAATTGGAAGCATTCTTTGTTAAGTAAATCTTCGGTAAGTACTCGGATTCCCTTTCCATTTTGTAACTTGTGGTTCAAGAAAAGCCGAAAACCCTTAACATCAGGGGGTGGCTGTCGACTAAGGCTAAAAGGGTTTATTGGTTTTACTTATCAATTTATTATGTGTTAGTGTGGACTGGAGGCTATCGATCAAGAGGTATTGGAGGTTAGGACCTTTGTAGCAACTAGATCTAGACCTAGTCACTGTCTGCAGCAAAGGTAAGGGACTAAGGGTCTTAGTTGGTGTTGGTCGAATAGGTATGTTGAATTGATGTCGGTTAATCAATTAGATTTTAGTGACATGTGGATTGAAACGATTGTAGGTGAATCGCGTGGGAGATCTCGTCAACGTATACCATAAATCAGGTGTGTAAACGACACCCACTAGTAGACTAGATCGGCAAAAGCTGAAAAGCTGAAATGTTGAAATTCTGGCATTTCATGGGCTTGCGAGTGTGTGAGCGCTCGTTGGTAGGTTAAAAATGGTAAAATTGTTTATCGCAAATGGTAAGAATGATGGGTGCACGATTTCGTGCACATAGGTGAATTTGGGCCTCGAGGGGCTGAATTTGGGCCCAATGGGCTTACAGGCCCATATGGGTGGAAACAAGCAGTAAGTGCATTCTAATAGACGGAGTAACAAATCTACTAAAACAGACATAGAATTTGGGCTTAGTGGGCCGAAATAGTTAGTGGACACCGTAAGGCCTATTAGAGGTTTTAAGGCCGATAACTTTAATTACACTAAATGGGTGAAATAAGTTGCTTGGATGATTTTTGGACTGTTAGCAAGTAAAATATGCATAAAATCATAAAAACTGGTATATTTACTGAAATACCCATTAAGGGTGGAAAATTACTATTTTATCCCTAGGTGCAAAATAACCATTATACCCCTATGGCTAAATTTGACTGAAATGCATGCTAAATTAAATTTGTTCATTGTATGCCATGACATGTTATACTGTTGCATGGGATTGGGTTTATGATAGAGGAAGTGCTAAGTGGCAATGCCACGTTGACTGTTAGGGGCTTTGCCTCGTTTTACTGTTAGTGGCTTGGCCACGTTATCTGATTAAGCAGCCATGCTGCGACTGTGGAGTGTAGGGCTGGGTCGGTTGAGTTATTCCCTACATGGTGTGTAAGGCTGGTATGGGTGGAGTGTAGCGAATGGACATAGGATGGGCTTTGCATACATGCATTATTCTATTCTGTTACTATTATTGGCCTATGGGTTACACTGATATCTGAATATGGCTAAGGCCTAGTTTTACTGTATCTGAGTAGGGCTTCGGCCCAATTACTACTAAGACTTGATAGGGCTTAGGCCGAGAGGGTTTGAGCTGATTTGGGCTCCAGATGGGCTTTCTTCACACACTGAGTTTCCCAACTCACCCCTTTTCTTCCATCCATACAGGTGAGCCCTAGATTGGTGGACTATGAGCTGGATGGATTTAGAGTGGCCACGTAGACTGCATTGCTGGTTTTTGATTAAGTTATTTGTTTTCTTATTTGTTCTTAATTATTTTTCATTATGGTTTTGGGTTTGTAATAAGGCCACTTTAATTATTTTAATTTAGGTTTTCAATTATTTATTTATACTACACTTTAAATTATTTGAATAAGGCTGCACGAGTTTTCTTAAAATTAATCAAACGTTTTCAAAATCAACCACATGTATCAAACGAGTAACAAAAGCTAAATCTTATAATAGAAACACCCCTAAAATTTGGTAGTGGATAGGATGTTCACCTGGTTTTCTCTTAAAACTTAAATTATGGTTTTGCAACACTCACCCTAATCGTAGTAACTAAGAAACATGGTTAATCCATCATTGATGTGACACACCAGACTTGGCCGTAACATCTGGGCCGGGTTTGGGGTGTTACATCAGTTTTGTTTGTAATAAGGCCGCTCTTAAGTATTTTATTTTGGTTTTCAATTCTTTTATTATAACTTGCTTGAAATGGATAGACTTAGGCTGCGCGGGTTTTTATACAAAATTAAATAACGTTTTCAAAATATAACACACATATCATATGGATAACGTAAAGTCAAACAAGACCTTGAGTTAAAATAAACTTTAAACTGGTAGTGGATAAGACTTTCACAAATTAAAACCTGGATTTCTTCCAAACTTCCAACAACAGTTTTGCAAACTCACCCTAATCATAACAATTAAGGAATGTGTTTCAACTTATCGTTGATGTGACATGTAGATTTGGCCATAACGTCTGGGCTAGGTTTGGGGTGTTACACTAACCATCGACGCTGTTTTAAATTCAGGTAGACTTTTGTGATCGGAATAAACGTGACATTTCTCACCCAACAGATAGTGGCGCCATATTTTTAATGCAAACACAATAGCTGCCAATTCTAAATCATGTGTCGATTAGTTCTTTTCATGTGGCTTTAACTATCTCTAGGCATAAGCTACAACTTTGCCTTCTTGCATCAAAATACAGCCCAAACCATTTAAAGATGCATCACTATAGTAACAAATTCTTTACCCGATTCTGGCTGAACTAGTACTAGAGCTTCGGTCAAAAGGGCTTTCAACTGATCAAAACTTTTTTGGCACTATTCTAACTACTCGAACTTAACATCTTTCTGTAGTAGTTTCGCTATCGAGGTTGCAATCATAAAGAAACCTTTCATGAACCATCTGTAATAACCATCAAGTCCTGGAAAACTTCATACTTTAGAAACATTTCTCGGAGGTTTCCAATCAAGTATAGCTGAAATCTTACTTGTATCAACCTGGATACTCAATGTTGATATAACATGTCCTAGAAAACTGACTTCATGTAACCAGAACTCATATTTACTGAACTTCGCATGAAACTGCTTATCACGTAAGGTCTGTAACACAAGTATCAGATGTTCAGCTTGTTCGGATTCATCACGGAAGTATGAACACAACCACAAATCAGTCCAAATACTGACTCGTTCAAAAAGTAGTCTTTAGTACATCAGAGTCTTTAACTCGCAACTGATAATAGCCTGATCTCAAACCTATCTTTGAAAGCACTATAGTTCCTTTCACTTGATCAAACAGATCATCTATATGTGGCAGAGAATGTTTATTCTTAATGGTCACTTTAGAATCAAGCACATAAGCAAAGTAAGCTTCACAACCCTTGCTCATGTATTTTTGAGCTAACATCAAAGATATCATTACCGGTAAACCATTTAGATCATTAGACTCAATCCAAAAATCTCATCATTCTGGCATCACAAATTAATGGTCTTCTTTTTACAATTCATAACTGCATCATTTATCAATAGCCAATCCATATCCATAATTATATCAAACTCATCGAATGACAACAACATCAAATTAGCCGGAAAACATGAATCTCAAATCTTCAACGGACAATTCTTGCATACTTTGTCAACTAGAACACTTTTGCCTAAGGGGTTTGATACTCTAATAACAAATTCAGTAGACTCTCCAGGTAAAGTCTTATTGTGTACTAACTTCATGGATATATAAGAGTGCATAGATCCAGGATCTATCAATGCAATTACAAAAGTATCGTAAAGAGTAAAAGTACCAGTTATCACATCTAGAGATGAAGCTTCCTCTCGAGCTCGGATGGCATAGGCTCTGGCAAGTGCTCTAGCTTTAGATCAAACAACAGTATCTTTCGTAGCTCTCTGGCTGCCACTAACATTTCTCTCATTTCTGGGAGGTCTACCTCTAGCTGAAATGTTGCTCGGTCTCAGATTCTGAACAATCTCTAGTTTACCAGACTCGAGACAATCTCGGATAAAGTGATTTAAGGATCCGCATTTGGAACAAGCTTGATTATTCAATCTACAAATACCCGTATGTCTTTTACCACAATGTTTACACTCAGGTCGAATAGATCTAATATTTTCAACACTAGCGATCAAAGTAGTTGGGGCTCTGAATCTCGTATGTGAACTAGCACAATCTCTACTCGAATGTCCCACATTATCCTTTGAACGGCTATAATCATCTTGGAATTTTTTTGATGCAGACTGAAATGGTTTAGTCAATATTCGTTTTTGTACATTTCTAGCTTCTGAATCAGCTTTTCTTTTCTTTTCTTTCAGTACAACTTGGGAAGTTTCGGGAACTTGAGGGGGTGGAGGTTGTTGAGCAGTCAGATTCGTTCAAACGAACTGCGTGAACCACTCATTCATTAGTTGGAAGAAGGCTTACTTAGCCTCTCTATCTTTTTTGCTTGAAATCGGCCTAAAATCAACTAGTGCTACCCCCTGAGCAGGAGCAGGCGTATTACTTTTTACGTCATCCGTTATGGCTCGATTGGGATCCATTTACTATAAGAAAACACACTTTTAATTATCAAGAATCATCACTCTATCGCAGTTTATAATTATGGCATGTATAGCTAGACTCACACTTACTACATTAGTCCTAGAATCGACTAAACCGTAGCTCTGATACTAACAAAATGTAACACCCTAACCTGTATCCGTCGCCGGAATGAGGTTACGAGGTATTACCAGACAAGACACAACTTTTATACAATTATAAACAAACACATGTTCAGCTCTTAAACAAATCAAATATTAACGTATAAAGCTAACTTAAACTCTTTACGAATCATTTCATAACTTTTTTTCGAATATATAACTAGATACGTAATTTATAAGCAAATGATGTCAAATTATCATTTTACCACACAAGCATGTGGGTATATCAAAGCTAATATATTATTTCATACTATTTATTTCATACATGAATCATATAAAATAAATATATATTTAAGGAGTTCCAAGATGTTTTTCCGGAGGAGCTTCCTAGATTACCTCCGAATCAAGAAGTCGAGTTTGGAATCGACTTGCTACCTGGAATGGCTCCAGTGTCCATCGCGCCCTATAGGATGGCACCGAAGGAGTTAATGAAACTGAAGGCAGATATCCAAGAGTTGTTGGATAGAGGTTTCATAAGACCAAGTGTGTCTCCGTGGGGAGCACCGATACTGTTCGTGAAGAAGAATGATGGGACGATGCATATGTGCATCGATTATCACCAGTTGAACAAACTGACAATAAATAACAAGTATCCTCTGCCAAGAATCGACGATCTGTTTGACCAGCTCAGATGAGCTTTGGTGTTTTCCAAGATCGATCTTCGATCTAGATACCATCAGTTAAGGGTAAAGGAAGTGGATATTCATAAGACAACATTCAGAACTCGGTATGGTCATTACGAGTTTCTAGTTATGCCGTTTGGACTGATGAATGCACCTGCAGCTTTCATGGATCTGATGAATCGGGTGTTCCAACCTTACTTGGACCAATTTTTAGTCGTCTTTATCGGCGATATTCTGGTATATTCAGAAACTGAGGAGAAGCATGATGATCATCTCCGTATAGTGCTGCAAGTGTTGAGAGAGAAGCAACTTTATGTAAAATTCAGTAAGTGTGAATTTTGGCTTTGAGAGGTGACTTTTCTGGGTCACGTTGTTTCTGCTGAGGGGATTAGGGTAGACCCTAGGAAAATTGAGGCAGTTCTGGAATGGAAGCCACCGAGTTCGGTATAAAAAATTCAGAGTTTTTAGGGTCTGACAGGTTGCTACAGAAGATTTGTAGAAGGATTCTCCCTAATTGCTGCACCATTGACGAAAATATTGAGGAAGGGAGTAGCGTTTGTATGGACTGAGAAATAACAAGAGGCTTTTGACAAGTTGAAAAAGGTATTAACTGATGCGCCAGTGTTGATTCAGCCAGAGTCTGGGAAGGATTTCACTGTGTATAGTGATGCGTCGCATGTGGGCCTAGGCTGTGTACTGATGCAAGAGGGTAAGGTAGTCACTTATGCTTCGCGATAGCTGAAGAGTCACAAAGCAAATTGCCCTACGCATGATCTAGAGTTGGTAGTGGTGATCTTCGCGTTGAAAATCTGGAGACACTATCTATATGGGGAAAAGTGTATTATGTACACAGACCATAAAAGTCTCAAATATCTACTGACTCAAAAGGAGTTGAATCTTAGGCAACGTAGATGGATAGAGCTGCTTAAGGATTACAACTGTTCGATTGAGTACCACCCAAGCAAGTCGAATGTGGTGGCTGATGCTCTAAGTCGAAGGGTTGTTGCTGAGTTGGGAGTTATGTAGGCTCGTTTGAGTCTATATGACGATGAGAGTCTATTAGCGGAACTGCAAGTAAGACCAACTTGGACTGAGCAGATCAAAGAGAAGTAGTTAGAAGATAAGTCATTAGTTCCTCGATTTCAGCAAGCTAAGAATGACGAGAATTTAGATTTTGGACTAAATACTGATAGGGTTCTGTACTTTCGTGGAAGAGTTTGCATTCCGAAGGACTTTGACTTGAGACAGTTAATTCTGAAAGAGGCTCATAGTGGACCTTGTGCCATGCATCCTGGAGGGAATAGGCTGTATCGAGACTTGGAAGAGGTGTACTGGTGGCCTGGACTTAAGCGAGAGGTGACTAAATTTGTGGGAAAATGTCTGACGTGCCAGCAAGTAAAGGCTGAGCATCAACTGCCTTCTAGGCTATTGCAGCTAGTAAAGATTCCACTCTAGAAGTGGGAAAGGGTTACCGTGGATTTTGTGAGTGGGCTACCTTTGACACCCTCCAAGAAGGATTCTGTATGGGTAATTGTGGATAGGTTAACAAAATCTGCCCATTTCATACCTGTCCAAACCGATTACTCACTTCAGAAGTTGGCCAAACTATATGTGGCGGAGATAGTACGATTGCATGGAGTGCCATTTTCGATAATTTCTGATCAGGATCCCAGGTTTACATCTTAATTCTGGCAAAAGTTGCATGAGGCGTTGGGCACGCGATTGGACTTCAGCACTACTTTTCACCCTCAGACGGATGGGTAGTCAGAAAGAGTTATTCAGGTTCTGGAGGATATGTTAAGGGGTTGTGTCATCGATTTTCGAGGTAGTTGGGAGGACTACTTTACCATTGGCGGAGTTTGCGTACAACAACAGTTATCAGGCAAGTATTCAGATGGCTCTATATGAGGCACTTTATGGGCGAAGGTGTCGTACGTCGACGTGTTGGACAAAATTGGGAGAACGACAGGTTCTTGGACCAGAGTTAGTGGCAGATACTAAGACTAAGGTTAAGTTGATCAGCGATCAGTTAAAGGAGGCATCTGATAGGCAAAAGTCGTATGCTGATCTAAAGCATAAGGAAATCGAGTTCTCAGTTGGGGATATGGTATTTCTAAAAGTTTTACCTTGGAAGAAGATCTTGAGGTTTGGTAAGTAGGGCAAGTTGAGTCCACGGTTTATTGGGCCTTATCGGGTTCTTAAATGGGTAAGGCCGATAGCGTATCAGTTGGAGTTGCCATCGGAGTTGGATCGTACCCATGACGTCTTTCATGTGTCCATGCTAAGACAGTATCGATCGGATCCATCGCATGTTGCAGCAGTGGAGCAAATTGATGTAAAAATCGATTTGACCTTTGAGGAGGAGCCTGTGCAAATACTGGATCGCGAGGTCAAAGTGTTGAGAAGAAAGTTAGGTCCGTTGGTGAAAGTACTTGGGCGCAACCATGGTAGAGAAGAGGCTACTTGGGAGCCAGAAGAGGTGATGCGTCAACAATACCCTCAACTTTTTGGATCAGGTAAATTTCGAGGCCGAAATTTCTTTAAGGGGGTAGAGTTGTAACTCCCTGATTTTCGAGATTTTTGTGATTTTGGTGAAATCTTGGAATTTTGGTGTTTTGGTTATTGAAATTGTGTTTAAGTGTGTTAGTGGGCCTTTAGAAGGCCCAAGCCTAAGTTAAAACCCGACAGAAATATCAACTTTTGGATTTAAAGAGAAGGGGGACTTGGTTAAGTGGGTCTTTAAGGAAAAGTTAGTAAATTATGACACAAAGAGGCCTTTGGTAAAGTGGCAATGTAGCGCCACTAAGCTCCTAAAAAAGTGGCGTGTGGACTGAGTGCTAGGGCCAGGCTTCTAGTTGCAAGGTAAGCAGATAGTTCTTTTAATTTTTGGTCATGTGGATAGGGGCATTCGGCTAGGGCTTTAGGGGTTGCAATTTTGGGAAATAAAGGGAGGTTGTGCTGTTTGTTTGAATAGCCTTTAGGGTAAGTTCTAATTTCTTTTTCTGTCTTGCCGAATTAGGGTTTTGCCACTTAGGGTTTTCTACTTTTGTTCTATTCTCCTTTTAGTGTACCAAAAGCCCGAAACGCAAGAAATATTCTCCTCTTGTGCCGATTTGCCTCATTCTCTTTTTGTTTCGTTCCAATTCTCTTCTAATTCTCCATAGCTGAATACGCATAGAAGCTGAAATCTCGAAAGCTTGTTTTTGTGTCGATTTGTCTGTAGCCAAATCCTCCTACTTTCTTCTTCTCTTTTGGCCGAAGTTCACATCCTCAAAACCCCTAAACTTTATCGGCATCACCACTTGAAATCATCTTCTTCTTCATCACAATAAAAGCCGAAATCACCATACTCATAGGGAGTTAGGAGCCGAACCTTTAGATCTCTAGATTCACTCTCTGCTTGTGTTTAGAGGCTAGATTGGAATCATTCTAGAGTATTAAATAATTGGTAAGGTATCAGAATCTCCTGTTCATATGTTATTTCGGGATGTAGAAAAGCTAAAACCCCTATGTGCATAGGGAGGCTGTCGATTTGGGGCTTAGGGCTCTAAGGGTATTAACAATCAATTTATTTTGTGTTAGTGTGATCCAGAGGCTATTGACTGAGGGCTTGGACAAGTGGAACGACTAGATCTAAATCTAATCACTAATTTCGACAAAGGTAAGATCTTAAGGACCTAGGTGATGAGGGCCGATTATGGTAGGTAAGATTATGCTTGTTATCATTAGATTTTGGAATCGATATGTCAAGTGACCGATTGTAGGATATCGTGGGAGATCTCATTAGCAGTCGTCGCAAATCAAGTGTGTATCGAACACCCTCTTGTAGTTTAAATTGGCAAAAGTTGAAAAGCTAAAATGCCAAAATTCTGGCATTTCATAGACTAACGAGCGTGCGAGCGCTCGTGGGTCGGTTGGAAGCGATAGATCTATAATCAGAATCGGTAAGGTTGGTGAGTGCGTGATTTCGTGCACTTCGGTAAGTTTGGGCTTCAATGGGCTGAATGTGAGCCCAATAGGCTTATGGGCCCATATGGGTAAAAATAGGTGATAAGTGTGTTTTGGTAGACTGTAGGTCAAAAGCTGTTAAAACTAGTGAACCGATCATAAAATTTGGACTAACGGGCTAAGGTAGCTATTAGACACTGTGGGGCTCATTAGGGGTTTTAGGGCCCAATAACTAAAAACTGCTAAAATGGGCTAAATTAACTACTGAGATGAAAGTTGGACTATTAGGGATTAAAATATGCATAAAACCCTAAAAACTGGTATAATTATTGAAATACCCCTTATGGGTGGAAAATAGTATTTTACCCTTAGGTGCAAAATGACCGTTATACCCTTAGGGCTAAATCTGACTGAAATGCATGTTTTACTGTTTCTGTTCATTACATGATTATCTGTTGCATGGGACTGGGTTATTGATGGAGGAAGTACTGGTAGTGGCTTGACCACGTACTGAAGGGGCTTTGCCTCGTTATAGTGTTATTTGAGCAGCTATGCTGCAACTATGGAGTGTAGGGCTAGGTGGGTTGAGTTATTCCCCACATGGAGTGTAAGGCTGGTATGGGTGGAGTGTAGCGGTTGGATTTAGGTTGGGTTTGGGCTTGCATTCAGTTACTGAAATGGGCCTATGGGCTGTACTGTTATCTGTAAAGGGCTAAGGCCCAATAACTGTTTACTGAGTAGGGCTTCGGCCCAGTGTATACTGAGACTGGTTAGGGCTTAGGCCCAGTGGGCTTAAGCTGATTTGGGCTCTGGATGGGCTTCTTTACACACTGAGTTTCCAAACTCACCCTTTTTCCTTCCATCCATGCAAGGGAGCCCTAGATTGGTGGACTTAGAGCTGGAGGGATTCGGAGTGGCCACGTAAACTGCATTTCGGGTTTAATTAAGTTAATTATTTTAATATTTATTTTAATCGTTCCTATTTTTAATTTGGGTTTTGTAATAAGGCCGCTCTAGTTATTTTACTATGGGTTTTTTTATTATTTATTTTTACTATACTCTAATTACTTTGAATATAGCTCCCGGGTTCTCTCAAAATTAATCAAACGTTTTCAAAACCAGTCACACGATTCAATTGAGTAACAAAGTTAAATTTTATCTTTTAATAATTGGTAATAGATAGAGTGATCACCAATAAGCCAGGAAATTCTCTTAAAACTTTATTATCAGTTTTGCAAGCTCGCCCTAATCTTAGTAGCTAGGTCACATAGTTAGTTGTAGGTCATGTGACTCACCAGACTTGGCTGTAACGTCTGGGCCGGGTTTGGGGTGTTACATTTAGCATAATAAACATTTTCAACTTGGGGTCAAGTTGGTCGATTGACCTAAATGAATAGCTAAAATGGTATAATGAATGTGCACATTTACCTTTTATAAGATCCTTTATTCGGCTAACAAAAATTAAACTAAGGAATTTAAAACCAATTCAAATATTAACAACCATACCATATGCTCTCATACAAATAAAATTAATCTATCTAAGCTTGACTGATTATAACGTGAGTATCATTATATCCATAGTATACTTAATAATTAAAGTATAAATAAACAAGCAAATTTACTCAATTTACAATTAATCATTTTGTTTTATTAATGCATGAATTACTATTCATATGGTCAATATTCTTTGCATTAACCGAATTTACACATACCGAAATTTATAAGCTTATAAGGTGTCAACTTCCATGTATGCTATTAAATCACTTAACACATAATCTAACCATCAATATATTAACTATCAAATGACCAATACATCATGCTTATATTATAGTCATATAAATAAACCAAATCATTTTAATGCTTAACTACATTGCTGAATATAAATATGTTAATGTCACATATTTTGCAATATAGCAAAATGTCATACACAAGACCAAATTATTTAATACCTAAATGTAAATACCAAATCACAAACCACTCACTTTCATTTACCAAATCTATTTCATTACGAAGCCAATTACCAATAGTTCGAACCATAGCCATTTATCAAATGTATCATACTTATGATTCATACCTATTACTCAATCCATATATCCAACCACCAATTCACATCATATCAAATATGACACACATATTATACCGTACCAACTATAAGTAATCAACCTAAAGCTTACCAAATTATACCAACCACATCTCAAAAATATATCAGGACTGAATAACTAAAACCACAAGCAAACATATCATCATTTTGTGAAAACATATAAACCAAGCTTAGCACATATAAGAACTATGTTCAAGAGAGCAAATACTTAAGTATCAAATTAGCCATTTTCGCACGGCATATTTCATACACTACTTCAAACATAATCAAATACAAACTAGCCTATACAGGCCATAGGTTCAAAATTCAGCTTATAAAGTATCGAGAAACAATTGATAGTGTGATAGTGTAATGCCCTAATTTTCGGGATTTTTGGGGCTAAAGAGATTTTTGGTGAGGCTAGGAAATTGTGTGTTCTGATTGCTAAAATGGTGTTTGGATGTGTTAGTGGGCCTATAGGAAGCCCAAACCTCGGTTAAAAATCGATAAAAATAGTTAAGTACGTTTTAAGTAAAAAGGGGGAATTGGGTCAAGAGGGCCCTTAAGAAAAATTGTGTAAAATATGTCGCAAAGGGAGCCTTGGTAGAGTGGCAAGGTGGTGCCACTAAGCTCCTAAAAAAGTGGCGCCTAGATGGGTATTGAAGGACAAGGGTTCGAGTTGCAAGGAAGGCTTATTGCTCTTCTTAATTTTTAAGCATGTGCCGGACATGTGACTAATTTAAGTAGGAATTTCGGCAAGGGGCTTTAGGGACTTGGGCCGATTGCTTTAGGGAGATTATTAGGGTTTCGTCTTTTTCTATTTTCTGTCATGAGAGTTAGGGTTAGCCACCTTAGGTGTTATTATTCTCTTTTCAGTCAAAAAGCCGAAATTTGCCTCCCTAAGAGCATCTAGCCGATTTCTTCATCTTCTTCTTCTCTATCATTGTTTTTCCTCTTTTCTTTTTACCCTATTGATCTTCTCCTTTGCCGAACACACTATCTTACTCATCTCTGCAATTTCTTTCGATTCCATCCCTCCAAAAATAGCCATAGCCGATTGCTCAAAGTGCCAGAAATCTCGAAAACTGCTTCCTTTTTGCCGATTTCTTGTAAGCTGAATTACCCCTATTCCTTTCACCTGTTGTGGCTGATTACTACATTCCCTTGAGCCACATCATTTTCAACACCATCACCCAAACTCATAGCCCAAATCGCCATCTTCTTCTCTAGTTGAAAAGCCGAAATCACCATTAGTGTAAGGAGATAGCCGAATAGTTCAGATCTCAAAAATAGGGGTTCTACTAACGTCCAAGGGGCAGATTTACATCAGATCTGTGTAGGAATCGAAGAGAAACCATTGGTAAGTGCTTAATACCTCAGATCTGTTCAATATTTCATGTGGTAGAAAAGCCGAAAGTCCCTAAAGTTAGGGACTTTATCGATTTGGACTTTTAGTAAATCAAGTGGTATTTTTTCTTTGTTATTTTGAGTGATAGTTAGCGAAGAAGGTGATCAAGCAAGGAGTTGAAGGCATCGGTATCATCAGATCTAGATTTTGTGCACCTAGGTCGTCAGAGGTAAGTTTTCATGGCCATTAAGGGTATGGCCAAATGTGGTAAGGGATTGTGGCTTTGATTTTTTGTGGATCTACTGATTAATTGATTAGATATTGGGTTGTAGGAACTGTCTCAAAGGAGATCTCATTGGTGAAACCGCAAAACAGGTGTGTGATTCTGAACCCCTTCATTGTGCATGTTGGCAAATGCCGAAAAGCTGAAATGCCGAAGATCTGGCATTTCGAGGGCTTGTGAGAGTGCGAACGCTCACAAGTTGGTAGGGAAACATTGAATATGAAATCAGTACTGAAGGGAGAGCTAACCACGAAATTTTAGGCGTTACGATAAGTTGGGCCTCGGTGGGCCGAATATGGGCCCAATGGGTAATTTGGGCCCATTTGGGTAAAAATGGGTTTTAAGCTAATAATATGAACTGTAGGCGTAAAAATAGTTAAAACAAGGTACCTGAATATGAAATTTGGACTAAACGGGCCTAATTGGCTAAACGACGTAATAGGGCCCATTAGGGGTTTTAGGGCTTAAAAGCTAAAACTATTAAACTGAGTTAACCGAATTTCTGTAACGACTATGGGACTAGTAGAGACTGTAATAAGCATAAAAACTGTAATATGAGAGCAAAAATTACTGCAAAACCCTTAGGGTGAGAAATTACTATTTTGCCCCTAGGTAGAAAATTACCGATATACCCCTAGGGCTAAAACCGACTGAACTATTTGACATGACTATTACTGATACTGCATGTCATGATGTATGTATGTCTGATGCATGGGTTTGGGTTTGGTATTGGAGGAAGTGTGAGTGGCACTGCCACGTTACTGAAAGGGGCTATGCCTCGTACTGTTTCTGAAAGGGGCTTTGCCTCGTATACTGTTTATCTAAGCAGCCATGCTGCAACTGTGGTGTGTGGGCTGGGTTTGTCGAGTTATTCCCCACATGGTGTGTAACGCCCTAATTTTCAGGATTTTTCAGGTTTTGTGAATTTTAGTGAAATTTTTAAAATTTTGGTGTTCTAAAGGTTGATAATGTATGTACATGTGTTAGTGGGCCTATAGAAGGCCCAAGGTTAAGTTAAAACCCGGTAAAATATTAAGTTGGATTTTCAAGTGAAAGGGGACTTGGTTAAGTGGGCTTTTAAGAAAAACCGTGTAAAATATGTCACAAGTGAGCTCTTGGTAAAGTGGCAAGGTAGAGCCACTAAACTCCTAGAAAAGTGGCGCCTAAGTGGATATTCAAGGACAAGGGTTCGAGTTACAAGGTAAGCGTAGAGTTCTTTTTAATTTTTAAGCATGTGCCGGGCATGTGCCTAACTTAAGTGAATTTCGGCAAGGGGGCTTTAGGGACTTGGGCCGATTGCTTTAGAGGGACTACTAGGGTTATATCATTTTCTTTTTTTGTCATGACAATTAGGGTTAGCCACCTTAGGAATTTTTCTCTGTTCTACTGTCAGAAAAGCCAAAAGTTGCCTCCATGGAAAGCTCATAGCCGAATTCTTCCTCTCCACCTCTACCATTGTTTTTTTCATTTTTCTTCTTCCCCTTTGATCTCTCCCCTAGCCGAATACCCACCTTGCACAGATCCACTCTTTCTTTTGCTTTCATTCCTCTTAAAATCAACCATAACCGATTGCTCAAAGTGCCAGAAATCCCGAAAATTGCTTCCTTTCTTGCCGATTTCTTGTAAGCCGAATCACCCCTATTCCTTTCACCTGTTGTGGCCGATTACTACACTCCCTTGAATCACACCATTGTCGACACCATCACCCAAAATCTACACCCAAAACGCCATCCTCTTCTCTTGTTGAAAAGTCAAAATCACCATAGTTGTAGGGAGATAGCCGATATTGCAAATCTCAGAGATAAGGTTTCTACTGACGTTTAAGGGTCAGATTTACATCAGATCTGCATAGGAACTGAAGAGAAATCGTTGGTAAGTGTTTAATACTTCAGATCTGTTCAATATTTCATATTTGGAAAAGCCGAAAGTCCCTAAAGTTAAGGATTTTGTCGTTTTGGACTTTTGGTAAATCAAGTGGTGTTTTCTTTGTTCTTTTTGTGTGTTAGTTAGAGAAGAAGGTGATCAAACAAGGAGTTGAAGACATTGGAACATCAGATCTAGATCTAAAGGGATCTAAATCGGCAAGGTAAGAACATTAAGGCCATTGGAGGTGTTGGCCGAATGTGTAAGTAAGGCTTTGGGTAAGTTTTCAATTCAGATTAAGTGTTAATATGGTCTAATCAATTAAGTATTGGATTGTAGGGATTAACGCATAGGAGATCTCGTAGGAGAAACTGCAAAACAGGTGTGTGTTTCGAACTCCTTTCAATGCGCAAATCGGCAAAAGCCGAAAAGCCGAAATGCCGAAGTTTCAGTATTTCGAGAGCTTGTGAGCGTGCGAACGTTCTCAAGTTAGTAGGAGAAGGTTAGTTTTGGAATCGGCACTGTTAGGCGTGTTGACCGCTAAATTTTGGACATTATGGTAAGTTGGGCCTCGGTGGGCCAAATATGGGCCCAATGGGCGATTTGGGCCCATGTGAGTAAAAATGGGTTTAAAGGTAATATTGTGAACTGTAGGCGTGAAAACAGTTAAAACAAGGTAACTGATTATGAAATTGGGACTAAATGGGCCTAATGGGCCAATCGACGTAATAGGGCTCATTAGGGGTTTTAGGGCTTGAATGCTAAGATTGAAAAACTGAGTTAACCGGACTTCTGTGGCAACTATGTGATTAACAAATACTGTAATAAGCATAAAATCTGTAACATGAGAGCAAAATTACTGAAATACCCTTAGGGTAAGAAATTACTGTTTTGTCCCTAGGTAGAAATTACCGTTATACCCCTAGGGCTAAAATTGACTGTACTGTTTGACATGACTGTTACTGTTATTGCATGCCATGATATGTATCTATTGCATGGGTTGGGTTTTGATAATGGAGGAAGTGTGAGTGGCACAACCACGTTACTGAAAAGGGGCTATGCCTCGTACTGTTTCTGAAAGGGGCTTTGCCTCGTGTACTGTTTAACTGAGCAGCCATGCTGCGACTGTGGTGTGTGGGCTGGGTGGGTCGAGTTATTCCCCACATGGTGTGTTGGCTGGTACGGGTGGTGTGTAGCGGTTGGTGGGTTGAGTAGTCTACCCAATTGGGTTTGCATTTATACTGTATTACTGTACTGTACTGTTCTGGGCCTATGGACCAATCTGTTATCTGAATAGGGCTTCAGCCTAGTATCTGTTATAGGGCCTTGGCCCAGATTACTGTTTCCTGAATAGGGCTTCGGCCCAGTATCTGACTGAGACTGGTTAGGGTTTAGGCCCAGTGGGCTTGAGCCAATTTGGGCTTTGGATGGGTTCTGCACACACTGAGTTTTCCCAAACTCACCCCCTTTCTTTCCATCCTTGCAGGTGAGCCCTAGATCGTGACTTGGACGCTGGGAGGGATTCAGAGTGGCCACGGGGACTGAACTTTCATCATAGTTGTTTTTTTTTATTATTTAATTACCTTTTATTGGTTTTATTTTGACATGGGTTGTAATAAGGTCGCTATAATTGTTATTCGGGATTTCTCTACCGTTTTATTTCAAACACAAACCTACACCATTTTCAAAATTAAACAAACATTTTATTAACCAACCTGACATTACTGAGGACTAAGGAGGACAATAAGACTAAAATGAAACGATTAACAAATGAGATAGAAATTAGGTTGAATAATAATTAAATCGGGAATTTTAAGAAAAACAAGTATTACTTTTCAAAAATCTCAAACATCAGACTTAGTATATAGGACGGCGTAGCATAGTCTAGGTGATGTAGCACACCGGACATGGCCATAACGTCTGGGCTGGGTCTGGGGTGTTACATGGTGTGTTGGCTGGTACGGGTGGTGTGTAGTGGTTGGTGGGTTGAGTAGTCTCCCCAATTGGGTTGCATTCATACTGTTATACTGTACTGTACTGTTATGGGCCTATGGGCCAAACTATTAACTGAATAGGGCTTCGGCCCAGTATCTATTATAGGGCTTTGGCCCATTTTACTGTTATCTGAATAGGGCTTCGGCCCAGTATCTGACTGAGACTGGTTACGGCTTAGGCCCAGTGGGCTTAAGCCAATGTGGGCTTTGGATGGGTTCTGCACACACTGAGTTTTCCCAAACTCACCCTTCTCTTTCCATCCTTGCAAGTGAGCCCTAGATCGTGACTTGGATGCTGGGAGGGATTCAGAGTGGCCACTAAGACTGAACTCGCATTCTAGTTGGTTATTTATTTTAATTACTTTTCTACTGTTGGTTTTATTTTGGTTATGGGTTGTAATAAGGCCGCTATAACTATTTTATTTGGGATTTTCAACTGTTTTATTTCTATCACAAATATAAACTGTTTTCAAAAATTAAACAAACTATTTCTTAATCAACCTGATATTACCGATGGCTAAATAAGATAATAAGGTTAAAATGAATTGCGTAACAAGGGGAATAGAGATTAAAGATTAATAATTACTAAAACGGGAGTTTTCAAAATAATCGAGCATTGCTTTTCAAAACTCACCAACGGACTTAGTAAATAGGGCGGCGTAGGATAGTCTAGGTAATGTAGCACACCGGACATGGCCATAACGTCTGGGCCGAGTTTAGGGTGTTACAGATAGACTTTGCTGACGATCCCTGAGCCTATAACTAGTCTCCAAAATCTATAAAACAAAAGAAAACATATATACACATTAAGCTATCGTAGCTTAGTAAGTTATAAGCAAAATAACAACTCAATGACATTAATAGTTTATTATGACAAAACCTAATTATGCTATAGAATTCACATATACATATTCAAGCTTACAAAAGTCACTTATCAGACATATCATTATATATCAAACTTAACTTGGCTAACTACACATGTAGCTAATAATATAGTTATTTTATTTACTTGCTAGATCACATACAAATCCTTGGCTGAATATATTCATTCACAAATGTTTACTTATAATTCACAATCATAATATCACATACAATTATCATATGGCTGAATATGAATTTACATTTATAAAAAATTTACATAAACTGCATCATTTATAATTTATAACAACTTTTCTTATGAATACTTACCTTATCCTCATATAGACATTTAACTAGTACATACCTGCACCTTTTAGCTTGATTACACATTTGAACATAACCTATCATTGCTCGTTGAACCATTCGAAATTAAAAATGATACGTGGATAAATGGAAAGCTCATACAATGCCAACGTCCAGATGTGGTCTTACATGTAATCACATATCAGAATCACATATCGATGCCAACATCCTAGATGTGGTCTTACTTGCACATCACATATCGATGCCACTGTCCTGGATAGGGTCTTGCTCGTAAATACATATCAAAATCACATATCGATGCCATGTTCTTACTCACACGTCACATATCAGAATCCTATGTCATGACATATGTATCCTATCTATTCCTGGGGTTCATACGGGACTTACGGACGTCATATCTTAGTCAAATCAAACTTGTAAACTTTTCTCCCAATCATAATACCTTTCGACAAACACTTATATAACCTCATAAATTTCAATTCAACATTACAAGTTCATATATAATCAAAATTAACGACATTTATTTACTTATAAACTTACATCGGATATCGACGGACGAAATAGAACGATTATTAAATTATTTTTTTTTCCCCTGATCCAAGTCTGATTTCTTTGATTCTTGATCTTAAGATATTCAAATTAAACTCATTCAAACACAATTTCATTCAATTTAGTCCAAAAATACATAAATAAGTAAATTATTATTTCGCCACTTACATTTTACACTTTTTACAATTTAGTCCAATTTGCACAAACCACAAAACATGCAAATTTTGAATACATCATGCTTAGGCCAAATCTTCCTTATGCTCATACAAGTCCATATATTTCATTTATTTCACATTTTAGTCCCTCAATTTTCTATTTTTGAAATTTAGCCCTAATTTCTCGTGTAACGCCTCGAAATTGGGCCTAGAAGAGTGGGCCATATAGGCCCAATGGGCTTGTGGACCCCATATGGGTGGTTGTCTTTGGACTTGCGGGAATTAGTGGGCTAGAGTGTCGTACATGTGGCTGCGGGCAAATCTGGCTTAGCGGGCCATGCGAGCACTTGGGCCCTACTGGGGTTGCGTAATGGGCCCTGGGCCCATGTACGCTGAATGCCATGTTGGTATGTTGGCTAAGAGGTTTGGGAGTGTTTGGGAGTGTTGGAGAAGTCCTGGGTTCAAACCTGGACCTTAGCAAAAATGTAACATCCTGATTTTTGGGGCTTAGTAATTTTGTGAGATGTTTGGTGAAATGTTAAATGTTGGTTTTTGGTTGTGAAATTCATGTTTAGAGTGTGTAAATGGGCTTATGGAAGGCCCATGAGTTGACCAAAACTCGGTAGAATTTTTGACTTTTAGACTTAAAGAATTAGGGGCTCTGGTTAGGAGGCCTTACCAAAATATGTGGGTAAAATGTATCTCAAGAGGAGCCTTGGTAGAGTGGCTAAGTGACGCCACTAGTCTCCTAAAAAGGTGGCGTGTAAATGAGGAGAGAGGGCCAAGGATCGATTCACTGAGGGAACAAATGTGTGATTATTTTTATGTCTTGTGTATGCAAGAGTTTGAAGCTGAATGGAACTCTGTTGGCTAAGGTTTGAATTGGTCATGAGCTAGAATCTAGGAGTGATAAGGGGGAGGATATTGGGGAGAGATTTTAGGAGTTTTGAAAAGAGAAGAAGTGTGGCCGGCCAAGGGGGATGTTGTAGTGTTAATTCGGCTAATAGGTTTAGTTTAGCAAATTTTCTCCTTTTTCTCTCTTGTGCCGTCTACCCATAAGCCAAAAACTCTCTCTATTTTCTTTCAATTTTCCTTCCACAAACTTTTTCCTCTCATCTCTTTCTCCCATTAATTTCTTGTGGAAGCCGAACCTTATTCCCCTCTCTATTTCTCTTGGTAGTCGAACACTAACTAAGCCAAATCCCGAAAGAGTACTTTGTGCCGATTTCTTGTAAGCCAAACTCTTCATGTTCTTTTCATCTCTTGTAGCCGAAACCTTCAACCTCTGAGCCTTCAACCTCTTCCGATTAAATCATCAAATTACCATCCCAAAACAACTTCTTCTCTCTTAGTTCAAAAGCCGAAAGCGCAGCACTTGTGGAGTCTGGGTGGCCGAATCTTAAGATCTTTGTGGGGCGACTTTTACTGGTGTTTAGGAGCTTGGGGTTGTTTCGAATCTGAGTCAATACAGGATTGAACCATTGGCGTGAGTGAACCCTCGGTAAGAGTTCGAAACCTTAGTTATATTTTGATGCGATGGATGTTAAGAAAAGCTGAAACTCCCTAAGGATTAGGGAGGTTGCCGATTTGTGGTTAAGGTTTTTATGAGGCCTTTTTCATTTGTTTTATGATCTCTTGTAGCAAAGTGGACAACTTGGGAGGAACAACAAGGTTTGGAGAATCGATACTTAATAGACTAAGTCTGAATCGGCGAATCCGGCAAAGGTAAGCAATTTAAGGCATTGGGGGTAGTAGCCGAATGGTGTTAGTAATATCTTGGGATTATCTTTAGTTGTGAAACGAATAAGTTTGTTTAACGATGTAGGGCAAGTACGTGGGAGAGTCGAGGGAAGCAACCGTAGCCAATCAGGTGTGTAACATACCCCGTAATAGCCTAGGTTCATATTGTTTAAAAACTGAAATATCGAATTCTGTGGTTGTTGAAACTTGTAAACACGAGATGGTGCGTGGATGAGTTCGATTACGATGAACGAAGTAAACAAAATTGATGGATCAGGTAAGAGCACGATTTCGAGCAGTTTGGTAAGTTGGGCCTCGAAGGGCTAAAATTGGGCCCAATGGGCTTTTGGGTCCATTTGGGGAAAATTGATGTAAGAATGAAAATGGATAAATTGCATGATGAGATTGTTAGAACTGTTATGGAACTTGGGCTAAAAAGGGACTAAATGACTAAATCGGCTACGCAGGGCCCATTAGGGGTTTTGGGCCCAATAACTTGAATGCGCTATATTGGGCTAAAAACTATTGTTTAAACACGTAGAATTGATGAATAAGCATGGAAAACCTTAATAATTGGTAAAATTACGAAATTACCCCTAAGCATGGAAAATGACTATTTTGCCCCTATATGAAAATGTCTAGTATACCCTTAGGGTTTCATTCTGAAAAAGATGGTTGTCATATTGATAATTTACATGCCATGACATGATATGCACATGATATGTTATGACACATGCACGATATGCCATGTTTTACTTATTACATACATGGGTTGGGTTTATTTGGTGGAGGAAGTGTTAAAGGGCTTTTGCCCCAGTTTACCGAAAAGGGCTTTTGCCCCAGTTATTAAAAGAGGCTAGGCCTCCAGTTATATGATAAGCAGCTATGCTGCCAGTGGTGTGTTGGCTGGGTGGGTTGAGTTATTCCCCACATGGTGTGTTGGATGGTACGGGTGGAGAGTAGCGGTTGGTGGGTTGAGTAGTCTCCCCAAATGGGTTTTTCTGCATACATGTTTGATTTGACATTTGTGATATTGAAATGGGCCTAAGGGCCATACCGTTTACAGAAAAGGCTTCGGCCCAGTGATATGTTATATGAAAGGCTTCGGCCCAGTAATTGTTAAATGATATGTTGAAATTGAGTCTGTGCATGTATGGATTTGGGCTCTGAAAGGGTTTGTTACACACTGAGTTTCCAAACTCACCCCCTTTTTTCTAAACCTTGCAGGTGAGCCTTGATGTGGAGACTTGGAGCCGGAGGGAATTCAGAGTGGCCATGGTGTTTATTTGGATTTACTTTTAAATTACTGCATTTAAATAAGGTTTTTCTTTATTCTTAATATCGGTTGATTTTGGGTTGTAATAAGGCCATTTTAACTATTTTTTTTTTGGATTATTTGGTTTTAGACTTTATATACTGCACTGTTAATTATGTTTTAAAATGTGTTAGACTTTGGTTACGTTTTTCAAGATAAAAATAACACTTGATTTCAAAACACACTATGATAAAATAAACCGATTTATTTAAATTATCACTTGAGCGGACGCTAACTCAAATTATTTTCAAGGACCTAAAGTGTGGCAATGGTTGTGGGCATGTCGAGGATTGGATCCAATCAAGAGCTTGGTACTTAAGTAGCCTACATGGCTCACCTCCTCTGTTTCGGATACCTACCTGGTGCGCAGCTTCCATTCACTTTAGAAGCAAGCTTTTAAAATTATCTTTAAAGTACTTTTTGAAATCAAAACACGGTTTTCAATGTACACGACAGATCTGGCCATAACGTTTGGGCCGGGTTTGGGGTGTTACAAAAAAATTATGTTTTTCTGTTATGGGGGCCTTGACGTTAGTGGGTAGATTTTAAGAATATTTTTAGTGAAGGCATGACACAAAAGGAAATGTGGCCTAGTGGCAAGGAAGTGACGCCATAAAGGATGCAAGGGGTCTAAGGTTCAAGTCTTGGATATTACAATTTATTTTGGTTTTTCTTTTAAGTAAATCTGGAAGTGTGTAGGTGGGCTTTAAACTTAAATGTGTTGGACTTATGACACAAAGGAGCTTGTGTCCGAGTGGTGGTAGCTTGACAGGGCTATCGAGAGGACTTTGGTTCGAATCCCTTTAAACGTAAGGGTTGGTTACTTTGCTAATAAGTTGGTTTTGGATGATTGATGGAGAATCCCATATCGGGAAGCTAACATGAGAATAGGCGAGAAGTTCGCTTTAAATAGAGCAAACCATGAGGAGAGTAAGCATACCTTTCTTGGCATATTCCTTTCACGTTGTGACGTGTTCGTTTGGGTTAGGCGTTGGATCATTCATTGATTTGTATGCTGTTGGGTCACGGTGGTGGTGACCATAGTTGATGACACACCCCTGGAGAGTCAAGGGTGTGATTATTGTTGGCTTCTGGGCACATCAGTGATAAATGATAAATTGTACATGTTTTTACCTCATGTTTAGCCTAATTTATGGATGAATTGTCATTGAATCTGTGGAAATTGGTGCTCTTAATCCTTCTATTTCATGTTTTATGCCAAGGTGAGCTTAAGGAAGAGAAAATAGCAAGAAAAGGGCCAAAAACAGAGAAAATGGGCCAAATAATGAAAATAACACGGCCAGGAGATTCACCACACGGCCATGCCACATGGCCGTGCCTCCTTGAGCTCAAACACGGCCCAACCCCGACAAGCATGGCATGACTACATGGCCATGCCACCATCAACAGGCCCGAGCATGGCCTAGGCCTCGATCCACACGGGCATGTCCCTGTTGTGAGGAAGTACAATTTCACTCGGAAAAAGGATGCTTAGAGGCTAAGAAAGGCATTCCAAAGCTCTATATAAAGACCTTTGGAGGTAACTCCAAGGGTGTACTTTTTCTCCCACAAAAGAGTGCTTTATTTCTGCCAACATAGAGAGTAGAAGCAAGAAATTGCTCCAAGGGAAGCTGATTGATTCATCTCAGAAGCTAAATTCTCCCTCAAGACTACAGATCTCCCTTCAAATTCCTACAGGGGTTTTTGGGTTCTTTATGTGTTGTTATTTTATTTCTTTTGAGATATTTTCTTTTATAATTATGAACTAAATCCCCCAAATACTTGAGAGGGATGAAACCTATGACAGATCTTGTTATTATTTTCTCTTGAATTATATGATAGATATTTGATTTGTTCTTAATTGTGTTTCTAATTCTTAAATTGATATTTCTGGGATATTGATTTAAGTCGAATGTGCTTATGTAGAGGAGCAAAAGTCCCTGCATAGGAGTAGATCCAACACAATTAAGCAGAGTTGATCATAATCCTAGAGATAGGACGATGAAAATCTGCTAGATTAGGGTCAAACCTAATAAGGGAATCCATAGATCAAGTTAATGCAACACTAGGGGTTCTAATTAGAAAGAGATTTCAATTAATCAAACTAGGGTTAGTTGTTCTTAGTGTCGAGAGAGATATTAACATAAGTTAGGGATTTTTACGGATCAAGTTAAGTGAATAGATCGTCTAGTTCAAGAGTTGGTAACAAGTGAAGTCTAGGTGGATTCTCCACTAAGTATTGTCCAAATCAATCAGTTTTTCCTAAGAGTTTTTCCCGAATTTACTTTTCGTGTCCAATAATAAGTTTAGTTTAATAAAATCCCCTTTTATTTTTAGGTTAAATAATAGAAAGAAAGTTAGTACTAGTACTTTTGGTTCCCTTGGGTACAATATCTCGGTCCTGCCACTAAGCTATACTTTTCGATAGGTGCGCTTGCCTTAAAATCGTGATAATAGTTAGTTTTTGGTGTGATCATTTATTATAAATTTTATTACTTCATATCACGCATATCAAGTTTTTGGCGCCGTTGCCAGGGAGCTAAGATATTACGAACACTCGATTTCTATTACTTTAGCCATTACTATTTTTATTTATTTTCAGCCTTTATTTTTATTTTTATTTATTTACTAAAATTTTCTTTGTTCCTTTTCCCTTTCTAGGTATCTCTTATTTATGACTAGAAGAAACCCAGCAAGACCACTGCCTTTTGATGAAGATTTAGAAGCCACAGTTTGTAGAAATCATATAGAGATCAGACGAAGCCTACAATATCCAGAGTAGAAACAAGAACTAGAACCTACTGAAGAGTGGGAAGCAAATCAAGACAATCTACCACCTCCAACAATAGTCGCAGAACCAGTGAACCAAAATGATGCTCCTCGTACTATGTATGATTATGCGAAACCTAATTTGGCTGGTACTTAATCTAGTATTGTTAGGCCTGCTATTGCTGCAAATAATTTTGAATTAAAGGCTAACACTATTCAGATGATTCAACAATTTGTTCAGTTTGATGGTTTACAGGATGAGGATCCCAACTCACATTTAGCAAATTTTTTGGAATTATGTGATACTTTTAAAATCAATGGTGTTTCTGATTATGCCATTCGCCTTCGATTATTTCCTTTTTCCCTAAGGAATAAAGCTAAACAATGGTTAAATTCTCTACCAAGAGGCTCAATCACTACATGGGAACAGATGATCGAAAAATTTTTACTTAAGTATTTTCCTCCTGCTAAAACAACTAAATTACAGAATGATATCTCTTCTTTTGTGCAGATGGATTTAGAGACACTTTATGATGCTTGGGAGAGATACAAAGATCTTTTGAGAAGGTGCCCTCACCATGGGTTGCCTTTGTGGCTACAAGTTCAAACCTTTCATAACAATTTGAATCCTTCCACAAGGCAGATGATCGATGCAGCCGCTGGAGGAACAATCAACAATAAAACACCCAAAGTAGCCTATGAATTTATAGAAGAGATGTCACTGAACAACTATCAGTGGAAAGTCATGAGGATAAAGCCGACAAAAGCTGCGGGAGTTTTTCATATTGATGCCGTCACCATGCTTTCTAATCATGTAGAACTTCTAAATAAAAAGATTGATAATTTTGTTAGTTCTACACAGGCACACCCAGCGATGCAGTGTGATGCAATTCAGGGAAACATGTACAATCCAGATTTCTCTTCCTATAGACACAGCGTGGAAACTGAGCAAGCCAATTATATGGGTAATAATTCTCGAGCTCAGAATAATCCTTATAGTAACACTTACAATGCAGGTTGGCAGAATCACCCCAATTTTTCATGGGGAGGACAAGGAAATCAAAGACAACCACCTCATTCGGGATTTCAACAGCCACCTCCAGAACAAGCGAAAAAATTGAACCTTGAAGAGATGTTCACCAAATTTATGGCCGCATCAGAAACCTATTTCCAAAACACTGAAACGGCACTAAAGAACCAGCAAGCATCCATTCAAGGGCTCAAGAATCAAATTGGTCAACTCGCAAATATGATATCTGATAGACCACAAGGAAGTTTGCCGAGTAATATTGAGCCAAATCCTAGAGAACATGTAAAAGCAATTGCTCTACGGGATGGGAAAGTACTCGCTGAACTTGAAAAGAAGCCTGTTCAATAATCTAAAAAGGACAAGGTAAAGGAAGAACCTAAAGAAAACACTCCGCCAGCACTTAAAAAATATAAACCGCCCATACCATATCCAACAAAGTTAAAGAAAGACCGCACAGATGCCCAATTCGGTAAATTTCCTGAACTTTTTAAACAACTATGTATTAACTTACCTTTTGTTGAAGCAATTTCGCAGATGCTAAAGTACGCAAAGTTTTTAAAGGATCTTCTCACAAATAAAAGAAAGTCAGAAGAATTAGCCACAGTGGAGCTCAACGAGGAATGCTCAGCTATTCTCCAAAATAAACTACCAGGCAAACTGAAAGACCCAGGGAGTTTTACTATTCCCTGCTCAATTGGTAGTTTAATCATTGAAAAAGCCTTAGCTGATCTGGTGCTAGTATTAACCTAATGCCCTACAAAATGTTCAAGCAATTAGGTCTAAGGGAACCAAAACCTACAGGATGAGTATGCAATTAGCTGATAGATCTGTTAAATATCTTAGAAGAATCATTGAAGATGTGTTAGTAAAAGTAGATAAATTCATATTCCTAGTTGATTTTGTTGTGCTTGACATGGATGAAGATATTGAGGTACCTTTAATTTTAGGACGCCCATTCTTATCTACTGCTAGAGCTATTATTGATTAGGGGATGGTAAATTAGTGCTTAGGGTTGGTGAAGAAGAAGTTGTCTTTAAAATTTATGATGCTATGTGATTTTCTAGGGAACAAGATGATTCCTGTTATTTTATTGATGTTATTGATTACTTTGTTCAAGAAAATTTCCAGGAAATCACTCGTGAAGACATGTTAGAACTGTGTCTCATTCAAGGTGGGAGGAAGATGAAGCCACCACTGAAGTAAAAGAAGTAATGAAGGAGTTGAACTCTCATGAACTTATCACAAGGCACATAAGTTATGAGGGCATTAAGTTAAAAGACAAACTAAGACAAAAACCCTCAATTGATGAACCTCCTAAATTGGAGCTAAAACAATTGCCTTTCCACTTAGAATATGCATTTTTGGGAGATGATTCTACATTAATAGTGATTATCGCATCAGACTTAAGCGCTGAAAAGAAAGAAGAATTACTTCAAGTATTAAGGGAACATAAAAAGGCTATAGCTTGGAAGATTTCTGATATCAAAGGAATTAGCCCTTCTTTTTGCACCCACAAAATTTTGATGCAAGATGAATATAAGCCATCGGTGCAAACTCAGAGACGATTGAATCCCAACATGAAGGAAGTCATAAAAGCCGAGGTAATTAAACTTCTAGATGCAGGTATTATTTATCCTATTTCTGGCAGTTCTTGGGTAAGTCCTGTGCAGGTTGTCCCTAAAAAAAGAGGCATGACTCTGGTGTCTAATGACAAAAAAGAGTCAATACCTACAAGAACAGTCATTGGATGGAGAGTTTGTATTGATTTTAGGAAGCTGAATGATGCAACTCGAAAAGATCATTTCCCTTACCCTTTATTGATCAGATGTTGGAAAGATTGTCAGGACACATGTATTACTGTTTCTTGGATGGCCTCTCTGGTTACTTGCAAATCCCGATAGCTCCAGAAGATTAAGAAAAGACAACATTCACATCCACATACGGTACGTTTGCTTATCGTAGAATGCCTTTTGTTTTATGTAACGCTCCTGCTACTTTTCAGAGATGCATGTTAGCTATCTTTGACGAACTCATGGAAGACATAATGGAGGTATTTATGGATGATTTTTTGGTTTTCAGTAATTCTTTTCCACTCTGTCTTAATAATTTAAAACGTGTTCTGATAAAGTGTAAAGAGACCAATCTAGTGCTAAATTGGGAGAAATGTCACCTTATGGTTCAAGAAGGTATTGTATTAGGACATAAAATTTCTAGTAAAGGGATAGAGGTAGATAAAGCAAAAATTGAAACCATTGAAAAATTACCTCCCCCTAATTCGGTTAAGGCTATAAGAAGTTTTTTAGGACATGCTGGTTTTTATCGCAGATTTATTAAAGATTTTTCTAAGATAGCAAAGCCTTTAACAAAATTACTAGAAAAAGATGTGCTTTTCAATTTTGACCAAGAATGATTAGAATCTTTTAACACTCTCAAGGAAAAGTTAGTTAATGCCCCGATTATGATTTCACCTTATGCCTCGATTATGATTTCACCTTATTGGAATCTGCCTTTTGAGCTAATGTTAAATCGTGGGAGCAGTTCTGTTAAATCGTGGAGCCTACATATTTTGAACTCACTCTCGAGTTTTGCTCGACGTTTCATCTACAGAGGGTGACAAACCGTCACGATCCAGGGACGATCCAGTTCCATTTAGGAGGCCTAGTACATCGGCTTAGTGTATCGGAGTTCGGTACAGCTCTTGGCCTCTACACCGAGCAGTTCATGGAGAAGGAGGACCTTTTTACGCTCCACCGTCACATCCACGTCTCCTTAGTGAACTGCTGGCGTGCCATCGTCCCTGAGTAGCCCACATACGATCCAAGTCGCTCCAAAGTGACCAACCTCACCCCATCTCTAAGGTACATACACGCCCTCCTCGCACACACCTTGACAGGCAGATGTGAGAGCATAGGTGTCGTCAACACCCACGATGCCTATTTTCTATGGAGCATGGCGAACGCACATACCATCGACCTTACCTACTTCATCGCTCATGCTATCCAGCACCAGTCTGAGAGGCATCACAGGGGCATGATATCTATGGGTCTGTACATCACACGGTTGGCCCGCTACTTTGGCTTGCTCAACACCATGGCCTAGACATCCTGCTACACTTTGATCGGTCAGATGTCCCCTCAGGACATCCAGACTATGTTACACATGAGGATGATCCAACACCGATGTGGGACCGATCCTCCACAGTAACACCTACTTCAAGACGCAGAGCAGGAAGATCCCGAGGACATTCCTGATGATGTCCCACCACCACTGGAGGAGGCACCTACTGAGCCACCACCCCCTCGCCACCCAGTTTATGCGACAGCTTCACACGCTGACAAATCTGAGTGCCTCACATGATTCGAGTAGCAGTGCTTCCAACGCTTAGATTATATCGATGCTACACTTCAAGAGATATGCCAGCACCTTCATATTTCCGCACCACCCCCACCTCGTAACCCATCTGAGGACTAAAACTTTCTAATCCTCTTTTCTTCTCTTTTATTTTCCTTTTTATTTTCCTTTTATTTTATTTCATTTTATCTTTTTCATTATTTGAATTTTAGTATTTTTAGAACTTAATTTATTTTATTTCTTTGTTTTTACTATTTCATATCGGTTATCTCCTAACAAACATATTCTATTAATCCAAATTCCCTAAAATTGATAAGTGTTTTCGCAGTTTCAAAGGAGCTCTACAGCTCACATAAAAAATCTAATGGGAACCTTGCTTCAACCTCACCTAATTGACACTGCCAAAGCCTACACTCACAACATGAAAGCTATGGACAAACAAACGCTACTACCACCGAAGTATCAACCTCTGCACCTTTCTTTGTCCCGGGCACACTAGAAGCACCACCACTCCACAAATTCATCTAATCCAGGGAGTTTCATGCCTTTCCCTATCTTATGATCTTATGCTTCTATTGCTACTAATGTATCTTTGTACATTGAGGGCAATGTACATCTTAAGTGTGTGGGGGGGAACTTACTTTCAGTCATTACATTCTCTTTGAAATCCCTGAAAATTTTAAAACTAACATTTTGCATTGTTCTCAAAATTTTGAATTCTCACTTTCACTCTCTGCATTATCTTCAATCTCCTATTAGGAATTAATTCTGATTGATTTATGATTTTTATTGATATGTTGAGAATTAAGACATAGGTGCTTATGCTTTGATTATTCAAACTTTAAAATACTAGGGAATCAAGCATGATAAGTTGAAATTTTTGAGAATGTAAAATTTTTCTAGGTTGTTTTCCCTAATTTTAAGTGTTATCTTGAGATTTAAAATTCGCAGGATTGACATCAAAAGCCATAATTCTAGTGAGATTTTTTAGCCTTTTGAGCATACATTCTTTCGTGCTCACTTTTATTGTTGCTTTGAGTGAGTCAATACTGATTTGCTATTCTAGAACTTGCTTTGATTATACATGTCAAGACCACATGATTGATTTGATACACTGAGATGATAAAGGCACTTAGGATTTAACCCACTTACTCCATAAAAGCCTACCTCCATAAATTGACCCCTAGTAAACCCCATTAGCCTAACAACCCATTCTTTAACTTACCTCTAATATTAACCCATAACCTATTTTTGTTGAAATCCATTCAATTATTTTGATCCCTATTTTTGTCAAGATTTGAGTTGAATTATTATCTAGCTTTATTCTCTTTTCCAGGTTGTAAAGTTGTAATTATTCAAATTATTGTAATATTTGATTTGTTATTAAAAAAAGTATATACAGTTAATTCAGTTGTAATTCATATCTTAGTTATAGTTTAATATTTTTGCATATTTCTATTATAAGCTATCAAACCCAGAATGATGTCATCATAAGGCTTAGCTCAAGGAATATGTTCTAGTGATAGAGATTTTTTCTAGCTAAATGATTTTTCAATTCAATCTCGATTCTAACCCTCTCTTTTTCAGCTTGTGACAACACCCCTAACCAAAGCCCAATTAAAACCATTGAAAGACCTTTTGATTGATGTGTCTTATCAATCTATAGTGGTGGAGATTTGATTTTCTTGCAAGCCTATAGTAATAACTTTTCAAGTTGACTAAAGAGTTCTTAATTCTTGAACCCTAAACACTTCGAGTGGATAGAGTGAATCTTTAGTGAGGATGTCAAATCTTGTTAATTTTAATTGAGAGGTAATTACTTAGGAGAAGGGAGAAAACCTATGTTTCTGTGATAAAATTCTCAACTTAGAGTGTTTGAATCTTTAATGTTCTTCTGGTTGAATTCTCATTGTATGATTACTTGTGGATTAGTTTGAAACATTGTTGATAAGAGTTATAAGTTGAGAAGAATGATTCTTAATTGTGAGTTGAGATTTTGCTTGAGGACAAGCAAAGGCTTAAGTGTGGGGGTATTTGATTAACGATAAATTATACATGTTTTTACCTCATGCTTAGCCTAATTTATGGATGAACTATCATTGAATCTGTCGAAATTGGTGCTCTTAGTCCTTCTATTTCATGTTTTATGCCCAGGTGAGCTTAAGGAAGAGAAAAGAGCAAGAAACGGGCCAAAAACAGAGAAAATGGGCCAAAGAATAAACACAGCCTGGCCCGGAGATTCACCACACAACTGTGCCACACAGTCGTGCCTCCTTGAGCTCAAACATGGCCTAACCCCGACAAGCACGGCCAGACTACACGACCGTGCCACCATCAACAGGCCCGACCACAGCCTAGGCCTCGATCCACACGGGCGTGGCACACGGGCGTGTCCCTATCGTGAGGAAGTACAATTTCACTCGGAAAAGGATGCTTAGAGGCTAATAAAGGCATTCCAAAGCTCTATATAAAGACCTTAGGAGGCAACTCCAAGGGTGTAATTTTTCTCCCACAAAAGAGTGCTTTATTTCTGCCAACACAGAGAGTAGAAGCAAGGAATTACTCCAAGGAAAGCCCATTAATTCATCTCAGAAGCTGAATTCTCCCTCAAGACTAAAGATCTCCCTTCAAATTCCTACAAGGGTTTTTGGGTTCTTTATTTTTTTATTTTATTTCTTTTGAGATATTTTCTTTTATAATTATGAACTAAATCCCCCAAATACTTGTGGGGGATGAAACTTAAGACAGATCTTGTTATTATTTTCTCTTGAATTATATGATAGATATTTGATTTGTTCTTAATTGTGTTTTTAATTCTTAAATTGATATTTTCGGGATATTGATTTAGGTCGAATGTGCTTATGTAGAGGAGCAAAAGTCCCTGCATAGGAGTAGATCCAACACATTAAGCAGAGTTGATCGCAATCCTAGAGATAGGACAACGAAAATCTGCCTGATTAGGGTCAAACCTAATAAGGGAATCCATAGATCAAGTTAATGCAACACTAGGGGTTTTAATTAGAAATAGATTTCAATTAATCAACCTAGGGTTAGTTGTTCTTAGTCTCGAGAGAGATATTAACATAAGTTAGGGATTTCAATGGATCAAGTCAAGTGAATAGATTGTCTAGTTCAAGAGTTGACAACAAGTGAAGTCTTGTGGATTCTCCCTTGAGTATTGTCCAAATCAATCAGCTTTTCCTAAGAGTTTTTCCCCAATTTACTTTTTGTGCATTCTTAGCTTAGTCCAATAATTAGTTTAGTTTAATAAAATTCCTTTTTATTTTTAGGTTAAATAATAGAAAGAAAGTTAGTACTAGTACTTTTGGTTCCCTTGGGTATGATATCTCGGTCTTGCCACTAAGCTATACTACTGTTCGATAGGTGCGCTTGCCTTAAAATCGTGATAATAGTTAGTTTTTGGTGTGATCATTTATTATAAATTTGATTACTTCATATCACACATATCAAGTAGTGTTCAGAGCGTGGATTAACTTCAGATACCTATCAGGTGTGTATTTCACCCTACTCTAGCTGTAGAACGGCAAATGCCAGAATGCCGAAATCTGCCATGTGGGCCCAATGGGCTCGTGGGCCCAATCGGGCAAATTATATGATTGTGTAGTAAATGTTGGACTAGACTAGGTGAATCTCATCTCTGTGGCTAGTTTTGGGCTAAACGGCCACACGAGCGTGTGGGCCCACCTAGGCCGAGAATGGGCCGTAGGCCCATTCGCAACGTTATCTCTGTTTAGAATACTTGAGTCGCCCGAGGCGACTGTAGACTTTCTGAGGGATTGATAAAATTATCGAAATACTCATGGTTTGTGAAATTACCAAAATGCCCCTGGGTTGCAAAATTACCGAAATACCCCTGGTTTGTGAAATTATCGAAATACCCCTAGGTTACAAAATTACCGAAATACCCCTATAGGGTAGAATTACCAAAATACCCCTATAGAGTAGAATTATCGAAATACCCCTATAGGGTAGAATTATCGAAATACCTTTGTAGGGTAGAATTACCGAGATACCCCTGTAGGGTAAAATTACAATTTTGCCCCTAGGGTGTTAAATGACTGTTTTGCACTTGTGGGCAAGTGACTGACTTGGACTATGTGTCTGACGGATTTAACTGTGTTCGTATGACAGTGATTTCACAGTCGTGACCGTGGTTGTGTGATTGATATGTTTTAATATGTGTTTAAATGACTGATATTGAACATGGTCATTCTGCATACATGTGTGATGATTGAGCATAGGATACACAACATATTGGGTTGGGACATCGATTTGGAGAAAGTTTTGTGCTAGTGGCCTTGCCACGTATTCTGATTCTGGTGGCTTCGCCACGTTATCTGTTATTAGCAGCATGGTTGCGTCATTGGTGTGTAGGGCTGGGTGGGTTGAGTTATTCCCTACATGGTGTGTTGGGTTGGTACGGGTGTTGTGATGGCTGGACTGGGTTGGGATTACATTCGCATATTGTTTTGATTTTACTATGGGCTTGGCGCACATTATTCTGTATAGGGCTAAAGCCCAGACTGATCTGTTCTGTATAGGGCTTTGGCCTAGTCTGTTCTGCATATCTGTATTATACTGTTATTGATTTTGTTTTGGGCTTAGGCCCACCTGTTTTTGATTCTGATTTTGATTCTAATTTTGATAATGTTTCTAATTCTATAATGGGCTAAGGCCCATCTGGTACTATCTATTATAGTGGGCTAAGGCCCAATTGATCTTAGTACTGTAGTGTGGCTGGGGCCTAGACTTTTAATTCTTTTGTATGACTGACTGTTCGTTTTATATAGTAGGGGATTACACACTAAGTTCTAATAAAACTCACCCCGTTTAATAATTGTGCAGGTAATCCCTAGTTTTAGGAGGATCGGTGCTGCGAGGGACTCGGAGAAGGCCACACATTGCTTAAGCTCTGTCTTGATTTACTTTTAAGTACTTTATTCTAGTTTGGGTTGTAATAAAGCCTTTTAAAATTTCTAGTTTTTACACTTGGGATTTTATTTATTTTTCTATAATTACTAGAAGTCAGGCACGGTTTTTCCAAAGCAACAACTATTTTCTCAAAATATCACGTTTCTGCAACTGTTTTAAATTAGGTTTCCGTAACAATTAAGGTTTTACAAGTAATAAGATTTTACAAGAGAACATCTTCTAATAAATCACGTTTTTAAAATATGCATATGAAATTCGAGATTTTACATAAGTTTTAAATGGCAACAAGTTTAATAAGAAGGGTTTTCAATGGAAACAAGGTTTTCGAAAAACACTTCAATGTGACACACCAAATTTGGGCCTAACTTATAGGCCAGGTTTGGGGTGTTACATCTCAAATTCATCAAAAATTCCAATACAAAACATATTGATCCAAAACATATCTTTCATAATTCATCAACTAATATCACAAAACTCAATTATTCATCAATGGCATAACTCAAAATATTCACCAAAATAAAAAAAATTAAAGCATGGACTTTGTAGATTTCATAGCAACAATCTAAAAAATGTAAAAATTATCAAAAACCAAACAAAGCTAACCTTGAATTAATCTTGTTTATGGTCGAATATTCAAAAGCTTTTAACTTTGTTTTTCTTTCTTTAGTTTCGGCTAAAATAAAGTAACATGCATGATAACTTTTATTTTATGTTTTAATATAATATAAGTTATTATTCTTTTTACCATTTTAACCATTTTAATATAATATAAAACCATTATAATTTAAGCATAAAACCGTGCATCACATTTATCCATGACCAAATTACAACATAAAGACCCCAAATTATAAAGACAAGCACAATTCATCCATTACAAATTAAACCATCAAATTTTCATTTTACGCGATTAAGCCCTTTTATTGAATCAGACATTCAAGTGATAAAATTTTCGAATGAAATTTTCACACACATAAATTCACACATAATAAACATAGAAAATAATTTTTAAATATTTTTCTGACTCGCATTCATGGTCCCAAAACCACTGTTCTGAATAGGGTCTAACTCATGTTGTTACAACATCATTCCCTATGAGTAGAATGTCATCAACATATATAATGAGAAGAACCACCTTTCCATCCCTAAGCTGTAACACCCTATATCTGACCTGACCACCGGGTTTGGGTACCAAAGGTCACAATTAAATCATATTACTTAGCAACATAATTCCAATTTATTTACTTCTATGCCAGATTTAATGTTACGTTCTCATAAAACTTAATTACTACCCATAACATTTCCATAAATGAACATCATATGAAACTTCTTATTATATGATGAACTAACTAACTAGATTAGTGTTATTTAAATACATTCCCATCTACTAAATATATTTTGTACATGTAATCTGACAACTTTGATTTAGCTTAGTTACATTATTCAATCCCCGATGCGTAGCCTCTAAGGGTGTAACGCTGAGGTTTGTACAAGTGTACACAGTCGTTATCAAGTAATAAGTAAGTATCGAGTTATTGTCTCCATAGGGATTGTATTTGTGTTAAGTCACTTAATTGTAAAATTATAATAACAACTTGGTAAATAAAAACAGAATATAGTTGAGAAGTGATGATAAAAATGTAATATATTAAACTAAATGCAATGATCCCTAATGCAATTTATCCTAAATATGCAACTATATGAATGAAGTAGATTTTAGTAGAATTAAACACAATTTGCAACAATTATAACATAAATAAACTAGGACAATTACTTTAATTAAACTCAATTTATTATCAACATGCTTAATAATATTTGGAAAAACATTCCAGCGCAAATCGATCTTTCGTGACTTTGGAAACCACATTAGGTCCTTTTGGAATCCTTTACTTAGTAAATGTCATTTTACTGATCTTTATTTACTAAGGGTTTCTTAGTATTCATGTGAGGTGACAGGCCGTGTCAGGTTTGAAACAGTTTAATCACATAAATCTAAAAACTATGCAGATAACAGAGCTTGGTCAGAGTTCTTATGCAACCTACAATTTAATCGGGTCAGGATCTAAATTAAGCATGCACATTTCAATTATGTGTCCATTAGCCCTCATCTAGTTAGGATAGCTCAGCTAATTCAGGTGCATTTCAATCACGTATGAATGAAATATAGACTTGATTTAATTGAAAACATGATCGATTGAGGCACAAACATTGTAAGCATAAATTTGATAAATATTATTTATTCAAAGCAATCATTCTAGCTTAAATAAAATTAAGCTATCATTGTTGTAAATAAGAACAAATAACACATATCAAACATTTTCAGATTAAAGTAAAGAAAGGAAAGACTAAACCCAACTCAAAGTGGCTGTCACCTAAGACTCTAAACGATGAGGGCTCCTTTGTTCCTTCGCTTTGCTTCTATGGTGATGGCTCTCTAAGGTGGCCGACCAAGGGCTCTTTAAGAGACTTAATTGCTAAAATATCTATAAAGAGATTACGCTATGCATAAGGAAAATAAGAATGCTCAGAGAATTGAGTGAAGAGAGAATGATGATGGATGAGGGATGATTGATGAATGGTGATGTAACACGACGTTATGGCCGAATCTGGTGTGTCACATCATCGGGGGTTTATAACATATTCTTTAGTTGTTATGATTAGCGTGAGTTTGTAAAATCGTTATTGGAAGTTTGGAAAGAAAACCAGGTTTTATTAATTTGGCGAAAGTTCTATCCACTACCGGTTTATAGTTCATTTTATCTCAAGGTCCCATTTAACTTATATCATCCATTTGTTACGTGTGTCATACTTTGAAATCGTTGTTTAATTTTATAAAAAACCCGCCCAGCCTAAGTCTATCCATTTTAGGCAAGTTATAATTAAAGAAATAAAAACTAGGATAAAAATACTTAGAAGCGGCCTTATTACAAATCAAAACCTGAAAAGAAAATAATTTTAATAAAATACTAGAAAAGAATAACTTAAGGAAAAATTAACCAACCACAGTCCACGTGGCCACTCCAAATCACTCCAGCTCCAAGTCCACTTAACCTGCATAAATGAAAGGGAAGGGGTGAGTTTGGAAACTCAGTGTGTAAAGTAAACCCAACCAGAGCCCAAATCAGTTCAAGCTTACTGGGCCTAAGCCCTATCTAGTTCCAGTATTAACTGGGCCTTAGCCTATTAAGTATTCAGTACGGCCCTTAGGCCCATTACAGTAGCAGTACAGATATTATGCATGTATGCAATACCCAGCCCAAATCCAGCCCTACACACCACCCGTACCAGCCCTACACACCATGTGAGGAATAACTCAACCCACCTAGCCCTACACACCAAACTCATCCCTTCCCTTTCATCTATGCAGGTGAGCCCTAAGCTAGTGGACTTGGAGTTGGAGGGATTCAGAGTGGCCTCGTAGACTACGTTTGGTTAATTTTTTCCATAAGTTATTCCTTTCCAGTATTTTATTAAAATTATTTTCTTTTCGGGTTTTGATTTGTAATAAGACCAATTCTAAGTATTTTTATTCTGGTTTTTAATTCTTTTATTATAACTTGCCCACATGGTGTGTAGGGTTGGTATGGGTGGTGTGTAGGGCTGGATTTGGGCTGGGTATTGCATACATGCATAATATCTGTACTACTACTATAATGGGCCTAAGGGCCATACTGAATACTGAATAGGGCTAAGGCCCAGTTAATACTGTTTACTGAATAGGGCTAAGGCCCAGTTAATACTGGAACTGGATAGGGCTTAGGCCCAGTAAGCTTGAACTGATTTGGGCTCTAGTTGGGTTTACTTTACACACTGACTTTCCAAACTCACCCCTTCCCTTTCATCTACGTAGGTGAGCCCTAAGCTAGTGGACTTAGAACTGGAGGGTGTAACGCCCTGATTTTTGGGATTTTTCGGGTTTTGTGAATTTTAGTGAAATTTTTAAAATTTTGGTGTTCTAAAGGTTGATAATGTATGTACATGTGTTAGTGGGCCTATAGAAGGCCCAAGGTTAAGTTAAAACCCGGTAAAATATTAAGTTGGATTTTCAAGTGAAAGGGGACTTGGTTAAGTGGGCTTTTAAGAAAAACCGTGTAAAATATGTCACAAGTGAGCTCTTAGTAAAGTGGCAAGGTGGAGCCACTAAGCTCCTAGAAAAGTGGCGCCTAAGTGGATATTCAAGGACAAGGGTTCGAGTTACAAGGTAAGCGTAGAGTTCTTTTTAATTTTTAAGCATGTGCAGGGCATGTGCCTAACTTAAGTGAATTTCGGCAAGTGGGCTTTAGGGACTTGGGCCGATTGCTTTAGAAGGACTACTAGGGTTATATCATTTTCTTTTTTCTGTCATGACAATTAGGGTTAGCCACCTTAGGAATTTTTCTCTGTTCTACTGTCAGAAAAGCCAAAAGTTGCCTCCATGGAAAGCTCATAGCCGAATTCTTCCTCTCCACCTCTACCATTGTTTTTTTTCATTTTTCTTCTTCCCCTTTGATCTCTTCCCTAGCCGAATACCCACCTTGCACAGATCCACTCTTTCTTTTGCTTTCATTCCTCTTAAAATCAACCATAACCGATTGCTCAAAGTGCCAGAAATCCCAAAAACTGCTTCCTTTCTTGCCGATTTCTTGTAAGCCGAATCACCCCTATTCCTTTCACCTGTTGTGGCTGATTACTACACTCCCTTGAATCACACCATTTTCGACACCATCACCCAAAATCTACACCCAAAACGCCATCCTCTTCTCTTGTTGAAAAGCCGAAATCACCATAGTTGTAGGGAGATAGCCGAAATTGCAAATCTCAGAGATAAGGTTTCTACTGACGTTTAAGGGTCAGATTTACATCAGATCTGCATAGGAACTGAAGAGAAATCGTTGGTAAGTGTTTAATACTTCAGATCTGTTCAATATTTCATATTTAGAAAAGCCGAAAGTCCCTAAAGTTAAGGATTTTGTTGTTTTGGACTTTTGGTAAATCAAGTGGTGTTTTCTTTGTTCTTTTTGTGTGTTAGTTAGAGAAGAAGGTGATAAAACAAGGAGTTGAAGACATTGGAACATCAGATCTAGATCTAAAGGGATTTAAATCGGCAAGGTAAGAACATTAAGGCCATTGGAGGTGTTGGCCGAATGTGTAAGTAAGGCTTTGGGTAAGTTTTCAATTCAGATTAAGTGTTGGTATGGTCTAATCAATTAAGTATTGGATTGTAAGGATTAACGCATAGGAGATCTCGTAGGAGAAACTGCAAAACAGGTGTGTGTTTCGAACTCCTTTCAATGCGCAAATCGGCAAAAGCCGAAAAGCTGAAATGCCAAAGTTTCAGTATTTCGAGAGCTTGTGAGCGTGCGAACATTCTCAAGTTAGTAGGAGAAGGTTAGTTTTGGAATCGGCACTGTTAGGCGTGTTGACCGCTAAATTTTGGACATTATGGTAAGTTGGGCCTCGGTGGGCCAAATATGGGCCCAATGGGCGATTTGGGCCCATGTGAGTAAAAAATGGGTTTAAAGGTAATATTGTGAACTGTAGGCGTGAAAACAGTTAAAACAAGGTAACTGATTATGAAATTGGGACTAAATGGGCCTAATGGGCCAATCGACGTAATAGGGCTCATTAGGGGTTTTAGGGCTTGAATGCTAAGACTGAAAAACTGAGTTAACCGGACTTCTGTGGCAACTATGTGATTAATAAATACTGTAATAAGCATAAAATCTGTAACAGGAGAGCAAAATTTCTGTAATACCCTTAGGGTAAGAAATTACTGTTTTGCCCCTAGGTAGAAAATTACCGTTATACCCCTAGGGCTAAAATTGACTGTACTGTTTGACATGACTGTTACTGTTATTGCATGCCATGATATGTATCTATTGCATGGGTTGGGTTTTGATAATGGAGGAAGTATGAGTGGCACAGCCACGTTACTGAAAAGGGGCTATGCCTCGTACTGTTTCTGAAAGGGGCTTTGCCTCGTATACTGTTTAACTGAGCAGCCATGCTGCGACTGTGGTGTGTGGGCTCGGTGGGTTGAGTTATTCCCCACATGGTGTGTTGGCTGGTACGGGTGTTGTGTAGCGGTTGGTGGGTTGAGTAGTCTCCCCAATTGGGTTTGCATTTATACTGTATTACTGTACTGTACTGTTCTGGGCCTATGGGCCAATCTGTTATCTGAAGAGGGCTTCGGCCCAGTATCTGACTGAGATTGGTTAGGGTTTAGGCCCAGTGGGCTTGAGCCAATTTGGGCTTTGGATGGGTTCTGCACACACTGAGTTTTCCCAAACTCACCCCCTTTCTTTCCATCCTTGCAGGTGAGCCCTAGATCGTGACTTGGACACTGGGAGGGATTCAGAGTGGCCACGAGGACTAAACTTTCATCATAGTTGGTTTTTTTTATTATTTAATTACCTTTTATTGGTTTTATTTTGACATGGGTTGTAATAAGGCCGCTATAACTGTTATTTGGGATTTCTCTACCGTTTTATTTCAAACACAAACCTACACCGTTTTCAAAATTAAACAAACATTTTATTAACCAACCTGACATTACTGAGGACTAAGGAGGACAATAAGACTAAAATGAAACGATTAACAAATGAGATAGAAATTAGGTTGAATAATAATTAAATCGGGAATTTTAAGAAAAACAAGTATTACTTTTCAAAAATCTCAAACATCAGACTTAGTATATAGGACGGTGTAGCATAGTCTAGGTGATGTAGCACACCGGACATGGCCATAACGTCTGGGCCGGGTCTGGGGTGTTACAGAGGGATTCGGAGTGGCCACGTTGACTGCGTTTGGTTACTTTTTCCTTAAGTTATTCTTTTCTAGTATTTTATTAAAATTATTTTCTTTTCGGGTTTTGATTTGTAATAAGGCCGCTTCTAAGTATTTTTATTCTGGTTTTTATTTCTTTTATTATAACTTGCCTAAAATGGATAGACTTAGGCTGCGCGGGTTTTTTTTTTATAAAATTAAACAACGATTCCAAAGTATGACACACGTAACAAATGGATGATGTAAGTTAAACCAGACCTTAAGATAAAATGAGCTATAAACCAGTAGTGGATAGGACTTTCACCAAATTAAAAAACCTGGTTTTTTTTCCAAACTTCCAATAACAGTTTTACAAGCTCACCCTAATCGTAACAACTAAAGAATATGTTATAAACCCTCGACGGTGTGACACACCAGATTTAGCCATAACGTCTGGGCCGGGTTTGGGGTGTTACAAGTGAAATGCTTATTTGTAGGTGAGGAAAGGAGAGTAGTTTGCTAAAAATAGCAAAGTTTCATCTCTTCAAGCATCTTCAATGGGTGGCCGACCATGAATTGAGAAATTTGAGCTAATTTTTGCTTGATTTTTGCTCAATTCAAGTGCCACAACAAATCAGGACTGGGACTTGGTCAAGTGCAAATCTTCGGGGGCAAATCTCTGATTTCTTCAACATTACGAGGACCTTATGCAATTAAACCAAAAAAGTGGTTTATGTAAACAACCATGTGTAGCCAAAAAATTTGGTTAACTTGGTCTCCAATTTGGATGGTTGTCATCCAACAATGCTATGAAACTTGTCCAAAATAAATCAACAAATTAGGGGACCAAAGAATAAAATGTATCCAATTTAATTAATTAATTAAAACCAAATTTATTAATGAAATAATTTAAAATGAATTATTAAATATAATTTTATATTTTATTATTTAATTTAGTCATGCATGGCCCATTTTATGTCTTAAAAAATATATTGTGTTCAAATAAGCTATGTTATGCATGAAAACTATATAATAAAGCATAAAATCACATTTTAGTAATTTCTATGTCCTATTTTCATTTTTTCTCATATTTCATTAATTTATTAAACAATTACTTAGTTTTAACAATTACGTAGTTTACACACCCTGAAACCTAAATAATTGCTTGTCCCAAGTAACGTTTGTAACATCCCGAATTTGGGGCTAAACAGAATAGTGGTTTTGAAACCATGAATCCGAAGTCTAAAATATTTTTTTGATTGAGTTTTGATGTTTATTAGGTGCTTGAATAATTATGTGAAATTTTGGTGTTTGAATTTTGTTGTTTGCATGTCCAACTTGGTAGGTTGGACTAAATTGCAATAGGTGAAATGTAACACCCCTTACCTGAGTGTGATGCCGGGACGGGGTACGAGGCCTTACTATAGTTAATCATGCTTGAATACATAAATTCGGGCTATAAAATTTCATTCCATTCCCAAACTTTTCATGCAATCTCTTACTATCCTGATTACGGGCCTACAAGGCCAATAACGTGTTTTGGGTGCAGTCCGAAATCAATCTGAGAATTTTTGAACCTATAGGGGTTTGACACGGCTTGAGCACACGCTCGTGTCCCTCACACGGCATAGACACGCTCGTGTCCATAGCCCATGCTACAATCTGACTTAACTCAAAGAATAACTTGAATTTTCACATGGCCAAAGCACGTGCCTGTGTGCTCATCCCGTGTGCAACACTGACTTAGCTAATTTGGATGCAGGGGATACACGGTCTATCAACATGCCCATAGGGCTGACCGTGTGTCAAACACGGCCTAGGCATAAGCCTATATGCCCAACGGTGTGGACAATTATAGGCTATTTTCCAAGACTTTTGCCACCCTGAAACTTAACTAAACACAAGGCTAATTTAATACCACAAACCATAGTATAAACAAGCATCCAAACATTCTCAACATGACATTAATACAATGATTTCATATCACACTCATAATGCATGGATTTCATTCATAAAACTTCGTTAACACTAATTAATCATGCATAACTAGTATTGGCCAAATTCATTTTGCCATTTACAAAAGAAGTGTCAATCAACTTTAGCTAACACACATATGGCTACTTAAAATGACATGTCTCAAAACGAAAAAGTTTTCCTATACATGCCATACTCAAAATAACTAACTTTACTATACCCAAAATGGATGACTTGATAGTGTGACTTTGAACTCCGACTTTAATCGATCCCAAGCTAATTCGGCAAATCTACAAGGAAGGGAAAATGAAGGGGTAAGCATAAAATGCTTAATAAGTTCCATGGACTAACATAGCAACATAAATCATCAAATATCATTCAAATTAAATATCGTAAAATGTCATATACTTTCTTACTCCTTTCAAAGCTTACTCAATTTCATGACTTACTCACTCTCATAACTTACTCATTCTCATGGCTTACCCATTCTCATAGCTTACATTTACATTTTTCTCGTAACTTACTCACGTAATAGCCCGATTTAGACTCTAATCGAAATGGTGGTTTTGGGACCACGAATCCGAGTCAGAAAAATATTTAAAAATTATTTTTTGTGTTCATTATGTGTGAATTAATATCTGTGAAATTTTTATGATTTAATTATATTGTTTGAGTGCTCGATTAAATAAAAGGACTTAATCGCGTAAAAGGAAAAGTTGGTGGTTAAATGTGAAAGTGCTTAATTATTGTTGTCTTTATAAGTGGAGGCATTTATATTGCAATTAGACCAAAGTTATGAGTAGTGGATGGTAATGGCTTTAGATTATAATGATTTTATATTAAAATTAAAAGGTTAAAAATTGTAAATGGAATAATATGTTATAATATAATCAAACATAAAAAGAAAACATGCATGTAGTCATTTTTAATTGACCGAAACTAGTAAAAGAAAAGAAAAAGAGAAAGCACATGATATTCGGCCATTGTTGATCCAAATTCAAGGTTAGTTTGGTTTCGGTTTTTGATAATGTTTACGTTTTTGAGATCGTTGCTTCGAGTACTATCCGACCCATGCTTAAATTTTAATTTTTTATGAATATTTTGAATTGTGCCATTGTTGAGAACTTGTGATTTTTATTGTTTGATGATGAATTTTGAAAGGTAAGGATTGGGTTAATATATATTGTAAAGGAATTTTTGATGATTTTGAGTAATTAGGACTTTATTGCAGAAATAAAAATGTGGAGAGACTAAATTGTGAAATTGATGAAAAATATGGGCTTAATTGGACACTAGGAGTATTCCACCTTCCTTAGATAAAATTAATTTTGCATAATTTTGTGTTTTGTGCATTAGGGATTAAATTGTAAAAAAAATGTAAATGTCAGGGGTAAAATGGTAATTTGCCCATTTGTGTTTTTTGGACTAAATTGAATGAAAATATATTTGAATCAGCTTAATTTGAATATGTTTAGATCAAAAATCAAAGAAATCAAGTTTAGATCGGGGAAAAACGAAAGTCGTCGACTGGTTGTCTCGTTCCATTTTACATCATCCGAGGTAAATTTATAGGCAAATAAATGTTATTTATTTTGATATTTAAGATTTTATACTATGACCAAATGGATAAGTTTATATATGTGCAAGGTTTCGATAATTTTTATATATTGATATGTTTTGATATACATATGTGGTTTATATTTGATAATATGGATGCATTGATATTCGGCATTAAGTTTGAATTGGGGATCGCTCGATATTACTTAATGGCTGATTATTGATTCGGCTATGATTTGTTATAAATGGATATATATGAAAAGAAGTGATTGATAGGTTGTTAAGGAATGAATTAATGTTATATGTATACTTAAGTGCTTAGTTGAAAATGTGATATGGATCTAGTTCATAAGACCTCTGATATATGAATGATATGTGTGAGACCAAATTTTATGCCAGTAATATTCGGGCTCAATGTGCCTAGCAGGCCTCATGCCGGTGGGTTATATTGGGCTTAAAGCCTAGCAAGCCTTGTGCTAGTGAATTAAGTCGGGCTCAGTGCCTAGCAGGCCTTGTGCCGGTGTGTGATATCAGGCTCGTGCCTAGCAGGCTTTATGCCGGTGAATTATTATGAGCTTATGTTTTAAAGATTTCATGTTGATGTAATATCAATTGTGGATACGAGTTTAAGCAACCAGGTATGTGACAATTTATTTACCTATTTGAAAATAAGGTAAGTTGATTGTTTGATATGTGATGTAAGTTATAAATTATGCTAATGGTAGTGATTGTGTATATGAAAACCTATATGTGGATTAATGTATAAATAAGTGATATTAATGGTTGATCTTGATCTTATATCTGGCCTAATGTTACATGAGGAATAATTGAAATGTGAAATTCATATCGTTATTAAAGGATTTATGTACATCTAATTAGTAGTTATTTAAAAGGTGAGCTTTGAATGTGTTTATATGGAAGTATATATATTTGGCCAAGTATGTCCTATGTGTTACCAAACAGGTTAATGAATCAATGTGTGATTAGAAATGTTAGAACTCTTGTTTAGATAAATGTTTGGTATTAAATTTTATATGTATGGCTTAATTATGCCTTAATGAATTATCAATGCCATTGAGCTATTATTTGAACTAAGAATTGAGCTATGAATGAAGTGAATGAAACTATATGTCTAAGTATGTGGTTAGTCATATTTGGTTTAAAGATATGTATACATGTAAGATAAGGTAATGTGAATTACTTATTTGTGTCAAGGTTTATATGTGTATTTGTCTATACGGAAATTGTATGGGAATATGGAGTGAGTATTGGTGGACAAACATTACGTATACTTTTGGGATGTCTCTTGAATATGAGTTTATAAATTATGTATATTCAGCCACATAAAAGCGTATGCATAAGATATTATATATATTGATCCATTAACCTGTATATAGATGAGGGTGTAAGGTTACTTAGTCAAAACATGACATTTTGGCTTTGAAATTTAGATGGTGTTTTGTTAATATAGTTAATTAAGCATTCAATTAAGATGTAAATTGTGTATGAAAGTATATGCATCATTGTTGAAATGCTAGGTATGGGGTTAAATGTGGTAATGAAATTATCGTCTGGTCAAATTTATTTGAGTGACTATATTAATAATTTATTATTTGCTTATGACTTACTAAGCTGTAATAGCTTACTTTGTGTTTTTTTTTTTTACTTTATTTTATTGATTTTGAATTCAAGAGTCAAGCTCGGGAATCATCAGAGAAGCTTATCACACTATCGATCGCCTTCGGTATTTTATAAAGTTACATTTTGGAACTATGGCATGTATAGGCTAGTTTTGATATACTTAGCTTTGAAATTGTATACGTACATAGCCATGCGAAAATGGCTTGATCATAATGCTAATGTTGTTAGTTATATTCGGTCATGTTATAAGCTTAAATTTTGGGAGGTAAGTTTCATGGTAAATAATTTGCAATGTTGGTTACATGATTCGACAATGAGGAATTGTAAGTAGGGTGTATATTTGGTTTATTAGTTAGCTCATTTTAGAAGTATGAAAAGTGGTATAATATAGCTTGATAAAATAATAAAATGAGTGATTATGAAATGTGCTATATATGTATTAGTAAATTCAGCTTTGGTATATGGTTCATTTGATTAGCTTGTATGGTAAAAAAAATGTTATGATTTATTAAGGTTAAATTGATAGCCGAAAGGTGTTTATTTGAATGGTTGGACATAGGAGGTTTAAACATGGTAAATTGGATGTGAAATAGGTAAGCTTGAATTATCAGTTTTGCTAACTTTTATTTTGATAAAGTGGGTATAGACTTCATAAGTAATTTGTTAGCTGAATAAATGAAGAGATGAATGGTTAGGTATATATATATTAACTTGGATCGGTTATTGATCTTGCAAAATGGATGTATTATAATTTGTATTTGTGTCCGAAATCAATAAAATGATATTATGGTGACTTGCATATGAATTAGTAAAGTACAAGACCATGTTTTATTATGTGGTAATGTTTGATAATGTTTCTTGTATAGATGTTATTAAAGGCATAAGGTATGTATTGTTATGACTTAATAATTCGAACGAGCATAGTTTTATAAAAGATACGTTTTATATTTAATTAATGTAATGTGATAAGCTTATTAATGATTTGAATATTCGCATGTTATGATTGTAGGTTATATGGTTTGGCTCTTGGATTTATATAGCATTTGTAATATGATTTTATATATATGAAAGAGTTAAATAAGCACGATTAGATTTTGTTAAATATGAGTTTCTTATGATTGACATGTGATTCGAAGAGTGGATTTATGATGCATGTGAAATATGATATAGATATATATATATTAGTTGGTTTGACTATTTGAATAAATAAATGATAATGACTTGGTTGATTTTCAGAGTATGGTTTGAAATATGAATTTTGGTTCAAAAGATTAAGTAAAGTTATGGCTTCTGGGTTCGTGAATGATTAATGTATTATTAAATCAAAGTATGAGTTATAATTTTGATCGGTAATACTCGTAATGCTGTTCCGGCGACGGATGTGGGTTAAGGGTGTTACAACTCATGTGCACCTGTAACACTCATCATAAAACTTTAGCCTTCTTATTAACAGATCAACTTGATCACTTTCTCTGTTAGTATACTTAGCACATCGATGGATACCCATAATGTCATTCTCATGGTAAGATGCCAACACCTTATCCTAGATATGGTCTTACATGGGATCTCAAGTCAATGCCGAAGCCATATCCCAGATATGGTCTTACATGGGATCTCATACCGATGTCGATGCCATGTCCCAGACATGGTATTATACGAGATCTTAAGATAATGTCGATGCCATGTCCCGAACATGGTCTTATACAAGATCTCTCTTAGATGCCCACGCCATGTCATAGACATGGTCTTACAGGGGATTTATATTTCATCTCGGTGCTGAAGCCATGTCCCAGACATGGTCTTATACGGGACCACATGTTGATGCCAATGCCATGTCCTAGACATGGTCTTACATGGGATTTTGATTCGGTGTCGATGCCATATCCCAGATATGGTCTTACATGGGACCTGCATAACTCATGACCACGGTATATTTAACACATAATCGAAATTACTCAACTATAGCTTCATCTTGTCTTGGTAAGATCATAATAATCAATTGCATGAATTATACAAATTTCATACAATGTCATATTAATGACTTCATAGAATTCATGAATTCTTAGAAAATCATCACAATAAATTTTCATAAATCATAGAAGGGTAAATTATCACATACAACTTACCTCGGTTCCAAAACGAGGGTGAATTTCGATTCAGTCCACTACTTTGCTTTTTCCCCGGTTTCGATCCAGGCTTCGTGTTTCTTGATCTAGAATGACAAATTTAACTTATTTAGCACTCACATTGGCTAATTAGCCCAAAATTCATACTTTGGAAAAAATTATAATTTTTCCCTTTAACTTTCGCATATTTGCAAAATGGTCCCTAGGCTCGTAAAATGAAATGCACTTATTTTCTTAACTACCCAACCCTAGCCGAACCTTTCATGTGCTCATAACAGCCCACATTTCTCATCAATTCGTACATTTACTACACATTTTACTAACTTTGCAATTTAGTCCCTAGTAGGGACTTTCATGATAAATCACCTAAAGAAAGGTGTTTACTACACTTTAAACTTTCATATTCTACCACTAGACATCAAAATACTTGCATGTCATGCATGGGTATTTTTTTTTGGCATAAACCCTAGCTCAAATTAGTGGTAGAAATAGTTAGATTAAGCTACACGATTTCAAAAATACGAGGAGTATGAAAAATGGGGCTTGGAGTCACTTACTTTGAGCTTGAAAATGAAAGAAACCCTATCTATGGAGGCTCTTCAAATTTGGCACACTAGGGAAGAAGATGATACCATTTTGGCTTTCTTTTTCCCTTTTTCTTACTTAACTTTACCAAATGACCAAAATGCCCTTTAGCCATTTCTTTAGAAAATTTTCCTTCCATTGGCATTTTTGCCCATCATGCTAATAAATGGTTTAATTGCTAAATAAGGACCTCCACTAATTTTCCTCATGCTATTTCATACCTAAACCTTCTAGAAACTCATATTTTGCAACTTTTGCAATTTAGTCCTTAAGGATAAATTAATGACATTTTCTCAAAATTTCCTTCATGAAATTTTCTCACTATTATGAAATCATATCATAAATTCCAAAATAATCATGAATTATATTTTTCTACTTTGAATTTGTGGTCTCGAAACCACTATTCTGACTAAGCCCTAGTTCGGGTTGTTACATGAAATATATGGGTTTTAATCCATAAAGGTACTTGATTGAATTGGGATTTTAAATTAGGGGTCCTTATATGGTAAATAGGCCATTTTAACCTTGTTTGGGCAAAATTTGCCCAAGGAAGGATAAAAATAACAAAGGTTTCAATGAAGGGCATTTTAGTCATTTGGATAATTAAAGAAATAAAAACGAAAAATGAACCAAAAATTTATCCATCTTCCTCATGTGTTGGCTGAACATAGCAAGGGACCATAGCTAGGGTTTTCACAACTTCTCAAGCTCATAGTAAGTGACTCATAGCCCGTTTTTAATGCTTTTCGTATTTTTGAGATTCTCGTAACTTGATTTAGCCATTTCCACCACTATTTTGAGCTAGGGTTGATGTTTAAGATTTTTCCCATGAATGACATGCATGTATTTTGATGACGAGTGGTAGAATATGAAAGTTTAAAGTGTGGTGAACAACTTCTACTAGGTGAGTAAAAAGGACTTATTTGTAAAAGATGAAATGTGGTGTGCATAAGTTGTGCAATAGTGGAAATTATGGGTTGCTATAAGAGGAAAAATGGCTCAACTAGGCCTAAAATGCATGAAAATTGAATGAAAATCATAAACCGAGCCTAGGGACTAAAGTTGTAAAATTTAGAAAGTTAAGGGTCAAATTGCAAAATTTGCTATAGGAAGATTTTGGGCTGTTTTGAATAATGTGATTATTAAATGAGCTAAACGTGTCGTTATAGAATGAGAAGAACGAGGAATCGACCTTGACCGAGGCAAGGGCAAGGTTTCGGACTAAATTGCAAACTATTGTATTTTGTTATCAATGTAAGTTTATATGTAAGTAATACATCGATTTTAAATTTTATAATAATAATAATTTAATATATGTTATGGATAATGTTGGATGATTTCTATGATTTTGAGAATTGTGGAAATTTGGAGTTCCGGATTGAACCTTCAGAAAATGAAAGATACGGATAATGTGTAGCTAGGTCACATGTGTGGTTTCGAGGGTAGGACACCATGTGTACAAGAAAGCTATGAGATACAATATGGTAGCGAGGTCACATGTGTAATACAGTGTGTATACCCTGTGTACAAGAGAGCTACGAGATAACAATTTTATAAGTAGCTAGGTCACATGCGTAATACTGGGTGTATACCATGCGTACACGAGAGCTACGGGTTAAAAATAGCTAGGTCGCATGTATGGTACAGAGGGTACATCATGTAGACATGAGAGCTATGTTATATGTAGCTAGGTTGCATATGTGATTCTGAGTGTTGGACACCATGTAGACACGAGAGCTACGAGATTTAATGGCTAGGTCACATGGGTGATATTGAGAGTTCACCATGTGTACACGAGAGCAGGATTATGTGTTGGTGGAGATATGTGTTGAAACCATCGAGTATCAGATGTTATTCCGAAGGGTTCAACGGGAAAGCTTACTAAGAGAGATTTGTGTGGTTATAAGGTGTGTAAGAGCAGGTGTATTTATGAGCTAGTGAGTATGTAGGCAAGTGTATATGTGTGCAAGGGTGCGTGAACTTAAGTATGTGTAAATAATGTGCTTGGTATGTTGTAATATTGGTAAGGTTAAGTGAGCAAGTTGATATGTGATGATATGATTTTTTGGACATTAAGAGAGTTGGTATGATGTTAATTATTTGCATATAGACTTACTAAGCTTTTTAAAGCTTACTCCTTTCTCTTTTTCCTTATTTTACAGAGTAGTCAAGCCAGCTCAGAGATTAGGAAGCATCGAAGGATCACCCACACTATCTACAACGTTCTTTTGGTATTATAATATGAATTCTTTTAAACTATGGCACGTATAGGGACTTAGTGGAGTTGTAAGTGTCAAGTAGGTTTGGCTATCATGTGGGCATTTGTCTTTTGATAAGTTGCTTTGTAATTAAGACCATGTTGTAACACCCTAAAAATCCTAAACTTTCTTTTATGGTTAAGATGTGTATGGTGTGTTTGATATTTTAGTCAAGTGTTATTAAAGTGTTAAAGGGCCATTTATTAAGTTTTGAGTTCGAGCTTTGAGGTGGAGAAATTTCTGTCAAATGTTAAAAGAACCCTGTTTGTGAGTGTCAGGGCTTTTAAATAAATGGAGAAGAAATAAGACACAAGTGAGGTTATGGTGTAGTGGCTAAGTGGCGCCACTTAGGGAGCAATGAGGTAGGTCAATAGCTGGCAAGGGGATCCTTGGTTCGAGTGCTAGCATGGTAATATTTTGGATTTATTTTTACACTATGGACAGCTAGTAGTGGCATTGGAGTTGAACTCTGAAGGAAGTGATCAGAATAGAAATTCAAGTAAGTGATAATAGAGAAAACTTAGAAAGAGATTGAGGAGTAGAGAAGTGGAGCCGAATTGGGAATTTGGGGATAGCCAAATTCGGCTATAGTATATCTAGGTGTCGATTTTGGGAATTCTAGGCTAATGCTAAATTCTTCCTTTCTATTTTGCCGAAAACACTTTTTTCTCCAAATATCTAAATGCCGAAATCCCTTATTATTTCTCTTTTATTTTGTGCCGATTTCTTTCCTTCCTCTCTTATCAAACCCTTTTCTTTCTTGCTCATAGTTGACCTTCCCTAAAGTCGTATATCTTTTAGCCAAAATTTTATGGTGCTGCCACTTTGTCTTCAACGTTGGCTGATCGATTCTCGTGTAAGTACTTTACTTTCTTTTAGTTGGTCATTCTAGTACTGATTCTATCTCTCCCTTACTCTTTCTAAATCGATTTTGGTAGGGATTAGTATCGAATCTCAGATTTCAGATCTCTGCCGAATTGCTCATTAAGCATTTTAGGGTTTTGGGTAAGTATTCCACTTTTATTGGTTAAGGTTGGCCTAATGGTCATGAGTGGTTTAAAGGTGACTTTAGATGATTTCAAGTCACTTTTTGTTTAGTTCTTAATGATTAAGATTGATGCAAATTTAAGAAATACTCGTGATTAGTGATCAAGGAAGGGCTGTTAGGGCTTGTCGTCCAAGGTAAGGCAAAGGTGGGATTACAGTTTTTGGTAATAGTATTTGATAAGTGTATGATTAACTGTTGAGTGAAACTGATTGTAGGTTCATGGCTAAGGGGTTCATAGCACGTTTTGTTAAGCATGTGTGTAGATACACTTCACACATAAATAGATCGGTAAATCCCGAAATGCCGAAATGCCGAAAAGCTGAAAGTTTGGCTATGGTAGTCGTACGAGTGCGTGAAAACTCGTATGAGGGTAATCAATGTGTTATCAGAGACCCCATGAGCGATCTCATGGACTTGGGTCACATTTTGGCCAGCTGAGCTAGAATGGGCCAAACAGGTCGGACGGGCTCCTGGGCCCAGATAAGCAAAAATTGGTAGATTGGTAAGAATTGATGAGCTGATTAAGTTGGTTGTATGGCTTGGAGTAGATTTAGGACTGATGGGTCATATAAATGTGACTAGGCCTAGTGGGCCATAAAAATGTGATTAGGCCTAATGGGCTATATGAATGTATGTGGACTCGTTAGGGTTATGTAATGGACTTTTAGGCCTAGTTTCTAATGAATCCTTAAGCGGCATAAAACTTAATTAATTTATCAAGTGCATCTGTGGACAAGTCATAAGGTTAGAGTGTGGCAATGAGCATATGCATGTCTAGGATTGGATCTAAGTAGAGCTTGGTACTTAAGCGATCTTAGTGACCCACCTTCTCTTCTCTAGAATCCTACCTGGTGCATAGTGTCTGTTCACTTTAGCCAATGAGCACTTGTTGACGGGCAAAACTTCGTAATTAAGACTCATATTGTTAAGAAATTACCAAACTACCCTGTAAGGTAGAAATTACGCAAAACACACTTGTAGGATAAAATTACTAAAATACCCCTATGTGATATAAGTATGATTTGTATGGCATATGTGTATTATGATGCATTCATGAGATTATATATTGCATATGGGTTGGGTTATGATTGGCAGAAATGTATATGAGGGTCGTACGGTCGCTTGACGACTGTGGATCCAACGAAGGCTTTTAAGCCACGAGTAGATCTGCTGTAATGATGAGTAGTGCCGTAACCGGTGCTACAACGAAGGCTTTTAAGCTACGAGCAGTTTTGCTACAACGATGAGTGGTGCCGCAACTGGTGTCACAACAGGTGTATAAGGATGTGTGGGTCGAGTATCTCCCCACAAAAGTGTTGGGTTGGAAGGGGGTGTACAGGGTTGGTTATGGGTAATTGCACATTGCATAATCATATTGATTTTGTGATATGGGCTCGGGCCCAACTGAGGCCACTATGGGCTTAGGCCCAAAGGCCATTGTGTATTGTGATATGGGCTCAGGCCCAACTGAGGCCACTATTGGCTAAGGCCTAAAGGCCACCGATATTGAATAAGGCTTAGACCCAATCTGATTGTTGCATGATTACTTGTTTGATAAGGGTCATACATACTGAGTTTTGAAACTCACTCCCTCTTTTTATTTTTTTTTCAAGTGACCCTTAGTAGGCGGCTCGACGTAGGAGAGAACTTGGAGGTGGCCACACTACACTGCTATTTACTTTGAGGATTACTAGTTTTATTTACTTTCCTTATTTTACATTGTTTTATTGGGTTGTAATAAGGCCTTTTATCTTTGGTATGATTCTATATTTGGATTTTAAAATTATTATAACTGCTAAAGTTTCAAACTCAAGCGGGATTTCTTAAATTAAACATGTTTTCTAAATCAACATAAATATCTGAACGTTTTCTTAAAACATGAGCTTTCACTGTAAGTTAACAAGATATGTACACTTGGGTTTTCAACTTATAAACTCAAAGCTTTTACTCAAACTCACCTAAACTTTTGATTAAGTGAACCTTCTAATGAACATGTTTTAAACTAAGTTATTTTTTTTAACAAAACTGTTTTGAAAATAAACCTTTATTCGAACCACGGACGGAAAAATGTCTTCAAAGTCTTCTAAGTATACGATTTATACGAGTCACCCTTTAATGTGACACTGCCTAATTTGGCCATAACGTCTGGGCCGAGTTTGGGGATGTTACACATGTGATATGGCCAATGATGATATTGGTTTTTATATATATATGTATATATCTTTATGAGGTAATTCATGAAATGCTTGATGTGCTTGTGTGTAGATGAATTGATATATGTTGTTAAACTATCAAATGTGGTCATTTAGAAGCCTAAAAATGTGTATGGTGTATGGTGATAAAAATGGTAGAAGTTTGTATGTGTTTTGTGGCAAAAGATGGCTTGGAAAATAGCCAAACTTAGGGCCATACGGTCGGCCACCACGGCCATGTGTGTAGGGCGTGCGAAACCTGCATGAAAATTTTGAAGATGAAGGACATCACACGGCCTAGTCATACGGGCGTGTTCCATGGCCGTGTAACCAAATTTGCATTCTGACGTCATAAACAAAATACTCCAATTTTGCTCACAGGGTGACCACATGGGCATGTTGAGGCCATGTGAAGGACACGGGCGTGTGCTCGGTAGTGTGAAAACCCCTATAGGTTCGAAATGAAAAATAAATTTGCAATAATTCCACACAGGTTGGGGACATTAGCAATAAAACAGTTTGGTCAGCAGCAATTGTATGAATTTGAAAAATCACCAAAAATGGTGGAAATCGAACTAATGGTTGAATAAGAGATGAATTTAAATCTTATTGAGTCTATTTTCACATAAAAGAAACGGTGTGAGAAAAAGAATTTTATATTATGAGATATTTGAATTTTCATGGAATAGAGTTAGGTTGGTTTCAGAATCTCCTATTCTGACTTTGGAAAATCATTAAAAAATGTAAAAAAATAATTATGAGTTGTAAGTTATATAATTCAAATCCAGTATGAGGAGATAAGTAATTTTTAGTGAAGTGCAGTCGGAACTGTAGGGTAGTGGAATAGGGGAGACTTTAGAGAATAAAATGTACTTATTGGCTAAACCAAAAATATTTTAAATTTTATGGTAAGAAGATATGGGAGCCTAGTTTTAGAAAAAAATTAGCGGATCTTAATTTGGAGTTCTGTAGCTCTAGATGTAAATAATTTAGTGATTGTGACTGGAATAGACAACTTGTTTTGAACTTGAGTAAATGGTGGATCTATGTATAGTTATGATTATATTTTGAAGTTTTATAAAAGCATTTTAATAATTTGTTTATTATTTACATACCTACTTACTAAGCTATATGCTCACTCACCAAGCTAACCCGGGATATGTAAATCATCGGTGATCCATCCATACTATCATCAATCTTTTGGTATTTTGAAATAAATATTTACAATTATGGCATGTATAGAGGACTTGGTTATTTTGTTATATGTCATAACTGATTTGACGTAAAATGTTGGCCTTTTATATTTGATAGCTCATTTTGTTTAAGGCTATCGATGTTAGCTAATATTAGGCAAGTTATATGTTTATGATGATGCAATTTATGAGATGCATGATTGGGTTGAATGAGAGTGTAATGAAAATTGAAAAGTTTTAAATTTGGATGAAATTTTTATGTCTCGGTTCAGTTCGACTGTATGTGTTTTATTTTGGTAATGCCTCCTACCTTGTTTGGCGTTGAACACGGGTAAGGGGTGTTACATTTTAGTGGTATCAGAGCTAAGGTTTAGTCAGTTTTCAGGCTAGCATAACGTGTGTGAAAGTCTATCTATACATGCCATAAATATATTGTGATAGTGTGGTGACTCCTGACAATTTAAATTGTGTTTTTATATAGTAAATGGATCCCAACTGAGCTGTAGCTGATGACGTAGAGAGTATTCCGTTGGCTCCCTCGCAAGGGACCGCACCAATTGAAAGTAGATCTGAAACACGTAGTCAGGGAGATATGGTTGAGGAAGCCTTTCTCCATATGATGAGTAATTGGTATATAGAATTTGTTTAAGCAAATCCAAATTCTCAACCTCTTCCACCCCCTACTATTCCTCAATCGGTCCCTATAACTCCTCAAGGTGTTGATTTGGTAAGATTGAATTAGCTTCCAGTTGATAAGATCTGAAAGTAAGGGGCTGAAGAGTTCAGAGCTAATATAGATGATGATCCCGAGAAAGTAGAGTTTTGGCTTGAGAATTCTATTCGGGTATTTGATGAACTTTATTGGACTTCCGAAGAATGCTTGAAATGTGCTTTATTTTTACTGAGGGATTTAGCATATCATTGGTGGAAGACACTGGTACCCGTGGTTTTGAAAGAAAGGGTTACATAGGATTTCTTTCAAGAGGAATTGAAAAAAATTACATAAGCCAGCTGTTCATTGATCAAAAACAGAAAGAGTTTCTCGAGCTGAAGCAAGGTAAAATGTCTATGGTAGAATATGAACATGAATTTGTTAGACTCAGCAAGTATGCCCAAGAATAGGTGTCTACCAAGGCCATTATGTGTAAGAGATTCGAAGATGGACTGAATGAGGACATCAGACTGTTAGTTGGAATCTTAGAATTGAAGGAATTTGTTGTGTTGGTTGATCGAGCTTGCAAGGCCGAAGAATTGAACAACGAAAAAAGAAAAGCTATTATTGAGGCTCGAGATGCAAGAAAAAGGCCAATGAGTAAGTCATTCCAATCTCAGTCAAAGAAGTCCAAAGAGATAAATCCTTGATTGACTGTTTCAGCTAGATATTCGCACCGAGACCATGGAAGATCATATTTGAGTCCTAAAACTCAAGCTACTTCAATCGCAAGTGTGGGTAGTGTTAGATCCAATAGACCTGAATGTCAACATTGTGGCAGACGGCATCCCAACGAGTGTTGGGTAATTAACCGAGCTTGTTACCAGTGTGGTTCTCAAGAGCACTATATTAAATATTGCCTAGAGAAGGCTGAAGACGGAAAATTTCAGAGTGTTAGACAGGGTAATACTGCTAGTAGAAATAGACCACTGAGAAATGCTAGAAGTGGAGCTAGCAATAAAAGTGTAGCGAAAGATTTAGTTGAGAGGTCAGAAGCGAGAGCACCTACTAGAGCTTATGCCATACGTGCTCGAGAGGATGCCTCATCTTTTGATGTGAATTCTGGTACATTTGCTCTCTATGATACTACTGTTATTGCATTGATTGACCCCAGTTCTACTAATTCCTATGTTTGTGTGAATTTAGTATCTAGTAAGAGTTTACCTGTAGAGCTTACTGAATTTTTGATTAAAGTGTCAAACCCATTAGGCAAATATGTGTTAGTAGATAATGTTTGCAATAATTTTCCTTTGATGATTTAAGGCCACTGTTTTCCAGCTAATCTGACATTATTACCATTTCATGAGTTTGATGTTAATTTGGGTATGGATTGGTTGACATTACATGATGCCAAGGTAAATTGTAGATAGAAAACCCTTGAGTTGAAATGTGAAAACGGTGAGATTCTTTGGGTTAAAATAGATGAATCAAATAAATTGCTTATGGTGATTTCGCACATGTCTACTCAGAGATACATGAGAAAAGGCTGTGCAACTTATCTTGCATATGTATTGAATACTGAGATGTCTGAGTCGAAGCTCGAATCAGTGCTGGTAATCTATGAATTCCCAGATATATTTGCAGAAGAACTGTCTGGGTTGCCTTCGATCAGAGAGATAGAGTTTGCCATTGATTTGTTGCCTAAGACAGCACCTATCTTGATTGCTCTGTATAGAATAGCTTCAACTGAATTGAAAGAATTAAAGGTTCAATTGCAAGAGTTAACAGATAAGCGATTTGTGAGACCGAGTTTCTCTCTATGGGGTGGTCCAATATTGTTTGTAAAGAAAAATGATGGATCTATGGGACTTTGTATTGACTAACGACAGCTCAACAAGGTAACTATAAAGAACAAGTATCCATTGCCAGGAATTGATGATTTGTTCGACCAGTTGAAAGAGGTGACAGTGTTTTCAAAGATCGATTTGAGATCCGATTAGAATCAGTTGAGAGTTAAAGAGTCAGATGTGCCAAAAACTGCTTTTAGAACGAGGTATGGACACTATGAATTTCTTATGATGCCTTTCAGTTTAACTAATGCTCTAGCTATTTTTAAGGATTTGATGAACCGAATTGTCTAACCGTATTTGGATAAGTTTGTAGTTATGTTTATCGATGACATCCTGATTTACTCCCGAGATGAGTCCGAGCACGCTGAACATTTAAGAACTATGTTGCAGATTTTGAGAGAAAAGAAACTATTTGCAAAGTTTAGTAAAAGTGAGTTTTGGCTTCGTGAAGTTAGATTTTTGGGACACATAGTTTCGGGTGATGGTATTCGGATTGATCCGAGCAAAATTTTGACAATTGTTGATTGGAAACCTCCAAAGGAGGTTAGAAGTTTTTTGTGCTTAGCCGGGGTATTATCAGCGATTTGTCGAGGGATGTTCGATGATTGCTACTCCTATGACTAAGTTGCTATAAAAGAATGTAAAGTTTGAGTGGACAGACAAATGTCAAAAAAGTTTCGAGAAGTTGAAAGCACGATTGATTGAAGCATCGGTTTTAGTACAACTTGAGTCAGGGAAAGAATTCATGATTTATAGTGATGCGTCATTGAATGGTCTTGGTTGTATATTAATGCAAGAGGGCAAAGTGGTGGCTTATGCATCGAGATAGTTGAAACAGCACGAGAAGAATTACCCGACGCACGATTTGGAATTTGCAACCATTGTTTTTGCTTTGAAGATTTGGCTTCATTATTTGGATAGTGAGAAATGCTGAATCTTTACTGATCACAAGAGTCTGAAGTATCTGATGAATCAAAAGGATTTGAATGTGTGACAACGAAGATGACTTGAGTTGCTAAAAGACTATGAGTTGGTGATCGATTATCATCCAGGAATACCATGAGCAGAAAATCCTTGGTTGCTCTGAGACCTACAAGTATGAGTTTGGCTTTGTCTGATGATGGTTTGATTTTGGCCGAGTTGAGGGCTAAACCATTATTTCTTTAGCAGATTTGTGAAGCAGAATGATAGTGAGATGCAAGCCAAGAGAGCTTAGTGAGGATCGGGTTGTGATTTAGATTTTTGAAGCGGACTAGATGATTACTTGATGTTTTGGGATCGGGTATGTGTACCAAAAGATGATGATTTGATTCAAAAAATTTTACATGAGGCATACAGTGGTTGTTTGTCAGTTCATCCGGGTAGTACAAAAATGTATAGTGATTTGAAAAAATTGTATTGGTGGCCGGGCATGAAAAGAGACATTTTTGAGTTTGCATCAAAGTCTTTGATTTGCCAACAAGTGAAAGCTGAGCATCAAGTGCCTTCGGGTTTACTTCAACCAGTGATGGTTCCCGAATGGAAATGGGACAGAATCATAATGGATTTTGTGACCGGTTTGCCTCTGACTCTGAAAAACAAAGATGCCGTTTGGGTTGTGGTGGAGATTGACAAAAGCGGCTCATTTTATACTGGTACATACCAACTGCTCACTTGATAGGTTGGCTGAGTTGTATATTGATGAAATTGTGATATTGTACAGGGTGCCTATGTCTATTATTCAGATAGAGATTCGAGGTTCACTTCGAGGTTTTGGAAAAAGCTGCAAGAAGCTTTGGTTACAAAATTGAATTTTAGCACTGCGTTTCATCCGTAAATCGACGGCCAATCCGAAAGAGTAATTCAAGTCCTTAAAGAATGCTCCGATGTTGTGTTTTAGAATTTGAAGGTAGTTAGGGGAAATACATACCTTTGGTAGAATTTGCCTACAACAATAGTTATTAGTTAAGTATACAAATGGCACCATACGAAGCATTGTATGGTCGCCAGTGTCGAACTCCTTTGTATTGGACCGAGCTCAGTGAGAAATAGATTCAAGGGGTTGATTTAGTTAGAGAAACTGAGGAAAAGTGAAAGTAATTTGTGATTGTTTGAAAGCTGCTTCAGATCGACAAAAGTCATATGCTGATTTAAAAAGAAAAGAAATTGAATTTCAGGTGGGTGATAAAGTATTTCTGAAAGTATCCCCGTGGAAGAATATTTTGAGATTTAGCAAAAAAGGCAAGTGGAGTTCGTGTTTTATTGGGCTGTATGAGGTTATCAAAAGGATTGGACCAGTGGCGTATCGGTTAGCTTTACTGGAAGAGTTAGAAAGAATTCATAATATGTTTCATGTGTCGATGTTGCGACGCTATCGTTCTGACCCTTCACATTTGATTTCTCTGACAGAGATTGAGGTTCGGCTGGGTATGACTTCTGATGAAGAACCGATTAAGATTTTGGCCCGGAAAGTTAGACAATTGAGAAATAAAAGTATAGCCTTAGTGAAAGTGTTGTGGCAAAGACATGGTGTGGAAGACGCTACGTGGGAACAGGAGGAAGCCATGAGAAAACAGTACCCAAACCTCTTCACCGGTAAGATTTTCGGGGACGAAAATCCCTAAATGGGGAGAGTTGTAACAGCACAATTTAAGGCCTAAATGGAATAGTGGTTTCGAAACCATAAATCTGAAGTAGTAAAATTTATTACAATTAGGTTTTAATATTTACTGTGAGATTGAATGATTGTGTGAAATTTTCGTTACGAAATTTTAATGTTTGGGTGCCTAATTTGGTATCTAGGACTAAATTGAAATAGGTTAAAAATGTGTGTTCTAGATCATAAAGGTACTTGTGAGTAATGGGTTTTTAAAGTGGAGGTCCTTAGATAGTAATTAGACCATTATACTTTAGTTTGGACAAAAATACCCAAGGAGTAATAAAATACTAAAGGTTTTTAATGAAGGGCATTTTGGTCATTTGGTTAATAAAAGAATAAAATGGAAAAAATAAGCCAAAATTGTGTTCATCTTTCTTTAACCTTGGCTGAACCTTTGGGAGAACACTATAGCTAGGGTTTTTCATCTTTCAAGCTCAATAGTAAGTACATACTAGCCCCGTTTTTAATGTTCTTTACATTATCGAGATCCTCATATCTCAGTTTAGCTATTTCCACCATTTTTTTGAGCTAGTGTTTGTGTTTAAAAATTTACCCATGGATGACATGCATGTATTTTGATGTTTTATGGAAGAATATAAATGTTTGGAGTGTGATAAACAACTTTTACTAAGTGATTTTTGATGAAATTGCATAAAAGGACTAGTTTGTAAAAAACTTGTAAAATGTGCGTAAGCGTGTGATTTAATGCAAATTGTGGATTGCTATAGTTATGAAAATGGTTCAGCTAGGCCTAAAATGCAAGGAAATTGGATAAAAATTATTTTTTGAGCCTAGGGAAAAATTGTAATTTTGTAAAACTTTAGAGGCAAAATTGTAATTTTTGCCATAGGATGTTTTTGGGCTGATTTGAATATTGTGAGTATTGAATAAGTCAAATGTGTTATTATAAACCAAGAAAGACGTGGAATCGACCTTGATTGAGGAAAGGAAAAGATTGTGGACTAAATTGCAAAATTACTATATTTTGCACTGAGGTAAGTTTGTATGTAAATAATGCATCGTGTTATTTACGTTTTACTATTTTGATATATTTTATTTTGTATGACTGAATATTGAATGGCTATTTGATGTATTCGACAAAGTGGCAATAAGTGAGAAATTTCCCAGTTGAACCTTAGGAATATAAATGGATAAAAGTGACATGCCACTAAGGATCTAAGTGAAACAAGTCCATGGCATCTAGGTGAAATAAGTCCATGGCATTGTGCAAAGTGAAAGAAATTCATGGCACCTAAGTGAAATAAGTCCATGGTATTGTGTTAAGTGAAACAAGGCCATGGCAGCTAAGTGAAATAAGTTCATGGCATTATGCTAAGTGAAACAAGTCCATGACATCTAAGTGAAATAAGTCCATGTCGTTGTGCTAAATGTGATTAGCTCAAGAACGAGCCTATGTGAAACTTGGGAAATGAAGTAGCTTTGGCTACAAGACGAGCCTATGTGAAACTTGTGAGATGAAGTAGCTTTGGGTACAAGTGTGGCACTATGTGAAACATCCCAATGTATCCATTAATACTCCGATGTATTCAATGAGAAATGACTAAGTGTAAACGAATATGACTAAGTGATGAATAAGTGTAGGTATGTGTGTGTAAACTTATGAGCAATATGCTTGATATATGATCGAACTTTGGTAAGATTGATATGGGTAAGTGTTACTATGAAAGTTAATACAAAGAAAATTTATGAAAGAGTAAAATTAGCAATAAAACAGTATGGACATCAGCAATTGTATGACTTTGAAAAATCACCAAAAAATGGTGAAAATCGAATTAGAGGTTGAATAAGATATGAAATTAAAGCTTATTGAGTCTAATTTCACATAAAAGAAACGTGTAAGAAAAATAATTTTATATTATGAGAAATTTGAATTTTTGTGGAACAGAGTCAGATTGATTTTGGAATCTCCTGTTTTGACTTTGGAAAAGAATTAAAAACTGTACAAAAAAATTATGGGTTGTAAGTTATATTCTTAAAATCCTTAATGAGTCTATTTTGAAGAGAAATAGACGGGAACATCATCCAAATCTAGTATTAGGAGAGAATTAATTTTTAGTGAAGAGCGGTCAGAGTTGTCGGATAGCAGAATAGGGGAGACTTTAAAGAATAAACTGTAATTGGCTAAACCAAAAATTCAGAAAATTTTATGGTATGAACATATGTGAGTCTAGTTTTAGGGAAATTTAGTTGATCTTAATTTGGTATTCTATAGCTCTAGGTATAAATAATTTAGTGACTATGACTCGAATAGACAACTTGTTTTGAACTTGAGTAAATGATGAATCTATGAGTAGTTATGATTGTATTATTTTGAAAATTTATTTTGAAGTTTTATAAAAGCATGTTAATAATTTGTTTATTATTTACATACCTACTTACTAAGCTAGATGCTTACTCTCCTCTCTTTTCCCTTGTTTTATAGTGTCACCAAGCTAGCTCAGTATACGGGAGATCGTCGAAGATCCATCTACACTATCATCAATTTTTTGGTATTTTGCAATCAATATTTAGAATTATGACATGTATAGAGGATTTGGTTATTTTGTTATATGTCATAATTGATTTGGCCTAAAATGTTGGCCTTTAATATTTAATGGCTCATTTTGTGTAAGGCCATCGATGTTGGCTAATATTAGTCAAGTTATATGTTTATGACGATGCAATTTATGAGATGCATGATTGAGTTGATTGAGCGTGTAATGAAAATTGAAAGGTTTTAAATTTGGATAAAATTTTTATGTCTCGATTTAGTTTGACTATATGTGTTTTGTTTCGGTAATGCCTCGTACCCTGTTCCGGCATTGAACCCGGGTAAGGGGTGTTACATGACCTTAGTAGCACTTGTGTAGTCAAACTAGCATAGAACTCTCGAACTAATTTAGCATCAAGAAGTGAACGAGCATCACAAATTCATTCCCACCTGATAGCATTGATTTTCTTTCTAATCAGTATAGGAACAATCATCAAATCATTACTGTTTTCCGGCCTCATAGGTTGATGTTTGAAGATTGAATCAAATCTCTCTTTCACTTCTTCATCAGTCAAAATCTTGTTTTTAAGAGTAGTCTTTGACGATCTAGTTCTTTTGTGAGAAATGGTTTCTTTTCCTGAAATTTCAGCAAAATTTTTACACAAGGGGGAAAAGAGAAATTGGCAATGTGGTTGGGACTTGCTACAGTAAACACCTTGAAACAGCAAGGAAGGTACGACGATGACAACAATGTGTGACTGCAATAGCGGTAACAACGGCGATATGTAGCAGTAACGATGGTGCTGCAGTAATCGTCTTGCAGCGCCAATAGGTGATTTCAATAACAAGGGAAGAGAAATTAGGGTTTCTTTTGCGATTTGAGGCTAACGGTACTAGAGGGAAATTTAGGGATTTTTAGGTTTAAGTAAATTGCTTTGAAGGATATAAAAAATAGTAGAATGACGAGGGTTTAGATAGGGAAGAATTAGGGCAACATGTAGCAAAAATTTAGCTACATTAGGGTTACTTGGGCGGCAAGTAATGGGAGTGGCGGTAATAAGTATGGATCTTAGGCCTCAAACTCATACTATATTTATAGACTTACTCAAGAAAAAAAAAACTGATTAGTAATGGGGCCAAATTTGACCCCCTTTATTAACATAAAAATTTCAAATTTAAACAAAACAAATAAAACTTAAAAATTTTAAATCTTAATTAGAAAATTTCTTCTTAACGATTTACATTAAATTAATTCCTAGGAAAGGTTGGAAGGGTCACAACGGTCCCACTTAAGTTTTAATCTCCTTAGACAGAATTAATGAAATGTACTAAGTTAAGAAAATAAGTTCTACTTATTTATTTATTTACAAAACGAGTTCATGAAAAATCAGGGGTCTGTTAATTTGAACCAGGATTCAACTCACTCAACTTCACCATCCTAGTAGTGTTTGAGACGTTGACCATTAACTTTAAGTGTACCTCTGTAATTGTTGTATAATTCAACAACTCCATAAGGATAAACTCGGTAGATGGTATAGGGTCCTTTCCATCGAGATTTAAGCTTCCCAGGAAATAACTTCAACCTTAAATTAAACAACAAAACCTTCTAACCTTCTTTAAACTCGTAAGGTTGTATATGACTATCATGCCATCTCTTAGATCTTTCTTTACGCATTTTGGCATTCACATAAGAAAACAACCTCAGCTCTTCCAACTCATCAAGTTGTAACATCCTTCTCTCACTGGCTTGCTCAAGATAAAAGTTCAATTGTTTCAAAGCCTAATAAGCTCTATTCTCTAACTCTAATGGCAAATGACATGCCTTTCCAAAGACTAACGGATAAGGAGTCATTCCCAACAGTGTCTTAAATGTTGTTCGATATGCCCATAATGCATTATCGAGCCTTCGAGACCAATATTTTCTGCTAGGGCATACTACCTTTCAAGGATACCTCTGATTTCATGGTTCACTCTTTCAACTTGCCCATTAGAGTGGGGGTGATAAGCAATAGCAATCTTGTGCTTAACGTCATATTTGTCAAGCAACCACTTGAGCCATTTGTTCACAAAGTGAGAACGTTCATACTAATAATAGCTCGTGGTGTCCCAAATCGTGTAAACACATGCTTATGTAAGAATCGCATGACTACCTTAGCATCAATTATAGGGTATGCCTCAGCTTCAATATACTTGGATACATAGTCCACAACAATTAAGATGTATTTATTCCCATACGAAACAGGAAATGGGCCTAAGATGTCAATACCGCATAAGTCGAATAATTCAATCTCCAAAATGCTTGTCAAAGGCATCTCATTCCTCCTTGATTTATTTTCGGTCCTTTGGCATTTATCACAGTTCTTCACATAAGCATAAGCATCTTTAAATAGTGTAGGCCAAAAGAAACCTGCTTGCAAAATCTTTGCTGCAGTACGTGAACCACTAAAGTGTCCCCCACTTGGAGATATATGGCAATGAATCAAGATCTCAGTAATCTCACTTTCAAGTACAAACTTTTAGATTATATTGTCTGCACACCGTTTAAACAAAAATGGATCCTCCCAAAAATAATACCGACTATCATGAAGGAATTTCTTCCTTTGTTGGTATGTCATTTCTCGAATGATTATTCCACATGCAAGATAATTGGCAAAACCAGGAAATCAATGTGTTTCATGAATTTGACTTACCTCGAATAAGTGTTCATCTGGGAAATTCTTGTTGATAGACACACATGATCGAGTTACCTCCTCTTGCTCCAACCTCGATAGATGATCAGCTACTTGATTGTCAACACCTTTTCTGTCTTGGATCTCAAGGTCAATTCCTGGAGTAAGAGTATCCAATGAATTAGCCTCAGTTTCGCATCTTTCGTATAATTACGTTAGTCTCTAGTGAAAGTTCTACTTGCATAGTAAATAAGGTGAAACACTTTATTTCTTATTTGACCCATCACAGCTCCAACGACATAATCACTTGCATCGCACATTAACTCAAAACGTGAGTTCTAATCAGGTGTAACAATTATTGGGGTTGAGATTAACCCTTTTTTTAGACTTTCAAAAGCTTCCAAACTTGCTTTGTTGAAATCAAACACTATATCTTTCTCAACAAGAAACACAATGGTTTAGAGATTTTTGAAAAATCTTTGACAAATCTTCGGTAAAAATCGACATGGCCTAAGAAACTTCTGACTTCTTTCACATTAATTGGGGTCGATAATCTTTCAATTACGTCCACCTTTTCTTTATCGACTTCAATTCCTCTCTTCCAGATTTTATGCCCTAAGGCAATCAATTCCTTAACAATAAAATGGTATTTTCCTAGTTAAGGACGAGATTCGTCTCTTCACATCTCTTTAGTACCTTAGCCAAATTACTCAAATAGATATCATACATTTTAGCAAAAACAGAAAAATCATCCATGAAAACCTCAACAAAAATTTTAACCATATCACTAAATATTACCATCATGCATCATTAAAATGTTGTAAGTGCATTGCATAAACCAAAAGGCATTTGCCTAAAAGAAAACATACCGTACAGACAAGGAACGATTGTTTTATGTTGGTCCTCCAGAGCTACAACTATTTGGTTATATCCCAAATAACCAACTAAAAAACAATAGAATTCATTACCTACCACTCGATCTAACATCTGATCCATAAAAGGCAATGGAAAATGGTCCTTTTGAGTGGCTTTATTCAACTTTCTATAATCAATACAAATTCTCCAACCAGTGACAGTTCTCGTTGGAATCAACTCGTTACGCTCATTTTCAACAATTGTCCTTCCACCTTTCTTCGGTACACATTGCACCGGACTTACCCACGAACAATCTAAAATAGGATAGATGCTTCTTGCATCTAACCATTTGATCGCTTCATTTCTCACAACTTCTTTCATAATAGGATTGAGTCTTCTTTGCCCATCAATTCGAGATTTTTCACCTTTCTCTAAAATAATTTTATGCATGCAAAAAGAAGGGCTTATACCTTGTATATCAACTATGGTCCAAGCAATTGCTTTCTTAAATGTCTTTAGAATAACAATTAGTTGCTCCTCTCGATCTTTCGTCAGTTCTACTGAAATAATCACAGGCAAAGTGGAACAGTCACCTAAATAAACATATTTCAAATGGGAAGAAAGTACCTTTGGTTTGAGTTTAGGTGGTTCTTCAATTGACAACTTAGGTTGTACAACTTCTCTAATTTTTTAATCCAATGGTTCAAACCGTGGGGATTGAATAAAGTTTCTAGGATTGGCTTCCATCAAAGCCATGTTTTCTTCACCTTCTTCATCCTCCAAAGGGTCAAGATCTAAAGCTTTCTCCAATGGATCTTTTTCAAAATTGCTTTCCATAGAAACCAAGGTCTCTATCTCTTCCATAACTGAACACTCTTCTATCGGATCAGGAAATTTCATCGCTTTAAGAATGTTAAAGGTTACGTGATCGTCTTGAAATCACATGGTGAGTTCACCTTTCTGCACATCAATTAACGTTCTTCCCATGGCTAGGAAAGGTCTCCCAAGAATTACTGGCACTTCCTTATCTGCTTTAAAATCTAAGACAATAAAATCAGCAGGAAAAATAAATTTATCTACTCTTACCAAAACATCCTCGATATTTCCTTCAGGGTATGCTAAAGATTGATCCGCTAGCTGAAGTGTCACAATTGTAGGTCTTACTTCACCTATCCATAGCATCTTGAAAACAGACTTAGGCATCAAGTTGATACTCGCTCCTAAGTCACATAAAGCTTTACCACAGTAAGATTCACCAATGTTACAGGGTATAGTAAAGCTTCTTGGGTCTTTTAATTTTGGTAGCAGCTTGTTCTGCAAGAACGCATTGCACTCCTTTGTCAAGACAACAGTTTTATACTTAATTAGTCATTTCTTTTTGGAGAGCATATCCTTCATAAACTCCACATAATTTAGCATTTGTTCTAAAGCCCCACCAACGGAATATTGATGTGTAATTGCTGTAGAACGTCGAAGAATTTCTTGATTTGTACCCCCTGTTTCTGCTACTGTTGTTGCAATCTTTGCGGATGTGGAGGTGATGGAACTTTTGGTTGAATCAGACAACTCTTTTGAGTAGGTAAATCTGCATCCAAAGAATATGTTAAAGTATTTGAATTTTCTAAGTTAGGATTTACCTTGTTAGTCATTGTAGATTCTGATCCTTTTGATGTAAGAACTTCAACAGCTACTTGACTTTCCTCCTCGGACTCATCTTCACCATCAATCAGTCGGGGTTTCAGACTTTTACCACTTCGCAATGCCATTGCCTTGATATGCTCTTTACCCAAATTTCTTAGATTCTCAGTAATGATTGGTGAGGTTCCTTATGGTCTATTACGAAGCTCTGTAGCTATGTGACCCATTTTGTTTTTTAAATTTTTCAGTGTTGCTGCTTGGCTCTGGATCAAAGTTTCATTCTTTTCTGTGTACGCCTTCAACAAGTTCTCCAAACTATTTGTTGACTCAAATTGAAGTGGTTTTTGAGCTTGCTGATTAAACCCTTGATATTGGTTGGCTCTATGCTACATAAAGTTGTTCGGTCCATTTCCTTGGATGTTCTAAGAAAAGTTAAGATGATTATGCCATGAAGGATTATAGAAGTTGGACTGGGGTCCTTGTCCACTCCTATTTTGATGTTGGTTCCCCACATAGTACATTGACTTAGGATTTGATAGACAATTATCAAAAGAATGACCTTTCCCACAGTACACATAGGAAGCTATTTCAAACAAACTTGGTGGTTAAGCTACAAAATTACTTGCGCTATTAGCGGTAAACTGATTTAACATAGAGGAAATAGATGATACCTGAGCTAATAACAAAGTGAAGGCGTCAACTTCAAGAACTCCGGCTATATGTCTTCCTGAAGTTGCTTGATTTGTTGGCCATTGATAGTTATTGCTCGCGATCCTCTCGATGATCTCATAAGCCTCAGTATAAGACTTAGACAAAATTGCACCATTCGCAGAAGCATCTACCATCAATCTTGTATGTGTATTGAGACAATTATAGAATGTCTCTAACTGGATACAATGAGGAATCCCATGATGAGGACACTTACGAAGTAACTTCTTGAATTGTTCCCAAGCCTCATACAAAGACTTGTCATCTAATTGTTGGAAAGTTGTGATCCCATTCCTCAACTTATTGTTTTTGCTAGCGGGAAATACTGAACTAAAAATCTCTCTACTAATTCTTGTCATGTGGATATGGAACTTGGTGGCAATAAATTGAACCATGCTCGTGCTCAATCTCGCAACGAGTACAGAAACAACTTCAACCTCAATAGTTCTTTAGCCACACCGACTATCTTGAATGAATCACTCACCTCCACAAACAATCAAAGGTGGAGATGTGGATCTTACGTGGGCATACCACTAAATTGACTCACCGTTTGGAGCATTTAAAACATCACTGGTTTCAATTCAAATTGGGTTGCCTCAATATCTAGCCTTCAAATTCCTAAATTTAACTCACTGAAAAGTGGCACAACATACTGTCTGATGCATCGATTTCTATCATCGGCAATGAGGATGGGATTTTGTACATGATCGGCTTCATTACCTTGGTATTGATTTTGATTTCCAAGGTCCATCTCGACTTGTCCTTGAGTTGTTTGTTCACGTCTTGTTTGTCTGAAAGTTCACTCAATCTCAAGGTCTATAAGGAGTAAGTCGATAATCCGATCCCTGCTCATAAACACCTCAAAAGAAAATCATAAAATTAAAAAGAATAAGTTAGTAATGTTAGAAATAAACCAAATTGAAATTAAATAATTTCACAAAAAAAAGACTATGGCAACAGTTAACAATCCCTGGTAATGGTGCCAAAAACTTGCGACGCTGGGGTTTGTGCAAGTGTACACAGTCGTTATCAAGTAATAAGTAAGTATCAAGTTATCGTCTCCAAAGGGATTGTATTTGTGTTTAGTCACTTAATTGTAAAACTATAATAACAACTTGGTAATTAAAAACACAATATAGTGGAGAAGTGATGATTAAAATTAAATATATTAAACGAAATGCAATAATCCTAATGCAGTTTATCCTAAATATGCAACTATATGAATGAAGCAAATTTTAGCAGAATTAAACACAATCTGCAGCAATTATAATATAAATAAACTAGGACAATTACTTTAATTAAACTCAATTTATTATCAACATGCTTAATAATATTCAGAAAAACATTCCACGACAACTCGATCTTTCATGAGTTTGGAAACCACATTAGGTCCTTTCAAAATCCTTTACTTAGTAAATAGGCATTTTATTGAGCCTTATATGCTAAGGGTTTCTTAGTATTTGTGTGAGGTCACAGGGACGTGTTAGGTTTGAAGCAGTTTAATTACACAAATCTAAAAACTATGAAGATAACAGAGCTTGGTTAGAGTTGTTATACAACCTACAATTTAATCGGGTCAAGATCTAAATTGTGCATGCACATTTCAATTATGTGTCGATTAGCCGTCGTCTGGTCAAGATCGCTCAGCTAATTCAAGTGCATTTCAATCACGTATGAACAAAATACAGACGTGGTTTTAATTGAAAACATGATCGATTGAGGCACAAACATTATAAGCATGAATCTGATAAATATTATTTAGTCAAAGTAATCATCCTAGCTTAAATAAAATTAAGCTATCATTAATGTAAACAAGAACAAAGAACACATAGCAAACATTTTTAGCTTAAATGAAAGAAAGGAAAGACTAAACCCAAATTGAAGTGGTTGTCACTTAATACTCTGAATGATGAGGGCTCCTTCGTTCCTTTGTTTTGCTCCTATGTTGATGGCTCTCCAAGGTGGCCGACCAAGGGCTCTTTAAGAGGCTTAATTGCTAAAATCACTATGAAGAGATGATGCTAGGCGTGGGGAAAAGAAGAATGCTAAGAGAATTGAGAGAAGAGAGAATGATGATGGATGAGGAATGATTGATGAATGGTGAAATGGGGTCTTATTTATAAGTGAGGAAATGAGAGTATTTTGCTAAAAATAGCAAAGTTTCATCTCTTCAAACATCTTCAATGGGTGGTATGCATTGAGGAATTTGAGCTAATTTTTGCTTTATTTTTGCTCAATTCAAGTGCCACAACAACTCACAACTAAGACTCAGTCAAGTGCAAATCTTTAGGCAAATCTCTAATTTTTTCAACATTGCAAGGACCTTGTGCAATTAAACAAAAAAAATGGTTTATCTAAATAGCCATGTGTAGCCGAAAATTGGGTTGACTTGGTCTCCAATTTGGACGGTTTTGTCATCCAACAAAGCTATCAAACCTGTCCAAAATAAAGTAAAAAATTGGTGGACCATAGAATAAAATTTATCCAATTGAATTAAATAATTAAAACCCAATTTATTAATGAAATATTTTGAAATTAATTATTAAATATAATTTTATATTTTATTATTTAATTTAATCATGCATGGCCCATTTTATGTCTTAAAAATAATATTGTATTCAAATAAGCCATTTTATGCATGAAAAATATATAATAAAGCATAAAATCACATTTTAATAATTTCTATGTCCTATTTTCATATTTTCTCATATTTCATTAATTTATAAAACAATTACTTAGTTTTAACAATGAATTTAAGTAAAAACGTGATAAATTACATAGGAAAAGTCCTATATATTTCTTAGTTTACAAGGGGGTGCCTCTCTATATGCATTATACTGCTGCAAAGAAGTCCACAAAGATTCCGTAACGTTTGGCTTGGTCCCTTTCACATTTTCCATAACAACCTTTGATCTTGCATTCAAGGAAAACCACTCATAAGTTTGAATAAGCTTAGTGAGATTCCTTACACCAATTTATTAAATAAACATCTTAATGTTGTGAGCAATAAGAATTAATGCATGTAAATAACTTCGCGAGTCTCATGTAAGCTTTCTTACTTTGGCTAGCATGGTCAACGCTTGTACGTTCTTCTTGAACGAATTGTTGGTGGACATATCAGTGTAAAATTTTGGATGAAATTGTATTCTTTCTAACAACCTCTATTTAGTACTTGACTTCTTCAAGCTTTATCCCAATATTTTCTCTAGCTCACGAGTTTGAGTCATCAAAAGATAGCTATACAAGCGAATATACAAGTTTTTAACTAGCTTTGGTAGTCTTGCATGCATTTTACCAAAATGGTAGATTCTTACTTTAAATCCTCTATTCTGTGTTGAACCCGTTACTGACTTAGCATGTTATTTGGACACCTGTGTCCTGTTAGCTTGGCTTGTGCAATGTACCTCTCTAAAGAGAACTCCATTTACATATACCCTCATATGCGGCCTTCGAGCTTAAGATTTGTCGAATAGTTTTTAGAATTACTTTATTTCGAAACTGTAGTTGTATGATAGCCCACCTGGCTTTCCCATCTTCACACTAGTCCGCATGGACCTTCCATCAATTCGATAGTCCTAACAAATTTCCCTTCCTCAGGTAGTCTTGGACGAACTTCATAGATAGTCCTTGATGGGCCTTCCATCCATATGATAGTCACTATGAATGTTTTTGTCTTCAAGGTAGTCCTTGGCGGACATTCCACATGATATAGTCCTTGGTGGACTTTCCACATAAGACAGTCCTTGGTGGTATTCTCGCATAAGATAGCCTTTGACTGACTCTCAATATCAGATGCATATTTTCAAATATTCCAATAGAAGATCCTATCTTCTACATATATTCACATACAAGGCACTTTCAAAATTTTCCCTTGCCTTTGAATCTTGGTTGGACCTCTTATCGGCATATTTGTTAGCTTCTTTGTATGCGCCATGACAGTTACAACAGACTTTTCCTCACACAAGTCTTATAGTAGTTTCCACGTATATGCCCTAATAGGCCTTTCTATTTACATTCTTAACTAATTTCATTTTTTCCACAAAGCAAACCTATCCTCCATTAGATCATGCCATGGCTAGCCGTAGACTTTTAACTCCAATAAGTTAGTAAACCATTTTCATGGTGTCACTTCTTAGAGCCATTAGACCATTTTGATGATGCCGCTCCGTAAAGCCAGTAGACCACTTATCTAACCAAACCTCCTCGCCTCCTTTTTTTGATTCAAACACCACAGTGTTTGTCTACAAGGTCCGGCCAATTCATCCATACACATTGTATCATACATTTAGAGAACATACTTGCAAACATTCATATAATTTCACAAGCATATGCATGCATAGCCTTTCTAGATAACAACAATCATATATAACCATAGAACCCAAACTGAATTTTGTGTAGAACATACATGTTGCTTTGTAATAGCCCGATAAAGGTCCTAAACGAAATAGTGGTTACAAAACCACAAATCCGAGTTAAAATATTTATTCCTATTAAGTTTTAAAATTTATTTTTTGTTTGCAATATTTTTTGAAATTTTCGTTTCAAAATTTTATTGTTTGTGTGTCCAATTTGATAAATTAGACTAAATTGCAAAAGTAGTAAAATGTGCATTCTAGAAGGTAAAGGTGTTTAATTGACATGTGTTTTATTTATATTTTTATGGTTTACATTTTTATGGAATTATTTTGTAAAAATTTCGTACGAAAATTTCTACGTTTGGGCACTCAATTTAGTCAAAATGACTAAATTGTAAAAAGTGCAAAACTTGAGTTCTACATGTTAGAGGTGTCCAATTGTTATGAAATTTTAAATTAGAGGTCCTTAAATGGTAAGTAGACCATTGGTTAATTTATTGGACAAAATTGGACATGAAATGAGTGAAAAAGAATATTTTTAAGTTAGGGGCATTTTGATCATTTAGTGATTAAATGAATTAAAAATCAAATTAAAAGCCAATTTTTGCTCATCTTCTTCCTCAAGGCCTAATATAGCATGAAGAAACCATGGCTAGGGTTTTTCAAGCTTCCAAGCTCGATTGTAAGTCCGTTCTAGCCCCGTTTTAATGATTTTTATGTTTTTGAAATCCCAGTAACATGATTTCTCTATTTCTACCATTTATTTGAGCTAGGGTTTGATTTAAAAAATTGGCCCATTTGACTAATTGTGTATTTTGATTAATTATGGTAGATTATGCATGTTTATGGTTAGAGAAATGGTTTTTGCCGAGTAAATTTTGATGAAAACATCCGAAAGGACTAAATCGTAAAAGTTATAAAATTGGTCAGAAGTGTGAGTTTTAACGAGAATTGTGGGCTGCCATATTTATGAAATGGTTTAGTTAGGCTTAAAATGCACAGAAATTGAATAAAATTATTTTATGAGCTTAGGGGTAAAATCGTAATTTTGATAAAGTTTAGGGGCAAAAATGTAAATTTTTCCAAAATGTAAATTTGAGTTAATTTGAGTTGTATATGGAATAAAAAAGGTGAAATGTGTTATTATAGATCAAGAAAGATGTGGAATAGACTCGAATCGGGGAAAAGAAAAAAGTTGTGGATTAGATTACAAATTTATCATCCTTTGCATTGAGGTAAGTTGATATGTAAATAATACATTGTTATTATTTATGTTTCAATATTTTGTTATATTACGTAAGATGAAGTTGGATATTGGATGGTTATTAGATAAAAATTGCAAAGTTATAATGAAAATGACTGAATTGGTAAATTGTATATTTTCCGATTGAACTCATGGAATCGAAAAGATACAAAGGAGTTGTGGTGGGAACACATGTGTAGTACTATGTGTAGGCCACTATGTGTAAGAGATGAAATTGGTCACATCTGTAGTACTAAATGTAGGCTACTATGTGCACCAATTAACTTCTACCACAAAGGTGGTACTACATGCAAGCCACTGAACATTTGTTACTGTTTCATGCCGTTGTGTTAAATGGAAAAACGTGGTGCTAAGTGGATATACCACGATTATGCGTGTAACATGGTGCTAAGTGGATATACCACAGTTATACGTGTAATGTGGTGCTTAGTGGATATGCCACGGTTATACATATTAATTTATTAACGTGGTGTTAAGTGGATATGCGACGGTTATACATATAGCGTGGTGCGAAGTGGATATGCCACAGTTATACATATTGATTTATTAACGTGGTGTTAAGTGGATATGCGACAGTTATAACGTGGTGCTAAGTGGATATGCCATCGTTATACATGTTGATTCGAAAAGTGGCGCTAAGTGCGTATGCCACGAATACATATGTTAGCCCAATAGTGTGGTGCTATGTGCGTATACCACGAAGTTGGGCATCAATTACAGAGGGTGGAGTTATGGGCTAAAACCACCGGATATTGTTACATTTTGAAGTGTTCAACAGGAGAAACAAGTTTGTTAAAAGGAAATTTATGCAAAAAATGTGGAAATAAATATCGGGATATGAATATATGGGTTTCGAACCATGAGTTAGATAAGTGATTGAACTTTGATAAGATAAATATGGAAAAGTGTTATTTTGCAAGTTGATGATAAGGAATTTCAGTGAAAGAGATAAAATTTGGAATAAACTAGTTTGTACAGCAACAGTGGGGTGACTTTAAAAAATTACCAAAAATGGTAGGAATTGAATTTTCGGTTGAATGAGATATGGAATTAAAGATTATTGAGTCTATTTTCATATAAAAGAAATAGAGTAAGCAAAGAAATTCTATATTTTGAGATATTTATATTTTTGTAAGACTAGTTCAAAATGACTTCGTGATCCCCTGTTCTGACTTGGAAAAATAAAAAAAAATTGTACAAAAATAATTATGGAGCATAATTTATGTATCAAAAGATAATTAAATTTCAGTGAAGAGTGGTCAGAACTGCTGAACCGCAAAACAGAGGAGACTTCAATGAATAAAATATACTAATTGGCGAAACCAAAAATTCTAAAATTTTTATGGTAAGAAGATATATAAGTCTAGTTTCTGGAAAAATTAACGGATCTTAATTTAGAGTTCCGTAACTCTGGATAAAAATAATTTAGTGACTATTACTCTAGTAAATAGCTTGAAAAGGGCTTAAGTAAATGGTGAGACTATGTGTATTTGTAATTATACTATTATGAGAACATGTTACGAAGTTTTATAAAAGCTTGTAATAAATTGATTATTATTTACATATTTACTTACTAAACTATAATGCTTACTCCTTTCCCTTCCTTTTTCTTATAGAGTTTCAGATGCTAGCTCGAGTTGGAGGTCGCCGGAGATACTATCACACTATCAGGCTGAGGTTAGTATTAAAAGATTCTAAAATATTTATAAGTTTATGGCATGTATAAGGACTTGAATGTATGCATATATGTTACTGACTTGGCCTAGGCCTAAATTAATGGAAATTTTATTCTTGTATATGACCATGTGATTGACTAAAAGTAGCTATGTTATGAGTCATAATGATACAATACATGAACGAGTATGCTTGCATGTTAATGTATGTATGATAGGAATGTGATTAGATTATAAATTGAAAGAAATTTTATAATCGGTTTTGTGTATTTGTAAGTGTAAAAATTCATTGATGCCTCATACCCTGTTTCGGCATTGAACACGGGTAAGAGGTGTTACATGCTTAGCAACAAGAATAACACCCAAATAGTGGAGTACAAAAACTCACTAGCCATCCTTCACCCAAGCCAGCTTAGCTTTTTCCAAATGTTAAAGCCTCCTTTGTCCTGGCAGCTAAGCACGTCAACCAATATACCAATTAAATCGAATGTATTTAAGCTTTAAAACCCAGAATCTAGTAACATGCAGAAGCTTTTTTCAAATATTTCAAAAATCCTTAACTTCTCTTATTTCAAATCCATGAATACAATAATATTAAGAAGCCTACTAGCTCATCGAATTCACTAGTGTCCAGACTAATACCTCACGATCACTGCACCATGCTAGTCTTTCTTAAATTTTCTCTTCTTTGGAGAAACTAAAGAAAATGATGCAAAAGAGAAGAAAATATAAACAAAAATAAGAAGAATTTTGCCTACAGAAAAAATCCTTCTCACACATATATATAACCTTTCATGCACAATCACCAAAGTCCCAAATAAATAATCCATTGATAATCATTTTGTTTCCCACTAAGGAACCAATCGGTTCCAGCTTAACGGACCATAATTGAAACCCAACTATTTCCCATTCAACCAATAAAATATCCATATTTTTCACTAGTGCTAGTTGAACCTACTATTTCTTTCAATTAACTCCCAAATCTTTCTTAATTTCTAGACCTTAATGAAAATTGGGTGTGACATAAACGCTTATAAACGCAAGGTTCATCAACATTTTTCTCAAAACCAAAAGTTTTGACCACTTGATCAAATCTTTGATTCCATGAGTGGGATGCTTACTTAAGTCCGTATATTGAAGAAATGATGGCCCTTTCACTAGATAGTTTCTTAGTGGGAGACATGATGGTTTCCAAGTGGTTATGAATTGGTTTTCATGATAGGGGTCGAAAGGACTATATATTACTAGAAGCATTCTTCTCTAGGGACGATTCTTCTTTTTTTCTATTATTTTTTCCTTTGGTGTGCCATGTAAGAGAGAAAAATTGAGGAATGTTCGTGCATAAAGGGAAGAGACTAAGGATTTAGTCCTAAAAATTGGAAATCTTGAATGCTGATAAGCTTTCTAATCTCTTTGCATTAGCATATTCATTAAAAAGAAGGTAGTTAAGGATATTAATAAGTTATTGTTTCTATTATATTTTGGTGTCAAGTGGCGGATAATATTTTAAATGGCCTTTGCATGTAAAGAAATTATGGTATTTGTGATAATGAATGGTCTCAGTTGGATTCTAACATAATTTTGTATTGTATTGATTAAGGAGGCTCGTGTGGCAAGGGAAAAAAGGCTTAGAAGATGGGATTGGCAACGACTCCTAGGTGAGTTCTCAGACTTCAATCTTGAATGGATACGTAGTGTGTCATTAAATATTGAACATGATAAATTGATGTTTCATCAATTGTGAATCAACTTGTGGCAATGTATTGACATGCAAATACTATTGGTTATAAATTTAATCATGATTGAATTAATGAGTGTTTTAGCGTGATGTATGCTGTTTAATGAGATGGAATTGATTGGTTGTAAGCTGGCTATGTTGAGTGAATGATAGGTTTTGTCAAATGTAACACCCCTAACCTGTATCCGTCACTGGAAAGGGGTTATGAGGTATTACCGGACAAGACACATCTTTCATAAATTCACATAACCACCCAAGTTACATTCAAATATATATAATACATTTCTATTAAAATACTAAACATAAAAAAATATTTTGTCTCACAGCATTTACGGATTATGACTCGAATCCAAACAAACAAATCAAGTTACATGACTGAAGTCTAATAGCGAACATGACATTTTAACAAATATCAAATTGAATGAAATATGCATCATTATACATCAAGCTGAATATGTATATAACCACAATCAAATTTGAACTTTTAACTCATATAATATGTGCACCAATAAAACCAAATTCATATATGACATTGCCAACATAGCATCATGATTGAACATGCTCTGCACGTTAATTTAAATCACAAAATAATGCACCGTTTAAAATACCTAAATTTACCACACTCCAAATATCAATACCTAACCACATGCTATTCAACTTTAAGCATAAGACGTATTCTTTACTATGAATTTACTATGTACCTAAACAACCAACATCTTAACTAACATTTCACATCCATTTATAACTATTTCAAGCACCACATTCGGCCATACATCGCATCACCTATTTGGAAAATGAATCAACCACTAGCAACCATGAAACATGTATGCATATAAACTCACATTAAAATTACCTATTTATAATCGAATACACAAAAACATATATGTATAATAATTTAATCTTACAAGCCAAAACAACCCACGTTCAAATCACTAGTACATGTCTCCCAAATCATCTAACATTAACCGAATGCTAATTCACCTTGTTTGCCGAATTTAAACATGATTATTTCACAAGCTATTTATTATGCCCAAAGTCTCGTTTACAACCAGTGACCAAAAACTTATAATTATTAATCATATCTACCTCATCACATAACCGATTACCAATACTTCAAACCATAGCCATTTACCAAATACATCCCACTTGTATATCATACATATCACTCAACAAGAATATCCAACCACAAATTTCACATCATACCAAATATACCTGTAACGCCCCGAATTTTGGGCCTAGAAGTATTGGGCCTTGAGTTTTGGATCGGTTAAAAGGCAGCCTAAATAATTCAAATGTGTGATTTTGGAGTGTTTGGAGGGTACTATGAAGTCCCGAGTTCAAGTTAGGCCATAGGAAAATTTTTTATTTTTAGCCTTAGTGGAACCCTGATCTTAAGTAGTATGACTCTTAAATAAATCAAAGTAAAATAAGGCACAAAAAGGAGTGTGGTGTAGTGGCAAAGTGGCGCTACTTAGGTGACAAGGAAGTGACACCATAAAGGAAGCAAGGGGGTCCAAGGTTCAAGTCTTGGCTATTGCAATTTATTTTGGTTTCTCTTTTAAATAAATCGAGAAGCGAGTAAGCGGGCTTTAAAGTTAAATGTGTTGGACTTATGACACAAAGGAGATTGTGTCCGGGTGGTGGTGGCATGGCATGGCTATCGAGAGGACTTTGGTTCGAATCCCTTGGCATGCAAAGGTTGATTATTTTGCTAATGCTTTAGTTTTTGGGGATTGATGGAGAATCCCACATTGAGAAGCTAACATGAGAATAGGTGAGGAGCTAGCTTTAAATAGAGCAAACCATGAGGAGAGTAGGCATGCCTTTCTCGGCTTATCCCTTTCACATTTGGCGTGTTCGTTTGGGTTGGGCGTTGGATCATTCGTTGATCTATATGCCGTTGGGTCACGGTGGTGGTGACCGTAGTTGATCGACACCCCCTAGGGAGTCAAGGGTGCAATTATTGTTGGCTTCTGGGCATAGCAGCGTTCAGAGCGTGGATTAACTTGAGATACCTATCAGGTGTGTACTTCACCCTACTCTAGGTATAAAACGACAAATGTCGGAATGCCGAAATGGGCCATGTGGGCCCAATGGGCCCGTGGGCCCAATCGGGCAAATTGTATGATTGTGTAGTAAATATTGGACTAGACTAGGTGAATCTCATATCTGTGGCTAGTTTTGGGCTAAAGGGCCACACGAGCATGTGGGTCCACCTGGGCTGAGAACGGGCCTTAGGCCCATTCGCAATGTTATCTCTGTTTAGAATACTTGAGTCGCTCGAGGCGGCTGTAGACTTTCAGAGGGATTGATAAAATTACTTAAATACCCTTATATGGTAGAATTATTGTAATACCCTCGATTTGTAAAATTACAGAAATACCCTCGATTTGTAAAATTATTTAATTACCCTCGATTTGTAAAATTACAAAAATACACCCGATTTGCAAAATTACATAAATGCCCCCGATTTGCAAAATTACAAAAATACCCCCGATTTGTAAAAGAACTGTTTTACCACTAATTTATAAAATTACCGTTTTACCCCTAATTTGTAAAATTACCATTTTACCCCTGATTTGTAAAATTATCTTTTTACCCCTGATTGGTAAAGTTACTGTTTTACCCCTGATTTGTAAAGTTATCATTTTACCCCTGATTTGTTAGAATTACCGAAATACCCCTTTCGGGTAGAATTACTAAAATATCCTATAGGGTAGAATTACTGAAATACCCCTTTAGGGTAGAATTACCGAAATACCCCTGTAGGGTAGAATTACCGAAATACCTCTGTAGGGTAGAATTATCGAAATACCCCTGTAGGGTAGAATTGATGAAATACCCCTGTAAGGTAGAATTACCGAGATACCCCTTGGTGTAAAATTACCATTTTGCCCCTGGGGTGTTAAATGGCTGTTTTGCCATTGTGGGCAAGTGATTGACTTGGACTGTGTGTTTGACGAATTTGACTGTGTTTGTATGATAGTGATTTGACTGACGTGACCGTGGTTGTGTGATTGATATGCTTTAATATGTGTTTAAATGACTGATACTGAACATAGGCATTCTGCATACATGTGTGATGATTGAGCATAGCATACACGACATATTGGGTTGGGACATTGATATGGAGGAAGTTCTTTTCTGATAGGATCACACAGGTCACACTAGACGACTGTGGATGCAATAATAATCTAATAAGGTCGCACGGGTCGCACGAGACGACTGTGGACCGGCTGAGGGCTTAATGCCAGTTATTTTGAGTATGGCTCTATGCCAACCAACATACGGCTTTGTGCTATTGGGATCATGGCTTTGTGCCGATTATATTTGCCTAAGGCTATGTGCCTATCTTATTTACTAATGACTGTGTGTCGATCACATTTACCCATGGCTGTGTGCCGGTTATATTACCCTAATTGATGGCTATGTGCGAATCCTATTACAGTTACTGATGGCTTTATGCCAATTATGATACTGCTACTAAAGGCTTAAAGCCGCATTTAAATTAGCAGCATCGCTGCGTCATTGGTGTGTAGGACTGGGTGGGTCGAGTTATTCCCCACATGGTGTGTTGGGTTGGTATGGGTGGTGTGATGGCTGGACTAGGTTGGGATTGCATTTGCATATTGTTCTGATTCTGCTATGGGCTTAGCCCACACTGTTTTGTATAAGGCTAAGGCCCAAACTGATCTGCTTTGTATAGGGCTTCGGCCCAATCTGTTCTGAATATCTGTATTATACTATTACTGATTCTGTTTTGGGCTTAGGCCTACCTGATTCTGATTCTGGTTTTGATTCTAATTCTAATAATGTTTCTGATTCTGTAATGGGCTAAGGCCCATCTGGTACTATCTGTTATAGTGGGCTAAGGCCCAATTGATACTGGAACTGTAGCAGGGCTGGGGCCCAGATTTTTAATTCTTTTGTATGACTAACTATTCGTTTTATATAGTAGGGGATTACACACTAAGTTTTCAAAAAACTCACCCCGTTTAATAACTGTGCAGGTAATCCCTAGCTTTAGGAGGATCGATGCTGCGAGGGACTCGGAGAAGGCCACACATTACTTATGCTCTGTCTTGATTTACTTTTAAGTACTTTATTCTGGTTTGGGTTGTAATAAGGCCTTTTAAACTTTCTGGTTTCTACATTTGGGATTTTATTTATTGTTTTATAATTGCTAGAAGTCGGACACGATTTTTCCAAAACAACAACTATTTTTCAAAATATCACGTTTTCGTATTAGGCTTCCGTAATAATTAAGATTTTAAAGGTAATAACATTTTACAAGAGAACGTCTTTTAATAATCCACGTTTTAAAAATATGCATTCGAAATTCGAGATTTTATGTAAGGTTTAAACGACAACAATTTTTAAGAAGGATTTTCAATGGAAACAAGGTTTTCGAAAAACACTTCAATGTGACACACCTGATTCGGGCCTAACTTCTGGGTCGAGTTTGGGGTGTTACAATACCATAGACATATACTTTGACATAACTTCACCACCATTAGCAAACATATCAAACATGGTTCACATATAAATATATAATGGCTAAAACCTCAAAACCAAGCTTAACAAAATAAATAAGCCATTCTCGTATGGCTCATATTTACATAACCCAAAATCAAACATAAACATATGCTAGCCTATACATTCCATATGTTTAAGTGCAACATTATAAAAATACTGAAATAGTCGATAGTGTGATAGGCTTCTCTGACGATCCTCAAGCACGTAACTGAGCTTCCAAAATCTATAAAACAGATGGCAAACATACATGTAGTATGCTTTCACAGCTTAGTAAGTCATAAGCAAATAAGACAATTCAATGACATTCATAATTTAATTTAACTGACCAAAATAAGCCATCATAAATTCATATACATTTCCAAGCTCATAACTTCAAATATCAAAACATAAAACTTTACATAAATTATCTCTTGGCCGAATACACATTTATTCATTAGCATGATAAATTTTCATATTCAACAACATGAATGCATCATTTGCTCGAATATATTGTCATTAAAATACACATATGGCTAACATGGTAACATGTATAATTCATATAATCATTTCAAAGTACTAAACTTACCTTATTTTCAATACACCAACAAGCACATACCTGAACCCTTTTAGCTCAATTACACATTCGTTTGTAACTTATCATTGCCCATTGAACCGTTCGAAATTAAAAAAGATACTCAGATAATTGGAAAGGTCATACAATGCCAACGTCCCAGACGTGGTCTTACATGTAATCACATATCGATGCCACTGTCCCAGACAAGGTCTTACTCGTACATACATATCGGAATCACATATCGATGCCATCATATTAAACGTGGTCTTACTCGCACACATATTTCGATGCCAACTTCATAGACGTGGTCTTACTCGCACACACATATCGAAATCCTATGTCATGACATATGTATCCTATCTATTCCTAAGGCTCATACAGGGCTTTTGGACGTCGAATCTTAATCGATTCAGGCTCGTAATTATTTATTCCACAATTATACATTCAGCTATATACACATATACATGTAAATATTTCATTCAGCACAATTAAATATGTTCAATTAAATTTTACGACATCTATTTGCTTATAGACTTACCTCGGATATCGACGAACGAAATAGAACGATTATTCAATGACTTTTGTTTTCCTCAGATCTAATTCTAATTTCTTTGGTTCTTGATCTAAACATATTCAAATAAAACTTATTCAAATAAAACTTATTCAAACACAATTTCATTCAATTTAGTCCAAAACTCATAAATGGGGAAATTACCATTTTACCCCTAACATTTCACAATTTTTACAAATTAATCCCTATTGAACAAAACATAAAATATGCAAAATTTCAATATACCATGCTTAGGACGAATATTCATCTTCCTTATACAAGTCCACATATTTCATTTATTTTACATTTTAGTCCCTTAATTTATTATTTTTACAAATTAGCCCTAATTACTCAAATTCATCAAAAATTCAAATACAAAACATGTTAATCTATCACATATCTTTTATTTTCAGCATCAAACAACAAAAATCACAAGCTTTCAACAATGGAAAAGTACAAAATCATCATCATATTAAAAAATTAAACATGGGCTTTGTAGATTTCATAGCAACGATCTCAAAAACGTAAAAATTATCAAAAACTGAGCTAGTTACATACCTTAATCAAGTAAAACCATGGCCAAACCCTTTAACCTTTCTAAGTTCCGATCATGCATGAAGATGAACACCATGTTTTGTTTCTTTTATGTTATTATATTTCATTAGTTTAATCATTTACTAATTTGCCATTAATGAATAAATTATGCAACCATTAAAACTTTGTCCTAAATCGTCCATCTTTCATTCTCATGGTTAAATTGCATTATAAACACTTCATATTATAAAGACAAATTCAATTAAGTACTTGCACAACGAACTACCAACTTTTCATTTTACACGATTAAGCCCTTTTATGAAATTTGACACTCAAACGATAAAATTAAAATACGAAAATTTCACAGATATTAATTCACACATTCTAAACACAAAAAATAATTTTTAATTATTTGTTTGACCTAGATCTGTGGTCTTGAAACCATTGTTCTGATTAGGGTCTAAACTAGGTTGTTACAACTCTCCCCCTTAGGGATTTTTGTCCCCGAAAATCTTTTAGGTGAATAGGTTTGGGTAACGTTCTCCCAGTGCATCGTCTGACTCCTAGGTAGCCTCTTCAACTCCGTGTCATTGCCACATTACTTTCATTAACGGAATTTTCTTATTTTGTAATTCTTTAATCTCACGAGCTAGAATACGAATCGGTTCTTCTTCATATGTCATAGGCTAAATATCTATTTCAGACGGAGTAATCAAATGCCTGGGATCGGATCGGTATCTCTGGAGCACTAAAACATGGAATACATTATGAATCTTTTCTAACTCAGGTGGCAACAATAGTTTGTAAGCAACCGGCCCAATACATTCTATAATGCCATACGGCCCAATAAATCTCGGACTTAATTTGCCTTTACGACCGAATCTGAGTATTTTCTTCCACAGTGAGACTTTCAAAATACTTTGTCCCTAATCTAAAACTCTATTTCTTTATGTTTCAAGTCTGCATACAATTTTTGACGATCTAGTGCTGTTTTCAGACTTTCGCGAATCACTTTTACTTTCTGTTCAGTCTCTCTAATCAAATCGACTCTGTGTATCTTGTTTTCACTGAGTTTAGTCCAATACAATGGTGTTTGCCATTTACGGCCGTAGAAAGCCTCATAAGGTGCCATTTTGATACTCGATTGAAAGCTATTATTGTATGCAAATTCAATCAGAGGCAAGTATCGTTCCCACGTAACTTCGAGCTCGAGAATGAAACATCTCAACATATCTTCAAGTATTTGAATGATTCGTTTGGATTGATTGTCTATCTGCAGATGAAAAGCATTGCTAAAGTATAGTTTAGTACCTAGTGTATCTTGCAGTTTCTTCCAAAACCGCAATGTAAACCTTGGATCTCTATTCGAAACAATAGAAATAGGTACTCCGTGAAATCTCACAATCTAAGAAATGTACAACTCATAAAGCTTATCAAGCGAGTAGTCTGTGTGAACTGGAACAAAATGAGGCGATTTAGTCAGTCTATCCACAATAACCTAGATTACATCTTTCTTGCTCGGTGTCAACGGTAAACCGAATACAAAATCCATCGTGACTTTGTCCCATTTCCACTCTGGTGTCATGATTGGCTGAAGCAATCTAGAAGGTACTTGATGCTCGGCTTTAACTTGCTGACAGACTAAACATTTCGAAAAAAATCAGAAATGTCTCATTTCATATCATGCCACCAGTAAAGTTGTTTCAAATCATTATACATTTTTGTACTACCTGGGTGAACAGATAACTGATTGCTATGAGCTTCATTCAAAATCAACTGAATCAAGTCTAAATTTCTCGAAATACATATTTGATCTCTGAACCTCAAACAACCCTTAGCATCAACTCGAAATCCTGAACCAACATTCAAGTCACACTGAGCCCGCTTTGCTAACAAATCATTATCGACTTTCTGAGCTTCATAAATCTGTTGAATAAATAATGTTCTTGCTTTTAACTCAGCTATTATCGAACCATCATCAAACATAGCCATATGCGCATTCATTGTACGTAGAGCAACCAATGATTTTCACCTTAAAGCATCAACAACAACATTAGCCTTTCTCGAATAGTAGTCAATCACAAGCTCGTATTGGTCAGCCCAAATGGCATAACCAAGAACTCATAGTGACCATAACGAGTTCTAAATGCCGTCTTGTGAATATCCACCTCATTCACCCTTAATTGATGGTACCCAGATCGAAGGTCAATCTTGGAAAATACCGAAGCTCCTCTAAGCCGGTCGAACAGATCATCGATTCTAGGCAACGGGTACTTATTCTTGATCGTCAGCTTGTTCAACTGCCGATAATCAATGCACATCCGCATTGACCCATCTTTCTTTTTAACGAAAAGCACTGGTGCTCCCCACGGAGACACACTTGGCCTAATGAAACCTCTATCCAACAGTTCTTGAATCTGCGCTTTTAACTCCACCAACTCCTTTGGTGCCATCCTGTACGGTGCAATGGACACCGGTGCCGTACCAGGCAACAAGTCGATCCCAAACTCAACCTCTCGATTCGGAGGTAGCCCTGGAAGCTCCTCTGGAAAAACATCTTGAAAATCTTTAACAGTTCTAACTTGATCCACAGTTAGTTCCTCAGTTCCTACTTGACCCACGAATGCCAAATAAGCCGCACATCCTTTACGAATCCACTTCTCCGCTCTTAATGCTGACACCACATTGGACAAATAATCTCTACGTTCACCTATCACCAAAACTTCCTCATCCTCTGCATTCTTTAGCCTCATTCGTTTCGCAGCACAATCCAAAGTAGCCCTATGCTTTACAAGCCAATCCATTCCCAAGATGAGATCAAATTCTCCGAAAGGTAGCTCCATCAAGTCTCCAGAAAAGATTTTTCCTTGAGTCTCTATAGGTACATCTCTATACAATTTGTCTACCCTAACCGAGTGACCCAAAGGACTTAGTACAGTTACCCCACTCACTGTCTCCTCAGAACGCACTCCCAGCGACCCCGATATGGCACATGCAACATAAGAATGGGTAGATCCAACATCTATTAATGCAGTGAATGGCATACAAGAAATCAAGAATGTACCAGTTATGACGTCAGGAGCATCACCCTCCTCTCGGCGACGAGCTGCATAAACTAGTGCTGGCTGACGAGCCTCAGCGAAACCAGCACCCCTGCCAGGTGCTCCTCGCCCTCGACCATTACCATTTCCACCTCTACCTTGCCCACGACCCCTCGGAGCTGGTGGTCCACCCCTCACTGGTTGAGCAACCCTCTGAACCATAACCTGTCCTTGGTCCGGTTCTTTGGGACAGTCCTTAATCCTATGCTCCATCGACCCACATCGAAAACAGGCTCCAGAACGTTTCCGACACTCGCCCATATGTATCTTACCACAACTCCTACAACCCTGCGGTCTGACAGCATTCATTGGCACCGCTCGCACTGGTTCTGCCACTCTTGCCCTCTTAACATTCCTATTAGCCCCACCTGATGGTCCAGAGTCCCTCCGAAGGCAGTTTCTATCCTTTTAGCGATTCTGTCTCTCGGTACGCTTTACTTCCTCAGCTATCTTAGCTTTCTCAACCAAAGCAGCAAAGTTACGCTCCCTCTGTGGAGCGATCAGTACCCTTAGCTCATCCCTCAGACCATCCTCGAAACGTATGCTACGCTCATATTCGGTAGCAACTATCCCAGAAGCATATCGGCTCAGCCTCAGAAATTCAGCCTCGTACTCAGATACTGTCCTACTCCCCTAAACCAAATTTAAGAACTCCTTCCTACGGGCGTCCACATAGCTAGCCCCAACATATTTTCCTTTAAAGGCTTTCTTAAACAGCTCCCATGTTACCTCACCATCTGAAGTTCCATTTCTTACTATGAGCCACCACTGATAAGCTTCATCTCTAAGCAACGACACGGCTCCTTTCAGCTTCTGCTCCATAGAGCAATCCAGATCGTCCATGATTTGCTCTGTGGCCTCTAGCCAATATTCAGCCACATTTGGGGCTACACCAGACACACCCTTAAAGAACTCTGCCCAATTAGCTCGGAGTCGCTCAGAAATGGATCCCCAAAATCCATTACTGGTACTTGCCCCAGCAACCCTTTCCAGAACTCGAAGCATCGCTTGTGATAGGGCATCGTCCCCTACACCCCTATCATGAGATTCCACCTCTGTTGCCGGTGGTATCGGCATACCAGCTGCTGGTGCATGACCCGAAGATGAAGTCTCAGCTCGTACACTACCTCGGCCACGTCCACGGCCCCTACCACGAGCTGCTCGTGTACTCATTTCGTACTTTCTGTTTAGAAATTTTATGAGTCAGATTAATATTTCAGTGTTTATTATAGATGTCTTATGAATAAATAGAGTTTCAGAGTTTATCTTCTTTCGCGGTAGCCTAGCTACAGTCTCAGTCTACCTATCAGAGTCTCTACAGTTTCAGTAATACCCTTAGCTAAAGTATCATAATAAAGTCTTTAGTCAGGCATGCAATCAGAGTTTTCAGAAATAATCAGAAAAGTTTAGAGAACTTACAGGCTTGGGCCGGAGATTCGGTGTGCCACTCTTTCGAAAGATTTCATAGAAAAACTTAATAAATTTTTGTTTTCTTTGAAAATAAATCATTTATGCTTGAAAAGGAGTTCATCAAAACTAGTTCCAAATAATTTTTTTGAAAAATCATGATCTTTTGAAAATCTTCATTTTGATTGTTTGAAAACCTTCATTTTTAGACCCGTTCCACAGCCGAGTTGTTGCAACCTGGCTTTGATACCACTAAATGTAACACCCCAAACCTGGTCTGGACGTTATGACCAGATCTGGTGCGTCACATGATCCTAAACTACGCTTATAACCTTTTAAAACATGTTGAGACATAGGTGATATTTTGTAAAACTAGCAAGGTGAGAAAAGTTCTTGTTAAAACTACTTTAAGTTGTCATTATTCAAGATTGTTTAAATTTTATAAACGTTATTTTGAAAACGTTATTAAGGTTTCGGAAACCCGCGCAGCCTATATCTAGCAGTTTCGATAAAGTACGAACCAAATCCTTTAGAAAGTTAAAACCCAAAAAGAAAATTTAGTAGCGGCCTTATTACACATTAAAACCCCAAAAAAAACTAACATAAAATTAAAATACTAAAACATAAATGAAAACCAGTCTTATTGCAGTCGCTGTGGCCACTCCGAATCTCTCGCAGCTCCAAGCCCACTATGGTTGAGGGTTACCTGCAGAGATTAATTAAGAAGGGTGAGTTTGACAACTCAGTATGCAACATTATCTCAACCATAGGCCAAAACAGATCAAGCCTCAGAAACAGATTTAATTGGGCCTTGGCCCATTACAGGAATCAGGTTAAGCCCAAAAGACTCATAACAGAAACAGATCAGATATAAGCATTATGCAAACAGAAACCCAACCCAAATCCATCCTTAACACCCCCGTACCAGCCTTACACCATGTGGGGAGACTACTCGACCCACCCAACCGCTACACACCATAGATATTTGCAGCGAGGCTGCCAGATATAATTTGCAGTGAGACTGCCAGATAACATTTGCAGCGAGGCTGCTAGATATATTTGCAGTGAGGCTGCCAGATATTGTGACGAGGTCACCAGATACAGATATTGTGGCGAGGCCACCAGATTGCAGCGAGGCTGCTAGAACGCTTCCTCCATCATAAACCCATACCCCATGCAACAGATAATCATACTAGCATGCAACATATAGCATCTCATGCATCAAATATATTCATATTAATAATTAACTCATGCAGATACATAACATCATGCATTTCATACAGAATTGACCCTAGGGGTATAATAGTCTTTTTACACCTAGGGGTATTTTGGTAATTTTCTATATTTAAGGGTATTTTAGTCCTTTTTCATATTTTCAGAGACTTTATGCAAGTCTGATAAATTAACAGTCCCTAAATAACCACGGAAGTCCACTTAAGCCAAATTTCCAATTTTGCCCTTTTTAGCCTAGATCCCCTAATGGGCCTTACTATGTCCAATATCGTCGATAAGTCCGTTAAGCCCAATTTTAGGTTTTAGTTTACCGACTTTACCAAGTTTTTATTATTCAAGTTACCAGAAAGTCTTTTATGAACATATTCAAATTTGGGCTCGAAAGCCCATTGGGCCCACCTTGGCCCATTGAGGCCCAACTTACCAAAACGCTCGAAATTGTACCTTCTGTAAATTTGCCATCGCCAATTCCCAATGTGACCACAACAGAGTATTCGATCACTCTTATTTCTTTCCAGGCTGATTTTTCGGTCACTTTTGATCGGTCACTTAGCACAGTTTCGATTATTTCAGCTTTTAGCCATCCTAGTCTATGATGGAGATACGTTACACACCTGTTAACTGTCGGAATCGCTGAAGAACCCACGAATGAAATCCTACAATTGATCACTAAACGTTAGTCTAAGATTCGGCCACATATAAGATCTTCTCCCACAAATCATAATCGGCCAACATGCCCGAACATTGAAATCTTACCCCTTTTCGCCGATCAAAGACTAAATCTCGATGTCCAATCACGTTATCTTTCAAAACTCCTCGCTTGATAACCTCCTCTTGCTATTCCATGCGCAAAAGAAACAAACCATAATATTAGAATCTTACAAAAATGTCGACATGCCCTCTAAGGCCCTATAGGTTTCGGTCTTCCTTTAAGATATTCAATAAACGAAGATACGCAGTGATTAGATGACTTACCAATACCACCTCTCGAAGAGTATTGTTCCACGTTTCCACTATCTCCGGTTTATTCTAGATCTACCATAAATCTAACTCTAATGTGAAAGAGTGGCTCTAAAGATATTCGGCTCTTGAAGAAGTGATGTGGTGCACTTGCCGTTCAACCAATAAGGTAGGGTGAAATGGCAATTAGAAGAGAAGAGATAGAAGAATAGGGTTCGGCTTGCTAAAGAATCAAGAAGAAGAAGAAGAAGAAGATTTTGATCAATAGGTAACAAAGGAGGTGTGGTTTCGGTCATACAAGGTATTCGGCCATGGAGGTTTTGATCAACTGAGCATTCGGTTTAGGGCTTGAAGAGAGGAAGTAGGAGAAAACTTTAGTTGATTCGGCCAGGAAGGAGGTAGCAAGGTAGGTTTCGGTTTGTGAAAGCAAGACGAGAAGAAGATGAAAATAGAGAAAGGGGAAGAATAGCAAAAGTGTCTTTTAATCTCCACGAAGAAATCGGCAGTGGGGTTCTTGGGATATGGTGTGCGGCTGCTTAGTCAAAACAAAGAAAAGGATTGCCAAAAGGAAACACTAATATGCCACCTAAATTCGGCAAAAGAAAGGATGCACAAAACTTCAAAAATTCGGCACAAAGACCCCTCCTAAGACGATTGCTATACCTAATATTGCTTACCGATTTTTGCCTCCTAAAGAGTCCCTAATGCCGGCCACCTCTTTCAAAATTCGAACTCCTTGATTTGCTCCTCAACCTCCTCCATGATTTACTCTTTGACCGATTCAAATCTCCTCCCAACAGAGTTCCAATCGGCTTCAAACTCTCACCTGCTCAAGCTTAAAAATAAACAACACCTTCGCAACCTCTGGCGCTTGAACCCTTGACCTCTAAGCTCATTTAGGCGCCACCTTTTAAGGAACCTAGTGGCGTCTCCCTTGCCACTCTACCACTGGTTCATTTGTGCTATATTTTGCACACAATTCCTTAAAACCCTTACTTTCACTGATCCCCTATCTCCTAAGACGAAAATTCAAAATTTTTCCGAGCTTCCAACCAACTCATGGGCCTTCCATAGGCCCATTAACACACCCCAGACATGCATCACACACCTAATTACTAGCATTTAAACATTTTAACCGATAATGATAAATCTAAGAAAAACCCGAAAATTTAGGGCGTTACAGCGATTAAGTCTTTTTTATTAAATTAGACACTCAAACAACAAAATTAAATCACAAAAATTTCACAGATATAAATTTACGCAGAATAAACATAGAAAATAATTTTAAAATATTTTTCTGACTCAGATTCATGGTCCTGAAACCATCGTTCCAATTAGGGTCTAATTCGGGCTGTTACATTGGGCCTAGCCCATAACAGAACAGAATCAAAATGAATGATGTATGATGCATGTTATGTGTTAACCCCATCCAACCCTGCACTTGCCTCCGTCTAACCCTCCACTTACTGTGGGGATAAAATCAACCCACCCATCCCTGCACTCAAAATGTTAGCACTGGTTGCGGCACTAACCAAAATCGCATCAACGCTGCCTGAAATCAGAATGTCCCGAAGCTATAAACAAAATGGTTATAAACCATAAACAGGATGGCACAGAGCCATAATAATATGCGAGACACAAAGCCATCGATAGAATAGACAGCACGAAGCCGTCGATAGTGTATGTGGCACAAAGATAGAATGAACAACACTAAGCCATCGATAATGTACATGGCACAAAGCCATCGATAGAGTGACCGGCACACAGCCATCGGAACAAGTGATCGGCACTAAGCCGTCAATCAGTCCACAGTCGTCTAGGGCAACCAGTGTGACTTTATCAAATCAATAAGAATGTACGGCTTTTAAGCCTTTGGTGCATCCACAATCGTCTCAAGCAACCCGTTCGACCCTAACAAATCAAATCTTCCTCCGTACAATGTCCCAACCCTCATGCGATATGCCATGTATGCAAAATGCCCATAATCGGTCATACAATCACATTGAAATCATGCAAACCATAGTCATACAATTACAGTCAAAATGGTCAAATCATAGCACATATTGGTCACCTACACACCAGGGCCAGAATAGTCTTTTTACCCTTTAGGGGTATTTTTGTCATTTCACCCTCCGAGGTCTCGGTACAGATAACCGACCTCTGGGAAGGTCTACAATCACCTCAAGTGACTTAAATAACGTAAATTAACATAACGATGCAAATGGGCCTAAGGCCCACCACTCAGCCTAAGTAGGCTCACACACTCGTATGGCCCAATTAGCCCCTATTTAGCCACGGCTATGCGAATGACATAGCCCAGTCCAAACTTACCACATAACAAGGATTTCGTTCGTGTGGAGCCCACGAGCCCATTGGGCCCATATAGCCCATTTCAGTCCAACGAGGCCCAAAACGGCCTACGCCATGCACGCAACATAACAAGCCCCACTATATTCCATCTAACTGTTGATTTGACACAAACGAGCCCACGGGCCGATCGGGCCTACTCGGCCCATTTCGACCCAAGTGGCCCATAATGGCCCAAACCCATGAGAACGTTTATGGAGGCCTCTATAGTATAACACCCATACTTGTGGGCTCGATTCACCACACATGTGATCGCACGCTCGTGTGGCTTTAAATACTGAAGTTTCGACATTTCGACTTTTGCTGATCTACAATCAATACCGTGTGAATACACACTTTCAGCTTTTCAGCCGATCATAAACAGATCACAAAGTTACACACCTTCTAACGAGAACGTGCTAAAAAGTCCACAAGTATTCCAACCCCTCACTAGCACCAATCAACTTGATTATGGCTCACAACCCGACTCCATTGTAAAAGACCAATCAAAAGGCCTTAGGGCTATATGCAAACCACACCACACTTATCAACTATCAATCTTTGAATAGTTGTACTAATCGAAAAGTCACTTACGAAAATCGCAACATCCAGATTCGAGAGAAAGCACAACCGGCCACACTCACCCAATGCCGAAACTACATAGAGTGAAAAGAGGTGAAATGTAACAATCATTTTCCCCTATCATCAATCGACAAAGAGAAATAGATGTTAAAAAGAAAAGATCTCCATGGAAGATAGAAGCAAAAAGGGAAATACGAGCACTTATCGATCGTGAGAGAACTCCTTCCAACCGAAACAAAATGCCAACAAAAGACTTAAAGAAGATGGAGTATTCTGATAAATGAATCAACAAAACAAAAGAAATGGTGACTGCTGGAAACCGAATAAGAGGAGAAGAATGGTATTTGGTCAAGAACCCACAACCAATTGGATGGGTAAATGAGAAAAGGTTCGGTCATAAACAAAAGGCTAGGAACCCAAAAGAATAGAAGAGGGCAATAGGGTATTTGGCTACAATAGTTCAATGAAGAGAGGGAGAGAGTATGAAAATTTGGCCTAATCAGAGAAAGGAAAAAAATGAAATTGGAAAAGGAAGCAAAAGAAAGATTCGATTAAGATAGAAACCGATTGGAGAAAAGAATGAGTAGGAAAAGCTACTAGAGTCGGTCAAGAAGAGAAGCAAACTGTAGAATAGAGATGAGCAGAAAAAAAAGTGCACGAGAGGTCAATTTCCCAGCAGGTTCAGCAACACTCAAAAAAGAGGAGAAAAAAGAAAAGAACAAAAATGCAAAGAAAATTCTGAAAGGCACAAAAGAAGTCAGCTTCAGTATTCCCAAAATAACCAACCAAACACTCCCAACTCTCCTAACCAAATTCGGCCCTAACCCTCTCAAATTCAAGCTCAACCTTTTCCTCCACAAATCCCTCCAAAATCCACTCCTTGATATCCTCCTCAACTACTTACAAGACCCATTCAAACTCTCACTCAATAGAGTTCTACTGCACCTCAAACTCCAGCCACACAGAGTGACAAAAATAAATCCCTTTATTGCACACCGCACGTCTTTAACCTTAGACCTCCTTGCCATTCTTGTAGTGCCACAACTACTGGACCACAAGCTCATCTTGTGTCATAAATTCACCAAAAGTATTGATAACACCTACCTGCTTAAGCCAAGGTTCACTTAAGAGTAAAATAAAAAGTTTTGCAAAAGCTAGAGCTTGAACCCAGGACTTCTAAAACACTCCCAACTACTCCTAAATCACTTAGCCACTAAAGCAACATAGTATTTGTGATATTTCTTGCACACACGAACTTTTATGTGTAGCCTCCTAGCAACTTCCATGCGCAAGGCCCATTCCTAGCAGGCCCAAATTCAGGGCATTGCAATTGCAATAGGTGAAAATATGGGTTTTAATCCATAGAGGTACTTTATTGAATTGGAATTTTAAATTAGAGATCCTTATATGGTAATTACGCCATTTTAGCTTTGCTTGGACAAAAATGCCCAAGGAAGGATGGAAGATCAAAGGTTTTTAATGTAGGGCATTTTGGTCATTAGTTAATAAAAGAAATAAAAAGGGAAAATAAGTCAACAATAGTGTCCATCTTCTTCCCCTTATGCCGAATTTAAATAGACATCATAGCTTGGGTTTTGTCAACTTCTCAAGCTCATAGTAAGTGATTTCAAGCCTCGTTTTTAATCTTCTACGTATTTTTAAAATCCTCGTAACTTGCTTTAGGTATTTCTACCACTATTTCAAGCTAGGGTTGATGTTTAAAATTTTACCCATGAATGACATGCATGTATTTTGATGGCTAGTGGTAGAATATGAAAGTTTAAAGTGTGATGAACTTCTACTAGGTGATTTTTGGTGAAAATTGTAAAAATGACCTAATTGTATGTGCATAAATTGTGAAATGATGGAAATGGGGGTTGTTGTAAGAGGAAAAGTGATTCGGCTAGGCTTGAAATGCATGAAAATTGAATGAAAATCATAAACCAAGCCTAGGGACTAAAGTGTAAAATTGAGAAAATTAGGGGTCAAATTGTACAAGAGAGCTAGATCACATGTGTGGTTCCGAGGGTTGGACACCATGTGTACAAGAGAGCTACGAGATATTATGTGGTAGCTAGGTCACATGTGTAATTTAGTGTGTATACCATGTGTACAAAAGAGTTACGAGGCAATGATTTCATAAGTAGCTAGGTCACATGCGTAATACTGGGTGTATACTGTAATAGGCCAATTTTGGCCTGGGCCCGAAAAAATAATAATCAAAGTAAAAAAGGGCCAAATTGAAAGACAATCATTAAATTGTGGCCAAATCAAGAAGATGGAGAAAACCAAGGGATTATCCAATTTTGTTGACTTGGTAAAAGGCTAAAAATAGAAAGATATTATTTTATTTTATCTTATTTTATTTTATAATTAAATTAGTTAGGCTATTTTTAGTAAACCCCATGTATATAAATAGGGGTATCTTGTTCTTAGAGGGAGAGAAAACTTTTGGTATTCTTACTTCAATTTGGAATTGAATTATTCTCTCTTTTCCTATTTCCATTGTAATCGAATTATTTTCTTTTCTCTTTCCATTAGGTGAGAATTTTGTCTATTTTATTTCAATTTCTTGGTTTGTTTTAAATTCGTCCAATTGCTTTTAGCCTTTCCTTTTTTTTATATTATTTTGCAATTAAGTTTTCATTTTTTTTGGGCCTAAAATTGGTTTTGACTGCATTTCGTCCTCCTTAAAGCTGTGCGTTTTGGAGGTGGGGATTATTTCCCTTTTGGTCCCTCCTTGTTATTCGCCCGTTCAAATTGGTCCATTTCCTTTTATTTATTTTTGATTTGCCCCAAAATTTTGCTTTAAAGTTCGATTTAATCTTTTTTATTTCCGCTATTTTATTATCAAATTAACTAATTTAATATATTATTGCTATTATTATTATGTTTCTATTTATATTTATTTTGTTATTCTAATACTATTATTATTTATCTAAGTTTTATTTATCTATTTATATTTCTACTATTATTATTACTTTTTTTATTCCTTTTATTTTCTTTTTTCCTTATTTTATTTATTATTTTTCAACTTTTCCCTTTATTTTATTATTTAATTTTTTTTATTAATCCTCACTTATTTACTTATTAATCCTCACTTATTTACTTATCGCATTGTTGACCTCTTTTATTTATTTCTCTGTGATTATTTTGTTCTTATTATCGTTATTTACGTTTTCACGTCCATTTTATTCCTATTACGCATATCTTTAAAACATTACATTTTACTCAAATTCACAAAAATGATTCTTTAAAACAAGGAATGTTTGATGTTTGGGAGCTTCGAGAGAATCGTGCCCTAACTTACTGAGCTTCGATTTTCCTTGTCGGTCCTAAGTAACTGAGTACCCTTTTGAAAACAAGATACGTGAGTTTCAAATAAAAGCTTATCCTCGGGAACACGAGATGTTGCACCCTAACTCATTGGATGTGACATTTCACTATCTCGAGGTAAGGATTTCAAAAAAAAAAAATAAAGGCAATGTTTGATATTTGGGAATTTTGAGAAATTGTGCCCTAACTTACTGGGTTCCAATTTTCCATAAGGCCCAAGTAACCGGATATCCTTTTTAAACCTTAATGCATGAGTTTTAAAAATCAAAGACAAGCTTGGTTTCAAAGGTTTGAAGTGTTGAATCCTAACTCACTGGGTATGACAGTTTCCCCCTTCGAGATGAGTAGGTCTTTACATTTTATCCAATTTACTCAGGTTTTCTTTTAAATAAAATGATCGTATTTTAATATATTTTTAAATTTTTGACACTAAGACATTAACTAATCAGCTAGGTACCAATTTTGGGCATTACGAGGGTGCTAATCCTTCTTCGTACGTAGCCGACTCCCGAACCTATTTTCCTAAAATTCGTAGACCAAAATATTTTATAACGTGGCCCAATTAAACCTCAAAAAAGGATTGGTGGCGACTCCATATTTTTAAAGTTGATCCCTATTTTTCAAAATTGAAAATGGTTTCGACATATACCATGTGTACACGAGAGCTAGGATTTAAAATAGCTAGGTCGCATGTATGTTACCGAGGGTACATCATGTAGACACGAGAGCTATGTTATATGTAGCTAGGTCACATGTGTGATTCCTAGTGTTGGACAACATGCAGACATGAGAGCTACGAGATTTAATGGCTAGGTCACATAGGTGATATTGAGAGTTCACCACGTGTACACGAGAGTCGGATTATGTGTTGGTGGAGCTATGTGATGAAACCACTAGGTATCAAATGTTATTTCAAAGGGTTCAATAGGAAAGCTTACTAAAAGAGATTTGTGTGGTTATGTGGTGTGTAAGTGCAGGTGTATTTATGAACCAGTAAAAATGTGGGTGAGTGTATATATGTGCATGGGTGCATGTGAACTTAGGTTTATGTAAATGATGTGTTTGGTATGTATATGATATTTGTAAGGTTATGTGGTAAGTTGATATGTGATGATATGATTTTTGTTGATTAAGAGAGTTGGTATGATGGTAATTATTTGCATATAGACTTACTAAGCTTCTTAAAGCTTCCTTTCTCTTTTTCCTTATTTTATAGATTAGTCAAGCCAGCTCAGAGATCAGGAAGCGTCGGAGGATCACCTACACTATCCACAACATTCTTTTGGTATTGTAATATGTACTCTTTTGGACTATGGCATGTATAGGGACTTAGCAGTGTTGTGACAACCCGAATTATGGGCTAGTCAGAACAGTGGTTTCATAACCACCAATCCGGAATGAGAATTTTAATTTTTGTGAATTTTTGATGATATTTATTTGATTGAATATTAGTGTTAAAATATTGTTTTAAAATTTTATTGATTTGGTGTTTAATTGATTTAGTGGACTAAATTGCAAGGTGAGAAATGTGCTTATTAGATGAGTAAAGGAGTTAATTGGATTATGATATGACATTGGAAATGTTTATGAAGCAAATAGACCATTAGTAAGTGGTATGGACACAAAAAGGTACTTCTAGAATTAATTGCTAGTTATGGCTTTAAGGGTACTTTTGTCAAAAAGGGAAAAAGACAAAATAGGATGAAATAAAACATCATCTTCTCCAAGAAAAACACCCATGCCGCCGAAAATTCATTCTTCTCCATGACTAGGGTTTCTTTGTTTTTCTAAGCTCATTTGTAAGTGAAATCTTGCCCCGTTTTCAGTTATTTTCGTATTTTTATGATTATTTGAGCTTAGATTTCATGATTCTACCACTTTTTAAGAGTTATTGAGGTTTAAAAATATACCCATTGATGATATGAGTGTATTTAGTTGACTAATGGTAGATAATGATGGTTTAAGTGTTATATACATGTTTTATTGGATGAAATTGAATGAAAGTATCTAAAAAGGGACTAATTTGTAGAGATTACAAATTGTTCCTAAGTGTGCGAAAAATTGAGTATTTGAGTGTCATAATTGTGAAAATGGGCTTTATAAGTCCTTGGAATAAAGAAATTGAGACTTTTGTGTTATGGGACTAAATTGTAATTATTGTAAAGTTGAGGGGTAAAATTGGAAATTTGCCCCAAATGTGAATTGTGACCGTATTGAAATAGATAATTGATATTTGTGTATGTGTGATAATTTAGATCAAGAAAAGTCCGAGAGAGCCCGTGATCGGGGAAAAGAGAAAGTCCTCGATTAAAGTCTAGAAGTAAATATTTTGATATCCAAATAAGTTATATGTAATTTTAGCTAATTCGATTAATTCTGTTTAATTATTTATTTCTATACTGTTATCTTGACAATTGCTTGGTTAGATGATTGAATATTGGACACTATCACTGAATTTATGGAATGTTATATTGACTGTAAATCCCGATTGAGCAAGTATGAATAGACATTGATATAGGTGACATGCCACTTAAGGGCCCCACTATTCTGACTGTTATAGTTACCTGGGTGCTAGGTAGTCTTGTATGTGTTGCAGACACCTATTAGCTTGTGTGAACAGGCCCGTAGTTAACTTCTGTATTGTTACTAATTGTAGCTTCGGCTGCCCTACTGTTAGTAGCCTTGGCTACCTCATGGCTTTGCCTTGTCTATTTGGCACTTATGTGCATTCCTCTATATATCTATTTATATTCCAAACTTTGCTCAATGGGATTAGATTAATTGCACTTTGATGAAGTGGTTGTATAGGTGGCTTGAAAATGGTACAGTATATTGAGAATGTTATTGCTAAGTACTTTTATGATTGGCATGTGGAATGAGCATAAAGAGTAAGTTGATTTTGCAATGATGTGTGATGACATTCATCATGGTGGAGTAAATAATATAGTGAATTGTTGCATTGCTTGAATTTCATATAACTTACTAAGCTCTTGTAGCTTACCCTTTTCTTTTCCCTTTTCCTTAGATCTCGAGCTTGTTAGATTGGTATCCTAAAGTCAGTATCACGTTTCCTAAGTATTACGATTAGGGTGAGTTTTGCAAAAACCGTTTAAAGAGAAAATCCCAGTTAAATTGTGAACATCCTATCCACTACCAAAATTTAGAATTTTTACCAGCTAAGACTTAACTTTTGTTACCCGTTTGATACGTGTGATTGATTTTGAAAACGTTGATTAATTATAAGAAAACTCGCGTAGCTTTATTCAAATCAATTATGGTATAGTAAAAATAAAAAAATAAATAAAAACCCAAATTAAAATAATTAGAGCGACCTTATTACAAACCCAAAATCAGAATAAAAATAATTAAAAATGAGTAGAAAATGAATAACTTAATTTAAACCATCAACTCCAGTCCATGTGGCCAGTTTGAATCCCTCCCAGCTCCAAGTCCACCAGTCTAGGGCTCACCTGCATGGATGGAAGAAAATAAGTGAGTTTGGAAACTCAGTGTCCAAAGAAAGCCATTCCGAAGCCCAAATCAGCTCAAGCCCATTGGGCCTAAGCCTATCCAGTCTCAGTAATAATTGGGCTGAAGCCCTACCCAAATACAGTAAACTGGGTCGAAGCCCTATTCAATATTCAGTTACTAGGCCGAAGCCCTATTCAGATACCAGTGCGACCCTAAGGCCCATAACAGTAATAGAACAGAGTGATGCATGTATGCAAAGCCCAAAGCCCATCCTAAGTCCATCCGCTACACTCCACCCGTACCAGCCCTACACACCATGTGGGGAACACTGAACCCACCCAGCCGCTACACTCCATAGTCACAACATCGCTACTCAGATAATGTGGCCAAGCCACTAACAGTAATACGAGGCAAAGGCCCGTTTTAGTAAACAGTATAGGGCAAAGCCCCTTTTAGTAGTCAGTACGAGGCAAAGCCCCTTTCAGTAATCGTGGCAATGCCACTTACACTTCCTCCATCAGTAAACCCAGTCCCATGCAACAGATAATCATGCCATGGCATACAGTGAACAAAAACAGTAAAACATGCATTTCAGTCAAACTTAGCCCTAGGGGTATAACGGTCATTTTGTACCTAGGGGTAAAATAGTAATTTCTCACCCTTAAGGGATATTTCAGTAAATATTCCAGTTTTTAAGCTTTTATGCATATTTCAGTTATTAACAGTCTTATTATTACCTCAGTTACTTATCCAACCCATTTTAGCAGTTTAAAGCTATTGGGCCCTAAAACCCCTAATGGGCCCTGCAGTGTCAAATAGCTACTTAAGCCCATTTAGCCCAAATTTTATGACCGGATTACCAATTTTAATAGTTTTAGACCTAAAGTATACTAGAACACACTTACCACTTCTTTTTACCCATATGGGCCCGTAAGCCCATTAGGCCCACACTCAGCCCATCGAGACCCAAATTTACCAAGGTGCACGAACTGCGCACTCATCCATTATACCATTTGTGATTACAGATCTCACTATTTCCAACCGACTTATGAGCGCTCGCACGCTCACAAGCCCACGAAATGCAAAGATTTTGACATTTCAGCTTTTCGGCTTTTGCCGATTTAGACTACAGAAGGGTGTTCGTTTACACACCTGGTTTGCGACGAACACTAACGAGATCTCCCACGTATATCTTACAAGTGATCGCTACAATATCATATCCACGATTTCAATGGCACTAATTGTAAACTTGCTTACCAAAATTGGCTAACCTCCCTTAATACCTTAGAACACTTACCTTGTCGCAAATAGGGACTATATCTAGATCTAGTCATTCCAATTTTCCAAGCCCTCAATTAGTAGCCTTTAAATTACACTAGCACAAAATAAATCAACTGTTAAGACCTATAGTGCCTTAAGCCCCAAATCGGTAGCCTCCCTATGCACCTAGGGGTTTCGGCTTTTCTTAAATCCCAAAATAAAGTATGAAACAGAGATTCTGATAACTTACTGTAGAATCACTAAACCAGAATGATTCTAATCCCGCACTTAACTCAGATCTGACACAGATCTACCCTCTAAACACGAGCAGAAAGTGAATCTTAGAGGTCTAAAAGTTTGATTTCCAAATCCCTATGGATATGGTAGTTTCGGCTTTTGGTAAAATGGAGGAGAAGGTGATTTGGAGCTATGGATTGAAAAGGTGTTGTCGACAGAGGTTAGGGGTTTTGAGAGTGTGAAGTTTGGCTAAAAGGGATGAAGAAGAAAGAAGGGGTTCAGCTAAGAAGAAATCGGTGCCAAGCAACCTTTTCAAGATTTCAGCTTTTAGTGTAGTCGATTAGGCTTGAGAAGAAGGAGAAGATAAGAAGTAGATTCGGCCTTGTGGAGATTAAAGAGGAAGAGGATGAGAAGAAGAGAGGAGAGAAGAAGAGAAGAGTAGAATCGATTACGGACAAATTGACACAAAGAAAGTATGAAGGCTTAGGTTTTGGTTTCTTGTAAAAAGGAGGAGGAGAAAGAAGAGAACCCTAAGGCACTATACCCTAATTCGGCAAAAAGAAAGACCCATACAATCTCGAAATTCTCCCTAAAGCAATCGACACACAAAGAGCAAATGCCGAATTGATACCTATTACCCTAGTCGAATGCACACTAAAGCTAAATGACCAAATCGGCAATGCCTCCCCTAAGAGCCCCTCATTCGGCCATCACATGCCCCATTCAAAAATCCTAAAATCTCTCCCTTATCTTAGCTGATCTAATCTCATGAACAACTCAAACTTTCCTCAGTAGAGTTCTACTTGGAAACCATCACATGTATGGCACATGCACAAAAATAAAACACCAACTTCCTTACCTTCTGACTTGAACACTGGCCCTTGCACACATATCCACACGCCACTTTTTTAGGCACTTAAGTGGCACCACATTGCCACTTTACCAAGGGCTTACTTGTATCTTATTTTACAAACTTTTTCTTAAAAGCCCACATAACCAAGTCCCCTTCACTTTAAATCCACCGTTTGATATTTCTGCTGAGTTTAAACTTAGGCTTGGGCTTCCTAAAGGCCCACTAATATACCTAGATCATAAATTTTATGTCCAATCAACCAAATTCCAAAATTTCATCAAAATCGCAAAAATATCAAAAAATCCCAAAAATCAGGGCGTTACACATAGTATCAAGTTTCTTTTGGTATATTTAATATTTTCAAGTGTAATTTATGGCATGTATAGAATAATTTTGTTGTTATAAATGGCTATTTTTGTATGTCTAAATTACATTACCCATGTGATATTTTTGTAAGTAATAATTATAAATGAAGTTCTTTTGAGTAAACCTTCTCATGAATTGGTTGGTTTTGATTATGCATGTGCTTGAATGTGTTTTAGGGAGGTCAGCTTGGTATATAACCTAACACGGCCTACACAACAGGGCACACGGGCGTGTGCCGTGGTCGTGTGGGATTTGGCAGAATGCTCTACGGGTACATGGCACGGGTGTGCCTAAGCCGTGGGCGACACACAGCCTAACCCTACAGGCGTGCCCCTAGACCGTACCTATCCTGTACCTTGATTTAAATTTTAATGTACCACACGAGCAAGAGACACGACCGTGGGTCTCAACCGTGTGGGAGTACACGGCCTCCAAACGGTTGTGTGGGATGGCCGTGACAAATTGTACAATTTAGTCCATGGTTGCCAGGCATGGGCGTGTGAAGACCACCGGTCTTACAACACGGTCATGCTAGAGGTCACACAGGCGTGTGACTGGGTTTTAGAAGTGAAAATTTTTTCTGAGTGTCTAATATGATGGGATTCGAATCCTAATCGTCTATAATCTCTGTATTATGTTGGGAAACCCTCGATAAAGGCAATTCTGAATGGAATTGCATGCGAATCTATGAATGTTTTTGAGTGAGTTCTGTAAAGGTCAATCTATATACAGTAACGCTCAGTACTCGACTCAGGTGACGGTTTTGGGTAAGGGGTGTTACAGGTGTTGTAAATGTCGTGTTCATTTGGCTATATTGTAATATGTACTCTTTTGGAATATGGCATGTATAGGGACTTAGTGGTGTTGTAAGTGTCGTGTTGGTTTGGCTATATTGTAGCAATTGTCTTTTGATAAGTCATTTTGTAGTTAAGGCCAAGTGATTTGGCTAATGATGATATTCGTTTATTTATAGATCCTTATGAGGTAATTCATGGAATGCTTGTTGTGTTTATGTGTAGATAAGTTGAAATGGATGATTGATGGTTAAATGATGTCATTAAGATGCTTAAAAATATGTATAGTATGCAGTTTTAAAAATGGTAAAGTTTATATGTGTTTTGGAGCAAAGGATGGCTTGGAAAATAGCTTAACTTAGGGCCACATGGCTAGCCACCACGACCATTTTTATAGGGCGTGTGAACTGTGCATGAAATTTTTGGAGAGTAAGGATGTCACATGGCCTGGTCACACAGGCGTGTCTCGTGGCTGTGTGACCAAAATTGCATGCTGACGTCATAAACTAAATACCGTAGTTTTTCACAAGGGGTGAGAGCACGAGCGTGTTGAGGCTATGGGAAGGACACTGGCCAAGGACACGGGCGTGTGCTCAGCCATGTGAAAACCCCTGTAGGTTTGAAATGAAAAATAATTTTCCAATAATTCAACACGGCTTGGGGACACGAGTGTGTGTGACCACACGGCTTGCCCATACGGGTGTGTCCTTGTCTCACACGGACGTGTGCCATGCATTTCACCTAAATTTCTAAAATTTTTTTAAGTTCCTTGTTTGGTCCTAGACCACTCCCAGACTATGTTTTGGGCCCCGTAGGCCCATTTTAAGGATTCAATGATATATTATGAAAATTGTTTTAATTTGGAACGAAATTTTATGGCTCGACTTTGTATGATTGATTGTGATATTGTTCAGTAATGCCTCGTACTCAATTCAAGCATCGAAACTGGGTAAGTCATTACAAAATGGTTTCGCGAAAATCTCGTTTGAAAATTTTGACGTCTGGGCACTCAATTTAGCCAAAAGGACTAAATTGTAAAAAGTGAAAAACTTGAGTTCTAGAAGTTACAGGGGTCAAATTGCCATGAAATTTTAAATTGGAGATCCTTAAATGGTAATTAGACCATTGGTTAATTTTTTGGAAAAAAATGCAAACGAAATAGGGGAAATAGAATATTTTTAAGTTAGGGGCATTGTGGTCATTTAGTGATTAAAATGAATTAAAAAAAATTAAAAGCCAATTTTTGTCCATCTTCAACCCCATGGCCGAATATAGCAAGCGGAAACCATGGCCAGGGTTTTTCAAGCTTCCAAGCCCGATTATCAGAAAAAAGAGATTCGGGCCTAGAATTAGGGAAAAGCAAGTATTAGAGAGTTAGGTCCTTTTTCACCATTCTTGGTATGGAGGTAAGTTTGTATGTAAATAATACATTGTTTTTATTTATGTTGTAACACCCTTCCCCCTGTCCATCGCTAGATTAGGGTTATGAGACACCACCGATCGAAATCACAATTTTAAACATTTATAAACAAATATACATATAGTTAAGTCAGTCCTATTTATAATAAGTAAATAAAAATAATTTTAAAAATTTGCGAGTCAAGATGAACATTGGTTTAGAACTTGCTTAAACAAGTCAAATAAACATTAACAACTTAGTCAAACATTTTACTAGCACTATTGTAATCATATAATAACACACTAAACATTTAAATAATAACAATTCTATTATGTAACTTAAGTTAAAAAAAACTTAGTGAATGCACGTCTGCATACAAATATTTTATATATGTATATAGGTTATTTATGAAATAACCATGTTAATATCAATATATACTCAACATGTACTCCCTATTTATTTTAATAAACTAACCTATTCTACAAATTATATATGCATGACACATGCGTGTCTACTCTCCTAACAAACCAAAAAGAAATATAACAAATATTACTCAGCTTTATTCATATAACAGCCACAGCGTAAGTTCTTTCATACTTTTACATGTAGGCTCAACTAACAAGGCATATCTAATTAAATTAACTCTTGTCTTTTACTATAATAAACAAATTATAATAAGTATATATCATTGTTCCAAGCCATAAGGAATTACTGAGTACACCTTATACATATATCTTACTTGTCATTTAACTGGTAATTGATGAACTTGGTTCATTTTACAACTTTTATACTCTGAATAGCCGAGACACATAACTCCTTATTAAACTTTCTAGAATGTGAATATAACCTTAACATGAGTTTAATCCAAGACCACATAATAGCACATCCTTTAACAACATGAGCTGCCAAAATTAACATGAATATATGTATATATAAGCCAAAATAATATTCATTCATAAACAACATTTCTAGTTACCATTTACCCGAATATACTTGCCAACCAAAGAGGTTATTACTATCAGTGCAAGTCATAACCGAAGTATTTTAACCAGGGTAACATACCAAATATATCTTAAACTTACCCATTTGTCTAGGCCAAATCATTCAAAATATATCTTGTCCACAAATCAACTTCAACGCATACAATACATATCACCAAAAGCATTCAACCATGGCACTTAATATTATTATCAAAATGAACACAGACCATAACTAAACAAAATCGGTTTTAAGCAAGGTAGTTAAGCCATTTTCGCATGGCTAATATACATTTATTTCTAAAATAACTACCCCAATACCCACATATACATGCCATAATTTAAGTTTAGCTTAAAGGTACCAAAGCAGTAGACAATGTGATGAACTTGCTGACAAATCCCTGAGCTTGCAGTTGACTTCCAAAAATCTATAAAACAGAGTAATATAATACACAGAGTAAGCTAATGCAGCTTAGTAAATTATAAGCAAATAAACAACTCATTATCGTAATTAACTTATATTAAATATATGAATTGCATTAACAACATTAACCACCTAAGCCAAATACATATACAATCGTTTAATGGAATACAAATGAATTTCCCAATTTAATAATCGTAATATCCACACATCCATTTATTCTTTTATGCAACTTAAAAATCAACTATTAACATCTCATATATATATAATACTTAAGTAGCCGAATATACAAATCTTATATACACATATTGAATAACATTTCAATGTTACACAGACTAATCATTCACAAGTCGAATACACGTATCATTATTCATGAATTCTTCATTTGCATTATACATAATTTATAGCTCATAACAATAATACTTTCTTACCTTATCTGAAATAGATATCAAATTAACTCATACCTGACCATTTAGCTTGTATTATGCAATCCAAACACAATTATTTTTGCCCAATGAGCCATTCAGAATTAGATAGGACAGTCGAATAATCACATAAATCGTACAATGCCAACGTCCCATACGTGGTCTTACATGTATCCACATATCGATGCCACTGTCCCAAACAGGGTCTTACTCGTAAACACATATCGATATCACAAATTGATGACATGGTCTTACTCGCACACATATATCAAAATCCTATGTCATGACATATGTGTCCTACATAACTTAGTCGAATCGAACTCAGAAGTGTAGTATCCACATTTAATCATTTTCGGCCATAGTATATTTAGTTTCTATCATTTCATAACAGCATGTAAATATAACATTAAATTTCCAATAAATACATCTAATTGCTTATAAACTTACCTTAGACAGTACAAAACGGAATCGGGCAGTTAGTCGACGATTTTCGTTTTTCCCTGATCCAAATTTGATTTCTTTGGTTCTTGATCTAAACATATTTAAATTAAGCTCATTCAAACATATTTTCATTCAATTCAGTCCAAAAACACATAAATGGGCAAATTACCATTTTACCCCTACCATTTAAAATTTTTACAATTTAGTTCCTAATGTATAAAATACAAAATATACAAAATTTATCACACCCAAGGTAGGCCGAATACCCCTAGTGTCTAAATAAGCTCATATTTTTCATCAATTTCACATTTTAGTCCCCCCACATTTTATTTTTTTGCAATTAAGTCCTAATTACTCAAAATCATCAAAAATTCCTTTACATAATATATCAACCCAATCCATATCTTTCATAATTCATCATCAAACAACAAAAATCACAAGCTCTCATCAATGGCTAAACTCAAAATATTCATCAAAATTAAGAATTAAAGCTTGGGTTTTATAATACTAGAAACAACGATCTCAAAAACGTAGAAATTATCAAACACCGAGCTTAGACTTACCTTGAATTTGAGCTTAAAGGTCATGAACCCAAGCTTTCTATTGTTTTTTTTTTTCTTTTGTTTAGTTTCGGCACTTAGGAAATAAAAGATGAATATGGTTTTCTTTTTTCATGATATAATATGTTATAATATAACATTTTATTTTATTTCCTATTTTAACCTTAATGAAATAATAGTAAAATTATATGACACATGCCCATTACCGTCCAACTAACATGACAGTGGTCTATTTACCACATAAAGGTTCTCACTTAGAAAGCCATTAACAAACAAGTCCCATTTAGAAATAACCACCTAATTTTCACTTTACGCGATTAAGTCCTTTTACTTAATCGGACACCTAAACGACAAAATTAAACCACGAAATTTTCACAAACATAAATTCACACAGAATAAACACTGAAAATAATTAAAAATATTTTTCTAACTCGAATTCGTGGTCCTGAAACCACCGTTCCGGTTAGGGTCTAAATCGGGCTGTTACAACTCTCCCCCTTAGGGATTTTCGTCCCTAAAAATCTTACCGGTGAATAGGTTCGGATAACATTCTCTCATTGTATCCTCTGGCTCCCATGTTGCTTCCTCAACTCCATGCTTATGCCACAACACTTTAACTAACGGGATCTTTTTACTTCGTAACTTCTTAACCTCACGAATCAAAATGTGAATAAGTTCTTCTTCATAAGTCATATCAGGCTGAATTTCAATCTCAGATGGAGTAATCACATGTGAAGGATCAGATCGATACCTTCGAAGCATTGAAACATGGAATACGTTGTGGATCCTTTTTAACTCAGGTGGCAACAATAGTCTGTAAGCAACCGGTCCGATACGCTCTATCACATCATACGGCCCAATAAACCTCAGACTCAATTTGCCTTTAAGACTGAATCTGAGTATTTTCTTCCACGGTGGGACTTTCAAGAAGACTTTATCTCTGATCTGAGACTCTATATCTTTACATTTCAAGTCTGTATATGATTTCTAACGATCTGATGCTACTTTTAGACTCTCACAGATCACTTTTACTTACTGTTCAGTTTCCCTGATCAAGTCTACCCCGTGTATCTTATTTTCACTAAGCTCAGCCTAGAACAATGGTGTACAACATTTACGACTGTACAAAGCTTCATAAGGTGCCATTTTGATACTCGATTGGTAGCAAGCTTCATAAGGTGCCATTTTGATACTCGATTGGTAGCTGTTATTATACGTAAATTCAATCAGAGGTAAATATCATGCCAATGTAACTTTAAACTCGAGAATACAACATCTCAACATATCCTCTACTATCTGAATGATTCGTTCAGACTGACCATCTGTTTGCGGATGAAAAGCAGTACTGAAATGTAATTTCGTACCTAGTGCATCTTGCAGTTTCCTCCAAAACCGCGATGTAAACCTTAGATCACTATCTGAAACAATAGATATAGGCACACCATGTAATCTCACAATCTGAGAAACATACAATTCAACTAGCTTGTCTAGTGAGTAGTCTATACGTATCAAAACAAAATGAGCCGATTTAGTCAATCTATCAACAACAACCCAGATTGCATCTTCCTTGCTCGGTGTCAACGGTAAACCGGATACAAAATCCATCGTAATTATATCACATTCCCACTCAGGTATCATGATAGGCGGAAGTAATCCTAAGGCACCTGATGCTCAGCTTTTTCTTGTTGACAGATTAAGCATCTTGCAAAAAAATCAGAAATATCTTGTTTCATACCATGCCACCAGTAAAGTTGTTTCAGATCGTTATACATCTTTGTACTACCTGGGTGAACAGATAATTGACTACTATGAGCTTCATTCAAAATCGTCTGAATCAACTTTGAATTCCTCAGAACGCATATTTGGTCCTTGAATCTCAAACAGTCATTAGCATCAACTCTGAATTTTGATTTTGTATCCATCTCACACTGAGCTCGTTTTGTAATCAACTCATCATCGACCTTCTGGGCATCACAAATTTGTTGAATAAATAATGATATTGCTTTTAATTCGACTACTATCGAACCATCATCAGACATAGCCATATGTGCATTCATTGCACGCAAAGCAAACAGTGATTTTCGGCTTAAAGCATCAGCAACAACATTAGCCTTCCCCAGGTGGTAGTCAATCACAAGCTCGTAGTCTTTTAGTAATTCTAACCATCGACTTTGTCTCAAATTTAAATCTTTCTGAGTCATCAAATATTTCAGGCTTTTATGGTCAGGATAAACATGACATTTCTCACCGAATAGATAGTGACACCAAATTTTTAATGCGAACATGATGGCTACCAATTCTAGGTCATGTGTCGGATAGTTCTTTCCATAGGGCTTTAATTATCTCGAGGCATAAGCTATAACCTTGCCTTCTTGCATGAAAACACAACCTAAACCATTCAAGGATGCATCAATATAAACAACAAATTCTTTACCTGATTCTGACTGAACTAGTACTGGAGCTTCAGTCAACAGGGCTTTCAACTGATCAAAGCTTTTCTGGCACTTCTCTGTCCACTTGAATTTAACGTCTTTTTGCAATAGCTTTGTCATCGGGGCTGCAATCATAGAGAAACCTTTCACGAACCATCTATAGTAACCAATAATTCCTAGAGAGCTTCGGACTTCAGAAACATTCTTCGGAGGTTTCCAATCAAGTATGGCTGAAATCTTGCTCGGATCAACCCGAATACCTGATGCTGATACTACATGGCCTAGAAAACTGACTTCACTTAACCAGAACTCACATTTAGTAAATTTCACATACAACTACCTGTCTCGTAAAGTCTACAATACAAGTCTTAAATGTTCAGCATGTTCAGCTTCATCACGAGAGTAGATCAAAATATCATCTATAGACACAACCACAAACTGGTCCAGGTACGGTCTAAAAATCTGATTCATCAAATCCATAAAAACCGTAGGTGCATTAGTGAGTCTGAATGGCATAACCAAAAACTCATAGTGTCTGTACCTCGTTTTGAAAGCAGTCTTTCGTACATCAGAGTCTCTAACTCGCAACTGATAGTAGCTTGATCTCAAATTTATCTTTGAAAATACTGCAGCCCCTTTCAGATGATCAAACAAATCTTCAATCCATGGCAATGGATACTTATTCTTTATAGTCACCTTATTAAGCTGTCTATAATTAATACACATTCTCATAGTTCCATCTTTCTTCTTCACAAACAACACAGGTGCACCCCACGGAAAGAAACTCGGTCGTGCAAAACCTCTATCTGTCAATTATTGCAACTGAGCTTTCAATTCTTTTAATTCTATAGGTGCCATTCTATACGGGGCTATAGATATCGGAGTCGTCCCAGGCATTAACTTAATACCAAACTCTACTTCCCGAATAGGTGGTAACCCCAGTAATTCTTCTAGAAACACATCCAGGTACTCACATACAATAGGTACTGATTCAATGTTTCTTTCAGCAACTTTACTGTCGAGCACGTAGGCGAAATAAGCTTCACACCCTTTTCTCACATATTTTTGAGCTAGCATCGAAGAAATCAATGATGGTAAACCATATGTAACACCCCAACCCGTATCCGTCGACGGAATAAGGTTTCGGAGCATTACTCGGATTTACATATCATTTAGCAAAAATTTCCGTTAAATACTTACTGATTCAATGCATCATATAGATAATTATATTATCATTCAATCAATAGCTTGGCACTTGTCTTAGCATCAATCATCATTGTCAGTATACTTACGCATATTTTATATAATATGCTTATAAGTAACATTCTCTTACTGTTTAAAATCATTTATTTCATTATATTATAATTTCATGTACCATAATTTCCATATATTTCACATATATTTATTCCGATAATAATTCATATCAAACATAATATAAATCAAATTCTATATGTACATACTTTCCACACCATTTGTCCATATAACATGTACAAATCATTATATATATACTTCAAGCGTATATGGTAATAATTCATTTTGTATTCATATTGTTTCATAATATACAAATGTACTAATATTTCACATTTAATCCAATATAACATACAATTTAACATATTTTCATGCTCAATTATGATACACAAATTTACCTGACAAAATTGCAAAAATACCCAGATTTAGGGGAATTTTGGTAATTTTTCATTTTCCCTGATTTTCATCCGATCTTGATCTAAATTGATAATTCCATTCAATTTATTAATTTAGAAAATAAGTCAATTCATTTCCTTCAAATTGGTCATTTTTGATATCCTTACAAAATTTCCCCTAAAATTTTACTTTTATTCAATTTAGTCCCTGAGCCTAAAGCATACAAATTAGTCATGCTAGTTGAATATTCATATATATTTTCCTCCTCCTCCTCTCCATTCCATGTCCTTAATTTATAAAACATGCTTATGAGTAACATCGTCAATAATTTCACTATTTATTTATATGTGAATATTCAAGCTGTCCACCTGCGTCATAGTCACTGAATTATTTTTATCTTGAGCTACAGAACCCCAAATTAAGATCTTTCAATTTTCCCTAAAACTAGACTCATATATATTCTTACCATAAAACTTTTAGAATTTTGGTTTATCCAATTAATACAGTTTATTCATTAAAGTCTCCCCTATTTTGCTGTTCGACAGTTCTAACCACTCTTCAGTAAAACTTAACTTTCTCTTTGTAAAGAATTCGAATGATATTCCTGTTTACTTCTCTTGAAAATAGACTCATTCAGGAATCTAAACATAACTTTAAGCCCCTAATCATTTTTATCCAATTTTTGATGATTTACCAAAATCAAAACAGGGGATCCCAAATTCATTCTGACCTTATCTAACAAAATTTATTATATCTCATAATTTACAAATCCATTGCTTACACCATTTCTTCTATGAGAAACTAGGCTCAATAAGCTTTAGTTTCATATTTTGTTCATCTTCCAATTAGATTTCTACAATTTAAGGCTACTGCTGCTGTCTAATATTGTTTTAGTGCAAGCTGTTTATTACCATTTTTCCCTTAAGCTTTAATAAATAACAATTTCGTCCCTACTCAATTAGCCTCTCAATAGAGCTTATTTTTTTTTTTCAATTAAAACTCTATTCTATCACTTTAAGCTACTTTACATCCTTTAAAAATCATAATTTCAGCACTAGACTTTAATTCCAAACATTTTCACAATTAGGTCCTAACTAATTCATTCACTTTACTAACTTAATTCATACTCTATTTCTATTCAAGTTCCATCCCAACTCAAATTTATCTACTAAATTTTCAGCTTATTTAACTAGTTTCAAAATTTCCTCAAATTAGCCCTTCAACATAAAACTTATGAATTACATTACAATTCAATCCTTATTTCATTTCTAACTTGAATTTCTATCAATTTAACCCTTATTTCATCATTTTACTCAACATGAACATTATCTAGGAATCTAATAACTTTCAAAATATCAACTTAATTTCATCAAAATCTTATTCCAAAGCTTCTAAAACATCAAAATTAAGTAAAAAGGGCTAAATTGACTTACCTATTAAACTTCCAAGCTTTAAAATCCTTATTTCTCCTTTTTCTTTTCTGTTCTTCTTTCTTTCTTTCCTTCCCCTGCTTTTCGTTCCACATTCTGTTTCTCTTTTTTGTTTATATATATATATATATAATATAATAACATTAATAAATATCTATTTAATAATCCATTATTTCTTTTACATTTGTATACAAATATATTAATACACTTGTATCAATTTATCTCTATACACTTGTCTTTCTTTAATCTCTTTATTATACAAATATCTTATAATAGATTTATTTAATTAATAAATATCTTTTATAATTAAATTCTTATATTACAAATGTATGTATTTTTATCCATACACTTGTATATTTTATTTACTATACATTTGTCTATATACTAATTTATTTATCATATAATATCAATTCAATAATAACAATGATATTAATATTTACTTAAATAATAAGAAATACATACATATATTACAAATGTATGTACATTATTTATCACATATGTATTTTATTTTTATCACACACTTGTCACAATTTAATTTATTTGTCATATAAATATCTTATAATATAATTATAATAAATTAATTTAATATCATTTGTTACTAATAAATATATATATATATTATAATTAAAATCTAAGTAAAAATCTTAGATTTTTACTTTATATGCCGCCTCACTTATGCTAAATGGCATAATTGCCATTATAGTCCCTTTTATTTTCTTTTAATCTATAATTAAACTTTCACACTCTATTCAATTTAATCCTTTTTATCCAATTATCCTTAATTAAGCTAAATTCACTTGATTAAACTCTAATTAACCACTCAATGAACTTTTTAAATATTTTTGATAAATATTTATGGATCCAATTTTCAGTAACGGAGACTCAACAGTACACTTTTCTGATAACCGTAAAATTTAGGTTATTACATTTCTCTCCCCCTTAATAAATTTCGTCCTCGAAATTCCTTGTTTTATCATGAACTTCGTTACTTTTATAATTCTATAGTTTCTTTCTGCACATATTTACCTAGTTTATTATTTATATCCATTCTTTATCCTTTTATTTCACAAATTATTTTAATTTAATATTTCGCATTTGCTTTTCAGAACTCCCACCAACATAAATTAGAAGATAATATCATATGAATTTTAGTATCAAGTATTCTATCACATATATTGGCTTGGAAAACCAAAGAGAGATAGAGTGATATTGTGAATTAATCAAACTTGCGAAAATTTCTATCTGTTTGCACATTTATGCAATCTTTCCATATAACGATTATAGCATCCAAACATGAACAATTGTATATTCCTTTGAAAATATCAGGATATATAAGACACCCATATAAAATCCCAAAAATCTACTGTAATATGCCGAATTATATTAGTTATATTCAAATATTTTTGCAATTTATTCACTAATTCCATTTACTAGTATAGTCATAAAAAATTTCATATCATTCAGTTTACTCAGGAAACTAATTTGGAAGAAATTTTCTACTAACCATTCTATAAATACCTTGTAACATCCTGAAATAGGGCCTAAACGGAACAGTGGTTTTGTGACCACAAATCCGAGATAGAAATAATTATTTTATAATTATTTTGATGTTTATGATATGATTTCATGATGGTGTGAGGATTTCGTGAAGAAATTCTATGCATAAAATGCTTAATTTGAAATTAGGGACTAAATTGAATAAGTTGCAAAACTTGCATTCTAGAAGCTTTTAGTATGAAATTGCTTTGGAATATTAATTAGGAGGTCTTAAATAGCAATTTGACCAATTTCTAAAATTTTGGACAAAAATGGGCTTGTACATGAAAAATTTTCAAAGAAAGGCATGAAGGGTATTTTAGTCATTTGGTAATTAAAAGATTAAAAAAGGGAAAAAGATGGCAAAATATGTCCATATTCTTCATTAGCACGAAATTTCAAGGGTTCTCCATAGCTAGGGTTTGTTTCAAGCTTCCAAGCTCCATAGTAAGTGATTCCAAGCCCTGTTTTTAATGTTCTTTACGTTTTTGGAATCCCGGTAGCTCGATAAAGCTTCTGCTAGCTATAATTTAAGCTAGGGCTCATATTTGGAAAAATACCCATAGGTGAAAAGTGTTTATTTTGATGTTTTATGATAGAATATGAGGTTTTCAATTATGCTAGACAACCTGTGCTACTCGGTTTTAGGTAAAAACGAGTAAATGGGCTTAATCGATAAAAATACCTATTGTTCATAAGTACAAGTTATAGTAGGAATTTGAGGTTGTTGTTGGTAAATAAATGATCAGCATGTCTTAAAACATAAGAATTTGTGATAAAGTTTGATTTCCGAGCCTTGGGGCAAAAGTGTAAATATGCAAAAGTTTAGGGGCAAAAATATAATTTTTCCAAAGTTGGAGTCAGGGATTGTTTTGATAAATGTGAGTATTAAATAAGCTAAATTTGCTATTATAGATCAAGAAGAACGAAATTCGGGAGTAGATCGGGGAAAAGAGAAAGAAAAGGACTAAATTGTTAAGTTTAGTCATAATTTGTATTGAGGTAAGTTTATGGTAAATAAATGCAATATTTCATTATTTTACATTGATTTTGTTAATTTCCAGCATCTATACATTTATTTTGCAAAAATATTTAAAGTCGAATCATAGACGAGATGACAGAGAAAGAGTATCCAAAGGTCCCGTTGAACTTTAGAAATATAGGGATACAAATGTCATGACATTTGGGGTTGATAGGACAGGACAAGAATGAGCCATGTAAGCCCACATCAGATATATGGCTTTGGAGACAGGAATAATCCATGTAAGTCCATATCAAATATATGACTTTGGAAAGACAGGAACATTTCATGTCAGTCCATGTCAAGGACATGGCATTGGCAGATTATTATCAGACAGGAAAACCCGAATATCCCTAGTATTTCGAGCGGTTCAACGGGCTATTGTACAAGTTAAATTATGGAAAATTTATCAGCAAGGGAAAGGTAAGTTATATTCATGAGTACTGAAAAGATCATGTAAGAAAGAAGAAAAGTGAATAAGGAAGAAGGTAGGAAATGAGGTGTAAAGAAAGCTTATGATGCTAGGTGATATATTGAATAAATATCGTTTATGATGAATGTTGTAATTTATTTGCTTGTAAACTTACTAAGCCTAGTGCTTACTCTCTTTATTTTCCTTCTTTTTATAGTTATTGCCAAGCTCACTCGAGAATCGAAAGGAATGTCGGAGACCCGGTCACACTATCGAAGGAATCATTTTGGTATAGTTAGATGTCTCATTTCGTGTATGGCATGTATAGGAACTTGGCTTCTTTTGATATGACAAGTTCAATGAATGGTGTATAAATACTTGTTAGTGAATAGCTAATGGAATGGCTAATCATATACATGTTTAATAGTATGTATGCTTGAATGGTATCTATTACAAGGAAACTATGAAAAAGGTGAAAGTAATTTAAAAACAAATTCAAACAGCAGCAATGACGTGAGTTTTAAAAATCACTAAAAATAGTAGAAATGGAATTAAAAGGTGAATGAGGCATGAAATTAAAGCTTAATGAGTCTATTTTCATGTAGAAGAAACATAGTAAGCAAAAGAGTAGTATATTATGAGTTATTTGCACTTGAGTGAGACTAGACTGACTCTGTGATCCCCTGTTCTGAATTTAAAAATTCACCATAAATTGTACATAAATAATTAGGTGTTATAATTTATATGCCTAGATTTCTTATTGAGTCTTGTTGTTAATGAAATAAACGTCATGCCTATTTGAGTTTTGTACAGAGAGAGACTTTATTTGTAGTGAAAAGAGGTTAGAGTAGTCAGACTGTGCAACAGGGGAGATTTTAACTAATAAACTGTACTAATTGGTTGATCCAAAAATTCTAGAAAACAAATAATAAATATATACATGAGTCTAGATTCAGGGAAAATGTACAGATCTTGATTTTGAGTTTCGTAACTCGAGATATGATTTTTTTTGTAACCATGATATAGTTGGACAGTTTTATAAGGAATAGAGAAATAATTCATTTTGGCTCGTTTAAGTAACCGGTAATATTTGATTGATCCCGGTTTGGTCTCGAACTATTTCAATACCATGATTTAGGGTTTCGATGACCCCTTTTTAGGGACGTATTGAACGAATGAAAATAAATAAATTTTAAAAAGTAAATTTTTATGCCCGTTTGAGTAAGTAAAGTCTGGTAGCGCCTCGTGCTTGACTCCGGCGACGATCTCGGGTAAGGGGTGTTACATTTATTGGTATCAGGGTTGAGGTTTAGTCGATTCTCAGAATAGTTAGCATGAGCAAGAGTCTAGCTATACATGCCATACTTGTATTTTGATAGTGTGACGACTCCTGATGATTTTGAAATGCTTTTATTTTATAGTTATGGATCCCGAACGAGCTGATGCAGATGAGGTAGAAAGTAATGCACCTGCTCCCACGGAAAGAGCAGTACCACCTGAGGATAGGCCAATGATAGTTGATCAGGGAGGAGGGGCTCGAGAACCCTTCTTCCACATGATGAATGAATGGTTTGCCGAGTTCTTTCATACGAATCCAGCTGTTAGACCTCTACCCTATAACACCCCTTACTCGAGACCGTCGCCAGAATCGAGCACGAGGCGCTACTAAACTTAATCTATCACTTAAGCAACCTTAAATCGTTTATTTAAGCTTCTCGAAATTTGTTGCCATTCTGCATCATAGTCTCTAAAAAATTCATATCTCGAGTTCCCAACCTCAAAATTAAGATCCGTAAATTTTCCCTAAAACTAGATTAATATATCTATCTAATAATTTTTTTTTGGGAATTTTTTTCTGGGCCAACTAGTACATTTGATTAGTTAAATTTACCCCTATTTTAGAACTCGACTGCACTAACCTCTACTTACTTCGAACCACTTTTCTCCATGTAAAAAATTCATATGACTATACCATTTGTTTCTGTTAAAATAGACTCAATAAGGATTCTTAACATATAAATTTCAGTGCATAATTATTTTTTTACAATTTATGATGAATTTCCAAAGTTGGAACAGGGGATCCAAAAATCGCTCTGGCACTATTTCAGTAAAACTCAGATATCTCATAAAATACAATACCTTTACCTGTTTTTCTTATTCCATATGAAAATAGACACAATAAGATTTAATTTCATATATTATTTACCATCAAACCATGTTTCTACTATTTTTAATGATTTTTTAAATTCACGTCATTTCTGCTACTTGAATCTGTTTTTAAGCTACTTTCACATTTTCCTTAATTTCCATGTGATAGTTACTACTCAATCATACATACTATTAAACATGTATATCATCAGCCATTCTATTAGCTAATCACTAGCAAGTATTTACACATCATTCATTGATCATATCATATCAAAAGAAGCCAAGTTCCTATACATGCCATACACGAAACGAAACGTCTAACTATACCAAAGTGATTCCTTCGATAGTGTGATCGAATCTCCGACGTTTCCTTCGACCCCCGAGTGGCTTGGGAAGAACTATAAGAAGAAGGAAATAAAGAGACTAAGCACTAGGCTTAGTAAGTTTACAAGAAAAAAAATCACAACATTCAACACAATGAATAATTATGCATAATATCACCTAGCATCATAAACTTTCTTTACATCTCATTTTCTACCTTCTTTTTTATTCTCTTACCTTTTTTCTTACCTGACCTTTCATTATTCATAAATACAATCTACCTTTCCTTTGCTAATAATCCACTATAATTTAACTTGTACAATGGCCGGTTGAACCACTTGGAATACTAAGGATACTAGGGTCTTTCCTATCTAACAATATCCTGCCAATGCCATGTCCTTGACATGGACTTACATGAATTATTCCTGTCTCCAATGCCATATATCTAATATGGGCTTACAGGGCTCATTCCTATCTCCAAAGCCATATATCTGATATGGACTTACATGGCTTATTCTTGTCCTGTCCTGTCCTATCAACCCCAAATGTCATGACATTTCGTATCCTAACATTCCTAAGGTTCAAACAGGGCTTTCTAATGCTTTTTCTCTATCACATCGCCTTGAATTCAACTTTGAATATTTTCATAAAATAAATATATAAATGCTGGAAATTGAAAATATTAATGTAAAATAAAGGAATATTGTATTTATCTACTGTAAACTTACCTCGATACCAAATGTGACTAAACTTTACAATTTAGTCCTTTACTTTTTCCTTTCCCCGATCTACTCCCAAATTTCGTTCTTCTTGATCTATAATAGCAAATTTAACTTATTTAATATTCACATTTATCAAAACAGTCCTTTACTCAAACTTTGGCAAAATTACATTTTTGCCCCTAAACTTTTTCATAATTACACTTTTGCCCCAAGGCTCGGAAATCAAATTTATCACAAATTCTTGTATTTTAAGACATGCTGATCATTTATTTACCAACAACATCTTCAAATTCCTACTATAACATACACTTATGTATAATAGGTATTTTTACCTATTAAGCCATTTTACTCGTTTTTACCTAAAACCGAGTAGCACAAGTTGTCTAACATAATCTAAAACCTCATATTCTGTTATAAAACATCAAAATAAACACTTTTCACCTATGGGTATTTTTCCAAATATGAATCCTAACTTAAATTATTGCTAGCATAAGCTTTATCGAGCTACCGGGACTCCGAAAACGTAAAGAACATTAAAAATGGGGCTTGGAATCACTTACTATGGAGCTTGGAAGCTTGAAACAAACCCTAACTATGGAGAACCCTTGAAATTTCATGCTAAGGAAGAAGATGATAGCAATTTTGTCATCTTTTTCCCTTTTTAATCATGTTAATAACCAAATGACCAAAATGCCCTTCCTTACTAAACTTTCAAAAATTCCACCCATGTCCAATTTTTGTCCATAAACTTAGAAATTGGTCAAATTGCTATTTAAAACCTCTTAATTAATATTCCAAAGCAATTTCATACTAAAAAAATTCTAGAATGCAAAATTTGCAACTTATTCGATTTAGTCCCTAATTTAAAATTAAGCACTTTATGCATAGAATTTCCTCACGAAATTTTCACACCATCATGCAATCACATCATAAACATCAAAATAATAATAAAATAATTATTTCTATCTCAGATTTGTGGTCACGAAACCACTATTTCGATTAGACCCTATTTCAGGATGTTACATTTCTCCCCCCTTTAGGGATTTTCATCCCCGAAAATCTTATCTGTGAAGAGATTTGGGTACTATTTTCGCATGGCCTCTTCGGGTTCCCATTTAGCCTCATCCACCCCCATGTCTATTCCATAAGACTTTCACAAGAGCAATACTTTTATTCCTTAATTGCTTTACCTCTCGAGCTAAAATTTTTACCGATTCTTCACCATAAGTCATATCTGGCTGAATCTCAACCTCTGTCAGAGAAATCACATGTGACGGATTTGACCGATAGCGTCGTAACATCGACACATGGAACACATCATGAATCTTCTTTAATTTAGTCGGCAAAGCTAATCGGTATGCTAATGGTCCAACTCTCTCAATTACTTCAAATGGTCCAACAAAACGAGGACTTAACTTGCCTTTCCTACCAAATCTGAGAACTTTCTTCCACGGGGATACTTTCAAAAATACCTTGTCGCCAACCTGATACTCAATCTCTTTTCTTTTTAAATCTGCATATGACTTCTGCCTGTCTGAAGCTACTTTCAAACAATCTCTGATAACTTTCACTTTTTCTTCTGTTTCTTTAACTAGATCAACCCCATAAATCTGGCTTTCTTTAAGCTCTATCCAATATAAAGGTGTACGACATTTGCGTCCATACAAAGCTTCATAAGGTGCCACCTTCAAACTCGACTGGTAACTATTATTATAGGCGAACTCTACCAATGGTAAATATTTTTCCCAACTGCCTTGAAATTCCAATACACAACATCTAAGCATATCTTCAAGTACCTGAATAACTCTCTCTGACTGACCGTCGATTTGAGGATGAAAAGTCGTACTAAAACTCAACTTGGTGCCTAAAGCTTCTTGTAACTTTTTCCAGAACCGTGAAGTAAATCTCGGATCTCTATCTAAAATGATCGATAATAGTACTCCATGTAGTCTGACTATATCTGAAATGTATAACTCAGCCAACTTGTCAATTGAATAATCCATACGAACTGGGATAAAATAAGCCGACTTAGTTAGCTTATCAATCACAACCCATACTGCATCTTTCTTTTTCGGTGTTAACGGCAACCTTGACACAAAATCTATAGTAACTCTGTCCCATTTCCACTCCGGAACTAGCACAGGCTGAAATAATCCCGAAGGTACCTGATGTTCTGCCTTTACCTGTTGACAAATCAAGCATCTGGAAACAAACTCTGAAATATCTCTTTTCATTCCTACCCACTAGTACAATTTCTTCAAATCATTATACATCTTTGTACTACCTGGATGCAAAGACAATGAACTGCTATGTGCTTCCTGTAAAATCTTTCGAATAAGCTCATCATTCTTTGGTACACATATTCTGTCTCTAAACATCAAACGACCATCAGAACCAATCTAGAAATTTGATTCTATACCTGACTCACATTGAACTCTTTTAGCCTGCAACTCACTATCGTCTTTTTGAGCTTCACAAATTTCTTCAAGAAATACCAGTTTAGCTCTCAATTCAGCTAAAATAGAACCATCATCCGACATGGCTAAATTGGTATTCAAAGCTTGCAATGTAAATAAAAGTTTTCTACTTAAAGCATCAGCAACTACATTTGCCTTACCTGGGTGATAATCAATCAGTAACTCATAGTCTTTAAGCAACTCTAACCATCTTCTTTGCCCCAAGTTCAAATCTTTTTGAGTCATCAAGTATTTCAAGCTTTTATGATCGGTGAAGATTCGACACCTTTCACCATACAAATAATGTCTCCAAATCTTCAATGCAAATGCAATAGCAGCTAGCTTTAAATCATGTGTCGAATAATTTTTCTCATATGGCTTCAATTTTCTAGAGGCATAAGCAATCACGTTTCCTTCCTGCATGAGTATGCAACCAAGCCCATTTAAAGATGCATAACAGTAAATAACGAATTCTTTACCTAGTTCTGGCTTACTAAGATGGGAGCTTCAGTCAAAAATGCCTTTAACTTGTCAAAACTCTGCTGGCACTTCTCAGTCTATTCAAACTTAGCATCCTTCCGTAGCAATCTCGTCAATGGGGTGGCTATCATAGAGAATCCCTCCACAAATCATCTATAATAACCAGCTAATCCAAGAAAGCTTCTGACTTTTGAAACTTTCCTAGGAGGCTTCCAATCGATAATGGCTGAAATTTTCCTTGGATCAACTCGAATACCTTAACCTGAAACAATATGTCCAAGGAATCCAACTTCTCGGAGCCAAAACTCACTTTTACTAAACTTAGCATATAACTGATTATCTCTCAGAATCTGTAAAACTGTTCTCAAATGCTTTGCATGTTCAGTCTCATCATGAGAATAAATCAAGATGTCATCAATGAACACAATTACAAACTCGTCTAAATACGGCCTAAATATTCGGTTCATTAAGTCCATAAAAAGGGCAGGAGCATTAGTTAAGCCAAACGGCATCACAAGAAACTCATAATGACCATACCTAGTTTGGAATGCAGTCTTCGGAACATCTGACTCCTTAACTCGCATATGATAATATTTGGATCTCAAATCTATCTTAGAAAACACAGTGGCTCCTTTCAACCGATCAAACAAATCATCAATTCTAGGCAATGGATACTTGTTCTTGATAGTTACCTTGTTAAGTTGCTGATAATCTATGCACAATCTCATCGAACCATCTTTCTTTTTCACAAATAGCACTGGTGCACCCCATGGCAAACTACTGGGTCTCACAAAGCCTTTATCAGTTAATTCCTGTAGCTGAGCTTTCAATTCATTCAAGTCCGACGGGGTCATTCAATAAAGAGTAATAGAAATGGGTGTGGTACCTGGAATCAGCTCAATACCAAACTCAACTTCTCTAACAGGAGGCAAACCTGGTAATTCTTCCGGAAATACATCTGGACACTCACACACTACGAGCACTGATTCAACTTTCAATTCTGAATCTTTAGTATTAAATACAAAAGCAAGATAAGCCTCATACCCCTTTCTCAAATATTTTTGAGCTGTCATAATAGAAATTATGGCAAATGAACTATCTGACTCATCTGAATTAACCCGAAGGATTTCACCATTTTCACATTTCAACTCAATGAATTTCCTTCCACAATTCACTACAACATCATGTGCAGTCAACCAATCCATGCCCAAAATAACATCAAACTCATCAAACAGCAATAACATGAGATCAGCCGGAAAACAGTGACCTCTAATTTTAAGGGGCAATTTCTACATACCTTATCTACCAATACACACTTGCCTAGTGGATTCGATACTTTAATCACAAATTCTGTGGATTCTATAGGCATACTCATATTAGGTATCAATTTCATACGAGCATAGGAATGGGTCGAACCCGGATCAATCAAAGTAATGACATTAATATCATGTAGAGAAAATGTACCCGTAATCACATCGGGGGAGGATGCCTCTTCACGAGCATGAATAGCATAAGTCCTTGCAGGGGCTCTAACATCTAGTCTCACAGCTGAATCTCTAGAGGCACCTCTGTTACTTGCTCCTACTCCTGGTTGCCTCGGTGATCTGCCTCTAATAGGAGCATTTTTGGATCTAGCACTCTGTGTTACCTCCCGATTAGCCACCTCTGGACATTCTCGCACAAAATGATCTAGAGCACCACATTTATAACAAACATTTTTACCTGCTCGACAAGGACCATAATGAAGTCTACCATACCATGGACACCCTGATCTACCCAGTCTAGCATTATCCACACTTGCGGTCAAGGTGGTCTGAGCCTTTGGATCCTTAAATCTGCTACCTCTATTATGACTAGAATGCCCTGCCGAAAAGCTAGATTTGGTAGGAAACTCTTTGGGTCTCTTGGATGTAGCTTGAAATGACCTGCTCATCTGTCTTCTCTTCGTATCTCGCGTCTCAGTTTCAACTTTGCCTTTTCTTTTTAATAGCTCATCCGCTTTACAGGCTCTCTCAACTAGAATAATGAACTCTTTTATTTCTATAACACCCACTGATAGCCGGATATCATCATTTAACCCTTCCTCAAACCTTTTACACATGATAGCCTCTGTGGACACACATTCTCGAGCATATTTACTAAGCCTGACAAATTCACGCTCATAATTGGTCACTGTCATATTACCTTGTTTCAACTCCAGGAACTCCTTTCTCTTCTGATCAATAACCTCTGACTGATGTACTTTTTATGAAATTCTTCCTGAAAGAAATCCCAAGTGACCCTCTCTTTTGGTACAATTGATACAAGTGTCTTCCACCAGTGGTAGGCTGAGTCTCTAAGAAGTGATACTACACATTTCACACATTCCTCAGGCGTACAAGAAAATTCGTTAAAGACTCTGATAGTATTTTCTAGCCAAATTCTGCTCTTTCTGCGTCATTGTCTTTTGTTGCTCGAAACTCTTCTGCCCCATACTTCCTGATTTTATCAACTGGTGGCTTTTCTCTTATCACTGCACCTGTGACTGGGAGAGCTTAAGCAACATGGGTAGCCTGAAAATCATGAGGGGGTGGAGGTCTAACTGCCGGATTCGTACAAACGAACTCGGCAAACCAATCATTCAAAGCTTGGAAGAGAGCTTCTCAAGTCACTCCTCCCTGATCAACTGTTACTGGCCTATTCTCAGATGGCACTGCCCCTTCCGCGGAAGCAAGCGCATTACTTTCCATATCATCATCACCAGCTCGTTCGGGATCCATTACTATAAAACAAAATATTTAAAAATTGTCAGGAGTCGTCACACTATCAAAATATAAGTATGGCATGTATAGCTAGACTCTTACTCGTGCTAACTATTCCGAGAACTGACTAAACCTGCCTCTGATACCAATAAATGTAACACCCCTTACTCGAGACCGTCACCAGAATCGAGCACGAGGTGCTACTAAACTTAATCTATAAGCAACCTTAAATCGTTTATTTAAGCTTCTCGAAATTTGTTGCCATTCTGCATCATAGTCGCTAAAAAATTCATATCTCGAGTTTCGAAACTTGAAATTAAGATCCATAAATTTTTTGTGAAACTAGATTCATGTATCTATCTAATAATTGTTTTCTACAATTTTTGGCTGGGCCAATTAGTACAGTTTATTAGTTAAATTTACCCCTATTTTAGAACTCGACTGCACTGACCTCTACTTACTATGAACCACTTTTCTCCCTGTACAAAATTCATATGACTATGCCGTTTGTTTCTATTAAAACTAGACTCAATAGGTATTCTTAATATATAAATTTTACCACATAACTATTGTTGTACAATTTATGGTGAATTTCCAAATTTGGAACAGGGGATCCAGAAATTGATCTGGCCCTGTTTCACTAAAACTCATATATCTCATAAAATACAATACCTTTACCTATTTTTCTTATTCCGTATGAAAATAGACACAATAAGATTTAATTTCATATATTATTTACCATCAAACCATGTTTCTACTATTTTTAGTGATTTTTCAAAGTCACATCATTTCTGCTACTTGAATCTATTTTTAAGCTACTTTCACATTTTCCTTAATTTCCATGTGATAGTTACTACTCAATCATACATACTATTAAACATGTATATCATCAGCCATTCTATTAGCTAATCACTACCAAGTATCTATACATCATTCATTGATCATATCATATCAACAGAAGCCAAGTTCCTATATATGCCGTACACGAAACGAAACGTCTAACTATACCAAAGTGATTCCTTCGATAGTGTGATCGGATCTCCGACGTTTCCTTTGATCCCCGAGTGGCTTGGCAAGAACTATAAGAAGAAGGAAATAAAGAGACTAAGCACTAGGCTTAGTAAGTTTACAAGCAAATAAATCACAACATTCAACACAATGAATAATTATGCATAATATCACCTAGCATCATAAACTTTCTTTACATCTCATTTTCTACCTTCTTTATTCACTTACCTGCTTTCTTACCTGACCTTTCATTATTCATAAATACAATCTACCTTTCCTTTGCTAATAGTCCACTGTAATTTAACTTGTACAATGGCCCGTTGAACCACTCGAAATACTAAGGATACTAGGGTCTTTCATGTCTAACAATATCCTGCCAATGCCATGTCCTTGACATGGACTTACATGAATTATTCCTGTCTCCAATGCCATATATCTAATATGGGCTTACATGGCTCATTCCTGTCTCCAAAGCCATATATCTGATATGGACTTACACGGCTCATTCTTGTCCTGCCCTGTCCTGGCAACCCCAAATGTCATGACATTTCGTATCCTAACATTCCTAAGGTTCAAACGGGGCTTTCTAATGCTTTTTCTCTGTCACATCGCCTTTAATTCAACTTTGAATATTTTCATAAAATAAATATATAAATGCTGGAAATTGAAAATATTAATGTAAAATAAAGGAATATTGTATTTATTTACTGTAAACTTACCTCGATACCAAATGTGACTAAACTTTACAATTTAGTCCTTTACTTTTTCCTTTCCCCGATCTACTCCCGAATTTCGTTCTTCTTGATCTATAATAGCAAATTTAACTTATTTAATATTAAAATTTATCAAAACAGTCCTTTACTCAAACTTTGGCAAAATTACATTTTTGCCCCTAAACTTTTTCATATTTACACTTTTGCCTCAAGGCTCGGAAATCAAAATTTATCACAAATTCTTGTATTTTAAGACATGCTGATCATTTATTTACCAACAACATCTTCAAATTCCTACTATAACATACACTTATGTATAATAGGTATTTTTACCTATTAAGCCATTTTACTCGTTTTTACCTAAAACCGAGTAGCACAAGTTGTCTAACATAATCTAAAACCTCATATTTTGCTATAAAACATCAAAATAAACACTTTTCACCTATGGGTATTTTTCCAAATATGAACCCGAACTTAAATTATTGCTAGCATAAGCTTTATCGAGCTACCTGGACTCCGAAAACGTAAAGAACATTAAAAACGGGGCTTGGAATCACTTACTATGGAGCTTGGAATCTTGAAAGAAACCCTAGCTATGGAGAACCCTTGAAATTTCGTACTAATGAAGAAGATGATAGCAATTTTGTCATCTTTTTCCCTTTTTAATCGTGTTAATAACCAAATGACCAAAATGCCCTTCCTTACTAAACTTTCAAAAATTCCACCCATGTCCAATTTTTGTCCACAAACTTAGAAAGTGGTCAAATTTATATTTAAAACCTCCTAATTAATATTCCAAAGCAATTTCATACTAAAAACTTCTAGAATACAAATTTTACACCTTATTCGATTTAGTCCCTACTTTCAAATTAAGCACTTTATGCATAGAATTTCTTCACAAAATTTTCACACCATCATGCAATCACATCATAAACATCATAATAATAATAAAATAATTATTTTTATCTCGAATTTGTGGTCACGAAACCACTATTCTGATTAGGCCCTAGTTCGAGATGTTACACACCCCCTCATGATCCTTAGGCCACCCATGTAGCTCAAGCTCCCCCAGTCACAGGTACAGTGATAAGGGAAAAGCCACCAGTTGATAAAATCAGGAAACAAGGGGCAGAAGAATTTTGAGCAACAAAAGATGATGACGCAGAAATAGCAGAATTTTGGCTGGAAAATACCATCAGAGTCTTTGATGAATTATCCTGTGCACCTGAGGAATGTATGAAATGTGTAGTATCACTCCTTAAAGACTCAGCCTACCACTGGTGGAAGACACTTGTATCAATTGTGCCGAAAGAGAGGGTCACTTGGGATTTCTTTCAGGAGGAATTTCATAAAAAGTACATCAGCCAGAGGTTTATTGATCAGAAGAGAAAAGAGTTCTTAGAGCTGAAACAAGGTAATATGACAGTGACTAATTATGAGCGTGAAATTGTTAGACTCAGTAAATATGCTTGAGAATGTGTGTCTACAGAGGCTATTATGTGTAAAAGGTTTGAGGATGGGTTAAATGATGATATCTGGCTGTTAGTGGCTGTCCTAGAAATAAAAGAGTTTGTTGTTCTAGTTGAGAAAGCCTGTAAGGCAGAGGAGCTATTAAAGAGAAAAGGCAAAGTTGAAACTGAGACGCAAGATACAAAGAAAAGACAGATGAGCAAGTCATTTCAGGCTACATCCAAAAGGCCCAAAGAGTTTTCTACCAAATCTAGCTTTTCGACTGTGTATTCTAGTCAAAATAGAGGTAGCAGATTTAAAGACTCGTCGAAGGCTCAGACAACCTCGACTGTGAGTGTAGGTAATGTCAGGCCAGGTAGATTAGGGTGTCCACGGTGTGGTAGACTTCATTATTGTCCTTGTCGAGCAGATGAGAATGTTTTTTTTAAGTGTGGTGGTCCAGATCATCTTGTACGACAATGTCCAGAGGTGGCTAAATGAGAGGTAATACAGAGTGTGAGATCCGAAAATGCTCCTATTAGAGGCAGATCACCGAGGAACCCGGGAATAGGAGCGAGTAACAGAGGCATCTCTAGAGACTCGGTAGTAAGACCAGATGCTAGAACAACTGCAAGGACTTATGCTATTCGTGCTCGCAAAGAGGTATCCTCCCCTGATGTGATTACGGGTACATTTTCTTTACATGATATTAATGTCATTGCTTTGATTGATCCAGGTTCGACCCATTCCTATGTTTGTATGAAATTGATGCCTAGTATGAGCATGCCTATAGAATCTATAGAATTTGTGATTAAAGTATCGAATCTACTAGGCAAGTATGTATTGGTAGATAAAGTATATAGAAACTGCCCCTCAATGATTAGAGGTCACTGTTTTTCGGCCGACCTCATGTTATTACTGTTTGATGAGTTTGATGTTATTCTGGGTATGGATTGGCTGACTGCACATAATGTGGTAGTAAATTGTGGAACGAAATTCATTGAGTTGAAATGTGAAAATGGTGAAATTCTTTGGGTTAATTCAGATGAGTCAGATGGTTCATTTGCCATGATTTCTGTTATGACAGCTCGAAAATGTTTGAGAAAGGGGTATAAGGCTTATCTTGCTTTTGTATTGAATACTAAAGATCCATAACTAAAAATTGAACCAGTGCTCGTGGTGTGCGAGTATCTAGATGTATTTCTGGAAGAATTACCAGGTTTGCCTCCTGTTAGAGAAGTCGAGTTTGGTATTGAGTTAATTCCAGGTACCACACCTATTTCTATTGCTCCTTATAGAATGGCCCCATTAGAATTGAAAGAATTGAAAGCTCAGCCGCAGGAATTAACTAATAAAGGCTTTGCAAGACCCAGTAGTTCGCCAAGGGGTGCACCAGTGCTATTTGTGAAAAATAAATATAGTTCAATGAGATTGTGCATAGATTATCGGTAGCTTAAAAAGGTACCTATTAAGAACAAATATCCATTGCCTAGAATTGATGATTTTTTTGATCAATTAAAGGGAGCCACTGTGTTTTCCAAGATAGATTTGAGATCTGGATATTATCAGCTACGAGTTAGAGAGTTAGATGTTTCGAAGACTGCATTCCGAACTAGGTATGGTCATTATGAGTTCCTTGTGATGCTGTTTGGCTTAACTAATGCTCCTGCCGTTTTTATGGATTTAATGAACTGGATATTTAGGCCGTATCTCGACGAGTTTGTAATTGTGTTCATTGATGACATCTTGATTTATTCTCATGATAAGACTGAACATGCAGAGCATTTGAGAACAGTTTTACAGATTCTGAGAGATAATCAGTTGTATGCTAAGTTCAGCAAAAGTGAGTTTTGGCTCTGAGAAGTTGGATTCCTTGGACATATTGTTTCAGGTGAAGGTATTAGAGTTGGTCAAACAAAATTTCAGCCATTGTCGATTGGAAGCCTCGCAGGAATGTTTCAGAGGTTAGAAGCTTTCTTGGCTTAGCTGGTTATTATAGACGATTTGTAGAGGGATTTTCTATGATAGCTACCCCGTTGACGAGATTGCTATGGAAAGGTGTTAAGTTTGAATGGACTGAGAAGTGCCAGCAGAGTTTTGACAAGTTAAAGGCGTTGTTGACTGAAGCTCCTATCTTAGTACAGCCGGAACCGGGTAAAGAATTTGTGATTTATAGTGATGCATCCTTGAATGGGCTCGATTGTGTACTCATGCAGGAAGGAAAGGTAATTGCTTATGCCTCTAGACAATTGAAGCCACATGAGAAAAATTATCCGACGCATGATTTGGAATTAGTTGCTATTGTATTTGTGTTGAAGATTTGGAGACATCACTTATATGGCGAAAGGTGCCGGGTATTTACCGATCATAAAAGCTTCAAATACTTGATGACTCAAAAAGATTTGAACTTGAGGCAAAGAAGATGGTTGGAACTGATTAAAGATTATGAGTTAGTGATTGATTATCACCCGGGTAAGGCCAATGTAGTTGCTGACGCTTTAAGTAGAAAAACTTTATTTGCATTGAGAGCTTTTAATACCAATTTGGGCATATCAGATGATGGTTCTATTTTAGCTGAGTTGAGAGCTAAACCGGTGTTTCTTGAAGAAATTTACGAAGCTCAGAAAGATGACAGTGAGTTACAAGCTAAAAGAGCTCAATGTGAGTCAGGCATAGAATCAGATTTTCGGATTGGTTTTGATGGTTGTTTGATGTTTAGAGACAGAGTATGTGTACCAAAGAATGAATGATGAGATTATTCAGAAGATCTTACAAGAAGCACATAGCAGTTTTTTGTCCATTCATCCAGGTACTACAAAGACAAAAATCCCTATAGGGGGAGAAATGTAACATCCCGAAATAGGGCCCAAACGGAACAGTGGTTTTGTGAGCAGAAATTCGAGATAGAAATAATTATTTTATAATTATTTTGATGTTTATGATATGATTTCATGATGGTGTGAAGATTTCGTGAAGAAATTCTATGCATAAAATGCTTAATTTGAAATTAGGGACTAAATTGAATAAGTTGTAAAACTTGCATTCTAGAAGCTTTTAGTATGAAATTGCTTTGGAATATTAATTAGGAGGTCTTAAATAGCAGTTTGACCAATTTCTAAAATTTTGGACAAAAATCGTCTTGTACATGAAAAATTTTCAAAGAAAGGCATGAAGGGTATTTTAGTCATTTGGTAATTAAAAGATTAAAAAAGGGAAAAAGATGGCAAAATATGTCCATCTTCTTCATCAGCATGAAATTTCAAGGGTTCTCCATAGCTAGGGTTTGTTTCAAGCTTCCAAGCTCCATAGTAAGTGATTCCAAGCCCCGTTTTTAATGTTATTTACGTTTTTGGAATCCTGGTAGCTCGATAAAGCTTATGCTAGCTATAATTTAAGCTAGGGTTCATATTTGGAAAAATACCCATAGGTGAAAAGTTTTTATTTTGATGTTTTATGATAGAATATGAGGTTTTAAATTATGCTAGACAACCTGTACTACTCGGTTTTAGGTAAAAACGAGTAAAAGGGCTTAATCGGTAAAAATACCTATTGTTCATAAGTACAAGTTATAGTAGGAATTTGAGGTTGTTGTTGGTAAATAAATGATTAGCATGTCTTAAAACATAAGAATTTGGGATAAAGTTTGATTTCCGAGCCTTGGGGCAAAAGTGTAAATATGCAAAAGTTTAGGGGCAAAAATGTAATTTTTCCAAAGTTGGAGTCAGGGATTGTTTTGATAAATGTGAGTATTAAATAAGCTAAATTTGCTATTATAGATCAAAAAGAACGAAATTCAGGAGTAGATCGGGGAAAAGAGAAAGTAAAGGACTAAATTGTTAAGTTTAGTCATATTTTGTATTGAGGTAAGTTTACGGTAAATAAATGCAATATTTCATTATTTTACATTAATTTTGTTAATTTCCAGCATTTATACATTTATTTTACGAAAATATTCAAAGTCGAATCATGGACGAGATGACAGAGAAAGAGTATCGAAAGGTCCCGTTGAACTTTAGAAATATAGGTATACAAATGTCATGACATTTGGGGTTGATAGGACAGGACGGGAATGAGCCATGTAAGCCCACATCAGATATATGGCTTTGGAGACAGGAATAATCCATGTAAGTCCATATCAAATATATGGCTTTGGAAAGACAGGAACATTTCATGTAAGTCCATGTCAAGGACATGGCATTGGCAGATTATTATCAGATAGGAAAACCCAAATATCCCTAGTATTTCAAGCGGTTCAACGGGCTATTGTACAAGTTAAATTATGGAAAATTTATCAGCACAGGAAAGGTAAGTTATATTCATGAGTACTGAAAAGATCAGGTAAGAAAGAAGACAAGTGAATAAGGAAGAAGGTAGGAAATGAGGTGTAAAGAAAGCTTATGATGCCAGGTGATATATTGAATAAATATCGTTTATGATGAATGTTGTAATTTATTTGCTTGTAAACTTACTAAGCCTAGTGCTTACTCTCTTTATTTTCCTTCTTTTTAACGTTATTGGCAAGCTCACTCAGAAATCGAAAGGAACGTCGGAGACCCGGTCACACTATCGAAGGAATCATTTTGGTACAATTAAATGTCTCATTTCGTGTATGGCATGTATAGGAACTTGGCTTCTTTTGATATGATAAGTTCAATGAATGGTGTATAAATGCTTGTTAGTGAATAGCTAATGGAATGGCTAATCATATACATGTTTAATAGTTTGTATGCTTGAATGGTAACTATTACAAGGAAACTATGAAAAAGGTGAAAGTAATTTGAAAACATATTCAAACAGCAGCAATGACGTGAGTTTTAAAAATCACTAAAAATAGTAGAAATGAAATTAAAAGGTGAATGAGGCAGAAATTAAAGCTGAATGAGTCTATTTTCATGTAGAAGAAACAAAGTAAGCAAAATAGTAGTATATTATGAGTTATTTGCACTTGAGTGAGACTACTCTAGACTGACTCTGTGATCCCCTATTTTGATTTTAAAAATTCACCATAAATTGTAAATAAATAATTAGGTGTTATAATTTATATGCCTAGATTTCTTATTGAGTCTAGTTTTTAATGAAACAAGTGTCATGCCCATTTGAGTTTTGTACAGAGAGAAACTTTATTTGTAGTGAATAGATGTCAGAGTAGTCAGATTGTGCAACATGGGAGATTTTAACTAATAAACTGTACTAATTGGCTGAACCAAAAATACTAGAAAACAAATAGTAAATATATACATGAGTCTGGATTCAGGTAAAATTTACGGATCTTGATTTTGAGTTTTGTAACTCGAGATATGATATTTTTTTGTAACCGTGATACAGTTGGACAGTTTTATAAGGAATAGAGAAATAATTCATTTTGGCTCGTTTAAGTAACCGATAATATTTGATTGATCCCGGTTTGGTCCCGAACTATTTCAATACCATGATTTAGGGTTTTGACCCCTTTTTAGGGACGTATTGAACGAATGAAAATAAATAAATTTTAAAAAGCAAATTTTTATGCCCGTTTGAGTAAGTAAAGTCCGGTAGCGCCTCGTGCTCGACTCCGGCGACGGTCTCGGGTAAGGGGTGTTACATACCTTATCTGAATAAATCAATTTTCCTATAATTAACTTATTTCTTTAGCAATGGTATTGTATATCCCAAGTAATTTTCAAAAATCTAATATCTCCATCCAGAACCCATCTTCACTTATTAACTCATTCTCAGTTTTGACTGCATTATCAATTGCTCAACTATTGAACTTTTTCACTTTTACCATTTTGAACTTAATCAATATAAATCTCATAAATTTCATTGAATATAACTTAATCAATATAAAGCCTCATAATTTAATTTTCATGTATTTTCACTTAATCGATTTCCCGTTGACCTCATCAGAATATAATCGGATACAATAGAACGCATGCACAGAAGTGTTATGCTCGCGGCTAAACCAAACTCAATAGTCCACAAATATGTAGCTCAAGCTACCATGTAACCCACCCATAAGTGAACTCGGACTCAACTCAACGAGTTCGGGCGTTCGCATCCATAAGCGAACTCGGACTCAACTCAACGAGTTCGGATGCCTAGTTACATCTCACGAACTCGGACTCAACTCAACGAGTTCGGAACTCAAATATCCTAGTGACATGTCAGTTGTATCCTCATATATTCCTAAGGTTCAAACGGGAAATCTTTCTCTTCAACTTTTAATAATCTCATTCCTAGTCTACGTCAATTTGCAATTTTCATCAAATAATCAGTCTATAGGCAACCGCATCTCATATGATAACAAAATATAACAACATAAAAAGAATTGATAATTTATTTACGTGCAAACTTACTCATTTCATTTATTCAACTAAAGCACATTTCAATTAATCACATATATTCTTAATTCAACACATTTCACTTTACCTTTTAATAACAAATATTCAAATTTCATAATAATCACTTATTCATATTTACCAAGTAGCTCACATAATTTTCATATAATAACCACAAAGCATAATATTTCATGATATTAATCATTATATCATACAAATATCATTAAATTACTTAAAATGACAATCATGTTACCATATTTACACATGAACTTACTATACACATAAATTTAAATGTAACATTTATTCATACCTTTACAAGTTCCGACTCATCATAATCAACTTTTACTCACATATTCGAATATCAGTTTTAACATTATCAGAATTAGCTCGGTTGGGATAGCATCTTTATTTTTAAGTAAAATAAATCTCATCAGGGTTGGAATATATCATATTAGCTTATCATAGGTTACATAGTTGCACATATTTCTAGACTTTACATATGCTACATTCGGTCCGAGAACTGACTAAACCTTAGCTCTAATACCACTAATGTAACACCCCAACCCGTATCCGTCGTCAGAATAAGGTTTCGAAGCATTACTCGAATTTACATATCATTTAGCAAAAATATCCGTTAAATACTTACCGATTCAATGCATCATATAGATAATTATATTATCATTTAATCAATAGCTTGGCACTTGTCTTAGCATCAATCAACATTGCTAGGATACTTACGCATATTTTATATAATATGCTTATAAGTAACATTCTCTTACCGTTTAAAATCATTTATTTCATTATATTATAATTTCATGTACCATAATTTCCATATATTTCACATATATTTATTCCGATAATAATTCATATCAAACATAATATAAATCAAATTCTATATGCACATACTTTCCACACCATGTGTCCATATAACATGTACAAATCATTATATATATACTTCAAGCATATATGGTAATAATTCATTTCGTATTCATATTGTTTCATAATATACAAATGTACTAATATTTCACATTCAATCCAATATAACATACAATTTAACATATTTTCATGCTCAATTATGATACACAAATTTACCTGACAAAATTACAAAAATACCTAGATTTAGAGGCATTTTGGTAATTTTTCATTTTCCCCGATTTTCATCCGATCTTGATCTAAATTGATAATTCCATTCAATTTATTAATTTAGACAATAAGTCAATTCATTTCCTTCAAATTGGTCATTTTTGATATCCTTACAAAATTTCTCCTAAAATTTTACTTTTATTCAATTTAGTCCCTGAGCCTAAAGCATACAAATTAGTCATGCTAGTTGAATATTCATATATATTTTTCTCCTCCTCCTCTCCATTCCACATCCTTAATTTATAAAACATGCTTATGAGTAACATCGTCAATAATTTTACTATTTATTTATATGTGAATATTCAAGCTGTCCACCTGCGTCATAGTCACTAAATTATTTTTATCTTGAGCTACAGAACCCCAAATTAAGATCTGTCAATTTTCCTTGAAACTAGACTCATATATATTCTTAACATGAAGTTTTTAGAATTTTGGTTTATCCAATTAATACAGTTTATTCATTAAAGTCTCCCCTATTTTGCTATTCGATAGTTCTGACCACTCTTCTGTAAAACTTAATTATCTCTTTGTAAAGAATTCGAATGATATTCCCCTTTACTTCTTTTGAAAATAGACTCATTTAGGATTCTAAAAATATAACTTTAAGCCCCTAATTATTTTTATCCAATTTTTGATGATTTTCCAAAATCAAAACAGGGGATCCCGAATTCATTCTGACTTTATCTCACAAAATTTATTATATCTCATAATTTACAAATCAATTGCTTACACCGTTTCTTCTATGAGAAACTAGGCTCAATAAGCTTTAGTTTCATATTTTTTTCATCTTCCAATTCGATTTTTACAATTTATAGCGATTTTTCAAATTTAGTCTACTGCTGCTGTCCAATATTGTTTTAGTGCAAGCTGTTTATTACCACTTTTCCCTTAAGCTTTAATAAATAACAATTTCATCCCTACTCAATTAGCCTCTCAATAGAGCTTATTTTTTTTTTCAATTAACACTCTATTCTATCACTTTAAACTACTTTACATCTTTTGAAAATCATAATTTTAGCACTAGATTTTAATTCCAAACATTTTCACAATTAGGTCCTAACTAATTCATTCACTTTACTAACTTAATTCATACTCTATTTCTATTCAGGTTCCATCCCAACTCAAATTTATCTACTAAATTTTCATCTTATTTAACTAGTTTCAAAATTTCCTCAAATTAGCCCTTCAACATAAAACTTATGAATTACATTACAATTCAATCCTTATTTCATTTCTAACTTGAATTTCTATCAATTTAACCCTTATTTCATCATTTTACTCAACATGAACATTATCTAGGAATCTAATAACTTTCAAAATATCAACTTAATTTCATCAAAATCTTATTCCAAAGCTTCTAAACCATCAAAATTAAGTAAAAGGGGCTAAATTGACTTACCTATAAACTTCCAAGCTTTAAAATCCTTATTTCTCCTTTTTCTTTTCTTTTCTTCTTTCTTTCTTTCCTTCCCCTGCTTTTCGTTCCACATTTTGTTTCTCTTTTTTGTTTATATATATATATATAATATAATAACATTAATAAATATCTATTTAATAATCCATTATTTCTTTTACATTTGTATACAAATATATTAATACACTTGTATCAATTTATCTCTATACACTTGTCTTTCTTTAATCTATTTATTATACAAATATCTTATAATAGATTTATTTAATTAATAAATATCTTTTATAATTAAATACTTATATTACAAATGTATGTATTTTTATCCATACACTTGTATATTTTATTTACTATACATTTGTCTATATACTAATTTATTTATCATATAATATCAATTTAATAATAACAATGATATTAATATTTACTTAAATAATAAGTAAATACATACATATATTACAAATGTATGTACATTATTTATCACATATGTATTTTATTTTTATCACATACTTGTCACAATTTAATTTATTTGTCATATAAATATCTTATAATATAATTATAATAAATTAATTTAATATCATTTGTTACTAATAAATATATATATTTTATAATTAAAATCTAAGTAAAAATCTTAGATTTTTACTTTATATGACACCTCACTTATGCTAAATGGCATAATTGCCATTATAGTCCCTTTTATTTTCTTTTAATCTATAATTAAACTTTCACACTCTATTCAATTTAATCCTTTTTTATCCAATTATCCTTAATTAAGCTAAATTCACTTGATTAAACTCTAATTAACCACTCAATTAACTTTTTAAATATTTTTGATAAATATTTACGGATCCAATTTTCAGTAACGGAGACTCAGAAATACACTTTTTCGATAACCGTAAAATTCGGGTTATTACACCATAAAAATCACTAGATTCAATCTGAATAACTTTACCATTCTGGCTCCGTAAGTCAATGGTCTTTCTTTTGCAGTTCACAACAGCATCATGTAAAGTCAACCAATTCATACCCAGAATTATGTCGAACTCATCAAATGGCAGTAACATAAAATTAGCTGGAAAGCAAAGATCTCGAACCATCAAAGGGCAATTCTTACACATTTTATCAACCATGACACAACGGCCCAAGGGGTTTGACACTCTAATCACAAACTTAGTAGACTCAACAGGTAGAGCCTTGCTGAATACTAATATCTCACACACATAAGAATGAGTAGAACCAGGATCAATCAATACAATTACATTAGTATGATAAAGAGTGAATGTACCAGTAATGACATCTGGGGATGAAGCCTCCTTTCGTGCACGTATAGCATAGGCTCTGGTAGGTGCAGGAGCCTCAGATCTGTTTGTTGTATTTTTAGTCCCTCTCTGACCACTATTTGCATTACCAGGATTTCTGGGTGGTCTACTTCGAGCTGTAGTGTTACTCGATCTCATATTCTACACTAGATTCTCTTCAGCTAACCCTGGGCAATCTTGAATGTAATGATCTGTTGATCCACATTTAAAACAAGCCCGATCATGCAATCTGCAACTGCCAGGATGTTGTTTACCACAATGCTCACACTCAGGTAGATTAGATCTAACGTTACCCAAACTGGCTACTAAGGTAGCTCTCGAGCTAGCAGGTGGTCTATTCTAATCCCGCCTGAAGTAACCCGAAGTGGCTCTAGAACGACTAAAATAATCTTGAGACTTCTTTGATGTTGACTGGATTGGCTTACTGAATAACCTCTTATGCGAGTCTCTAGCCGTAAAATCAGCCTTCTTTTTCTCTTTCCCGAGCTCTTCGACTTTGCAGGCTCGCCCAACAAGTACCACGAACTCTTTTATTTGAAGTATGCCAACTAACAGTTTGATATCTTCATTCAACCCATCTTCAAATCATTTACACATTATGGCTTCCGTAGAAACACACTCTCGGGCATACCGGCTGAGTCTCCCAATTTTTCTCTCGTACTCTGTCATTGCCATCTGACCCTGTTTTAGCTCCAGAAATTCTTTACGCTTCTGATCGATAAATCTCTAACTAATATATTTCTTACGGAGCTCAGTCTGAAAGAACCCCCAGGTCACTTGCTCTTTCGGGATTACTGATACTAGGGTATTCCACCAGTGATACGCTGTGTCTCGAAGCAAGAATATGGCACATTTCAAACATTCATCCAGAGTACAGGACAACTCATCAAACACGCGAATAGTATTATCAAGCCAAAGCTCAGCCCACTCAGCATCATCATCAGTAGCTTTATATTCTTCGGCCCCATATTTTCTGACTTTATCAATAGGTGGCATATCTCATCTCAACGGATATCTCGCTCGAGGTATAACAGGCATCTGGAATGGATTAATCGGGGGTGGAGGTTGTTGTGCAGCCGGATTAGTCCAGATATACTGAGTAAACCAATCATTCTTCATTTGGAGAAAGGCTTGTCTAGCCTCCCCTTCCTAGTTACTCGAAATAGGTCGGGAATCAATCGGCGCTGTCCCTTACGAGGGAGCAGGAGCTACGCTCTCGACATCATCAACTACAGCTCTGTCGGGATCCATTTACTATAAAAACAAATTTTCAAATGTCAGAAGTCATCACACTATCACAGTTTATAATATGGCATGTATAGCTAGACTCACACGCACTACGTTAGTCCTAGAACCGACTAAACTGTAGCTCTGATACCAATAAAATGTAACACCCTTCCCCCTGTCCGTCACCAGATTAGGGTTATGAGACACCATCGATTGAAATCACAATTTTAAACATTTATAAAAAGTATACATATAGTTAAGTCAATCATATTTATAATAAGTAAATAAAATTAATTTAAAAAATTTGCGAGTCAAGATGAACATTGAATTAGAACTTGCTTAAACAAGTCAAATAAACATTAACAACTTAGTCAAACATTTTACTAGCATTGTTGTAATCATATAATAACACACTAAACATTTAAATAATAACAATTCTATTATGTAACTTAAGTAAAAAAACTTAGTGACTGTACGTCTGCATACAAATATTTTATATATGTATATAAGTTATTTTTGAAATAATCATGTTAATATCAATATATACTCAACATGTACTCCCTGTTTATTTTAATCAACTGACCTATTCTACAAATTATATATGCATGACACATGCGTGTCTACTCTCAAAACAAACCAAAAAGAAATATAACAAATATTACTCAGCTTTATTCATATAACAGCCACAGCGTAAGTGCTTTCATACTTTTACATGGAGACTTAACTAACAAGGCATATCTAATTAAATTAACACTTGCCTTTTACTATAATAAACAAATTATAATAAGTACATATCATTGTTCCAAGCCATAAGGAATTACCAAATACACCTTATACATATATCTTACTTGTCATTTAACTAGTAAGTGATGAACTTGGTTCATTTTACAACTTTTATACTTTGAATAGCCGAGACACATAACACCTTATTAAACATTCTAGAACATGAATATAACCTTAACATGAGTTTAATCTAAGACCACATAACAACACATCCTTTAACAACATGAGCTACCACAATTAACATTAATATATGTATATATAAGTTGAAATAATATTCATTCATAAACAACATTTCTAGCTACCATTTACCCGAATATACTTGCCAACCAAAGAGGTTATTACTATCAGTACAAGTCATAACCGGAGTATTTCAACTAGGGTAACATACCAAATATATCTTAAACTTACCCATTTGTCCAGGCCAAATCATTCAAAATATATCTTGTCCACAAATCAACCTCAACGCATACAATACGTATCACCAAAAGCATTAAACCATGGCACTTAATATTATTATAAAAAAGAACACAGACCATAACTAAACGTAACTGGTTTTAAGCAAGGTAGTTAAGCCATTCTCGCATGGCTAATATACATTCATTACCAAAATAACTACCCCAAGACCCACATATACATGCCATAATTTAAGTTTAGCTTAAAGGTACCAAAGTAGTAGATAGTGTGATGAACTTGCTGACAAATCCCCGAGCTTGCAGTTGACTTCCAAAAATCTAAAAACAGAGTAACGTAATACACAGAGTAAGCTAACGCAGCTTAGTAAATTATAAGTAAATAAACAACTCATTATCATAATTAACTTATATTAAATATACGAATTTCATTACCAACATTAACCACATAAACCGAATACATATACAATCATTTAATGGAATACAAATCAATTTCCAAAATTTAATAATCGTAATATCCACACATCCATTTATTCTTTTATGCAACTTAAAAATCAGCTATTAACATCTCATATATATATAATACTTAAGTAGTCGAATATACAAATCTTATATACACATATTGAATAACATTTCAATGTTACACAGATTAATCATTCATAGGCCAAATACACGTATCATTATTCATGAATTCTTCATTTGCATTATACATAATTTATAGCTCATAACAATAATGCTTTCTTACCTTTTCTTTAATAGATATCAAATTACCTCAGACTTGGCCATTTAGCTCGTATTATGTAATCCGAACACAATTACTTTTTCCTGATGAACCATTCGGAATTGGATAGGACACTTGGATAATCACATAAATCGTTCAATGCCAACGTCCCATATGTGGTCTTACATGTATCCACATATTGATGCCACTGTCCCAGATAGGGTCTTACTCGTAAACACATATAGATGTCACAAATCGATGCCATGGTATTTCTCGCACACATATATCGAAATCCTATGTCATGACATATGTATCCGAACTATTCCTAAGGTTCATATAGTGCTTTCGGACATTGCAACTTAGTCGAATCGAACTCGGAAGTGTAGTATCCACATTTAATCATATTCGACCATAGTATATTTAATTTCTATCATTTCATAACAGCATGTAAATATAACATTAAATTTCCAATAAATATGTCTATTTGCTTATAAACTTACCTCGGACAGTACAAAACGAAATCGGGCAACCGGTCGACGATTTTCGTCTTTCCCTGATCCGAATCCGATTTCTTTGGTTCTTGATCTAAACATATTTAAATTAAGCTCATTCAAACATATTTTCATTCAATTTAGTCCAAAAACACATAAATGGGCAAATTACTATTTTACCCTTAACATTTAAAATTTTTACAATTTAGTCCCTAATGCATAAAATACAAAATATACAAAATATATCAAACCTAAGGTAGGCCGAATAAGCTCATATTTTTCATCAATTTTACATTTAGTCCCCCCACATTTTATTTTTTTTTGCAATTAAGTCCTAATTACTCAAAATCATCAAAAATTCCTTTACATAATAGATCAACCCAATCCATATCTTTCATAATTCATCATCAAACAACAAAAATCACAAGCTCTCAGCAAAGGCTAAACTCAAAATATTCATCAAAATTAAAAATTAAAGCTTGGGTTTTGTAATACTAGAAGCAACAATCTCAAAAACGTAGAAATGATCAAAAACCGAGCTCAGACTTACCTTGAATTTGAGCTTAAAGGTCACAAACCCAAGCTTTCTATTGTTTCTTTTTTTTTCTTTTGTTTAGTTTTGGCACTTTGGAGATAAAAGATGAATATGGTTTTCTTTTTTTATGATATAATACGTTATAATATAACATTTTTTTATTTCCTATTTTAACCTTAATGAAATAATAGTAAAATTTTATGACACATGCCCATTACCGTCCAACTAACATGAAAGTGGGATATTTATTGCATAAAGGTTCTCACTTAGAAAGCCATTAACAAACAAGTCCTTTTTAGAAATAACCACCTAATTTTCACTTTACGCGATTAAGTCCTTTTATTTAATCGGACACCTAAGCGACAAAATTAAATCACGAAATTTTCACAGATATAAATTCACACAGAATAAACACTGAAAATAATTAAATATATTTTTTTAACTCGGATTCGTGGTCCCGAAACCACCGTTCTGGTTAAGGTCTAAATCGAGTTGTTATATATGTTATAATATTTTGTTATATTATATGAAATATGGTTGGATATTGAATGAATATTTGATGTAAACTGGTGAATTGTGATTGACTATGGATGAAATTGATAAATTGGGAACAAGTGAGAAATTCTCGAATGAACTTTCAGAATAGAAAAGGGTTACGAAGGACATGTCATGAGAACTCATGTATAGTACTATGTGTAGGCTACTATGAGTAGAAAATAATTATGATCACTTGTGTAGTACTATGTGTAGGCTACTACCTGTACTACCTGTATCAGATGGTATTGGTGACATGTGTAGTACTAAGTGCAGGCTACTATATGTACGCGACAATATTGGTCTCGTGTGTAGTACTAAGTGCTGGCTACTATGTGTACCGGATAACATTGATCATAAGGGTGGTGCTATGTACGGAACCACCATATATCTGTTAATATTCCATTGAGTTCAATGGGAAAATAACTAAGTGAAAATTAATGTGATCATATGATGGTTAAGTGCATGTATTTGTATGTGTATAACCATGAGCAATGTGCTCAGTATGACATCGAAATGTGGTAAGGTTGCAAAGGAGTAAGTGAAGTGATAAAGTTTTGTATCATGCATGCAAGTTGAAGTTTGTTATTGAATGTTGAGCATATTGTTATGATGTTTGATGAAAGAGTGAAACTTGCAATAAAACAGTTTTGGACAGCAATAGTTGTGTGATTTTGAAAACCACAAAAAATGGTAAAAGTTGAGTTAGAGGTTTAATGAGATATGAAATTAAAGCTTATCTAGTTTATTTTCACATAAAAAAAAAACAAAATAAGCAAATGAATTTAATATTATGAGATATTTTAGTTCTAGTGAGACAGGGCCAGAATGATGTCAGAATATCCTGTTTTGACTTGGGAAAATCATTAAAAATTGTAAAAGAATAATTATGGGCTAAAATTTGTATTCTTAAAATCCTTAATTAGATTATTTCAAAAATAAACTAGCAAGAACATTATCTAAATCCCTTACAAGGAGATACTTAATTTTTAGTGAAGAGGGGTTGGAATTGTTGGACAGAGAAATAGGGGTAAATTTAAAGAATAAAATGTACTTATTGGATAAACAAAAAATTCTAAAAATCTATGGTATGAATATATGTGAGTATTATTTCAGGGAGAATTAGCGGATCTTAATTTTGAGTTTTGTAGCTCAAGATATAAATAATTTAGTGACTATGACTCGCACAGATAGCTTGATATGAACATAAGTGAATAGTGGAACTTTGTGCAATTATGATTGTATTATCTTGAGAACGTATGGTGAAGATCTATAAGAGCGTGTTAATAAATTACTTATTATTTACATACCTACTTACTAAGCTATAATGCTTACCCCCTTCTTTTCCTTTTTCCTATAGTGTCAGAGATGCTAGCTCGAGTTGGAGGTCGTTGGAGATTCTATCACACTAAAAAGTTATTGATTGGTATTGTATCAACAATTTTCAAGTATTTTTAAGTCTATGGCATGTATAGGGACTTGATTATGTGTGTATATGTTATTATGAGTTGGCCTAGAATGTTGGCCTATTCTATTTAAAAGTTATTGTTGTATAAGGTCGTTTAATATGGCTAATAATTGTTATGTTATAAGTCTATGATGATGCATTTCAAGGATGTGTATGCCTGCATATGTTGGATGAAAATTATGAATGGTAAATGTGATTTGTTGTGTAAGTTGCATGATGTGAATGGTTAAGTGTGTGTGTGATTATGCATGATGAATGTGGTTTGTAAATGGTATGTAGATGTCTTAGTGTGGATGTTTGAATGCTTAATAATACCATGTTGTGTGATGATAAATTTGTATAAGCATATAACTGTTTTGGGTGGCAAAAGGCTTGGTAAATAGCCTTACTTGTGGCCATACGGGCAGCCACACGGCCTTGTGCCCAGGGTGTGTGCCCCTATTTTATTTTTTTAAGAAATTTTTTAGTACTTTCAAAAGTTCTTGGTTTAGTCCTTGACCACTTCCAAAGTATGTATTGGGCCTCGTAGGCCCTATTTAGGGATTCAAAGATAAATATTTGAAAAGTTTTAATTTGGATGAAATTTTATGACTCAGTTTAATACGTTTACAAGTGTATGTGTTTTGGTAATGCTTCGTACCCTATTCCAGTGTCGAATACGTATAAGGTGTGTTTCATTTAGTGGTATCAAAGCTATGGTTTAGTCGATTCATGGACTAACATAGTGTGTACAAGAGTCTAGCTATACATGCCATAAGTGAACTGTGATAGTGTGATATCTCCCGACTTCGATGTGATTTGTATTGGTTAAAGTAGGGATGATTTCCAACCGAGCTACCATCGATAATGCTGAAAGGGGTTAAGTAAGTTCATGTAACTTACTGAATATATTGATTTACCTGAATTGATTCTCTATGATTTGCGATGATATGTATGTGTTAATGGATATAATGTTATAGTTTTGATTGAACATTGCATTTCGATGCATCAAAGTGACTGTTTACAGTGAATAAAGTGAAAAGTTATTTTGTAATGAGCATATTATGATTGATTGATATTCATGTGTGATAATGTTGAATGTGTTACCAAAATATTTGAAAATGTGAACATGATGAGTTGAAGGCTAGATATGTATGAATCAGAGTATATGATATTAAGTTGGTGTTAATGCTATATTGTATACGTGTATGTATGAGAGTCAAAACTTTAAAGGCTTTACAATCTTCACCCTTACCGGTATAGTGTCATATGATGAAGTTCACGAGATTTATATTGAATAGGCTCACAAGTTGGGAAACTAAAGAGTTCAGTGGGGGAATAATTAATGATGTGATTAGAGATGGGAATGATTTGCGAGCAAAGACAGTTATGAGAGAGACATTAGATTATTTTAAAGATTATTTGGAATGCACAAAATCACAGCTAGAGAATGAGTAAATTTCGATTAAATTGACTCATTCATGTATGATTTCTAAAGATTATATTTACCGAGACTTCTTCTAAGTTGATTTTTGTTAATGAATGAAATATTATGGGATTAGTGATGACAGAATTAGTCAAAAGGATAATATTTGAAATGCAAAGATGTTTGAGTATGACAGTTATAGTTGAGCAATTTATGACCATCTCTTCTGGATATTCTATGTGTTTATATATATTCAGAGGGATTTTTAATTTCTCGTTTTCTGATGAAAATATTATTGGTTTGATTAATCTATGATCGACATTCCACTATCTTCTATTAATATTCTATTTTGTTATGTTTGAGATAACATGTTGACGGTGAATTCATATGAAACTATTCTTCTGTCTCTTTTGGCTATTGTTATGTTATTATCTGTATGGAATATATATCATCTCTATCACAATTGATTTCAGAATGTATGAATAGTGTTTCTTTTTTTTTTTTCTAGTTTTCTCTGAAGAATCGTCAAGATTCTCTATTATTTCATATAAGTAGATGTTCTAGTGATTGAGTATGTATCACGATATTTTTTATTTTATGTTCAAATGTCTATTTGTTAGCAAGTAAGCCAAAATCAAGTGTATTTAGGACTAATGCAGTCAAGGATAGTACGGGAGTGATGATGAGATAGAGTTACCGTAAGTTTCATATCGAGATTGTCATAATCTCTGAAAAGGAAGATGTTATTTTGATTGTGGTTGGTTGTTTTGCAAAGAACCGTATGATCATTTCAGTATGTACAGGGTTCTTGTTTGACAGATTACTGAGTATATGTTTCCGAAGAGAGTAATTTAGATTTTGACAATGTTCTTCGGCACTATATGCTAAAGTTTAAAGGATATTGGAAAGAGATATATGAGGTTAAATCAATCTGTGATTTTGGAAAGTTAGTGAAAGTGCTTCAACAGAGTTGAAAGCAACTTATTCTGGTAAGATTTTCAGGGACAAAAATCCCTAAAGGAGGGAGAGTTGTAACAGCCCCATGCTGGTCCTAGTCGGAACAGTGGTTTCTAGACCACAAATCTGACGAGGAAAATTTTATTTTTATTATATTTTTATGTTCTATGATTTCACAGAATGATTTCACGAAAATCTCGTTCGAAAATTTTGATGTTGGGCACTTAATTTAGCCAAAAGGACTAAATTGTAAAAAGTACAAAACATGAGTTCTAGAAGCTAGAGGTGTCAAATTGCTATGAAATTTTAAATTGGAGGTCCTTAAATGGTAATTATACCATTTGTTAATATTTTTGGACAAAAATGGACATGAAATAGGTGAAATAGAATATTTTTAAGTTAGGGGCATTTTAGTCATTTAATGATTAAAATGAATAAAAACAAAATTAAAAGCCAATTTTTTTCGTCTTCAACCCCATGGCCGAAAATAGCAAGGGGAAACCATGGCTAGGGTTTTTCAAGCTTCGAAGCTCGATTATCATGAAAAAGAGATTCGGGCCTAGAATAAGGGAAAAATAAGTATTTGATAGTTAGGTCCTGTTTCACCATTCTTTGTATCGAGGTAAGTTTGTATGTAAATAATCGTTTTTATTTATGTTATAATATTTTGTCATATTATATGAGATGTGGTTGGATATTGAATGACTATTTGATGTAAAATGGTGAATTGTTATTAACTATGGATGAAATTGACAAAGTGAGAATAAGTGAGAAATTCCCGGATGAACTTTCAGAATAGAAAAGGGATACGAAGGACATGTCATGAGAACTCATGTGTAGTACTATGTGCAAGCTTCTATAAGTATAAAATAGTTATGGTCATGTGTGTAGTACTATGTGCAGGCTACTACATGTAACGAATGGTATTGGTCACATGTATAGTACTAAGTGCAGGCTACAATGTGTACCTGACAATATTGGTCACATGTGTAGTACTAACTGCAGGTTACTATGTGTACCTGACAATATTGGTCAAATGTGTAGTACTAACTACAGGCTACTATGTGTATCCGATAGCGTTAATCATAAGGGTAGTGCTATGTACGGAACCACCGTGTATCTGTTAATATTCTGATGAGTTCAACGGGAAAATAACTAAGTGGAAATGAATGTGATCGTATGATGATTAAGTGCAGGTATTTGTATGTGTATACCCAAGAGCAATGTGCTCAGTATGAGATTGAAATGTGGTAAGCCTGCAAAGGAGTGGCGTGATAAAGTCTTGTATCATGCATGCAAGTTGAATTTTGTTATTGAATGTTGAGTGTATTGTTATGATGTTTTATGAAAGAGTGAAATTTGCAATAAAATAGTTTTGGACAGTAGTAGTTGTGTGATTTTGAAAAATCACCAAAAATGGTGGAAATTGAATTAGAGGTTGAGTGAGATATGAAATTAAAGCTTATTGAGCCTATTTTCATATAAAAGAAACAGATAAGCAAAAGAGTTTCATATTATGAGAGATTTGAGTTTTAGTGAGATAGGGTCAGAATGATTTTGGAATCCCCTGTTCTGATTTGAGAAAATCATTAAAAATTGTACAAAAATTTTTTTGGGTTATAATTTATATGCTTAAAATCCTTAATTATTCTATTTTCAAAAGAAACAAGTAGGAACTGCATCTGAATTTTGTAGGGGTCAAAATTGTTAGATAACAAAATAGGGGTAACTTTAAAGAATAAACTCTACTTATTGGCTAAACCAAAAATTCTAAACATTTTATGGTAAGAATATATGTGAGTGTAGTTTCAAGGAAAATTAGCGGATCTTAATTTGGAGTTTCGTAGCTCAAGATATAAATAATTTAGAGACTATGACTCACGTAGACAATTTGATATGAACATAAATGAATAGTAGAACTTTGTGCAATTATAATTGTATTATCTTGAGAATGTATTGTGAAGATCTATAAGAGCCTGTTAATAAATTACTTATTATTTACATACCTACTTACTAAGCTATAATGCTTACCCCCCTTCCTTTCCTTCTTCTTGTAGTGTCATATATGCTAGCTCGAGTTAGAAGTCGTTGGTATTGTATCAATGATTTTCAAGTATTTTAAAGTCTATGGCATGTATAGGGACTTGATTATGTATGTATATGTTATTACGAGTTGGCCAATTCTATTTAAAGGTTATTGTTGTATAAGGCCGTTTAATATAGCTAATAATTGTTATGTTATAAGTCTATGATGATGCATTTCAAGGATGCGTATGACTGCATGTGTTGGATGAATAAATGTGCGATAATTATGAATGGTAAATGTGGTTGGTTGTGTAAGTTGCATGATGTGAATGGTTAAGTGTGTGTGTGATTGTGCATGATGAATGTGGTTTGTAAATGGTATCTGGATGTCTTAGTGTGGATGTTTGAATGCTTAATAATACCATGTTGTGTGATGATAAATTTGTATAAGTGTATAAGTGTTTTGGGGTGGAGAAGGGCTTGGGATAGCCTTACTTGTGGCCACACAGGCAGCCACACGGCCATATGCCCAGGGCGTGTGCCCCTATTTTATTTTTTTTAAGAAATCTTTTAGTGCTTTCAAAAGTTCTCAGTTTAGTCCCCGACCACTTCCAAAGTATGTATTGGGCATCATAGGCCCTATTTAGGGACTCAAAGATAAAAATTTGAAATTTTTTAATTTGGATGAAATTTTATGACTGTGTTTAATACGTCTACAAGTGTATGTGTTTTGGTAATGCCTCGTACCCTATTCCGGTGTCGAATACGGGTAAGGTGTGTTATAGTTTAGGTCGTTGTTGATCAGTTGACCAAATCGGCTTATTTTATTCTGGTACATACCGACTATTCACTCAACAAGCTAGCTGAATTGTACGTTGCTTAGTTAGTGAGATTGCTCGTAGTGCCTATTTCTATTATTTTGGATAGAGATCCGAGACTTTCATCAAGATTTTGGAAAAAGTTACAAGAGGCCTTGGGCATGAAATTGAATTTTAGTATCGCGTTTCATCCGTAAACCGACGATCAACTGAAAGGGTAATTCAGATTCTCGAAGATATGCTTCGATGTTGTGTTCTATAATTTGAGGGAGTTGGTAAAAATATCTACCTTTGGTTGAATTTTTTTACATTAACAATTTTCAGTCGAGTATAAAAATGGCACCATACGAGTCTTTATATGGTTGCAAGTGAGAGACTGTAACAGCCCGAAATTAGGCTTAGTCTGGATAGTGATTTCGAAATCACTTACCTGAGATTAGAGAAAATTATTTTAGCTTTATTTTATGTGTTATAGTATTTTTATAAGGGTGCATAAAAATTTTGGTGAATTAATTTGCGCGATTGAAGGCCTAATTGCGAAAAGGGACTAAATCGCATAAGGAGCAAAAGTTGTGATTTGCTAGTAAATTGAGTTAAATAGATAGAGAACTAAAATTTGAGGTTTTTAAAGTGTAAATAGGCCAAATAATTAGCCTTGGCCGGCCATAGTGACAAAGGAATTAGAAAGTCAAATTTTTTAAGTGGAGTACGTGACCTATTTTTTACAAGAATTATTAAAAATTAAGAACAGCTTTCATCTCCTTCAATTCTTCTCTACTTCCACTGAAATATCCAACAAAGAGAATGGGTTTTGAAGCTTTCAAATTGCAGCCACTTATTTTTCTCTCTAGTAAGTGATTCTTAAGGCCTTTCTTCAAATTTTTTTTTTTTTGCATTTTCGGAACCCCTGTAGCATGAGCTACCTTTTGCAGGGTGTATTTTGCAAAATGGTTAAGAGTTTAGGGTTTTCCATAATGAATAAGTGTTGGTTGCTGGAATTTTATGAAGGAAAATGAATGTAAATTGTTAAATAAACAACTTGTGTAAAAGGATGTTCATGGAAAACACCTAAATTGGACTAATTTGTAAAGTTTGATAGGTTGTTGATATTTGTGTGAAATAATTAAAATTTGGGGCTTTCATAAGAGTGAATAAGATTTGGTTGGGCTTGGTTAATAACGAAATTCGATAAAAATTGATTTCTGAGCCTAGGGGTAAAATGGTCATTTTGCCAAAGTCTAGGGCCAAAATGGTCATTTTACCAAATTATGATTCTTGGATTTGTTTAGATTAATATAGTGAGTAAATTAGTGAAATTTTGTCATTATAGATCAAGGAGTACAAGACCCAAACTTAGATCGGGGGAAGGCCAAGCTCGTAGATTAAGATCGGTCGAGTTACCACCTTTTTGTATACCGATGTAAGTTGAGTGTAAATATTTCAACTTTATTTTATGTTTATACATTGACTTTGATATTACATAAGATGATGATTATACCTTTGCAATTGATATAATGAGGTTAATGTGGTAAATTTCCCAATGGAACCGTATGAATAGATTGGATAATTAAGCTGTGAGACTAGGGCTATACGAAAGCTAGTGTAAGACCATGTCTAGGACATGGCATTGACCTCATTATGTGTCAGCATAAGACCATGTCTGGGACATGGCATCGACATCGAGATGGATAAGCTAGTGTAAGACCATGTGTGAGACATGGCATTGGCTCGATATGTGCCAGTGTAAAACAATGTTTGGGACAAGGCATCGGCACGAATCGAGGAGAGCTAGTGTAAGACCATGTCTGGGACATAGCATCGGCTCGAGATGTATGCCAGTTTAAGACCTTGTCTGGGATATGGCATCAGCGATGAGACGAGAACTAGTGTAAGACCTTGTCTGGGACATGGCATCAGCCTCGACATGTGAGCTAGTGTAAGACCATGTCTGGGACATGGTATCGGTGCTTAATCTACATTTGAGGCTATTGAGTATCCTCCCCTATTCCACTAAGTTTCATGGGAAAAATTTGTAGGTAAGTAATTAAAAGAAATGATGACCTTATTGTGAGTGGTACGGGTACTTGTGTATCATGCATGCAAAATGAGATCGATCTTATGTTATATGAATAGTAAGAGAATGATGATGAGTAAGTTATGTCTAAAATCATTTCATGTCTATAAATGGATGCTAATATGTTATGAGTATGTTAATTCATGGTAAATTGTAAATAATGTTTGCATTAAAGTTACAAAGCTTTATGCTTGCCCCTCTCCTTTCCATTTTTTTATAGTGCCGCCTAGTTAGCTCGTAGATCGGAATACGTCAGAGGCTCCATTCACACTATTATCCCAAGCACTCGGTATAGTTAGCCTTAACATTTTGAGAATATGGCATGTATAGGACTTCTTTCTTTTGTTAAGTGTCATATTATTTTCAAGCCTAATGTGTTGGCTTGACATTGGAATACTTCATTTTGTATAATGCCAAAGTTATTGGCTAATATTTACCATTAGTTATCAAATACAATGATAGTGCTTTCAAGAATGAGAATTAAGCATGAGCAATTGTATGTGCTAGGAGTAATAGATTAAATGTATGGTTTGTGGATTATATTAAGTTGTGTGGATGCCAAATTATGCCTGTTGGTTGAGTATAGGAGTATTGGTATGCTTAGATGTGTTTGATCTTGTTTAATGTGGCAAAGAGGCTTGGTAGATAGCCTGTTGTTTCCATACAAGCAGACACACGGGCATGTGTCTCGGTCGTGTGTGACACACAGTCTGCCCCACAGGCGTGTATTTAGGCCATGTGTCCCACGCACCTTGAATGTGTCAAATTAAAAGTCCATCAGTGTACCACAAGGGCACAAGAGACGGTCGTGTGTCTCAACCGTGTGGAGGGCATGGCCAGCACATGGGCGTGTGCCATGGCTGTGTGATTGTTGACGTCAAAAACAGAATTTCAAGGTTTTTGCACAAGGGCTGCGACATGAGTGTGTCATGGTCGTGTGAGGGACACGGGCTAAGCACATGGGTGTGTGCTAGACCGTGTGAAAACACCTATAGGTTCGATGCTAGAAAATAAATCTACATGGATGAGGGGCGCAGTGTGTCCCTAGGTGCGTAGGCCGTATGAGGCACACGGGCCATTAGCACGACCACGTCTAGAGGCCACACAGGCGTGTTGCCTTTCTGTACGGGCGTGTGCCCTGTTTATAGTAGTTTTTGATAAAATTTTCTTAGGTGCCTGAAATGGTCTCGGATCGTTTCTAAACCATATTTTAGGCATCATAGGCCTATATGAATGTCCGTAGGACAATGTTTAAAAATGTTTTAAATTGGGACGCATTTTAATGAGTTAAAGTTGAATGATTACATGCGATTAAGTAAGGTAACACCTTGTATCCTATCCCGTCATCAGATAAGGGTAAGGGGTGTTACATTTAGTGGTATCAAAGCAAGGTTTAGTTAATTCTAGGACTAACCTAGCTTGTGCATGAGTCTAGCTATACATGCCATAAACTATAATATGATAGTGGGACGACTCCTGACGATTATAAATTGTGTTTTTCATTTCGTAAATGGATCCTAAATGAGCTATGACAGATGATGTGGAAAGTAACGCGCCGGCTCCTGCTGAAGTGACCATGCTAGTTGAGATCGGGCCTGTGACGATGAGTCGAGGCGGAGGGGCTAGAGAAGCCTACCTCCAAATGATAAATGCTTGGTATATAGAGTATGTTCGTGTGAACCCGAACACTCCACTTCCCCCACCTCCTCCAATTTATCACCTTGCCGCGATAGCTCCTAAAGGAGCAGAATTGGGTAGGAGAGACAAACCACTGGTAGATCGAATTAAAAAACATAGGGCCAAAGAATTCTATGCAAATAAAGATGATGATCCGGAGAGAGCTGAGTTTTGGTTGGAGAACACCATCAGAGTGTTCAATGAGTTATCATGCACACCTGAGGAGTGCATAAGTGCGTAGTGTCACGTCTGTGGGATTTAGCCTACTAGTGGTGGAACATTCTCGTGTCAGTGGTACTAAGAGAAAGAGTAACTTGGGAGTTCTTTCATGAAGAGTTCTGAAAAAAGTACATTAGCTAGAGGTTCATCGATCAGAGGAGGAAAGAATTTCTTGAACTGATGCAAGGTCGAATGGCAGTTACCGAGTATGAGTGCGAGTTCGTGAGACTCAGCAAGTATGCACACAAGTGCGTGTCTACTGAAGCCACCATGTGTAAGCAATTTGCAGGCAACTTAAATAAGGACATCCAATTATTGGTGGGTATTCTAGAGATTCGGAAGTTTGTAGTACTCGTTGAAAGAGCGTGTAAGGCCGAAGAGTTGGCTAAAGAGCAGAGAAAAGCTGACATGGAGTCACATGATTTGAAGAAAAGACAGATGGGGAAATCACATCAGTCCTCATCTAAAAGATCAAGAGAGTTTACTCCCCGATCCAATACTTCAGTAGAATTCTCGGGTAAAAACAAGAGTAAGCAACATATGGCGACTAAAGCTCAGACCAATTCTGTTACGAGTGTCAATAGTGCTAGATCGAACAGGCCGAAGTGTACACAGTGTGGTAGATGGCACTTTGGGGAATGTCGAGGAAATGATCAAGGATGATATAGGTGTGGGTCATTAGATCACTTCATTCAAAGTTGTCCTGAGTGGGATGACAAAAATAAAAAGCAAGAGGTACGGATGAGTAGTGCACCATCGAGGGGTAGACCACAGAAGAACCCAGGAAGCGGGACTGGTAGCAAGGGTGCGCCTAGAGATCTGGTCGTGAGGTCCAAGTGCTGAGCACTGGCAAGGACTTATACAATTTGCGCTTGCGAGAAAGCCTTATCCCAAGATGTGATTACGCGTACCTATTCTATCCACGATATATTTGTTATTGCTCTAGTTGATCCGGGGTCTACCCATTCTTACATTTGCATGAAGTTGGTACCTAGTATAAATGTGCAAGTTGAGTCTACAGAATTCGTGGTAAGAGTGACTAATCTGCTAGGCAAACACATGTTAGTTGATCAAGCATGTAGAAACTATCCCTTGACAATTAGAGGTCACTATTTTCTAGCCAATCTTATGCTATTGTCGTTTGATGAGTTCGATGTAATCCTTGGTATGGATTGGTTGTCTACTTACAATGTGATAGTGGATTGTGGGTGGAAATTTATTAAATTGTGATGTGAAAATGGAGATAACCTTCGGGCGAAATCAGGTGGACCGAATGACTTGCTGGTAATGGTTTCATCTTTGACTGCAGTAAGATATTTGAGAAAATGGTGTGAAGCTTTTCTTGCCTTTGTGTTGAATACTAAAGTATCTGAAATAAAGATTGAGTCAGTGCCAATGGTTTGTGAGTACTCGGATGTGTTTCCGGAAGAGTTGTCTGGATTACCTCTGATGAAGGAAGTGGAGTTTGGTATTGAGTTAGTCCCTGGTACAACACCAATCTCGATTGCTCCGTATAGGATGGCATTGACGGAGTTAAAGGAGTTGAAGGCACACTTACAAGAATTGACGGATAAGAGATTTGCACCGAGCTATTCTCCATGGGTGCTTTAGTACTTTTTGGGAGAAAGAAAGACGGGTCGTTAAGATTGTAACACCCCCACGCCCGAGAACGTCGCCGGAGTCGAGCTTGAGGTGTTACCGAACATAATTTATCATTTAAACAACTTTACATCATTTATTTTGATTTTCAGAATAAGCAGTTTTTCTGCGTCATGGTCTCTAAAAAAATCATATCTTGAGTTACGAAACTTGAAATCAAGATCTGTAAATTTTCCCTGAATCTAGACTCACATATCTATCTACTAATTTTTTTCTAAAATTTTTGGTTGGGCCAATTAGTACAGTTTATTAGTTAAAGTTACCCCTATTTCAGGACTTGACTGCACTGACCTCTAATTACTACAAACCACCTTTCTCCCTGTAAAAAACTCATATAACTATATGTTTATTTCTATTAAAATTAGATTCACTAAGGATTCTGAGCATATAAATTACAACTCCTAATTATTTTTTTAAAATTTATAGTGAATTTTCAAATTTGGAACAGGGGATCCAGAAATCGCTCTAGCCCTATTTCACTAAAATTCAAATATCTTATAACATATAACTCCTTTACCTATTTCACTTCTTTAATTTGAAAGTAAACATAATAAGCTTCATTTTCATAGCTAATTCTTCACCTAATTCGTTTTATACTATTTTTAGTGATTTTTCAAACTCACGTTGTTGTTGCTGTAGTGTTCTGTTTTATGGCAAGTTTCATCTTTTTATGAATTCTCATGAACTATATAACATATTAAACTCACAAGGCATCCAACTTTATCTAGGCTAGCCATACCAATGACTAATCATTATCAAGCATTTTCTCAACCAAACCATAACCATATCACAAGATTATTTACACAAAACAAGTATATTGCTATACATGCCATACATCAAAACATACAAACTAATATACCAATTCTTCCTCGGATAGTGTGAGTGTTTCTTCGACCTTCCCGATATCCAAGTTGGCTCGCTAAAAACTACAATGAATGTAAAGGAGGGAGTAAGCATAAATGCTTAGTAAGTTCACATGCAAATAACAAGTAACATAACAAAGCAATTATATCAACAACAATAGCATGATATCACCAAGATACAAACCACATTTCTAGCTATCGTGTATCATCTTACCACCTTATTTCTGTTGTATCAAGTTTCAACCCGAGGGTTAAGTACATACCTGTCCAAATTGTCCATTTCACAACACTTACCACAACATCATTTTCATCTTGAGTATTCTTCCATTCCGCTAGAATTTTACCCGTTGAACACATCGGAATATAACTCGGATACACGGATCATTTGCACATAAGTGCCACATATGTAATCAATCAATCATGTAACCCGCCCATAAGCAAGCTCGGACTCAACTCAACAAGCTCGGATGCCTAGTTACATCTCACGAACTCGGACTCAACTCAACGAGTTCGGACATTTGCATCCATAAGTGAACTCAGACTCAACTCAACGAGTTCGGATGCCCAACCATCCTAGTGACATGTCACTTGTACCCTAATCTATTCCCAAGGTTCAAACGGGATTTTCCTCAATCACATATCCTTGCCGTCTTCCACAGAATACTGAAACCAATGCTCGGTAGCAATTTATATTTAACAAGTAGCACACATAATTTGCATATTATTTGATAATAACCACAAAGCATATATTTCATGAGAAAAATTAGCATATCATATAAATAACATCAATTAACTTAAAAATAACGATTATGTTACATTATTTACACATGAACTTACCTCGGTACAAAATATAGCAATTTTGCGATTTAGTCCAAAATCTTTTCTTTTCCTCGATCAAGGTTGATTCCACGTCTTTCTTGATCTAAAACAACACATTTAGCTTATTTAATACTCACATTATCAAAATAGTCCTAAATTCAAATTTTGGTAAAATTACAATTTTGCCCCTAAACTTTTGCATATTTACACTTTTGCCCCAAAGTTCAGAAATTAAATTTTATCACAAATTCTTATGTTTTAGGACATGCTGATCATTTATTTACCATTAGCAAGCTCAAATTCCCACTAAAACACATACTTATGAATAATATGTAGTTTTACCGATTAAGCCGTTTTACTCGTTTTTACTTAAAACCGAGTAGCACAAGTTGTCTAACATAATTTAAAACCTCATATTCTATCATAAAACATCAAAATACACAAATTTCACCTATGGGTATTTTTCCAAATATGAACCCTAACTTAAATTATTGCTAACATAAGCTTTATTGAGTTACCGGGACTACGAAAACGTAAAGAACATTAAAAACGGGGCTTGGAATCACTTACCATGGAGCTTGGAAGCTTGAAACAAACCCTAGCTATGGAGAACCCTTGAAATTTCGTGGTAATGAAGAAGATGACCAATTTTGTGTTATTTTTCCCTTTTTATTTCATGTTAATATCCAAATGACCAAAATGTCCCTCCTTACTAAACTTCCAAAAATTCCATCCATGTCCAAATTTTGTCCATGAGCTTAAAATTGGTCAAAAATTTCTATTTAAGACCTCCTAATTAATATTCCGAAGCAATTTCATATTAGAAACTTCTAGAATGCAAGTTTTGTAACTTATTCGATTTAGTCCCTAATTTCAAATTAAGCACTTTACGCTTAGAATTTCTTCACGAAATTTTCACACCATCATAAAATCATATCATAAACAACAAAATAATTATAAAATAATTCTTTCTATCTCGAATTTGTGGTCACAAAACTACTATTCCGATTAGGCCCTAATTCAGGATATTACAAAGATTATGTATAGATTACACACAACTCAATAAGGTGACTGTGAAGGACAAGTATCCTTTACCTAGGATCGATGACTTGTTCGATCAAGTTAGGGGAGCCATGGTGTTTTCGAAGATAGACCTGAGGTTCGGTTATTACCAACTAAGACTTAAGGAGCAGGACGTGCCAAATACTGTGTTTCGGACGAGGTATGATCATTATGAGTTTTCAGTCATGCCTTTTGGCTTGACGAACGCCCCGACGGTATTCATGGATTTAATGAACTGTATATTTCGGCCATACTTGGATAAATTTGTAGTAGTCTTTATTGATGACATACTAATTTACTCTCGAGAATAGAACGAGCACGCCGAGCACTTGAGGACGATTCTGCAGACCTTGAGAGAGAAGCAATTATACGCTAAGTTTAGCAAAAGTGAATTTTGGCTTCGAGAGGTCAGATTCTTGGGACACATTATCCCAAGTGAAGGGGTCAGGGTTGACTAGAGTAAGATTTTAGCTATTATTGAATGGAAACCACCGAGGAGTGTGTCTAAGATTAGGAGTTTCTTGGGCTTAGCGGGATACTATAGACATTTTGTTAATAGATTTTCTATGATTGCGACTTTGATGACAAGATTATTGCAGAAAGATGTTAGATACGAGTAGATAAAAAAGTGTCAATAGAGTTTTGAGAGATTAAAGGCTTTGTTAATTGAAAGCCCCGATTTTAGTGCAACCCAAACCGGGAAAAGAGTTTATGGTGTATAGTGACGTTTCCCTAAATGGATTAGGGTGCATACTAATGCGAGAAGGTAAAGTAATTGCATACGCCTCGAGACAGCTGAAGCCACACGAGAAGAACTACCCTACTCATGAGTTAGAGTTGGTCGCCATCGTTTTTACGGTAAAGATTTTGAGACACCATTTATATGGCGAGAAATGCCAAATTTTCATGAACCACAAAAACTTAAAGTATCTGATGACACAAAGAGAGTTAAATTTAAGGCAACGGAGATGGGTAGAGATGATAAAAGACTACGAGTAGGTGATTGACTACCATCCAGGAAAGGCGAATATAGTGTCTGATGCACTAAGCTGGAAATCATTGTTTACTTTAAAGGCTATGAGTATCCAGTTGTCGATGCTTGAGAATGGTTCAATTCTTACGAAGATGATAGCTAACCTGGTATTCCTCCAAGAAATTCTTGAAGCTCAGAAAAATGATGAAGAGCTACAAGCCAAAAGAACACTATATGAGTTAGGCATTGAATCAGATTTTTGACTTGAGCCCAGTGGTTGCTTAATGTATCGAGATAGAGTTTGTGTACCTAAAAGCGATGAGATTATCCCAAAAATTTTGCAAGAAGATCATAGTGGGTACTTGTCTATTCACCTTAGGAGTGTAACGATGTACAATGATCTAAGGAAAATGTATTGTTGGCTGGGTATGAAGAGAGACATTTCAGAATTTGTATCAAGATGCCTAATTTTTTAGAAAGTGAAGGCCGAACATTAGGTACCATCCGGTTTACTTCAACCCATAATGGTTCTCAAATGCAAATGGGATCGGATCACATGGACTTTGTGACGGGATTATCTTCGACTCCGAAGAAGAAAGATGTAGTTTGGGTAGTAGTAGACAGACTCACTAAGTTAGCTCATTTCATACTGGTGTGTACCAATTACCCACTTGAGAAATTGGCCGATTTGTATATTTTAGAGATTGTGAGGCTTTACGGAGTACCCTTATCTATTATTTCGGGTAGGGATCCAAGGTTTATGTCACGATTTTGGGGGAAGTTGCACGGACCTTTGTGGATGAAATTGAATTTTAGCACAACTTTTCACCTACAAACGGATGGCCAGTTGGAGAGAGTGATCCAGATACTTAAGGACATGTTGCGGTGTTGTGTTCTAGAGTTTCAGGGCAGTTGGGAAAAATACTTACTGTTGGTAGAATTCGCCTACAACAATAGTTACCAGTCGAGTCTTCAGATGGCGCCTTATGAGACCTTGTATGGGCGCAAGTGCCGGACGCCTTTGTATTGGTTGGAATTTAAAGAAAAGCAGATACACGGGGCCGACTTAGTTAAAGAGATCGAAGAGAAGGTTAAAGTGATTCGAGATTGATTGATGGTCGCCTCGGATAGACAGAAATCCTAAGCGAATTTAAAACGAATGGATATCAAGTTTCAAGTTGGGGATAAGGTGTTTTTAAAAGTCTCCCCATGGAAGAAAGTCCTTTGATTCGATAGGACAGGAAAGTTGAGTCCACAGTTTATCAAACCTTACGAGATGACCGAAAGAATTGGACCGATAGCATACCATTTAGCATTGCAATCCGAGTTGGAGAAAATTCATGATGTCTTCCATGTATCGACGTTATGTCGTTACCACTCCAGCCCTTCGCATGTGATTACACCGATTGAGGTAGAGATCCAACTGGACATGACCTATGGTAAAGAGCCCGTTAAGATTTTGGCTCAGGATGTCAAGAAATTAAGGAACAAAAGCATAGCACTTGTGCAAGTATTATGGCATAGACATGGAGTTGAGGAAAACATGTGGGAACCCGAGGGGACCATGAGAGATCAGTACCAAAACCTCTTTAACGGTAAGATTTTTAGGACGAAAAGCCCTATGGGGGAGAATTGTAACAGCCCGAAATTAGGCTTAGTCAGAATAGTGATTTCAGAACCACTTACCTGAGATTAGATAAAACTATTTTAGCTTTATTTTTTGTGTTATAGTATTTTTATAAGGGTGCATAAAAATTTTGGTGAATTAATTTGCGTAATTGAAGGCCTAATCGCGAAAAAGGACTAAATTGCATAAGGGGAAAAAGTTGTGATTTGCTAGTAAATTGAGTGAAATAGATAGAGAACTAAAGTTGGAGGTTTTTAAAGTGCAAATAGGCCAAATAATTAGCCTTGGCTAGCCATAGGGACAAAGGAATTAGAAAGTCAAAATTTTTTAGTGGACTACGTGACCTATTTTTTATTAGAATTATTAAAAATAAAGAAAAGCTTTCATCACCTTCAACTCTTCTCTACTTCCACCAAAATATCTAGCAAAGAGAAGGGTTTTGAAGCTTTCAAATTGTAGCCAATTATTTTTCTTTCTAGTAAGTGATTCTTAAGGCCTTTCTTAAATTTTTTTTTTTTTTGCATTTTCGAAACCCTTGTAGCATGAGCTACCTTTTGAGGGGTGTATTTTACCAAATGGTTAAGATTTTAGGGTTTTTCCATGAATGAATAAGTGTTGGTTGCTGGAATGTTATGAAGGAAAATGAATGTAGGTTGTTAAATAAACAACTTCTGTAAAAGGGTGTTCATAGAAAACACCTAAATTGGACTAATTTGTAAAGTTTGATAGGTTGTTGATATTTGTGTGAAATAATGAGAATTTGGGGCAGTCATAAGAGTGAAAAATATTTGGTTGGGCTTGGTTAATAAGGAAATTCGATAAAAATTGATTTCTGAGCCTAGGGGTAAAATGGTCATTCTGCCAAAGTCTAGGGGCAAAATGCTCATTTTGCCAAATTATGATTCTTGAATTTTTTTTATATTAATAAACTGAGTAAATTAGTGAAATTTTGTCATTATAGAGCAAGGAGTATGAGACCCAAACTTAGACCGGGGGAACGCCAAGCTCGTAGATTGGGATCAGTCCAGTTACCACCTTTTTGTATACCGATGTAAGTTGGATGTAAATATCTCAACAATATTTTATGTCTATACATTGACTTTGATATTACATAAGATGATGATTATACCTTTGCAACTGATCTAATGAGGTTGATGTGGTAAATTTCTTGATGGAACCATAGGAATAGATTGGATAATTGAGCCGTGAGACTAGGGCTATACGAGAGCTAGTGTAAGACCATGTTTGGGACATGGCATCGGCCTCGTTATGTGTTAGAATGAGACCATGTCTAGGACATGGCATTAACACCGAGATAGATGAGCTAGTGTAAGACCATGTCTGGGACATGGCATCGGCACGGACCGAGGAGAGCTAGTGTAAGACCATGTCTGGGACATGGCATCGGCCTCGATATGAGAGAGTCAGTGTAAGACCATGTCTGGGACATGGCATCGGCCTCGACATGTGAGCTAGTGTAAGACCATGTCTGGGACATGGCATCGACGATGAGACGAGAGCTAGTGTAAGACCATGTCTGGGACATGGCATCGGCATGGACATGTGAGCCAGTGTAAGACCATGTTAGGGACTTGGCATTGGCACTTAACCTACAATTGAGGCTATTGAATATCCTGTCCTATTCCACAGAGTTCCATGGGAAAAATTTGTAGCGTAAGTAATTAAATGAAGTGATGACCTTATTTTGAGTGGTACAGGTACTTGTATATCATGTATATGAAATGAGCTCGATCTTATGTTATATAAATAGTAAGAAAATGATGATGAGTAAGTTATGTCTAAAATCATTTCATGTTTATAAATGGATGTTAATAAGTTATGAGCATATTAATTCATGGTAAATTGTTGATAATGTTTGCATTCAACTTACTCAGCTGTTTGCTTACCCCTCTCCTTTCCGTTTTCTTATAGTGCCGCCTAGTTAGCTTATGGATCAAAATATGTTGGAGGCTCCGTTCACACTATCATTCCAAGCACTCGGTATAGTTAGCCTTAGCATTTTGAGAATATGGCATTTACAGGAATTTTTTCTTTTGTTAAGTGTCATATTATTTTCAAGCCTAATGTGTTGGCTTGACATTGGAATACTTCATTTTGTATAATGCCAAAGTTATTGGCTAATATTTACCATTGGTTATCAAAAGCAATGATAGTGTTTTCAAGAATGAGAATTAAGCATGAGCAATTGTATGTGCTAGGTGTAATAGATTAAATGCATCGTTTATGGATTATATTAAGTTGTGTTCATGCCAAATTATGGCTATTGGTTGAGTATTGGAGTCTTCGTATGCTTGGATGTGTCTAATCTTGTCTCAAGGTGGTAGAGAGGCTTGGTAGTTAGCCTATTTTTGTCCACACGGGTAGACACACAGTCATGTGTCTAGGCCGTGTATGACACACAGTCCGCCCCATAAGTGTGTAGTTAGGCCTGTGTCCCCTGCACCTTAAATTTGTCAAATGAAATGTCCATAAGTGTACCACACGGGCATAAGACACGACCTTGTGTCTCAACCATGTGGATAGCACGGCCAAGCACATAGGCATGTGCCACGGCCATGTGAATGCTAGCGTCAGAAATAGAATGTCAAGGTTTTTGGACACGGGTTGCCACACGGGCGTGTCATGGCCTTGTGAGGGACATGAGCTGAGCACACGGGCATGTGCCAGACCATGTGAAAACCCTTATAGGTTCGATGTTAGAAAATAAATCTACACGGACGAGGGGCACCGGCGTGTCCCTAGGTGTCTAAGCCGTATGAGGTACATGGGCCATTAGCATAGCCATGTCTAAAGGGCACACAAGCCTATTGCCTGTCCACAAGGGTGTGTGCCTTGTTTATAGTAGTCTTTGATGAAATCTTCTTAAGTGCCCGAAATGGTCCCGGATCATTTCTAAACCTTTTTTTAGGCCTCGTAGGTCCATATGAATGTCCATAGGACAATGTTTGAAAAATTTTTAAATTGGGATGCATTTCAATGAGTTAAACTGAATGATTACATGTGATTTAGTAAGGTAACGCCTCATATATTATTCCAGCGTCGGATACGGGTAAGGTGTGTTATAGAGATAGATTCACGGAGTCGATTTGGCTAAGGAAACCGAGGAGAAAGTGAAGGTAACTTTTGATTGTTTGAAAGCTGCCTTTGATCGACAAAAGTCGTATGCAAATTTGAAAAGAAAAGAGATCGAATTTCAAATTGGTGATAAAGTGTTTCTGAAAGTGTCTCTGTGGAAGAAGATTTTGAGATTTGGTCAGAAAGACAAGTTAAGTCTGTGTTTTATTGGTCTGTAAAAGGTTATCGAAAGAATTGGGTCAGTGGCTTATCGGTTGGCTTTGTCGGTAGAATTGGAAAGGATTCGTAATGTGTTTCATGTGTCAGTGTTGCGACGGTATCGTTCCAATCCTTCGCATGTGATTTCTCCAATGAAAGTTGAGATTTTATCGGATATGACATATGACGAAGAATCAATTAAAATTTTGGCTTGAGAAGTCAAACAATTGAGGAATAAAAGAATAGCTTTATTGAAAGTGTTGTGGCATAGACACGGGGTTTAAGAGGCTATGTGGGAACCCGATGAAGGCATGAGAAAATAGTACCAAAACCTCTTTTTTGGTAAGATATTCGAGGAAAAAAATCCCTAAAAGGGGGGAGATTTGTAATAGCCTGAATTAGGGCTAAGTCAAAATAGTGGTTTCGGGACCACAAATCCGAAGTAGAAAAATTTATTTTGATAAAGTTTTAAGGTTTATAGTATGATTGAATGCATGCATGAAAATATCGTTAAGAAATTTTATCGATAGAGGGTCCAATTAATTTAGTAGGACTAAATTGGAAAAAGTGCAAAATATATGTTTTAGAAGCTTTGGGTTCTTAATTGGATTGAAATGGTTAATTGGATTGAAATGGTACATTAGAGGTCCTTATTTAGCAATTAGACCATTATATATCATGATGGACAAAAATGGACATGGAAGGGTAAACTTTCAAAGAAAGGCCTTAGGGGCATTTTGGTCATTTGGTTAATAAAAGAATAAAAATGGAAACTAAAGTCAAAAATTGTGTCCATCCTCCTCACACATAGTCGAAATTCTCAAGGACACCATAGCTAGGGTTCGGCCAACTTCCAAGCTTGATAGTAAGTGCATCTTAGCCAGAATTTTAATGCTCTTTACGTTTTTGAAGTCATAATCAACAGATCTAGCTATTTCTACCATTAATTTAGATTAGGGTTAATGTTCAAAAATTTACCCATGTGTGACATGCATGTTTTTTGATGTTTAATGGAAGAATATGAAAGTTTGAGGTGTGTTTAACAACTTTTACTAAGTGAATTTTTATGAAATTGCATAAAAGGACCTTTTTGTAAAAGTTGTAAAAATGTGTGTAGGAAGTGTGATTAAATGAAAAATATGTGCTAGTATGAGTCTAAAAATAGTTCGGCTAGGCTTGGGTAACAAAGAAAATGAGTACATTTCATTTTACAAGCATAGGGCCTAAAGTGTAAATAAGTGAAAAGTTAAGGGCAAAATTTTAAATTTTCCTTAATATGATTTTTGGGTCAAATTGAATAATATGAGTAATAAACAAGCCAAATGGGTCATTATAGATCAAGAAAGACGAGGAATTGACCTAGATCGGGGAAAGGGCAAAGTTGTGGACTAAATCGCAACAATTTGCTCTTCTTGTACCGAGGTAAGTTTGTATGTAAATTTAGCGCAATTTTGACCCTAATCAGAATGGTGGTTTCTGGACCATGAATCTGCGTCAGAAAAATATTTAAATATTATTTTTTGTGTTTTGAATGTGTGAATTGGCTTGAGTGAAAAATTTTGTTTTAAAATTTTGTCGTTTGGATACCCGATTTGAAAAAAAGAGCAAAATCGCATAAAATGAAAACTCTGTGGTTGATTATGGAATGGCCGAATTGTAGATGTTTTTATATTTGGAAGTGGTTAAGATGTAATTATGCCATTTAGTTAGGTAACGGACGGCATTAACCTTCATATATAATGGTTTCTTATTTTATTAATAAGGTTAAAAATATAAAATGATAAATATGTTATAAAATAAAACGTAAAAGAAAAGATGCATGCATTCACCTTTTTTGGGATGACTGAAACTAGCTAAGGAAATATAAAGAAGAAGAAAACAACATTCGGCCATTCATAAGCTTGATTCAAGGTAAGTTTGAGTTTGGTTGTTGATAACTTTTGTGTTTTTGAGATCGTTGCTTCGAATGCTCTTAGACCCATGTAAGTATTTTTGAAATTGATGAGATATTCATGAGTTGCCATTGTTGATAGTTTGATGGATTTCGTGTTTAATGATAGAGAATTTAATATATGTGTTTGATTAACAAATTTGGTATTGGAAGTTTCGATAAATTTGGGAATTTAGGGCTAAATTGTAAAAATATTAAATTGAGGGGTCAAATTGTGAAATTTATGAAATGTGGAGGCTTGTATAAGCCTAGTGAACATTCGACCTTAGCATGGTATATGTAATTTTTTCATATTTTGTGTTTTGTGAAAATTGGATAAATTTGTAAAAGTGCAAAATGTTAGGGGTAAATTGGTAAATTACTCAATTATGTGTTTTTGGACTAAAATGAATGAAATTCTATTTGAATGAGTTCAATTTGAAATTGTATAGATCAAGAACCGAAAAGATCCAACATGGATCAAGGAAAAACAAAATCGTTAAATAGTCGAAAATTTTGTCTGTCGATATCCTAGGTAAGTTATTAAGCAAATAGTTGTTGTTCAATTGGATGACTATAATTTGTATGTGTTTATGTCAATTTGAATGATATATATATAGTAATGCAATTGCCGAATGAATAACCAAAAATGAGATGCATTGGGTTGTTGAACCATTGCACTAAATGTGCAAGTATAAATCGTTAGATTATGAGATTTGAACTAAGTGTGCGAGATAGACTATAAAGCACTAAGTGTGCGAGCTTAATTATTGAGCACTAATTTTGTGGTTTTATATACATATCATTAAATGACTATAATCACTGAGTGTGCAATTTTATCGAGTAATCAAGGATAGCAGAATAAGTAAATGCTTGGAGTTTCGTAGGAAGTAACTATTATTTATGTGCTTGAACTTGTGAATAGTAAGCCTCGAACCTATGTGGTGGATATAATTGAGTTTAAATGTATATGGCTGATCGTTGTAAAGATGAAATGCTAGATAGATATACATTTAAAATTGAATGACAAAATATGTGAATAATCATATACTATCCTGATATGTTATAAGAAATGCTCAAAGAGATTCGGCCAATTGAGGGAATGTAAGAGTAGATATGTTTAATAGCTTGGTGCTTGAATATATTGATGTTGTATGATGATTCCATGCCATAATGTATTCGGTCTTATGATTGATGGTAAAGAGGTACTTTGGGAGTGAGTAAATAAATATTAATCTAGTTGAATTATCTGTTTTTGATGAATAAAATGACATATGAATTAGTAAATCGAAATTATGTGATTTAGTAGTATGAATTAGTTAAATTGAATTTAGTTCCTTAAATTGAGTTAGCAAGTCTATTAAATGTCCAAATTGCTTATAACTTACGAAGCTAAGATGGCTTACTTTGGGTGTTTGGTTGCTTGTCTTTATTTTAGATTTTATAGATTGCTACTTGCTCGGGGATTGTCTATGCAGTTCATCACACTATCGCCTATATTTTGGTACTTTTGAATGTTTAAGTTTGAACTTACGGCATGTATAGACTAGTTTGTAATAAGTTGAATTTGAATAATGTGTTTAATGAGCCATGCGAAAATGGCCAAAATTGATTATTTAGTATATGTTATTTTGAGTAATGGTTATAGGTGTGCCTTGACTAAATGATGGTTGATGATATTGCTTGTGGTTTGAGTATGTTTTGAAAGTTAAAGACTTATCATCGATCCATGGAACAGTTATGTTATATGTGATGTTATAAAAATTAGATGTGGATGAGTAACTTAGTGAATATGATAAAAGTTATTGTGGTTGGATGGTGAATTGGTATATATAGTATATTATCAAGCTTTTGGATTATATTACGATTGTATTTAGTTCTTAATGGTTCGGCCTTAGTATATATATTTAAGAAAGTGTAAGTCATGCAAATTGATCTATCGGCAATTGAGTTAATATGGGGAATGAAATTGGTTAGCATGTTTTCGGTTATATGTGAGATTATATATATGTTATATGTTATGGGTGATTGACTTGCATGTAGATGTATTAGTAACATGATGGATTTGACCTCGTCTTATAGAATAAGTGCTTTGTATGATATGTCTGGTTGTAAAAAGAAAAAAAGTACCAGTTGAATAGTACATAAGTTATTAAAATAGGAAGGATATATGCGCTTTCAGTAAATTGGTTTTATTACTCATGTCATAGTGGCTTGGTTTAAAAGATCCGTTCTTATGCATGTGAATTATTTGAATGTAATGAATAGATCTCATAACACTTCGTAGCCCACTCCGGCGACAGATACGGGTTAGGGGTGTTACATTTGATTGGTATCACAGCTACGATTTAGCCGATTCTCGGACTAACATAGCGCGTATGAGTCTAGCTGTACATGCCATAATTTATATTGTGGTAGAGTGATGACTCCTAACGTTTAAAATGTGTTTTTTGTATAGTAAATGGATCCTGATCTCGATCGAGCTGTAGCGGACGATGTCGAGAGTATAGCGCCTACTCCTGCCCAAGGACAGTGTCGGTTGGTTCTCGGCCATCTGTGAGTAATCAAGAAGATGGGGCTAAGCAAGCCTTCTATAATATGATGAATAAATGGTTTGTTCAATATATCCAGACAAATCTGGCTGTTCAACAACCCCGAACCCGAATAACCCACCTTCGATACCTAAAGTACCTCTGACTATTGATCCTATGAGATTGAGTAGGCCGTCTGTTGATAAAATCAGAAAATTCGGAGCTGAAGTGTTTAGGGCCACAGCTAGTGATGATGCTAAGCAGGGTAAATTTTGGCTTGATAATACCATTTGAGTCTTCAATGAATTATCCTGTACACCCAATGAGTGCTTGAAATGTGCTATATCATTGTTACGGGATTCTGCTTACTATTGGTGGAAACTCTAGTTTTGGTTGTTTCAAAAGATCGGGTCACTTGGGATTTCTTCCAAACAGAGTTTCGCAAGAAATATATCAGTTAGTGATTCATTGATCAGAAACGCAAAGAATTTCTTGAGCTTAAATAGGGTCGTACGACTATATTTGAATATGAGCATGAGTTTGTGCGACTTAGTCGATATGCCCTTGAGTATGTTACGACTGAGGCAATTATGTGTAAAAGATTCGAGGAAGGGCTGAATAAAGATCTAAAATTGCTTGTCGACATACTTGAAATAAAAGAGTTTGTGGTACTTGTCGAGCGAGCTTGCAAGGCCAAAGAGCTCGGGAAAGAGAAAAGAAAAGCTAAGTTCGAAGCTAGAGATTTCCATAAGAGATCAGAGAGTAAAACTTTTCAGTCCGCATCAAAGAAGTTCAGAGATGATGGTAGCTGATCTAAGACTATCGCTGGGCTTTCTATTCGAGATCGACCACCAGTGAGTTCACGAGCCACCTCAATTGCTAGTGTTGGCAATACTTGACCAAATAAACCCGAGTGTCAGCAATGTGGTAGACGACATGTTGGTGAATGTTGGGGCAAGTACAACAATTGAGTCTGCTATAAGTGTGGTTTGCGAGATCATTTCATTCGGGACTACCTGAAGTTAGTTGAGAAAGATAACGCTTAGAGTGTGAGATCGGGCGGTGTTGCAGCTACAGGCAGACCACCCCGAAATACAGGAGGTAGGAGTGGTACTCAGAGAGGGATTTCAAACACAGCAATTTGATCCGAGGCTCGTGCACCTGCCAGAGCTTATGCCATCTGTGCTCGAGAGGAGGCTTCATCTCCTGATGTTATTACTACTATATTCACTCACTGTGATAATAGTGTAATTGCTTTGATTGATCCCAGGTCAACTTATTCCTATGTGTGTGAAACATTAGTATCCAGTAAGACTTTGCCTGTTGAGTCTACTGAGTTTGTAATTCAGGTATCAAGCCCCCTGGGTCAGTGCGTGCTAGTTGACAAAGTGTGCAAGAACTACCCCCTGATCATTAGATATTCCTACTTCCCGGCTAATTTGATGTTATTACCATTTGACGAGTTCGATATAATTCTGGGTATGGATTGGCTAACTGTACATGATGCTGCGGCGAATTGTAAATAGAAAACTATTGATCTGCAGTGCGAGAATGATGAAATTATCCGAAGTGAGTCCACTTGCCTTAATGGTTTACTGGCAGTCATATCTTCAATATTGGCTCAGAAGTATATGAAAAAGGGTTGTTAAGCTTATCTTGCTTATGTGCTTGATAATAAGGTGATCGACAAGAAGATTGAATCTGTATCGGTTGTATACGAGTATCTGGATGTGTTTCTTGAAGAATTGTCAGTATTACTGCCTATTCAAGAGGTAGAGTTTGGTATTGAGTTAGGGCCAGGGACTACTCTGATTTCGATAACTCCGTACAGAATGGCACCAACCGAATTAAAAGATTTGAAAGCAGAGTTGCAAGAATTGACGGATAGAGGTTTTGCGCAACCGACTTTCTCTCCCAGGGGTGCACCAGTGCTATTTGTGAAAAAGAAAGAATGAACTATGAGAATGTGTATCGACTATCGACAGCTCAATAAGGTGACCATAAAGAATAAATACCCGTTGCCACTCATTGATGAAATGTTCGATCAGTTGAAAGGAGCTTCAGTGTTTTCGAAGATAGATTTGCGGTCGGGTTACTACAAGTTGTCTAGTTAGAGATTCTGATGTACCTAAGACTACTTTTCGTACGAGATACGAACATTATGAGTTCTTGGTGATGCCATTTAGACTTACTAACGCACCTGCTGTTTTCATGGATTTGATGAATCGGATCTTTAGACAGCATTTAGATTGGTTTGTGGTTGTGTTTATTGATGATATCTTGATCTACTCTTGTGATGAAACCGAGCATGTCGAGCACTTGAGATTGGTATTACAGATTTTGCTATATAATCAGTTATATGCAAAGTTCAATGAATGTGAGTTTTGGTTGCACGAGGTTAGCTTCCTGGGGCACGTAGTTTCAGCATCAGGCATTCGGGTTGGTCCGAGTAAGATTTCGGCCATACTCGATTGGAAACCTCCCAGGAATGTTTCAGAAGTTCAGAGTTTTCTAGGACTTGATGGTTACTATAGGCGATTCGTGAAAGGTTTCTCGATAATTGCAACTATGATGACAAAGCTACTTCAGAAAGATGTTAGATTCGAGTAGACAGATAGGTGCCAGAAAAGTTTCGACCAGTTGAAAACCTTGTTGACTAAAGCAACAGTACTTGTTCAACTGGAATCGGGTAAAGAGTTTGTTATCTTCAATGATGTATCATTGACTGGTTTAGGCTATGTGTTGATGCAAGAAGGCAAAGTTGTAGCTTATGGCTCGAGACAGTTAAATGCCCATGAAAAGAACTATCCGACACATTATCTCAAATTGGCCGCTATAGTATTTGCCTTGAAAATATGGCGCCACTATTTGTTCGATGAGAAATGTCATGTCTACTCCGATCATAAAAGCTTAAAATATTTGATGACGTAGAAAGATTTGAACTTAATATAGCGACGGTGGTTAGAGTTGTTAAAAGATTACGAACTGGTGATTGATTACCATCCGGGAAAGGTTAATGTGGTTGCCAATGCCTTAAGCTGAAAATCGATGTATGCTTTGCCTGATATGAATACGTTTATGGCTATGTCTAATGACGGTGCAATTATAGCAAAATTAAAGGCAAGATCGTTATTTGTTCAGCAGATTTGCGAAGCTCAGAAAGTGGATAATGACTTGATAGCAAACAGAACTCACTGTGATTCGAATGCTGACTCGAAATTTCAAGTTGATGCTGATGGATGTGGTTTAGAAACCGAATATGTGTACCGAGGAATCTTGAGTTGATTCGGATGATTTGTAATGAAGCTCATAATAGTAGACTGTTTATTCACCCAGGTAGCTCAAAGATGTATAATGATCTGAAACAGTACTATTGGTGGCACGGTATGAAAAGAGATATTTTGAACTTTGTGTCGAAACGCTTGGTATGTCAACAAGTAAAAGTAGAGCATCATGTACCATCAAGATTACTTCAGCCAATTATGATACCCGAATGGAAATGGGGCAGAGTCACAATGGATTTCGTATCTAGTTTACCGTTGACACCGAGTAAGAAAGATGCAATCTGGGTTATCGTTGACAGATTGACGAAGTCGGCTCACTTCATTTCAGTCCATACAGATTATTCACTCGATAAGTTAGCGGAATTTTACGTTTCTCAAATTGTGCGATTGCACGGTGTACCTATTTCAATTGTTTCAGATAGAGATCCAAGGTTTACATTTAGGTTTTGGAAGAAACTGCAAGATGCTTTAGGTAGCAAATTGCATTTTAGCACTGCTTTCCACCCCTAGACTGATAGTCAGTCCGAGCAAATCATTCAAATACTTGAGGATATGTTGAGATGATGTGTTCTTGAGTTTGAGGGTACGTGGGAAAGATACTTGTCTCTGATCAAATTTTCATCTAATAATAGCTTTCAATCGAGTATCAAGATGACACCTTACAAGGCTTTGTACGGTCGTAAGTGTCGTACACCTTTGTATTGGATTGAGCTCAGTGAGAACAAGATACACGGGGTTGATTTCGTTAAAGACACGGAACAAAAAGTAAAAATAATCGGTAAAAATTTGAAAGTAGCATCAGATCATCAAAAATCTTATGCAGACTTAAAACGTAAAGAGATAGAATTTCAGATCGGTGACTGAGTATTTCTAAAAGTCTCGCCATGAAAGAAAATTCTTAGATTTTGTAACACCCTTATCCCATTACCATCGCCAGAATAGATAAGGGAGTTACAGGATATTCGGAATAGATCAAAAAAGGATATTCACATTATAAAACAATATTCAAACACAAAGTCCCTTACAAAAGTCTACTAAACCTCAAACATGCATTAAGATAGGGTCGGGACTAAACCAAATACATTCACAAATTTTAGAATACATGTAAAATTTTTCCAAATTGAGGAGGTTACACACCTGTGTGACAAGGCCGTGTGCCTCACATGAGACTCAGGCACGCCCGTGCACCTAAGCCGTGCCAAAATAGAGCAGGCATACTAACTTTTTTCCACGGCTATATGACACGCCCGTCGGTCTTGGCCGTGTGGGTTTTTGTGGCAATACTGGAAAATCAACACGACTATAAGGCACGCCCGTGTGCCCTAGCCGTGTGGCACTAAGCAGACTTGGTTCAAGTCATACTTTCCACCCACTAAGGGTCATTTCCTACAAGCCACTTCATGTCACAATAATACACAATTTCAGCTTAATACAATGCCATAAAACATACCTCAACAAGATTAAACCATTCATATTCAAATCTCACACAAAGCATGTCCATATCATATACAAAATTCATGACAAATCACATAGTACCTATCACAGCCAAATCTTATCATCCTTCATATTGCCATGATTCAAAATGACAAAAACAACTAGAAGATAAAACCATTATAAGCTTACACAATTTGGCATCATAAATCATATACCAACACCAAGCACAAATATACTGTAACACCCCTAGACCTGGTCCTATCGCAGGAGAGACGAGAGGCATCACCAGACCATTTCTTTGAAAAGCCGCATGTTATTAAAAGAAGATCTTTACTAAACATAACGTTACAATCAACACTATTAGGCAAACGCTCATCAACCGAATACAGCTAAACCAATTTATCAAGTTCAAAACAATGTATGTAATAAAATCATCCCTAGTCACATTCACCACTTATACTTCATAGATTACAATTATAAAGGTATGACATACTTCAAAACTAGTTTACTAACATGCATTTTTTTTTTTAACCATTCATATATAACATAATCTAATTAATACCATAACTTTAAAAGTGAAAAATTTAAGGGAGCCATTTTCGCATGGCCTAATTTAGTTACAAAATTCAAAAGATGTTTGTTTAACCACCAAAAGTCAAACCTATACATGCCATTCCTAGATTTAGTTACCAGTACCAAAAGATGAGTGATAGTGTAGATAACTTCAATTCTGGAACTCCCGAGACCGTAGCTTCCGATCTAGACCTACAAAATCGAAAGCAGGAACAACAAAGTAAGCAAATACTTGCTTAGTAAGTACTTAAGTAACTCAGTCAAAAATAATGAAGGACATAATATTATCAACTCTTGTCTAAATCCTTCTTTGGCCGAATATGAGCATATCAAGTTACTATTTATTCGCAAGCATAACTCAAAAGAAAACACAATGCAATCCAAGAATCATTCATTCATAACTGAGTATTTCGATTCTATTCTTTGCATAGTCAATCTAGCACACATATATATATACGACTTAACATCAGATTTCTTAAACATACAAATGATATCAAACGATAGTTCACAGATCCTTACCAGGCTCAAATAAGTCAATCTTAATGATATTCTAAACCATCGAGAGTATAGAATACATACCTGCCTTCCTTACATTAAGTGGCGCATATGTTATAACCAGGGCAATATTATTTATACGTGAGCTTATACATTTAACCCATATCCGATTTCCACCACGAATGATTTTCAAGGTCAAACTCGAAGCTTATCACTGGCTTTAAGCCGTTCGAGACTAAGCTCAGCTTTAACTCTGGCTCGAAAGCCCTTCGAGACTAAGCTCGGCTTTAACTCTGGCTCGAAAGCCCTTCGAGACTAAGCTCGGCTTTATCAACGAAATTTGTACTCATACATAATAGCATATCTTTCATATCATCTTTCCATAGCCATCCAGATACAAACACACAATTTCGGCATAATACCAAACATGTTCCATACAGTTTGTTTAATTGTAAGCAAAGAACACAAATTCACAACTAGATACATTAATATTTAACCTTAGTATTCGGCTTTCAACAATTTCCCACACGTTCATTTCCAAAAATTCACATTCGGACATATCATTTTCCATTAGCTCACAGATTATACATATGTATTATAACTTCTCCTTATCCTAAATAAAGGTTCGATTCTCAAGGACTTACCTCGTATCTTTCCGAGTAATGCACGAGTTGACTATTCCGCGACCTTGGCCTTCCCTTTGTCCGAAGTTGCACCTTTAAGCTCTTGAGCTTGAATAAACAATACAATCATATCAACTTTATTCACACATCTCTATTGATAGTTATACTTTCATTTCAATTAAGACATACATGTAATTCCCCTATCACACATACATTCGGCCAAGCATAATTACATTACAATTTACAACTAAATTCATTAATCAAATGTAGTAAACAAAGTCTTTTAATCCAACTCAGTACTCATGACACCCTAATTAACAAAAGCCGAATAGGTGAGCACCTAAATGCTTTAGCCATAAGTCGTTTCCTAACATTTTTAGCACATAGATCCCCCATTCGGTTAAGTTCACATTTGGTTTAGGCTCAAACATTTGCAACCACTTTAGAAGCTTTCATGCCATCACTTAATTTTACTTACCAATTCATTCGACCCACATGGATTTCATAACACATAAATATTTTCAAATCAAAGCACCAAACATCATAAAGTTGGCACAATGCTACCCTGACCGAATGTTTAAATACATTTAAAATCACCCTTAACAATTTTATCAACTCCTCTCCCTATGTGAGTTTCGTCAAAAAAATTTTACTAAGGACATAGAAATTCCATCCATACATTTCAAAATCCAAAATCGATTATTTACAAGTAAAATTTCTTCACAAATTAATTATTTCTAAACTAACATTAAAAATTGCAATGGAAGCACATATATAATTTAGTTTCAAATCTCAACTAGCATGAATTTCCCAAACATTAATTCAACCTAAATTTGCCATTTTATCAATTTACTAACTCCATATTCGGTCACTACTATCACCTAAGCATAAAGCTGATTTCTCCTCTTTGTAATAATATATATATATACACCCTTAACTAATTCAATTTCATCTATCCTGCATTTCATCTAAATTACAAGAAAACAACAAGCATTTCGCACAATAATTCCCATGACCGAATGATTTTAGCACCACAACCTCTAAATTTTCACTATCACACCATACAAACTCATAAGCACATGAATTTTGACTTCAAAGAGTCCATCAAACATTCAATTAACAACTTCTCACATGAACTCAAAGATCCTTACTTTTTTATCCATGGCCGACTACTTCAATAACACAAAAATTCATAATTTCCTCATGGGTTTAAGGCTAGATGACAAATGGAACTCAAAGACAACAAATTCAAGCCAAATTACAAAAATTTACCTTGAATGCATGAGCCTCAAATGACCGAATGGTGCAAGCTTTATTTCCTTATTCTTTCTTATGGTTTCGGCAAAATGGAAGAAAACAAAAGAGAGATGAACAAAAATCCTTTTTGTTTTTATCACCCAAATAACAAATATAAAATATATTCTAATATTTCATTTAACAAAATTATTATTATTACCTTATTTTATACATAAAAATACATGTTCTTTCATGATTATCTTCACATGGCCGGCCACTAACTAGAAAAATGTCAAATTGACATGCAAGCCCCTTTGTTTCACTTAACTCCATAACTAGTCACCTTAATTTAGCCACTTATGTTTTAAATTTAAACACATGATTCCTGACTATTAATTTCACATGCAATTTGACACTTTCCAAGCATTCAATATTTCACACATAATTCATCACATAAAATAAACATAAAATTTTATACTCAAATATTTTTGCGATTCGGTTTAGCGGTTCTGAAACCACTTCCCGACTTGGGTCGAAAATAGGGCTGTCACAACTCTCCCCCCTAAAGGAAATTTTCGTCCTCGAAAATCTTACCGGTAAACAGATTTGGGTATCTTTCCTTCATAGTGTTTTCGGGTTCCCAAGTCGCTTCTTCAATCCCGTGCTTGAGCCATAACACTTTTACTAACGAAACCTTCTTGTTTCGCAATTCTTTTACTTCGCGGGCAAAAATTTGAATCGGTTCTTCATCATAGCTCAAATCAGATTGAATCTCAACTTCTGATGGACTAATCACATGCGAAGGGTCAGATCTATAGCGACGGAGCATCGAGACATGGAAGACATCGTGAATCCTTTCCAATTCAGGGGGCAAAATCAATCTGTACGCTACCGGTCCAATCCGTTCCGAAATCTTGTACGGTCCGATGAATCTCGGACTCAACTTGCCTTTACGGCCAAATCTAAGTATCTTTTTCCACGGTGAAACTTTCAAAAACACCTTATCACCCACTTGATACTCGATGTCTTTTCGCTTTAAGTCCGCGTACGATTTCTGATGATCGGACGCCATTCTCAAACTGTCGCGAATTATCTCCACTTTCTGCCCCGCTTCTCTGACTAAATCAACTCCGAGAATCTTATCTTCACTAAGTTCGGTCCAGAATAGAGGTGTACGGCATTTTCGACCGTAAAGAGCTTCATAGGGCGCCATCTGAATACTCGACTGGAAACTGTTATTATACGCAAATTCAACTAGGGGTAAGTATTTCTCCCACGAGTAGCTAAACTCGAGGATGCAACATCTCAACATGTCCTCGAGTATCTGAATAACCCGTTCAGATTGACCGTCTGTCTGCGGATGAAAAGCGGTGCTGAAATGAAGTTTAGTACCCAGAGCTTCTTGCAGCTTCCTCCAAAATCTAGAAGTAAATCGAGGGTCTCGATCAGAAACAATAGAAGTCGGCACCCCATGTAATCACACAATCTGAGAAACGTATAATTCCGCTAACTTATCAAGCGAAAAGTCAATGCGAACTGAGATGAAATGGGCTGATTTCGTTAATCGATCAACAACAACCCAAATGGAGTTCTTTTTACTCGGCGTCAACGGTAAACCCGACACAAAGTCCATTGTAACGCGATCCCACTTCCACTCGGGTATCAAAATCGGCTGAAGTAATCCCGACGGCACCTGATGTTCCGCTTTTACTTGCTGACATACTAGGCATTTAGATACAAAATCAGAGATGTCTCGTTTCATGCCGTGCCACCAATACTGTCGCTTCAAATCATTATACATTTTTGTACTACCCGGATGGACCGACATTCGGCTGTTATGGACTTCATTCAAAATCATCGAAACTAGCTCCGACTTTTTCGGAACACACAATCGGTCCTTAAATCTAAAACAATCATTTCCGTAGACCCAAAATTCTGACTCCACATTCGACTCACACTGAACTCGTTTGGCAACTAAGTCGTCGTCGGCTTTCTGAGCCTTACAAATCTGTTGAAGTAGCACAGGTCTTGCCACCAATTTGGCAATCAACACATCATCTGCTAACATCGTCAGCTTCACATTCATAGCTGGTATAGAAAATAAGGATTTTTGGCTAAGAGCGTCTGCAACTACATTAGCTTTTCCCGGGTGATAATCAATAACAAGCTCATAGTCTTTTAGCAATTCTAGCCACCGCCTTTGTCTCAAATTCAAATCTTTTTGAGACATCAGATACTTGAGATTTTTGTGATCGGAGAAGATGTGACATTTTTCACCGAACAGATAGTGTCGCCAAATCTTTAAAGCGAAAACAATAGCAACTAATTCAAGATCATGAGTCGGATAATTTCGCTCGTGAGGCTTCAACTGTCTCGAAGCATAAGCAATAACCCGGCCTTCTTGCATCAAAACGCAGCCTAAACCATTCAGAGATGCATCACTATAAACTACAAATTCTTTACCGGTTTCTGGTTGAACTAACACCGGAGCTTCAGTTAAAAGAGTTTTTAGTAGATCAAAACTTTGCTGACACTTATCCGACCACTCGAACTTGACCTCTTTTTGCAGCAACCTTGTCAGTGGAGTTGCAATCATCGAAAAACCTTTGACAAATCGTCGGTAATAACCGGCAAGTCCCAAAAAGCTTCGAACTTCGGTAATGTTTTTAGGGGGTTTCCAGTCGAGAATAGCTGAAATTTTGTTCGGATCGACTCGAATACCCGAAGCAGATACTATATGGCCCAAGAAGCCGACTTCATGCAACCAAAACTCGCACTTACTGAACTTCGCATACAATTGGTTATCCCGCAAAGTCTGAAGTACCAGCCTCAAATGCTCGGTATGCTCTGACTCATCACGAGAATAGATCAAAATATCGTCGATGAATACTACTACAAAACGGTCCAAAAACGGCCTAAATACCCGAGTCATCAAATCCATGAATACTGCAGGGGCATTGGTGAGTCCAAACGGCATCACTAAGAACTCATAGTGACCGTATCTCGTTCTAAATGCCGTCTTCGGTACGTCGGAATCTCTAACTCTCAACTGATAATAGCCGGATCTCAAGTCAATCTTTGAAAATACTGAGGCTCCTCTCAACTGATCGAACAAGTCATCAATTCGGGGCAACAGATACTTATTCTTTATCGTGGCTTTATTCAGCTGTTGATAGTCGATGCACATTCTCATAGTCCCGTCTTTCTTTTTCACGAACAACACCGGTGCACCCCAAGGCGAAAAACTAGGTCGCGCAAAGCCTCTATCCGTCAACTCTTGCAGCTGAGATTTCAATTCCTTTAGTTCGGTAGGTGCCATACGATACGGGGCAATCGAAATTGGCATCGTACCTGGAACTAACTCTATACCGAACTCGACCTCTCTTACAGGCGGCAATCCTGGTAATTCTTCGGGAAAGACATCTGAAAACTCACAGACTACGGGCACCGTCCCAAGCTCTCGGTCAGAAACTTTATTATCTAGCACATAGGCCAAATACGCTTCATAACCCTTCCTCACGTATTTCTGAGCTGACATGGTTGTAATTATTACAGGTGGCCCACTTAAATCAATGGACTCAATTCGGATTATTCCATTATTCGAACATCGCAAATCGATAGTTTTCAGCTTACAATTTACTATCGCGTCATGAACAGTCAACCAGTCCATTCCGAGAATAATGTCAAATTCGTCGAATGGTAGAAGCATCAAGTCAGCCGGAAAACAAAAATCTCGAACCATTAACGGACATTTCTTGCATACTTTATCAACCAGAACACAACGACCCAAAAGGTTCGACACTCGAATTACAAATTAAGTAGACTCAATAGGAAGAGTCTTACTGGAGGCTAAAGTTTCACACACATACGAATGGGTTGAACTAGGATCAATTAGGGCAATAACATCAGTGTTAAAGAGTATGAAAGTACCAGTAATAACATCCGGAAAAGAAGCTTCCTCGCGGGCACGAATAGCATATGCTCTGGCTGGTGCTCAAGCCTCGGATCTAACTGTAGTGTCTCTAGTCCCTCTCTGACTATCGCTAATATTTCCACCACGTCGCGGTGGTCTACCCCGCGAAGCTGTGCCACTAGGTCTCTGAGTCGGATCAGGAGTGCGTTCATCATTTCTCGGACAGTATTTAATAAAATGGTCGGCTGATCCACATCTGAAACAAGAGCGGTCGCGATGCCTACAACTCCCTGGGTGCCATTTACCACAATAATTGCAATCCAATCTATCCCGACGTTCATTTCCAACACTGGCAATAGAAGTGGTCCGTGAACTCACGGGAGGTTGATGGTGTTCTCGTCTAGAAAAACCCGATGTATATTTAGATCGGCCTGAATCATCTCTAATCTTTTTAGACGATTGCTGAACAGATTTTCCCGCAGATCTCTTACGGAACTCTCTATTTCCAGCTTCGGCTTTTCTTTTTTCATTACTGAGCTCTTCAGCTTTACAAGCTCGCTCGACTAACATGACAAACTCCTTAATTTCCAGAATTCCCACTAGCAGCCTGATATCTTCGTTTAATCCGTCCTCAAAACGCTTACACATAATAGCCTCGGAGGATACACACTCTCGAGCATAATGACTAAGTCGCACGAATTCTCTCTCGTACTCGGTTACTGACATCTGACCTTGTTTGAGTTCTAGAAATTCCTTTCGTTTTTGATCGATGAATCTCTGGCTGATATATTTCTTACGGAACTCGGTTTGGAAAAATTCCCAGTTGACCCGTTCTTTCGGAACAACAGAAACCAGTGTATTCCACCAGTAGTAGGCAGCGTCACGTAACAGAGACACCGCACATTTAAGACACTCCTCGGGTGTGCAGGACAGTTCATCGAACACTCGGAGGGTATTGTCGAGCCAAAACTCGGCCCGCTCGACATCGTCACTAGGGGTAGCCCGGAACTCTTCAGCCCCATATTTTCTAATTTTGTCAACAGGGGGCCTACTTGATCTCACTGGATCGGTCACAGGAGGGGTCGTAAAAGTCGAAAACGGAGTATTCGGGGGTGGAGGTTGCGGAACAGCTAGATTTGATCTAGCGAATTGAGCGAACCAGTCACTCATCATTGCATAAAAAGCTGGTCTAATATCATCTTCTCGATGACCTATATTTGGCTGAGAGTCGGGTGGCGCTGTCCCTTGCACGGGAGCAGGAGCTACACTCTCAACATCGTCCGCTACGGTTCGATCAGGTTCGGGATCCATTCTATATCAAAAATCACATTTCAGATATCAGAAGTCATCTCACTATCAAAATGACACTAAATGGCATGTATAGCTAGACTCATACTTACTACGGTAGTCCGAGAATCGACTAAACCGTAGCTCTGATACCAATAAAATGTAACACCCCTAGACCCGGTCCCATCGCAGGAGAGACGAGAGGCATCACCAGACCATTTCTTTGAAAAGCCGCATGTTATTAAAAGAAGATCTTTACTAAACATAACGTTACAATCAACACTATTAGGCAAAAGCTCATCAACCGAATACAACTAAACCAATTTATCAAGTTCAAAACAATGTACGTAATAAAATCATCCCTAGTCACATTCACCACTTATACTTCATAGATTACAATTATAAAGGTATGACATACTTCAAAACTAGTTTACTAACATGCATTTTTTTTTTAACCATTCATATATAACATAATCTAATTAATACCATAACTTTAAAAGTGAAAAATTTAAGGGAGCCATTTTCGCATGGCCTAATTTAGTTACAAAATTCAAAAGATGTTTGTTTAACCACCAAAAGTCAAACCTATACATGCCATTCCTAGATTTAGTTACCAGTACCAAAAGATGAGTGATAGTGTAGATGACTTCAATTCTGGAACTCCCGAGACCGTAGCTTCCGATCTAGACCTACAAAATCGAAAGCAGGAACAACAAAGTAAGCAAATACTTGCTTAGTGAGTACTTAAGTAACTCAGTCAAAAATAATGAAGGACATAATATTATCAACTCTTGTCTAAATCCTTCTTTGGCCGAATATGAGCATATCAAGTTACTATTTATTCGCAAGCATAACTCAAAAGAATACACAATGCAATCCAAGAATCATTCATTCATAACTGAGTATTTTGATTCTATTCTTTGCATAGTCAATCTAGCACACATATATATATATACGACTTAACATCAGATTTCTTAAACATACAAATGATATCAAACGATAGTTCACAGATCCTTACCAGGCTCAAATAAGTCAATCTTAATGATATTCTAAACCATCGAGAGTATAGAATACATACCTGCCTTCCTTACATTAAGTGGCGCATATGTTCTAACCAGGGCAATATTATTTATACGTGAGCTTATACATTTAACCCATATCCGATTTCCACCACGAATGATTTTCAAGGTCAAACTCGAAGCTTATCACTGGCTTTAAGCCCTTCGAGACTAAGCTCGGCTTTAACTCTGGCTCGAAAGCCCTTCGAGACTAAGCTCAGCTTTAACTCTGGCTCGAAAGCCCTTCGAGACTAAGCTCGGCTTTAACTCTGGCTCGAAAGCCCTTCGAGACTAACCTCGGCTTTAACTCTGGCTCGAAAGCCCTTCGAGACTAAGCTCGGCTTTATCAACGAAATTTGTACTCATACATAATAGCATATCTTTCATATCATCTTTCCATAGCCATCCAGATACAAACACACAATTTCGGCATAATACCAAACATGTTCCATACGGTTTGTTTAATTGTAAGCAAAGAACAGAAATTCACAACTAGATACATTGATATTTAACCTTAGTATTCGGCTTTCAACAATTTCCCACACGTTCATTTCCAAAAATTCACATTCGGACATATCATTTTCCATTAGCTCACAGATTATACATATGTATTATAACTTCCTCTTATCCTAAATAAAGGTTCGATTCTCAAGGACTTACCTCGTATCTTTTTGAGTAATGCACGAGTTGACTATTCCGCGACCTTGGCCTTCCCTTTGTCCGAAGTTGCACCTTTAAGCTCTTGAGCTTGAATAAACAATACAATCATATCAACTTTATTCACACATCTCTATTGATAGTTATAATTTCATTTCAATTAAGACATACATGTAATTCCCCTATCACACATACATTCGGCCAAGCATAATTACATTACAATTTACAACTAAATTCATTGATCAAATATAGTAAACAAAGTCTTTTAATCCAACTCAGTACTCATGACACCCTAATTAACAAAAGCCGAATAGGTGAGCACCTAAATGCTTTATCCATAAGTTGTTTCCTAACATTTTTAGCACATAAATCCCCCATTCGGTTAAGTTCACATTTGGTTTAGGCTCAAACATTTGCTACCACTTTAGAAGCTTTCATGCCATCACTTAATTTTACTTACCAATTCATTCGACCCACATGGATTTCATAACACATAAATATTTTCAAATCAAAGCACCAAACATCATAAAGTTGGCATAATGCTACCCTGACCGAATGTTTAAATACATTTAAAATCACCATTAACAATTTTATCAACTCCTCTCCCTATGTGAGTTTCGTCAAACAAATTTTACTAAGGACATAGAAATTCCATCCATACATTTCAAAATCCAAAATCGATTATTTACAAGTAAAATTTCTTCACAAATTAATTATTTCTAAACTAACATTAAAAATTGCAATGGAAGCACATATATAATTTAGTTTCAAATCTCAACTAGCATGAATTTCCCAAACATTAATTCAACCTAAATTTACCATTTTATCAATTTACTAACTCCATATTCGGTCACTACTCTCACCTAAGCATAAAGCCGATTTCTCCTCTTTGTAATAATATATATATATATACACCCTTGACTAATTCAATTTCATCTATCCTGCATTTCATCTAAATTACAAGAAAACAACAAGCATTTTGCACAATAATTCCCATGACCGAATGATTTTAGCACCACAACCTCCAAATTTTCACTATCACACCATACAAACTCATAGGCACATGAATTTTGACTTCAAAGGGTCCATCAAACATTCAATTAACAACTTCTCACATGAACTCAAAGATCCTTACTTTTCTATCCATGGCCGACTACTTCAATAACACAAAAATTCATAATTTCCTCATGGGTTTAAGGCTAGATGACAAATGGAACTCAAAGACAACAAATTCAAGCCAAATTACTAAAATTTACCTTGAATGCATGAGCCTCAAATGACCGAATGGTGCAAGCTTTATTTCCTTATTCTTTCTTATGGTTTCGGCAAAATGGAAGAAAACAAAAGAGAGATGAACAAAAATCCTCTTTGTTTTTATCACCCAAATAACAAATATAAAATATATTCTAATATTTCATTTAACAAAATTATTATTATTACCTTATTTTATACATAAAAATACATGTTCTTTCATGATTATCTTCACATGGCCGGCCACTAACTAGAAAAATGTCAAATTGACATGCAAGCCCCTTTGTTTCACTTAACTCCATAACTAGTCACCTTAATTTAGCCACTTATGTTTTAAATTTAAACACATGATTCCTGACTATTAATTTCACATGCAATTTGACACTTTCCAAGCATTCAATATTTCACACATAATTCATCACATAAAATAAACATAAAATTTTATACTCAAATATTTTTGCGATTCGGTTTAGCGGTTCCAAAACCACTTCCCGACTTGGGTCGAAAATAGGGCTATCACATATACCATTTACTAGCCAATTCTCATGGCATTTACAATAAACATATCCAAGATTAAAACATAGACATTCTAGCCTATACATGCCATACTTAAACTTTGTACATTCAAAGGGTACCAAAATCAAGCTCGATAGTGTGGTGACGATCCTTATATCTCCCCGAGCCTACAGTAACTACGATATCTATAAAATAGTTGAAAGAAAATGCATAGTAAGCTACAATGAGCTTAGTAAGCCAATACAACCATATGCAATCCATAAAGACATTATGATAGCAATCTCATGTAAAGAACTCATGAACTAGATATACTCATTCATCACCTACTCATAGTTCACAATAGCATACCCTTCATAACCGTAGATTCAGTACAGAACAGACATACCTGAGTTAGACATATAGAATATGCATTCATTCATTTCTTAGAATTTCTCCTCGTATCATTCAAAAACGTTACAAAGATCATATAGGACTTATACAATGCCGACGTCCCTAACGTGGTCTTACATGTTTTTTAATATCGATGCCACTATCCTGAACAGGGTCTTGCACGAAACGTTTACGATGCCAGTGTCCCAGACACGGTCTTACACGAAATTTTCTAATCAATGCCTATGTCCCAGACGAGGTCTTACATGATATCATATTTCCATTACTCACTCGAAAATGACTCGGAATAACACTTCACGCTCTCATGGCCATCCAAACACAGTTTATAAATCAAGAATTTATAACAAACATTAATACGACACATATTTGTATATTGATATACCTCGTATGGATTTAAACGGATTCGAGTCGACTATTCAACGACTTTGGACTTCCCCTGATCTAAGTTTGTTTTTCTTTGTTCTTAATCTAAATCAATTCAAATTCAACCATTCAATGATTCATTTCATTCAATTCAATCCATGAACACAAATTTAGGGCATTTTACAAATTTACCCTCATATTTTCATATTTGGACCATTTAGTCCCTACTTCACAAAATCATCAAATTAACAAAATCTCTTAGACAAGTACTTAGCCGAATCTCTATAGTGCTCATATAAGCTCATAATTTGCATTTATTTCACAAATTAGTCCTTCAAACTTTTCATTTTCACAATTTTACCCATATAGCTCAAAATCATCAAAATTTCATGACAAAACATGTTTATTCAATGCCTATCCATGATAATTCAATCACATTCATCACAAAGCTTTAAAAATCATTAATGGCATTTCATGAAATCTTTAACAGAAACAAAAATTCAGACATGGGCTTTTAATAACATTTAACAACGATCACAGAAACGTAAACGTTATAAAAAAAACAGATGAAATCTCATACCTTATTCAAGGATTAAGCTAGTCGAAAAACACAAAGCTTGAAACCCTTATTCTTTCTTTAATTTTCAGCAAAAACAAAGTGAAAATGGCTTTCACTTTTATGATATCTTATTAAAACATATAATTAAACAACATTTACTAATTTAACCTTCATTTAAACCATAATGAAACACATGTTTTAAGGTTATTTATGACCATTTAAACCTTCAATGGTTTAATTGCCACACAAGGACATCATTATTAAAAAGCCATTTCGATTGAACACTTGAACATATAGCATACTAATTTTATCACATATACAATTCAATCCTTTTTCACAATTAAGCATAGAAACAGACAAATTAATTCACAGAAATTTCACAGATGCTAAATCATATATCACAGACACGAAAAATAATATTAAAATATTTTTAGACTCGGATATGTGGTCCCGAAACCACTATTCTGACTAGGGTCCAAATTAGGCTGTTACAATTCTCCCTTTTAGGGATTTTCGTCCTGAAAAATGTTACCGTTAAACAGATTCGGATATTGCTGTCTCATTGCACTTTCAGGCTTCTAGGGAGCCTCTTCTAATCCGTGACGATGCCACAGTACTTTTACCAATGGAATTTTCTTGTTTCTCAATTCCTCCATTTCTCGTGCTAAGATACGGATTGGTTCTTCATCGTAAGACACATCAGAATTTAATTCAATCTCAGAATGGGATATCACATGAGACGGATCAGATCTATCATGTCGGAGCATCGATACGTGAAACACATTATGTATCTTTTCTAGCTTAGGTGGGAACATCAGTTTATAAGCAACCGGACAAACTCATTCAATGATTTCATACGGCCCTATGAACCTCGGATTCAATTTTCCCTTTTTCCCAAATCAAAACAGTTTCTTCCACGGAGACACTTTCAGAAATACTTTGTTGCCAATCTCAAATTTAATATCTTTTCTTTTTAGATCCTGTAACATCCCCACGCCCGAAACCGTCACTGGAGTCGAGCTTGAGGTGTTACTAAACACAATTTACCATTTTAAACAACTTTACAAAATCTATTTTCATTTTCGGAATAAATTGTATTCTGCGTCATGGTCGTTCAAAAAATCATATCTCGAGTTACAAAACTCAAAATCAAGATCCGTAAATTTTCCCTGAATCTAAACTCATATATCTATTCATTAATTTTTTTCTAGAATTTTTGACTGAGCGGATTAGTACAGTTTATTAGTTAAAGTTTCCCCTGTTTCAGAACTCGACTGCACTGACCTCTACTCATTACGAATCACTTTTCTCCCTGTAAATATTTCATATAACTATATCGTTTATTTCTATTAAAACTAGATTCAATAAGGAATCTAGGCATATAAAGTAATCCTCCTAATTATTTTTGTACAATTTATGGTGAATTTTCAAATTTGGAACAGGGGATCCAGAAATTGCTCTGGCCCTGTTTCACTAAAACTCAAATATCTCATAACGTATAACTCCTTTACCTATTTTTCTTCTTCCATATGAAAGTAGACATGATAAGCTTCAATTTCATAACTAATCCATCATCAAATTCGATTTATATGATTTTTAGTGAATTTTCAAACTCACGTCAGTGTTGCTGCAATGTTCTGTTTTATGGCTAATTTCATTTTCATAAAAGCTTTTATATACTAGATAACCTATTATTCTTTCATGACATCAAACATAATCTATATTAGCCATTTCAATGACTCAACATTATCAAGCATTTCCTCAACCAAACCACCACCATATCACAAGATTATTTACACAAAGTAGGTATATTACTATACATGCCATACTAAATCTTACAAGCCATTTACCAAAAAGTCCTTTGGATAGTGTGAACGAGTCTTCGACCTATCCCGATTCTCGAGCCGGCTTGTCCAAAACTACAATGAATGAAAAGGAGGGAGTAAGCATAAATGCTTAGTAAGTTTACATGCAAATAACAAGTAACATAACAAAGTCATTATGCCAAACAACATTAACATAGCATCACCAAAACATATGTCGCAATTCTAGTCATCATACTTCATCTTACCACATTTTTGTTGTTGTCTCGGGTTTCAACCCAAGGGTTAAGTACATACCTGTCCAATACGGCCATTTCTCAACATTACCGAATTGTCACTTACGTCTTGAGTGCCTTTCCATTTCACTTGAATTTTACCCGTTGAACACATTGGAATAAAACTCGGATACGCGGATCATTTGGACATAAGTGCTGAATATGTAATCAATCAATCATGTAACCCGCCCATAAACGAACTCGGACTCAACTCAACGAGCTTGGGCGTTCGCATCCATAAGTGAACTCGGACTCAACTCAACGAGCTCGGATGCCTAGTTACATCTCACGAACTCGGACTCAACTCAACGAGTTCGGACATTCGCACCCATAAGTGAACTCGGACTCAACTCAACGAGCTCGGGTGCCAAACCATCCTAGTGACATGTCACTTGTATCCTAATCTATTCCCAAGGTTCAAACGGGATTTTCCTCGATCACTTATCCTTGCCGTCTTCCACATAATACCGGAACCAATACTCGGTAGCAATTTATATTTAACAAGTAGCACATATAATTTGCATATTGTTCAAAAATAACCACAAAGCATATATTTCATGATAAAAATCAGCATATCATATAAATAACTTCGATTAACTTTAAAATAACAGTTATGTTACATTATTTGCACATGAACTTACCTTAGTACCAAAATACAAAGATTTTTGCAATTTAGTCCGTAATCTTTTCTTTTCCTCGATCAAGGTTGATTCCACGTCTTTCTTGATCTAAAATAACACATTTAGCTTATTTAATACTCACATTATCAAAATAGTCCTAAATTCAAATTTTGGAAAAATTACAATTTTGCCCCTAAACTTTTGCATATTTACACTTTTGCCCCAAAGCTCGGGAATTAAATTTTATCACAAATTCTTATGTTTTAGGACATGCTGATCATTTATTTACCATTAGCAAGCTCAAATTCATACTAAAACACTTACTTATGAATAATATGTACTTTTACCGATTAAGTCGTTTTACTCGTTTTTACTTAAAACCGAGTAGCACAAGTTTTCTAACATAATTTAAAACCTCATATTCTATCATAAAACATCAAAATACACAAATTTCACCTATGGGTATTTTTCCAAATATGAACCCTAACTTAAATTATTGCTAACATAAGCTTTATCGAGCTACCGGGATTTCAAAAACGTAAAAATCATTAAAAACGGGGCTTAGAATCACTTACTATGAAGCTTGGAAGCTTGAAACATACCCTAGCTATGGAGAACCCTTGAAATTTCGTGGTAATGAAGAAGATGACCAATTTTGTGTTATTTTTCCCTTTTTATTTCATTAAATGTCCAAATGACCAAAATGCCCCTCCATACTAAACTTTCAAAAATTCCTTCCATGTCCTAGTTTGTCCATGAACATAAAATGGGTCTAATTACCGTTTAAGACCTCCTAATTAATATTTCAAAGCAATTTCATAATGAAAACTTCTAGAATGCAAGTTTTGCAACTTATTCGATTTAATCCCTAACTTCAAATTAAGCACTTTACGCTTAGAATTTCTTCACGAAATTTTCACACCATCATAAAATCATATCATAAACATCAAAATAATTATAATATAATTATTTCTACCTCAGATTTGTGGTCACGAAACCACTATTCCGGTTAGGCCCTAATTTAGGATATTACAACTCTCCCCCCCTTTTAAGGATTTTCGTCCTCGAAAATCTTACCGGTAAACAGATGTGGGTATTGTTTTCTCATAGTTTCCTCGGGTTCCCATGTAGCCTCTTCTATCCCATGCTTTTGCCACAACACTTTCACAAGAGCAATACTTTTGTTTCTTAGTTGTTTGACCTCTCGAGCTAAAACTTTTATCGGTTCTTCTTCATAGGTCATATCTGGTCGTAATTCAATTTCTGTCGGTGAAACTACATGCGAAGGATTCGAGCGATACCGACGTAACATAGATACATGGAACACGTCATGAATTTTCTCTAACTCAGATGGTAATGCTAATCGATAAGCTACTGGTCCAACTCTTTCAGTTATTTCATACGGCCCGATAAAACGTAGACTTAACTTACCCTTCCGTCTAAATCTGAGGACTTTCTTCCACGGAGACACCTTTAAAAATACCTTATCACCAACTTGAAACTCGATTTCTTTTCGTTTCAAATCTGCATAAGATTTCTGTCTATCCGAAGCGGCTTTCAAACAATCTCGAATTACCTTCACTTTTTGTTCAGTTTCTTTAATTAGATCGACCCCATAAATCTGATTTTCCTTGAGTTCGGTCCAATACAAAGGCGTCCGACACTTACGACCATACAATGCTTCATAAGGTGCCATTTTCAAACTTGTCTGATAACTGTTATTATAAGCAAATTCCACCAACGGTAAATATCTTTCCCAGCTTCCTTGAAACTCTAATACACAACATCGAAGCATGTCTTCAAGAATCTGAATTACTCTTTCTGATTGCCCATCCGTCTGTGGATGAAAAGCAGTACTGAAATTTAACCTTGTACCTAACGCTTCTTGCAACTTTTGCCAGAACCGCGAAGTAAATCTCGAATCTCTGTCTGAAATGATTGACAATGGTATTCTATGTAGTCTAACAATTTCTCTAACATACAATTCAGCTAACTTGTTAAGAGAATAATCCATATGTACTGGAATGAAATGAGCCGATTTAGTCAATCTGTCAACTATTACCCAAATGGCATCTTTCTTTCCTGGAGTTAACGGCAACCCTGAAACAAAATCCATAGTAATCCGATCCCATTTCCATTCAGGAACCATAATAGGCTGAAGTAATCCTGAAGGCACTTGGTGTTCTGCTTTCACCTGTTGACAAATTAAGCATTTGGACACAAATTCTGATATATCCCTTTTCATTCCTTTCCACCAGTACATTTTCTTCAAATCATTATACATTTTCGTACTGCCTGGATGAATCGACAAATAACCACCATGTGCTTCCTGCAAAATCTTTTGAATTAACTCCTCATTTTTCGGTACACAAATCCGATCTTTAAACATCAAGCAACCATCAGGACCGATTCTGAAATCTGACTCTGTATCCACCTCACATTGCTTTCTTTTGGCTTGCAAGTCTTCATCGCTTTTCTGAACTTCACAAATCTCTTGTAAAAACATCGGTCTTACTTTTAGTTCGGCCAGAATGGAACCATCATCTGACATTTCCAACTAAGTGTTCATAACTCTCAAAGCAGCCAACAGTTTTCTACTCAAAGCATCAGCAACTACATTTGCTTTTCCTGGATGGTAGTCAATCACAAGCTCGTAATCTTTTAATAACTCCAACCATCTTCGTTGTCTCAAATTCAAGTCCTTTTGTGACATCAAATTTTTAAGACTTTTATGGTCGGTGTATACCCGACATTTCTCACCATACAGATAATGTCGCCAAATCTTCAAAGCAAACACCACCGCAGCCAACTCCAAATCATGGGTCGGATAATTCCTCTCGTGAGGTTTTAACTGCCTTGAAGCATAAGCCACAACCTTTCCTTCTTGCATCAGTACACATCCCAAACCATTTAGAGAAGCATCACTATATACCACAAATTCTTTACCTGACTCGGGCTGTACTAACACTGGTGCCTCTGTCAATAACTTTTTCAATTCTTCGAAACTTTGTTGACATTCTTCCGTCCACTCAAATTTAACATCCTTGCGAAGTAATCTAGTCATAGGAGCAGCAATTATAGAAAATCTGTTCACAAACCGTCGATAATATCCGGCTAGCCCCAAGAAACTTCTAACCTCGGTTACATTCTTCGGTGGCTTCCAATCAATAATAGCTGAAATTTTACTGGGATCAACCCGTATACCATCACCCGAAACAATATGACCCAAAAATCCAACTTCCCGAAGCCAAAATTCACTTTTACTAAACTTGGCATATAACTGCTTGTCTCGTAAAGTTTGCAAAACTATCCTCAAGTGCTCAGCATGTTCTGTCTCATCTTTCGAATAAATCAAGATATCATCTATAAATACCACAACTAATTTATCCAAGTATGGCCGAAATATTCGATTCATCAAGTTCATAAACACAGCAGGAGCATTTGTTAATCCGAACGGCATAACTAAAAATTCATAATGACCATACCTTGTTCTAAAAGCAGTTTTAGGCACATCTGACTCTTTTACCCGCAACTGATAGTATCCAGATCTCAAATGAATCTTTGAAAACCATGTCGCTCCTTTCAGCTGATCAAACAAATCATCAATTCTTGGCAATGGATACTTGTTCTTAATTGTCACTTTGTTTAATTGCCGATAGTCTACACACAATCTCATCGAACCATCCTTCTTTTTCACAAACAATACCGGAGCACCCCAAGGTGAAAAACTCGGTCTCACAAAGCCTTTGTCTGTCAACTCTTGCAACTGTGACTTTAATTCTTTCAACTCTGTTGGTGCCATTCTATACGGAGCAATCGAGATTGGAGCTATTCCCGGCATCAACTCTATACCAAATTCTACTTCCCTGACTGGAGGCAAACCCGGCAATTCTTCAGGAAATACATCCGGAAATTCACATACAATCGGCACTGATTCCACTTTCTTTTCTATTTCTTTTGTATTTAATACATATGCCAGATAAGCTTCATAACCCTTTCTCAAATATCTCTGAGCCGACATTGAAGAGATTACACTAGACAATGCCTCTGATTTATCTGATTCAACCCGCAGAATTTCACCATTTTCACACTTTAGTTCAATAACTTTTTGTTTACAATTTACTATGGCATCATGCAATGTCAACCAGTCCATACCCAAAATAACATCAAACTCATCAAACGGCAACAACATCAAGTCGGCCGGAAAGTAATAACCCCGAATCATTAAAGGACATTTCTTGCATACTTTATCAACTATAACACATTTGCCTAACGGGTTTGACACTTTAATCATAAATTCTGTATTCTCAACAGGTATATTCATGCTAAACACCAATTTCATGCACACATATGAATGAGTAGAACCAGGATCAATTAGAGCAGTAACATTAACATCATAAAGAGAAAATATACCGGTAATCACATCGGGAGAGGAAGCATCTTCACGAGCTTTAATAGCATAAGTTCTAGCCGGAGCCCTTCCTTCAGATCTAACTGCTGCATCTCTGGCTACATTCTTGCTACTTGCTTCACTCCCAGCTTTTCTTGGATACCTTCCTCGCGAATCTGCACCACTAGCTTTTGTATTCTGAAATTTTTCTTTTTCAATTCTCTCGGGGCAGTCTCTAATAAAATGATCCAGAGAACCACATCGGAAACATTCGTTTGCTCTGCACAGACCAAAATGATTTCTACCACACTGCTGACACTCGGGTTTAACAAATCTCGTGTTACCTACACTGGCTGCCGAAGTAGTTTGGGACTTTGGACCCACATTTTGCTTCTTAAAATTCCCATAGGATTGTCCAGCTGAAACTTGGGAACGAGGATTCATATTTCTTGATCTTCCGGATTGATGTGAGGGTGCATTAGTCATTTGTCTTTTCTTCCAGTTTCGTGTCTCAGATTCTGCCTTTTTCTTCTCTTTAAGTAGTTCTTCAGCCTTGCAAGCTCGGTCGACAAGTACCACCATTTCCTTTAATTCAAGAATCCCAACAAATACTTTAATTTCTTCATTGAGCCCATCTTCAAATCGCCTACACATTTTGGCCTCGGTAGGAACATATTCTCTGGCATACTTACTCAGTCGAACAAACTCTCTTTCATATTCTGTAACGGTCATGTTACCTTGTTTCAACTCGAGAAATTCCTTGCGCTTCTGATCAATAAATCTTTCACTGATGTATTTCTTCCGAAACTCTTCTTGAAAGAATTCCCAAGTTACCCTCTCTTTCGGTACCACGGAAATCAGTGTCTTCCACCAATTATATGCTGAATCTCTCAACAAAGATATAGCACATTTTAAGCATTCCTCAGGTGTGCAGGACAATTCATCAAATACCCGGATGGAATTCTCAAGCCAGAACTCTGCTTTTTCCGCGTCATCATCTATATTAGCTCTGAATTCTTCGGCCCCGAGCTTACGGATTTTATCAACTGGAGTTCTTTGAAATTTTATCATACCCACATCTTGAGGCATCGGGGGTACAGGTTGAGGAATTGGGGGAGGTGGGGGAGGTCGTACATTCGGGTTCGTACGAACGAACTCAGTGTACCTTGCACTCATCATTTGGAGAAAGGCTTCCCGATCCCTTTCTCCTCCCTGACCAACAGTAGGTGGTGGATTTTCAGTCGGCGCTGCCCCTTCAGCCGGAGCTGGTGCATTACTCTCTACTTCATCAGCCACGGCTGGATCGGGATCCATTTACTATAAAAAAAATCATTTAAAAGGTCAGAAGTCGTCACACTATCACAATATACACATATGGCATGTATAGCAAAATCCGTATATAAAAGATGTTAGTCCGAGAACCGAGTAAACCTGCTCTGATACCACCAAATGTAACGTCCCCACGCCCGAAACCGTCACCGGAGTCGAGCTTGAGGTGTTACTAAACACAATTTACCATTTTAAACAACTTTACAAAATCTATTTTCATTTTCGGAATAAATTGTTTTCTGCGTCATGGTCGCTCAAAAAATCATATCTCGAGTTACAAAACTTGAAATCAAGATCCGTAAATTTTCCCTGAATCTAAACTCATATATCTATTCACTAATTTTTTTCTAGAATTTTTGAATGAGCGGATTAGTACAGTTTATTAGTTAAAGTTTCCCCTGTTTCAGAACTCGACTGCACTGACCTCTACTCATTACGAATCACTTTTCTCCCTGTAAAAATTTCATATAACTATACCGTTTATTTCTATTAAAACTAGATTCAATAAAGAATCTAGGCATATAAAGTAATCCTCCTAATTATTTTTTTACAATTTATGGTGAATTTTCAAATTTGGAACAGGGGATCCAGAAGTTGCTCTGGCCCTGTTTCACTAAAACTCAAATATCTCATAACGTATAACTCCTTTACCTATTTTTCTTCTTCCATATGAAAGTATACATGATAAGCTTCAATTTCATAACTAATCTATCATCAAATTCGATTTATATGATTTTTAGTGAATTTTCAAACTCACGTCAGTGTTGCTGCAATGTTCTATTTTATGGCTAATTTCATTTTCATAAAAGCTTTTATATACTAGATAACCTATTATTCTTTCATGACATCAAACATAATCTATATTAGCCATTTCAATGACTCAACATTATCAAGCATTTCCTCAACCAAACCACCACCATATCACAAGATTATTTACACAAAGTAGGTATATTACTATACATGCCATACTAAATCTTACAAGCCATTTACCAAAAAGTCCTTTGGATAGTGTGAACGAGTCTTCGACCTATCCCGATTCTCGAGCCGGCTTGTCCAAAACTACAATGAATGAAAAGGAGGGAGTAAGCATAAATGCTTAGTAAGTTTACATGCAAATAACAAGTAACATAACAAAGTCATTATGCCAAACAACATTAACATAGCATCACCAAAACATATGTCGCAATTCTAGTCATCATACTTCATCTTACCACATTTTTGTTGTTGTCTCAGGTTTCAACCCAAGGGTTAAGTACATACCTGTCCAATACGGCCATTTCTCAACATTACCGAATTGTCACGTACGTCTTGAGTGCCTTTCCACTTCACTTGAATTTTACCCGTTGAACACATTGGAATACAACTCGGATACACGGATCATTTACAAATAAGTGCTGAATATGTAATCAATCAATCATGTAACCCGCCCATAAACGAACTCGGACTCAACTCAACGAGCTTGGGCGTTCGCATCCATAAGTGAACTCGGACTCAACTCAACGAGCTCGGATGCCTAGTTACATCTCACGAACTCGGACTCAACTCAACGAGTTCGGACATTCGCACCCATAAGTGAACTCGGACTCAACTCAACGAGCTCGGGTGCCAAACCATCCTAGTGACATGTCACTTGTATCCTAATCTATTCCCAAGGTTCAAACGGGATTTTCCTCGATCACTTATCCTTGCCGTCTTCCACATAATACTGGAACCAATACTCGGTAGCAATTTATATTTAACAAGTAGCACATATAATTTGCATATTGTTCAAAAATAACCACAAAGCATATATTTCATGATAAAAATCAGCATATCATATAAATAACATCGATTAACTTAAAAATAACAGTTATGTTACATTATTTGCACATGAACTTACCTTAGTACCAAAATACAAAGATTTTTGCAATTTAGTCCGTAATCTTTTCTTTTCCTCGATCAAGGTTGATTCCACGTCTTTCTTGATCTAAAATAACACATTTAGCTTATTTAATACTCACATTATCAAAATAGTCCTAAATTCAAATTTTGGAAAAATTACAATTTTGCCCCTAAACTTTTGCATATTTACACTTTTGCCCCAAAGCTCGGGAATTAAATTTTATCACAAATTCTTATGTTTTAGGACATGCTGATCATTTATTTACCATTAGCAAGCTCAAATTCATACTAAAACACTTACTTATGAATAATATGTACTTTTACCGATTAAGCCGTTTTACTCGTTTTTACTTAAAACCGAGTAGCACAAGTTTTCTAACATAACTTAAAACCTCATATTCTATCATAAAACATCAAAATACACAAATTTCACCTATGGGTATTTTTCCAAATATGAACCCTAACTTAAATTATTGCTAACATAAGCTTTATCGAGCTACCGGGATTTCAAAAACGTAAAAATCATTAAAAACGGGGCTTAGAATCACTTACTATGAAGCTTGGAAGCTTGAAACAAACCCTAGCTATGGAGAACCCTTGAAATTTCGTGGTAATGAAGAAGATGACCAATTTTGTGTTATTTTTCCCTTTTTATTTCATTAAATGTCTAAATGACCAAAATGCCCCTCCATACTAAACTTTCAAAAATTCCTTCCATGTCCTAGTTTGTCCATGAACATAAAATGGGTCTAATTACCGTTTAAGACCTCCTAATTAATATTTCAAAGCAATTTCATACTGAAAACTTCTAGAATGCAAGTTTTGCAACTTATTCGATTTAATCCCTAACTTCAAATTAAGCACTTTACGCTTAGAATTTCTTCACGAAATTTTCACACCATCATAAAATCATATCATAAACATCAAAATAATTATAATATAATTATTTCTACCTCAGATTTGTGGTCACGAAACCACTATTCCGGTTAGGCCCTAATTCGGGATATTACAGATCGCGTATGATTTCTGATGATCAAAAGCTGCTTTCAGACTATCTTTGATCACTCTCACCTTCTATTCTGTTTCTTTTACCAGATCAATTCCATATATTTTATTTTCACAGAGTTCAGACTAGTATAATGGAGTTTTAGATTTTCTACCATATAGGGCTTCATACGGGGCCATTTTAGTACTCGATTGGAAACTATTATTGTATGCAATTTCAATCAAAGGTAAATATTGTTCCCACATACCTTTAAACTCTAGAATACAACATCTAAGCATGTCCTCGAGTATCTGAATGATCCACTCAGATTGGCTGTCTGTCTGCAGGTGAAAGGCGATACTAAAGTGTAATTTAGTACCTAAAGCTTCTTGCAACTTTTTCCAAAATCTTAAAGTAAACATTGGATCTCTATCAGACACAATAGACAGTGGTACCCTGTGTAATCTCACAATATCAGAACTGTAAAGTTCAGCTAACTTTTCAAGTGAGTAGTCAGATCATACCGGAATAAAATGAGCAGACTTCGTCAATCGACCAAAGACAACCCAGATTGAATCTTTCCTTTTCTGAGATGGACGTAAACCAGAAACAAAATCCATAGTCACTCAGTCCTATTTCCATTCAGGAATCATAATAGGTTGCAGCAAACCTGAAGGCACCTGATGTTCCGCTTTTACTTGCTGACATATTAAGCATTTCAAAACAAAATAAGAGATATCTCTTTTCATTCCTGGCCACCAGTATAACTGTTTTAAATCATTATACATTTTTGTGCTACCCGGAGGTAGAGAGAATTTACTACTATGTGCTTCACTTAAAATCATCTGAATTAATTCAGAATTTCTTAGAACGCAAATTCTATTTCTGAATCTCAAACAATCATTTACATCAACTCAGAATTTAGAATCAGGATCACAATGAGCTCGTTTCGATGTAAGTTCATTACCTAATTTCTACGCATCAATGATTTGTTGCAAAAACAAAGGTTTCGCTTTTAATTCAGCTAGCACTAAATCATCAACAAATAGATCAGTACTAGTGTTTAAGGCACATAATGCAGATAGCAATTTTCGACTTTAATTATCAGTGACAACATTTGCTTTTCCCAGATGATAATCAATAATAAGCTCATGATCTTTTAACAGTTCCAACCATCTTTGCTGCCGCAGATTCAAATCTTTCTGAGTCATCAGGTATTTCAAACTTTTATGATCTGAAAACACGTGACATTTCTCACCAAACAGATAATGACGCCAAATTTTCAGCGTAAAAACAATCGCAGCTAATTCAAGATCATGCGTTAGATAATTCTTCTCATGCGACTTTAACTGCATAGAGGCATATGCAATAAACTTTCCTTCTTGCATCAAAATGCAACCTAGTCCATTTAACGAAGCATCACTGTATATAACAAATTCTTTACCCAATTCAGGTTGCGCAAGTATAGGAGCTTCGGTTAACATAGCTTCCAACTGTTCAAAACTATTTTGACATTTATTAGACCATTCAAATTTTACATCTTTTTGTAGCAGTCTTGTCATTGGGGTTACAATTACCGAGAAACCCTTTACAAAACAACGGTAATATCCGGCAAGTCCCAGAAAACTGCGGACTTCAAAAACATTTCTCGGAGGTTTCCAATCCAAAATAGCTGAGATTTTGCTCGGATCAACCCGGATACCTGATGCAGATATAATGTGGCCCAGAAAACCAACTTCACGTAACCAAAATTTGCATTTGCTGAATTTTGCATATAATTGCTTATCACACAATGTCTGAAGTACAATTCTTAAATGTTTCGCATGATTACTTTCATTCCTCGAGTAAATCAATATAACATCAATGAAAACCATAACAAACTAATCTAAATACGGTCTAAAAATACTTTTCATCAAATACATAAACGCAGCAGGAGCATTCGTTAACCCAAAAGGCATAACTAAAAATTCATAGTGCTCGTACCTCGTTAGGAAGGCTGTCTTTGGGATATCAGAATCTTTCACTCGCAACAGATAATAACCTGATCTCAGATATATTTTTGAAAATACAGAGGTGCCTTTTAGTTGATCAAACAAATCATCAATTCAGGGCAGAGGGTATTTATTCTTTACAGTCACTTTGTTGAGCTAACGGTAATCAATACACATTCTCATTGTGCCATCTTTCTTTTTCACGAACAGAACAAGAACACCCCATGGTGCGAAACTCAGTCTAGCAAAGCCTCGATCAGTCAATTCTTGTAACTGAGTCTTTAATTCTTTCAGTTCAGTCGGTGCCATTCTATACGGAGCTATTGAAATCAGAGCAGTTCCCGGAACCAATTCAATCCCAAACTCAACTTATCGAATTGGAGGCAAACCTGGAAGTTCATTAGGGAATACATCAGAAAATTCATAGACGACAGGCACATATTCAATCTTTTTCTCAATCACTTTTGAATCAATCACATAAGTAAGATAGGCTTCACAATTTTTTCTCACATATTTCTGAGCTTTTAATATAGATATCACAGCTAGTAAATCATTCAATTCAGTAGACACGATTCTAATAATTTCACCATTCATGCATCTCAAGTCGATGACTTTTCGTTTGCAATTCACAATAGCATCATGCAAAGTTAACCAGTCCATACCTAGAATTATGCCAAATTCATCAAACAGAAATAGCATCAAATCAGCAGAGAAGCAAATATCTCAAATCATTAACAGACAATTCTTGCAAACCTTATCAACCATGAAACTTTTGCCTAAAGTGTTTGATACTCTAATTATAAATTTAGTAGACTCTACTAGCAAAGTCTTACTGTATGCTAAAATTCACATAGATATAAGCCTGCGTTGATCCAAGATCTATCAAAGCAATCACAAAGGTATCATAAAGAGTGAAAGTACCAGTAATCACATCAGGAGACGAAGCTTCTTCACGTGCTCGGATAGCATAAGCTCTAGTAGCATTCGAGTCTCAGATCGTACAGTTGTATCTCTAGTTACTCTTTGACCCACACTAACATTTCTTATGTTTCTGGGAGTACTACATCTAACAGAAACATTACTCAATCTTGGATTTTGCAATGTCTCTTGTTCAGCAGATTCAGGCAGTCTCGCACAAAATGATCCAAGGACCCACATCGGAAATAGGCTCGGTCTTTCAATCTACAACTTCCTGGATATCTTTTGCCACACTGTGCACATTTAGGTTTCTTAGATCTAGCATTCCCCACACTCGCAACAGAAGTAGCAGAACTTTTAAAACTTGAATATGATCTATCACGATCTCTGCCAGAACGTCCCAGATTAATTTTTGAATGGTTAGAATCGTCTTGAAACTTCTTTGACACAGACTGAAATGATTTACCTGAAGATCTCTTTCGAACCTCTCTAGCTTCAGAATCAGCTTTCTTCTTTTCTTTACTAAGTTCTTTGGCATTACAAGCCCTTTCAACTAGCATAACAAATTCATTCAGGTCGACAGTTTCGACCAGAAGTTTAATGTCTTCATTCAAACCTTCAATGAATCTTTTACACATAGTGGCCTCTAACGCTACACACTCTCATGCATACTGGCTCAATCTTTCGAACTCTCGTTCTTATTCCATAACAAATTTGTTGCCTTGTTTCAATTCAAGAAACTCTTGATGTTTTTGATCAATGAAACGTTGACTGATATACTTCTTTCTAAACTAAGTTTGAAAGAAATCCCAGGTGATACGTTCACTCGAAACCACGGATCTCAATGTTTTCCACCAATGATATGCCGAATCTCATAACAATGAAACCGCACATTTAACACATTCCTCCAGAGTACATGACAGTTCATCAAGAACTTCGATCGTGTTTTCAAGCCAAAATTCAACCCTCTCGGCATCGTCATTAGTAGTAGCTCGAAACTCTTCAGCCCCATACTTTCTAATCTTGTCTACCGAAGGCTTATTCAAAATAAATCGGGTTAGTCACAGATGGTACAACCGAAGGTTGTTTAGGAACAATAGGGGGTGTGGGTTGAACAGCCGGATTTGTCTGAACATATTAAGTGAACCACTCATTCATCATTTGGAAGAAAAGCTTGTTTAGCTTCTCCCTCATTACCACTTGTAACCAGCCTAAAATCAGATGGCGTTGTCCCTTGAACGGGAGCAGGCGTAATACTTTCAACATGATTACCTACAGCTCGTTCGGGATCTATTACTATATGAAAAACACATTTCATTCATTAGGATTCATCACACTATCACATTTCAGACATATGGCATGTATAGCTAGACTCAAATACGCTATGTTAGTCCTAGCGTAAGTCCTAGAATCGACTAAACCGTAGCTCTAATACCAACCAAATGTAACACCCTTATCCCGTTACCATCGCCAAAATAGATAGGCGCGTTACCGGATATTCAGAACAGATCAAAACAAAATATTCACATTATAAAATAAGATTCAAACATAAAGTCCCCTTCGATAGTCCACTAGACCTCAAACATGCATTAAGACAAGGTCGAGACTAAACCGAATGCATTCACAAATTTTAGAATACATGTAAAATTTTTCCAAATTAAGGAGGTCACATGCCCGTGTGACCAGGCCGTGTGCCTCACACGAGACTAAAGCACGCCCATGCACCCAAGCCGTGCCAAAATAGAGCAGGCATACTGACTTTTTGCCACGGCCACAAGACACGCCCGTGGGTCATGGCCGTGTGGGTTTTTGTGGCAATATTGGAAAATCAACACAGCTATAAGGCACGCCCGTGTGCCCTAGCCGTGTGGCACTAAGCAGACTTGGTTCAAGTTATACTTTCCAGCCACTAAGGGTCATTTCCTTCAAGCCACTTCATGTCACAATAATTCACAATTTCAGCTTAATTCAGTGCCTTAAAACATACCTCAGCAAGATCAAACCATTCATATTCAAATCTCACACAAAGCATGTCCATATCATATACAAAATTCATGACAAATCACATAGTATTATACATCCAAATCATATCATCCTTCATACTGCCACGATTCAAAATGACCAAAATAACTAGAACATAAAACCATGATAAGCTTACACAATTTGGCATCATAAACCATATACCAACACCAAGTACAAACATACATTTACTAGCCAATTCTCATGGCATTTACATTAAACATATCCAAGCTTAAAACATAGACATTCTAACCTATACATGCCATACTTAAACTTTGTACAAACAAAAGGTAACAAAATCAAGCTCGATAGTGTGGTGCGATCCTTGAATGTCCCCGAGCCTATAGTAGCTACAATATCTGTAAAACAGTTGAAAGAAAATACAGAGTAAGCTACAATGAGCTTAGTAAGCCAATACAACCATATGCAATCCATAAACACATTATGATAGGAATTTCATGTAAAGAACTCATGAACCAGATATACTCATTCGTCACCTACTCATACTTCACAATAGCATACCCTTCATACTCGTAGATTCAGTACAGAACAGACATACCTGAGTCAGACATATAGAGTATGCATTCATTCATTTCTCAGAATTTCTCCTCATATCATTTAGAAACGTTACAAAGATCATATATGCCTTATACAATACTGACACAACTGACGTGGTCTTACATGTTATTTAATATCGATGCCGCCATCCCGGATAGGGTCTTCCACGAAATTCCTTAATCAATGCCTACGTCCCGGATGAGGTCTTACATGATATCATATTTCCATAACTCATTCGGAAATGACTCAAAATAATACTTCAAGCTCTCATGGCATTCCAAACATAGTTTATAAATCAAGAATTTATAACAGACATTAATACAACACATATTTGTATATTGACTTACCTCGTACGGATTTAAACGGATTCTAGTTAACTATTCAACGACTTTGGACTTCCCTTGATCTAAGTCCATTTTTCTTTCTTCTTGATCTAAATCAATTCAAATTCAACCATTCAATTATTCATTTCATTCAATTCAATCCATCAACACAAATTTAGGGCATTTTACAAATTTACCCCCATATTTTCACATTTGGACAATTTAGTCCCTACTTCACGAAATCATCAAATTAACAAAATCTCTAAGAAAAGTACTTAGCCGAATCTCTATAGTCTTCATATAAGCTCATAATTCGTATTTATTTCACAAATTAGTCCTTCAAACTTTTCATTTTCACAATTTTACCCACATAGCTTAAAATCATCAAAGTTTCATGACAAAACATGTTTATTCAATGCTTATCCATCATAATTCAATCAAATTCATCACAAAGCTTTAAAAATCAGTAATGGGATTTCATGAAATCTTTAACAGAAATAAAAATTCAGACATGGGCTTTGAAGAACATTTAACAACGATCACAAAAACGTAAAAATTATCAAAAATGACGAAATCCCATACCTTATTCAAGGATTAAGCTAGCCGAAAAAACACAAAGCTTGAAACCCTTCTTCTTTCTTTAATTTTTGATAAAAACAAAGTGAAAATGGCTTTCATTTTTATGATATCTTATTAAAACATATAATTAAACAACATTTAAACAATAATGAAACACATGTTTTAAGGTCATTTATGACCATTTAAACCTTTAATGGTTTAATTGCCACATAAGGCCATTATTATTAAAAAGCCATTTCGATTGAACACTTGAACATGTAGCATACTAATTTTATCACATATACAATCCAATCCTTTTTCACAATTAAGCACAGAAACAGACAAATTAATTCACAGAAATTTCACAGATGCTAAATCATATATCACAAACACAGAAAATAATATTAAAATATTTTTCAGACTCAGATATGTGGTCCCAAAACCACTATTCTAACTAGGGTCCAAATCGGGCTACTACAGATTTGGTTGCAAAGGCAAGTTGAATCTAAGATTTATTGGGCCGTATGAGATTACAGAGCGAATTGGGCCGGTTGCGTATAGATTGTTGTTGCCACCTGAGCTAGAAAAGATCCACAATGTTTTTCATGTTTCGATGCTCCGACAATGTAGATCTGACCCTTCTCATGTGATTAATCCATCCGAGATTGATATACAGTTTGATTTAACTTATGAGGAAGAACCGATCCGCATCTTGGCTCGCATAGTGAAAGAGTTGCGAAATAAGAAAATATTGTTGGTGAAAGTGCTTTGGCTTAAGCACGTGATCGAGAAAGCAACTTGGGAGCTTGAGGATTTGATTGAAGAACATTATCCAAACAAATTCATCGGTAAGATTTTTAGGGACGAAAATCCTTAAGAGGGAGAGTTGTAACAGCCCGATTTTGACCCTAATCGGAATGGTGGTTTTGGGACCATGAATCTAAGTCAGAAAAATATTTAAATATTATTTTCTATGTTCTGAATGTGTGAATTGGCTTGAGTAAAAAATTTCGTTTTAAAATTTTTTCGTTTGGATACCCAATTTAATAAAAAGGGCTAAATCACATAAAATGAAAACTCTATAATTGTTTATGTAATGGCAAAATTGTAGATGTTTTTATATTTGAAAGTGGTTAAGATACAATTATGTCATTTATTTAGGTAATGGATGGCATTAACCTTGATATATAATGGTTTCTTGTTTTATTAATAAGGTTAAAAATATAAAACGATAAATATGTTATAAAATAAAACATAAAAGAAAAGATGCATGCATTCATCTTTTTTTTGGGATGACTGAAACTAGCTAAGGAAATATAAAGAAGAAGAAAACAACAATCGGCCATTCATAAGCTTGATTCAAGGTAACTTTGAGTTAGGTTTCTGATAATTTTTGTGTTTTTGAGATCGTTGCTTCGAATGCTCTTAGACCCATGTAAGAATTTTTGAAATTGATGAGATATTTATGAGTTGACATTGTTGATAGTTTGATAGATTTTGTGTTTAATGATAGAAAATTTAAGATATGTGTTTGATTAACAAATTTGGTATTGGAAATTTCGATGAAATTGGGAATTTAGGGCTAAATTGTAAAAATATTAAATTGAGGGGTCAAATTGTGAAATTTATGAAACGTGGATACTTGTATAAGCCTAGTGAACATTCGACCTTAGCATGGTATATGTAATTTTTTCCTATTTTGTGTTTTGTGAAAATTGGATAAATTTGTAAAAATGAAAAATGTTAGGGGTAAATTGGTAAATTGCTCAAATATGCATTTTTGGACTAAAATGACTAAAATTCTATTTAAATGAGTTTAATTTGAAATTTTATAGATCATGAACCAAAAAGATCAAACGTGGATCGGGGAAAAACAAAAATCATTGAATAGTTGAAAATTTTTGTCTGTCGATATCCGAGGTAAGTTTTTAAGCAAATAGTTGTTGTTGAATTGAATGACTATAATTTGTATGTGTTTATGTAGATTTGAATGATCTATATATATAGTAATGCAATTGCCGAATGAATAATAGAAAATGAGATGCATTGAGTTGTTGAACCATGGCACTAAGTGTGCGAGTATAAATCGTTCGATTATGAGATTTACACTAAGTGTGCGAGATAGATTATAAAGCACTAAGTGTGCGATCTTAATTATCGAGCACTAAGTGTGCAGTTTTATATACATATCATTAAAAGACTATAAGCACTAAGTGCGCAATTTTATCGAGTAATCAAGGATAGTTGAGTAAGTAAATAGTTGGAGTTTCCTAAGAAGTAACTATTATTTATGTGCTCGAACTTGTGCATAGTAAGCCTCAAACCTATGTGGTGGACATAATTGAGTTTAAATGTATGTGGCTGATCGTTGTAAAGATGAAATGCTAGATAGATATACATTTAAAATTGAACGACAAAATATGTGAATGTACATATACTATCTGATATGTTATAAGAAATGCTCAAAGAGATTCGGCCAATTGAGGGAATGTAAGAGTAGATATGTTTAATAGCTTGATGCTTGAATATATTGATGTTGTATGATGACTCCATGCCATAATGTATTCGGTCTTATGATTGATGGTAAATAGGTACTTTGGGAGTGAGTAAATAAATATTAATCTAGTTGAATTATCGGTTTTTGATGAATAAAATGTCATATGAATTAGTAAATCGAAATTATGTGATTTAAGAGTATGAATTAGTTAAATTGAATTTAGTTCCTTAAATTGAGTTAGCAAGTCTATTAAATGTCCAAGTTGCTCATAACTTACTACGCTAAGATGGCTTACTTTGGGTGTGTGGTTGCTTGTCTTTATTTTAGATTTTGGAGATCGCTACTTGCTTGGGGATCGTCTGTGGAGTTCATCACACTATCGCCTATATTTTGGTACTTTTGAATGTTTAAGTTTGAATTTATGGCACATATAGACTAGTTAGTAATAAGTTGAATTTGAATCATGTGTTTAATGAGCCATGCGAAAATGGCCAAATTTGATTATTTAGTATATGTTATTTTGAGTAATGGTTATAGGTGTGCCTTGACTAAATGATGGTTGATGATATTGCTTGTGGTTTGAGTATGTTTTGAAAGTTAAAGACTTATCATCGATCCATGGAACAGTTATGTTATATGTGATGTTATAAAAATTAGATGTGGATGAGTAACTTAGTGAATATGATAAAAGTTATTGTGGTTGGATGGTGAATTGGTATATATAGTATATTATCAAGCTTTTGGATTATATTAAGATTGTATTTAGTTCTTAATGGTTCGGCCTTAGTATATATATTTAAGAAAGTGTAAGTCATGCAAATTGATCTATGGATATTCGGCAATTAAGTTAATATAACGAATGAAATTGGTTAGCATGTTTTCGGTTATATGTGAGATTATATATATGTTATATGTTATGGATGATTGAGTTGTATATAGATGTATTAGCAACATAATGGATTTGACCTCGTCTTATAGAATAAGTGCTTTGTATGATATGTCCTGATTGTAAAAAAGAAAAAAGTACCATTTGATTAGTACTTAAGTTATTAAAATAGGAAGGATATATGCGTTTTCAGTAAATTGGTTTTATTACTCATGTCAGAGTTGCTAGGTTTAAAAGATCCATTCTTATGCATGTGAATTATTTGAATGTAATGAGTAGGACTCCTAACACTTCTTAGCCCACTCTGACGATGGATACGAGTTAGAGGTGTTACATTTTATTGGTATCAGAGCTATGGTTTAGATGATTCTCGGACTAACGCAGCGCGTATGAGTCTAGCTATACATGCCATAATTTATATTGTGATAGTGTGGTGACTCCTGACATTTAAAATGAGTTTTTCGTATAGTAAATGGATCCTTATCACGATCGAGTTGTAACAGATGATGTTGAGAGTATAGCGCCTGCTCTCGTGCAAGGGACAGCGCCCGGCTGATTATTGGCCATCTGCGAGTAATCAAGAAGATGGGGCTGAGCAAGCCTTCTATAATATGATGAATAAATGGTTTGTTAAATATATCTGGACAAATTCAGCTGTTCAACAAACCTCGAACACGAATAACCCACCTTCGATATTGTGGTACCTCCGACTATTGAGCCTATGAGATTGAGTAGGCCTCCTATTGATAAAATAAAAAAATACGGAGCTGAAGAGTTTAGGGCCACAGCTAGTGATGATACTGAACGGGCTGAATTTTGGCTCGATAATACCATTTGAGCCTTCGATGAATTATCCTGTACACCCGATGAGTGCTTGAAATGTGCTATATCATTGTTACGAGATTCTGCTTCCTATTGGTGGAACACTCTAGTTTAGGTCATTTCGAAAGATCGGGTCACTTGGGATTTCTTCCAGACAGAGTTTTGCAAGAAATATATCAGTCAACGATTCATTGATCAGAAACGCAAACAATTTCTCGAGCTTAATTAGGGTCGTACGACTATATCTGAATATAAGCGCAAGTTTGTGAGACTCAGCCGATATGTCTGAGAGTATGTTACAACTGAGGCAACTATGTGTAAAAGATTCGAGGAAGGGCTGAATGAAGATCCAAATTTGCTTGTCGGCGGCATACTTGAAATAAAAGAGTTCATGGTACTTGTCGAGCGAGCTTGCAAGGCCGAAGAGCTCAGGAAAGAGAAAAGAAAAGCTAAGTTCAAAGCTAGAGATTTCCGCAATAGGTTAGAGAGTAAAACTGTTCAGCCCGTTTCAAAGAAGTTCAAAGATTATAGTAGCCGATCTAACACTACTACCGGCCTTTCTATCTGAGATCGACCACCAGTGAGTTCACGAGCCACCTCGATTGCTAGTGTTGGCAACACTCGACCAAATAAACCTGAGTGTTAGTAATATGGTAGATGACATGTTGGTGAATGTTGGGACAACTACAACAATCGAGTCTGTTATAAGTGTGGTTTGCGAGATCATTTTATTCAAGACTGCCCGGAGTTAGCTGAGAAAGATAACGCTCAGAGTGTGAGATCTAGAGGTGTTGCAGCTAGAGGTAGACCACCCCAGAATACGGGAGGTAGGAGTGGTACTCAGAGAGGGATGTCGGACACAGCAGTTTGATCCGAGGCTCGTGCGCCTACCAGAGCTTATGCCATTCGCGCTCGAGAGGATGCTCATCTCCTGATGTTATTATTGGTATATTCACTCTCTATGATACTAGTGTAATTGCTTTGATTGATACCGGGTCAACTCATTCCTATGTGTGTGAAACATCAGTATCTAGTAGGACTTTGCCTGTTGAGTCTATTGAGTTTGTAATACGGGTATCGAACCCCTAGGTCAGTGTGTGCTAGTTGACAAAGTGTGCAAGAACTACCCCTTAATGATTAGAGATTCGTGCTTCCCAACTAATTTGATGTTATTACCATTTGATGAGTTCGATATAATTCTGGGTATGGATCGGCTAACCGTACATGATGCTGTGGTGAATCGTAAATGGAAAACTATTGATCTGTGGTGCCAGAATGATGAAATTATCCGAATTGAGTCCACTAATCTTAATGGTTTGCCGGCAGTGATATATTCAATATTGGCTCGGAAGTATGTGAAAAAGGGTTGTGAAGCTTATCTTGCTTATGTGCTTGATAATAAGGTGACCGACAAGAAGATTGAATCCATACCGGTCGTGTGCGAGTATCTGGATGTGTTTTCTGAAGAATTGCCGGGATTACCACCTATTTGAGGGGTAGAGTTCGGTATTGAGTTAGTGTTAGGGATGACTCTGATTTCAATAACTCCATACAGAATGGCACTGACCGAATTAAAAGAGTTGAAAGTAGAGTTGCAAGAATTAACGGATAGAGGTTTTATTCGACTGAGTTTCTCTCCCTGGGGTACGCCAGTGCTATTTGTGAAAAAGAAAGATGGAACTATGAGAATGTGTATCGACTATCGACAGCTCAATAAGGTGACCATAAAGAATAAATACTCGTTGCCACGCGTTGATGACTTGTTTGATCAGTTAAAAGGAGCTTCAGTGTTTTCGAAGATAGATTTTACGGTCGAGTTACTACCAGTTGCGAGCTAGATATTCTGATGTACCTAAGACTGTTTTCCGTATGAGATACGGACATTATGAGTTCTTGGTGTTGCCATTCGGACTTACTAACGCACCTACTGTTTTCATGGATTTGATAAATTGGATCTTCAAACAATATTTAGTGTAACACCCCAAACTTGACGTAGACGTTATGGCTAGATCTGGTGTGTCACATGGACAATTGATTTTGCTTCGATCTTTTTAATAATTGTTATGTTGGCTTTAGCAAAACTGTATTACCCTTTTTAAAATAAGAAACTTGGATAGTTTATAAAAACCCTATCCACTACCAATTGAAGTTTACTTTTAAAAGATCTTATTGTTGAATCATCATTATTAGGTTACCCATTTGTCACGTATTGTATGTTTTGAAAACATTTGTTAAGTTTGAAATAAAAACCCACGCAGAACGTTTGTTTAGTTTGAAATAAAAACCCGCGCAGACTAGTCTATTGTTTTAAACAAGTAGTGAATAAAAATAAAAGAAATACCAAAACAAAAATACAAGTGGCCTTATTACAACTTGAAACTTGAAAATTAAAGAATACTAAAATAAAGTAAATTTAAGAAAATATAAAACTGGAAAATAGTTCAGTGGCCACTCCGAATCCCTCGCAACTCCAAGTCCTCTATGGTTGGGGGTCGTCTGCATGGATGGAAAAGAAAGGGGGTAAGTTTGTGAAAACTCTGTGTGTAAGCTAACCCAACCAGTATCAGAGATCAGTTCAAGCATAGACTGGGCCGAAGCCCTATTCAGATACAGTTTAAACTGGGCCTTGGCCCTGTTCAGAAAACGATATGGCCCTGGGCCCATTACAGTAACAGATCAGATTACAGTATTATATGCATGTATGAAAAGCCCAAGCCCAATCTAGCCCTACACATCATGTGGGGAATAACTCAACCCACCCAGCCCTACACACCATAGTCGCAATAGAGCTGCTTTAACAGATATTGTGGCCAAGCCACCAGAACAGTAATACGAGGCAGAGCCTCTAAGTAGAATACGTGGCATTGCCACTTTTAGCACTTCCTCCGTAACAATAACCGAACCCCATGCAAATCAGAATATGCATGTCATGGCATACAAAATATCAAATGTAGTAGCATGCAAATCAGTCAACTTTTCTCTAGGGGTAAAATTGTCTTTTAGCACCTAGGGGTAAAACAGTAATTTTCACCCTTTTGGGTTATTTCGGTAATTTTGCTAGATTTTAGGGTTTTATGCTTATTACAGTTTACTAACAGATCTATCGTCATTCGAGCGACTTAATTAGCCAATTTCATTAATGCAGAGTCATCGGGCCCTAAAACCCCTAATGATCCCAATGGAGCCCACAAGCTATTGTGGCCCACTAAGTCCAAATTTTACACATGTTTTAGCAAATCTAATAACTAGATTACAAGAATATACTTACTGCCTGTTTTCACCCATATGGGCCCGTAGACCCATTGGGCCCAAATTCGACCCATCGAGGCCCAAAACATCTCAAATGCACCAAAATGCGCACAACAGTCTTAACGATCGTGAATACCAACCTTACCATTTCAAACCAACCCATGAACGCTCGCACACTCGCAAGCCCTTGGAATGGCGGCATTTCAGCATTTCGACTTTTTGGCTTTTACCGATCTAGTCTACTAGAGGATGTCAATTACACACTTGATTTGCGAAATATGTCTAGATCCCGCAAGTGATCACCCTACAATGATTTACCCACTATGTTAATCCATAAACTAATTGAAACCATCATCAACTTACCCCATACACAATTAACACCCACCAAGTAATTACCTATTTCTTACCTTGCCGAAATCTAGCCCCAACTACTAGACTGTTTCCCTTCGTTCTGTCACTAACCTTCTTCTACCAGATCTGTAACAACGAGCCACTGAAAACAGCATTAACTACAAGAGTAAGGGGTTCAAATCGGCCTTACCAAACATAGACTCAAGATCCGATTAATACCTAGGGAAATGAGACCTTCGGCTTTTCTTTAACAACTAGAATGAAATGGAAGAAAAACCTTACCCAAGTATTAGCTTGATCCCACTGCTATCCCTGAAGTCGCCTGACACTAAACCAAGTCTCGATCTCTTTTAGACCTACTCAAACCTGAAGATGAAATAGATCTAAATTTTTCAGATAAAGGGTGAATGTTTGTAAATAGACAACAAGATTCGGCTACTAGGGAGAAAACGATAAAGGAGAAGAGTTTTAGGTTCGCTAATTTTGCTATGGAGAAATCGGCCAAAGAATAGATCAAGTAAATTCGGGATTTCAGCTTTTAAAAGAATAGAGTTGAGGAGAATAGAAGATTTGGCTTATGGAGTAATCGGCCAAGGGAGAAATTGGCAAGTGACTTATTTGTTTCAGGTTTCGGCTTTTGGGAGCAATCGGCTAGGAAGGCTTTGAGAGAGGTTAATTCACTCGATGGAGAAAAGGAGAAGAAGAAGAAAGAATAAAGTAGAAAAGTGAAAAGAGAAGAGAAAGAAGATAGTAGGTTCGGTTGTGGAAGAAAAGAGTTGAAATGGTTTAGCTTTGGGTAAAACGACAAAGGAGAGGCTAACTACTTTCGGGATTTTGGCTTTCAGAATACTGAGAAGAGGAGAAAAGAAAGAGCAAAGAATGAGATCACCCTTGAAACTTACCTAATCGGCACTAAGGCTTGACCAAAACAAATCCCGAAAAGAACAAAAAAAAAAGGGTATTTGACACACTCCTACCCCCAATTGTCGAAAATGCATCCTCCTAAGGCCCTAGCCGAAATTGCTCACCCAAGTCTCCTACAATCGGCCAACTTCTCCCCCTTTCAAAATTCCTCAATTTTTCCCCTTATCCCTCCTTGATCCAATCTCATGAGTAGTTCAAACACCTCCCTTCAGAGTTCAACTTGAGTTCCATCACTTATCATGCACAAGCACTAAAAATAAAACAACACCTTGCTCACCAAGTGATTTAAACCTTAGCTCCTTCACAGCCTTCACATGCCACTCCCTGTGTTTTAAGTGGTGCCACCTTGCCACTTTAACACAAGCTTTCTTGTGCTATAAAACCCCAACTTCTCATTAAAAGCCCACCTAGCTTAAGTCCATTCTCACCTAAGACCAAAAATTTAAAATTTTGCCAGACTTCTGACTTAAACCTAGGCCTTCTAAAGGTCCACTAAATACACCCAACACAATAATATAACACATCCAACCACGCAAAAAAAAAAAATTCAAGCAAAAATTCAAGAACTCGAAAAATTGGGGCGTTACAACTCTACCCCCTTAAAAAAATTTCGGCCTTGAAATTTTACCTGGTTCAAACAGATGAGGGTATTGTAGATGAATCGCCTCCTCTGGCTCCCACGTTGTTTCTTCTCTGCCATGATTGCACCAAAGTACTTTCACCAAAAGAACTGACTTCGTTCTTAACACCTTCAAATTACAGTCAAGAATTTGCACAGGTTCTTCCTCAAAAGTGAAATCAGACCTAACTTCAATTTCCTCAACTGGTACAATGTGGGAAGGATCAGACAGATACCACCTTAACATGGAGACATGGAAGACGTCATGAATCTGGTCTAACTCCGGAGGTAATTCCAGCGATATGCTACCGGACCCACCCGTTTTAGAACCCAATAAGGCCCGATAAGGCCCGATAAATCGCGGACTCAATTTGCCCTTCTTTCCAAACCTTAAGATATTCTTCCAAGGTGAAACCTTTAAGAAAACCATATCTCCCACCGAGTATTCAATTTTCTTACGCTTCAAGTCAACATAAGATTTCTGCCTATCAGATGCCTCTTTTAACCGATCCCTGATCAACTTAACCTTATCTTCAGTATCTGCTATCAACTCTGGCCCAATAACCCGACGTTCTTCCAACTCTGTCCAACAAGTAGGCGTACGACACCTTCGACCATACAACGCCTCATATGGTGCCATTTGAATACTCACCTGATAACTATTGTTGTACGCAAACTCCGCTAATGCCAAGTAATCTTCCCAACTACCTCGAAAATCCATAACACATCCTCTCAGTATGTTCTCAAGAACTTGGATCACCCTTTCCGACTGTCTATCTGTCTGAGGGTGAAAAGTAGTGCTGAAGTCTAGCCGCGTACCCAACGCCTTATGCAACTTCTGCCTGAATCGAGATGTAAACCTAGGGTCCCAATCAGAAATAATCGAAACTGGCACTCTATGAAATCACACTATCTCCACCACATACAACTTGACCAACTTTTGAAGTGAGTAGTCGGTTCGGATAGGTATGAAATGAGCAGATTTAGTCAGCCTATCCACAATCACCCAAATTGATTGCAGAAGTCCAAAAGGCAATTGATGCTCAGTTTTCACCTTCTGGCATGTCAGACACTTACCAACAAATTCCGTTACTTCACACTTAAGCCCAGGCCACCAATACAATTCTCGTAGACCCCAATACAACTTATTCCGTCCAGGATGCTTGGCATAAGGACCGCCATGAGCCTCTCTTAGAATTGACTGCCTCAAGTCAGAGTCCCTCGGAACGCAAACTCTTCCTCGAAAACACAGAACTCCTTCACTGTTCAATCTAAAATCAAAGGTCTCACCACTCATAACTTGTTGAAATCGAGGAACTAGTGACTCATCCCCTAATTGCTTTTCCTTAATCTGCTCTATCTAGGTTGGTCTTACTTGTAATTCTGCTAACAAGCTACCATCGTCATACAGACTCAAACGAGCAAACATCGCTCTCAACTCAGTTACAGCTCTTCGACTCAGTGCATCAGCTACAACATTAGCTTTGCCTGGGTGATACTCAATCAAACAGACGTAGTCCTTAAGCAACTCTATCCATCTTCGTTGCCTAAGGTTCAACTCCTTCTGAGTCAACAAATACTTGAGACTCTTATGATCTGTGTATATAATACACTTATCTCCATATAAATAGTGTCTCCAGATCTTTAACGCAAAAATCACTGCCACCAACTCCAGATCATGCGTACGGTAGTTCGCTTCGTGAGGCTTAAGCTGTCACGATGCATAAGTAACCACTTTACCCTCTTACATCAGCACACAGCCCAAACCAACATGCGACGCATCACTATACTCAGTGAAATCCTTCCCATACTCTAGCTGAATCAATACAAGTGCCTCAGTCAAAAACTTTCTTCAATTTCTCGAAAGCCTCTTGTTGTTTCTTAGTCCAGACAAATGGTACTACTTTTCTCAAAAGTTTCACCAATGGTGCTGCAATCAAAGAAAACCCTTCCACAAAACTTCTGTTTTACCCTGCCAAACCCAGAAAACTCTAATTTCTGACACAAACCTCGGTGGCTTCCATTCTAGAACTGCCTCAATTTTTCGAGGATCTACCCTAATCCCCTTAGCAAAAACAACGTGACCTCTCGCAACCAAATTTCACACTTACTAAATTTCGCATACAGTTGCTTCTCCCTCAACACTTGCAAAACAATTCAGAGATGCTCGTCATGTTTCTCCTCAGTCTTCAAATACACCCAATTATCGTCTATGAAGACAACCACGAATTGGTCTAAGTAGGGTTGGAATACTTGATTCATCAAATCCATGAAGGCTGCTGGTGCAATCGTCAAATCAAACAGCATTATCAGAAACTCGTAATGACCATACCAAGTCCTGAATGCTGTCTTATGAATGTCTACCTCTTTGACCATTAATTGATGATATCAAAATCGAAGATTGATCTTGGAAAATACTAAAGCTCCTCTTAGTTGGTCAAACAGGTCGTCGATCCTTGGCAGAGGGTACTTGTTCTTAATCGTCAGTTTGTTCAACTGACGATAATCGATGCACATACTCATCGTCCCATCTTCTTATTCACAAATAGTACCGATGCTCCCTATGGAAACACTATAGGTGATTTGTGAAAGGTTTCTCGATGATTGCAGCTCCAATGATAAAGCTACTTTAGAAAGATGTTAGATTTGAGTGGACAGATAGGTGCCAGAAAAGTTTCGACCAGTTGAAAACCTTGTTGACTGAAGCAACAGTACTTGTTCAACCGGAATTGGGTAAAGAGTTTGTTATCTTCAGTGGTTCATCATTGAGTGGTTTGGGCTGTGTATTGATGCAGGAAGGCAAAGTTGTAGCTTATGCCTCGAGACAGTTAAAGCCACATGAAAAGAACTATCTGACGCACAATCTCGAAGTGGCCGCTATAGTATTTGCCTTGAAAATATGGCGCCACTATTTGTTTGGTGAGAAATGTCATGTCTACTACGATAATAAAAGCTTAAAATATTTGACGACGCAGAAAGGTTTGAACTTAAGATAGCGACGGTGGTTAGAGTTGTTAAAAGATTACGAACTGGTGATTGATTAACATTCGAGAAAGGCTAATGTGGTTGCTAATACCTTAAGCCAAAAATCGATGTATGCTTTGTGTTATATGAAAATGTTTATGGCTATGTCTGATGACGGTGCGATTATAGTAGAATTAATGGTGAGACCGTTATTTGTTCAGCAGATTTGCAAAGCTTAAAAAGTGGATAATGACTTGATAGCAAAAAGAACTCACTGTGATTCGAATGTTGACTCAAAATTTCAAGTTGATGCTGATGGATGTTTGTGGTTCAGAAACCGAATATGTGTACCAAGGAATCCTGAGTTGATTCGGATTATTTGTCATGAAGCTCATAATAGTAGACTATCTATTCACCTAGGTAGCTCAAAGATGTATAATGATCTGAAATAGTACTATTGGTGGCATGATATGAAAAGAGATATTTCAAACTTTGTGTCAAAATGCTTGGTATGTCAGCAAGAAAAAGTCGAGCATCAGGTACCATCGGGATTACTTCAGCTAAATATGATACCCGAATGGAAATGGGATAGAGTCACAATGGATTTTGTATCTAGTTTACCGTTGACACCGAGTAAGAAAGATGCAATCTGGGTTATCGTTGACAGATTGACAAAGTCAACTCACTTCATTCCGGTCCATACAGATTATTCACTCGATAAGTTAGCGGAATTGTATGTTTCTCAAATTGTGCAATTGCATGGAGTACCTATTTCAATTGTTTCAGATAGAGATCTGAGGTTTACATTGAGGTTTTGAAATAAACTGCAAGATGCTTTAGGTACTAAATTGCATTTTAGCACTACTTTCCACCACTAGACAATGGTCAGTCTAAGAGAATCATTCAAATACTTGAGGATATGTTGAGATGTTGTGTTCTCGAGTTCGAGGGTACGTGGGAAAGATACGAATTTGCGTTTAATAATAGCTTTCAATCGAGTATCAAGATGGCACCTTATGAGGCTTTGTACGGTCGTAAGTGTCGTACACCTTTCTATTAGACTAAGCTCAGTGAGAATAAGATACACGGGGTTGATTTGGTTAAAGAGACGAAATAGAAGGTAAAACTAATCTGTAAAAATTTGAAAGCAGCATCAGATCATCAGGAATCTTATGTAGACTTGAAACGTAAAGAGATAAAATTTTCGATCGGTGACCGAGTATTTCTAAAAGTCTCACCGTGGAAGAAAATTCTTAGATTTGGTCGCAAAGGTAAGTTAAGTCCGAGATTTATTGGGCCGTACGAGATTACAGAGCGGATTGGGTCGGTTGCGTATAGATTGTTGTTGCCACCTGAGCTACAAAAGATCCACAATGTTTTTCATGTTTCGATGCTTTGATGGTATAGATCTGACCCTTCTCATGTGATTAATCAATCCGAGATTGATATACAATCCGATTTAACTTGTGAGGAAAAACAGATCCATATCCTGGCTCGCGAAGTGAAAGAGTTGCGAAATAAGAAAATCTTGTTGGTGAAAGTGCTTTGGCTTAAGCACGGGGTCGAGGAAGCAACTTGGGAGCTTGAGGATTCGATGAAAGAACGTTATCCAAGCCTATTCATCGGTAAGATTTTCGGGGATGAAAATCCTTAAGGAGGGAGAGTTGTAATAGCCCAATTTTGACCCTAATCAGAACGGTGGTTTCGGGACCACGAATCCGAGTTAGAAAAATATTTAAATATTATTTTCTATGTTATGAATGTGTGAATTGGCTTGAGTGAAGAATTTCATTTTAAAATTTTCTCGTTTGGATACCCGATTTGATAAAAAGGGCTAAATCGCATAAAATGAAAACTCTGTGGTTCATTGTGTAATGGCCAAATTGTAGATGTTTTTATATTTGGAAGTGGTTAAGATGCAATTATTCCATTTAGTTAGGTAATGGACGGCATTAACCTTGATATATAATGCTTTCTTGTTTAATTAATAAGGTTAAAAATATAAATTGATAAATATGTTATAAAATAAATCATAAAAGAATAGATGCATGCATTCATCTTTTTTGGGATGACTGAAACTAGCTAAGGAAATATAAAGAAGAAGAAAACAACATTCGGCCATTCATAAGCTTGATTCAAGGTAAGTTTGAGTTTGGTTTTTAATAATTTTTGTGTTTTTGAGACCGTTGCTTCAAATGCTCTTAGACCCATGTAAGAATTTTTGAAATTGATGAGATATTCATGAGTTGCGATTGTTGATAGTTTGATTGATTTTGTGTTTAACGATAGAAAATTTAAGATATGTGTTTGATTAACAAATTTGGTATTGGAAGTTTTGATGAAATTGTGAATTTAGGGCTAAATTGCAAAAATATTAAATTGGGGGGTCAAATTGTTAAATTTATGAAATGTGGAGACTTGTATAAGCCTAGTGAACGTTCGAGCTTAGTATGGTATGTAACACCCCTTACACGAGGCCATCGCCGGAGTCGAGCACGAGGCGTTACCGGACTTAACTTACTCAGTCGGGCATAAAAATTTGCTTTTAAAATTAATTTATTTTCATTCATTCAATATGTCCCTAAAAAGGGTCATTGAGACCCTAAATCATGCTATTAAAATGGTTCAGGGCCAAACCGGGATCAATAAAATTTTTTCGATTACTTAAACAAACCAAAATAAAATTATTTCTCTGTTCCTTATAAAGCTGTCTAACTACATCACAGTCACTAAATAAATCATAACTCGAGTTACAAAACTTGAAATTTAATTCTGTAAAATTTTCCTAAAACTAGACTTGTATACCTTCTTACTATGTTTTTTATAGAATTTTTAGACGAGCCAATTAGTACAGTTTATTAGTTATAGTCTCCCCTGTTACGTAGTTTGACTACTCTAACCTCTGTTCACTACGAATTAGTTTTATCTCTCTACAAAATTCAAATAGGCATGCTATTTGTTTCATTTGAAACTAGACTCAATAAGGGATCTATGCATATAAACTATAATGACTAATTATTTATGTACAATTTATGGTGAATTTTTAAAGTTAGAACAGGGGATCATGAAGTCCATCTAGAGCAGTCTCTCTCAAATGCAAATAACTCATAATATAAAACTCTTTTACTTACTCTGCTTCTTTCATATGAAAATTAAGCTTTAATTTCATGTCTCCTTCACTATTTAATTCCATTTCTACTATTTTTAGTGATTTTTCAAAATCACGTCACTACTGCTGTTCGAATCTGTTTTTAAGCTATTTTCACATTTTTCATGGTTTCCATGTGATAATTACCATTTAGGCATACATAGTATGAAACGTATGTTTGATTAGTCATTCCAATAGCTAATCATCAACAAGTATTTACATACCATTCATTAAACATATCCTAAGGACATTCATACCAAAAGAAGCCAAGTCCCTATACATGCCATACGCGAAATGAAACGCCTAGCTATACCAAAATGATCCTGTTGATAGTGTGACCAGATCTCAGACGTTCCTTGCGATCACCGAGTTGGCTTGGTAAGAACTATAAAAAGAAGGAAAATAAAGAGAGTAAACACTAAGCTTAGTAAGTTTACAAGTAAATAAATCATAACATTCACCCCAAATAATAGTTAATCATAATATCATCAAGCATCATAAGCTTTCCTTACACCTCACTTCTTACCCTCTTCCTTATTCACTTACTCTCTTTCTTACTTGATTATTCAATAAACTCATGAATATAACTTACCTTTCCTTTGCTGAAAACTTCCTATAATTTAACCTGTACAATAGCCCGTTGAACCACTCGGAATACTAAGGATACTCGGGTTTTCCTGCTTGATAATAACCTGTCAATGCCATATTCTAGGCATGGTCTTACATGAGATGTTCCCTGTCCTACCAAAGCCATATTTTTAATATGGACTTACATGGGATATTCCTGTCCTTTCTGATAACCCAAAATGTCATGACATTCTGTATCCCAACATTCCTAGAGTTCAAACGGGGCTTTCTGATACTTTTTCTCTGTCATCTCGTCTTTGGTTCAACTTCAAATATTTTCATAAAATAAATGTATATATGCTGGAAATTAACAACATTAATGTAAAATAAAGAAATATTGCATTTATTTACCGTAAACTTACCTCGATACAAAATACGGTTAAACTTGACAATTTAGTCCTTTACTTTTTCCTTTCCCCGATCTACTCCCAAATTTCGTTCTTCTTGATCTATAATAGCAATTTAGCTTATTTAATACTCACATTTATCAAAACAGCCCTTAACTCAAACTTTGGAAAAATTACATTTTTGCCCTTAAACTTTTGCATATTTATACTTTTGCCCAAAGGCTCGAAAATTAAACTTTATCCCAAATTCTTATGTTTTAGGGCATGCTGATCATTTATTTACCAACAACAACCTCAAATTCCCACTATAACATGTACTTATGAACAATGGGTATTTTTACGGATTAAGCCCTTTTACTCATTTTTACTTAAAACCGAGTAGCACAAGTTGTTTAGCATAATTTAAAACCTCTTATTCTATCATAAAACATCAAAATGAACACTTTTCACCTATGGGTATTTTTCCAAATATGAACCCTAGCTTAAATTATTGCTAGAATAAGCTAAATCAAGTTACCGGGACTCTGAAAACGTAAAGAACGTTAAAAACGGGGCTTGGAATCACTTACTATGGAGCTTGGAAGCCTGGAACAAACCCTAGCTATGGAGAACCCTTGAAATTTCCTGCTAATGAAGAAGATGGACATATTTTTCCGTATTTTTCCCTTTTTTTAATCTTTTAATTACCAAATGACCAAAATACCCTTAATGCCTTTCTTTGAAAATTTTCATGTACAAGCCCCTTTTTGTCCAAAATTTTAGAAATTGTTCAAATTCTATTTAAGACCCTCTAATTCATATTCCAAGGCAATTTCATACTAAAAGCTTCTAGAATGCAAGTTTTGCAACTTATTCGATTTAGTCCCTAATTTCAAATTAAGCACTTTATGCATAGAATTTCTTCACGAAATTTTCACACAATCATGCAATCATATCATAAACCTCAAAATAATTATAAAATAATTATTTCTATCTCGAATTTGTGGTTTCACAACCACTATTCCTTTCAGGCCCTATTTTGAGATGTTACATGGTATATGTAATTTTTTCATATTTTGTGTTTTGTGAAAATTGGATAAATTTGTAAAAGTGCAAAATGTTAGGATTAAATTGCTAAATTGCTAAATTATGTGTTTTTGGACTAAAATAACTCAAATTTTATTTGAATGAGTTCAATTTGAAATTTTATAGATCAAGAACTGAAAAAGATCGGACGTGGATCGGGGAAAAACAAAAATCGTTGAATAGCCGAAAGTTTCTGTCCATCTATATCCCATGTAAGTTATTAAGTAAATAGTTGTTGTTGAATTGAATGACTATAATTTGTACGTGTTTATGTCTATTTGAATGATATATAAATAATAATGCAATTGCCGAATGAATAATAGAAAATGAGATGCATTGAGTTGTTGAACCATGGCAGTAAGTGTACGAGTATAAATCGTTCGATTATGAGATTTGCACTAAGTGTGCGAGATAGATTATGAAGCACTAAGTGTGCAAGCTTAATTATCGAGCACTAAGTGTGCGGTTTTATATACATATCATTAAATGACTATAAGCACTGAGTTTGCAATTTTATCGAGTAATCAAGGATAGCCGAATAAGTAAAAGCTTGGAGTTTCGTAGGAAGTAACTATTATTTATGTGGTCAAACTTGTGAATAGTTAGCCTTGAACCTATGTGGTGGATATAATTGAGTTTAAATGTATGTGGCTGATCGTTGTAAATATGAAATGCTAGGTAGATATACATTGAAAATTGAACGACAAAATATGTGAATGCACATATACTATCCTGATATGTTATAGGAAATGCTCAAAGAGATTCGGCCAATTGAGGGAATGTAAGAGTAGATATGTTTAATAGCTTGGTGCTTGAATATATTGATGTTGTATGATGATTCCATGCCATAATGTATTCGGTCTTATGATTGATGGTAACGAGGTACTTCGGGAGTGAGTAAATAAATATTAATCTAGTTGAATTATTGGTTTTTGATGAATAAAATGTCATATGAATTAGTAAATCGAAATTATGTGATTCTGTGATATCCTGAATTAGGGCCTAATCAGAATAATGGTTTCGTGACTACAAATCCGAGGTAGAAATAATCATTTTATAATTATTTTGAGGTTTATGATATGATTGCATGATTGTGTGAAAATTTCATGAAGAAATTCTATGCATAAAGTGCTTAAGTTGAAATTAGGGACTAAATCGAATAAGTTGCAAAACTGGCATTCTAGAAGCTTTAAGTATGAAATTGCTTTGGAATATTAATTAAGAGGTCTTAAATAGCAATTTTACCAATTTATAAAATTTTGGACAAAAATGGGCTTGTACATGAAAAATTAAAAAGAAAGGCATTAAGGGCATTTTTGTCAAATGGTAAAGGTGTTAAATTGAAATGTGTTTTATTTATATTTTTATGGTTTACATTTTTATGAAATTATTTTGTAAAAAAATTTCGTACGAAAATTTTGACGTTTTAGCACTCAATTTAGTCAAAAGGACCAAATTGTAAAAAGTGCAAAAGTTGAGTTCTATATGTTAGAGGTGTCCAATTGTTATGAAAATTTACATTGGGGGTCCTTAAATGGTAATTAGACCATTGGTTAATTTATTGGACAAAAATGGACATGAAATGGGTGAAAAAAAATATTTTTAAGTTAGGGGCATTTTGGTCATTTAGTGATTAAATGAATTAAAAATAATTAAAAGCCAATTTTTCCTCATCTTCTTCCTCAAGGCCAAAAATAGCATGGAGAAACCATGGCTAGGGTTTTTCAAGCTTCCAAGCTCGATTGTAAGTCCGTTCTAGCCCTGTTTTTAATGATTTTTACGTTTTTGAAATCCCGGTAACATGATTTCTTTATTTCTACCATTTATTTGAGCTAGGGTTTGATTTCAAAAATTGACCCATGTTGAATAATTGTGTATTTTGATGTTTTATGATAGAATATGAGGTTTTAAATTATAGTAAACAACTTGTGCTACTCGGTTTTAAGTAAAAACGAGTAAAACGGCTTAATTGGTAAAAATACCTATTGTTCATAAGTACATGTTATAGTGGGAATTTGAGGTTGCTGTTAGTAAATAAATGATCATCATGTCCTAAAACATAAGAATTATGGAAAAAGTTTAATTTTCGAGCTTTGGGGCAAAAGTGTAAATATGTAAAAGTTTAGGGGCAAAATCATAATTTTTCCAAAGTTAGAGTTAAGGACTATTTTGATAAATGTGAGTATTAAATAAGCTAAATGTGTTATTTTAGATCAAGAAAGACGTGGAATCGATCTTGATCGAGGAAAAGAAAAGATTGTGGACTAAATTGCAAAATTTTTATATTTTGTACCGAGGTAAGTTCATGTGTAAATAAGGTAACATAATTGCTATTTTAAGTAATTTAATGTATTTATATGATTTGGTACTTATTATCATGAATATTATGCTTTGTGAATTATTATTTATTGATATGCAAAGTATATGGTTAACTTGATAAGTATGAGATGCTAGCAAGTATTGGTTCCGACATTTCGAGGAAGACGACCGGAAATTTGTGATTGAGGAAAATCCCGTTTGAACCTTGGGAATAGATTAGGATACAAGTGACATGTCACTAGGATGGTTGAGTTCCGAACTCGTTGAGTTGAGTCCGAGTTCGTGAGATGTAACTAGGCATCCGAGCTCGTTGAGTTGAGTCCGAGTTCACTTATGGATGCGAACGCCCAAGCTCGTTGAGTTGAGTCCAAGTTCGCTTATGGGCGGGTTACATGGTAGCTTGACTATGTAAATTCCGTAGGCTATTGAGTTTGTCTAGCTACGGATATGATGCTATTATATGTGAACTCCGTGTATCAGAGTTATATTCCGATGAGTTCAACGGGTAGATTTTTAAATGAATAATGAGAACGCCTAAACGAACGAGGTATGTTGGAAAATATGATGAAAGAGGAAGTTGAACAGGTATGAGCCTAAATCTTGAATTGAGAACTTGGTAAGACAAGAATGTGGTAAGATAGCAAGTATTCTTGTTCCATGAATGTTTTAATGATACTATGTAATTGGTGGTTGTGTTGATTTGCGTGATTATGTTACTTGTTATTTACATGTGAATTTACTAAGCATTTATGCTTACTCCCTCCTTTCCATTCATTGTAGTTTTGGTAAGCCAGCTTGGATATCGGGATGGTCGAAGAAACGTTCACACTATCCGAGGAAGAATTGGTATATTGGCTTGTATATTTTGATGTATGGCATGTATAGCACTATAATCATTTTGTGTAAATAACCTTATGATATGGTGATGGTTTGATAAGGAAATGCTTGGAAATGATTAGCCATTGGAATGGCCAATCTTGATTATATTTGGTGTCATGTATGTTTAATGTGTTACTTAGTCCATAAAATGCCATAGGAAGATGATCTTTGTTATAAAACAGAATTTTTTAGCAGCAATGACGTGAGTTAGAAAAATCACTAAAAATAGTAAAGACAATATTAGGTGGTGAATAAAATATGAAATTGAAGCTTATTGTGTCTATCTTCATATGGAAGAAATGAAACAGGTAAAAGAGTTGTATTTTATGAGATATTTGGGGTTTGGTGGAACAGGATTAGAGCGATTTTTGAATCCCCTCTTCTGAATTTAGAAATTCATTAAAAACTGTAAAAAAATAATTGGGAGCCATACTATATATTTACACATTCCTTATTGAGTCTAGTTTTAAGAGAAATAAACGGTATAGTCATTTGAGTTTTGTACAGAGAGAAAAGTGATTCGTAGTGAACATAGGTCAGAGCAGTCGAACACTAAAATAGGGGAAACTTTAACTAATAAACTGTACTAATTGGCCCAACCAAAAATTCTATAAAAAAATTAGTAGATACATATATAAGTCTAGTTTCAGGAAAAATTTACGGATCTTAATTTCAAGTTTTGGAACTCGAGATATGAATTTTTTAGCGACTATGATGCAGATGAACAGCTTATTACGAAAGTTAGAATAAATGATTTAAAGTTCTTTAAGTGATAAATTAAGTTTAGTAACACCTCAAGCTCGACTCCGGCGACGGTCTCGGGTAAGAGGGCATTACAGATTTAGTAGTATGAATCAGTTAAATTTAATTTAGTTCCTTAAATTGAGTGAGCAAGTCTATGAAATGTCCAAATTGCTTATAACTGACTAAGCTAAGATGGCTTACTTTGGCTGTATGGTTGCTTGTCTTTATTTTAGATTTTGGAGATCACTAGTTGCTCGGGATCATCTGTAGAGTTCATCACACTATTGCCTATATTTTGGTACTTTTGAATGTTTAAGTTTGAACTTATGGCATGCATAGACTAGTTTGTAATAAGTTGAATTTGAATCATGTGTTTAATGAGCCATGCGAAAATGGCCAAATTTGATTATTTAGTCGGTGTTATTTTGAGTAATGGTTATAGGTGTGCCCTAACTAAATGATGGTTGATGATATTGCTTGTGGTTTGAGTATATTTTGAAAGTTAATGACTTATCATCGATCCATAGAACAGTTATGTTATATATGATGTTATAAAAATTAGATGTGGATGAGTAACTTAGTGAATATGCTAAAAGTTATTGTGGTTGGATGGTGAATTGGTATATATAGTATATTATCGAGCTTTTGGATTATATTACGATTGTATTTAGTTCTTAATGGTTCGGCCTTAGTATATATATTTAAGAAAGTGTAAGTCATGCAAATTGATCTATGGATATTCGTCAATTAAGTTAATATGGGGAATGAAATTGGCTAGCATGTTTTCGGTTATATGTGAGATTATATATATGTTATATGTTATGGATGATTGACTTGCATATAGATGTATTAGTAACATGATGGATTTGACCTCGTCTTATAGAATAAGTTCTATTTATGATATGTCCTGGTTGTAAAAAAGAAAAAAGTACCATTTGAGTAGTACTTAAGTTATTAAAATAGGAAGGATATATGCACTTTCGGTAAATTGGTCTTGTTACTCATGTCATAGTTGCTTGGTTTAAAAGATTCGTTCTTATGCATGTGAATTATTTGAATGTACTGAGTAGGTCTCGTAACACTTCGTAGCCCACTCTGGCGATGGATACGGGTTAGGGGTGTTACATAAATAATGCTTCATTTTTTTATGTTTTAATGTTGTATAAAATGTGTGAATGATATTATGTGATATAATTGACAAAGTTTTGATAAGTGATAATTGTGAATGGAGAATCCCAGTTGAACCTTAGGAATAGAATAGGATACAAGTGACATGTCACTAGAAACTCAAGTGTGTGGTTATGTGATTAAGTGATGTCTGGGTGCTGAACTAATACATCTACTAGTGGCTAGGTAATCCTGCAGTTGATGCGGACACCTGTCAGCTTGTTTGAGTAGCGCTGAGTAGTTACGTCCCGACCGTCAGCTTGTGAGAGCAGACCCGTGACTAGCTCGATAATGAGCATATATGTGAAATGTGGTAAGTAGTAGCTTCGGCTACATATATGTGGCACTTATGTGCAAACTATCTATGTATCTGTTAGTATTCCAGGTGTTCTATGGGAAAGGTAACAAATGTTGTGAAACTATGTGTTTTGTATGATGATGTGATATAGGTGTGTATGAGCAATTCGTAGTATGAACGTTATAAGTGAGGATACTGTGGTAAGTTGTGTTTCAGTAAGTTGAGTATATGTGAGCTTAAGGGTAAATGTGTTAACTCTCACTATATGAATTTGCATGGTTAAGATGCTATTTATTTACATATAAACTTACTAAGATATACAGCTTACCCCTCATTATTTTCCTTTATTTTATAGTGTCACCAAGCTAGCTCGGGATCGTGACTTGTCGAGACTCGAATCACACTATCGGAATCATTATTTTGGTTATTTGATAATTGTGATATTTTTGAAAGTATGGCATGTATAGGGACTTGGTCATTTGTTAAATGTCATCTTTGATTTGGCCAAGAATGTTGGCCTAATTTAGTTGAAAGTTCATTTTGTATAAGGCCATTTGAAATTGGAAAATATTGGTTATTGGTATTGTAATAGCCCGGTTTAGACCCTATTCAGAATAGTGGTCTTGGGACCACAAATTCGAGAAGAACAATATGTTAAAATTATTTTTAGTGTTTACAGTATTTGAATTTATGTGTGTGAAATTTTTGTGATATTTCATTATTTGAGTGTTCGATTTTATTAAAAGGATTTAGTCATGTAAAATGAAAAAGTGGATAACTAATTGTTAAAGTGTCAAATTGCTTTATTCTTTTAATGCGGGGTCTTTATGTTGCAATTTGACCATGGATAAATGTGATGGACGGTTTTAGGCTTAAGTTATAATGGTTTCATATTAAATTAATAAGGTTGAAATGCTAAAAAGTGTAATAACATATAATAAAATAAAAGATAAAATAAAATTATCATGTATTTCATTCATCTAGCTGAAACTTGAGAAAGAAAACAAGAGTTCAAAAGCTTTTAAACATTCAGCCTTGAGCAAGCTTACTCAAGGTATGTTTTTACTTCGGTTTTTTATAATTTTTATGTTTTTTAGATCCTTGTTATGTAATCTATCAAGCCCATGTTTCAATTTTTAAATTTGATGAAGATTTTGAGTTATGCCATTGATAAAATTGTGAGCTTTGTGATGATAGTTTGTGAAATATGAAACATATGTGATAGATTAATATGTTTTGATTTGAATTTTTGATGAACATGAGTAATTAGGACTAAATTGTGAATTTGGTAAATTGAGGGGTTAAAATTTAAAACAAATGAAAGAAATGGGCTGATATGAACCTTAGTAAAATTTGGCTATATAAAGTGTGGTGAAATTTTGCATATTTTGTGTTTTGTGAAATAGGGACTAAATTGTGAAAAATGTGAAATGTCACGGGCAAAAGTGTAATTTGCCCATTTTTGTGTTTTTGAACTAAATTGAATGAATGTGTGGTTGAATAAGTTAAATTTTTATTAATTTAGATCAAGAAAGAAGGAAACTGGAATTGGACCAGGGGAAATCTAAAGTTGTTGAATAGTCGTCCTGGTTCGTCCGTCTTTGTCGAGGTAAGTTCATAAGTAAATTAAACGTCTTAAATCCAAATGTTTATGTAATTTATGTGCTGAATTGAATTATTACCTATATATATATATATTGATGCTGAATTGATATATGCTTGGGAGAAATATATACGAGATGGAATCGTTCCATTAACGATGTCCGAAAGCCCCGTATGAAGCTTAGGAATAGTTAGGATACATATGTCATGACATAGAATTCTGATATGTGTTTCCGTGTAAGACCACGTCTGGGATGTTGGCATCGACTTGTGATTTACGCGAAGACCATGTCTGGCACATCGACCGTATTTGATTTGTGTAAGACCCTGTCTTGGACAGTGGCATCAATATGTGATTACATGTAAGACCATGTTTGGGACATTGGCATTGTAGGAGCTTTTCGATTATTTGAGTATCCTTTTTATTTTCGAATGAGTCAAAGGGCAATATTGAGTTATGATTGAATGTGAAATCAATCTAAAAGGTTCAGGTACGTGCTAAGTTTAATGTTAATGAAAATAAGGTAAGCTTGTTATTTGAAATGGTGATATAAATTATTTATGATACAAAGTGAATTATATGTATATATGAATGCTCATATTCGGCCAAAGGATGTATATGTGATATTAAAAGCGAGAGTTCAATATGCTTGTGAATATATATGTATTCGATCAAATAAAAAAAAGTAATGCTAAATTATATGTATTGATATGTGAAGTTGCAAGATTGAAAACGTATATGTGGTTATGATTAACATGTTTCAGTTTAGTTAAATTGAATGATTTATTTGCTTATGACTTACTAAGCTTTTTAAGCTTACTATATGTGTGTTTGTTCATGCTTTATAGTTTCTGGAAGCTAGTTACAAACTCGGGGATAGTCAAAGAAATCCATCACACTATCGATCATTTTTCGGAACTTATAAAAGTTTAACTTTGAACTTATGGAACGTATATGCTAGCTTATGATTTGGATAATTTTTGATGTTGTGATTATAAGCCGTGCAAAAATGGCTAAATATGATGTTTAAGTCTAAGTAAATTCGGTCATGGCATATAAATGAAGTGTGCTTAGTATGTTTTGTTAATGTTTGTGTTTGATTATGTTTGATACACAAATATTTTGGCATGAAGTAATTGTTTGTGGCTTAGGGTTATTTCAATAAGAAAATTTGATAAAGGTGGTTGATGAATACATAATCGATTATGAGATGAAATATGGGTGATAGTTGTGAACTACTTATGATTCGGCACTGATACTTATGAAAATGATGAATTGGTTTGAGATGATAAGTATATGCATGAAGGTATTTGGATGGTTTGAAAGTTTGATTCAATAGAACTGGTAAAAGATGCATATGTTTAAATGATTTATATAAGTTCTATTAAATGAGTGTTTGTGAAATAAGTTATCTTGATTGAGTATTTGAAATTGGGCATGTATGATTTTAGTATAGGTGTTCGAAGATGACCTTAATAGGTAGGGTTATAAATACATTAATATTAAATAACCAAAGGTATGTGTATGGTATAATATTAGGTCACTTCAAGTGTTTTATATATATAGATAAGTGTATATATATCTTGTATGTCGTGTATGTGTATATGATATACTAGTAAATTAAGTATATCATTAATCTATCAATTGTGGTCAAAGATGGTGATTAGTATAATTGTAAAATGGATGTGAAATGATGGTTTAGATAATAGTTGTTTTGGGGTACATAGTAAGCGGATAATGAAGAACATGATTTGTGTCTAAAGTTGATTGGTGTTTTGATTATGTATTTGTATTTTAAATATGGTAAATTAGGTAAATATGGTAAACGACATCCTGGAGACTGTAGATGGCATGATCGGTCCTATTTCAAATGTGGGCCGATGGACCGTTTTATTCGTTAGAGCCCTATGTTAGCCGAGCCAAATACCGTACAGAGTGCAAGACCGAGTAATATGTCAGTACGAGGCAGACCACCCCGAAATACAGGTAATATGATTAGCAGTCAAAGAGGGACTAAAGATATAGCAGTTAGATCTAAGGCTCGTGCACCTGCAAGAGCTTATGCTATTCACGCTCGCGAGGAAGCTTCATCCCTGATGTTATTACTGGTACATTCACTCTCTATGATGCTAGTGTTATTGCATTGATTGATCCTGGTTCAACTCATTCTTATGTATGTGAGACTAGTATCCATTAAGACTTTGCTTGTAGAGTCTACTGAGTTTGTGATTGGAGTATCGAACCACTTAGGCCGATGTGTTTTGGTTGACAAAATGTGTAAGAATTGCCCGTTGATGATTCGAGATTCATGCTTTCCAGCCGATTTGATGTTGTTACCATTCAACGAGTTCGATATAATTCTGGATATGGATTGGCTAAATTTGTATGATGCTGTTGTAAACTGCAAATGAAAGACTATTGATTTGTGATGCTAGAATAATGAGATTATTCAGATTGAATCTAATGATCTGAATGGTTTACCGGCAGTGATATCGTCGATTTTAGCTAAAAAATATGGGAGAAAGGGTTGTGAAGCTTACTTTACTTACGTGCTAGATACTAAAGTGACCGAAAAGAAGATAGAATCAGTACCAGTTGTGTACAAATATCTAGATGTGTTTCCTGAAGAATTATCGGGTTTGCCGCCTATCCGAGAGGTAGAGTTTGGTATTGAGTTAGTGCCGGGGACGACTCCAATTTTGATAGCTCCGTACAGAATGACACTAACTGAATTAAAAGAGTTGAAAGCTCACTTGCAAGAGTTAACAGACAGAGGTTTAGCACGACCAAGTTTTTCTCCCCAGGGTGCACTAGTTTTATTTGTGAAAAAAGAAAGACGGAACTATGAGAATGTGCATTGACTATCGACAGCTCAATAACGTGACCATAAAGAATAAATATCCGTGGCCATGGATTGACTACCTGTTTCATCAGTTAAAAGGGGCTACAGTGTTTTCGAAGATAAATCTGAGCTTAGGCTACTACTAGTTCGAGTAAAAGAATCTAATGTGCCAAAAACTGCTTTCCAAATGAGGTACAGACACTATGAGTTTTTGGTTATGCCTTTCAGACTTGCTAATGCTCCTACTTTTTTTATGGATTTGATGAACTGGATCTTCAGACAGTATTTGGATTGATTTGTGGTTGTGTTCATAGATGACATATTGATCTATTCCTGTGATGAATCCGAGCATGCCAAACATCTGAGACTAGTTCTACAGACTTTGCGTGATAAACAGTTGTTTGCAAAGTTTAGTAAATAAGAATTTTGGTTACGAGAAGTCAGGTTTCTGGGACATTTTGTATCAGCATCAGGTATTCGGATTGATCCGAGTAAGATTTCAGCTATACTTGATTGGAAACCTTCGAGAAATGTTTCTGAAGTCTGAAGTTTCTAGGACTTGCTGGTTATTACAGACGATTCGTGAAAGGTTCTCTATGATTGCAACCCCGATGACGAAGCTACTACAAAAAGATGTTAAGTTCGAGTGGTCAGAAAAGTGCTAGAATAGTTTTGATCAGTTGAAAGCCCTTTTGACCGAAGCTCCAGTTCTAGTTTAGCCAAAATCGGGTAAAGAGTTTGTTATCTATAGTGATGCATCTCTGAATGGTTTGGGCTGTGTTTTTGATGTAGGAAGGCAAAGTCGTAGCTTATGCATCAAGAGAATTAAAGCTGCACGAAAAGAACTATCCAACGCACGATCTAGAATTGGCAGCTATTGTGTTTGCACTGAAAATATGGCGCCACTATCTGTTTAATGAAAAATGTTATGACTAGTCTAATCAAAAAAGCTTGAAATATTAGATGACTCAGAAAGATCTGAATTTGAGACAGCATCGATGGTTAGAGTTGTTAAAAGATTTCGTGGTCGTCTTTATCGACGATATTTTGGTCTATTCTGAATCTGAGGAGAAACATGATGAGCATCTCCGTATTGTGCTGCAAGTGTTAAGGGAAAAGGAGCTTTATGCGAAATTTAGCAAGTGTGAGTTTTGGTTGAGGGAAGTAACTTTCTTGGGGCATGTTGTTTCTGCTGAGGGGATTAAGGTGGACCCTCGAAAGATCGAAGCAATTCTGGAATGGAAACCACCGAGGTCTGTGGCAGAAATTCGGAGTTTTTTGGGTTTAGCTGGATACTACAGGAGGTTTGTAGAAGGATTTTCTGTGATGGCAGCGCCGTTAACAAAGCTTATAAGGAAAGGCGTACCATTTGTCTGGACCCAGCAGCAACAAGAAGCTTTTGAGAAGCTTAAGAAGGTTCTGACCGAGGCACCTGTACTGATTCAACCAGAGTCTGGAAAAGATTTTACCGTGTACAGTGACGCATCGCATGTTGGGTTGGGCTGTGTGTTGATGCAAGAGGGTAAAGTGGTTGCTTATGCATCGCGACAGCTTAAACCTCATGAAGTGAACTATCCTACCCATGATTTGGAGTTGGCAGCAGTGATCTTCGCACTTAAGATTTGGAGACATTATCTGTATGGAGAAAGGTGTATTATATACACAGACCATAAAAGTCTTAAGTACTTGTTGACTCAGAAGGAGCTGAATCTTAGGCAACGGAGATGGATCGAGTTGCTTAAGGATTATGATTGTGCGATTGAGTATCATCCAGGCAAAGCTAATGTGGTGGCTGATGCCCTAAGTCTTAGAGCTGTGTCTGATCTGAGAGCGATGTTTGCTCGTTTGAGTCTATATGATGATGGTAGTCTATTAGCGGAACTGCAAGTAAGGCCAACCTGGATGGATGAGATTAAGGAAAAGCAGTTGAGGGATGAGTCTCTGGTTTCTCGATTTCAACAGATGGAAGATGGGAGTACTTCTGAGTTTGGACTGAATAGTGAGGGAGTTCTATGTTTCCGCGGTAGAATCTGTATTCCTAAGGATTTAAATTTGAGGCAAACAATTCTGAATGAAGCTCATAAAGGGTTGTGTACTATGCATCCTGGAGGTAATAAGATGTATCATGACTTAAAGGAGTTGTATTGGTGGCCTGGACTGAAGCGTGAGGTAACAGAATTTGTAGGAAAATGTCTGACTTGTCAGCAAGTGAAAGCTGAACATCAGTTACCTTCTGGACTTCTGCAACCAGTAAAGGTACCACTTTGGAAGTGGGAGAGGGTGACCATGGATTTTGTAAGTGGGTTGCCCTTGACGCCGTCAAAGAAGGACTCGATTTGGGTGATCGTGGATAGATTGACTAAGTCTGCTCATTTCATCCCTGTACGTACTGATTATTCGCTTCAGAAGTTAGCTAAATTGTATGTGGCAGAAATTGTACGACTGCATGGGGTGCCTTTGTCTATCATTTCTGATCGAGATCCTAGATTCACATCTTAGTTCTGGCAAAAGTTGCATGAGGCGTTGGGAACGCAGCTGAACTTTAGTACGGCCTTTCACCCTCAGACTGATGGTCAATCAGAAAGGGTTATTCAGATTCTGGAAGATATGTTGAGGGGTTGTGTTATCGATTTTCGAGGTAGTTGGGAGGATTATCTACCGTTGGCAGAGTTTGCGTATAATAACAGTTATCAGGCTGGTATCCACATGGCACCTTATGAGGCACTGTATGGGCGTAAGTGTTGTTCACCTAGTTGTTGGACTGAATTGGGCGAGCGGCAAGTTCTTGGACCTGAATTGGTAGCAGAGACTGAAGAGAAGGTCAAGGTGATAAGGGACCGTTTGAAAGAGGCATCTGATCGACAAAAATCTTATGCAGATTTGAAGCGTAAAGAGATTGAGTATTCGGTAGGTGATATGGTTTTTCTGAAAGTTTCGCCTTGGAAGAAGATATTAAGGTTTGGTAAGAAGGGCAAGCTGAGTCCGAGGTTTATTGGGCCGTATCGGGTTCTTAAGCGAGTGGGTCCGGTGGCGTATCAGTTAGAATTACCGCCAGAGTTAAATAGAATTCATGATGTGTTTCACGTATCCATGCTGAGACGATATCATTCTGACCCTGCCCATATTCTACTAGTTGCAGAAGTGGAAGTTCAGCCTGACCTAACTTTCGAGGAAGAACCTGTGCAGATTCTGGATCGAGACGTGAAGGTTTTAAGAAGAAAATCAGTCCCATTGGTGAAGGTACTATGGCGTAATCATGGCAGAGAAGAAGCTACTTGGGAACCAGAGGAGGCTATGCATCAGCAACATCCTCATTTGTTTAGATAAGGTAAATTTCGAGGACGAAATTTCTTTAAGGAGGGTAGAGTTGTAACGCCCTAAATTTTCGGGTTTTTCTTAGATTTATCATTATCTGTTAAAATGTTTAAATGATAGTAATTAGGTGTGTGATGCATGTCTGGGGTGTGTTAATGGGCCTATGGAAGGCCCATGAGTTGGTTGGAAGCTCGGCAAAATTTTGAATTTTCGTCTTAGGAGATAGGGGATCAGTGAAAGTAAGGGTTTTAAGGAATTGTGTGCAAAATATAGCACAAATGAACCAGTGGTAGAGTGGCAAGGGAGACGCCACTAGGTTCCTTAAAAGGTGGCGCCTAAATGAGCTTAGAGGTCAAGGGTTCAAGCGCCAGAGGTTGCGAAGGTGTTGTTTATTTTTAAGCTTGAGCAGGTGAGAGTTTGAAGCCGATTGGAACTCTGCTGGGAGGAGATTTGAATCAGTCAAAGAGTAAATCATGGAGGAGGTTGAGGAGCAAATCAAGGAGTTCGAATTTTGAAAGAGGTGGCCGGCATTAGGGACTCTTTAGGAGGTAAAAATCGGTAAGCAATATTGGGTATAGCAATCGGCTTAGGAGGGGTCTTTGTGCCGAATTTTTGAAGTTTTGTGCATCCTTTCTTTTGCCGAATTTAGGTGGCATATTAGTGTTTCCTTTTGGCAATCCTTTTCTTTGTTTTGACTAAGCAGCCGCACACCATATCCCAAGAACCCCACTGCCGATTTCTTCGTAGAGATTAAAAGACACTTTTGCTATTCTTCCCCTTTCTCTATTTTCATCTTCTTCTCGTCTTGCTTTCACAAACCGAAACCTACCTTGCTACCTCCTTCCTGGCCGAATCAACTAAAGTTTTCTCCTACTTCCTTTCTTCAAGCCCTAAACCGAATGCTCAGTTGATCAAAACCTCCATGGCCGAATACCTTGTATGACCGAAACCACACCTCCTTTGTTACCTATTGATCAAAATCTTCTTCTTCTTCTTCTTCTTGATTCTTTAGCAAGCCGAACCCTATTCTTCTATATCTTCTCTTCTAATTGCCATTTCACCCTACCTTATTGGTTGAACTGCAAGTGCACCACATCACTTCTTCAAGAGCCGAATATCTTTAGAGCCACTCTTTCACATTAGAGTTAGATTTATGGTAGATCTAGAATAAACCAGAGATAGTGGAAACGTGGAACAATACTCTTCGAGAGGTGGTATTGGTAAGTGATCTAATCACTGCGTATCTTCGTTTATTGAATATCTTAAAGGAAGACCGAAACCTATAGGGCCTTAGAGGGCATGTCGACATTTTTGTAAGATTCTAATATTATGGTTTGTTTCTTTTGTGCATGGAATAGCAAGAGGAGGTTATCAAGCGAGGAGTTTTGAAAGATAACGTGATTGGACATCGAGATTTAGTCTTTGATCGGCGAAAAGGGGTAAGATTTCAATGTTCGGGCATGTTGGCCGATTATGATTTGTGGGGGAAGATCTTATATGTGGCCGAATCTTAGACTAACGTTTAGTGATCAATTGTAGGATTTCATTCGTGGTTTCTTCAGCGATTCCGACAGTTAACAGGTGTGTAACATATCTCCATCATAGACTAGGATGGCTAAAAGCCGAAATAATCGAAACTGTGCTAAGTGACCGATCAAAAGTGACCGAAAAATTAGCCTTGGAAAGAAATAAGAGTGACCGAATACTCTGTTGTGGTCACATTGGGAATTGGCGATGGCGAAATTACAGAAGGTGCAATTTCGAGCGTTTTGGTAAGTTGGGCCTCAATGGGCCAAGGTGGGCCCAATGGGCTTTCGAGCCCAAATTTGAATATGTTCATAAAAGACTTTCTGGTAACTTGAATAATAAAAACTTGGTAAAGTCGGTAAACTAAAACGTAAAATTGGGCTTAACGGACTTATCGACGATATTGGACATAGTAAGGCCCATTAGGGGATCTAGGCTAAAAAGGGCAAAATTGGAAATTTGGCTTAAGTGGACTTCCGTGGTTATTTAGGGACTGTTAATTTATCAGACTTGCATAAAGTCTCTGAAAATATGAAAAAGGACTAAAATACCCTTAAATATGGAAAATTACCAAAATACCCCTAGGTGTAAAAAGACTATTATACCCCTAGGGTCAATTCTGTATGAAATGTATGATGTTATGTATCTGCATGAGTTAATTATTAATATGAATATATTTGATGCATGAGATGCTATATGTTGCATGCTAGTATGATTATCTGTTGCATGGGGTATGGGTTTATGATGGAGGAAGCGTTCTGGCAGCCTCGCTGCAATCTGGTGGCCTCGCCACAATATCTGTATCTGGTGACCTCGTCACAATATCTGGCAGCCTCGCTGCAAATATATCTAGCAGCCTCGCTGCAAATGTTATCTGGCAGTCTCACTGCAAATTATATCTGGCAGCCTCGCTGCAAATATCTGTGGTGTGTAGCGGTTGGGTGGGTCGAGTAGTCTCCCCACATGGTGTAAGGCTGGTACGGGGGTGTTAAGGATGGATCTGGGTTGGGTTTCTGTTTGCATAATGCTTATATCTGATCTGTTTCTGTTATGAGTCTTTTGGGCTTAACCTGATTCCTGTAATAGGCCAAGGCCCAATTAAATCTGTTTCTGAGGCTTGATCTGTTTTGGCCTATGGTTGAGATAATGTTGCACACTGAGTTGTCAAACTCACCCTTCTTAATTAATCTCTGCAGGTAACCCTCAACCATAGTGGGCTTGGAGCTGCGAGAGATTCGGAGTGGCCACAGCGACTGCAATAAGACTGGTTTTCATTTATGTTTTAGTATTTTAATTTTATGTTAGTTTTTTTTGGGTTTTAATGTGTAATAAGGCCGCTACTAAATTTTCTTTTTGGGTTTTAACTTTCTAAAGGATTTGGTTCGTACTTTATCAAAACTGCTAGATATAGGCTGCACGGGTTTCTGAAACCTTAATAACGTTTTCAAAATAACGTTTATAAAATTTAAACAATCTTGAATAATGACAACTTAAAGTAGTTTTAACAAGAACTTTTCTCACCTTGCTGGTTTTACAAAATATCACCTATGTCTCAACATGTTTTAAAAGGTTATAAGCGTAGTTTAGGATCATGTGACGCACCAGATCTGGTCATAACGTCCAGACCGGGTTTGGGGGTGTTACAATCGCATACATAGAAAATTAGTTAGTTTTAATTGTAAGGACTGAAATGATAACGGCTTTTTAAGTGAAAGCATTCATGATGCAAAAAGTCCATTTTTATATATATTAGTGGACGGCATGTTTTCTTATTAAATGTGCCTATATATATATATATGTTATAATAATAAAATTTATAATTATATGTATATAAAATAAGCCAAGCGCAATAAGATGGACGAATATGTCCTTATTGTATTTGGTTATTGATTCATTAAGGGTAAATTAGGAATCATAATAATTTGAGATATTATAATAGAAAACATATCAGAAAACTTTAGTTTATAATTTTGTTTTCTCCTTAGCCGAATATGAAAACAAGAAGAAAAAGAAAAGAAACTTAGGGTTTGACACTTCCAAGCTTGATACAAGGTGAGTTCTAGCTCGGTTTTTGATAATTTCTACGTTTTTGAGATCATTGCCTCAAGTACTATAAAACCCAAGCTTGAATTTTTTATTTTGGTGAATATTTTGAGTTATGCCATTTATGTGTTTTGGATTAAATTGAATGAAAATATGTTTTAATAAGTTTAATTTAAATATGTTTAGATCAAGAACCAAGGAAATCAGATTTGGATCGGTGGAAAGCCAAAGTTGTCGACTAACCGTCCTTACCAGTTTTTCATTGTCCAAGGTAAGTTATATGCATAATTGTGTTGTTATATATATAATTAAATGTGGAATTCATATGCTAATTTTGTGAAATATAAAACGTATGTGTACAATTAATTTGATGAAAAATTGCACTAAGTGTGTGAGAGGTAAAGTGACGGCACTGAGTGTGCGATACGTCACGAGAGTTTAGCACTAAGTGTGTGAGATGTTAATGTAACAACACTAAGTGTACGATACGTTACAAAGATTTAGCACTAAGTGTGCGAGCTCACTGATCCTTTAAAGGAATCGAGTTATATTTGTGAAATTTAATTTAAATGGCTAGGCATGACTATCTTGATATTTACTTACTGTAAACATCTACGATTCAATCAAGGAATACATGCAAATACAAAAGAAATATTTGACTTGGAAATGACATAATGTGACTATGAGCATTCGGCTTTATAGATATTAAGGAAAGAATTTTTTGTTATATGCCTATGTGGTTGTGAGAAATTTGGTCATACATTTAATGCATGTATATGAGATTATTTCATGACACTTGGGTATAGGAGATTATGTGTGGATAAGACATGTGTTCATGTTATTTGGCTTGAGTAGTTTAAAGTTGTCCTCCAAAGGGGTTATATGACATTTGGTCATGGTAGTATTCATTAAAGGACAAGCATAAAAAGATATGCGATTCACATGCTGAAATCTAATGGTGTTTTGGTTATGTATTATGTTTGAGTTTAAATAAGTTGGTAATATTTTTGAGTTGACCCTTTTGCTTAAAACTTACTAAGCTTAATTAGCTTACTGTGTATTTGCTTATTCTATTTTATAGATTTTGGAAATCAAGCTACGAGCTCGAGAATTGTCAGCAAAGCCTATCACACTATCTACTGTTTTGGTACTTAATAGTAGAACTCAAGTTATGGCATGTATAGGCTAAAAACTTCTTTTTTTTGGAAATATGGACCTTGTTATGTACAAATGCCATCCGAACATGGCTTATGTTCTAGGTTGAGTTCGGCTTAAGTTTTGTGAGTACTACGAACCTACTTTTGTTTAATAAGTCTAATAAATCTTTTGCTATGATTTCATATTAAAGTTAATTATTGAACCCGAATATGGTAAGAATGGGTATGGCTATATTGCATACATACTCGGTCTTGAATTTTGTTTGTACTATGAATTTATTTGTTTGTTAATTTGGGTGCTACATTCGATCATAAATCATGTAACATGATTTCTTATCAAAGCTACTTCTTGAATGGTGTCTTAGCATCTGGCTATACTTACATGCTTTGATTCATAAATTGGGATTAGTATGTGTCAGTGCATGCTTCCTATGTATAAGGATAAACATATGTACTAAGCTCATTTGGCTTTGGGTGTTTTTAGATATAATGATTAAAAGGTTAGGGGTGATTATTTGCTTATGAAAATTTTGGTGAAGTACGTGGAATAAAATATTATATGTTCGGTCATGGTATTGATATATATATATATCTTCAAATAAGTGGTTAGTCAACTGGGTTTGTCTTGTATGGATGTGAAAATACATATTTATATGTATATATATTAAAACATGTGTTCCAATAATGTTTGAAGTGAGAATGTGTGTATAAGTTTAGGTATTAATAGATAATCAAGTGATGTTTAAGCTTGGAATTTAGTGGTGATTTATTTATTTATTTTATTTTTTAAATAAAAATATATATATAAATATATTCCCATGTATTGTACTAAGTAGACTATTCATTTGGATTTATGATTTTCCTTGTTAAGATCGACATGTGCTATAATGCTTTTAAATAACATGTTACATATTATAGCTTAAAAATGATAAGACTATACATATATACACAATGTGAAATGTTTCAGACTCAATAGTCGTGTTAAATTTATGAAATAAATTTGATTGACCTTCGAGTTTTGTTCATGTATACATATTTATAATTATTGGGACTGTGTTCCATTCTGTAATGCCTTTTGATCCAAATCTGGTGACGGACATGGGTTAAGGGTGTTGCATTTTATTTGTATCAGAGCTGTGGTTTAGTTAGTTCTAGGACTAACGTAGCACTTGTGGGTCTAGCTATAAATGCCATATTATATACTGTGATAGTGTGATGACTTCTGACATTTGAAATGTGGTTTCATATAGTAAATGGATCCCGACAGAGCTGTAGCTGATGATGTTTAGAGCGTAGTGCCTGCTCCCGCCTAAGGGACAGCGCTAGCCGATTCTCGACCAACTTCGAGTAATCAAGAGAGTGAGGCTAGACAAGCCATTTATCAAATGATGAATGATTGGTTTAGTCAATATATCTAGACCACCCCGACTACACAAGAACCTCCACCCCCAATTTATCCATTCCAGATGCCTACTATACCCCAAGTAAGTGATCCGTTGAGATTAAATAGGCCACCTGTTGATAAAATCAGAAAACATGGGGCTGAAGAGTTTAAAGCTACTGATGATGATGATGCTGAGTGGGTTGAGCTTTGGCTTGATAATACTATCTGTGTCTTTGATGAGTTGTCCTATACTCCAGATGAATGTCTGAAATGTGCTATATCTTTGCTTCGAAACGCAGCTTATCATTGGTGGAATACCCTAGTTTCAGTGGTTCCAAAAGAGTAGGTGACTTGGGAGTTCTTTCAGGCCGAATTCTATAAGAAATACATCAGCCAAAGATTCACTGATCAGAAGCGCAAAGAATTTCTAGAGTTGAAACTGTAACGCCCCAATTTTTTGGGTTCTCGAATTTTTGCTTGAATTTATTTTTTTGCGTGGTTGGATGTGTTATATTGTTGTGTTGGGTGTATTTAGTGGACCTTTAGAAGGCTTAGGTCTAAGTCTGAAGTCTGGCAAAATTTTAAATTTTGGATCTTAGATGAGAATGGACTTAAGTTAGGTGGGCTTTTAATTAGAAGTTGGGGTTTTATAGCACAAGAAAGCTTGTGTTAAAGTGGCAAGGTGGCACCACTTAAAACACAGGGGGTGGCGTGTGAAGGCTGTGAATGAGCTAAGGTTCAAATCCCTTGGTGAGCAAGGTGTTGTTTTATTTTTAATGCTTGTGCATGGTAAGTGATGGAACTCTAGTTGAACTCTGAATGGAGTGTTTGAACTACTATTGAGATTGGGTCAAGGAGGGATAATGGGAGAAAATTGAGGAATTTTGAAAGGGGGGAGAAGTTGGCCGATTATGGGAGACTTGGGTGAGCAATTTCGGCTAGGGCCTTAGGAGGATGCATTTTCGACAATTGGGGGTAGGAGTGTGCCAAATACCCTTCTTTTTGGTTCTTTTTGAGATTTGTTTTGGTCAAGCCTTAGTGCCAACTTGGTAAGTTTCAAGGCTGATCTCATTCTTTGTTCTTTCTTTTCTACTCTTCCAAGTATTCTGAAAGCCGAAATCCCATTAGCCTCTCCTTCGTCATTTTACCCAAAGCCGAACCCTTTCATCTCTTTTCTTCCAAAGCAAAACCTACTATCTTCTTTCTCTTCTCTTTTCACTTTTCTCCTTTCTTCTTTCTTCTCCTTCTCCTTTTCTTCACCGAGCGAATTAACCTCTCTCAAACCTTGCTAGTCGATTGCTCCCAAAAGTCGAAACCCAAAACAAATAAGTCACGTGCCGATTTCTCCCATGGTCGATTACTCCATAAGCCGAATCTTCTATTCTCCTCAACTCTATTCTTTTAAAAGCCAAAATCCCGAATTTACTTGATCTCTTCCTTAGCCGATTCCTCCATAGCAAAATTACCGAACCTAAAACTCTTCTCCTTTATCGCTTTCTCCCTAGTAGTCGAATCTTGTTGTCTATTTACAAACATTCACCCTTTGGCTGAAAACTTTAGATCTCTTCTTCATCTTCGGGTTTGAGTAGATTGAAAGGAGATCGGGACTTGGTTTAGTGTAAGGCGACTTCGGGGGTAGCAATGGAATCAAGCAAATACTTGGGTAAGGTTTTTCTTCCTTTTCATTCTAGTTATTAATGAAAAGCCGAAGGTCTCTTTTCCCTAGGTATTAATCGGATCTTGGGTCTTAGTTTGGTAAGACTGATTTGAACCCCTTACTCTTGTAGTTAATGGTGTTTTTAGTGGCTCGTTGTTACGGATCTGGTAGAAGAAGGTTGGTGACAGAATGAAAGGAAGCAATCTAATAGTTGGGGGCTAGATTTCGGCAAGGTAAGAAATAAGTAATTTCTTGGTGGGTGCTGATTGTGTATGGGGTAAGTTGATGATGGTTTCAATTAGTTTATGGATTAACATAGTGGGTAAATCATTGTAGGGTGATCACTCGCGGGATCTAGACATATTTCGCAAATTAGGTGTGTAATCGACACCCTCTAGTAGACTAGATCGACAAAAGCCAAAAAGTTGAAATGCTGACATTTCGAGGGCTTGTGAGCGTGCAAGTGCTCATGGGTCGATTTGAAATGGTAAGGTTGGTATTCACGATCTTTAAGACTATTGTGCGTATTTTCGCGCATTTGGGTGGTTTTGGGCCTCGATGGGTCAAATTTTGGCCCAATGGGCCTACGGGCCTATATGGGTGAAAACAGGTGCTAAGTATATTCGGTAATCTGGTTAGTAGATCTACTAAAACATGTGTAAAATTTGGACTTAGTGGGCCACAGTAGCTTGTGGCCCATTATGGGTTTTAGGGCCCGATGACTCTGTATTAATGAAATGGGCTAATTAAGTCACTCAGATGATGATAGATCTGTTAGTAGACTGTAATAAGCATAAAGCCGTAAAATCTAGCAAATTTATCGAAATACCCCTAAAGGGTGAAAATTACTGTTTTACCCCTAGGTGCTAAAAGACAATTTACCCTTAGAAAAAAGTTGACTGATTTGCATGCTACTACATTTGATATTTTGTATGCCATGACACGTATATTTTGATTTGCATGGGGTTGGGTTATTGTTACAGAGGAAGTGCTAAAGGTGGCAATGCCACGTATTCTGCTTAGAGGCTCTGCCTCGTATTACTGTTCTGGTGGCTTGGCCATAATATCTGTTAAAGCAGCTCTACTAGGACTGTGGTGTGTAGAGCTGGGTGGGTTGAGTTATTCCCCTAATGGTGTGTAGGGCTAGTACGGCTGGTGTGTAGGGCTGGATTGGGCTTGGGCTTTGCATACATGCATATAATATTGTAATATGATCTGTTACTGTATTGGGCCCATGGCCACATTGTTTTCTGAATAGGGCCAAGGCCCAGTTTAAACTGTATCTGAATAGGGCTTCGGCCCAGTCTATGCTTGAACTAATCTCTAATACTGGTTGGGCTAGCTTACACACTGAGTTTTCACAAACTCACCCCATTTCTTTTCCATCCATGCAGGCGACCCCTAACTATAGAGGACTTGGAGCTGTGAGGGATTCGGAGTGGCCACGTGAACTATTTTTCAGTTTTATATTTTCCTAAATTTACTTTATTTTAGTATTCTTTAATTTTCGGGTTTCAAGTTGTAATAAGGCCGCTCGTATTTTTGTTTTGGTATTTCTTTTATTTTTATTCATCACTTGTTTAAAACAATAGACAAGTCTGCGCAGGTTTTTATTTCAAACTTAACAAACATTTTCAAAACATACAATACAGGACAAATGGGTAACCTAATAACTATGATTCAACAATAAGATCTTTTAAAAGTAAACTTCAATTGGTAGTGGATAGAGTTTTTATAAACTAGCCAAGTTTCTTATTTGAAAAGGGTAATACAGATTTGCTAAAGCCAACATAAAAATTATTAAAAAGATCGAAGCGAAATCAATTGTCCATGTGACACACCAAATCTAGCCATAATGTCTGGGCCGGGTTTGGGGTGTTACAGAAACAGGGATAGATGATCATGACAGAGTATGAGCGAAAATTCATGGGACTCAGTCGATATGTTAGGGAGTGTGTTTCTACTGAGGCTATAATGTGTAAAAGGTTTGAAGATGGGTTGAATAAGGACATTAAACTGTTTGTCGGCATACTTGAAATAAAAGAGTTCGTGGTACTAGTTGAGCGAGCTTGCAAAGCTGAAGAACTCAGGAAAGAGAAAAGAAAGGCTGATTTTGAAGCCAGAGATGCACGTAAAATAACACCTAGTAAATCATTTCAATCAACATCAAAGAAGTTTCAAAATGATTTCAACTGTTCAAAGATCACCTCGATTATTCCAGACGGGACCAGAATAGACTACTTGTGAGCTCGAGAGCTACCTCAGCAGCTAGTGTGGGTAAAGTCAGATCAAATAAACTTGAGTGTCAACAATGTGGAAGACGACATGTTGGTGAATGTTGGGGCAAGTATAATAATAGAGTGTGTTACAAATGTGGTTCGCAAGATCATTTTATTCGAGATTGCTCGATGCTAGTAGAGAAAGATAACGTGCAGAGTAGAGGGTCGAATAACACGGCGGCTAGAGGTAGACCACCCAAAAATGCAGGTAATACAAGTGGCTGTCAGAGGGGGACTAAAGATACAGCAGTTAGATCTGAGGCTTGTGCACTTGCCAGAGCCTATGCTATTCGTGCACGAGAGGAGGCTTCCTCCGCAGATTTTATTACTGGTATATTTTCCCTTTATGATACTGATGTAATTGCATTGATTGATCCTGGTTCTACTCATTCTCATGTGTGTGAGACATTAGTATTCAGTAAGACTCTACCTGTTGAGTCTACCGAGTGTGTGATTAGAGTGTCAAACCCGTTGGGGCCAGTGTGTTATGGTCGACAAAGTGTGCAAGAATTCTCCTTTGATGGTCTGAGATTCATGTTTTCCAGTGGATTAATGTTGTTGCCATTTGATGAGTTCAACATAATTCTGGGTATGGACTGGTTGACTTTCAATGATGCTGTTGTGAACTGCAAGAGGAAGACTCTTGATCTACGGTGCCAGAATGGCGAGATGACGAAGATTGAATCTAATGATTTGAATGGATTGCCAGTAGTGGTTTCATCGATGGTAGCTTAGAAATATGTGAGGAAAGGTTGTGAAGCTTATCTTGCTTATGTGCTTGACAGTAAAGTGGCTGAAAAAAACCTTGAATCAGTACCAGTTGTATGTGAATATCCAGATGTGTAACACCCAATACCCGTGTTTAATACTAGAACAGGATACGAGTGTTACTAGAACAACGTATGTATAATTATAGCAAATCAAGACATAAAATGATTATCTAAATTTAAATCCATCAACTGATCGCTCATCTTTTAAAAATTAAATTCACATATATCATAAACTTATAATGTAACTAACCTTAGATCATACCGATAACAAAATACGAGTGAACTATCTAATGTTAGAATTCAACTTTTAAAGTAATTTACTAAAGTTTATAACAAAATACTCAAGCCTTCTATACATGCCATATGTCCAAAATGTGCTTTTGACAACTTTTCCCCGAATCACGAGCAAACTAGATTTCACTATAAAATAAAACAAGAAAGGAAGAGGAAGCAAAGTAAGCTAAAAGCTTAGTAAGTAATATGTAAATAATAAAGATAAAAAACTAATAATGGCATTTATAGATCCCAAAATATGTATCCATGGTTACACAACCTTTTTCTCATATGCATTTATCATTTATTTTAGTTCAGTACAAGCTATACATTCAAGTCTCAGTCACTAAATTATTTTTATCTGGAACTACGGAACTCCAAATTAAGATCTGTAAATTCTCCCAGAAACTAGACTCATATTTATTCTTACCATAAAAATTTCAGAATTTTTGGTTTGGCCAATTAATAAATTTTATTCATTGAAGTCTCCCCTATTTCGCGGTTTAAAAGCTCTAACCACTCTTCACTAAAGTTTAATTATCTTTTGCTTCGTAATTCAAACGAGGTTCTCATTTCTTTATTCTGAAATTAGACTCAATAAGGAATCCAACCATATAAATTATGTTCCTTAAATATTGTTTTAAAATTTTTAATGATTTTTACAATTCAGAACAGGGGATCACAAAATTAGTCTAAACAAGTCAAACAAAAATCTTAATATCCCAAAATACAGAATTTTTTTGTTTTCTCTATTTCTTTTATATGAAAATAGATTCAATAAGATTTAATTCGATATCTAACTCCACTTCTATTTCAACTTCTACCATTTTTGGTGATTTTTCAAGATCACACCCCTACTGCTATTTTAGACTATTTATCCGAAATTTCATTCCTTCACTAAAATTTCTTATTATCAACTTTCAAGATGATATTTATCCAAATTCATCTTACCAAAATTCAATCACATATCTAAATCATGATTCAAAACTCATATATTCATATTCCAGTATTTATCCCACATTTTTTTCATGTTAAATTTCATTTAGCAAACTTGTTTCTCCCGGTGAACACTTCAGAAAGTAACAATATCCAGTGGTTTTAGCACATTGGTCTACCTTCTATAATTAATGCCCAACTTAGTGGTATATGCACATAGCACCACACTATTGGGCTAACATGTAATTTTGGCATACACACTTAGCGCCACTTTTCAAATTAACATGTATAACCGTGGCATATCCACTTAGCACCACGTTACATGTTTAACCGTGGTATATCAACTTAGCACCACATTAATGAATCAATCTATGTAACCGTGGCATATCCACTTAGCACCACATTTGTAACACCCTGATTTTTGGGATTTTTTGGGTTTCGTGAATTTTTGGTAAAATTTTAAAATTTTGGTGTTCTGAATGTTGATAATATGTTTAAGGGTGTTAGTGGGTCTTTAAAAGGCCCAAGCCTAAGTTAAAACCCTGTAAAATATCAAGTTTGGATTTTAAGTGAAAGGGGACTTGACTAAGTGGGCTTTTAAGAAAAACCTTGTAGAATATGACACCAAAAGGACCTTTGGCAAAGTGGCAAGGTGGAGCCACTAAGTTCCTAAAAAAGTGGCGCCTGGGAAGGAATTAAAGGTCCAGGGTTCAAGTTGCAAGGTAAGCGTATTGTTACTTTTAATTTTTAGGCATGTACCGCGCATGTGATTAACTTAAATGAATTTCGGCTAGGGCTTTAAGAAGTTGGGCCGATTGCTTTAAGGACCTCTACTACAATTATGCTGTTCAATTAAATCCTTTAACATCTAGAACTCATATTTATCAACTTTTGCAATTAAGTCCTAATAGGCAAATTAGACATGCAATTCATGAAATTTTCTATCGATATTCTAACACATGCATCTAATCACTCGATAAATTATAAAAATTAATTGGAATAATTTTTTTTACCTCAAAATTATGGTTTCGAAACACTATTTTATTTAGGTCCTAATTCGGGCTGTCAGAATATGTGTTTCTTGAAGAATTACTTGGGCTGCCACCTATTCGGGAGGTGGAGTTTGGTATTGAATTAATGATTGGGATGACTCTGATATCCATAGCTCTGTACAAATGTCACCTACTGAATTAAAAGAGTTAAAGGCTCAGTTACAAGAGTTGACAGATAGAGGCTTTGTATGACCGAGTTTCTCTCCTTGGGGTGCACCAATTTTGTTCGTGAAAAAGAAAGATGGAACTATGAGAATGTGTATTGATTATAGAGAACTTAATAAGGCGGCCATAAAGATTAAGTATCCGTTGCCACAAATTGATGATTTGTTTAATCAGCTGAAGGGAGCTACAGTTTTTTTGAAGATAGACGTAAGATTAGGCTACTATCAGCTGCGAGTTAAAGACTTTGATGTGCCAAAGACTTCTTTTCAGACGAGGTATCGATGCTATGAGTTTCTAGTCGTGCCTTGCGGACTAACTAATGCACCTACAGTATTTATGGAGTTGATGAATTGAATTTTCAGGCCATATTTGGATCGGTTTGTAGTTGTGTTTATAGATGATATTTTGATTTATTCCCATGATGAAATCGAACATGCTGAACATTTGAGACTAGTGCTACAGACTTTGTGACATAAACAGTTGTATGCAAAATTTAATAAATGTGAGTTCTGGTTAAGTGAAGTCAGTTTTCTGGGCCATGTTGTATTAGCATCAGGTATTCGGGTTGATCCGAGTAAAATTTCAGCCATACTTGATTGCAGACCTCCGAAGAATGTTTCTGAAGTTCAAAGCTTTCTGGGCCTTGCTAGATATTACAGACAGTTTGTAAATGGTTTCTCTATGATTGCAGCTCCAATGACAAAGTCATTGCAGAAAGATGTCAAGTTTGAATGGTCAGAAAAGTGTCAGACCAGTTTCGATTAGTTGAAAGCTCTTTTGATTGAAGCACCAGTGCTAGTTCAGCCAGAATCAGGTAAAGAATTTGTTATCTATAGTGATGCATCTTTGAATGGGCTGACTTGTGTTTTGATGCAAGAAGGTACAGTTGTAGCTTATGCCTTGAGATAGTTAAAGCCACATGAAAGGAATTATCCGACACATGACCTAGAATTGGCAGCTATTATGTTTGCATTGAAGATTTGGCATTATTATTTATTCGGGGAAAATGTCATGTTTATTTTGATCAAAAAATTTTAAAGTATTTGATGACCCAGAAAGATATGAATTTCAGACAGCGCCGATGGTTGGAGTTGCTAAAAGACTATGAGCTCGTGATTGACTACCACCCGGGTAAGGCTAATGTTGTTGCTTATGCTCTAAGCCAAAAATCACTAATTGCTTTACGTACAATGAGTACGCATATAGCTATGTCCGATGACGGTTCGATAATAGTTGAATTAAGGGTGAGACCGTTATTTGTTCATTAAATTTGTGATGCCCAAAAGGTTGATAATGAGTTGATGACAAAATGAGCCCAATGTAATTCAGATGCGGATTTAGAGTTTCGGGTATGTTGATGATTGTTTGAGATTCAGAAACTGGATATGTGTCCTGAGAAATTCTGAGCTGATTCAAATGATTTTGAATGAAGCTCACAGTAATCGGTTATCTATTCACCCAGGTAGTACGAAGATGTATAATGATCTCAAACAACTTTACTGGTGGCATGGCGGGGAACGAGACATTTCTGACTTTGTTTCAAAGTGTTTGTTTTGTCAGCAAGTAAAAGTTGAGCATCAGGTACCTTCTAGATTACTTCAGCCTATCATGATACCTGAGTGGAACTGGGACAGAGTCACGATGGATTTTGTATTTGGGTTACTATTGACACCTAGCAGAAAAGATGTAATCTGGGTTATTGCTGATAGACTGACCAAATCGGCTCATTTTGTTCCGATACGTACATATTTCTCACTGGATAAGATGGTTGAATTGTATGTTTCTCAGATTTTGAAATTACATGGTGTGCCTATATTTATTGTTTCGGATAGGCATCCGAGGTTTACATCACAATTTTGGAAGAAATTACAGGATGCTCTAGGTACTAAATTATATTTCAGCACTACTTTCCATTCGCAGACAGATGGTCAGTCTGAGCGAATCATTCAGATACTTGAGGATAATTTGAGATGTTGCGTTCTTGAGTTTGAAGGTACGTAGGAACGATACTTACCTCTGATTGAATTTGCGTAAAATAACAACTTTCAGTCGAGTATTAAAATGGCACCCTATGAAGCTTTGTACAGACGTAAATGTCATACACCGTTGTACTCGACGGAACTCAGTGAAAATAAGATACACGGGCTTGACTTGATCAAAGAAACTGAACAGAAGGTGAAAGTGATCCGTGAAAGTCTAAAAGCAACATCAGATCGTCAGATATCATATGCAGACTTGAAACATAAAGATAAAGAGTTTCAAATCAGAGATAAAGTATTTTTGAAAGTCTCACTGTGGAAGAGGATACTCAGATTTGGTCGCAAAGGCAAATTGAGTCCAAGGTTTATTGGGTCGTATGAGGTAATAGAGCGTATTGGGCCGGTAGCTTACAGACTGTTGTTTCCACCTGACTTATAAAAATCCACAATGTATTCCATGTTTAGATGCTTCACAGATATCGATCTGATCCCCCACATGTAATTAATCTGTCAGAGACTGAGATTCAGCTCGACATGACATACGAGGAAGAACCAATCTGTATTTTGGCTCGTGAGATTAAAGAACTGCTAAATAAGAAAATTTTGGTGGCTAAAGTGCTGTAGTATAAACACGGGGTTGAAGAAGCCACTTGGGAACCAGAGGACGAATGAGAGAGCGATATTCGAACCTATTCACTGGTAAGATTTTCGAGGACGAAAATCCCTAAGGGGGAGAGTTGTAACAGCCCGAATTAGACCTTAATCAGAACGGTGGTTTTGGGACCACGAATTTGAGTCTGAAAAATATTTTAAAATTATTTTCTATGTTTATTTTGTGTGAATTTATATCTGTGAAATTTTCGTGATTTAATTTTGTTGTTTGAATGTCTAATTTAATAAAAAAGACTTAATCGCATAAATTGAAAATTAGTTAGTTTTAATTGTAAGGACTGAATTGATAATGGCTTTTTAAGTGAAAGCATTCATGATGCAAAAAGTCCATTTTTATATATATTAGTGGACGACACAAAATAGGTAAGTATCTTTTCTTCTTAAATGTACCTATATATATATATATGTTATAATAATACAATTTATAATTATATGTATATAAAATAAGCCAAGCGCAATAAGATGGATGAATATGTCCTTATTGTATAAGTTTGGTTATTGATTCATTAAGGGTAAATTAGGAATCATAATAATTTGAGATATTATAATAGAAAACATATCATAAAACTTTAGTTTATAATTTTGTTTTCTCCTTAGCCGAATATAAAAATAAGAAGAAATATAAAAGAAACTTAGGGTTCGACACTTCTAAGCTTGATACACAGTGAGTTCTAGCTCGGTTTTTGATAATTTTTACGTTTTTGATATCGTTGCTTCGAGTACTATAAAACCAAGCTTGAATTTTTTTTTATTTTGGTGAATAGTTTGAGTTATGTCATTTATGTATTTTGGATTAAATTGATTGAAAATATGTTTTAATAAGCTTAATTTAAATATGCTTAGATCAAGAACCAACGAAATCGGATTTGGATCGGGGGAAAGCCAAAGTTGTCGACCAACCATCCTGACCAGTTTTTCATTGTCCAAGGTAAGTTATAAGCGTAATTGTGTTCTTATATATATAATTAAATGTGGAATTCATATGCTGATTTTTTGAAATATAAAACGTATGTGTACAATTAATTTGATGAAAAATTGCACTAAGTGTGTGAGATGTTAATGTAACAACACTAAGTGCACGATACGTTACAAAGATTTAGCACTGAGTGTGTGAGCTCGCTGATCCTTTAAAGGAATCAAGTTATATTTGTGAAATTTAATTTAAATGGTCAGGCATGACTATCTTGATATTTACTTAAGTTGAGGTTAGAGAAACTCTCAAAACTTACTGTAAACATCTACGATTCAATCAAGGAATACATGTGAATACAAAAGAAATATTTGACTTGGTAATGACATAATGTGACTATGAGCATTCGACTTTATGGATATTAAGGAAAGAATTTTTTTTTATATGCCTATGTGGTTTTGAGAAATTCGGTCATACATTTAATGCATGTATATGAGATTATTTCATGACACCTTGGTCTAGGAGATTATGTATGGATAAGACATGTGTTCATGTTATTTGGCTTGAGTAGTTTAAAGCTGTCTTCCAAATGGGTTATATGACATTCGGTCATGGTAGTATTTATTAAAGGATAAGCATAAAAAGATATGCGATTCACATGTTGAAATCTAATGGTGTTTTGGTTATGTATTATGTTGAAGTTTAAATAAGTTGGTAATATTCTTGAGTTGATCCTTTTGCTTAAAACTTACTAAGCTTAATTAGCTTACTATGTATTTGCTTATTCTATTTTATAGATTTTGGAAATCAAGCTACGAGCTCGAGAATTGTTAGCAAAGCCCATCACACTATCTACTGTTTCGATACTTAATAGTAGAACTCAAGTTATGGCATGTATAGGCTGAAAACTATTTTTTTTTTAAATATAGACCTTGTTATGTATAAATGCCATCCGAACATGGCTTATGTTCTAGGTTGAGTTTGGTTTAAGTTTTGTGAGTACAATGAGCCTACTTTTGTTTAATAAGTCAAATGCTATACATGGTAATAAATCTTTTGCTATGATTTCATATCAATGTTAATTATTGAACCCGAATATGGTAAGAATGGGCATGGCTATATTGCACACGTACTCGGTTTTGAATTTTGTTTGTACTATGAATTTATTTGTTTGTTAATTTGGGTGTTGTATTCGATCATAAATCATGTAACATGATTTCTTATCAAAGCTACTTCTTGAATGGTGTCTTAGCATCTGGCTATACTTACATGCTTTGATTCATAATTTGGGATTGGTATGTGTCAATGCATGCTTCCTATGTATATGGATAAACACATTTACTAAGCTCATTTGGCTTTGGGCATTCTTAGATATAGTGTGTAACACCCCAAACCTAGCCTAAACTAAGTTGTGTTCCCTAGTTACTAAGTCTGATGGTGAGTTTTGTAAAGCAGCGCTTTGGGTTAATTAAAATTTCCGGTTTATTTGATAACTAGCCTACTCTCTATCCGTTTGTTACACGCTTCATTTTAGAACTATTATCTAGTTTAACCGGTTGTATCGCAAGGTTGGTTTTGAAAACTTAAGTTTAATTTTGAAAACGTGTGTCGTTGTAGATGAAATACGTCATGCATAAGTAAAGTAATAAACCTCAAATAAAATAGTTAAAGCGGCCTTATCACAAACCCCAAAAATAAAAGTAAAACATGTAATTAAAAATGTGAAATAATAAAGCAAGTTTTAAACCCAGTTTAGTCCTCGTGGCCACATTGAATCCCTCCTAGCTCCAAGTCACGAACTAGGGCTCACCTGCAAGGATGGAAAGAAAAAGGGTGAGTTTGGAAAACTTAGTGTGTGCAGAAGCCCATCCCAAGCCCAAATTGGCTCGAGCCTACTGGGCCTAAGCCCTATCCAGTTCAGTCAGAAACTGGGCCGAAGCCCTGTTCAGATAACAGTAAACTGGGTCGAAGCCTTATTCAGATAACAGTATGGCCCATAGGCCCAGAATAGAACAGTACAGAATAACAGTATGAATGCAAGCCCATATCATGTGGGGAGACTGCTCGACCCACCCAACCGCTACACACCACCCGTACCAGCTAACATACCATGTGGGGAATAACTCAACCCACCCAACCCACACACCATAGTCGCAGCATCACTGCTCAGATAAACAGAACAACGTGGTAAAGCCCCTTTCAGAAAATAGTACGAGGCATAGCCCTTTTCAGAAAACGTGGCAGTGCGACTCACACTTCCTCTAATATCAACCCAACCCATGCAACAGATATACATATGCCATGACATACAGTAACAGTGACAATCGGATTAAGCAGTATAGTCAACTTTAGCCCTAGGGGCTATTATTATCAGTCTTAAGCATGTTACAGTCACTAACAGTCTTTATTTTTTTCTTAGCAGTCAATTTATTAGTGTTTAATAGTTTCAACTACTGGGCCCTAAATCCTCTAATGGGACCCACATAGCCTATTGATCACTTAAGCCCATTTATTCCAAATTTAGTTTTCAGTTACCGATTTGAGTAGTTTTAAGTTTGCAACCATCAAAATACTCATAAAACTTATTCTTACCCAAATGGGCCCAAAAGCCCATTGGGCCCTCATTTGGCCCACCGAGGCCCAATATACCTAAGTGCGTGAAATTACGCACTCGACTCACCAACCAGTAGCGATTCCAACTCTATCATACTCCTTTCGACTCGAGAGCATTCGTACGCTCACAAGCCCTCGAAATGCCAGATCTTTGGCATTTCAGCTTTTCAACTTTTGCCGATTTGAACCATAGAGGGATGTTCGATACACACACCTTTTTGCAATTTCATCGACGAAATCCTCTACGTGCTTTATCCTATAATCCATCATTAATAGATTAGCCAAAGAAACTACGAAAACCGATGCTAAGATCCCTTACCATATTCGGCCACACCCTTAATGACCATAAAGTTCTCACCTTGACGACTCGGATGCCCCAAATCTAGATCCGGTTGAATCGATGCCTTCAGTTCCTCAATGGCTCTCCTCTTTCGCTAACTAACACGAAAAAAAAACCAAGATACAACACTATGTTACCCATAGACCAAGTCGACAAAGCCCCTAAGGACTTAGGGGTGTTGGCTTCTCCTTAGATTTTAATAAACGAATGTACCCAAGGTTTCGATCACTTACCGATGACTTTACTTGATGAGTATCGCTTCTACGCTCTCTCTAAACAAGATCTATGGTAGATCTACCACCAAACGACAGTAGAGAAAAAGGATCTAGGATGCTCGGCTTTTAGATCTATAACAAAATGTCCTTGTCATTTAAGCAATAGGATAGGTGGAGTGATTCGGCAAAAAGAAGAGATGAAAGGCTAGGGGTTCGGCTTTTGATAGATTCAAGAGAAGAAAGAGTGGCTGATTTCGGTCAAAATGCAAACGACCAAGGGGATGGTTTCGGTCAAATATGTATTCAGCTAAGGTGTGGTTTCGGACAAAAGCTTTGTCGACAGAGGTTGAAGAAAAGAGAAAGAAGAAGATGGATTTGGCTTAAGTGGATTTGCAATGGAACAGAATCGACTTGAAGAGAGAATAAAAGGGTAGAGCCGATTCAAGGTGCAAAAGAAAGAAAAGAAGAAAGAAAACAAAGTGGTTTCGGGCAACGAGTGAATTTGGCAATAGGGGTTTCTTGAGTGTAAATTACGGCTACGAGGTCAGAAAAGAAGAGGGAAAACAGCAAAAGAGGAATAAGATGATAACCCTAAAGCTCTATACACAATCGGCAAACACAAGGACTTACTAACCTAGAGAATTCGGCACATCTAACCTTGAATTGCTGAAAATTCCATACCTTGTTTTGGGGTGCCAAATTTGCAATAAACAGAGTCCTATGACCGGCCACTACTCTCTCTTAAATTCAAATGTCCTAAATTCTCTCCTCAATTCACTCTCCTGAGCAGTTTGAACTCTTTATGACGGAGTTTTACTTAAGTACCAACACTTGACCACACATGCACATAAAAATAAAAACACTGAAGCTTACCTTGCGACTCGAACCATAGATCTCATACACCTCTTAGGCGCCACTTTTTTAGGAGCTTAGTGGCGCCCATTGCCACTTCGCCAAAGCTCTTCTCATGACAATTTCTACTTAGTTTTTCTTAAAAGCCCTCTTGACCATGTTCCTGCTTTCACTAAAAACATACTTTGCTATTTTTATCAGATTTCAATCGGAGTTTGGGCCTCCTCAAGGCCCACTAACATGCTCAAACGCAAAAACAACAATCAGAACACACAATTTTAAAACTTCACCAAAATCACACTAAACCCAAGAAATCCTGAAATTCAAGGCGTTACAACTCTACCCCCTTAAAGAAATTTCAGCCTCGAAATTTATCTGTTCCAAATAACTGAGGGTATTGTTGACGCATGATCTCTTCTTACTCCCACGTAGCCTCTTCTCTCCCATGGTTGCGCCATAGCATCTTTACCAATGGAACGGTCTTCTTCGTCAATACTTTCACTTCACGATCTAAGATTTGCACAGGCTTTTCCTCGAAGGTCAAATCAGTATTAACTACAATCTCTTCTACTGGTACAATATGTGAAGGATCTGACCGGTACTGTTTTAACATAGACATATGAAACACGTCGTGAATACGGTCTAACTCTAGCGGCAACTCCAACTGATATGTTACCGATCCAATTCGCTTGAGAATTCGATAAGACCCAATAAATCGCGGACTTACCCTTTCTACCAAATCTCAAGATCTTCTTCCATGACGAAACCTTTAGAAACACCATGTCCCCAACAGCGTACTCAATTTCCTTATGCTTAAGGTCAGCATATGACTTTTGCCTATCAGATGCCTCTTTTAACCGGTCCCGAATCAGCTTAACCTTGGTTTCTGTATCTACTACCAACTCTGGTCCAAGAACTTGGCACTCTCCTAACTCTGTCCAACATGAAGGCATACGACATCTTTGCCCATAAAGTGCCTCATATAGAGCCATCTGTTTACTTGCTTGATAAATGTTGTTGTATGCGAATTCTGCTAATGGCAAATAGTCTTCCCAACTACCATGAAAGTCGATAACACATCCTCTCAGCATATTTTGTAACACTTGAATGACCCTTTCAGACTGACCATCTGTCTGAGGGTGAAATGCGGTACTGAAGTCCAATCACGTACCCAACGCCTCATGTAGCTTCTGCCAGAATCAAGATGTAAATCTAGGATCTCGATCAAAATTTATCAAAATGAGCACCCCATGCAGATGCACTATCTCAGCCACGTACAACTTGGCCAACTTCTGAATCGAGTAATCGGTTCTAACCGGTATAAAATGAGCAGATTTCGTCAATCTATCCACGATTACCCAAAAAGAGTCTTCCTTTAAGGGTGTCAAAGGCAACCCACTCACAAAATCCATCGTTACTCTTTCCTATTTCCACTGCGGAATCTTCACTGGTTGCAACAGTCCAGATGGCAACTGGTGCTCAGCTTTAACTTACTGACACATCAGACACTTCCCCATGAATTCAGTCACCTCTCGCTTAAGTTTGGGCCACCAGTACACCTCTTGCAAATCTCTATACACCTTATTACCTCCAGGGTACATAGCACAAGGTCCACCATGAGCCTCACTCAAGATCAACAGCCTCAAATCAGAGTCCGTAGGAATACAAACTCTTCCACAGAAACAGGGAACCCCATCAGAATTTAGCCCAAAATCCTCACTCTCACCATTCTTAACTTGTTGAAATCGAGGAATTAATGAATCATCCTTCAACTGCAACTCTTTAATTTTCTCGGTCCAAGTCGGTCTTTCTTGCAACTCTGCTAACAAGCTCCCATCATCATACAAACTTAAGCGAGCAAACATAGCCCGTAACTCAGCAACAGTCCTTCGGCTCAGTGCATCAGCCACTACGTTAGCCTTGCCTGGGTGGTACTCAATCGAATAGTCGTAATCTTTTAGCAACTCTATCCATCTTCGTTGCCTAAGATTCAACTCCTTTTGAGTCAATAGATATTTGAGACTTTTATGGTCAGTGTATATAATACAGTTTTCCCCATACAAATAGTGTCTCCATATTTTCAATGCGAATACCACCGCTGCCAACTCCAAATCATGCGTAGGGTAATTCGCTTCGTGAGGCTTGAGTTGTTGCGAAGCATAAGTGACCACCTTACCCTCTTGCAGCAATACACAACCTAACCCCACGTGCGAAGCATTACTATACACAGTGAAGCCCCTCTCAGATTCTGGCTGAATTAACACTGGCGCCTCAGTCAACACTCTTTTTAGCTTGTCAAAAGCTTCTTACTACTTCTCTGTCCATACAAACGCTATTCCCTTCCGTAACAATTTCGTCAACGGTGCCGCGATTAAAGAAAACCCCTCAACAAATCTTCTGTAATAACCTGCCAAACCCAGAAAACTACGAATTTCTGATACCGACCTTGGTGGTTTCCAGTCCAGAACTGCCTCAATCTTTTGAGGATCTACTCTAATCCCCTCAGCTGAAACAACATGACCCAGAAAAGTCATTTCTCGTAGCTAGAATTCACACTTACTAAATTTCGCATACAGTTACTTTTCTCTCAAAACTTGTAGAACAATACGAAGATGCTCATCATGCTTCTTCTCCGTTTCCGAATATATCAATATATCGTCAATGAAGACCACCACGAATCGATCTAAGTACGGTTGGAACACTCGGTTCATTAAATCCATAAAAGCTACAGTTGCATTCGTCAATCCAAATGGCATAACCAAAAACTCGTAGTGACCATAACGAGTTCTAAATGCCGTCTTATTGACATCTACCTTCTTTACCCTTAATTGATGGTATCCAGATCGAAGGTCGATCTTAGAAAACACTAAAGCTCCTCTAAACTGGTCAAACAAATCTATTCTCGGTAGAGGGTACTTATTCTTTATCGTCAGTTTGTTCAACTGGCGATAATTGATGCACATACGCATCATTCCATCCTTCTTCTTCACAAACAGGACCGGTGCTCCCTATAGAGACAGACTCGGTCTAATGAAGCCCCTATCTAATAATTCTTGAATCTGAGCTTTCAGTTCCACTAGCTCTATTGTTGCCATTCTGTAAGGTGCAATGGACATTGGAGCTGTTCCAGGCAATAGATCGATCCCAAACTCAACTTCTCGGTTAGGAGGTAATCCAGGTAGCTCCTCAGGAAAAACATCTTGAAACTCATTAACAGTTCTAACAGTCTCTACTGTCACACTTTCAGATTCAATTTGACTAACGAATGCCAAATATGCCTAGCAACCCTTGCGCATTAGCTTTACAGCCCTTAAGGCCGAAACCACGTTGGACAAATAATCCCTTCATTCTCCAATAACCATTACCTCCTCGCCCTCGGTTGTTCTCAACACCATCCTCTTAGTCGCGCAATCCAACGTCGCCTTGTGATTAGTTAACCAGTACATACCCAAACTCAGGTCGAATTCTCTAAAAGGTAATTCCATCAAGTCTCCCAAAAAGATTCTACCTTGAGTCTCTAAAGGCACATCCCTAAAGAGTTTATCTACCCTAACCGTGTGACCCAGAGGACTAATTATAGTTACCCCACTTACGGTCTCCTCAGAGTGCACACCCAACGACCCAGAGATCTCACAAGCAACATATGAATGGGTAGAACCCACATCAATCAGAGCAGTATATGACATACTAGATATCAAGAACGTACCAGTTATAACATCAGGTGTGTCACCATCCACTCAGTGACGAGCAGCATACACCAAGGCTGGTTGATGAGCCGCAGCATTACCAGCACCCTTGCCAGGTGCCCCACGACCACGTCCATTACCGTTGCCCCCTCTACCTTGACCACAACTCCTTGTTGGTGGCAATCCTCCTCACACAGGCTGAGCAACCCTCTGATCAACAGCTTGATTCTGAGCTGGCCTCTGTGGACAATCTTTTACTTGGTGCTCCATAGACCCACATCGAAAACAAGCTCTACTACGCTTCCTACATTCACCCAGAAGTACCCTACCACAGTCCCTACAAGGCTATGGTCTCACAGTATTTACCGGTACAGTTCGAATTGGTTCCTCCACTCAAGCTCTCTTAAAGTTCCTGTTTGCAGCACCCGATGGTATAGAATCTCTCTTAAAACGGTTGCGATCTCTATCGTGATTCTGTCGTTCAGCTCGCTTCACTTCCTCGGCTATCTTATCCTTCTCTACCAGTGTAGCAAAGTCGCGCTCCCTCTGTAGCGCTATCAGCACCCTCAACTCATCTTTGAGACCATCCTCGAAACGAACACTACGCTCATAATCAGTGGAAACAATACCACTAGCATACCGGCTCAATCGCAGAAACTCTGCCTCATATTCAGCAATAGTCTTACTGCCTTGGGTCAGGTTCAGGAATTCCTTCCTATGCGCATCCACATAGCTAGCTCCAACATATTTCGCTGTAAATGACTTCTTGAACAATTCCCATGTTACCCCCTCAGCTGGAGTACCTTCTCTCACGGCACCGCTCCTTTTAACTTCTTCTCCACTGAGTAGTCCAGATCATCCATTATTCGCTCTGTGGCTTCCAGCCAATACTCAGCCACATTTGGGGCTACTCTAGATATGCCCCTAAAAACCTCAGCCCCGTTAGCCCATAGTCGTTTAGAAATAGACCCTCTTGTCACAGTTCCCGTGCTTGCCCTAGCGACCCTTTCTAACACCCTCAGCATGTCTTGGGACAAAGCGTCGTCCCCTGTAGCCCTATCATAAGATCCAGTCTCCGTCGCTGGCAGAGCTCGCACTTCCTCAGCTGGCATGTGTCCAGAAGATGAAGATCCAGCTTGAGTACTACCTCAGCCTTGCCCACGAGTGGCTCTCGTACTCTTATCGACTTATCTAATTTATGAATTTTATGACATTAGTTTGATGTTGCAGTTCTTTATTACAGAATATTTTATGAACAGATAAAGTGTCAGAGTTGTTTTCGCACAATCGTAATCTGGCTACTGTCTCTGTTTCCTAGAGTTTAGTTTACCCTACAGCCTTAGTATTGTAGTTTTAATACTACCTTATCTACAGTATCATATCAAAGGCTCAGTTCTATCTACAGCATTATTTCAGTATAGTACAGAAATACTTATAGACTTGGTGCCGGGGATTCAATGTGCCACATCTCAATTTATCAGATTTCAGAAAAACTCAGAAAGATTTAAATCTTTTAAAATCAATGTCTCAAAACATTTTGATTTAAAGAAGGAAAATTTGAAGAAAAATCTTTTTAAAACTAAAATTTTCTGAAAATCTGATTTTCCAAAAATACCCTTCTAGATTCAAAAATTTTGAAAATCCCTTTTTGGGCCCAATCCACAGCCGAGTTGTTGCAACCTGGTTCTGATACCACTAAATGTAACACTCCAAACTTGGCCTAACGTTATGGCCAAATTCGGTGTGCTACATCACCTAAACTAAGTCGCGTTGCCTAATTACTAAGTTTGATGGTGAGTTTTGTAAAGCAGTGCTTTGGGCTAATAGAAATTCCCGGTTTATTTGATAACTAGCCTACTCTCTATCCGTTTGTTACACGCTTCATTTTAGAACTATTATCTAGTTTAACCGGTTGTATTGCAAGGTTGGTTTTGAAAACTTAAGTTTAATTTTGAAAACGTGTGTCATTGCAGATGAAATACGTCATACATAAGTAAAGTAATAAGCCCCAAATAAAATAGTTAAAGTAGCCTTATTACAAACCCCAAAAATAAAAGTAAAACGTGCAATTAAAAATGTGAAATAATAAAGCAAGTTTTAAACCCAGTTCAGACCTCGTGGCCACTCTGAATCCTTCCCAACTCCAAGTCACGAACTAAGGCTCACCTGCAAGGATGGAAAGAAAAAGGGTGAGTTTGGAAAACTCAGTGTGTGTAGAAGCCCATCCTAAGCCCAAATTGGCTCGAGCCTACTGGGCCTAAGCCCTATCCAATTTAGTCAAAAACTGGGCCGAAGCCCTGTTCAGATAACATTAAACTAGGCCGAAGCCCTATTCAGATAAGAGTATGGCCATTAGGCCCAGAACAGAACAGTACAGAATAACAGTATGAATGCAAGCCCATATCATGTGGGGAGACTGCTCGACCCACCCAACCGCTACACACCACTTGTACTAGCCAACACACCATGTGGGGAATAACTCAACCCACCCAACCCACACACCACAGTCGCAGCATCGCTGCTCAGATAAATAGAATAACGAGGCAAAGCCCCTTTCAGAAAATAGTACGAGGCATAGCCCTTTTTAGAAAATGTGGCAGTGCGACTCACACTTCCTCCAATATCAACCCAACCCATGCAACTGATATACATATGCCATGACATACAGTAACAGTGACAATCGGATTAAATAGTATAGTCAACTTTAGCCCTAGGGGTATAATAGTCATTTCACACCTAGGGGTAAAATAGTAATTTCTCACCCTAAGGAGTATTTCAGTCATTTACACTATTAGAATCAGTCTTAAGCATGTTACAGTCACTAACAGTCTTTATTTTTGTCTTAGCAGTCAATTTATCAGTGTTTAACAGTTTCAACTACTAGGCCCCAAATTCCTTAATGGGCCCCATATAGCCTATTGATCACTTAAGCCCATTTATTCCAAATTTAGTTTTCAGTTACCGATTTTAGTAGTTTTCAGTTTGCAACCTTCAGAATACTCATAAAACTTATTCTTACCCAAATGGGCCCAAAAGCCCATTGGGCCCTCATTTGGCCCACTGAGGCCCAATATAACCAAGTGCTCAAAATTACGCACTCGAGTCACCAACCAGTAGCAATTCCAACTCCATCATACCCCTATCGACTCGAGACCATTTGCACGCTCACAAGCCCTCGAAATGCCAGATCTTCGGCATTTCAGCTTTTCGACTTTTACCGATTTGAACCATAGAGGGATGTTCGATACAGACACCTTTTTACAATTTCACTGATGAAATCCTTTACGTGCTTTATCCTACAATCCATCATTCAAATGATTAGCCAAAAAACTACGAAAACTGATGCTAAGATCCCTTACCATATTTGGCAACACCCTTAATGACCATAAAGTTCTCACCTTGACGACTTAGATGCCCCAAATCTAGATCCGGTTGAATCGATGCCTTCAATTCCTCAATGGCTCTCCTCTTTTGCTAACTAACACAAAAAAGAACCAAGATACAACACTATGTTATCCATAGACCAAGTCGATAAAGCCCCTAAGGACTTAGGGGTTTCGGCTTCTCCTTAGATGTTAATAAAGGAATGTACCCAAGGTTTCGATCACTTATCGATGACTTTACTTGATGAGTATCGCTTCTACGCTCTCTCTAAACAAGATCTATGGTAGATCTGCCACCAAACGACAGTAGAGAAAAAGGATCTAGGATGCTCGGCTTTTAGATCTATAGCAAAGTGTCCTTGTCGTTTTAGCAATATGATAAGTGGAGTGATTCGGCAAAAAGAAGAGATGAAAGGCTAGGGGTTTAGCTTTTGATAGATTCAAGAGAAGAAAGATTGGCTAATTTTGGTCAAAACGCAAACGACCAAGGGGATGGTTTCGGTCAAATAGGCATTCAGCTAAGGTATGGTTTCGAGTAAAAGCTTTATCGACAAAGGTTGAAGAAAGGAGAAAGAAGAAGATGGATTCGGCTTAAGTGGATTTAAAATGGAACAGAATTAGCTTGAAGAGAGAATGTAAGGGTAGAGCCAATTCAAGGTGCAAAAGAAAGAAAAGAAGAAGTATGAGAAGAGAAGAAAGAAAACAAAGTGGTTTTGGTCAACAAGTGAATTCAGCAATAGGGATTTCTTGAGTGTAAATTGTAGCTACTAGGTCAAAAAAGTAGAGGGAAAACAACAAAAAAGGAATAAGATGACAACCCTAAAGCCCTATACACAATCGGCAAACACAAGAACTTACTAACCTAGAGAATTCGGCACATCTAACCTTGAGTTGCTGAAAATGCCATACCTTATTTTGGGGTGCTAAATTTGCACTAAACAGAGTCCTATGACTGGCCACTACTCTCTCTCAAATTCAAATGTCCTAAATTCTCTCCTCAATTCACTCTCCTAAGTGGTTTGAACTCTTCATGACGGAGTTTTACTTAAGTACCAACACTTGACCATACATGCACATAAAAATAAAAAACATTGAAGCTTACTCTGCACAATAGAGTAGTTATTTTACTCCTTTGGTGGGTAAGTAGAGAAGTTTGAATCGGTCTTAGAGATTTTTGAGGAGGGATTTGGGGGAGGTAATCTTGGAGGTTAGGAGAAAATCAAGGAAGGATTTGAATGAGGACTTTGAACACTCAAGAATTTCAGCTAAGGGGAAAATTGGTTCATTTTTTATTTTGGAGTGTTGATTTTGGTAGTAGCCGTTTTTTGCTAAGAGGAGTCCTCTCGTTTTTCTTCTCTCTTTCTATCTTTCTTTTTCCAATTGGTTTCAAGACTATTTGTTCTCAGTCTTACTCTGCATTTTAGCTGAATCTGGGTTACCATTTAGGAATCTCTTCGAGTGTTGGAGTTAATTTGTACACTCAAGAATTTCGGCTCAGGAGAAAACTGGTTCATTTTCGGTTTTGGAGTGTTGATTTTGGTAGTAGCTGATTTTTGTTAAGAGGAGCCCTTTCGTTTTTCTTCTCTCTTTCTGTCTCTCTTTTGCCTATTGGTTTCAAGACTATTTGTTCTCGGTCTTACTCTGTGTTTTAGCCGAATCTGTGTTACCATTTAGTCATCTCTTCGAGTCATATCTACCCATTTTATTGTGTCGAACCTACTTTCTTAACTTTTACCGATTTCTCCCTTCTCTCCCTCCTTCTAGCTTAGGCCAAATTTAGGCTGCTTTCTTTTGTGCCATTCCCATCTTCTTCCCCTCTTTCAAGTAGTGGCTGACTACTCCTTCTTCTCCATCTCAAACTCTTTTTTTCATTTTAGCTTGATTAAACTGATTCTTTGTTTTTTCAACTCATACACTCTTCATTCCGATTTCATGTTGACAAGCGATCTCTGACAATTCGTAAGTGAACTCAACTTTCTTTTGTTCTTACTAATCTCTTAAAAGTCACCATTCTCCTACACTCTTGGAAAGCTGAACATTCTTTTCTCCATCTTGATTATCTTATTCTTGAATCTTTTACTTTTTCTTATTTTCTTCATGTTATGGTGTTTCAGTGAATTCCTTGATTCACGGAGGTGTGATAGGGTGCAAGTGATACTGTAGCAACCAAAATTCTCCATCGTCACAATAAAAGGTAACATTGTATATGGGTTATGGTGATCGAGTGGGGTGTGTTGACTGACATCCTTGTTCTTGGCCAAATGCTACTACCCCTACTATTGGGTGGTGTTTTTTCAGTAGTTGATTTGTGTGATGGTTGGTTTAGGCTAAGAGTTGAGAAGGCTATTAACCCCAATTTGCTGGTGAGCTATTGGAATACCTTGATTGGATGTAGGTTGGTGCTCGAAGGCTTTTCACAAGGGTTCGCCAATGGGTGTGTACTCACACTGCTCAAACTGTAGAATGGTTAAAAGTTGAAAAGCTGAAAAGCCCAAAGTACGACAACGATTGCTGCACGTGTGGAAAGTTTGATATGATGGTAGAGGCCAGCATGAGCGACCGAATGGGCTTAGGCCGTATTGGGCTGAAATGGGCCATGTGGGCCCAATGGGCTTATGGGCTTGTAGGCCCTACACGGGTATTTGTCATTGGACTTGTGGGAATTAATAGACTGGCTGTGTCATACACATGGCCATGGTTAAATCTGGCCTAGTGGGCCATATGAACATGTGGGCCCCACTTAGGCCATGTAATGGGCTTTGGGCCCAATTGTACTTTTTCATTGCAAAAGGTTGCATAAGTCGCACAAGATGACTATGGACCTATAGATGGGTCAGTAAGTGTAACACCCTTAACCCGTATCTGTCGATGGAATGAGGTTACGAGGCATTACCAAACAATGCACAACCTTTGTATAATCACAAATACTTTAGGGTCATATTCGAGATGCATACATTTAACCTCATTAACAAATCATGAATTATAGTTTATAAACTTATAACAATACTTCATTAATAAATCAAAGTCATTATAATAATTTAACAAATCCAAAAGACAAAATAAAGCTTAACAATAACATAAACGTACAATCACATATATGTCAAATATCCATATAAATATATTTAGCACCTCCATAATCGACTTAAAAGCAACTTTTCTTAACAAAAATTAACAATTAACATATGATAACTTAAGAACACGTAATAACGAAATTCACATCTAACCCTTTTATCATCATCTAACATAACTTACTATTCATTTGGTTATTTTCAAATGATTAGCCAAACATGAACATACAAGTACACCTTTTAGCCGAACTAACCAAAATTAAACATACCAAGTAACTTTAACAAAGCAAACAAATAACCCATATCATATGCATAATTGACATAAGGTAACATTCTTAAACTGAATCTTCCCAAACATATAACATTCAATAGCATAATTTCTTAATCAAAAACCGTATTACAAATTATATACATATAGTGAAATATGCCCAATTCATACATCATATAACTAAACGCATAACTAAATGCATATCCCTCAATCATTTTATACAACCAAATTCTCAACCCACATATACTCAATCAATGTATCAATTCAATACATAATAACTCATACTAATTTAACCAATCAAACTTCCAAGACATCTAAATATCGCATAGCATAAACATAACTTATCATTACAAACCAAATCATCATAAACTTACGTTTATGTACCGAACCATAATTAGCTCACTATCATTATCCATATCTATTTTGTCATCAGAAATTATACCCATATAATTCATCTATAAATATATGCAACAACCAAATCATCCAAACCTTGATTTAACACAAATCATGTATATTTCTTTTCTATTTATAAGTCCTAGCCAAATCAAGTAAAACTAAATCATCTAAACAAAACATACACATCTTTCGTTCAGAGCTTAATGACAGCCTTAAATTGACCCTAGTCAAAATGTGGTTTCGGGACCACAAAACCGGGTCATAAGAATAATTTAATATTTATTTTTATGCCTATTATATGTGTCAATTCATGTGTGTGACATCTTTGGTGATTTAATTTAGTCTGATAATAGTGAATTGCACTTAAAAAGGTTTAATTATGAACTTTGAAAATATGCTAGGTGAATGTGTAATGGTCAAATAATTGCATGTTGTAAAAACATGGCCTTGCATGTCAAAATTCCCCTTTTTATCTATAGTGGCCAGCCAACCAACCTAATGATGATGTTTTGGTTATTTTTATTTTGTATTTTAGTTAATATCTATGCATATTATGTGAATAAAATAAAAGTGAATTATTATATTATGAAAATTTGGAGGAAAAACCAATGTTAGGCTATTTCTTCTTCTTCTTGCCGTGAGTTGAGAAAGAAAAGAGAAACTTATGGAGCTTAGGGTATTCGACTAGTTAAGGCTTCAAATAAGGTAAGGTTCATGTATTTTCTTTGGATTTTTGTGAAATTTGGTTGGTTTTGAAGCTCACAACAAGACCCATGTATTAGTTTTTGTGATTTAAATCCATGAACCATTCGGTCATGGTTTCATGTATTGAATTCATAAAGTGTTGATGATGCTTGATGATAAGTGATTAGGGATGTTTATAAATTAATTAAATTTGGTCATGAGTGACATATATGGGTAATTAGCATTCGGTTAATGTGTTTGAGTAAGGATTGTAATTGGGATTTATGATTTTGGAAATCCTCAATGTGAAATTGATGAAGGAATGCTTAGAGTTTAGATTAAGGTTGAAAATTTGTATGAAATTGAATTTGTGTGTTAATTTGAAGTTCTTGTTGCTTGGTTCGGCCAAATTGTCTCAAGACATTCAGTTATGTTAAGATTTGGGGGAGTGAATTGTTTTCTTTCTGTTTTATTAAACATAGAAGAATAAGTGAAGCCCGAATGTGGTTTTTAAGTATTAGAAATTTAGTTGGAATTTTGTTAAATTATTTAAGTGATGCTGAATGTAGCTATATTAAAGTAAATGAAGACGTTAAATGCATTATGTGTTTATGCATCCATTCGGTTAAATTGATGATATTAAGTTGATTGGTAAATTTGAAATTGCTATTAGGGAATAAGTATGTGTGAGATTAATAAAATGTTTTGTGAATGGGTTATGGACATTCGGTTAAGGGAGAGTATTTGTAATTAAAGGTTTATGAGCTTAAATTGAACAATTGTTGTTTTGAGTGACATAATTTGCAAAGGAGAGTACTCGGCCACGGTAAAATGCATGAGGATGTAATGTTTGATGTTCCAATTGATATAATTATGTTTTGAAGGTTGGTTATATTATTTTGATCTAGGCCAAATGAGTTGATTGAATTAGATACACTTTAATTGAAAGACAAAAGGGTAACCTTAGTAAAGTCCTTATTCGGCCATGTAATTTAGATGATTGGGATGCTTTGATTTAATTCATGATAGCATTTGGCATTGGGTCTTAGGAGGATTTGCCATAATGGACTAAATGTTTAATTATTAGTATATGCATGTACAAAAGTCTAATGTACTTAATTGATAAGTATGAGATAAGGATTTGAATGACATGTATATGTTTCTAAGGTATTTATGAGTATATATGTATATATGTGCTTAAAATGTGATTGATAGCCGAATGTTGGGTACTTGGTAAAGTGAATGTCTTAGTATAGAATAATTATACATGTGTTTCATGGTATTCAGCCAACATGAGATATGGATAAAATTGTGTCGTAGACAGTATAAGAGAGTGTTTAAAGGTTATTGTGATATATATGTATTTGGCCAAATGTGTGTATGTGCCAAGGGAAGTATATGTGTTTCTTATTTTTTTAAATGAAAGTCTAATAACCAAATGAGATGTATGAATAAGGTTTAACAATAGTTAAATTGTTCAATTTAGCTCACGAGCTCAAGAAACCAAATCCGGATAGGGGAAATCTAAACTAATCGAGTAGAAGATCTGTAGTTGTTCAACGACCGTCGAGGTAAGTTCTTGAGGGTTTAAATTAAAATGCTTATGTTAAATGATGGAAGAAATGAAATGAACCTCTATAATATGAGCATAGAATGATAATTTCCGAATGTAAATTGATTAAGTAGCATATGTGATTGATAAAGTTACGATATGTTACATGCATATTTAAGTGAAAATATGTGTGGAAGTGTGATATAAAGTATGAAGGTGGGATTTGATAGTATAAGCCGAATGTGGCATAAATAATTCAATAAGAATTTTGAATGTGGAATGAGTACTGAATGTATTATAAGAGGGATTATGGTTTAATGCTATAAAGTGAGTGGAAATACTAATATGATTGGGAAATTGAAAAAGGAAATTGAGACTTTAGTAAATTTAAGTGTTTAAACATAAGTATTAGTGAAAGTAACATGCTATATCTTGATAATTAAATGTCTCGTATTACATATGTGTATTATTGAATAATACGTGCATATGGAGTAAAATCTATATAGTTGACATGAGTAAAGTATCAAACGGTGAGTGTGATGTGGAAATGCCATAATGGTTGTGCTTTATTTGTCAAATGGCAAAGATGGAAAGAAATGTATAAGATATGTATATGTAGGGTGGCCGAAATTGCTAATGTTGAATATATGTATGTTATATATATATGTGTGTGTACTTAGTGAGGTCAAATGACTAATGAGAATGTTGAATGGCCTAATGGTTATTATAAAATGAAACAAATTATGTGTTATATGAGTAAGTGAGAATAAAAGTATCATCCTAATTAAAACGTTTGTGTTATGTGAATATTAAAAGTATATGAAATAATATGTGGATAACTTTGTGGATTGACTATCGTACGATATTACTCGGGTCTATAATCGAGTAAATCTCGTGCTGGTATTATATCTGAGTTTAATGTCCCGCAGGCTTAATACTGATGAATTAAGTAAGATTATGATTTTGAATGTTCGCAGTAAATTACCATCAAGTAAGTACCATACATTTAAGATGTTCAGGTACGTATTACCTCCTCGTTTGTAAATTTACCTCAAAGTGAATCATTAGCATCAAAGAAAAATGTATATGTGATTGATGATTATATTGCGAAAATGAGGATGACCTAATCGGTCTTAGTATGTTTGTATAATGTAGTATGTGCTAAGTTTTCATGTATGTACTTGTGTACATTCGAGCAACGATTCTGTGAATTATTAGTATTAAAGAATGATACATATGTGGGAATGATTATTATATCTTCGAATAAAGGAATAATCTATTTGGTTAATGGTTGTCAGTATAAGAAAGTATTTGATTTAAATTTATTGTATGAGCTTTAAGTAAAAAAAAAAAAAAAGAAAGTATGTGCTGAAATATCTATATGTAATTGTGCATATTTGGCCAAAAAGGCCTTATGAATTGAGAATGAATTGTATTCGGCTAGATGGGCAAATACAAGGTAAGGATTGTATTCTGTCAACTTACGTATATGTGATAAGGATTATGTTTGGCTCTTTGCGTACCTATATGTAATTCAATACTTGCCATGTTGAAATACTCGAAAGTTTTGATGTGATTATGAACTAAGGAATTAAGTTTTTTATATACATATATATATGTTCATGTATGTGCATGGAACGAGTACATTTGAGCAAGTGATTATGATTATTGAAAGAGTTATACGTTATGCTAAATGAGTAGTGACTCTATGAATCTATTCATGATAGATTATGATATGACTATGTGCTTCCAATTATGGGAACTAAATGCGGTTAAAGTATTATGTTTTAGTTTGATTGATTGAATTAGAAGTAGTAATGAAGCTTTTAGATGCGGAAGAATACATGATCTCAATTTGGATGAAATAGTTAAATTATATGCGTGTGCATGAGGTTTGAACTATTTGATCGGACGATGAAATCTCTTGATATTGTTAAATGTGATTTGTACAAGGTTTAAAACGATGAGTCCTAGTAATGATCAACAATTAAAGATGTTCAGTACATTAAGTTAGCCAAGTATGTATCATGGACTCATATATGATTTTAATTTGATTGAATCAAAAGCATATAAAGTAATGCATATGCGAATATTCGACCATCTTGGTTATTATGGTGAAAGTATATATGTGCTAGCTAGGTGGTGCGTTTATTGAAATTATAGTTCCATATGAAGCTTAGATTAACTACATCAAATAGAAGAAATGGATGACCAATGATATGGAATGAAAACATTTTGTGACATTAAACTCAAGGCCAAAGAAATGTAAATTAAATTATGTGAAATTTTGGTTAGGTATATTCGGTCAAATGGTATCTTACTTAGATTTAAGTACATGAGATAATTGTATTTGATTCATCAAAGTTATTGTTTTGCTTAAGACTTACTAAGCTTATGAAAGCTTACTCTGTTTGTTTCGTGTCTATGTTTTATAGATTGTGGACTCTGACTACCAGCTCGGGGATTGTCAGTGCTTCGTCACACTATCTTCTATGATGGTAATCATGTGATTAGACTTAAACCTATGGCATGTATAGGATAGATGCTAAGCAAAAATGATATTATGAATTTTGTGTATAAGTCACGCGAATGTGGCATCTTATGGAACTTACTTATGTAAGTCTTAAATTCGAACTTTGTTTGCGCATAATAATTAGTAAATTAATGATCTTATTCAAGAAATGTTCAAAATTTTTCTGTCCTGATCCGATTCCTAGTTTCCGGTAATGCCTCTTCCTATTCCGGCGATGGTTACGGGATAGAGGTGTTACATTAACATTCAAACTTTAACAAAATAATTAGCCATTTTCGTATGGCAATTTATTTACATCTCATCCATATTAAATTCAAAAGATGTCATAGCTTATACATGGCATAAACTTTAAGTTTAACTTTTAAAAGTACCAAAAAGGAGGCGATAGTGTGACGAGCTTAAGTAATGATCCCCGAGCACGTAACGATCTCTAGAAGCTATAAAACAGGGCAAACAAATACACATACAGAGTAAGCTAATCTAGCTCAGTAAGTCATTAGCAATTAAAACGTTAAAAAATGATATAATGACTCAATTTAGGTAACTAATCTCTATACTAAAATCACATATATACGTCTTCCCATTTCATTCATTAAATCAACAACTATTTTTTAAGTATAAATTCCATCCATCCTAAAATCAATATATATATAAGCACAAAGCTTTTTATTACTTCAACTATTATAAACTCACGCAAGCCGCATACTTATTTGTATTTAAAAAAAAAAACATTGTAACATTTTAGCATGTATAAAAAATAACATTACATTCATTCAACTCTTTCCTCTTTCATGCATTTCAAAATTTATAATAACAACCACACAGGCTAAACTTAATAACATCAATTAAATAAGTTCAAATATATACCTGTACTACCACCATTTATGACTTTAATAAGCATTTCATATTTCAATGCATAAACTCTTTTGATCATCATGCTCTCAAATAGATTTGCACACTTAGCGCAATTTTTGTTGATTCGGGACTCGCACACTTAGTGCTCGATATCCAACCACCCTTATATTAAGTTTGCAAACACAGTGCTCGATAACCAACCCCTCTCATATTTACTTCGCACACTTAGTGCCACACTCAATTATAATTAACTTACAAATGCACACTTAGTGCCAAGTCTTCTTCACTTGTATACACATATTTTTTATACACTTCTCAACCAATTCTCATATTCAATTATTCTCCTAAATTTCATAACCAATTATTGAAAATATATAGTTCACATATAAATAAAACCAACAGTGTATATTTGCTCACAAACTTACCTTCGATATCAACGGACAAAGATTATCGACTATTCAACGATTTTTGATTTTCCCCAATCCTTGTCTGATATTTTCAATTCTTGATCTAAACATTTTCAAATTGAGTTCATTCAAATACAAATTCATTCAATTTAATCCCAAAACACATAAATGGACAACTTATCATTTTGCCAGTGACATTTCACACTTTTACAAATTAATCCAATTTTCACAAGACACAAAATATGTAGAATTTGAATATACAATGCTAGGGCCGAATCTTCACTAGGCTTATACAAGTCCCTACATTTCATTTATTTCACAATCTAGCCCATCAATTAAATATTTTTTTTTCAATTTAGCCCAAAATACTCAATTTCATCAAAACTTCCAATACAAAATTTAATAATCTAACACATATCTTTTATTTTCTTTCATTAAACCCAAAATCTACCAAGCTATCAACAATGGCAACTCATGAATATCTCATCAAATTCAAAAATTCTAATATGGGTCTAAAAGTATTCAAAGCAACGATCTCAATAATGTAAAAATTAATTAAAACCGAACTCAATTACATACCTTAATTAAGCACACAAGGGCCGAAACTTTTGAAAGCTATTCCTTTCTCTTATCTTTAACATTTGGCCATGGGAAAAGATGAACAAAGTGGCCTTTATTTTATGTTTTAGATTATCAAATGTTATTTCATAAATTACCAAGATAACCTTGTTCAATAAACACCAAAACCAATATAAACAAGGCCATGACCGTCCACTACATAGACTAATGGTCTATTTTCACATAAATACCTTACTTTATAAAAGCATCATCAATTTGGCACTTACCAAATTAATCATCAAATTTTTTATTCTTCGCGATTAAGCCCTTTTTACTAAATCAGCATTCAAATGATAGAATTTTTAAACAAAATTTTCACGCAAGTAAATTCACACATTAAGAACATATAAAATAATATTTAAATTTTTTCTGACTCGGATTTGTGGTCCCGAAACCACCATTCTATTTAGGGACAAAATCAGACTATTACAGTAAGTGTACCTAAACCCCAAAATGAGAAATGATTGTTATGCTCCTGTAGGGTAAAATGTCTATATTACCCCTAAATGATATGTGATTGATATTGTATGCCATTTTCTATGTATGTTTGCATTCATACGTGATATTATGCTGCATAGGGATGGGATGTCGTAAATGGAGGAAGTGATTGATTTGTTAGGGTTGCATAGGTCGCACGACATGACTGTGGATCCACTGATTATAACACCCTAACCCGTATCCATCACTGGATTGGGGTTACGAAGCATTACCAGAAAAGACACCTCTTTTATAGGTTTACATATTCACTTAAGTTACACTCAAGTGCATATATATATATATATATGTACAACATATGGCTATTTAGAACTTAGCATAAAATATAAGTCACCTTAATTATACAAGTCATATGTTGAAATTCAACTGAACCCATATTAAGCATACATCACATTAACAAGTCAATGCACATGCCTTCAAACTCATGTAATAATTACTTAATCCACATAATAATCAAATCATGTAATCAAACTTTAATAGCATTCGAACACTTATAAAAAATAAAACAAATATCTAACATCGTAAATTGTTCATGCATGTTTTAGGCCAACAATTTAAGGTTACTAGCTTTGTGACTATAAAACGATTTATACAAATAAGTTCACAAATAATTGCATTTCATTTTTAAACCACCTATTGGAAATAAGCACTAATATTTTTATCAAATAAGATTCATTCAAGCATACATTATATATGCACAAGACATACTCCTATGTTATAATTTGGAATTACAAAGTGTCTTAAAAACTACTCCAAAGTATGCACTATTAGTTTGACTAGTAATGAACGTATCTAAGTACCTTTACTGAATCAATACATTGCTATAACATTAGCTAAATATCAAGTTAGATTATTTTAAGCAGAACAGTATACATTTTAAAACATAAATTATTTTAATTGCATTTGCTGAACCACAAGGTAACCTAACCTGATAAATCCAAATAACATATCCAACTTGTAACTATTTGGTCAAAACATCATATAGCTATCCTTACCGAATTTAAGCATTTTAAAATTCATTCAAATACATGCATGTTTAATTTAATTGTTTCACTTTGGTACTAAGCCAAAATTAGCATACCAATCCCCAAGTACGAAACATAGCATATAGCACATGTGCTAACATCAACTTTAATCACCCTGAAGCATAGGCGAGTATTCTATAAATTCTATTCATATAATAACACTAGGAAATTATAGGAATCCTGTTTGCCCACATATATGTATTTTTACTTATATATATATATTTTATAACCAAATCAACTATATGCACAACCCAAATTATCAACTATTGCAACATATAATATAGATATCATAAGAATTATCCATCCCAAATTCATAGCATAATAATCAAAATGGACTTAAGCCACAACCAAACAAAGCCAAATTTAAGCAAGGAAATTGAAGCCATTTTCGCATGGCTCATTTACACAACTTCCAAACTTATTCAAAATATAAGCTAGACTATACATGCAATAGGTTCAGGGATTCAGCTCATAAAATATCAAAGATGATCGATAGTGTGATAGGCCTCTCTGACGATTCTACAGCTTGTAACTTTAAATTTGAAACCTATAAAACAAGGTAAGTATGAAAAGACAGAGTAAGCTTTCATAGCTTAGTAAGTCATAATGAAATAACAATTCAAAAGTAAAATCAACTCCTTAAATTTAAACTAAGCCAATTCACTATATCATTGCCATACTTAATCTCAATTTTCACATTCCACGAGCCACACATTTTTAACGTAATTATTACTTTGATTAAATACTTATAAGGCTAAACCTCACAAATTTTCGTCCAACTTTCAAAGCCAAATATCCTTACACATTCAAATATACTTCCAGTTATTTACACGAACTCACAAAATAAGATTTAACTTCATAAACAAACATCACTTATTTGAGAGGTACTCGTGGAAGGGGTATAAGAGGCCGCGACAGATGCTGTGGAAGTGCTAGGGTTGGGTCTTCGGCATCAGGTTATATGCCCAAGTTGGGGCGAGAGAGGCACCGGCTTCACAAATAACTGAGACAGGGTCATACGATCAAGGAGCTGAGGACGACGCTTTGTCCTAAGCAATGTTGAGGATTCTAGAAAGGGTTATTGGGCCCAGTACTAGTATTGGAGGCCGTGGGTCAACTTTAGAACTACTCCGGTCGAATGGGGCTGAGATCTTCAGGGGTGTCGCTAGAGTAGCCCCTAATGTGGCCAAATATTGATCAGAGGCCACAAAAAGAATAATAGATGACCAGGACTGCACCCCTGAGCAAAAACTAAAAGGTGTAGTCTCATTGCTGTGAGAGGAAGCCTATCTGTGGTGGCTTATTGTGAAAGAGGGCACTCAGCTTGACCGGGTAACCTGGGAGTTCTTCAAAGCTGAGTTTTAGGGAAAATATGTGGGCACAAGTTATGTGGATGCCTGGAGGAGAGAATTCTTGAGCTTGACTTAGGGGATAGATCTGTGGTGGAGTACGAAGCGGAGTTCCTACGACTTAGTCGATATGCTCGAGGGATGGTGGCAACAGATTATAAACACTATGTTTGTTTTGAGGGCGGCCTCAAGGATAGTCTTTGGGTACTAATAGCTCTGCAGAAGGAGTGAGATTTTGCTGCATTGGTGAAGAAGGCAAAAATTGATGAGGATGTAAAGTGCATTGAGCACCAAAATCGGGAAAAAGAAAGGGGTAGAAGTAAGAGAGATTCAGAGCCTTCTGGTTTTGTGTAGAGGCTTAAGAAAAGGGCTAGAGTGGATGGGCCAGTTAGAGCTGGCCCCCATATTGCTGCTACTAGGTTACCACCTCATGCTATTTGTGGAAAAGGCCATGTAGGTGAGTGCTAGGGGAGGACAAGAGCTTGTCTAAGTTGCGAATCAATGGAGCACTGTATCAGGGAGTGTCCCAGAAGGCCAGATCAGATGCAAGCTAGGTAATGTACAACTACCGAGGGGTGGTCAGCAGTCGCCGAGAGGCCGTGGGCAGGTCAGGGGTGGAAACAGCTAGACATGTGCTAGACATGTTGAGGCAAGGCAATCGGCTCTGGTGTATGCTGCTCATCATCGAGAGGATGGAGACACCTCAGGTGTGATAACTGGTACGTTCTTTATTCATGAAGTACCTTATGCTGCACTGATTGACATTGGGTCTACACATTTGTATATTGCATGCACTATGATTGAGACTTTGGGTGACATGTTTGAAATTACAGCAAATGAGGTTACTGTATTGAGTCATTTAGGGCAGTCTGTGAAAGTGAACAAGCTATTTAGTGATGTACCTTTGGCAGTTCAAGAGATTACTTTTAAGACAAATTTGATGGAACTGCCTTTTAATGAATTCGATCTAATCTTGGGAATGGATTGGCTGGTGAAACATCGAGCAACTTTGGATTGTGCTGTAAAATGTATGATACTAAAAATTATAGAGGATGAGGAAGTGGTGGTGATCGGGGAGCATCGGGATTATTTGTCGAATGTAATTTCTGCTTTAAGGGCCAAGAAGTTGGTTCGCAAAGGCTGTGAGGCATATTTAGCCTATATTAGTAATACGGATACTAAGGGTCCTTCTGTCAAGGGATTGAGAATAGTTAAGGATTTTCCTGATGTCTTTCCTGATGAACTACCGGATTACCTCCCAATCGAGAAGTTTAATTTGGAATCAAGTTGCTACCTGGTACAGCTCTGATGTCCATTTCCCCTTACAGAATGGCATCGAAGGAGCTAGTGGAACTTAAAGCTCAAATTCAAGAGTTACTGGAACAAGGATTCATTCGACCCAATGTGTATCCATGGGGAGCACCAGTGTTATTTGTGAAAAAGAAGGATGGGTCCATGCGAATGTGCATCGACTATCGGCAATTGAATAAAATAACTATCAAGAATAAGTACCTTTTGCCAAGGACAGATGATCTTTTCGATCAGCTACGAGAAGCTTCAATTTTCTCCAAAATTGACCTCCACTCAAGGTACCACTAACTAAGGGTTAAGGAGGCAAATGTCTACAAGACAGCGTTTAGGACTCATTATGGTCCCTACGAGTTCCTTATGATGCCGTTTGGGCTAACAATGCACCAGCAGCCTTCATGGACCTCATGAACCGATTGTTCCAACCCTATCTAGACCAGTTCATGGTAGTGTCTATAGATGATATCCTGGTGTATTCGAGAACCGAGGATAAACATGATGCACACCTCTGAGTTGTTTACAGATTCTGAAGGAAAAGCAATTGCATGCCAAACTTAGCAAGTGCAAGTTCTGGTTAAAAGAAGTTACTTTTCCGGGTCTTGTGCTTTTAGCTGAAGAGATTAGGGCTAATCCATAAAAAATTAAAGCTGTGTTGGACTGGAAACCACCTAAGACAATATCTGATATTCGAAGTTCTCTGGGTCTAGCAGGGTATTATAGACAATTTGTTGAGGGTTTTTCGTTAATTGCTGCTACTTTGACTAAGTTATTACGTAAAGGGGTACCGTTTAATTGGACTGATAAGCAGCAAGAAAGTTTTGAAAAACATAAGAAAGTTCTGACTGAAGCCCATATCTTGATTCAGCTAAAGCTTGGGAAAGAGTTTACTATTTACAGCGATACTTCACACGTTAGTTTGGGCTGTGTGTTGGTGCAGAAGGGTAAGGTGGTTGCATATGTGTCTCATTAGCTTAGGACCCACGACATTAATTACCCAACCCATGACTTGGAGTTGGTTGCGGTGGTATTCCCACTAAAAATTTAGAGATATTACCTGTATGGTGAGAGGTGTATAATTTACACGAATCATAAAAGTCTCAAATACCTCCTTACTCAGAAGGAGCTGAACCTTAGGCAGCGTAGGTGGATTGAGATACTTATGATTGCATGGTTGAATACCACCCTGGTAAAGCGAATGTGGTAGCCGACGCACTGAGCCATAGGGCTATCTTTAACCTAAGGGCTATGTTCGCCCGCTTGAGTTTGTTTGACGATCGTAGTCTACTGGCTGAGCTTCAAGTTAAGCCTTTGTGGATTGAGTAGATTAAAGGTAAACAATTGATAGATGAGACATTGGGTCCTCGATTACGACAGGTTGAGAATGGGGAAACTTCAAATGTTGGGTTGAATAATAAAGGGGTATTGTGTTTCCATGTAAGAGTTTGTGTACCAAGGGATATTGATTTAAGACAGTCTATACTATGAGAGGTGCATAGTAGTCCTTATGCCATGCATCCTGGCAGGAACAAGATGTACCGAGACCTCCGTGAGTTATACTAGTGGTCAGGACTCAAACATAAGATTACTGAGTTTGTGAGTAAGTGTTTGACATGCCAGCAAGTCAAGGTGGAACATTAGTTACCTTCAAGGTTACTTTAGTCGGTTAAGATTCCACTTTGGAAATAGGAAAGGATGATGATGGATTTTTCTAGTGGGCTACCCCTGATGCCTACTAAGAAGGATTCGATATGGGTCATCATGGATCAATTGACCAAGTCTACCCATTTTATACCTATCTGAACTGATTACTCAGTATAAAAGTCGGCTAAGTTATATGTGGCTGAGATTGTAAGATTGCATGGGGTACCAGTTTCTATAATATCTGATAGAGATCATTGTTTCACAACCCAGTTCTGGAAGAAGTTACAAGAGGCACTGGGTACAAGATTGGACTTTAGCACTATGTTCCACCCTCAGATAGATGGTTAGTCAGAGAGGGTGATTCAGGTACTGGAGGATATGTTAAGGGGTTGTGTAATTGAGTTCCAAGGCAGTTGGGAAGACTATTTGCTATTAGTCGAGTTTGCGTATAATAATAGCTACCAGTTGAGTATTTGGATGGCATCGTATGAAGTGTTATATGGTTGTAGGTGTCGTAGTCCTACATGTTGGACTGAGTTGGGTGAGCGGCGAGTTCTAGGGCTAGAGTTAGTTACTGATACTAAGGATAAGGTGAAACTGATTTGAGACCAGTTGAAAGAAGCATCTGATAGGCAAAAATCTTATGCCGATCTTAAACATCGAGAGACTGTGGGGGACTTCGTGTTTCATAAGGTCTCCCCGTGGAAGAAAATACTAAGGTCTGGTTGTAAGGGTAAATTAAGCCCTAGATTTATTGGGCCTTACCGGGTATTGAAGCGTGTGGGACTAGTTGTCTATCAACTTGAATTACCCCTAAAGTTGGACCGAATTCACGACGTGTTCCATGTGTCAATGCTACGGCGATATCGCTCTGATCCCACGCATATGGTATCGACCGAGGAGATCGAGGTTAGGCCAAATCTTACTTTCGGAGAGGAACCAGTGCAGATATTGGACCGTGAGGTAAATGTGTTGAGAAAGAAATCTATTCCATTGGTTAAAGTGCTTCAAGGTAACCACAGTTCTGATGAGGTCACGTAGGAGCCCAAGGAGGCATTCGACAACAATACCCTCATCTATTTTAACCAGATAAATTTTGAGGCCGAATTTTCTTTTAGGGGGTAGAGTTAAAAAGCCCAAAAAATCTAAGCCTTTAAATTTTTGTGTGTTGTGGCATAAAATGCAAGTTAGCAGTGCTGGGTTAGTGATTTTGGAGTGTTTGAGGGTCTCTGTGAAGTCCTGGGTGCAAGCCTTACGGGTAAAACATGACACAAGAAGAGCCTGTGGCTTAGTGGTAGATGGAGTGTTTAATGTTGAAAGGGGATTGGGTTCAAGTCACTCTCTGCACAAAGGAGAATTTATTTTACTCCTTTGCTGGTTAAGTAGTGGAGTTTGAATTGAACACTGATGACGAGAGTTTGAATTAGTCTTAGAGAATTTTGAGGAGGGATTTGGGGAAGGTAATCTTGGAGGTTAGGAGAAAATCAAGGAAGGATTTGAATAATGAAGTGTTAGAGCCGAATGAGGACTTTGTACACTCAAGAATTTTGACTAGGGGAAAATTGGTTCATTTTCGGTTTTAGAGTGTTGATTTTGGTAGTAGCCGATTTTTGCTAAGAGGAGCCCTCTTGTTTTTCTTCTCTCTTTCTGCCTCTCGTTTGCTAATTGGTTTCAAGGCTATTTGTTCTTGGTCTTACTCTGCATTTTAGCCGAATCTGTGTTACCATTTAGGCATCTCTTCGATTCATATCTACCCATTTTATTGTGTCAAACCTACTATCTTAACTTTTGCCGATTTCTCTCTTCTCTCCCTCCTTCTAGCTGAGGCCGAATTTAGGCTGCTTTCTATTGTACTGATCCCATCTTCTTCCCTGCTTTCAAGTAGTGGTCGACTACTCCTTCTTCTTCATCTCAAACTCCTTTTTCGTTTTAGCTTGATTAAACCGATTCTTTGTTTCTTTAACTCATAATCTCTTTATTCCGATTTCATGTTGGCAAGCGATCTCTGACAATTCGTAAGTGAACTCAACTTTCATTTGTTCTTATTAATCTCTTAAAAGCCACCCTTCTCCTACACTCTTGAAAAGCTGAACACTCTTTTCTCCTTATTGATTATCTTATTGCTGAATCTTTTTCTTTTTCTTATTTTCTTCTTGTTGTGGTGTTTCAGTTCATTCCTTGATTCGCAGAGGTGTGATAGGGTGCAAGTGATACTGTAGTAACTGAAGTTTTCCATCGTCAAAATCAAAGGTAACGTTGTATATGGGTTATGGTGATCGAGTTGGGTGTGTTGACTGACATCCCTATTATTGGTCGAATGCTACTACCCCTAGTATAGGGTGGTACATTTTTTGTAGTCGATTTGTGTGATGCAATCCATAGGGTTAGGTATTTGTACTAATAATTTCTCTGTAAATGCAGATAATCGACAAGGATTTGGGATCGGTTATGGTCAATGGTCCTAGAGGACTAAAGTCACTCCCATATAGTCAAGGTAAGGTGATGGTTAGTTTAGGCTAAGTGTTGAGAAGGCTATTAACCTGATTTGCTAGTTAGCTAACGGATTGGATGTAGATTGGTGCTCGAAGGCTTTTCGCAAGGGTTCACCAACAGGTTTGCACTCACACTGCTCAAATCGTAGAATGGCGAAAGGTCGAAATGTCGAAAAGCCAGAAGTACAGCAATGGTTGCCACACGGGCGTGCGAGTGCATGTGTGGAAAGTTCGATATGATGGTAGAGGCCACCACGAGCGACCCCATGGGCTTAGGCCGTATAGGGCAAAAATGGGCCATGTGGGCCCAATGGGCTTGTAGGCCCCACACGGGTATTTGTCATTGCACTTGCGGGAATTAATGTACTGGTTGTGTCGTACACATGGCCATGGTTAAATCAGGCTTAGCGGGCCATATGAATAAGTAGGCCTCACTTGGGCCACATAATGGGCTTTGGGCCCAATTATACTTTTTGATTGCATAAGGTTGCACGAATCACGCGAGACGACTGTGGACGTACGGATGGGTTGGTAAGTGTACCTAGACCTCAAAATGAGAAATGATTATTATGCCCCTATAGGGTAAAATGTTTATATTATCCCTAAATGATGTGTTATTGATATTGTATGACATGTGCTATTATGTGTCCATTCATAGGTGATATTATGCTAATTGGGGATAGGATCTTGTAAATGGAGGAAGTGATTGATTTGTTAGGGTTGCACGGGTTAGACGAGACGACTATGGATCCACTGATGGCTTAAGCCGATTATATGATTGGTAGCTCTGCTGTGATATTTGTTAGTGCCGCAACCGGTGCTAACATTGGGAGTGTAGGGATGGGTGGGTCGATTTAATCCCCACAGGAGTGTAGGGTTGGACAGGAGACAGAGTGCAGGGTTGGTTGGGTTTATATGCATTACATATTCTGATTCTGATATTGATATGGGCTAAGGCCCACAGGCTATGGCCTAATTGCCACCGTTACTGTAATGGGCTTAGGCCCAGATTGATGTGCTTCATGATATTTGTTTGTTGGGGTAGTACACACTGAGTTTTCATAAACTCACACCTCTTTTTAGCTCTACAGGTAATCCCTAGTGAGAGATGGTTCGACATATCAGAGAACTCAGAGGTGGCCACACTATGGACAGCTGAATTTTAGCACTTTAAGTTAGTTTATTTTATTTACATTTTCTTTTATTTGGGTTTTGTTGCAATAAGGCCTTTCTCTAATTTCTTTTTAATTTTGGGATTTTATTATGTTTTGAAGACTTAACTTCTAGTTTTAGGTCTCGAGTTTTAAAATAAAAGAAAACAATACTTTACAATTCAAACGTAAGTACACAAATGTTTTCAAAGAAAAGCTTTCGTTGTAATTGAATAGTGAAAGTTTAATAACAATTATAAAGACTGAGATTTTCATTAACAACATCAGGTTTTAAAATCAACCCTTAACATACACAAAAAAAAAATCTAAACCTAGTTTAGATCTTCAATGACACTTTGTTCTAAAAACTAATAACGCATCAAGTGATACATGTTTTAAAAGTGAAAACCCATTTTGAAGGTACTGTTTTTAGAGTGATAAACTGTAAATTATACATATTTCTATCCCACCTTTAACACATTTATGGATGAATTATCATTGAATTTATGGAATTTGTTGATCCTAATCCTTTAATTTCATGTTTTATACTTAGGTGAGCATAAGGAAGAGAAAAGAGCAAGGAACGGGCCAAAAAGGGGTAAATTAGGCCTGAATCAATAATCAACATAGCCATTGCACATTAACAGACTTGAGCACGGCCCAACATCGACTCACACGGGCGTGGCACACGGGCGTGTCCCTATCATGATAAAGTTCAATTTCACGCGGAAAAGGCTACTTAGGGGTTGAGAACAACATTCCAAACTCTATATAAAGACCCTAGGAGGTAGCTACAAGGGTGGACAGTCTTCCTGCCATGACGAAGAGCTAAAGGTAGGGAATTACTTGAAGGAAAGTCAATTGATCCATCTCAGAAGCTAGGGTCTACATCAAGATAGAGGATCTCCCTTCAATCATTTCAGGAGTTTTGGGTTTGTTATGTTTTGTTATTTTCCTTACTCTGAGATGTTTATTTTTATAAACATGAACTAAAACCCAAAATATCTAAGGGGGATGAAACCTAAGACGACTCTTGTTATTGTTATCTGAACTATATGATAAATATTTGACTTGTTCTTAATTATGTTTTTAATTCTTGAATTGATATTTTGGGATATTAATTTAAGTCAAATATGCTTAGGTAGAGGAGCAAAAGTCCCTGTTTAAAAGTAGATCCAACACAATTAAGCGGAGTTGATTGCAATCCTAGACATAGGATGACGAAAATCTACCGGGTTAGAGTCAAATATAATATGGGGATCCATAGATCAAATTAATGCAAGACTAGGGGTTTTAATTAGAAAGAGATTTCAATTAATCAACCTAGGATTAGTTGTTCTTATTCTCGACGAAGTTATTAACATGAATTAGGGATCTCTACAGATCAAGTCGAATGAAGAAATCGTCTAATTCAGAGTTAGATAACAAGTGAAGTCTAGGTGGATTCTTCCTTAGGTATAGTCCTTATCATTTAGTTTTCTCAAAGTAATATTCCCAATTTACTCTTTGTCGTGTCTTTAGTTTAATTTAGATAGCTTACAACCAAACCCCCTCTTTATTTTTAGGCTAGATAATAGGAAGAAAGTCATTACTAGTACTTTTAGTTCCTTGGATTCGATACTCCGATCTTGCCAGTAGCTATACTACTATTCGATAGGTGCGCTTGCCTTTTATCGTGATAATAGTTAGTTTTTAGGTACGATCAATTTATTACTTCATCACAATCACGAGATCAAGTTTTTGGCACAGTTTTCGGGGAATTGAAATATTAGAAACACTCAATTCCTATTACTTTAGCCATTTTTACTTTTATTGCAATTTATTTTACATTTTTATTTTAGGTTTTTATTTACTAAAATTTTCTTTTTATTTTTCTTGTGACAGCCCTAGTTCGACCTAGATCGGTAAGCGGTTTCGTGATCGCTAAACCGAGCCTTTAAAATAGTAATTACTAATTTTCAATGCCTAAATTATGTGTTATTTGCATGTGTGGAAGTTGTGAATTTGAATTTGACAAAGTCAATATGGTTTTAATAAAAAGGGTTTAGTTGAATAACTTAAAAACTTAGCTAGACATTTTTTGGAATGACTAAATTAAGATAGGCTAAAAACAAATGGATTTGCATGTCAATAATCCCCTTAGAAGAAAGTGGCCGGCCATGCATTAGATTTCATTGGTTGTGGCATTATTTTTTTTAATTTATAATTTAAGTTAGTGGGATGATGTCATAAGAAAAAAATAAATTAATGAAAGAAAGGAAATTTGAGGGAATTGTGTTCTTTTTGCCGTGAATTGAAGAAGGTAGAAAGGGGGAGAGTTTGAAGCTTCCATTCGGTCATACTTGGCTAAATTCTAAGGTAAGAATTCAATGTTTTTACATGTGTTTCTTCAAATTTTTGGTAAATTGGAGTTAGCTACTAAGTTCCTTACCTAGCCCATGTCTAAAATTTGATTTTTTGTTTTGGATTGATGTTGGTACATTCGGCCATATTAAAGACTTGAGAGAAGAGATGATATTGAGCTGCAATTTATCAAAATTGTATGCTAAAAAAAATTAGTACATGTGTATAATTGCCGTATGTACATATAGATTTAAGGAGACGGAAAATGGGTATTAGGTTTTGATATGTTTTATGTGTTAATTTGGATTTTTGATAGTGAATTTTAGTAGAGGATTGATAAATTGTTGCTTTGAGGTTGAAATTTACTAATTGAGATAGATATATATATATGAGTGTATGTGTGGCTTTAATACTTTAATATTCGGCTAAATGAAGAATTCATATTGGTCTTGAGATTTTGTTAATTTGAATTTCTAATGTTGTTTGATTAAGGGCCGAATGGGGGGGGGATTTTTGAGAAAAGATTTAGTTAACATTTTGTTTAGTGAGTACAAATGCAAAGTACCGTATATGAGTCAATTGAATTAAAAGTCCATGTTATGCTTAGAGTGATGAATATGTGTAGTTAATTGGGCATTGACATTCGGCTAAGTAGCATTCGGCCATGGAGTGAGTTTTGGGTGAATGAGAGTTTTAAAGAAAAGAAATTAATGGAGAAGGTAAGGGATGGTGTTGAGAGGAAAATGTTTAGATGTTTTTGTGACATTTGGTCTTGAGAAATAAAGCATAAGGATTTAGTTTTTAAACTTTAATTAGGTATGTGCAATCTCTTGATAAGAACGTGAGAAATAAGCATGAGGTTGGATAATGACATATCAATGTAGACTTATAATGCAAATTAAATTCTATATAGAATGACCGGAGGTGAAACGATTAAGTTGATTTTGTGAATTTAGTTTTGGCATGAATTCAATCTTATGGGACTAGTATGCGAATAATGTGTGTGTTTTTAATGGTTTTTGTTTTAGAAATGACCGAATGAACTATAGGTTATACGTGATAGGATGTAATTCAAATGAATACATATGGTTAGTAGATGATGATTTCGGCAATATGGATTTTAAATCTTAAAATTAAGTGCTGGTCAAGCTTAGTAAATATACGACCCTAACCAGTGTATGTGGGTTTGTAATGAATCGAATTTTATTTCTCTTAGCTCAAGAACACATAGGAACAAATTCGGATAAAGGAAAGGCGAAGGCAGCCGACCAGTAAACTCAAAACAATCATCGACCACTGAGGTAAGTCTTAAGGAACATTGATCTTCATACTACTCAATTCCTTATATGAATTGCGATTTATTTTTGAAATGGTGGAATTGGGCATATAACCTAATGTTTACAAGTCCTAGAAATGTCTGAGAAATATAGATTCGAGTTATGTATCGTTCATATGATTCTTGGCTATTAAATAGGGAAAAGATGTCGTACTTTGTGGGAAAATTTTTGAATGAAACAAATGAATATTAGTATGAAATATATTTTGTGTGTGATATCCGGGTTAATCCCGAAGGGCGAATATGCCATTGTGATATCCGGGTTAATCCCGAAGGGCGAATATGCCATTGTGATAGCCGGGTTAATCTCGAAGGGCGATTGCGCCATTGTGATATCCGGGAAAATCCCGAAGGGCTCGTGAGCCATTGAAATAACCGGATTTATTCCGAAGGGTTTCCAAGCCGATGTCGTTTCAAATTAATTATGATCGTTATGGTAAGGAGACCAGGTATTGGCTGTACCATATTGGTGAACAAATTCTGTTTAGATTACGGTTTATCGATCATGCCTTGTGGACTTAGAAAAAAAAAATTTGTGTGTGGATGTCTTAACGTTATGGCCGTACGCTACGAGACTACTTATGCCATATAGAAACTTGGGTATTGTTGACTATAGAATAAATAAGCCAAGTGCTGATAGTTATTTCGTTTTATATAATTATAGTTAACCATACTTGTCGTTTAAAGCTTACTAGGCATTTTAAATGCTTACTCGGTTGTTTTCCTCTTCTGTTTTCCTTCCTTAGATCTCGTTCGCTAGCTACTGTCTCGGGGTTCTTGCTCTTGAAGTCGTCTCTACTATCAAGACACTCTTTTGGTATTTAAATAGATAAACTTTCGAATGGCATGTATAGTATCTTTTTGTTTTGTGATCGTTGAGAGTGATACTTTTATTTTTGAAATTGTAAATAAGTAAATATGTGTAGTCATGTGAAAATGGCTTGTCTTGTTGTCATATATGCTATGTATAGTCGATGTGAATGTGTGAATGTTGTTGGTAAATGTTTTTGGAAGTTTTGAGTGAATTATGCTTATATATGAAACAATGCACCGTTAGTAAGAGTTGACCTATGTTCGGTCATGCCTAGGATTAACTCCCAAATAATAGGGTGCTTAGCTTCGAATTTTTTTAAAAAAAAAAATGCTTCATGACATTCGCCTATATCTAAGCTGTTCAATTTATTACCATAGGAATTGTAATACTACTTATAGAAGTATTATTGGTTCTTTTCATATTGACAATCCAAGTGCACATGTTCATAATTCCATAAATGTTCAAAACCTTATAAGAGTGGTTGCTAATATCTTTTTATTCGTTTATTTTCGAAACTAGTTTTATGTCAAAGCTAGATATCGTAAATTTAGGAGCATGATTCAGTTTTATTGGATTTAGTTTAAAAAAAAAAATTTTGTACTTGTCTTGTAACGCCTCATGACCCTCCGGCGATGGGTGCGGGTTAAGGGGTGTTACATTTTATTGGTATCAGAGCTATGGTTTAGTCGATTCTCGGACTACCGTAGTAAGTATGAGTTTAGCTATACATGCCATTTAGTGTCAATTTGATAGTGAGATGACTTCTGATAATTGAAATGTGATTTTTGGAATAGAATGGATCCTGAACCCGATCGAACCGTAGCGGACGATGTTGAGAGTGTAGCTCCTGCTCCCGCGCAAGGGACAGCGCCACCTGACTCTCAGCCGAATAGGGGTCACCGAGATGATGATATTAGACCAGCTTTTTATGCGATGATGAGTGACTGGTTCGCTCAATTCGCTAGATCAAATCCGGCTGTTCCGCAACCTCCGCCCCCGAATACTCCGTTTCCGACTTTCACGACTCCTCCTGTGACCGATCCAGTGAGATCGAGTAGGCCCCCTGTTGACAAAATTAGAAAATATGGGGCCGAAGAGTTCCGGGCTACCCCTAGTGACGATGCCGAACGAGCCGAGTTTTGGCTCGACAATACCATCCGAGTGTTCGATGAACTGTCCTGTACACCCGAGGAGTGTCTTAAATGTGCGGTATCTCTGTTACGTGACGCTGCCTACTACTGGTGGAATACTCTGGTTTCTGTTGTTCCGAAGGAACGGGTCAACTGGGAATTTTTCCAAAACGAGTTCCGTAAGAAGTACATCAGTCAGAGATTCATCGATCAAAAACGGAAGGAATTTCTTGAACTTAAACAAGGTCAGATGTCAGTGGCCGATTATGAGAGAGAGTTCGTGCGCCTCAGCCGCTATGCCCGCGAGTGTGTATCCTCCGAGGCCATCATGTGTAAGCATTTTGAGGACGGATTAAACGAAGATATCAGGCTGTTAGTGGGAATTCTGGAAATTAAGGAGTTCGTCGTACTAGTCGAGCGGGCTTGTAAAGCTGAAGAACTCAGTAATGAGAAAAGAAAAGCCGAAGGTGGAGATAAAGAGTTCCGTAAGAGGTCCGCGGGGAAATCTGTTCAGCAATCGTCCAAGAAGACTAGAGATGACATGGGCCGATCAAAGAATACATCGAATTTTCCTAGATATGAACGTTCTCGACCTCCCGCCAGTTCGCGGGGCACCTCCATTGCCAGTGTCAGAAATGAACGTCGGGATAGACTAGATTGCAACTATTGTGGTAAATGGCACCCGGGGAGTTGTAGGCATCGTGACCGCTCTTGCTTCAGATGTGGTTCTGCCGACCATTTTATTAAAGACTGTCCGAGAAATGATGAACGCACTCCCGATTCGACTCAGAAACCTAGTGGCGCAGCTTCACGGGGCAGACCACCCCGATGGGGTGGAAATATTAGCGGCAGTCAGAGAGGGACTAGAGATGCTGCGGTTAGATCTGAGGCTCGTGCACCTGCCAGAGCGTACGCTATCCGTGCCTGTGAGGAAGCTTCTTCTCCGGATGTTATTACTGGTACTTTCACCCTCTTTAATACTGATGTTATTGCCCTGATTGATCCTGGTTCAACCCATTCATATGTGTGTGAAACTTTAGCCTCCAGTAAGACTCTTCCTGTTGAGTCTACTGAATTTGTAATTCGAGTGTCGAACCCTTTGGGCCGTTGTGTTCTGGTTGATAAAGTATGCAAGAAATGTCCGTTAATGGTTCGAGATTTTTGTTTTCCGGCTGACTTAATGCTTCTTCCATTCAACGAATTTGACATTATTCTCGGAATGGACTGGTTGACCGTTCATGATGCAATAGTAAATTGTAAGCGAAAAACTATCGATCTGCGATGTTCAAATAATGAAATAATCCGAATTGAGTCCCTTGATCTAAGTGGGCCACATGCAATAATTACAACCATGTTAGCTCAGAAATATGTGAGGAAGGGTTATGAAGCGTATTTGGCCTATGTGCTAGATAACAAAGTTACCGATCGAGAACTTGAGACGGTGCCCGTAGTCTGCGAGTTTTCAAATGTCTTTCCCGAAGAATTACCGGGATTGCCGCCGGTAAGAGAGGTCGAGTTCGGTATAGAGTTGATTCCAGGTACGACACCGATTTCGATTGCCCCGTATCGTATGGCACCTACAGAGTTAAAGGAATTAAAATCTCAGCTGCAAGAGTTGACGGATAGGGGTTTCGCGCGACCTAGTTTTTCGCCTTGGGGTGCACCGGTTTTATTCGTGAAAAAGAAAGATGGGACTATGAGAATGTGTATCGACGATCGATAGCTGAATAAAGCCACGGTAAAGAATAAGTATCCATTACCCCGAATTGACGACTTGTTCGATCATTTGAGAGAAGCCTCAGTGTTTTCGAAGATTGACTTGCGATCCGGCTATTATCAATTGAGAATCAGAGAATCCGACGTACCAAAGACGGCATTCAGAACGAGATATGGTCACTATGAGTTCTTAGTGATGCCGTTTGGACTCACCAATGCCCCTGCCGTATTCATGGACTTGATGAATCGAGTATTTAGGCCGTTTTTGGACCGTTTTGTAGTAGTGTTCATCGATGATATTTTGCTCTATTCTCATGATGAGTCAGAGCATACCGAGCATTTGAGGCTAGTACTTCAGACTTTGCGGGATAACCAATTGTATGCGAAGTTCAGTAAGTGCGAATTTTGGTTGCGCGAAGTTGGCTTCTTGGGCCACATAGTATCTGCTTCGGGTATTCGAGTCGATCCGAACAAAATTTCAGCTATTATCGATTGGAAACCTCCTAAAAACAGTACCGAAGTTCGAAGCTTTTTGGGACTTGCCGGTTATTACCGACGTTTTGTCAAGGGCTTTTCGATGATTGCAACTCCCCTGACAAGATTACTGCAAAAAGAGGTCAAGTTCGAGTGGTCGGATAAGTGTCAGAAAAGCTTCGACCAACTGAAAACCCTTTTGACGGAAGCTCCAGTGTTGGTTCAGCCAGAAACCGGTAAAGAGTTTGTAGTTTTTAGTGATGCGTCACTGAACGGTTTAGGCTGTGTTTTAATGCAAGAAGGCCGGGTTATTGCTTATGCTTCGAGGCAGTTAAAGCCTCACGAGCGGAATTATCTGACTCATGATCTTGAATTAGCCGCTATTGTTTTTGCTTTAAAAATTTGGCGACACTACCTGTTTGGTGAAAAATGTCACATCTTCTTCGATCACAAAAGTCTCAAGTATCTGATGTCTCAAAAGGATTTGAACTTAAGACAAAGGCGGTGGCTAGAATTGCTAAAAGATTATGAGCTTGTTATTGATTATCACCCGGGGAAAGCTAATGTTGTTGCTGACGCTCTTAGCCGAAAATCCTTATTTTCCTTACGAGCTATGAACGTGAAGCTGACGATGTCAGGAGATGATGTGTTGATTGCCGAATTGGTAGCAAGACCTATACTACTTCAACAGATTAGTGAGGCTCAGAAAACCGACGGCGACTTAGTTGCCAAACGAGTTCAATGTGAGTCAAATGTAGATTCAGCATTTAGGGTTGACAAAAGTGATTGTTTGAGATTTAAAGACCGATTGTGTGTTCTGAAAAAGTCTGAACTAGTCTCGATGATTTTGAATGAAGCCCATAGTAGCCGATTGTCGGTTCATCCGGGCAGTACGAAAATGTATAATGATTTGAAGCGATAGTATTGGTGGCACGGCATGAAGAGAGATATCTCTGATTTTGTATCTAGATGCTTAGTATGTCAGCAAGTAAAAGCGGAACATCAGGTGCCATCGGGATTACTTCAACCGATTTTGATACCCGAGTGGAAATGGGATCGGGTTACAATGGATTTCGTGTCAGGTTTACCATTGACGCCGAGCAAAAAGGACTCCATTTGGGTTATTGTTGATCGATTAACAAAATCAGCCCATTTCATCCCGGTTTGCACTGACTTTTCGCTTGACAAGTTAGCGGAATTATACGTTTCTCAGATTGTACGATTGCATGGGGTACCGACTTCTATTGTTTCCGATCGAGACCCCCGATTTACTTCTAGATTTTGGAAGAAGCTGCAAGAAGCTTTGGGTACTAAACTTCACTTTAGCACTGCTTTCCACCCCCAAACGGATGGCCAATCTGAACGGGTTATTCAACTACTTGAGGACATGTTGAGATGTTGCATCCTCGAGTTTAGCGGTTCATGGGAAAGATATTTACCCTTGGTTGAATTCGCGTATAATAACAGTTTTCAGACAAGTATTCAGATGGCACCTTACGAAGCTCTTTACGGTCGTAAATGCCGTACTCCTTTATTCTGGACCGAGCTGAGTGAGAATAAGATTCTCGGAGTTGATTTAGTCAAATAAGTGGAGCAGAAAGTGAGGATAATACGTGACAGTTTGAAAACAGCATCCGATCGTCAGAAATCGTACGCGGACTTAAAGCGTAAAGATATCGAGCACCAAGTTGGTGATAAGGTGTTTCTAAAAGTCTCACCGTGGAAAAAGATACTTCGTTTTGGCCGTAAAGGCAAGTTGAGTCCGAGATTCATTGGGCCGTATGAAATTTCGGAACGGATTGGACCGGTTGCTTATAGACTGATTTTGCCCCCTGATCTTGAAAAGATCCACAATGTATTCCATGTATCGATGCTTCGACGCTATAAATCCGATCCTTCGCATGTGTTAAATCTGTCCGAGGTTGAAATTCAACCTAATTTGAGTTATGAGGAAGAACCTATCCGTATTTTAGCTCGAGAGGTTAAAGAATTACGAAGCAAGAGGGTTCCGTTAGTAAAAATATTATGGCTCAAGCATGGGATCGAGGAAGCAACTTGGGAGCCCGAGAATACTATGAAAGAACGTTATCCAAATCTATTTTCGGGTAAGATTTTCGGGGATGAAAATCCGTTAAGGGGGAGGGAGTTGTGACAGCCCTAGTTCGACCTAGATCGGTAAGCGGTTTCGTGATCGCTAAACCGAGCCTTTAAAATAGTAATTATTAATTTTCAATGCCTAAATTATGTGTTATTTGCATGTGTGGAAGTTGTGAATTTGAATTTGACAAAGTCAATATGGTTTTAATAAAAAGGGTTTAGTTGAATAACTTAAAAACTTAGCTAGACATTTTTTGGAATGACTAAATTAAGATAGGCTAAAAACAAATGGATTTGCATGTCAATAATCCCCTTAGAAGAAAGTGGCCGGCCATGCATTAGATTTCATTGGTTGTGGCATTATTTTTTTTAATTTATAATTTAAGTTAGTTGGATGATGTCATAAGAAAAAAATAAATTAATGAAAGAAAGGAAATTTGAGGGAATTGTGTTCTTTTTGCCGTGAATTGAAGAAGGTAGAAAGGGGGAGAGTTTGAAGCTTCCATTCGGTCATACTTGGCTAAATTCTAAGGTAAGAATTCAATGTTTTTACATGTGTTTCTTCAAATTTTTGGTAAATTGGAGTTAGCTACTAAGTTCCTTACCTAGCCCATGTCTAAAATTTGATTTTTTGTTTTGGATTGATGTTGGTACATTCGGCCATATTAAAGACTTAAGAGAAGAGATGATATTGAGCTGCAATTTATCAAAATTGTATGCTAAAAAAAATTAGTACATGTGTATAATTGCCGTATGTACATATAGATTTAAGGAGACGAAAAATGGGTATTAGGTTTTGATATGTTTTATGTGTTAATTTGGATTTTTGATAGTGAATTTTAGTAGAGGATTGATAAATTGTAGCTTTGAGGTTGAAATTTACTAATTGAGATAGATATATATATATATATGAGTGTATGTGTGGCTTTAATACTTTAATATTCGGCTAAATGAAGAATTCATATTGGTCTTGAGATTTTGTTAATTTGAATTTCTAATGTTGTTTGATTAAGGGCCGAATGGGGGGATTTTTGAGAAAAGATTTAGTTAACATTTTGTTTAGTGAGTACAAATGCAAAGTACCGTATATGAGTCAATTGAATTAAAAGTCCATGTTATGCTTAGAGTGATGAATATGTGTAGTTAATTGGGCATTGACATTCGGCTAAGTAGCATTCGGCCATGGAGTGAGTTTTGGGTGAATGAGAGTTTTAAAGAAAAGAAATTAATGGAGAAGGTAAGGGATGGTGTTGAGAGGAAAATGTTTAGATGTTTTTGTGACATTTGGTCTTGAGAAATAAAGCATAAGGATTTAGTTTTTAAACTTTAATTAGGTATGTGCAATCTCTTGATAAGAACGTGAGAAATAAGCATGAGGTTGGATAATGACATATCAATGTAGACTTATAATGCAAATTAAATTCTATATAGAATGACCGGAGGTGAAACGATTAAGTTGATTTTGTGAATTTAGTTTTGGCATGAATTCAATCTTATGGGACTAGTATGCGAATAATGTGTGTGTTTTTAATGGTTTTTGTTTTAGAAATGACCGGATGAACTATAGGTTATACGTGATAGGATGTAATTCAAATGAATACATATGGTTAGTAGATGATGATTTCGGCAATATGGATTTTAAATCTTAAAATTAAGTGCTGGTCGAGCTTAGTAAATATACGACCCTAACCAGTGTATGTGGGTTTGTAATGAATCGAATTTTATTTCTCTTAGCTCAAGAACACATAGGAACAAATTCGGATAAAGGAAAGGCGAAGGCAGCCGACCAGTAAACTCAAAACAATCATCGACCACTGAGGTAAGTCTTAAGGAACATTGATCTTCATACTACTCAATTCCTTATATGAATTGCGATTTATTTTTGAAATGGTGGAATTGGGCATATAACCTAATGTTTACAAGTCCTAGAAATGTCTGAGAAATATAGATTCGAGTTATGTATCGTTCATATGATTCTTGGCTATTAAATAGGGAAAAGATGTCGTACTTTGTGGGAAAATTTTTGAATGAAACAAATGAATATTAGTATGAAATATATTTTGTGTGTGATATCCGGGTTAATCCCGAAGGGCGAATATGCCATTGTGATATCCGGGTTAATCCCGAAGGGCGAATATGCCATTGTGATAGCCGAGTTAATCTCGAAGGGCGATTGCGCCATTGTGATATCCGGGAAAATCCCGAAGGGCTCGTGAGCCATTGAAATAACCGGATTTATTCCGAAGGGTTTCCAAGCCGATGTCGTTTCAAATTAATTATGATCGTTATGGTAAGGAGACCAGGTATTGGCTGTACCATATTGGTGAACAAATTCTGTTTAGATTACGGTTTATCGATCATGCCTTGTGGACTTAGAAAAAAAAAATTTGTGTGTGGATGTCTTAACGTTATGGCCGTACGCTACGAGACTACTTATGCCATATAGAAACTTGGGTATTGTTGACTACAGAATAAATAAGCCAAGTGCTGATAGTTATTTCGTTTTATATAATTATAGTTAACCATACTTGTCGTTTAAAGCTTACTAGGCATTTTAAATGCTTACTCGGTTGTTTTCCTCTTCTGTTTTCCTTCCTTAGATCTCGTTCGCTAGCTACTGTCTCGGGGTTCTTGCTCTTGAAGTCGTCTCTACTATCAAGACACTCTTTTGGTATTTAAATAGATAAACTTTCGAATGGCATGTATAGTATCTTTTTGTTTTGTGATCGTTGAGAGTGATACTTTTATTTTTGAAATTGTAAATAAGTAAATATGTGTAGTCATGTGAAAATGGCTTGTCTTGTTGTCATATATGCTATGTATAGTCGATGTGAATGTGTGAATGTTGTTGGTAAATGTTTTTGGAAGTTTTGAGTGAATTATGCTTATATATGAAACAATGCACCGTTAGTAAGAGTTGACCTATGTTCGGTCATGCCTAGGATTAACTACCAAATGAATAGGGTGCTTAGCTTCGAATTTAAAAAAAAAAAAATGCTTCATGACATTCGCCTATATCTAAGCTGTTCAATTTATTACCATAGGAATTGTAATACTACTTATAGAAGTATTATTGGTTCTTTGCATATTGACAATCCAAGTGCACATGTTCATAATTCCATAAATGTTCAAAACCTTATAAGAGTGGTTGCTAATATCTTTTTATTCGTTTATTTTCGAAACTAGTTTTATGTCAAAGCTAGATATCGTAAATTTAGGAGCATGATTCAGTTTTATTGGATTTAGTTTTAAAAAAAAAAAATTTTGTACTTGTCTTGTAACGCCTCATGACCCTCCGGCGACGGGTGCGGGTTAAGGGGTGTTACATTTCTCTTCTAGGTGTCTCTAGTTTATGACTAGAAGAAACCTAGGAGGACTATTATTGTTTGACGACGATTTAGAAGCCACAGTTCGTAGAACTCGTAGAGAGATAAGAAGAAGCTTGCAATACCAAGAACAAGGACAAGAAGAAGAATCTAAACCTACTGAAGAGATGGAGGCAAATCAAGATAATCAGCTACCTCCTGTAGTAGCCACAAATCCTATCGAGCAAAATCCTGTTCCTTGTACTATGTATACTATTGCTGCAAATAATTTTGAACTGAAACCTAACACTATTCAGATGATACAACAGTTTGCTCAGTTTGATGGTTTGCAGGATGAAGTTCCTAATGCTCATTTAGCCAACTTTTTGGAATTATGCGACACATTTAAAATAAATGGTGTTTCTGATGATGCCATTCATCTTCGGTTATTCCCATTTCCTTGAGGAATAAAGCTAAACAGTGGTTAAATTCTTTACCACGAGGGTCTATCACTATATGGGAACAAATGACCGAAAATTTTTTACTCAAATAATTTTCGTCGGCTAAAACGGCTAAATTAAGGAATGATATCTCTTCTTTTGTGCAGATGGATTTAGAAATACTTTACAACGCTTGGGATAGATACAAGGATTTATTGAGAAGGTGCCCTTACCATGGGTTACCTCTATGGTTACAAGTTCAAACTTTTCACAATGGTTTAAACCCTTCAATGAGACAAATGATCGATGCAGCCGCCGGTGGAACAATCAATAACAAAACACCAGAAGCAGCTTATGAGTTTATTGAGGAGATGTCACTGAACATCTATCAGTGGCAAGTCATGAGAACAAAGCCACAAAAAGTTGCATGGTTTTTAATATTGATGCGGTCACCATGCTTTCTAATCAGGTAGAACTCTTAAATAAAAAGATTGACAGTTTAGTTGGTTCTACGCAGGTAAACCCAGTGATGTAGTGTGACATGAGCAATTCTGAGTACCCCACATATGGATATGGCATGGAAAACTAGCAAGCCAAGTATATGGGTAATAATCCTAGATCTCAAAATAACCCTTATAGTAACACTTACACTGTAGGTTGTAGGAATCACCCAAATTTTTCTTGGGGAGGACAAGGTAACCAAGGAAATCAGAGACCACCACCTCCTTCGGGATTTCAGCAACCACTTTACTAGCAAGACAAAAAGTCAGACCTTGAGGAGATGCTCAGAAAATTCATCTCTGTGTCAGAAACTCGTTTCCAGAACACCGAGATGGCACTTAAGAACAGGCAAGCATCCATCCAAGAACTCGAGACTCAAATAGGCCAACTCACTAAGCTAATCTCTGAAAGACCACATGATGATTTACCAAGCAACACTAAGATTAACCCTAAGGAACAACTCCATGCCATCGACACGATTGATGAATAAGGGTTAGCCAAAACCACAGCAGAGCCAAGTAAGGAGACTATTGTAAGTAGAGGTAAGGATGAGGTAAGTCATAAAGAACCAGTTGGCAAAGAATATAAGCCTCGTGTCCCATATCCTAACACGATAAGGAAAGACTGCACAGATGAGCAACTCGGTAAATTCCTTAAACTCTTAAAGAAATTACATATTAACTTACCGTTTATTGAAGCTCTGTCGCAGATGCCCAACGCTGTTAAGTTTTTAAGAGAGCTTCTGACGAATAAACGAAAGCTAGATGAGTCATCTCATGTGGAACTGAATGCATTAAGCTCAGCCATTTTACAGAATAAGTTACCCAACAAACTAAAAGATCCAGGGAGTTTTACAATTCCTTGTTTACTTGGTAGCTTAGATGTTAAAAAAGTTTTAGCTGATTTAAGAGCAAGTATTAATGTAATGCCGTATAAATTGTTTAAACAACTGGGTCTTGGGAAACCTAAACAAATTAAGATGAGCATCCAATTGGCTGATAAAACCATTAGATTCCCTAGGGGTATAATCGAAGATGTGCTTTTCAAAATTGATAAATTTATATTCCTAGTCGACTTTGTTGTTTTAGACATAGATGAGGATAGTAATGTACCCCTAATCCTAGGGCGACCCTTTTTAGCAACTGCTAGAACCATAATTGATGTAGGTACAGGTGAGCTCACACTTCGTGTAGGTAATGACAAAGTTACTTTACAGGCTCATAACTTTAATAAGACTATTGATGATAAAGATATTATTACGAGTCCTAATAATAAGAATGATCTCACCGCCCAACCTTCTTTACAGGATACTCTTCACATAAGTACGGTCAAACAACAGATGAGTCCATCCAATGAGCCACCCATGAAAAAGGAATGCTACAGATTGAAGAACTGGACGAGTGGCTAAACTACCGCCAAGAGAAACCCAAAATATGCCACATCGAACCAGAGCATCACCATGATGACCCTAAGGTAAAAACGAATCAATTTAAGGTAGGGGATAAGGTATACTTAGAGGAGGAAGATCCTCAAATTTCAAAATTCAAAAGTTCATACAGGTGACACCCCTCCCTTCACGATAATGAAAAATTTCCCCTACGGTACAGTCGAGATAACACATAAGGCATTTGGCACTTTCAAGGTAAATTACACTCGACTCAAACCTTATTTTGATAATAAGACTGGTAGTAAGAGAGATGAGTTCGAACTCCTCAAACCACCATGACCATGCAAGCTTAAAGTAAGTCGAGCTTAGACTCTAAAATAAGAGCTTCTCGAGAGGCAACCCAAGCACTAACAATTTTGATTTTATTAAATTCATAACTAACTCCTTAAAACATAGATTTCCCAGAACCACACAACCAGGCACACGGGCGTACCTAAGGTCGTGGACACCCCACGGTTAGAGCACGACCGTGTAAAAATAGAGCCAAATTTTCCTTAAAACACAGGGTTCGACAAATAGCCAGGGCCGTATGATACTGTCGTGGCCAAACCAGTCAATTCATACACGGGCGTGTGAGCCCAAACACGGCCGTGAGAGAAGCAAACACCAAAAGACATGACTGTGTTATATGGCCGTGTGTCCCAACACACCCGTGCCAATAAGCCGTGGACGAAACTGAGAAATCAACACGGGCATGGGATGTAACACCTCGAATTTTGGGCCTAGAAGTATTGGGCCTTGAGTTTTGGATCAGTTAAAAGGTGGCTTAAATAATTCAAATGTGTGATTTTGGAGTGTTTGGAAGGTACTATAAAGTCCCGGGTTCAAGTTAGGCCATAGGAAAAATTTTGATTTTTAGCCTTAGTGGAACCCTGATCTCAAGTGGTATGACTCTTAAATAAATCGATGTAAAATAAGGCACAAAAGGAGATGTGGTCTAGTGGCAAGGAAGTGACGCGATAAGGGAAGCAAGGGGTCTAAGGTTCAAATCTTAGCTCTTGCAATTTATTTTGGCTTTTCTTTTAAATAAATCTAAAAGCGAGTAGGCGGGCTTTAAAGTTAAATGTGTTGGACTTATGACACAAACGAGCTTGTGTCCTAGTGGTGGTGGCGTGACATGGTTATTGAGAGGACTATGGTTCGAATCCCTTTACATGCAAAGGTTGATTATTTTGTTAATGCTTTAATTTTGGGGGATTGATAGAGAATCCCATATCAAGAAGCTAACATGAGAATAGGTGAGGAGCTTTCTTTAAATAGAGCAAACCATGGGGAGAGTAGGCATACCTTTCTTGGCTTATCCCTTTCACGTTGTGGCGTGTTCGTTTGGGTTAGGCATTGGATCATTCGTTGATCTGTATGCCATTGGGTCACGGTGGTCGTGACCGTAGTTGATCGACACACCCCCCGAGGAGTCAAGGGTGCGATTATTGTTGGCTTCTGGGCATAGCAGTATTCAGAGCGTGGATTAACTTCAGATACCTATCAGGTGTGCACTTCACCCTACTCTAGCTGTAGAACGGCAAATGCCGGAATGTCAAAATGGGCCATGTGGGCCCAATGGGCCCATGGGCCCAATTAGGCAAATTGTATGATTGTGTAGTAAATATTGGACTAGACTAGGTGAATCTCATATCTGTGGCTAGTTTTGGGCTAAAGGGCCACACGAGCGTTGGTATAAAGGGAAAGCGAAAGTAACGGAATAGCCGACTCATTGTTGTCCAGTAAAGTTCGAGGTAAGTTTTGAGTAATTGGATTTGGTATTTAATTACATATAACTAGATATATGTATGATAGATGAACTATGGCCTATAGTTTTTACCTTAATAATGTTAATTGGAAGTTAAAGGTATGTAAATGATATGAGGCCGAATGGTTACTAGAAAATAAGCCGAAGAAGTAATATGACTATATGATCATGTATGTGGTTGCTTATTGAGATGGAAGTTTAGTGAATGAGGTATATGTATTTTAAATTTAAATGATGTCTATGACATGAGGTTAAGATGCATGTTATATGCTTATATTCGAATGAGGCAAGGGATTTACATATGTGATAATCAATGTGAAATGTTATTATATATGATTAAATGTACATGAAACTTAGAGATTATGTCCAGGTTAAGACTCGCTGGCTATGTGTGGAGACTATGTCCAGGTTAAGACCCGCTGGCTATGTGTGGAGATTATGTCCGGGTTAAGACCCGCTGGCTTCGTGTGGAGATTTCATCTGGGCTAAAGGCTTCACTGATGATTCGAGTAAAGTTTAAGACTAAAAGACTTCACAGTAACAATTGTTAATAAATACGTTCAATGCGTTAAGTTAAACATGTATGTATCCTGAGCTTATATGTAAGCTTAATTTGGACTAAATCATAAGGTTATTATGTGATGCATATGTGAGTAAGCAATAAGACTATTTATATGATTATAGTACATTTTGTCAATGTGAGAAGTTATGTGAAAATATCTAATTTACCTATGTTTATATGAGCTTACTTTCAAGTGGAAATCTATCTGCTTATACTGTGTTATGAGAGTGTGTATATGTGACACCCTCTTAACCCGTATCCGTCGCCGAAATGGGTTACGAAGTATTACTAAACTAAACAAGACTTATAAAGGTTATGCATAAATACCCAACGAAAATTTTATATATCTATATGTATACACACATATATACATTAGAAACAGAAATAACTACTTCATTTCAACTACAACCAATTTCATTTTAACAACTCATACTTTTCCATTCAAGCGTATGTGTATCACATAATACCATGTGTTTCTTACCGCCACTTAACACAAGTACTCATCCAACCAAATTCACATTTTATACGCTACCCTTCATTCATAGAAAAATCAACATTTGGAAATCTCTCCCACACATGCATACAAGCCGAAACTCCTTTAGCAAATGTTTCCCCACAATAGCACATTTGTTTAACTCCAATTCACCTATCCATCATCACTTCTAAATGCTTGAAAACAACAACCACTTCTTCCAAACTAAACCAAAATAGTAAGTTCATAGCTCTACCAAATTCGAAATTCTAACATGGGTTTAGAAGAACACATAACAAGGAACTCAAATCATCAATTACATTACAAACTATCAAGCATTTACCTTGAATTTTAGCCTTCCAAATGACCGAACGTCTCAAGGCTTCTGCTCCTTTTAATTTTTCTCAACTCACGGTAATGAAGAGCAAAAGAAGAGACCCTTATTCTTTTCACCTCACTTTCCTTATTTTATTTTATTTTATTTAGTCATTTAGCCAATTATCTTAACTTTTCTAATATAAAGAACATATATTAGTGGAAGTAAGTTAGCATGGCCGGCCACTAAATAAAATATATGGGAAATTGACATGCAAGTCCAAATATTTAAGCCATGCATCAATTTGGCCCTCTTACAAAATATCACACACATTTTCACTTATTTACACATAAGTTCATACTAAGAAATCATGTATTCAAACAGCACCAAATCTAAATCAATTATTCACATGAATTATTTTTTTAAAATTTTAAGATGGAAATCCGCATTTATTTAATATAATGACTCAGTTTTATGGTTACGAAACCACATCCCGACTAGGGTCGAATTAGGGTTGTCACAACTCTCCCTCCTTTAGAAATTTTCATCCTCGAAAATCTTACCGATGAATAAGTTTGGGTATCGTTCTTTCATAGATGTCTTGGCTTCCCAAGTTGCTTCTTCGATCCCGTGCTTGAGCCAAAGCACATTTACCAATGGAACCTTTTTATTTCGCAACTCTTTCACCTCATGAGCTAAAATTTGAATTGGTTTTTCTTCATAACTCAAATCGGATTGAATTTCAACCTCCGACAGTTTAATCACATGCGAAGGATCGGATCTGTAACGAGGAAGCATCGATACATGAAAAACGTTGTGAATCTTCTCAAGTTCAGGGGGCAAAATTAGCTTATAAGCAACCGATCCAATCCATTCTGATATCTTGAACGGTCCGATGAATCTCGGACTCAACTTGCCTTTACGGCCAAATCGAAGTATCTTTTTCCACGGCGAGACCTTAAAAAACACCTTATCCCCAATCTGATACTTGATATCTTTATGTTTCAAATCTGCGTACAACTTCTGACGATCTGATGCTATTTTCAAATTGTCACGAATTGTCTTCACTTTCTGTTCAGCCTCTTTGATTAAATCAACCCCGAGAATCTTATTCTCACTAAGCTCGGTCCAAAACAAAGGTGTACGGCACTTTCGAGCATAAAGAGCTGCGTAGGATGCCATTTGAATACTCGATTGAAAACTATTATTGTACGCGAATTCAGCCAAAGGCAAATATTTTTCCCACGAACCGCTAAACTTGAGAATGCAACATCTCAACATGTCCTCCAGTATTTGAATAACCTGTTCGGATTGTCTGTCAGTTTGCGGATGGAAAGCAGTACTGAAATGTAGTTTGGTACCCAAGGCCTCGTGTAACTTCTTCCAAAATCTCGATGTAAATCTGGGATCTCTATCCGAAACAATAGAAGTAGGCACCCCATGCAACCTTACAATCTGGGAAATGTATAATTTCGCCAACTTCTCAAGCGTATAATCGGTACAAACAGGGATAAAATGTGCCGATTTGGTCAATCGGTCAACTATAACCCAAATGGAGTATTTCTTACTCAGGGTTAGCGGTAAACCAGACACAAAATCCATTGTACCTTGATCCCACTTCCACTGAGGTATTAAGATCGGCTGCTGTAATCCCGAAGGCACTTAATGCTCTGCTTTCACTTGCTGACATATCAAACATTTAGTAACATAGTCAGAGATGTCTTGTTTCATACTGTGCCACCAGTAATGACATTTCAGGTCGTTGTACATCTTTGTGCTACCCGGATGAACCGACATTCGGCTATCATGAGCTTCACTCAAAATCATTAGAATGATCTCTGAATTTCTCAGAATACACAATCGGTTTCTGAACCTCAAACAATCATTATCGTCAACCCGAAATTTTGAATCTACATTCAAGTTGCACTGAGCCTTTTTTGCAGTCAAATTGTCGTCGTTTTTCTGAGCTTCATAAATCTGTCGTACGATCACTGGTTCTGCCTTTAATTCCATTATCAACAAATTATCCGTAGACACGGATAGATGGACATTCATTGCTCGCAATGAAAATAGGGATTTCTGACTGAGAGCATCCGCAACCGCATTAGCTTTACCCGGATGATAATCGATGACAAGCTCGTAGTCTTTCAGTAATTCCAACCACCGTCTTTGTCTCAAATTCAGATCTTTTTGAGTCATTAGGTACTTCAAACTTTTATGATCGGAAAAGACATGGCATTTTTCTCTGAACAGGTAGTGGCGCCAAATTTTTAGAGCAAAAATGATAGCAGCAAGCTTAAGATTGTGAGTTGGATAATTTTTCTCATGAGGCTTCAATTTCATCGATGCATAAGCAACCACTCGGCCTTCTTGCATCAAAATGCATCCTAAACCGTTCTGAGAGGCGTCACTATAAACTACAAACTCTTTACCGGACTCAGGCTGAACCAACACAGGAGCTTCCGTCAAAAGAGTTTTCAACTGGTCGAAACTTTTCTGACAGTTTTCTGACCACTCGAACTTGACGTCTTTTTGTAATAATCTTGTCAATGGTGTCGCGATCAACGAGAACCCTTTCACGAATCGTTGATAGTAACCAGCGAGCCCCAAAAAGCTCCGAACCTTAGAGACATTTCTCGGAAGCTTCCAATCAAGTATGGCTGAAAGTTTACTCGGATCAACCCGTATACCTGATGCGGATACCACATGCCCTAAAAAGCTAACTTCTATCAACCAGAACTCACATTTACTGAACTTAGCATATAATTGCTTATCTCGTAAAATCTGCAATACTAATCTCAAATGTTCAGCATGTTCAGTGTCATCTCGCGAATAGATCAAAATATCGTCAATAAACACCACTACAAACCGGTCCTAAAATTGTCTGAAGATCTGATTCATCAAATCCATAAATACTGCAGGGGCATTAGTGAGCCCAAACGGCATCACCAAGAACTCATAGTAACCGTATCTCGTTCTGAATGCTGTTTTTGGCGCATCTGAATCTCGAACCCACAGCTGATAATAACCGACCTCAAATCTATCTTTGAGAACACTGAGGCTCCTTTCAGTTGATCAAACAAATCATCAATACGTGGTAACAGATATTTGTTCTTTATCGTCACTTTATTTAATTGACAATAGTCAATCCACATCCTCATCGTTCCGTCTTTCTTTTTCACAAATAAAACCGGTGCACCCCAAGGTAAAAAACTTGGTCGGGTGAAACCTCTATCCATCAATTCTTGCAGCTGAATTTTCAATTCTTTTAATTCGGTTGGTGCCATACGATATGGAGCTATCAAAATTGGAGTCGTTCCGGGTAGAAGTTCAATGCCAAACTCTACTTCGCGAATAGGTGGTAATCCCGGCAATTCCTCGGGAAACACATCCGGATACTCACAGACTACTGGCACAAACTCAAGCTTCTTTTCTGACTCTTTACTATCAATCACGTACGCGAGATAAGCCTCACATCCCCTTTTTACATATTTCTGAGCTTGCATCGAAGATATTATAGCTGGCAACCCGCTCAAATCAGAGGACTCAATTCGAATGATCTTATTATTCGAGCATCTAAGATCAATAACCTTCTGCTTGCAACTCATTACCACGTTATGCACAGTCAACCAATCCATCCCGAGAATAATATCAAATTCATCGAATGGTAATAGCATCAAATCAGCTGGAAAATAAGAATCTCGAATCATTAGGGGACATCTCCTGCATACTTTATCAATCAACACACAACGACCCAGAGGGTTTCACACTCGAATTAAGAACTTAGTAGACTCAACAGGTAGAGTCTTACTGGATGCTAAAGTTCCACACACATACGAATGGGTTGAACCGGGCTCAATCAGAGCTATAACATCCGTGTCAAAGAGAGTGAAAATACCAGTAATAACGTCAGGGGAAGAAGCCTCCTCACGAGCACGGATGGCATAAGCCCGAGCACGTGCACTAGCCTCAGATTTGACCACAGTGTCTCTAGTCCCTCTCTGGCTGCCACTAGTATTACTTCCCTGTCTCGATGGTCGTCCTCGCACTGTCGTGCTACCTAGCCTCTCATTAGGATCAGTATTACATTCAACCTGCCTCGTACAATCCTTTATGAAGTGATCAGTAGCTCCACATTTAAAACATGAGCGATCATGCAATCTACAACTCCCCGGATGCCATTTCCCACAATGCTTGCAAACTGTTCTATCCCTGCGGTCATTGCCTACACTAGCAACAGAAGTGGCTCGTGTACTCACTGGAGGTCGATCACGATCTCGTCTGGAATAACCCAAATTAGCCTTAGATTTGTTTGACTTATCTCGAAATTTCTTTGAAGATTATTGAAAAGATTTTCCCGATGATCTCTTGCGGAATTCTCTGACTCCGTCCTTAGCCTTTTTCTTTTCAATACTGAGCTCTTCAGCCTTACAAGCTCGCTCGACAAGTACTACGAACTCTTTGATTTCTAAAATGCCGACCAACAATTTAATATCTTCATTTAAACCATCCTCGAAGCGTTTATACATGATAGCCTCGGATGATACACACTCGCGAGCATAACGACTGAGCCGTACGAACTCTCTTTCATATTCAGTTACAGACATTCGACCTTGTTTAAGCTCAAGAAATTCCTTCCGTTTTTGATGTATGAATCTCTGACTGATATACTTTTTTCGGAATTTAGTTTGGAAGAACTCCCAGGTGACCCATTCTTTCGACACAATAGAGACCAATGTATTCCACCAATAGTAAGCGGAATCACGTAATAGAGATACAGCACACTTCAAACATTCTTCGGGCGAACATGATAATTTATCAAAAACTCGGATTGTATTATCGAGCCAAAACTCGGCCCGTTCAGCTTCATCACTAACTGTAGCCTAGAACTCTTCAGCCCCGTATTTTCTAATTTTGTCAACCGGAGGCCTACTCGATCTCAGAGGATAGGTCACAGGAAGAGCTACATATGTCAGGAGAAGAGTATTCAGGGACGGGGGTTGTGGAGCAGCTGGGGTCGTTCGGATAAATTGAGTGAACCAATCACTCATCATTGCATAGAAAGCTTGTCTAGTGTCATCATTTCGATGACTGGCATTAGGTTGAGAGTCATTAGGCGTAGTCCCTTGCGCGGGAGCCGGCGCTACACTTTCCACATCATCCACTACAGCTCGTTCAGGATCGAGATTCATTTCAAAAGAAATCTATACAAAAATCACAATTTCGAAAGTCAGTACTCACCACACTATCGTATTAACTCACAATGGCATGTATAGCTATATTCACACACGCTACATTAGTCTGAGAACTGACTAAACTGTAGCTCTGATACCAATAAAATGTGACACCCTCTTAACCTGTATCCGTCGCTGGAATGGGTTACGAAGTATTACTCAACTAAACAAGACTTATAAAGGTTATGTGTAAATACCCAATGAAAATTTTATATATCTATATGTATACACACATATATACATTAGAAACAGAAATAACTACTTCATTTCAACTACAACCAATTTCATTTTAACAACTCATACTTTTCCATTCAAGCGTATGTGTATCACATAATACCATGTGTTTCTTACCACCACTTAACACAAGTACTCATCCAACCAAATTCACATTTTATATGCTACCCTTCATTCATAGAAAAATCAACATTCGGAAATCTCTCCTACACAAGCATACAAGCCGAAACTCCTTTAGCAAATGTTTCCCCACAATAGCACATTTGTTTAACTCCAATTCACCTATCCATCATCACTTCTAAATGCTTGAAAACAACAACCATTTCTTGCAAACTAAACCAAAATCGTAAGTTCATAGCTCTACCAAATTCGAAATTCGAACATGGGTTTAGAAGAACACATAACAAGGAACTCAAATCATCAATTACATTACAAACTATGAAGCATTTACCTTGAATTTTAGCCCTCCAAATGACCGAACGTCTCAAAGCTTCTAATATAAAGAAGAGACCCTTTTTCTTTTCACCCCACTTTCCTTGTTTTATTTTATTTTATTTAGTCATTTAGCCAATTATCTTAACTTTTCTAATATAAAGAACATATATTAGTGGAAGTAAGTTAGCATGGCCGGCCACTAAATAAAATATATGGGAAATTGACATGCAAGTCCAAATATTTAAGCCATGCATCAATCCAGCCCTCTTACAAAATATCACACACATTTTCACTTCTTTACACATAAGTTCATACTAAGAAATCACTTATTCAAATAGCACCAAATCTAAATCAATTATTCACACAAATAATTTTTTTAACATTTTAAGATGGAGATCCGCATTTATTTAATATAATGACTCAGTTTTGTGGTTACGAAACCACATCCCGACTAGGGTCGAATTAGGGCTGTCACAGTATATTCGGCCAAGGGGTGATATACCTAAAAGAAGATTACAATGAAAATACGAATGACCAATTTATAATTGAATTTATCTGTTTACATTGCTTAAAACTTACTAAGCATAGAAATGCTTACTCTGTTTATTTCGTTTCCTCTGTTTTATAGATCTCATTTTGAACCTACGGACTCGAGGATTCAATCTTAAATCACCTACACTATCGTCGTTATTTTGGTACATTCGATAGTTATTGTGACAGCCCTAATTCGACCCTAGTCGGGAAATGGTTTCGTAACCATTAAACCGAGTCATAATATTGAATAAATGCTAATTTCCGTGTTAAATCCATGTTAAATTATTTGTGTGAAAATTTGATTATATTTAGTGCCATTTGAATGTGTGATTTTTGATGTGGACTCAAGTGCAGAGTAGTAAAAGGGTAAGTGATATTTTAAAAAGGGGCCGAATTTGTGCATGACTTAAATGTTTGGACTTGCATGTCAATTTTCCCCATATTCATTTTAGTGGCCGGCCATGATAGCTTATTTTTCATAAATATATGTTCATTATATTAAAAAAGTCTATGATAATTGGTTTAATAACTTTTTAAAGTGGATAATATTAATAATAAAAAAATGGTGAAAAGAACAAAGCTTCCTTCACTTGTTCTTTATTTGCCGTGAGTTGGGAGAAATAAGGGAGGTAGAAGAAAACCACATTCGGCAATTGTAGCATCAAATTAAGCTCAAGAACCAAGAGGGCCACACTCAGACAAAGGAAAGGCAAAGGTGGTGGAATAATCGGTTCGTAGATAATTATCGACCAACGAGGTAAGTTTTGAGTGTATCCCCTTTGTATATACCCGAATATGATATGATACATTTAAGTTGTAGGCCTTATAACTAGTTCATTTCACTTTGATAAAAATACAATTATGGAATATGATGGTATGATTTAGGTAGCCGAATGCATATTGAAATTTAAGGAAAAATGTGATTAGCTTATGCATGTGAACTTTTTATAGTAAATTCCATAAGACCGAATGGGTATAGAATAGAATGCCATAAGTATTTGGCAAATTGATTGGCAAATTGATTATGGAAAGATGTTATATGTGGATGCTTCATCTATGTGGAACGTATCTAATGATTTGTAAAGATGATATGTCTAGTATGACACATGCGAATGTGAACAAATATTGCCCGGGAATTTAATTATGACAATTTCAGGCCTTCGTGCCTAGCAGGCTTTGTGCTGGTGATAATTTCAGGCCTTCATGCCTAGCAGGCTTTGTGCCGGTGATAATTTCAGGCCTTCATGCCTAGCAGGCTTTGGGCCGGTGATAATTTCAGGCCTTAGTGCCTAGCAGGCTTTGTGCCGGTGATAATATCAGGCCCGTGTGCCTAGCAGGCTTAGCGCCGATGATTTCAGTACGTGTGAGACTATGAGGAATTTTGATGAAATTTTAGTAAAGTACGAACATTGTATTAAAAGGGTCAGGTATGTACCTTGTACCTATGTGCAAGATTTAAATTGATATGTGCCTTAAGTATTAAATTTGTTGGTTTTACGAATGAGAGCTTTGTCTATGCATAATATGGTATACACATATTCAGCCATGGATGATACATATATGAGATAATGAATTTTTGTGACAATGGGTGATAAGGAAACATGCTAAAATAAAAGTTGAATTTCCCCCATGTGTGAAGATGCATTCGGCCAAATAAATAGGCCTTTGGAGTTGAGTTTTTGTTCTATAATATAGTAGGTGATTTAAGGCATGAATTATTTAAGTTATTCAAAGTTTACTATGCTCTTAGAAGCTTACTCTGTTTACATGTTCCCTTCTGTTTTATAGATTGCATTTGAAGCTACTATTCAAGGGATTCAAGTTCAAGTCACTCTCACTATCGTCAATAGATTTTTGGGTACTCTCAAAGGTTTAAATTTCCTTTTTCAAACAATGGCATGTATAGGCTAAAAATCTCTATTTTGAATTTTCAATCCATTTTGATGTGTATATATGAATAGCCATATGAAAATGGCTTATCAAAATACTTTATATTCGTATATAAATGATGCTTGTGATGATTGTGTATGGATGAATAAGAAAGACATATAACCTTGGTTGTAAATGTTTTAAGTGCGATGGCCTGAACCCTTATCTATAATGGTCGGCCATGAACAATTGTTAGATAATGTAGATAGTGGTGAGATCCTTAAAAGCATGCAAAATAAATTCACCTCATGACTTAAGTTTTGGTAGACTTTAGAAAATCATATAGAAACATGCATATTTGGCATTATGTTGAAAGAAGGTCTTGGTTAAATTGAATATTTGAGCTTGATATAGGAACAATAAATGTTAGTTGAAATGTATTGCTAGTCCAAAATTTTCCTGAATATGAATGCATATGTATTTGGATCAAAAATGCTCGAAATATTTCGCGATTTCTTTCTAGTACCCTTAAGTCGTTGGTCCCGTAATGCCTCTTACCCCTCCGTCGACGGGCATGGGTTAGGGGTGTTGCATTATATTGGTATAAGAGCTACGGTTTAGTCAGTTCTCGGACTAACGTAGCGTGTGTAAACATAGCTATACATGCCATTGTGAATTAATATGATAGTGTGGTGATTTCTGACTTTCGAAATTGTGATATTTGTATAGAAATGAATCCCGATCCTAAACAAACTATAGCGATAACGTGGAGAGCATAGCGCCAGCTCCCGCGCAAGGGACTGCGCCTAATGGCTCTCAGCCAAATACAAGTCATCGAGATGCTGACAATCGTCAAACTTTCTATGCGATGATGAGTGACTGGTTCACTCAGTTTATTCGAACAAATCCGACTGCTCCACAACCCCCGCCTCTAAGTACTCATCTCCCGACATACGTAGCTCCTCTTATGACCGATCCTTTGAGATCGAGTAGGCGTCCGGTTGATAAAATTAAAAAATACGGGGCTGAAGAGTTTCGGGCTACAGTTAGCGACGATGCTGAGCGGGTCGAGTTTTGGCTCGATAATACAATCTGAGTTTTTGATGAATTATCGTGTTCACCCGAAGAATGCTTGAAGTATGTTGTATCTCTATTCCGTGATTCCGCTTACTATTGGTGGAATACATTGGCCTCTGTTGTGCCAAAAGAACGAGTCACCTGGGAGTTCTTCCAAACTGAATTCTGGAAAAAGTATATTAGTTAGAGATTTATTGATAAAAAATGGAAAGAGTTTCTTGAACTGAAATAGGGTCGAATGTCCGTAACCGAGTATGAAAGAGAGTTCGTACGGCTCAGTCGATATGCTCGTGAGTGTGTATCATCCAAGGCTATCATGTGTAAATGCTTTGAGGATGGTTTAAACGAAGATATTGAATTGTTGGTCGGTATTTTAGAAATTAAAGAGTTCGTAGTACTTGTCGAGCAAGCTTGTAAAGCCGAAGAACTCAGTATTGAAAAGAAAAAAGGCTGAGGACGGAGTCAGAGAAATCCGTAAGAGATCTTTGGGAAAATCTTTTCAGCAATCTTCAAAGAAATTTCGAGATGATTCGAGCAAATCTAAAGCTAATTCGGGTTATTCCAGACGAGAGCGGGATTGACCTCTAGTGAGTATGAGAGCTACTTCCGTTGCTAGTGTAGGCAATGCTCGTGAGGATAGAACAATATGCAAGCATTGTGGGAAATGGCATCCGGGGAGCTACAAACTACATGATCGCTGTGACAGCCCTATCTCGACCCTAGTCGGAAAGTGGTTTCCGAATCACTAAACCGAAATGTATGAACAAATAATTACTAAATTCTATGATTATTAATTGAGCATTTGCATGTATGAAATTTTGGGTATTCGATTGTGTCAGTAGGTGATAAAACTAACAAAAAGGGGACTATGTAGGAAACTTTAAAAATGTAGTGGTAAATTCAAGATGGACCGATTTGTACATTGCATGTTTAGGTGAGGACTTGCATGTCAAAATGCCCAAAACCCATGCACATGGCCAACCACTTGGTTGCTTAGGTCATCTTGCTTGTTGGCATCTCTTAGGTGGAAAATGGTAATCATTATGGGCATAAAATAGATTTTAATATTAAGAAATATAAAAAGTGGGGTGGAAAAACCAAAGGAAGGATTATTTTCCTTCTATTTGCCGTAAGTAGGAGAAGAAGAAAGACAAAGTTTTCGGTCCTCCATAGCTTAAATTGGTATGTGAATTCTTGAAAATTCTTTTTAAAGTTTTAGAAATTTGATGCAAATGAGGCTCCTTGTTTAACCCACGAAAGAATTTTTGATTCTTAGGGCCTTGAGCATTCGGCCATGTCATGATTTTTACTTAAAGAGTGGAGTTTGCATATATGAAGCTATGTGTGTTTAGATGAGCATTTAGGTGTTAAATTTATGGAAATTAATTATCTTTAGTTGGTTTTTGAGAATTTTGGTTGATCAATTAGTTTTAATAGAAACTATATGCTAAATTGTGAAATAGGAGCACATGGAACATTCGGTGATGGTTATAAATATGCCAAATCATTTTTTTAATTGATGTTTATGTGAGGAGAAATAATTTTAGGTGAATATGAGTTGATTAGATTTTTGTTATGAAATCTCAAATGGAACAAGTAACATTCGGCTAACATGGAAATGGGGAAAGGTTTACCAAATGGTGGTAAACGAAAGTTAAATGGCTATTAGGAATTTTTTTTTATGTTGCCGATTGTGAAACCAAGTGTTTGAAGTATATATATGATATTATATATATAGGCATGTTATATTGATGGTTGAATTCGGGACATGGGTAGTGACGTAAAAACATTGTTGTTTTTGGAATGTTTACATGTTATTTGTATAACCATAAATCAAATTGAGATTTAGTGATTTCATTAAAGAAGAAATATAGATTGTTATGCATATTTAGCCTCCTTGTATCGAATGTAGTTTTAAAGTATAGAAACTTGTAGCATGACTTACAAGTTAAATTGATTTTAGAACTATGTATATTCGGTCTTAGTTTCTATGTAAATTCGATTACTCCCATACCATGTGTAAAGTGCCATTCGTATGCGTAATGGTATAATTTCTTGATGTTGTGTTTGGTTTATATGAATGAAAACACCACACCAATGAGGGTGTTTCTTCGAAAGACTTAGAGAGTTGAAGCTTTAATATTTAAATGGAATAATTGAATCGTTTTATTTTCTTACATTTGTCAAGACCAAAAGGAGTCAAGCTCGGCCAAGGGGAAAGCGAAAGCGGTTGAGTAGTCGATCTTAGTTGTTCATCTGACAAGAGGTAAGTCCATAAGCAAATTAGATTATGTTTAACTTTGCTTGCAAATGGTGAAAATAAACATTGATAGAACATCGTTGTAAACTATACCATGGTAATAAGTGTGAACGTATATATATATATACATATATACATACAAGGTGAATTGGCACTATGTGTGCGTATATACATACAAGGTGAATTGGCACTATGTGTACGCGAGTATAAAAGGTGGGATGGTACTATGTGTACGTATATGCATACAAGGTGAGTTGGCACTATGTGTGCGCGAGTATAAAAGGTGGAATGGCACTATGTGTGCATATATACATACGAGGTGAATTACACTAAGTGGGTGTATGTATGTGCTAGATGAACTGTTATGTGGTTAAATTTCTAAGTAGGTAATGTTCCTATAGAAATGAACATAGGTGAGCAAATGTGTTTAGTTCGGATGGTGTTGACTTTGGACAAAGCAAATTGAGAAAATGATGAACTTGATTAAAGCTTAGTGGCATAGGATTAATGTAGAAATGCCTAATTATGTATATAAATACAGTACATATTAAGGCTTATGACTTACTGAGCTTATAACTCATTTTGTGTGTTCATCTATTTTGTTTAGATTAAGGATTTGCGTTGAAGCTCGGGGTTGATCTTTTGGAAGTCATCACACCTACTAATCTTAACTCGGTACCATTTTGAAAGTTCTTGGTATATATGGCATGTAATAGCTATACTTTAATTTTGTGTCTTTATGGGTTTGAACCTTTGTATATAACACCATGTGAATGTGGCTAGTAAATGGGGAGAATATAGGTATTATATAAGCTCATCTCATCTATATATATATATATGTACCTTACAAAGCATTGTAACCGGTTATGTTTGGCATTTCGATGCTGAATTTTGCCTTGATGAATGAACACTTTTGTCATAGTTGGGTTGGGTTGAATTATTCATGACTCTTGCAATTAGTGATATGGAAATTCATTATAATTCTGGCATACAAATTCATAGGACATTCGGCTAAGGAAGGAATATTCGAACCTTGTAAATTGATTGACGTAACTAAGCCATTCATATGCATGTGTAGAATTAGATTGTAATTTAATGCAATGCAAGCCTTTAAAAAAAATAAATAGAACTAAACTAGTATGTGTTAAGTTCCTTAGCAGGTATACATCATGTATGTTTTGAGTGAAAGATGGTATAGGATAGGTTGAGTTAACGAATACGTATTTAGATCACAGAATTGATATTTCTTTGTACAATTAATGAAACTACGCTTCTATGAGTGATCGATAATGTGTGATCTGTTTGGTCTGTCTTCTGGTCTGTAATGCTCCGTAACCCTAATCCGGCGTCGGATAGGGGTTAGGGGTGTTACATTTAATTGGTATCAGAGCTACGGTTTAGTCGATTCTAGGACTAACGTAACGCGTGTAAGTTTGGCTATACATGTCATAAGTGAGTATTTGATAGTGTGATGACTTCTAATGTTTAAATTTTGTTGTGTTTTTTTTTTTAATAAATGGAACCTGATCCTAAGCGAGCAATAGCGGGTGATGTCGAGAGTATAGCACCCGCTCTCGCGCAAGGGACAGTACTGGTAGACTCTCGACCCTCCACGAGGAATCAAGAGGATGGGGTTAGGCAAACTCTCTTTTCTTTAATGAATGAATGGTTTGCCCAGTATACTTGTACAAATTTGGCTGCTCAACCACCACCTAACTCAAATAATCCTCCCCTGGTGCCTGTAATGCCTACACCTACCGATCCGATGAGATTAAACAAACCCCCTGTTGATAAGATCCGAAAATATGGGGCCGAAGAGTTTAGAGCTACAGCTACTGACGATGCTGAGAAAGCTGAATTCTGGCTCGATAATACCATCCGCGTCTTTGACGAGCTGTCTTGCACACCCGATGAGTGCCTGAAATGTGCTATATCGTTATTGCGAGACTCAGCCTATTACATGTGGAGAACTCTAAGTTCGATTGTTCCGAAAGAACGAATTACTTGGGATTTCTTTCAGATGGAGTTTCGCAAGAAATATATCAGCCAGAGGTTCCTTGATCGAAAGCGAAAAGAGTTCCTCGAACTTAAACAAGGCCGTATGACTGTAGCTGAATATGAGCGGGAGTTCGTGAGACTTAGTCGTTATGCTCGGGAATGTGTTGCTGATGAAATTGCCATGTGTAAAAGGTTTGAAGAAGGTTTGAATGAAGACTTGAAGCTGCTTGTGGGTATTCTTAAAATAAAAGAGTTCGTAATACTAGTTGCACGAGCTTGTAAGGCTGAAGAGCTCGAAAAAGAGAAAAGAAAAGCTGAATTTAAAGCTACAGATTTCTGTAAGAGAACAGCAGGTAAAGCTTCTTTCTCGGCTATGAAGAAGTTCAGAGATGACGGTAACAAATCAAAATCATCTGCGAGGATTTCTATTCGAGAACAGTGGATACACGAGTGGCGTCAGCGGTGGCAGCAATAGACAAGATAAACTAGGGTGTCCACAGTGTGGTGGGTGACATGTGGGTGAATGTTGGGGTAGATCTATCAACCGAACCTGTTATAGATGTGGTTCACGATAACATTATGTTCAGGATTGCACTGAATCTGATGAGAAGAATAGGATCCAGAGTACGAGATCGAGTAGTGCAACAGTTAGGGGTAGGCCACCGAGGAATGTAAGAGGCAGGAGTGGTAATCAGAGAGGGAATTCTGAGGCGGCAGTTCGATCCGAGGCCCGTGCACTCGCTAGAGCCTACGCCATCCGTGCTCGGGAAGAGGCATCTTCCCCTGATATTATTATTGGTGCATTCACTCTCTATGATACTACTGTACTTGCTTTGATTGATCCTGGTTCGACCCATTCTTATATGTGTGAAACATTAGTAACCAGTAAGACTCTACCTGTTGAGTCTACTGAATTTGTGATTCGGGTATCCAACCCATTGGGCCGATGTGTACTAGTCGATAAGGTGTGTAAGAAATGTCCTCTGTTAGTCTGAACTTCATGTTTTCCAGCGGATTTGATGTTACTACCCTTTGATGAATTTGATATTATCCTCGAAATGGACTGGTCAACAGCACATGATGCTATAGTAGATTGTAAGCGTAAAACAGTAGAATTACGATGTTCAAACGGTGAATTGATCAAAGTTGAGTCAAGTAGGTGATAAAACTAACAAAAAGGGGTCTATGTGGGAAACTTTAAAAATGTAGTGGTAAATTCAAGATGGACCGATTTGTACATTACATGTTAAGGTGAGGACTTGCATGTCAAAATGCCCAAAACCCATGCACATGGCTGGCCACTTGGTTACTTAGGTCATCTTGCTTGTTGGCATCTCTTAGGTGGAAAATGATAATCATTATGGGCATAAAAATAGATTTTAATACTAAGAAATATAAAAAGTGGGGTGGAAAAACCAAAGGAAGGATTATTTTCCTTCCATTTGCCGTAAGTAGGAGAAGAAGAAAGACAAAGTTTTCGGTCCTCCATAGCTTAAATTGGTATGTGAATTCTTAAAAATTCTTTTTAAAATTTTAGAAATTTGATGCAAATGAGGCTCCTTGTTTAACCCGCGAAAGAATTTTTGATTTCTTAGGGCCTTGAGCATTCGGCCATGTCATGATTTTTGCTTAAAGAGTGGAGTTTGCATATATGAAGCTATGTGTGTTTAGATGAGTATTTAGGTGTTAAATTTATGGAAATTAATTATCTTTAGTTGGTTTTTGAGAATTTTGGTTGATCAATTAGTTTTAATAGAAACTATATGCTAAATTGTGAAATGGGAGCACATGGAACATTCGGTGATGGTTATAAATATGCCAAATCATTTTTTTTAATTGATGTTTATGTGAGGAGAAATAATTTTAGGTGAATATGAGTTGATTAGATCTTTGTTATGAAATCTCAAATGGAACAAGTAACATTCGGCTAACATGGAAATGGGGAAAGCTTTACCAAATGGTGGTAAACGAAAGTTAAATGGCTATTAGGAATTTTTTTTATGTTGCCGATTGTGAAACCAAGTGTTTGAAGTATATATATGATATTATATATATAGGCATGTTATATTGATGGTTGAATTCGGGACATGAGTAGTGACGTAAAAACATTGTTGTTTTTGGACTGTTTAAATGTTATTTGTATAACCATAAATCAAATTGAGATTTAGTGATTTCATTAAAGAAGAAATATAGATTATTATGCAAATTTAGCCTCCTTGTATCGAATGTAGTTTTAAAGCATAGAAACTTGTAGTATGACTTACAAGTTAAATTGATTTTAGAACTATGTATATTCGATCTTAGTTTCTATGTAAATTCGATTACTCCCATACCATGTGTAAAGTGCCATTCGATGTGTGTGCTAGTACACATGTGTATATAGGGACTTATGCGTAATGGTATAATTTCTTGATGTTGTGTTTGGTTTATATGAATGAAAACACCACACCAATTAGGGTGTTTCTTCGAAAGACTTAAAGAGTTGAAGCATTAATATTTAAATGGAATAATTGAATCGTTTTATTTTCTTACATTTTTCAAGACCAAAAGGAGTCAAGCTCGGCCAAGGGGAAAGCGAAAGCGGCTGAGTAGTCGATCCAAGTTGTTCATCCGACAAGAGGTAAGTCCATAAGCAAATTGGATTATGTTTGACTTTGCTTGCAAATGGTGAAAATAAACATTGATCGAACATCGTTGTAAACTATACCATGGCAATAAGCGTGAACGTATATATATATATACACACATATATACATACAAGGTGAATTGGCACTATGTGTGTGTGAGTAAAAAAGGTGGGATGGCACTATGTGTGCGTATATACATACAAGGTGAATTGGCACTATGTGTGTGCGAGTATAAAAGGTGGGATGGCACTATGTGTGCGTATATACATATAAGGTGAATTAGCACTATGTGTGTGCGAGTATAAAAGGTGGGATGGTACTATGTGTGCGTATATACATACGAGGTGAGTTGGCACTATGTGTGCGCGAGTATAAAAGGTGGAATGGCACTATGTGTGCGTATATACATACGAGGTGAATTACACTAAGTGGGTGCATGTATGTGCTAGATGAACTGTTATGTGGTTAAATTTCTAAGTAGGTAATGTTCCTATAGAAATGAACATAGGTGAGCAAATGTGTTTAGTTCGGATGGTGTTAACTTTAGACAAAGCAAATTGAGAAAATGATAAACTTGATTAAAGCTTAGTGGCATAGGATTAATGTAGAAATGCCTAATTATGTATATAAATACATTACATATTAAGGCTTATGACTTACTGAGCTTATAACTCATTTTGTGTGTTCATCTATTTTGTTTAGATTAAGGATTTGCGTTGAAGCTCGGGGTTGATCTTTTGGAAGTCATCGCACCTATCAATCTTAACTTGGTACCATTTTGAATGTTCTTGGTGTATATATGGCATGTAATAGCTATACTTTAATTTTGTGTCTTTATGGGTTTGAACCTTTGTATATAACGCCATGTCAATGTGACTAGTAAATGGGGAGAATATAGGTATTATATAAGCTCATCTCATCTATATATATATATGTGCTTTACAAAGCATTGTAACTGGTTATGTCTGGCATTTCGATGCTGAATTTTACCTTGATGAATGAACACTTTTATCATAGTTGGGTTGGGTTGAATTATTCATGACCCTTGCAATTAGTGATATAGAAATTCATTATAATTCTGTCATACAAATTCATAGGACATTCGGCTAAGGAAGGAATACTCGAACCTTGTAAATTGATTGACGTAACTAAGCCATTCATATGCATATGTAGAATTAGATTGTAATTTAATGCAATGCAAGCCTTTAGAAAAAAATAAATAGAACTAAACTAGTATGTGTTAAGTTCCTTAGCAGGTATACATCATGTATGTTTTGAGTGAAAGATGGTATAGGATAGGTTGAGTTAATGAATAAGTATTTAGATCACGGAATTGATATTTCTTTGTACAATTAATGAAACTATGCTTCTATGAGTGATCGATAATGTGTGATCTGTTTGGTCTGTCTTCTGGTCTGCAATGCTCCGTAACCCTAATCCGGCGTTGGATAGGGGTTAGGGGTGTTACAATCGCTCCTGTTTTAGATGTGGAGCTGCTGATCATTTTATAAAGAATTGTCCGAGACAGGTTGAACGTAATACTGACCCTAGTGAGAGGCCTAGTGGCACGGCAGCACAAGGTCGACCACCGAGACGTGGAGGTAATACTAGTGGCAGTCAGAGAGGGACTAGTGACACTGTGGTCAAATCGGAGGCTCGTGCACCTGCCCGGGCTTATGCCATCCGTGCCAGTGAGGAGGCTTCTTCTCCTGACGTTATTACTGGTATTTTCACTCTTTTTGACACTGATGTTATAGCTCTGATTGATCCCGGTTCAACCCATTCTTATGTGTGTGAAACTTTAGCATCCAGTAAGACTCTACCTGTTGAGTCTACTAGTTCGCAATTCGAGTGTCAAACCCTCTGGGTTAGTGTGTGTTGGTTGATAAAGTGTGTAAGAGATGTCCCCTAATGTTTCAAGACTCATGTTTTCCGACTGATTTAATGCTATTACCGTTTGATGAATTTGATATTATCCTCGGGATGGATTGGTTGACTGTGCACGACGCAGTAGTAAATTGCAAGCGGAAGGTTATTGATCTGCGATGTTCGAATAATAAAATAATTCGAATTGAGTCCTCTGATTTGAGCGGGTTGCCAACTGTGATATCTTCGATGCAAGCTCTGAAATATGTAAAAAGGGGATGTGAGGCATATCTCACGTTCGTGATTGATAGTAAAGAGTCAAAAAAGAAGCTTAAGTCTGTGCCAGTAGTCTGTGTGTATCCGGATGTATTTTCTGAGGAATTACCGGGATTACCACCTGTCCGAGAAGTAGAGTTTGGCATTGAACTTCTACCTGGAACGGCTCTAATTTCGATAGCTCCATATCGTATGGCACCAACTGAATTAAAAGAATTGAAAATTCAGCTGCAAGAATTGATGGATAGAGGTTTCACTCGACCAAGCTTTTCACCTTGGGGTGCACCAGTTTTATTCGTGAAAAAGAAAGATGGAATGATGAGAATGTGTATCGACTATCGTCAATTAAATAAAGTGACAATAAAGAACAAGTATCCGTTACCACGCATTGATGATTTGGTCGATCAACTGAAAGGAGCCTCAGTGTTTTTGAAGATAGATTTCAGATCGGGTTATTATCAGCTACGAGTTCGAGATTCAGATGTGCCAAAAACGGCATTCAGAACGAGATACGGTCACTACGAGTTCTTAGTGATGCCGTCTGGACTCACTAATGCCACTGCGGTATTTATGGACTTGATAAATCGAATTTTCAGACAGTATTTAGATCAGTTCGTGGTTGTGTTTATTGACGATATTTTGATCTATTCGCGAGATGAAACTGAGCATGCCGAGCATCTAAGATTGGTATTACAGATTTTGCGAGACAAGCAACTATATGCTAAGTTCAGTAAATGTGAGTTCTGGTTGAGAGAAATTAGCTTTTTGGGACATGTAGTATCCGCATCGGGTATACGGGTTGATCCGAGTAAAATTTCAGCTATTCTTGACTGGAAGCCTCCGAGAAACGTCACTGAAGTTTGAAACTTTTTGGGGCTTGCCGATTACTACCGATGATTTGTGAAAGGGTTCTCGATGATCGCAACACCGTTGACAAAACTGCTACAAAAAGATGTCAAGTTTGAGTGGTCAGAAAAGTGTCAGAAAAGTTTCGACCAGCTGAAAATTATTTTGATGGAAGCTCCTGTGTTGGTCCAGCCTGAGTCCGGTAAAGAGTATGTTGTTTTTAGTGACGCCTCTCAGAACGGTTTAGGTTGTGTCTTGATGCAAGAAGGCCGAGTAGTCGCGTATGCCTCGAGGTAATTGAAGCCTCATGAAAGAAATTATCCAACTCATGATCTTGACCTTGCTGCTATTGTTTTTGCTCTAAAAATTTGGCGTCACTACCTGCTCGGAGAAAAATGCCATGTCTTTTCCGATCACAAAAGTTTGAAGTATCTAATGACTCAAAAAGATCTGAATTTGAGACAAAGACGATGGTTGGAATTGCTAAAAGACTACGAACTTGTCATCGATTATCATCCGGGTAAAGCTAATGTGGTTGCGGATGCTCTCAGTCGGAAATCCCTATTTTCATTGCGAGCAATGAATGTCCATTTATCTATGTCATCGGATAATTTGCTGATAGCGGAATTAAAAGTGAAACCAGCGTACGTGCGGCAAATATAGGAAGCTCAGAAAGTCGATGCCGAATTGTCTGCAAAAAAGAGCTCAGTGTATCCTGAAAACAGACTCATAATTTCAAATTGACGACAACGATTGTTTGAGGTTCAAAAATCAATTATGCATCTCGAAGAAGTTAGAATTCGTTCCGATAATTTTGAAGGAGGCTCATGAGGGTCAAATGTCAGTTCATACGGGTAGCAAAAAAATGTATAATGACCTAAAATCTCAGTACTAGTGGCACGATATGAAGCGAGGCATCTCCGACTATGTTTCTAAATGCTTGATTTGTCAGCAAGTGAAAGCGGAGCATCAGGTACCTTCAGGACTACTTCAGCCGATCTTAATACCCGAGTGGAAGTGGGATCGAGTTACAATGGATTTTGTGTCTGGTTTACCGTTAACCCCGAGCAAGAAAGACTTCATTTGGGTTATAGTTGACCGACTGACCAAGTCGGCTCACTTCATCCCTGTTCGTATTGATTATGCGTTCGATAAGCTAGCCGAATTGTACATTTCGCAGATTGTGAGGTTGCACGGGGTGCCTGCTTCTATTGTTTCGGATAGAGATCCTAGATTTACTTCGAGATTTTGGAAGAAATTACACGAAGCCTTGGGTACCAGACTACATTTTAGTACTACTTTCCAACCGCAAACTGACGGACAATCCGAGCAAGTTATTCAAATACTCGAAGACATGTTGAGATGTTGCATTCTCGAGTTTAGCGGTTCGTGGGAAAAATATTTGCCTTTGGCAGAATTCGCGTATAACAATAGTTTTCAATCGAGTATTCAAATGGCACCCTACGAAGCTCCCTATGGTCGAAAGTACCGTACACCTTTGTTTTGGACTGAGCTTAGTGAGAATAGGATTCTCGGGGTTGATTTAATTAAAGAGGCTGAACAGAAAGTAAAGACGATTCGGGACAATTTAAAAATAGCATCAGATCGTCAAAAGTCGTACGCAGATTTGAAACGTAAAGATATTGAGTATCAGATATGTGATAGGGTGTTTTTGAAAGTCTCGCCGTGGAAAAAGATACTTTGATTTGGCCGTAAAGGAAAGTTGAGTCCGAGATTCATCAGACCGTTTGAGATATCTAAACGGATTGGGCCGGTTGCTTATAAGCTAATTTTACCTCCTGAACTTGAGAAGATTCACAACGTTTTTCATGTATCGATGCTTCGTCATTATAGATCCGATCCCTCACATGTGATTAAACCGTCGGAAGTTGAAATTTAACCCGATTTGAGTTATGAAAAAGAACCAATCCGAATCTTAGCTCGTGAGGTGAAAGAGTTACGAAATAAAAGGGTCCCGTTGGTAAAGGTGCTATGGCTCAAGCACGGGATTGAAGAAGCAACTTGGGAAACCGAGATATCTATGAAAGAATGATACGCAAACTTATTCATCGGTAATATTTTCGAGGATGAAAATTTCAAAAGGGGGAAGAGTTGTGACAGCCCTAATTTGACCCTAGTCGGGAAGTGGTTTCGTAACCATTAACCGAGTCATAATATTGAATAAATGCTAATTTCCGTGTTAAATCCATGTGAAATTATTTGTGTGAAAATTTGATTATATTTAGTGCAGTTTGAATGTGTGATTTTTGATGTGGACTTAAGTGTAGAGTAGTAAAAAGGTGAGTGATATTTTAAAAAGGGGCCGAATTTGTGCATGACTTAAATGTTTGGACTTGCATGTCAATTTTCCCCATATTCATTTTAGTGGCCGGCCATGATAGCTTATTTTTCATAAATATATGTTCATTATATTAAAAAAATATCTATGATAATTGGTTTAATGACTTGTTAAAGTGGATAATATTAATAATAAAAAAATGGTGAAAAGAACCTAGCTTCCTTCATTTGTTCTTCATTTGCTGTGAGTTGGGAGAAATAAGGGAGGTAGAAGAAAACCACATTCGGCAATGGTAGCATCAAATTAAGCTCAAGAACCAAGAGGGCCAAACTCGGACAAAGGAAAGGCAAAGGTTGTGGAATAGTCGATTCGTAGATAATTATCGACCAACGATGTAAGTTATGAGTGTATCCCCTTTGTATATACCCGAATATGATATGATACATTTAAGTTGTAGGCCTTATAACTAGTTCATTTCACTTTGATAAAAATACAATTATGGAATTTGATGGTATGATTTAGGTAGCCGAATGCATATTGAAATTTAAGAAAAAATGTGATTAGCTTATGCATGTGAAATTTTTATAGTAAATTCCATAAGACCGAATGGGTATAGAATAGAATGTCATAAGTATTTGGCAAATTGATTATGGAAAGATGTTATATGTGGATGCTTCATCTATGTTGAACGTATCTAATGATTTGTAAAGATGATATGTCTGGTATGACACATGCAAATGTGAACAAATATTGCCTGGGAATTTAATTATGACAATTTCAGGCCTTTGTGCCTAGCAGGCTTTGTGCCGGTGATAATTTCAGGCCTTCGTGCCTAGCAGGCTTTGTGCCGGTGATAATTTCAGGCCTTCATGCCTAGCAGGCTTTGTACCGGTGATAATTTTAGGCCTTAGTGCCTAGCAGGCTTTGTGCCGATGATAATATCAGGCCCGTGTGCCTGGCAGGCTTAGCGCTGGTGATTTCAGTACGTGTGAGACTATGAGGAATTTTGATGAAATTTTAGTAAAGTACTAACATTGTATTAAATGGGTCAGGTATGTACCTTGTACCTATGTGCAAGATTTAAATTGATATGTGCCTTAAGTATTAAATTTGTTGGTTTTACGAATGAGAGCTTTGTCTATGCATAGTATGGTATGCACATATTCGGCCATGGATGATACATATATGAGATAATGAAATTTTGTGACAATAGGTGAGAAGGAAACATGCTGAAATAAAAGTTGAATTTCCCTCATGTGTGAAGATGCATTCGGCCAAATAAATAGGCCTTTGGAATTGAGTTTTTGTTCTATAATATAGTAGCTGATTTAAGGCATGAATTATTTAAGTTATTCAAAGCTTACTAATCTCTTAGAAGCTTACTCTGTTTACATGTTCCCTTCGGTTTTATAGATTGCATTTGAAGCTACGGTTCAAGGGATTCAAGTTCAAGTCACTCTCACTATCGTCAATAGATTTTTGGGTACTCTTAAAGGTTTAAATTTCCTTTTTCAAACAATGGCATGTATAGGCTAAAAATCTCTATTTTGAATTTTCAATCCATTTTGATGTGTATATATGAATAGCCATGCGAAAATGGCTTATCAAAATACTTTATATTCATATATAAATGATGCTTGTGATGATTGTGTATGGATGAATAAGAAAGACATGTAACCTTGGTTGTAAATGTTTTAAGTGTGATGGCTTGAACCCTTATCTATAATGGTCGGCCATGAACAATTGTTAGATAATGTAGATAGTGGTGAGATCCTTAAAAGCATGCAAAATAAATTCACCTCATGACTTAAGTTTTGGTAGACTTTAGAAAATCATATAGAAACATGCATATTCGGCATTATGTTGAAAGAAGGTCTTGGTTAAATTGAATATTTGAGCTTAACATAGGAATGATAAATGTTAGTTGAAATGTATTACTAGTCCAAAATTTTCCTGAATATGAATGCATATGTATTCGGATCAAGAATGCTCGAAATATTTCACGATTTCTTTCTAGTACCCTTAAGTCGTTGGTCCCGTAATGCCTCTTAACCCTCCATCGACGGGCACGGGTTAGAGGTGTTACAGTTATTTTGGAATAATGGCATGTATAGGCTAATCTCCATTCTTTTGAATCGGATTACATTTTGAGTTGTAAATATCTTAGCCATGCAAAAATGGCTTGCTAAATCTTTAAGTTTGAGTATATGTGTTGATGAAATTTATGTGGCTTGTTATTTTGTAGCATAAGTTTTGGATAGTAACAAATGTGCAATGAGGTTCGAATATGGTTGATTTGCTATCTAAGAATTTGATTAGGCTTCTTTTTTAGTAGTCATATTATGGAAATTTGGTAAATGCTTATAAAGTAAATTTAACGAGATATGATGTATTGATCGAACCTTTTTGCAAGTTGGTATATTCGGTTATAGAATTTTAAAATGAATCTATGCCTGATATGTATCTATGAACTCTTGTAAGTTTAATTTAGTTGAGTAATACCTTGAAACCCTATTCCAGCGACGGACAGGGGTATAGGGTGTTACAGGATTGACATCAAAAGCCATAATTCTGGTGAGATTTTTGAACCTTTTGAGCATACACCCTTTTGTGCTCACTTTTATTGTTGCTTTGAGTGAGTCAATATTGAACTGTTATTCTACTACTTGCTTCAATTATGCATGTCAATACCACATCATTGTTTTGATATACCGAAATGACAAAGGCACCTAGGTTTTAACCCACTTGCCCCATAAAAGCCTACCTTTAAAATTAACCCCTACTGAACCCCCATTGAGCTTAACAAACCATTCATTGACTTACCTTCAATATTAACCTATAACCCATTTTTTGTTGAATTCCCTTCAATTATTTTGATCCCTATTTTTATTGAGATTTGAATTGAATAATTATCTAGCTATGTTCTCATTTTCAGCCTGTAAAGTTTATAAATATTTGATTTGTTCTTAAAAAAAAAGCATATGTATATTTCAATTGTAACTTAATCTTTTGCATATTTCCATGTAATTTTTGAGCTCCTGTTCTTAAACGATGTCATCCAAAGGAAACAGGCTTTATTCTAGGAATATGTTTTAGTGATAGAGATTTTTCTAGTTAGATGATTTTTCAGCTATCTCGATTCTATCCCTCTTTTTCAGCTTGTGACCACACCCCTAACCAAGGCCACGTTACAACCCTTGAAAGACCTTTTGATCGATGTATCATATCAATACATAGTGGTGGAGATTTGATTTTCTTGCAAGCTTATGGTAATAACTTTTCATGTTGACTAATGAGTAATTAATTTCTGAACCCTAAACACTTTGAGTGGATAGAGTGAATCTTTAGTGAGGATGTCAACTCTTGTTGATTTTAAGTTCAAGGTAATTACCTAGAATAAGGGAGGAAACCTATGTTTCTGTGATAAAATTCTCAACTTAGATTGTTTGAAACTTTAATTTTCTTGTGGTTGAATTTTCAATGTATGATTACTTGTGATTAGTTTGAAACATTATTAATAAGCATTATAAGTTGAGAAGAATGATTTTTAATTGTAAGTTGAGATTTTGCTTGAGGACAAACAAAGGCTTAAGTGTGGGGGTATTTGATAAACTACAAATTATACATATTTCTATCCCACATTTAACACATTTATGGATGAATTATCATTGAATTTGTAGAATTTGATGCTCTTAATCCTTTAATTTCATGTTTTGTACTTAAGTGATCATAAGGAAGAGAAAATAGCAAGGAACGGACCAAAAAGGGGCAAATTAGGCTTGAACCAGTAATCAAGACGGTCATACCATATTAACAGACTTGAGCACGGCCCAACATCAACTCACACGGGCGTGCCACACGGGTGTGTCCCTATCGTGATGAAGTTCAATTTCACACGGAAAAGGCTACTTAGATTCATCAAAATGGCACCAAATTCATCAAATGGCAATAACATTAAGTCAGCCGAAAAATAGTGACCTCGATTCATCAAAAGACAATTCTGGCAAACTTTATCCACTAACACATACTTGCCTAAAGGGTTTGACACTTTAATTACAAACTCAGTAGACTCAACAGGCAAATTCATATTAGTTACTAAGTTCATACAAATATAAGAATGCGTAGACCCAGGATCAATCAAAGTAATGACATTAGTATCATAAAGAGAAAAATATATCAATGATCACATCAGAGGATGACGCATTTTCACGAGAACGAATTGCATAAGTTCTCGTAGGTGCTCTAACTTCCGATATCGCAGCCAAATCTTTGAATACACCTTTGCTATTGGACCCATCTCTCGTATTTCTCATTGGTCTCCCTCTAGCAGTAGTGTTACCCGATCTAACATTCTGGCAATTATCTTTTTCAATTATCTCAGGGAAATCCTTAATGAAATGGTCTTGGGAGCCACATTTAAAACAAGCCAGGTTGATCACCCAACATTCACTTGGATGTCGCCAACTGCAATGTTGGCATTCAGGCATATCAGATCTGACATTCCTAACACTCGCTATGGACGTAGTTCAAGCGTGAGAACCCGAATATTGCTTCCCATGATCTCTGCTAGGATTCTCAGCTGAAACATTCGGAAGAACATGCAAATCTCTCGATTTCTTTGACAAGGACTGAAAGGACTTACTCATCGGCCTTTTTCTTGCATCTCTGGCCTCACTCTCAGCCTTTTTCTTGCATCTCTGGCCTCACTATCGGCCTTTTTCTTCTCCTTACTTAATTCTTCAGCTTTGTAACCCCATTCAACCAACACCACAAATTCTTTAATTTCCAAAATCCTAACTAATAGTTTGATATTCTCATTCAGTTCGTCTTCAAACCTTCTACACATAATAGCCTCGAAGTAAACACACTCCTGAGCATACTTACTACGCTTGATAAATTCTTGCTCATATTCTGTCACAGACATTCGACCCTGTTTAAGCTCGAGAAATTCCTTACGCTTCTGATCTATAAACGGTTAACTAATATATTTCTTCCAGAATTCTTCTTGAAAGAAACCCCATGTAACCCTTTCTCTCGGTACCAATAATACTAGAGTCTTCCACTAATGATATGCCGTATCCCTTAGCAGTGATATAACACACTTCAAACACTCTTCAAGTGTACATAAAAGTTTATCAAATACCCGAATGGTATTTTCAAGCTAGAGTTCTGCCTTCTCGAGATCGTCATCTACATTAGCCTTGAATTCTTTGGCCTTATACATCTGAATCTTATCAACAGGAGGCTTACTCAGTCTTACCATTTGCACACCTCAAGGGGATATGGGAACCGATTGAGGAATAGGAGGGGGTGGAGGGGGTTGAGCATTCAGTTTCTCCCGAATAAACTCCGTATACCACTCATCTATCATGTAGAAAAAGGCTTCTTGAGCCTCTCCTTTGTGACTAGTTGTCACATGCCTATTATCAGGCAGTGCGGTTGGAATGACAAAAATGTGCAAGTGTACACAATCGCAACAAGTAATAAAGTGACAAGTAAATGTCGAGTTATCGTACTCATAGGGACTGTAAAAAGGATTATTTATGAATGCTATTTAAAACACTTTGGAGAGAAAAAACAATTTTTTTGAAAAGGGTGATTAAAAACTGTGATTTTAAACTAAGTAAAAAAATAAGTAAAATAGAAAATAAGAGTTCTAATGCACGATTTCAAAATGTGATTTAATCAAGATGACATAATTGTGTTGGATTAATTGCATTTCTTTAACTTAGAATTATTAAGCTCATGCCTATGTTGTTAGGAACAAATTCACGGCAAGTTGGTAATTTGCTAACATATGAACACACTCACCTACAAAAATCCATTCATCTCTTGACATATCCCTATGTTAATTCAATTGATTAAACAGATTTTAATAAGCAAACATGTTATTGCATATACATACTTATTAAATTGGAATAATCTCTTGCATATTTCTATGTCAATTCAAATGATTTATTAAATCTAATAAGCACATAAAAGACTATGTGAGGTAACAAGGTATCCTTACCTTGAAATAGTTTAATCACAATAATCTTGCAAGTTATGCAAGGCAAATGTATCGCCAGATACAATGCTAATTTAACTTCAGCTACCTTAGAAGAATAAACATGCACTGATTAAGTATTGTGCCGATTAATTACAATTTCAATCAATTTATGTAACACCTTAAAATTGGGTTTAGAAGTGTTGGGCCTTGAGCACTGTATCTGTTAGAAGGTGGCTTATAAATATTTTGTTATGCATGATAATATCACAATTGTGTGTTTGGTGGATTGATTAACCAAATGTGGGGTGTTTAGGAATGCCTAAGAAGTCCTAGGTTCAAGCCTGGGATTTAGTGAAATTTTTGGTTTTAGATAAATAAAACCCTGGATGTTAGCATGTAGGCTTTAAGAATATTTATGGATAAAGTGTGACACAAAAGGAGCTTGTGGTTGAGTGCTTTGTTTCGTTGTAGGCATTGATCAAGGAGTGGAGGATCGCTCTTGATTAGTAGTGAGGTGCTAGTATCTGTTAGTTCTAACAAGGTGAGTGTTTGTGGTTTAGTAAAGAAGTTTGTGGATTAAGAATGTGCATTAATCTTGTGTGGTGTTGGTTATAGGTTTTTGTGCTCTAGATTATTCACACTCTTCATTGTTGCAATCAGGTGTGTATCCATACTTTGTAGATGGTAACAGGTGTAGAGGCTGTAAATATGTGTGTAACTGTATGCCATGTGTTGATAATCAGCTGAAAAGTCGAAAGTGTGTATTTCACTAAGTAGATAATATTTTGACAAATGCTTAAATGCCGAAATGCCAAAAATCTGACAACAGTTGCCATACGAGCGTGTGAACACACGTGTGGATAATCCGATACGATAGTAGAGGCCTCCATGAGAGATCTCATGGACTTGGGCCGCTTCTTGGCCAAACAGTTTGGAATGGGTTGAACAGGCCCAATGGGCCTGTGGGCTCGTTGGTATAAATCTCACTGTTAGGTGTAAAATAGTGAGGCTTGTCAAGTTGCGTACATGGCATAGGTTGTTTTGGGCCTCAATAGGCTGAGCTAGGCCGTGTAGGCCCAACGAGCTTGTAGGCCCACACGGATAAAATGTATGTTATGCGGTAATTTTTGGACTGCCTATGTCGTTCCCATAGCCGTGTTGAGTTCTGAGCTAAATGCGTTGTAACAGCCCACTTTTGACCCTAATTGAAACGAGTGGTTTCGGGACCACTTAACCTTGTCAAATTATTATTTTTATTTCTTTAATATGTTTTACAGCGTGATACTTATATGGAGTAAAAGTTTCATTTAGAAATTTCATCGTTTAAATAGTTAATTCGGTAAAAAGGATTAAATCGCATAAAGTGATAAATAAGAGTTCTATTTCTTAAATGACTTATTTGATCATGGCTTTATAAAAGGAAGTACTTGCATGGCAATTATTCCATTTATATTGTGAGTGGTTGATGGTGGACATTTATGTCCATAATAACATGAAATAAAAAATGGTTTTAGTAAATGGTAAAATGGTCTTTTGGTTTATTATATGTTTTATATTAAAAATAAACATGAAAGTGCTTTATTTCATGGTTCTCTCACCGATTCTTCAAACAAAAATAAAGGGTTTAAAGCTTTCTTTCATTCGGCTAGCATTTTGCAAAATCAAGGTATGTTTCGGCTCCAGTTTTTATTGATTTTTATGTTTTTGAGATCGTTGCTTCGTATACTAGCCGACCCGTACCTCAATTTTTGAATTTGGTTGTGCTTTTGAAAAATGCCATTGATGAATCCATGTTATTTTAATGGTTTTTGATGAATTATTAAATGTTATATGGAAATATACAAGTTTTATAAAGTAATTTTTGATGAAAATGAGTTTTAAGGATTTATTTGAAAATAAATAGAAATTATGTGGCTAGAAATGTGATTAAATGGAAGTTATGTGCTTATAATTACTATATGAATATTCGGTTCTAATAAATTGAGGGATTTATTGTGTAATTTGCTATTTTGCGTTAAAAGGGCTAAATTGCAAAGTGTTGAAAGTATAGGGGTTAATTGGTAAATATGCCAAAATACATGTCTTTGGATTAAATTGAATATGCTGGTGATGAAATAGCTAAATTTGTATTAATATAGATAAAGACGATCAAATCCTGGAACTTGATCGGGAAAAAAGAAAGGTAGATGAGTAGAGATTGGGAAATCGAGGTAAGTTCGTATAATTAGAATAAAAAATTTTAAATGCTTATAATTGTGGTTAAATTGTCATGTGAATGTATGATAATTGATAAAAATGAAATTTTGCCTATTGGGTATTTGTACATGAATTGACATGGAATTGTTAAAGATTGCAAGTTCAAAATGGTTACCGAGTCCCGTTCGAACCATAGGAAGTCGTAGGATACAAGTGACATGTCACTAGGGCTACAAGGTGGTTCGAGCTCCTGCATTTGTGGCGGACTAACTACAACTCATGAGCTATATGTTCATCCTTTGGGATTACATGTTCAGTCTTCGGACTTACCGTTCAGCCTATGGGCTTACCGTTCATCCTTCAGGATTACATGTTCAGCCTTCGGGCTTACCGTTACAGGCTCGAAAGAACATACATGATGCATTGATGGATTTTAGGTTATACATATATACACTGTGTGTGTATCACCCGAGTATCCCTCGATGTTCTTCAAGGTTCAACGGGCAATTACAGATTCATGTTACACGAGGATCAAAAGATATATGTATTACATGTTATATAAGATATGGGATTTACACGGATTATATGGTATGATTTACATGAAATACATGTTATAAGTATTGGAGATATAGTTGTAATACATAAATGTTGTGTTTTGTACATGAATGATTTACAAGATTTACATGGACTAACAAATGTATGCTTGTGAAATAGGCAAATTGAGTATATGAATTGAATTGGCATTGTTAATGTACTTATCTTATTCATTCGGTAAGGTTTAATTTCTATATTATACGGGCTTACTAACCTTTTAAAGCTTACTCCGTTCACTTTTCCCTTGTTTTATAGATTCGGAAGCTAGCTTGACTTTCGGACGTGTCAGAGATCGCCATCACACTATCCAAATAGCTTTTTGGTACTTTTGGATCTTTGTTTTGAAATGGTCATGGCATGTATAGGCTATTTACTAAGTTTATGTCTATGGTTAGCTTGTTAATGACTATAGTATGTTTTGGTACGAATTCAAGCTATGAGATATGGCTTGCTTTGTAAATGTTTTAATCAGTCTTGAATGCCTTATATGATGGGTTCTATGTGCTTGAAGTTGATGATGAATGTGATATCATTGATAGAAATGGTAAATGCAATGATGTGGTTTAATTGGCATTGTTAGCTAATGAATTGTGAATATGTTTTGGTATGGAATATTGTGCATTGTTATATGCTTACATGGTGTTGAATGGTTGTTTTGGTTGCAAATTGTTTATGAAATGATATGGTTGTGAAATGCTTGTAGGATGACACATTTGGGTGGCAAGAATGGTTTAAACCAAGCCTACCTTGTGCCATACAGTTGGAGCACACGGGCGTGTGACTCAACCGTGTGAACCCTCCATTTTGAATGTTTTAGTAAATTTTACACACAGCCTAGACACATGCGTGTCTGGTAGCCGTGTGGCAGTTGACAGTGTTGGCCACGGCCTAGGCACATGGGCATGTGTGGTGACTGTGTGGGGTTAGTCAGTTTCAACCACGGGCTGAGTGTTTTAGGCGTGTCTAGTGGGCAAGACTGTGTTGGGATGCACGAGCTATGGACACGGCCTTGTGTCCCTAACTTGAGAAATTTCTAAATGCTTCCCCTATCTTTTACAAGTTTGCAAATTGATCCTAAATGAATGTATGTATCATTACATGAGTTTTAAAGCATGACTGGGAGAATGATTATAGAACTATGTTATTGATATTAAAGTTCAAAATTTGTCTGTTCTGATCTATGTTACAAGTCCGGTAATGCCCCTTACCTATTCCGGCGACGGTTACGGGATAGGGGTGTTACATGCGCCATACGAGCAGTTGGGCCCACTTGGGCCGAGCTATAGGCCTCGGGCCCATTTACATCGTTAAGTACATTTAGGTTACTGAAGTCACTCGAGGCGACTGTAAGTTGTAAAATTTCCAAAATACCCTAGTATTGTAAAATTACTGAAGTACCCCAGTATTGTAAAATTACTGAAGTACCCTTGTAGTGTAAAACTACCGAAATACCGTTGTGGTGTAGATTTACCAAAATACTCCTATAGGGTAGGATTACCAAAATACCCCCGTAGATCAAAATTACTGAAATATCCCTGTAGTTATACTGACTATTTTGCCCCCGAGGGCGAATGGCCAAACTTGTGCTATGATTGGATTAATTAGACTGTGGATGTATGACTATGAATGGATTAATTAGACTGTGAATGTAGGACTATGATTGGACTAACTAGATTGTAATTGTATGACTAAGTAATAACATGACATTTTGCATACATGACATATTGCATGAGAGTTGGGATTTTGTACGGAAGAAGATCTGATCTGTTAGGGTCGTACGGGTAGCTTGAGACAACTGTGGACCAACCAAAGGCTTAAAGCCGTATATTTGTATTGATCTGGTAAAGTTGCAGGGGTTGTCCAAGATGATTGTAGACTTACTGATGGCTTTAAGGCACTTAATCTATTTATCGCTCAATGCCAACCTAATTAAGGCATTGTGCCAATTGATGGTTTTGTGACGAATATGTTACCGTGATTGATGGCTTTGTGCCTATTGTATTCCATGGGGGATGGCTTTGTGCCAATTATAGGCCCATTGTCAATGGCTTTGTGCCACGCATACTTCTACGGCTCTGTGCCTTTCTGCTTATGGTTGTAAGCCATTCTGTTGTTTGGCAGCATTGGTACGATACTTACGGTCTTTAGACATTCTGTCTACGTCATTGAGCCGTTTTGTTAATTTAGTGCCGCAACTGGTACGAAGCTTGGTGTGTTGGATGGGTGGGTTGATTATATCCCCACAGTAAGTGCAGGGTTGGACGGAGGCAAGTGCAGGGTTGGATGGGTATACATGCATTATTCATACATCATACATATTGTATCTTGATTCTACTATACTATTGGGCTTAGGGCTACATGTGATCTGATTTTATTGTTGTTACTGATATGGGCTAGGCCCAATTAGTTCTGTAACTCCCCTATCCCTTGACCGTCGCCAGAATAGGTAGGGACGTTACCAGATATTCAGAACAGATCAGAATAAAATATTCACAGTTTATAACAAGATTCAGACATAAAGTCCCTTTTCTTGAAGATTTACTAGACCTCAAACATGCACAAAGATAGGGTCGGGACTAAACCAAACACGTTCATAAACTTCAAAACACATATAAATTTTTTTTCAAATTAAGGAGGTCATACGCCCGTGTGCCCTAGCCGTGTGGCACTAAGCAGACTTGATATAAGTCATATTTTCCACCCATTTGTGTCAATTTCACAAACATACTAAAAACACCATTTTGCCTAAATATAAACCAACCAATTCAAAGCCTAAGACATTCATCTATATGGTCAAAACATTCATACACCAATCTCATGCCAAAGAACAAACATTTCATAGGTAGTATCAATAACTAAAACTCATCATTTATACTCATACCAACACCAACTAAACTTACCTTTCATCACCTAAATTTTATAACAAGATATCCATTTCATTGAGGACATCTATTCATCAATTTCATGCGAACAATTACACCATTCAAGATGCCAAAAACAAAGCATATAACCATATCTTATCCACATCACTTGACATATATACATACAACTCAAAATCATAACTTAGACATTCTAGCTTATACATGCCATACTTAAACTTTGTACATTCAAAAGGTACCAACATCTAGGTCGATAGTGTGATGACGATCTTTGACTATCCCCGAGCCCACAATAGCTACGATATTTGTAAAACAGTTGAAAGAATAAACGGAGTAAGCTCCTATGAGCTTAGTAAGCCAAATAAAAAAAATATGCAATTCATAAATGCAATACGATAACCATTTCACATAGATAAATCACGAATCAGATTTACTCTTTTAATACATACTTCTAGTTCACACAATTAGCATACCTTCCATGCTTAGAAATTTAGTACAAAATAGACGTACCTGAGTCAGCAACATCTGGTATGGATTCATTCATTTCTCAGAATTTCTCCTCAAATCATTCGGAAATATTATAGAACTTATAAATCTCATACAATGCTGACGTCCTCGACATGGTCTTACATGTCATTCGATATCAATGCCACTGTCCTGGACAGGGTCTTACACGAAACATATATGATGCCAGTGTCCCAAACACGGTCTTACACATAATTCTCTAATCAATTCCTTCGTCGCAGACAAGGTCTTACATGATATCGTTTTACCATTACTTAATCAGAATTGACTCGGAATTAATACATCAGGCTCTCATGGCCATCCAAATACAGTTTATAATTCAAGAATTTATAACAAACATTAATATAACGCATATTTGTATATTGACTTACCTCGTATGGGTTTGACGGATTCGACTTGACTATTCAATAATTTTGGACTTCCCCCGATCTAAGTCTGATTTCTTTGTTCTTGATCTAAATAAATTCAAATTCAACCATTCAATCATTCATTTCATTCAATTTAATCCAAGAACACAAATTTAGGGCATTTTACATTTTAGCCCTCACATTTTCACATTTTAACACTTTGGTCCCTAATTCACAAAAACATCGAATTTACAAAATTCAACTAAATGCAAGCTTGACTGAATATTCATGGCTTTCATATAAGCCCATATAATACATTTTTCTCACAATTTAGTCCTCCTAGAGTATTATTTTCACTGTTTAGCCTAAATTGCTCAATTTCATCAAAAATTCAAGGCAAAGCATATTTATTCAATATCTATCCATCATAGTTCATCCAATTTCATTACAAAGCTTCAAATATCAACAATGTCACTATTCATAATCCTCATCAAAAATAGAAATTAAGACATGGGCATGAAAGATTTTGAAGCAACGATCACAAAAACGTAGAAATTATCAAAAACAGATCAAAAATACATACCCACTTGATGCTCAAACCGTGGCCAAATATAAAGAACACAAACCCTTCCTTCTTTTCTTTTATTTACGGCAAAAACAAGGTGAATATGACATTGATTTTATGTTTTTATTCTAATTAACACATAATAATAATAGTTTACCAAATTTCCATTAATGAAATAATAATCTATAACCTATCATTCATGGACATAATTTTCCATTACCTAAAACATGGCATATTAACAATATAAGGACTTTGAATAAATCAAATCATGGCATGAAGGCACATTAACAAATGGCATGCAAATCTTACCCTCTACAGGATTGAATCCTTTTTCATAATTAAGCACAGAGGCAGACAAATTAATTCACAGAAATTTCACAGATGCATATTCATACATTACAGACACAAAAAATAATATTAAAATATTTTTTAGACTCGGATTTGTGGTCTCAAAACTACTTTTCTAACTAGGGTCCAAATCGGACTATTACAATTCTTCCCCCTTAGGGATTTTCGTCCCCGAAAATCTTACCGTTAAACAGATTCGGATATTGTTGTCGCATTGCACTTTTAGGCTCCTAAGTAGCCTCTTCTAATCCATGATGATGCCACAGCACTTTCACCAGTGGAATCTCCTTGCTTCTCAATTCTTTTATTTCTTGAGCTAAAATATAGATCGGCTCTTCCTCATAAGACATATCAGACTTTAATTTAATCTTAGAAGGGGATATCACATGAGACGGATCAGATCTATAACGTCGGAGCATCGGTACATGAAACACATTATGTATCTTTTCTAACTCAGGTGGCAACATAAGTCTATAAGCAACCGGTCCAACTCGTTCAATAATTTCATACGGCCTTATAAACCTTAGACTCAATTTGCCCTTTTTGCCAAATTGAAACAATTTCTTCCATGAAGATACTCGTTCAATATATTTCCGCTTCAAATCTACATAAGATTCCTAATGATTAGAAGCTGCTTTAAGACTATCTCTAATCACTTTCACCTTCTGTTCTATTTCTTTTATCAGATCAATCCCGTATATCTTATCTTCACTGGGCTTAGACCAGTATAACAGAGTTCTACATTTCCTAACATATAAGCCTTCAAATAGGGCCATTTTTATGCTCGATTGAAAACTGTTATTATACGCAAATTCAATCAGAGGTGGATATTGTTCCCATGTACCTTTAAACTCCAGAATACAACATCTAAGCATGTCCTTGAGTATCTAAATGATCCACCTAGACTGACCATTTGTCTGCGGGTGAAAAGTAGTACTGAATTTCACTTTCATGCCTAAAGCCTCTTGTAACTTTTTCCAGAATCGCGAAGTAAACCTTGGATCTCTATCAGACACAATAGATCACGGCACCCTGTGCAATTTCACAATATAAGAAATGTAGAGTTCAGCTAATTTTTCAAGTGAATAGTCAGATCGTACCGGAATACATTGAACAGATTTTGTCGAACGATAAACAACAATCCAGATTGAATCTTTCTTTCTCGAAGATAAGGGTAAACTAGAAATAAAATCCAACATTACTCGATCCCATTTCCATTCGGGTATCAAAATCGATTGTAATAAACTAGAAGGCACCTGATGTTCGGCTTTTACTTGTTGAAATATTAAGCACTTCAAAACATAATTGGAGATATCTCTTTTCATTCCTGGCCACCAGTATAACCATTTTAAATCATTATACATCTTTGTACTACCCGGATGTACAGAGAATTTACTACTATGTGCTTCACTCAAAATCATCTGAATCAAATCGAAATTTCTTGGAACACAAATTCTATTCCTGAATCTCAAACAATCATCAACGTCAATTCAAAAATTAGAACCAGAATCACACTGAGCTCATTTCATTAGCAATTCATTATCTACTTTTTGAGCGTCAATGATTTGTTGCAAAAACAAAGGTCTTGCTTTTAATTCAGCTAACACTGGATTATCAACAAACGGATCAACACTAGCATTTAAGGCACATAATGTAGATAGTGATTTTCGACTTAAAGTGTCAGCTATAACATTTGCTTTACCCGAATGATAATAAATAACAAGCTCATAATCTTTTAACAATTCTAACCATCTTCGCTGTCACAAATTTAAATCTTTTTGAGTCATCAGATATTTTAGACTTTTGTGATCTGAAAACACGTGACATTTCTCACAGTACAAATAGTGATGCCAAATTTTTAGTGAAAAAACAATGGCAGCTAACTCAAGATCATGTGTCGGATAGTTCTTCTCGTGTGGCTTTAACTGTCTAAAGGCATATGCTATAACCTTGCCCTCTTGCATTAAAACACAGCCTAATCCATTCAACGAAGCTTCATTATATAGAACAAATTCCTTGCCTGATTTAGGTTGCACAAGTACTAGAGCTTTAGTTAACAAAGCTTTCAACCGATTGAAACTCTCTTGACACTTTTCAGACCATTCGAAACTTGCATTTTTCTAAAGTAATCGAGTCAACGGGGATGCTATCACAGAGAAATCTTTTACAAAACGACGGTAATAACAAGCAAATCCCAAAAAACTACGAACTTCAGAAACATTTCTCGGAGGTTTCCAATACAAAATAGCTGAGATTTTGCTCGGATCAACCCGGATACCTGATGTAGATACAATGTGACCTAGAAAACTAACTTCATGTAACCAGAATTCACATTTGATGAATTTTGCGTACAATTGCTTATCACGCAGTGTCTGAAGTACAATTCTTAAATGTTTAGCATGTTCACTTTCATTTCTCGAGTAGATCAATATATCATCAATGAAAACAACAACAAATTGATCTAAATATAGTCTAAAAATTCTGTTTATCAGATCTATAAACATAGCAGGAGCATTCGTTAATCTGAAAGGCATAACTAAGAATTCATAGTGCCCATGCCTCGTTTGGAAAGCTGTTTTTGGAATGTCAGAATCTTTTACTCACAACTAGTAATAACCCGACCTTAGATCTATCTTCGAAAATACAGAGACACCTTTTAGTTGATCAAACAAATCATCAATTCGGGGTAGAGAGTATTTATTCTTTACAGTCACTTTGTTGAGTTGACGGTAATCAATACATATTATTATCGTGCCATCTTTCTTTGTCACGAATAGAACAGGAGCACCCTATGGTGAGAAACTCGGTCTTGCAAAATCGCGATCAGTCAATTCTTGCAACTGAGTCTTTAATTCTTTCAATTTGGTCGTGCCATTCTATACGGAGCTATTAAAATCGAAGCAGTCCCCTGAACCAATTCAATACCAAACTCAACTTCTCGAATCGGGGGCAAACTTGGAAGTTCTTCAGGAAATACATCAAAAAATTCACAAACGACCGGCACAGATTCAATCTTTTTATCAGATACCTTAGAGTCAATCACGTAAGTGAGGTAGGCTTCACAACCTTTTCTCATATATTTCTGAGCTTTTAATGCAGATACCACAGTTGGTAAACCATTCAATTCACTAGACTCAATTCGAACAATTTCACCATCCTTGCATATCAAGTCAATAAATTTTCGTTTGCAATTTACAATAGCATCATGCAGAGTTAACCAGTCCATACCCAGAATTATATCAAATTCATCAAACGGTAATAACATCAAATTAGCAGAGAAGAAGATATTTCGAATCATTAATGGACAATTCTTGCAAACCTTATCTACTAGGACACTTTTGCCTAAGGGGTCTGATACTCTAATTACAAATTTAGTAGATTCTATAAGCAAAGTCTTACTATATGCTAAATTTACATAGATATAAGAATGCGTTGATCCAGGATCTATCAAAGAAATCACAAGGGTCTCATAAAGAGTAAAAGTACTAGTAATCACATCAGGAGACGAAGCTTCTTCACACATTCGGATAGCATCAGCTCTAGCAGGCGCTCGAGCCTCAAATCACACAACCATATCTTTAGTAGTTCTTTGACCCACACTAACATTTCCCATGTTTCTGGGAGTTCTACCTTTAATGGAAGCATTACTCGATCTCAGATTTTGTACTATCTCTTGTTCAACAGATTTAGGGCAGTCTCAAACAAAATGATCCAAGGACTCACATAGGAAACAAGCTTGGTCTTTCAATCTACAACTTCCCAGATGTCTTTTGCCACAATGTCCACACTTGGGTTTCTTAGATCTAACATTCTCGACACTCGCAATAGAAGTAGCAGGAGCTCTAAAACTTGAACGCAATCTATCACGATCTCTTCCAGAATGTCCCAGATTAATCTTCGAATGGTTAGGGTCATCTCGGAACTTCATTGACACAGACTAAAATGATCTATCCGAAGATCTCTTTTGAACCTCCCTAGCTTGAGAATAAACTTTCTTCTTTTCTCTACTAAGTTCTTTGGCTTTACAATCCCTTTCAACTAACACAACAAATTCATTCAGTTCTAGAATTCCAACCAGAAGTTTAATGTCTTCATTCAAGCCTTCGACAAATCTTTTACACATAATGGCCTCTGAAGCTACACATTCTCGTGCATACTGGCTCAATCTTACGAATTCTCGTTTGTATTCCGTAACAAATTTGCTACCTTCTTTCAATTCAAGAAACTCATTACGTTTCTGATTGATGAAACACTGACTGATATACTTCTTTCTAAACTTAGTCTGAAAGTAATCCCAGGTGATACGTTTATTTGTAACCACAAATGTCAATGTTTTCCACCAATGGTATGTTGAATCTCACAACAATTAAACTGCACATTTAACATATTCCTCCGGGGTACATGACAATTCATCAAGAACTTGGATTGTGTTTCCAAGTCAAAATTCAACCCTCTCTGCATCATCATCAGTTGTAGCTAAAAACTTTTCAGCCCCATACTTTTTAATCTTGTCTACCGAAGGCTTGCTCAGATGAATCGGATTAATCACAGGTGATACAACCAGAGTTTGTTGAGGAACAATCGGGGGTGGAGGTTGTTGAACAGCCGGATTTGTCTGAATATACTGAGTGAACCACTGATTCATCATTTGGAAGAAAGCTTGTTTAGCTTTTCCCTCATTACCAGTTGTAATCGGTTTAGAATCAGATGGCGCTGTCCCTTAAGCGGGAGTAGGCGCGTTACTTTCAACATTGTCAGCTACGACTCTTTTGGGAACCATTACTATATAAAAAACATATTTCATTTGTCAGGATTCATCACACTATCAAAGTTTAGATATATGGCATCTATAGCTAGACTTAAACACGCTACGTTAGTACTAGAATCGATTAAACCGTAACTCTGATACCAATCAAATATAACACCCCTATCCCATGACTGTCACCGGAATAGGTAAGGGTATTACCGGTATTTAGAACAGATCAGAATAGAATATTCACAATTTATAACAAGATTCAAACATAAAGTCCCTTTTTTTAAAAATCTACTAGACCTGAAACATGCATAAAGTTGGGTCGGGACTAAACCGAACACATTCATAAACCTTAGAACACAGATAAAATTTCTTTTCAAATTAAGGAGGTCACACGCCCGTGTGACCAGGCCGTGTGTCTCACACAAGACTCAGGCACGCCCATCCACCTAGGCCGTGCCAAAACAGAGCAAGTATACTGACTTGTAGTCCAGTATTAATAGTAGGGGGCCCAACTCTAGCTGGCCCTTCATACCTGGCCCTCCTTACAGGCCTCTGAGCATAATTAGAGTGCCCCACACTTCTCTTTGATTTCCCTTTATCCGTGTTGCGATTCTAACGTTCCGTTCGTTTCACTTCCTCAGCTATCTTGGCTTTATCCACTAACGCAGTAAAGTTTCACTCCCTCTATAGAGCTATCAGTGCACGGATGCTATCCCTGAGGCCATCATCAAATCTTACGCAACGTTCATGCTTAGTAGCCACAACCCCACGGGCATAACGACTAAGTCGTAGAAATTCTACCTCGTACTCAGATTCTAACTTATCTCCCTGCACCAAGTTCAGGAATTCTTTCCTACGAGCGTCGACATAACCATACCTACATATTTCTCTTGAAACACAGTCTTGAAAAACTCCCATGTCATCTACTCCGGTTGAGCTCCTTCCTTCACCGTGAGCCACCATTGATAGGCTTCATCTCGCAGTAGAAAAACTATACCTTTCGGCTTCTATTCAGGTGTGCAGTCAAGGTCATCTATGATTCGTTCTGTGGCTTCTAGCCAACACTCAGCCACATTAGGGGCTACTCTAGCAATGCCCTTGAAAACCTCTGCCCTGTTCGACCTGAAGCACTCAGTAACTCACCCCCAACCCGCAGCTCCATTGTTGGGTCCAGCGACCCATTCCAGTATTCGTAGCATAGCTTGGGGTAGGGTATTGTCCCCAGTTGCACGATCCAATGAACCATTCTCAGCTACTGGTGGAGCCAGTACTTCCCTGGTTTCCTCATTTGGCACATGTCCCAATGTCGAGGAACCAATCGCAATACTAGCACGGCCCTTCTGATGACCAAGAGTAGCTCTTCCTCCTCTGGCGCTCATGTCGAATCGTATTATCGGACTTAAAAGTTTTATGCGTTAACTTATAGTTTCAGTAATTATTAAGAAAGTCTTATGCAAATAGAAGTTTAAAGTTTGTTTTTGCGGATTGAGATCATCCTACAATTTTTAGTTTCCTATAGTCTCAAGCTAACATATTTATAGTGCTATAGCATAGTCTGAAGTTTTTAACAATCTCAATATTCAATAAGCAAACAGATAACAGTGATTAGAACACTTACATATTCGTCACCGGAAACTTGGAGACCACACTTACAGTAGTAGAATTTAAAATTTTCCCCAAATGCTTTTAAAAATAGTTTGTAGAATATTAAATTTCGAAGTAAACCCAAATTTGAAAACATTTTACAGAAATTCAAAAATTTTTAAAATCCCATTCCATAGCCAAGTTTTGAATCGAGCTTTGATACCACTAAATGTAACACCCCAAACCAGACCCAGACGTTATGGCCGTATTTGGAAGTGTCATATTGAAGTGTCTCAAAATCGTGTGTCACTATAACTAGTTATGTTATAGAAGCCCTTTGTTCTTTAAGGTTTGAAGAAAACATCATTCCACTTATCCTTGATTAATTAGATTATGAAAGTAGTTTATATTGGAAAACATAATGATTGTAGAAGCTTTATTTGAATTCTCGTTTGTTGTGCAGTCGTGGCTTTTGAAAAACATATATCTTTTTGTGAATTACAACTAATAGATTTTAAACATGCAGATAAATAAACCCAATACTTAAGAAAAATTAAATAGTGGCCTTATTACAGACCCAAAATAAAAACCTTAATTAAAGTAAATGAAAACCGAAAACAATATAAAAAAAGTGTGGCCGCCTCCAAGTCCACGTAGCACGAATTGCTTATGCCTCGGTATTACCTGTACGGTAAAATAAAAGGGTGAGTATACGAATACTCAGTGTGTATTTCCGGTAATAGCAATATAATAGAATTAGTCTGGGCTAGTGCCCATTACAATAGCATATCACAATCAGTGGGCTTAAGCCCATAATAGTAATAGCATAACATGCAATCAGAATCCTACCCAACCATCTGCTACACTCCATCTTTGTCCAACCCATCACTCTATGTGGGGATATAATCAACCCACCAACCCTACACTCCATAGTGTAGTATCGATGTGGCACTATCGATAAAATGCAGCAGTTCTGCCAGAATATTAGGCTATAAGCCAACAGAATAATGCAACGAAGCTGCTAGAACAGTACACTTCCTCTATAAACATATACCCAAACCCCCATGCAATGCAACATACTCAATGTCATGTAATGTCATAATACAGAATATACATGTAACACCCTTATACCTGTATCCGTCGCTAGAATGGGTCACGAGGTATTACAAAACCAAAATCAACAATTTAATAACTCACATACATATGATTAAGTATTTAAGACATAAAACACGTCTTGTCAACATTTATTTAAATCATTCAATATCTCAATAATAACTCAAATAAAAATCATAGAATGAAATTCGTAAATTATTCGGTCCCAATATGATTTGATGCAATAACTATCATTAACCAAAATCCATTAGTCTATATATAAGCCTATGCGCATATATAAATATAGCTAAGATAGCACAAACTATTTTAGTACCATATTAACATGAGTGTTACTATTCACTTGGTCAAAATTTCACTAGTAGCCGAATGTCCATGACCATAAACCCAATCATTTCAATCACCAACTCATACAACAAAAGTTTTATATATGTAAATATAAATATAAATGCATATGACAAATGAGCCATGTAAAGTTATTTATCTACTTCTAATATCACTAAAAGGTCTACCTAACAAAAGACATATTACCAACCACAATTATATTTTACCAATCACTACCCTATAAGTCAATCAAACTTCATACATAAATATGCATATCATAGCCTATTTATCAACCCTTATTCGTGAAACATGGATATAGACCAAATCTTTCATACAAGTTACAAAACAACAACATTCCATCACAAATATACTCATTACTACTAATTCAAGTATTAAATACCTCAAAGTCATATTATAAGCCATTTTCGCATGGTATTATATACACAACATTCAAAAGACATTATAAACCCACTAGTCCAAACTATACATGCCATAAGTTCAGGTTTAGTAACACATATATAATTATACCGAAACAACAGATAGTGTGATGAGTCTTCTGTCGATCCCCGAGCCTTTAGCTATCTTCCAAAAATCTATAAAACATGGACGAATAAAATAAACAGTAAGTTATTAGACTTAGTAAGTCATTAACTAAACAAATATATATATATTAATCTATATAATATACGAAAATCATTAAACTTATTAATCAACTTATTGTTTAACAAATTATAATACATCACCAATATGGACTATCATATGCGTATATATCCAATCTATTTATGAATTAATAGCTCACATTCATATGTTATTGTTTAAATTGAAACCAATTAAATATACAAATCTATTACCGTTGACCGATTCACATATACTTATGTTTCAGCTCAATTATGCATACTATAAGCATATAACAACTCATTATAAGTACATATTACATTCACCAAATTAGCTACTTAACTTGAATACCAAATCACCTTCATACATACCTTCATCGCATAAACCATTCAATATTTAACAACCAAGCACATATACATACCTATTTGGCCAAATGTAAGGTAGATTACTTAGCATAAAATTTCCACTCAAACGTTTCTTTCATTACACTTGAATCCTCATAATCAAAATTCAGAATTTAAGTCACCGGCATTTAGCCTGCTAGGCACTAAGCCCGAATATGTTCACCGGCACTAAGCCTGCTAGGTATTAAGCCTGAATATGTTCACCGGCACTAAGTCTGCTAGGTATTAAGCTCGAATATGTTCACTGGCACTAAGCCTGCTAGGCATTAAGCCCGAATATGTTTACCGGCACTAAGCCTGCTAGGGATTAAGCCCGAATATGTTCACCGGCACTAAGCCTGCTAGGCACTAAGCCCGAATCAACCCAACTACTCAAAGTAGGTATACTCTTATGTTATTAAATAATTTATATCCATTCATTTCCAAACTAAATATACAAGGTTCATATGCTGAAAAACTAGTACACACTATTTTAACATAAGTCTCCAACCAAAATCATCAATACTGAATATAAACACATTTTTGTTCATTCATTTCATAATCGGTAATCACATTTAACACATAGTGCAATTTACCATTAATTGAATTCATATTCGGCAAACATATAGTAATATTCTAAAAATTCAATTTAACATTTATCTCAATTCATTAGTAAATTTTAATACATAAAACAAGTTAATGACTTACCTCGGATATTCCCGAATGGAAATTTTGACTACTCGACTAATTTAGCTTTCCCCCTATCCGAATTAGACTTCCTTTCCTCTTGAGCTTCAATTTGCAAATGAGACCCAATTAAATTAAAATTTTAAGCAATCCAATCCAATATAGACATTTAAACAATTTACCGATTTCACCCCTACTATTTATCACATTCAGCAATTAGATCCCAAAAAGTCAAATTACATTAAAAATTAAAATAAAATAATTCCTCATATAAATCTTTGACCGAATACTCCCCATTTCATATAACATCCTTCATATATCATTAATTTAGCAAAATAACCCTTCTACTTGCCAATTCAACAATTTAATCCCTATGACTTCAATTTCATCAAAATTTCTACATAAGCCTATAAATTTGACACAACTCTCATTTAACTACTTAAATCATGAATTTCTTCAAGTTTTCTACCATGGCAAGATTCGGCAAACACTATAATAAAAAATATTGTACATGGGTCTTATACATTATGATACAACTAAACTAAAAACATAAAATTTATTGAAAACCAAATTAAAACATACCTTCAATTTGAATCTGAAAGTGCTGAATGCTCAAACTTCTTATTCTTTTCTTTCTTCTTCTTATTTCGACAATTACTAGGCTCAAATGGCTTCATTTTTTATGTATTATGTTTTATTATATCTATATTAATTATACTTTACCAAAATAACCTTTACTATAAAAATATATAAACATTACAACCAAGGTTTCTACCGTCCATCTATTTTATTATGGTATAATAACAACATAAATATCTCCTTTTAGTAAAACATCATCAATTTGACCCTTGTTAATTTAACCATAAATTTTCATCCTATTTGCAATCAAGTCTTTTTTATTTAATTGGACTTCCAAACGATAAAAATTTGAAGACGAAATTTTCACACAATTGAATTCACACATTCTAAACACAGAGAATAATATTTAATTATTTTTTTGACTCAGATTCATGGTCTCGAAACCACTGTTCCGACTAGGGTCAAATTCGGGCTGTCACAATACACATATACATATATATATTAGGGCATGCATAAACATCATACCTCGTATAAGGTCAAAATGGACATTTTACCCATGAAGGGTCTTTTGGTTATTTAGCCCCTTACAGGTATTTTAGTCATTTGTCAGTGTGGTCCTACGTGTGTGAAGACCTATCAGTAGGCCCATGGTCATCTAGTGACACGTGTAGCCAAACAGTCCAGAGATTCGAAAACATTCTAAAGCCCATCTAGCAAGCCTACGGCCCATTGGGCCCATTTAACCGTTTCGGCCAAACTCATGAAATCGCTCATGAAAGCCGTTTTTCAATGTAGGGCCACAATCTGTGGCCTCAATCAAACACATGAACATTCGCATGCCCATGTGGCTAACATTCAATTCGTCAGCTTTTCGGCACTTGCCGCTTCGGCATTTCGCCTTTGTATCCAAAAAGTGCGATAACACACCTGTTTGCAAATTGCAAGATTAATCCCCTTGAATCAAACCTAAAAGTCCAACCAAAAACCTTGTTATTCAGTCACTATTTAGGGTCAACCTCTTACCACACTAACCAAAATACACACCACCTCACCTTGTGCACATGAACGTTTTGAAAGCTCCCAAATCTATCTACTACAAACAATATCACCTCTTGACCGAATAACTGAAACAACATATATCTTATTAGCCATGATCATCTATGAGAATACGTCTTAAAATCTCAAAAAAATGACAATAAAACATTCAGCCAAACACTACTTACCCTAAAAATAGTTGTTTGCTGAACAAAGGATCTCGAACCCTTAGAGTACTTTTCACCCCTCGAAACTTGAAACCCCACAAACGACATCATAAACAAGAGAGCAAGAGTCAGTACTTAGAGAATAAACATACGATTTCCATTAAAGAAACAACTAGGAGGAAAGAAGAACCCTCAAACCGAAAGATTACCTTCAACAACAATCAATAGGAAGAAATAGATAGAATGGATTCGACAAGAGCAACTTGATATTCTCGACTAAGCACGAAAATCAAAAATATTGAGAGGGAGAAAGAGAGTAAGAGAAGTCGGCCAACAAATGAATGGATGTAACTTAAAAAAATGTTGTCAATTGGCTTAGAGAGAAATGAACAAGAGACAAGAGACAATGAAAAATGGCTAGGTTAATGAAGGAGAAGAAAAAAGAGTAGAGATAGTTGCTGAAGGCTATGGCCAAGGGTGCATTCGGCTTTAGCCAAGTCAAAAGAGAAGAAAGGAACAAAAATGGCTTAGCAAGGAGAATGGTTCCTTTCGATCTATGCTAAGAAACAAAAGGAAAGTATTCTATCAATCCCACAAATGTCGAAATATGCTAGCCTAAGCACTTAACTAGGCAACAAAATCATCTTTGACCGAAGGGACCCATAAATTCCCACATTCGACCGATTTTTTCCATAAATAAGCCTTTAATAGCTAAATGAAATCAACCTTCATCAGTCCAAAATTTCAAATCAAATAAAACACTCCCACAGATTGACCTTTTTTCATCGACAGCAGCCCTCTATGCACAATGCCATCATTTGCTTTCAGCCACGAATTCATCAGCAAAAAAAAAAAAAAGCATCCAAAAGTGTCTAAATTGCTCGAACCTACAACCTCCAATACACGCCCCTTACACACACACACTTTGCCACTAAACCAATACGACTTTCATGTTAATAACCCCATGCAACAACTTATAAACCTTCCGTCCATTGTGTCGTGCTCCCTTTAAAAAAAGAAAAAAATGTTTTTCCCTTATGTGGTCTTGAACCCCTGACTGAAGCACACTAAACTCGCCTCCTTGCCAACTTACCAACGCCCTTTTCATGACATGCTGCAGCTGATTTAATATAAAAGACCTACTAACTGCGAGCGTAATTCTTCTTAAGTTAAAAAATAAAATTTTTCTCCAAAACCCTAGTTTGCTGACAAGGCCCTTCCAGCACTCCAACCCACTCTCAACTCACTTAATTAACGCCCCTAAACATAAACCAAAGCAAGACAAACAAAAATTAGAAAATCCAAAAACTTTAGGGTGTTACACTTATTGACACGAATGTTTTGTTAAATGAATGTCTTCGGCTATAATGTTAACCTAGGAAATTATTATGGTTCATTTTTGGTATTTGATCATAGAGGATAAATTTGTATTTATAAATTTTAAATATTTTTTGGTATGAGATGCAAAGATTTTTGGCATGGATTGGGTTTTATACGAAATTACATGTATGATCTTTGACTGAGTAAAGTTGGATTTTGTTAAGTGGTAAATAAGGGTAAATTTAGCTTTGGTTTGATTATGGACCAAATGAATAGTACATAAGTTATGTGATGTCAAAGGTTATTTTTATGAGTATATATATATACGAATTTGACATAGTATGATTGAACTTTGTGCATTAGTGCTTAGTTTATTATAAAGTGCAAAATTGTTTGTAATATGTTCGGTCACATAAGTGCATACACATATAATTATGATTGATGCTTTATTTATATATATGCAAATTATATTATGATTATGTGTGTTTCTATGTGTAGTTACATATTAGTTTTGTAATGAACGAAAGTTTAAAGTGATATGGTGTGAATCAAATGCATATTCGGCTTAAAAAATTTGAACATGTGTATGACTCTAATTTTTCGGATGATGTGTTTCATTTGGTAATACCTTGTAACCCCTTCGGTGATAGACATGGGTTATAGGTGGTACAACATGAGTCATAGACACAGCCGTGTGCCCAAGTAGTGTCAAGACCCTTGTAGGTTGAAAATAAAAGTAAATTCAACATGGCTAGGGATATGGGTGTGTGAGACCACATGGCCTGCCCTCACGGGCATGTTCCATATCACACAAGCGTGTAGCCCTATTTTAGGAAAAATTTTTCTAAGTGCCTGAAAGTTCTCGGACTGGTTTCGGAACACACCCGATGTATGTTTTTAGGCATTGTAGACCCATAATAAGGGTCGCATGAGATTGTGGGAGAAGTTTTGAAATAAAATGAATTTTTATAGCCCGAGTTTACGTATTCAGGCATGTTTAAGTACGGTAATGCTTCGTACCCTGTCCCGGCGTCGAACTTGGGTAAGGGGTGTTACATCAAACCTATGGCATGTATATGCTAGTTCGTAATATGTTTGACTTTGGGATATGTATATAATATGCCATGTGAAAATGGCCTATTATTTTTGTTAACCTTGGATTTCATGTTTTTATCAAATGGTGTTCATGTTTGGTTTTGATTTTGTGATTTGGACATGGTTTATATATCGATGCATATATGTGATGTGAACTTTGTTGGTTCATTTTGTTAAAGTGTTATTAGGTAAGTCAGTTGAGGTAAAGAAATTTGGTTAAGTTGCTACTGTTATATGTTCATAATTGATTAATGAATTCGGTTATGACAATTGACTTACAAAATATGATATGTATAAGATATGTTAGATAATATGGTTGGATGTATTCGACAATTGGTATTGAATTTGGATTAACTTTTAATGTGTATGATAATAGAAGATATGATATGTTTGATTCATGTTTAACTATAAGTGCATGATATTTGTCAAAGCTATTTTACATTGGCTTGTAAATAAATATGTTAATAGGTAAATCGATTTATAATGGAAAATGTTAAGTGCATTTGATATTTGGTTATGTGGTGGAATAAAATTGGTTATTAATTTGTGAGCTGTTCATGATTTGGACTCATACTTATGTTCATGAAGAATTGGTTTAGAAGCCATTATAATGCACTAATGTATTTTAGTTTTGTGAAAGAATATATGTGTATTGAATTTGGCATATCTTAGTTTCGGTTAAGCAAGGTTTATGCAAATATATGTATCATAATTCTTATTAGGTTAATATGTCTGGCTAATAGGAGTTGTGGAAATGATTATGATGATTACTCATGATTAAAGTTATTTTGGTAATTACTAAAGTTTACATTTGAGTGTTATGCTTATTTTGAACATGGTATATATGTTTAAGGTTTTGGCATATTTCGGTTTGTTGGAAATTGAGGATATATGTATGTTTGTTTTTTGGTAATTGATAACTTGTTTTAGTAAAGTGATTATAACATGGCTATTAGTTGATTTTAGGTACGGCTAAGTGGATTTATTATAAGCATGTACATATTCAGCTAATGCAATTTCAATAACCAATGAATAGTAACTTTTGCCATTTGATGAAAAATGCTTATATGTTAATTTTGCCAAATAGATCTGAGTTTTGTGCATTAATGTTAAAGCATACTATTAAAGTACATCATTACTCATGATGCATTTGGCTATGACCATTTGAATAGTAGATTTGATATGTTTTAATGGGTAATTGGGTATCACATGTAGTAACATTCAAATGCTAAATGGAGTTGGTTAAAGATGATAAGTATTCGTATATATATATATGCTTATCATGTTTCATGTATGAAACATTTAAAATGAAATATTTGTTTAGCTAATGACTTATGCACATGTTATGTGGTAATTAGTTTATGTAGCACTATTGTTTATGAACTTTGTAACTGGTTATATGTTTGAAAAGAATTATCATATGATTCATATAGTATTTAATTTAGTTATATATGATAGCGTTTGATTGATTTATAAATATGGGCAAGTGTATTCATATGATTATTCAGAATTTGTGTCTCATCCGGTAATACCTCGTAACCTATTCCAACAACGAATATAGGTTAGGGGTGTTACATTTGATTAGAATCAGAGCTACGGGTTAGTCGATTCTCATACTAACGTAGCACGTGAAAGCCTAACTATACATGCCATATTTTATACTGTGATTCTAACACCCTAAACCCGGACTAGAAGTTAGGCCCGAATCTGGCGTGTCACATTGAGGTGTTTTTCAAAAACCTTGTTTCCATTGAAAACCCTTCTTATTAAAACTTGTTGCCATTTAAAACTTCTGTAAAATCTCAAATTTCATATGCATATTTTTAAAACATGGTTTATTAAAAGACGTTCTCTTGTAAAATGTTATTACCTTTAAAACCTTAATTGTTACGGAAGCCTAATTTAAAACAGTTGCGAAAACGTGATATTTTGAAAAATAGTTGTTGTTTCGAAAAAACTGTGTCCGACTTCTAGCAATTATAAAACAATAAATAAAATCCCAAATGTAAAAACTAAAAATTTTAAAAAGCCTTATTACAACCCAAACCGGAATAAAGTACTTAAAAGTAAATCAAGATAGAGCATAAGCAATGTGTGGCCTGCTTCGAGTCCCTCGTAGCACTGATCCTCCTAAAGCTAGGGATTACCTATACAATTATTAAACGGGGTGAGTTTTCTGAAAACTCAGTCTGTAATCTCCTACCATATAAAACAAACAGTCAGTCCTACAAAAACAAAAAAAGTATGGGCCTCAGCCCTATTACAATTCCGGTATCAATTGAGCATTAGCATACTATAACAAACAGTACCTGATGGGCCTTAGCCCATTACAGAATCAGAAACATTATCAGATTAGAATCAAAATCTGAATTAGAATTAGGTGGGCATAAGCCCAAAATAGAATCAGTAACAATATAATAGAGATATGCAGAACAGACTGGGCCGAAGCCCTATACAGAACAGATCAGTCTAGGTCGAAGCCCTATAGAAAACAGTATGGGCCAAGCCCATAGCAGAATCAGAACAATATGCGAATGCAATCCCAACCTAGTCTAGCCATCACACCATCCGTACCAACCTAACACACCATGTGGAGAATAACTCGACCCACCCAGCCCTACACACCAATAACGAAGCCATGCTGCTAATTTAAATGCGGCTTTTAGCCTTTAGTAGCGGTATCATAATTGGCACAAAGCCATCTGTAACTGTAATAGGATTGGCACATAGCCATCAATTAGGGTAATATAACCGGCACACAGCCATGGGTAAATGTGATTGACACACAGTCATCAGAAAATAAGATAGGCACATAGCCTTAGGCAAATATAATCGGCACAAAGCCATGATCCCGATAGCACAGAGCCATATGGTGGTTGGCATAGAGCCATACCCAGAATAACTAACATTAAGCCCTTAGTCGGTCCACAGTCGTCTCGTGTGACCCGTGCGACCTTATCAGATTATTACTGGATCCACAGTCGTCTCGTGCGACCTGTGCGATCCTATCAGAACAGAACTTCCTCCATATCAATGTCCCAACCCAATATGTCGCGTATGCTATGCTCAATCATCACACATGTATGTAGAATGGGCATGTTCAGTATCAATCATTTAAACACATATTAAAACATATCAATCACACAACCACAGTCACATTCGTCAAATCACTATCATACAAACACAGTCAAATCCGTCAAACACACAATCCAAGTCAGTCACTTGCCCATAAGGGCAAAATAGTCATTTAACATCTTAGGGGCAAATTGGTAATTTTACCCTATAGGGGTATCTCGATAATTCTACCCTACAGGGGTATTTCGATAATTCTACCCTACAGAGGTATTTCGGTAATTCTACCCTACAGGGGTATTTTAGTAATTCTACCCTACAGGGGTATTTCGGTAATTCTACCCTAAGGGGTATTTCGAGAATTCTACCCTACAGGGCTATTTTAGAAATTTTGCAACCCAGAGATATTTGTAAACTGGTGTATTTCTATAATTTTGTAAACCGAGGGTAAAATGATAATTTTACAAATCAGGTGTAAAACGGTAACTTTACAAATCAGGGGTAAAATGGTAACTTAAAAAAATTAGGGGTAAAACGGTAACTTACAAATCAGGGGTAAAATGGTAACTTTACAAATCAAGGGTAAAACGGTAACTTTACAAATCAGGGGTAAAATAGTAATTTTACAAAATAGGGTAAAACGATAATTTTGCAAATTAAGGGTACAACGGTACTTTTACAAATTGAGGGTATTTCTGTAATTTTCAAATCGGCGGTATTTCTATAATTTTACAAATTAAGGGTATTACAGTAATTCTACCTTATATAGGTATTTCAGTAATTTTATCAATCCCTTAAAAAGTCTACAGTCGCCTCGAGCGACTCAAGTATTCTAAACAGAGATAACATTGCGAATGGGTGTAAGGCCTAAACAGAGATAACATTGCAAATAGGCGTAAGGCCGTTCTCGGCCTAGGTGCCCACACGCTCGTGTGGCCCTTTAGCCCAAAACTAGCCACAGATATGAGATTCACTTAGTCTAGTCCAATATTTACTACACAATCATACAATTTGCCCGATTGGGCCCACGGGCCCATTGGGCTCATATTGCCCATTTCGGCATTCCGGCATTTGCCGTTCTACAGCTAGAGTAGGGTGAAGTACACATTTGATAGGTATCTGAAGTTAATTCACGCTCTGAACGCTGCTATGCCCAGAAGCCAACAATAATTGCACCCTTGACTCCTCAGGGGGTGTCGATCATGTGACAGCCCTAATTTGACCTTGGTCGGGAAGTGGTTTCGGGACCACTAAACTGAGCCGTAAAAATAATTAAGTGTTAAATTTTATAATTTTATTTTGTGACACAGCATGCATGAAATTTTGATGTGATGAATTTTGCCATTTAGATATGAAATTTACTTAAAAAGGACTTAGATGTGTAGTATAAAAGAATGTGTGGTGCCAATTGAAGTAATTAAGAAATTCATAGATTGAAACATGGGGATTTGCATGTCAAATTCCCCATTTTTACTTATAGTGGCCGGCCATGATGGGCTTTAATTATAAAATATATGTGTGTTATATTATTTTATGGTTTTATGGATAAAATAAAGATTAAATAAAATACAAAGGGGTGAGAAAAAGAAAGAAAAGCTTCTAAAATCTTGTTTTTGCCGAAACCAAAAGAAAATAGGAGAATAAGAAGTTTTTGGACATTCGGTCAATTAGGAGACTCAAATTCAAGGTAAATTCTTGATAAATTGTGTTGAAATTGATTATTTGAGTTACTTACCATGTATCCTATTGAACCCATGTTGAATTTTTGATTTTGGTGGAGGCATGAACTTACGGTCTTGATTTAGTTGGAAAAAAAAAATTGGTTGTGGTTTTCTTGCAATTAAAAGTGGTAGTAAATGAGTAGTATGTAGACAAACAAATGTGTTTAGGAGGGAAATATTTGCTAGAGAGAATTCTAGAGAGAATTCGGGTTGTGTGTGTGTGTGTTAGTGAGATTGCTGAATGTGGCCTTAAAAGTTGATTTGAATGAAAGGGTGGTGTATAAAATGTTAAATTGATGGAGTGAATGTTTGTGAATTTGCACAACTTGTAGAAGATATGAATGTGAAGTAAAGTTTGAAATTTGGCTTAGGGGCCGAATGGGTTTAAGGTTGTGCATAAGTTGAATGAATGGAGTTTAGAATTATGTAAGGCATTCGGTCATTTTGGTTGAGTGTGAGTATGTGTTTAGTTTGAAATTTGACAAATTGTCTAGTAAATTTTACTTAGTGAAGGTGGCTTTCGGGAAAATAGATATAATATTTGAATATTAAATTTTAGCATTTACTTGTGAATTATCGAATGTGTTCAAGGACAATGCTTGACTATAGGAATAATATGTGTCATTGAAAAGTGTATAAATTAAACATAAGTGGATTTTAAGCCTATGAGTGTGTATGCATTTGAGTGTGCGGCAGTAGTGAAATAATAATTGGTAATGTGGTAAATGTTTATTAATTTGACTTTCAAACATAACCATATGTTTTGGAGTCATTGTGTAATTAGAGCAGTAAATAGAGATTTATGATCTTAAAGTGTGTACTATATATATGTATATATATATAAATATGCATTGTATTTATACCTTGTGCTTATTGAGACATTCGGCAAGATGGTTAAATTCCTGCATGAGAAAGCATGAAAAGTGTGCGAATCTTTATTTGTGTATGCGAATTGACATAGATCAATAAATATGGAAACGAGTCATGGCCTATTTTATGAAATAAGATACATATTGAAATTTTTAAGTGAATGTCATATGTGATTATTAAGAAAATGATATTGAGTAAGTAATTGAACAAATTTATTTGTTCTAATTCAAGCTCAAGAGCAAAGAGGATCAAAGTCGGATAGGGGAAAAGAGAAAGTAATAGAGTAACCAGTCTACAACCGCTCGGATATATCGAGGTAAGTTTTGAGTATACCAACTTAGAACATACATAAATATGTTATGAAATATTTAAGTTGAATGCATTATAACAAGTTGATCTTACTTTGATAAAATCTAATTGAAATATGGTAGTATGAGATAGGTAGCCGTATGCATATATGAAATTGAAAGAATAACATGATTAGCTAGAGCACATGAAATTTATATGATGATTTCTATTAAACCGAATGGGCATGGAATGGCATATTATATGTGTTCAGCAAATTGAGTTATGAGAAGATGTTATAATGTATATGTTTTGCTATGTCGGAAGTAACTAATGATTTACGAAAATGATGCGCCATGCGTAGCATAGTAGAATGTGAACAAATAATGCACGGGACTCAATGATGTGATACATTCGGGCCCTCGTGCCTAGCAGGCTTTGTGCCGATGATACATTCGGGCCCTCGTGCCTAGCAGGCTTGATGCCAGTGATACATTCGGGCCTTAATGCCTAGCAAGCTCTAAGCCGGTGATGTGATACATCCTGGCCCTCGTGCCTATTAGGCTTTGTGCCGGTGATACATTTGGGCCCTCGTGCCTAGCAGGCTATAAGCCGGTGATACATTCGGGCCCTTGTGCCTAGCAGGCTTAATGCCGGTGATTCGAGTATGTGTTAAAGTTATGGGAATTTGTAATACAACTTCAATAAAGTATGAACATCATACTAAGAAGGTCAGATGTGTAATATATACTCATATGTGATATTAAATTGAGTTGTATCGTAAGTACTAAGCTTGTTTGGATATATGAAAGAGAGTTCCATCTAGGCTTACCAAAGTATATAAAAATTCGGCCTTGAATGATGCTTATATGAATGAATAGGATTTTGTTATATTAGATGGGTGACAAATCAATTGAAAGAAATTGCTGAAATTTCATTATGTATGAATGTATATTCGGCCAAGTGAATATGCCTTTAGAAATTGATTTTTACGTTATTGAATATTTTTGATACTATAAGATATGATTTGTATAAATTACTCAAAACTTACTAAGCTTAGAAAGCTTACTCCGTTGTTATGTTCCTTCTGTTTTATAGATTTCTTTTAAAGCTACGGTTCGAGGGATTCAAGTCCAAGTCACTCACACTATCGTCGATAGATTTTGGTACCTTCGAAGGTTTTTTTTATTTTCCTTTTTAAAACGATGGCATGTGTAGGCTAAAAACCCTTGTTTTTGAACTCTAAATTCTTTTTGAAGTGTAAATATGATAGCCATGCGAAAATGGCTTATCAAATTACCTTATAAATGTTCATCAATGATGCATGTTATGGTTGACTATGGATGAATATGAAAGAATTGTGCTTTTGGTTCTTAATGTTGTGTGTGTTATATCCATCTAGATGGATAATTGAAAGTAAGTGATAATAGTATGAAATTGAGATGACATTTAGTATTAATTTTGGAAATGTTTAAGTGTGATTGCTTGAAAGGTTAATTGACTACAAAAGGCTATGGTCAATTGATTTGGTGATAAAGATGGTGGTGAAATACTTTAAAGCATGCTATACAAATTCATAACATGACTTAAGTCTTGGTAATCTTTAGGAAGTTATAAATGAACTTGCATATTCGGCTAGGTACTAAGATAAGGCTTTGGTTAACTTGCATATAAACTTTTGCTATATGTATGGTAAGCATTAGTTAAAGTAAATTACTAGTTCAATTTATAAATGGTATATATTTATATGCATTGTATTTGGATGAGGAATGCTTGAAACTTTATGCGATTTATTTTTGTGCTATTACGTGTTTCTTCCGTAATGCTTCTTAACCCTCCGTCGACGGGTAAGGGTCAGGGGTGTTACATTTTATTTGTATCAAAGCTACGGTTTAGTCGGTTCTCAGACTAACGTAGCGAGTGTGAATATAGCTATACATGCCATTGTTAGTTAATACGATAATGTGGTGACTTCTGACATTCGAAATATGAATTTTTGTATAGAAATGAATCCCGAACCTGATCAAATTGTAGCGGATGACGTAGAGAGCATAGCGCCGGCTCCCGCATAAGGGATTGTGCCTAATGACTCTCAACCGAATATAAGTTATAGAGATGATGACACCCGTTAAGCTTTCTATGCGATGATGAGTGATTGGTTCACTCAGTTTATTCAAACAAATTTGGCTGCTCCACAACCCCCGCCCCTAAATAATCCTCTCCCGACATACGTAGCTCCTCCTGTGACTGATCCATTGAGATCGAGTAGGCCTCCAGTTGACAAAATTAGAAAATATGGGGCTGAAGAGTTCCGGGCTACACCTAGTGATGATGCTGAGCGGGCCGAGTTTTGGCTCAATAATACAATCTGAGTGTTCGACGAGTTGTCATGTACGCCTGAGGAATGTCTAAAATGTGCGGTATCTCTGCTACACGACTCTGCCTATTATTGGTGGAACACTTTGGTTTCTGTCGTCCCGAGAGAGCAAGTTACCTGGGAGTTCTTCCAAACCGAATTCCACAAGAAATACATCAGTCAGAGATTCATCGATCAGAAACGGAAGGAATTTCTTGAATTAAAACAAGGTCGGATGTCAGTAACAGAATATGAGAGAGAATTCGTACGGCTCAGCTGATATGCTCGCGAGTGTGTATCGTCCGAGGCCATCATGTGTAAACGTTTTGAGGACAGATTAAACAAAGATATCAGATTGTTGGTGGGAATTTTGGAAATCCAAGAGTTTGTCGTATTAGTCAAGCGAGCTTGCAAGGCTGAAGAGCTCGGAAATGAAAAGAGAAAGGCTAAAGATGGAGTTAAAGAGTTCCACAAGAGATCATCGGGAAAATCTTTTCAGCAATCCTTGAAGAAATTTCAAGACGAGTCGAGCAGATCTAAGGCTAATTTGGGTTATTCTAGACGAGATCGTGATCGACCTCCAGTGAGTACGCGAGCCACTTCCGTTGCTAGTGTAGGCAATGACCGTGGGGATAGAATAGTATGCAAACATTGTGGGAAAATGGCATCCAGGGAGCTACAGATTGCGTGATCACTCCTGTTTTAAATGTGGTTCTGCTGATCACTTCATAAAAGATTGTCCAAAAATGGTTGAACGTAATACTGCTCCTAGTGAGAGGCCTGGTAACATGGAAGCATGAGGTCGACCACCGAGGCATAGAGGTACTGTTAGCGGCACTCAGAGAGGGACCAGAGAGACCGCGGTTAGATCTGAGGCTCGTGCGCCTGTCAGGGCTTATGCCATCCATGCCCGTGAGGATGCTTCTTCCACAGACGTTATTACCGGTATTTTTACTCTCTTTGACTCTAATGTTATAGCTCTGATTGATCCCAGTTCAACCCATTTGTATGTGTGTGAAATCTTAGCATCCAGTAAGACTCTACCTGTTGAGTCTACTGAGTTTGTAATTCGAATGTCAAATCCTCTGGGTCGATGTGTGTTAGTCGATAAAGTGTGCAAGAGATGTCCCCTAATGATTCGAGGTGCATGTTTCCCGGCCGATTCAATGCTATTACCGTTTGATGAATTTGACATTATTCTCGGGATGGATTGGTTGACTGCGAATGATGCGGTAGTGAATTGCAAGCGGAAGATTATTGATTTGCGATGCTCGAATAATAAGATAATTCGGGTTGAGTCATCTGATTTGAACAGGTTGCCAGCTGTGATATCTTCAATACAAGCTCAGAATTATGTAAAAAAAGGGTACGAGGCATATCTCACGTACATGTTTGATAGTAGAGAGTCAGAAAAGAAGCTTGAGTCGGTGACAGTAGTTTGTGAATACCCGGATGTTTTTCCCGAGGAGTTGCCGGGATTACCACCTATTCGTGAAGTAGAGTTTAGCATTGAACTTGTACCTGGAACAGCTCCAATTTCGATAGCTCCATATCGTATGGCACCAACTGAATTAAAAGAATTGAAAGTTCAGCTGCAAGAGTTGACGGATAGAGGTTTCGTTCGACCAAGTTTCTCAACTTGCGGTGCACTAGTATTGTTTATGAAGAAGAAAGATGGAACCATGAGAATGTGCATCGACTATCGTCAATTAAATAAAGTGACGATAAAGAACAAATATCCGTTACCACGTATTGACAATTTGTTTGATCAGCTAAAATGAGCCTTAGTATTTTCGAAGATAGATTTGAGATCGGGTTATTATCAGTTGCGAGTTCGAGACTCAGATGTGCCTAAAACGGCATTCAGACCAAGATACGGTCACTACAAGTTCTTAGTGATGCCGTTCGGGCTCACTAATGCCCCTGCGGTATTTATAGACTTAATGAATCAGATTTTTAGACAGTATTTAGACCGATTCATAGTTATGTTCATTGACGACATATTGATAAATTCGCGCGATGAAATTGAACATGCCGAGCACTTGAGATTGGTATTGCAGATTTTACGAGATAAGCGATTATATGCTAAGTTCAGTAAATGTGAGTTCTGGTTGACGGAAGTTAGCTTATTAGGGCATGTGGTATCCGCATCAGGTATTCGGGTTGATCCGAGTAAAATTTCAGCCATTCTTGATTGGAAGCCTTTGAGAAATGTCACTGAAGTTCGAAGCTTTTTGGGACTTGCCGGTTACTACCGATGATATGTAAACGAGTTTTCGATGATCGCAACACCATTGACGAAATTGCTACAAAAAGATGTCAGGTTCGAGTGGTCAGAGAAGTGTCAGAAAAGCTTCAACCAGCTGAAAACTCTTTTGATGGAAGCACCTGTGTTGGTTCAGCCTGAATCCGGTAAAGAGTTTGTGGTTTATAGTGACGCTTCTCTAAACGGTTTAGGCTGTGTTTTGATGCAAGAGGGCCGAGTAGTTGCGTATGCTTCAAGACAATTGAAGCCTCACGAGAGAAATTATCCAACTCATGATCTTGAGTTAGCTGCTATTGTATTCGCTTTAAAGATTTGGCGTCATTATCTGTTTGGTGAGAAATGCCACGTCTTTTCCGATCATAAGAGTCTCAAATATTTAATGACGCAAAGAGACTTGAATTTGAGACAGAGATGGTGGTTAGAACTGCTGAAAGACTACGAGCTTGTTATTTATTATCACCCGAGAAAGGCTAACATAGTTGCCGACGCTCTTAGTCGCAAATCATTGTTTGCATTACGAGCGATGAATGTACATCTGTCTGTCTCTAATGACAATGTGTTGATAGAAGAATTAAAAGCAAAACCAGTATTAATACGGTAAATTTGTGAAGCTCAAAAAGTCGACGAGGAACTGGTTACTAAACGAGCTCAGTGTGATTCGAGTGTGAATTCAGAGTTTTGAGTTGACGATTATCATTGTTTGAGGTTCAGAGATCGATTGTGTGTTCCGAGAAATTCAGAGTTGATTTTAACTATTCTGGATGAGGCTCATAATAGCCAAATGTCGATCCATCCGGGTAGTACAAAAATGTATAATGACCTGAAACATCAATATTGGTGGCACGGTATGAAACAAGACATCTCTGATTTTGTATCTAAATGTCTGATATGTCAGCAAGTAAAAGTGGAACATCAGGTGCCTTCGGGATTACTTCAGCCGATCCTGATACCCGAGTGGAAGTGGGATTGAGTTACAATGGACTTTGTGTCTGGTTTGCCGTTAACACCGAGCAAGAAAGACTCTATTTGGGTGATAGTTGATAGATTGACCAAGTCGGCTCATTTTGTCCCTGTTCGTACCGATTATACGCTCGATAAGTTGGCTAAATTGTATATTTCCTAGATTGTGAGATTACACGGGGTGTCTACTTCTATTATTTCAGATAGAGATCCCAGATTTACTTCGCGATTCTGGAATAAATTACACGAGGCTTTGGGTTTCAAATTACATTTTAGCACTGCTTTTCATCCGTAGACTGACGGTCAATTCGAACGGGTTATTCAGATACTCAAGGACATGTTGAGATGTTGCATTCTCCAGTTTAACGGTTCGTGGGAAAAATATTTGCCTTTGGTTGAATTCGCGTATAACAATAGTTTTCAATCGAGTATTAAAATGGCACCCTACGAAGCTCTCTACGGTCGAAAGTGCCGTACACCTCTATTTTGGACCGAGCTTAGATAGAATAAGATTCTCGGGGTTGATTTAGTCAGAGAGGCAGAGTTGAAGGTAAAAATAATTCGTGATAGTCTGAAAGTAGCATCGGATCATCAAAAGTCCTATGCGGATTTGAAATGGAAAGATATAGAATTTTAGATTGGAGAAAAAGTCTTTCTGAAAGTTTCACCTTGGAAAAAAATGCTCAGATTTGGCCGTAAAGGCAAATTGAGTCCGAGATTCATCAGACCGTAGAAATATCAGAACGGATTGGGCTGGTTGCTTATAGGATGATTTTGCCCCCGGAGCTTGAAAAGATCCACAACGTTTTTCATGTATTGATGCTACGTCATTATAGATCCGAGCCCTCGCATGTGATTAATCTGGCGAAAATTGAAATTCAGCCCGATTTGAGTTATGAAGAAGAACCGATTCGTATTTTAGCTCGTGAGGTGAAAGAGTTGCGTAATAAAAAGATTCCGCTAGTAAAGGTGTTGTGGCTCAAGCACGGGATTGAAGAAGCAACTTGGGAAAATGAGGAATCTATGAAAGAACGATACCCGAACTTATTCACTGGTAAGATTTTCGGGGATGAAAATCTCTTAAGGGGGAGAGTTGTGACAGCCCTAATTTGACCCTGGTCGGGAAGTGGTTTCGGGACCACTAAATCGAGCCGTAAAAATAATTAAGTGTTAAATTTTATAATTTTATTTTGTGACACATCATGCATGAAATTTTGATGTGATGAATTTTGCCATTTAGATATAAAATTTACTTAAAAAGGACTTAGATGTGTAGTATAAAAGAATGTGTGGTGCCGATTGAAGTAATTAAGAAATTCATAGAGTGAAACATGGGGATTTGCATGTCAAATTCCCCATTTTTACTTATAGTGGCCGGCCATGATGGGCTTTAATTATAAAATATATGTGTGTTATATTATTTTATGGTTTTATGGATAAAATAAAGATTAAATAAAATACAAAGGGTGAGAAAAACAAAGAAAAGCTTCTAAAATCTTGTTTTTTTCCGAAACCAAAAGAATATTGGAGAAGAAGAAGTTTTTGGGACATTCGGTCAATTAGGAGACTCAAATTCAAGGTAAATTCTTGATAAATTGTGTTGAAATTGATTATTTGAGTTACTTACCATGTATCCTACTGAACCCATGTTGAATTTTTGATTTTGGTGGAGGCATGAACTTACAGTCTTGATTTAGTTGGAAAAAAAAATTGGTTGTGGTTTTCTTGCAATTAAAAGTGGTAGTAAATGAGTAGTATGGAGACAAACAAATGTGTTTAGGAGGGAAATATTTGCCAGAGAGAATTCGGGTTGTGTGTGTGTGTGTCAGTGAGATTGCCGAATGTGGCCTTAAAAGTTGATTGGAATGAAAGGGTGGTGTATAAAATGTTAAATTGATGGAGTGAATGTTTGTGAATTAGCACAACTTGTAGAAGATATGAATGTGAAGTAAAGTTTGAAATTTGGCTTAGGGGCCGAATGGGTTTAGGGATGTGCATAAGTTGAATTAATGGAGTTTAGAATTATGTAAGGCATTCGGTCATTTTGGTTGAGTGTGAGTATGTGTTTAGTTTGAAATTTGACAAATTGTCTAGTAAATTTTACTTAGTGAAGGTGGCTTTAGGGAAAATAGATATAATATTTGAATATTAAATTTTAGCATTTACGTGTGAATTGCCGAATGTGTTCAAGGACAATGCTTGACTATAGGAATAATATGTGTCATTGAAAAGTGTATAAATTAAACATAAATGGATTTTAAGCCTATGAGTGTGTATGTATTTGAGTGTGCGGCAGTAGTGAAATAACAATTGGTAATGTGGTAAATGTTTATTAATTTGACTTTCAAACTTAACCATATTATTGGAGTCATTGTGTAATTAGAGCAGTAAATAGAGATTTATGATCTTAAAGTGTGTACTATATATATATATATAAATATGCATTGTATTTATACCTTGTGCTTATTGAGACATTCAGCAATATGGTTAAATTCCTGCATGAGAAATCATGAAAAGTGTGAGAATCTTTATTTGTGTATGCGAATTGACATAAATCAATAAATATGGAAACGAGTCATGGCATATTTTATGAAATAAGATACATATTGAAATTTTAAGTGAATGTCATATGTGATTATTAAGAAAATGATATTGAGTAAGTAATTGAACAAATTTATTTTTTCTAATTCAAGCTCAAGGGCAAAGAGGATCAAAGTCGGATAGGGGAAAAGAGAAAGTAATATAGTAATCGGTCTACAACCTTTCGGATATACCGAGGTAAGTTTTGAGTATACCAACTTAGTACATACATAAATATGTTATGAAATATTTAAGTTGAATGCATTATAACAAGTTGATCTTACTTCGATAAAATCTAATTGAAATATGATAGTATGAGATAGGTAGCCGTATGCATATATGAAATTGAAAGAATAATGTGATTAGCTAGAGCATGTGAAATTTATATGATGATTTCCATTAAACCGAATGGGTATGGAATGGTATATTATATGTGTTCAGCAAATTGAGTTATGCGAAGATGTTATAATGTATATGTTTTGCCTATGTCGAAAGTAACTAATGATTTACGAAAATGATGCGTCATGCGTAACATATTAGAATGTGAACAAATAATGCACGGGACTCAATGATGTGATACATTTGGGCCCTCGTGCCTAGCAGGCTTTGTGCCGGTGATACATTCGGGCCCTCGTGCCTAGCAGGCTTTATGCCGGTAATACATTCGGGCCTTAGTGCCTAGCAGGCTATAAGCTAGTAATGTGATACATTCGGGCCCTCGTGCCTAGCAGGCTTTGTGCCGGTGATACATTCGGGCCCTCGTGCCTAGCAGGCTATAAGCCGGTGATACATTCAGGCCCTTGTGCCTAGCAGGCTCAATGCTGGTGATTCGAGTATGTGTTAAAGTTATGGGAAATTGTAATACAACTTCAATAAAGTATGAACATCATACTAAGAAGGTCAGGTGTGTAATATATACTCATATGTGATATTAAATTGAGTTGTATCTTAAGTAATAAGCTTGTTTGGATATATGAAAGAGGGTTCCATCTAGGCTTACCAAAGTATATACAAATTCGACCTTGAATGATGCTTACATAAATGAATGGGATTTTGTTATATTAGATGGGTGTCAAATCAATTGAAAGAAATTGCTGAAATTTCATTATGTATGAATGTATATTCGGCCAAGTGAATATGCCTTTAGAAATTGAGTTTTACGTTATTGAATATTTTTGATACTATAAGATATGATTTGTATAAATTACTCCAAACTTACTAAGCTTAGAAAGCTTACTCCGTTGTTATGTTCCTTCTGTTTTATAGATTTCTTTTGAAGCTACGGTTCGAGGGATTCAAGTCCAAGTCACTCACACTATCGTCGATAGATTTTGGTACCTTCGAAAGTTTAATTTTTTTCTTTTTTAAAATGATGGCATGTGTAGGCTAAAAACCCTTGTTTTGAACTCTGAATTCTTTTTGAAGTGTAAATATGAATAGCCATGCGAAAATGGCTTATAAAATTACCTTATAAATGTTCATAAATGATGCATGTTATGGTTGAGTATGGATGAATATGAAAGAATTGTGCTTTTGGTTGTTAATGTTGTGTGTGTTATATCTATCTAGATGGATAATTGAAAGTAAGTGATAATAGTATGAAATTGAGATGACATTTAGTATTAATTTTGGAAATGTTTAAGTGTGATTGCATGAAAGGTTAATTGACTACAAACGGCTATGGTCAATTGATTTGGTGATAAAGATGGTGGTGAAATTCTTTAAAGCATGCTATACAAATTCATAACATGACTTAAGTCTTGGTAATCTTTAGGAAGTTATAAATGAACTTGCATATTCGGCTAGGTACTAAGATAAGGCTTTGGTTAACTTGCATATAAACTTTTGCTATATGTATGGTAAGCATTAGTTAAAGTAAATTACTAGTTCAATTTATAAATGGTATATATTTATATGCAATGTATTTGCAAGAGGAATGCTTGAAACTTTATACGATTTATTTTTGTGCTATTACGTGTTTGTTCCGTAATGCCTCTTAACCCTCCGTCGACGGGTAAGGGTCAGGGGTGTTTCAGACCAACTACGGTCACCACCAGCATGACCCAACAGCATATAGATCAACGAATGATCCAACGCCTAACCCAAACGAACACGCCACAATGTGAAAGGGATAAGCCGAGAAAGGCATGCCTACTCACTTCATGGTTTGCTCTATTTAAAGCTAGCTCCTCACCTATTCTCATGATAGCTTCCTGATGTGGGATTCTCCATCAATCCCCAAAAACTAAAGTATTAGCAAAATAATCAACCTTTGCGTGCAAAGAGATTTGAACCTTAGTCCTCCTAATAACCATGTCACGCCACCACCACTAAGACACAAGCTCCTTTGTGTTATAACTCCAACACATTTAACATTAAAGCCCACCTACTCACTTCCAGATTTAGTTAAAAGAAAAACCAAAATAAATTGCAAGAGCCAAGACTTGAACCCTGGACCCCTTGCTTCCTTTATGGTGCCACTTCCTTGTCCCCTAAGTGGCGCCACTTTGCCACTACATCACACTCCTTTTTTTGCCTTATTTTATCCACTTGAGATCATACCACTTGCCTTATTTAAGAGTCATACCACTTGAGATCAGGGTTCCACTAAGGCTAAAAATCAAAATTTTTCCTATGGCCTAACTTGAACCCAGACTTCATATTACCCTCCAAACACTCCAAAATCACACATTTGAATTATTTAAGCCACTTTTTAACCGATCCAAAACTCAAGGCCCAAGACTTCTAGGCCCAAAATTTAGGGCGTTACAATTCTACACCCCTTAAAGAAATTTCATCCTCGAAATTTCCCACTATCCATTAGTTGTAATACCCAAGTCACACCACTACACTTCTGCTGCGCACTCTAATTCAAATAACTTAGTCACACATCCAACATATCTGCCAATCAGAGCAGATAGATTACAATTTCCATTTCCAAAACATCACATCCAAACAATTCCAAACACGCAAAATAAATACCAAATCTTAATACAGTCCAATATCTAAAGAATCCACAATATTTTAATTCCAAACATACAAAAGTATTTCAAAAACTTACGGAATCGGCGCTGGAGACTCGGTGAACCACACTTTTAGGAAAACAGTCAGTAAAACATTTCAAATTCTTCAAATCTTTTGAAATAGTTCTTCCAGAAATTCAATTTTAAAATCCCAATCAACAGCCGAGTTTTGCAATCCAGGCTCTAATACCACTAAATGTAACACCCCAAACCCGGCCTAAAAGTTAGGCCCGAATCTGGCGTGTCACATTGAGGTGTTTTTCAAAAACATTGTTTCCATTGAAAACCCTTCTTATTAAAACTTGTTTCCATTTAAAACTTGTGTAAAATCTCGAATTTCGTATGCATATTTTTAAAACGTCTTTATTAAAAGATGTTCTCTTGTAAAATGTTATTACCTTTAAAACCTTAATTGTTACGAAAGCCTAATTTAAAACAGTTGCAGAAATGTGATATTTTGAAAAATAGTTGTTGTTTCGAAAAAACCGTGTCCAACTTCTAGCAATTATAAAACAATAAATAAAATCCCAAATGCAAAAACCAGAAAGTTTAGAAGGCCATATTACAACCCAAACCAGAATAAAGTACTTAAAAGTAAATCAAGACAGAGCATAAGCAATGTGTGGCCTTCTCCGAGTCCCTCGTAGCACCGATCCAACTAAAGCTAGGGATTGCCTACACAATTATTAAACGGGCTGAGTTTTCTAAAAACTCAGTCTGTAACCCCTTACCACATAAAACGAATAGTCATTCATACAAAAAAAATAAAAGTCTGGGCCCCAGCCCTACCACAATTCTAGTATTAATTGGGCCTTAGCCCACTATAAAAAATAGTTCCTGATGGGCATTAGCCCATTACAGAATCAGAAACATTATCATATTAGAATCAAAATCAGAATTAGAATCAGGTGGGCCTAAGCCCAAAACAGAATCAGTAGCAGTATAATACAGATATGCAGAACAGACTGGGCCGAAGCCCTATACAGAACAGTGTGGGCCAAGCCCATAGCAGAATCAGAATAATATGCGAATGTAATCCCAACCCAGTCCAGCCATCACACCACCCGTACCAACCCAACATACCATGTGGGGAATAACTCGACCCACCCAGCCCTACACACCAATGACGCAGCCATGCTGTTAATTTAAATGCGACTTTAAGCCTTTAGTAGCAGTATCATAATTGGCACAAAGCCATCGGTAACTATAATAGGATTGGCACATAGCCATCAATTAGGGTAATATAACCGTCACATAGCCATGGGTAAATGTGATTGACACACAGTCATTAGTAAATAAGATAGGCACGTAGCCTTAGGCAAATATAATCGGCACAAAGCCATGATCTCGATAGCACAGAGCCATATGGTGGTTGGCACAGAGCCATACTCAGAATAAGTAGCATTGAGCCCTCAGTCGGTCCACAGTCATCTCGTGTGACCCGTGCGATCCTATCAGAACAGAACATCCTCCACATCACCCAATATGTCGTGTATGCTACGCTCAATCATCACACATGTATGTAGAATGGCCATGTTCAGTATCAATCACTTAAACGCATATTAAAACATATCAATCACACAACCACGATCACGTCAGTCAAATCACTATCATACAAACACAGTCAAATTCGTCAAACACACAGTCCAAGTTAGTCACTTGGCCACAAGGGCAAAACAGTCATTTAACAACCTAGGGGCAAAATGGTAATTTTACCCCACAGGGGTATCTCAGTTATTCTACCCTACAGAGGTATTTTGATAATTCTACCCTATAGGGGTAGTTTGGTAATTTTACCCTATAGGGGTATTTCAGTAATTTTACCCTACAAGGGTATGTCGTTAATTCAACCCTAAAGGGGTATTTCGATAATTCTACCCTAAAGGGCTATTTCGATAATTTTACAACCTAGAGGTATTTTGGTAATTTTGAAATCTGGGGTGTTTCCGTAATTTGTAAACTGGGGTATTTCTATAATTTTGTAAACCGAGGGTAAAACGATAATTTTACAAATCAAGGGTAAAACGGTAACTTTACAAATCAGGGGTAAAATAGTAACTTAACAAATCAGGGGTAAAACGGTAACTTTACAAATTAGGGGTAAAACGGTAACTTTACAAATCAGGGCTAAAATTGTATTTTTACAAATTAGGGGTAAAACGGTAATTTTGCAAATTAGGGGTAAAACGATACTTTTACAAATTGGGGGTATTTCTGTAATTTTTCAAATTAGGGGTATTCTGTAATTTTACAAATCGAGGGTATTACTGTAATTCTACCCTATAAGGGTATTTTATTAATTTTATCAATTCCTCAAAAAGTTTAAAATCGCCTCGAACGACTCAAGTATTCTAAATATAGATAACGTTACAAGTGGGCCTAAGGCCCGTTCTCGGCCCAGGTGGGCCCACACACTCGTGTGGCCCTTTAGCCCAAAACTAGCCACAGATATGAGATTCACTTAGTCTAGTCCAATATTTACTACACAATCATACAATTTGCCTGATTGGGCCCACGGGCCCATTGAGCCCACATGGCCCATTTTGGCATTCTGACATTTGTCGTCCTACAGCTAGAGTAGGGTGAAGTACACACCTGATAGGTATCTGAAGTTAATCCACACTCTGAATGCTACTATGCCCGGAAGCCAACAATAATCGCACCCTTGACTCCACAGGGGGGTGTCGTTCAACTACGTTCACCACCACTGTGACCCAACGGCATACAGATCAACGAATGATCCAACACCTAACCCAAACGAACATGCCACAACGTGAAAGGGATAAGCTGAGAAAGGCATGCCTACTCTCCTCATGGTTTGCTCTATTTAAAGCTAGCTCCTCACCTATTCTCATGATATCTTCCCGATGTGGGATTCTCCATCAATCCCCAAAAACTAAAATATTAGCAAACTAATTAACCTTTGCATGCAAAGGGATTCGAACCATAGTCCTCTCAATAATCATGTCACGCCACCACCACTAGGACACAAGCTCCTTTGTATCATACGTCCAACACATTTAACTTTAAAGCCCACCTACTCGCTTCCAGATTTATTTAAAAGAAAAACCAAAATAAATTGTAAGAGCCAAGACTAGAACCTTGGACCCTTTGCTTCCTTTACGGCGTCACTTCCATGTCACCTAAGTAGCACCACTTTGCCACTGCAACACACTCCTTTTTGTGCCTTATTTTACTTTGATTTATTTAAGAGTCATACCACTTGAGATCAGGGTTCCACTTAGGCTAAAAATCAAAATTTTTACTACGGCCTAACTTGAACTCGGGACTTCATATTACCCTCCAAACACTCCAAAATCACACATATGAATTATTTAAGCTACCTTTTAACCGATCCAAAACCCATGGCCCAATACTTCTAGGCGCAAAATTCGGGGCGTTACAATTCTACACCCATTAAAGAAATTTTGTCCTCGAAATTTCCCACTATCCATTAGTTGTACTACCTAAGTCACACCATTATACTTCTGCTACGCACTCTAATTCAAATAACTTAGCCACATATCCAAAATATCCGCCTATCAGAGCAGATAGATTACAATTTCCATGTCCAAAACATCACATCCAAACAATTCCAAACACGCAGAATAAATACCAAATCTCAATACAGTCTAATATGCCATATATTTGCTACACGATTCTACCTATTATGTACACCCAACGAGTGTTTGAAATATGCCATATCTTTGTTACACGATTCTACCTATCATTAGTGGAACACTTTGGTTTCGGTTATTCTAAAAGATCGAGTCACCTGGGAATTCTTTCAGGCTGAGTTCCGCAAGAAATATATCAGTCAGAGACTCATTGATCAGAAACGTAAAGAATTTATTGAGCTTAAATAGGGTCGTATGACTGTAATTGAATATGAGGAATTTGTAAGACTTAACAAATATGCCCGAAACGATGTTTTGACCGAAGCTATAATGTGTAAAAGATTCGAAAATGGGTTGAATAAAGATACTAAATTACTTGTTGGCATACTTGAAATAAAAGAGTTTGTAGTACGTGTCGAGCGAGCTTGCAAAGCCGAAGAGCTCGGGAAAGAAAAAAGAAAAGTTGATTTTCAAGCTAGAGATTCCCTTAAAAGATCATTGGGTAAGACTTTTCATTCAGCATCAAAGAAGCTCAGGGATGATTCTAGCTGGCCTAAAGCTACTGTAGGCTTTTCTAGACGTGATCGAGACAGACCTCCTGTGAGTTCACGAGCCACTTCGATTGCTAGTGTTTGCAATATTCTACCAAATAGACCCGAGTGCAAGCATTATTGTAAACAACATCCTGGCAATTGTAGATTGCATGATCGGTCTTGTTTTAAATGTGGATCGATGGATCATTTTATCCAAGAGTGCCCGATGTTAGCTGAGCAAAACATTGTTAAGAGTGAGAGAAAGGGAAATGTGTCAACGCAAGGCAGACCATCCAGAACTACGGGGCAATCTGAGAGGCAGTTAGAGAGGAATGAAAGATACAATAGTTCTATCTAAGGCTCGTACACTTGCCAGGTCTTATGCTATATGTGCTCGTAAGGAGGCTTCATCCCCAGATGTTATTACTTGTACTTTCACTCTCTATGATACTAGTGTTATTGCATTGATTGATCCTAGTTCAACTCATTCATATATGTGTGAGACATTAGTATCCAGTAAGACTTTGCCAGTTGAGTCTACTGAGTCTTTGATTAGAGTATTGAACCCCCTAGGCCAGTGTGTTCTGGTTGATAAAATGTGTAAAAATTACCCATTGATGATTCGAGATTCATGCTTTTCGGCTGGTTTGATGTTGTTACCATTCGATGAATTTGATATAATTCCTGGTATGGATTGGCTGACTTTGCACGATGCTATTGTTAATTGCAAACGAAAGACTATTGATTTGAGATGCCAGAACGATGAGATTATTCGGATCGAATCTAATGATCTGAATGGTTTAGCAGCAGTGATATCCTCGATCTTGGCTCAGAAGTATATAATAAAGGGTTGCACAGCTTACTTTGCATATGTGCTGGATAGTAAAGTGACTAAAAAGAAGATTGAACCTGTACCAAATGTGTGCAAGTATCCGGATGTGTTTCCTGAAAAATTGTCTGGTTTACCACCTATTAGGGAGGTAGAGTCTGGTGTTGATTTAGTACCGAGGACGACTCTGATTTCGATAGCTCTATACCGAATGGCACCTACTGAATTAAAAGAGTTGAAAGCACAGTTGCAAAAGTTGATAGATAGAGGTTTTGCGCGACCTAGTTTTTCTCCTTGGGGTGCAGTAGTTCTATTTGTGAAAAAAAAAGATGAAACTATGGGAATATGTATCGATTATCGACAAATTAATAAGGTGACTATAAAGATTAAATACTCGTTGCCACGGATTGATGATCTATTCAATCAGTTGAAAAGGGCTTCAGTGTTTTCAAAGATAGATTTGAGATCTAGTTACTATCAGTTGCGAGTTAAAGGCTTCGATGTGCCTAAAATTATTGTCTGAACGAGGTACGGACACTCTGAGTTTTTGGTTATGCCCTTCTGACTCACTAATGCACCTGCTGTTTTCATGGATTTAACGAATTAGATCTTCAGACAATATTTTGATCGGTTTGTGGTTGTGTTCATAGATGATATATTGATCTACTCCCGTGATGAAACTGAACATGCTGAGCATTTGAGGCTTGTGTTACAAAAATTACGAGATAAACAGTTGTATGAGAAGTTTAGTAAATGTGAGTTCTAGTTACGCAAAGTTAGCTTTCTAGGACATGTTGTTTTAGCATTAGGTATTCGGGTTATTCTGAATAAGATTTCGATGATACTTGACTGGAAACCTCTGAGAAATGTTTTAGAAGTCTGATGTTTTCTGGGACTTGCTGGTTACTAGAGACTATTCGTGAAAGGTTTCTCAATGATTGCAACCCTAATGACCAAGCTATTGCAAAAAGGTGTTAAGTTCGAGTGTTCAGAAAAGTGACAAAAAAGTTTTGATCAGTTGAAAGCCCTGTTGGCTGAAGCTACAGTACTAGTTCAGCCAGAATTGGGTAAAGAGTTCATTATCTATAGTGATGCATCTTTAAATGGTTTGGGTTGTGTTTTGATACAAAAAGGCAAAGTGGTAGCATATGCCTCGAGACAGCTAAAGCCACATGAAAAGAACTACCCGACGCACGATCTGGAATTGGCAGCTATTGTGTTTGCATTGAAAATATGGTGGCACTATCTATTCAGTGAAAAATGTCATTTTATTCCAATCACAAAAGTCTGAAGTATTTAATGACTCAGAAAGATCTGAATTTAAGACAGCGTCAATGGTTAAAGCTGCTAAAAGATTACGAGCTTGTGATTGACTATCATCCAGGAAAGGCTAATGTTGTTGCTAATGCTCTAAGTAAAAAATCCATGTTTGCTTTGCGTGCAATGAATGTGCATATGGCTATGTCAGATGATGGTGCGATAATAGTCGAGTTAAAATCAAGACCATTATTTATTCAATAAATTTGCAAAGCTCAGAAAGTTGATTATGATTTTATAGCAAAACAGACTCAATGTAATTTGAATGTTGATTCGATATTTCGAGTTGATGATGAGGGATGTCTAAGGTTCAGAAAATGAATATGTGTTCCAAGAAATTCAGACTTAATTCAGATGATTTTGAGCAGAGCTCATAATAGTTAGTTGTATGTTCACCCAGGTAGCAAGAAGGTGTATCTGCTCTAAAATAGCTTTACTAGTGGCATTGTATGGAACGATACATTTTTTACTTTATTTCGAAATGTTTAGTCTGTTAACAAGTAAAAGCAGAGCATCAAGTACCTTCTGGATTGCTTCAACCGATGATGATACCTGAATGGAAATGGGACAGAGCCAGGATGGATTTTGTATCCAGTTTACCGTTGACACCAAGCAAGAAAGATGCAATCTGGGTTATTGTGGATAGATTAACTTAATCGGCTCACTTTATTTAGTTTCGTATAGATTTTTTCACTCGATATGCATGCTGAGTTATATGTTTCTCAGATTGTGAGATTACACGGAGTACCTATATCTATTCTGTCGGATAGAGATCTGAGGTTTACATTGCGGTTTTGGAAGAAACTGCAAGATGCATTAGGTACTAAATTACATTTTAGCACTACTTTCCATCCCCAGACAGATGGTCAGTCTGAACGAATCATTCAGATACTTGAGGATATGTTGAGATGTTGTATTCTCAAGTTTAAAGCTACGTGGGATTGATGCTTACCTCTGATTGAATTTGCGTACAATAATAGCTTTCAATTGAGTATCAAGATGGCACATTACGAGGCTTTGTACATTTGTAAATGTCATAAACATTTGTACTGGACTGAGCTTAGCAAAAACAAGAAACACGCTATTGATTTGTTCAGAGAAACTGAACAGAAAGTAAAAGTGATTTGCGAAAGCCTGAAAATAGTGTCAGATCATCAGCAATCATATACGGACTTGAAACATAAAGATGTAGAGTTTCAGATCGGGGACAAAGTGTTTTTCAAAGTCTTTTCATGGAAGAAAATACTCAGATTCGGTCGTAAAGGAAAATCGAGTCCAAGATCTATTGGGCCGTATGAGGTTATATAGCAGATTAGGCCAATTGCATATCGACTATTGTTGCCACTTGAGCTAGAAAAGATCCATAATGTATTTCATGTTTCGATGCTTTGACAGTATAGATCAGATCCCTTACATGTGATTAATCCGTCAGCGATTAAGATTAAGTCCGATATGACTTTTGAGGAAGAACCGGTTTGTATTCTAGCTTGCAAGGCTAAAGAATTACGAAATAAGAAAATTCCATTACTGAAAATATTGTGGCATAAACATGGGGTTGAAGAAGCAACTTGTGAGCTAGAGGATTCAATGAAAGAACGTTATACGAACCTATTCACTGAAAAGATTTTCGGGGACAAAAATCCCTAAGGGGGAGAGTTGTAATAGCCCGATTTAGACCCTATTTGGAACGGTGGTTTCAAGACCACGAATTCGAGTTAGAAAAATATTTTTTAAAAATATTTTTTGTGTTTATAATGTGTGAATTTGTGTGTGCTAAAATTTCGTTCTAAAATTTTATCTTTTGGATGTTCGATTTAATAAAAGGGCTAAATCGCATAAAATGAAAATTTAGTAGTTTAATGTGCAAAGGCTGAATTGCATTTGTTTTTTTAATATGGAGCATTTATGTTGTTATTAATCCATTATTGATAGTGATGGACAGTAATAACCTTATTATATAATGGTTATATATTATATAGTAAAAGTTAATATTGTAATTAAAATAATAACATATGTTAAATAAAATAAAACATAAACAACCACAAATTGGACTAGGTAGGGTTGGGATACCAGATTCATAAGATCCATAAAGGCTGCTGGTGCATTCGTAGGTCCAGACGGCATTACCAGGAACTCGTAATGACCATATCAAGTCTAGAATGCTGTCTTATAGATGTCTACCTCTTTAACCCTTAGTCGATGATACCCAGATCGAAGATCGATCGTGGAAAATACAGGAGCTCCCTTAAGTTGATCAAATAGATCGTCGATTCTTGGTAGAGGGTACTTGTTCTTCATAGTCAGTTTGTTCAACCAACGGTAGTCAATGCACATCCGCATCGTTCCATCTTTCTTCTTGACGAATAGTATTGGTGCTCCCCTCGGAGACACACTCGGTCGGATAAAACCTCGATCAAAAAGTTCCTGAATTTGCGCCTTCAACTCCACAAGCTCATTCAGAGCCATCCTATAAGGAGCGATGGACACCAAAGCCGTTCCAACCAACAGATCTATCCCAAATTTGACTTTGCGGTTCAGAGGCAGCCTGGGGAGCTCATCCGAAAAAACATCCTAAACGTCTTTAATAGTTCTAACTTCACCCATGGACAAACCCTCAGAATAAGATTTATTCACATAAGCCAGAAACACCTCGCAACCCTTATGAACCAGCTTTTCAGCTCTTAACACTGAGATAACATTAGACAAATAGTCTCTTTGCTCCCCTATTACAGTTACCTCCTCATCCTCTGAAGTCTTTAATACCATTCGCTTGGCAGCACAATCCAGATTCGCTTGATGCTTCACAAGCCAATTCATACCCAAGATGAGATCAAACTCTCCGAATGGTTATTCCATTAAATCCGTAGAGACAGTTCTACCTTTTATCTCCAAGGGCACATTTCTAAAAATTTTTCTACCCTAACCGAGTGACTCAATGGACTAATTACAGATACCCCACTCACAGTATTCTCAGATTACACACCCAACGTCCTAGACACATCAAATGCAACATACGAATGTGTAGACCCAATGTTAATCAAAGCAGTATATGGCGTGCTATGAATTAAGAACGTACTAGTTATGACGTCAGGTGCATCACCATCCTTTCGAAGATGAGCAGCATAGACCAATACTGGCTGTCGTACCTTAGCATTTCCAGCACCTCTACTCGATGCTCCACGTCCACGTCCATTTCTGTCCTTGTGCTGACCATGACCTCTCGGTGGCTATTGACCACCTCTCACTGGCTGAGCAACCCTCTACTCAGTAGCTTGCATCTGTGCCAGCCTTTGAGGGCAATCTCTAACTCAGTGATCTTTGGACCCACACTGGAAACATGCTCCAGAACGCTTCCAACATTCACCCTGATGTACTTTTCCCCAGTCTACACAAACATGCAGTCCAACCACATTCACCGGAACCGCTCGAACCGGCTCATCTACTCTAGCTCTCTTAGTAGACCTTCCCACGGCACCTAAGGGCCCTGAATCCCTTTTGAATTTGTTTCTTTCTTTCTTACGATTCTAGCACGACGAGCGCTACACATACTCAGCTATTTTAGCTTTTCCCACCAGAGTAGCAAAATATCGTTCCCTCTGTAGAGCAATCAGTACTCGTAGCTCATCTTTGAGGCCATCCTCAAATCGCACACTACGTTCATATTTCGTAGCAACTATCCCACTGGCATATTGGCTTAACCTTAAGGATTCAACCTTGTACTCTACTACAGACTTGCTACCCTGAGTCAGATTCAAGAATTCCTTCCTTCAGGCATCCACATAACTTGCCCTGACGTACTTCTATTTGAGGGCCGTCTTAAATAAGTCCCAAGTCAATCGTTCAGCTGGTGTACCATCTCTCCTGGTGAGCCACCACTGGTAGGCCTCATCACGCAGTAGAGATACTGCCCCTTTCAGCTTCTACTCCACCGAGCAGTCCAAATCGTCCATTATCCTCTCCGTGGCCTCTATCCAGTACTCGGCCACATTCAGGGCTACACCTGATACGCCCCTGATTATCTCCGCTCCATTACCCTAGAGTCGCTCAGAAATCGATCCACGATTCACCATTTCCGTACTTGCTCCAGCAACTCTCTCCAGAACATGCAGCATTGCCTGGGACAAAGCATCGTCCCCTGTAACTTGATCGTAAGACCCCATCTCAGTTGTTGGTGGCGCTCGCACCTCTGGAGCAGGCATATGTCCCAAGGATGAAGATTTAGCCTGAGCACTTCCTCGGGCACTACCACGGCCTCTTCCACTTGTAGCTCTTGTATTCATATAGTATTATCTTATTTACGAGTTTTATGTATTAGTTCATAATTTCAATATTTATTACAGATGTTTTACGAAAAGACAGTAATTTAGAGTTTTGTTTTTGCAGAATCGCACCTAGCTATAGTTTCAGTCTTCTACAGTTTCCAGTTTTTCCTATTGTCTCAGTTTCCTACAGTCTTAGTTTACCCTAACTATAGAGTTTTAGTAAGGTCTTAGCACTATCTACAATAGTGTCTCAGTATCACAGTTTAACCATCATTAAAACATATCAGGGTACTTACAGATTTGGTGCCGGAGACTCAGTGTGCCACACCTTTTAGTAACCATATTCAGAGTAATTCAAGTTTTTGTTGAAAGCAAAAATTTTAAGCCAACTTTTTTGAAAATCTTTCAAAAACCCTAGTTTTCGGAGAAATTATTTTAGGAAAAACCCCGTTTTAAAAGAATTTTCTTCAAGAAATTTTTGAAAAACAAATTTCAAAACAATTTAAGTCTTTCAATTCAATTTTAAGAAAACTCTCAAACCCATTCCACAGTTGAGCTGTTGCAACCTGGCTCTGATACCACTAAATGTAACACCCAAAACCTGGCCCAAACGTTATGGCCAAATCTGGTGTGTCACATGAACGTCTTGTTCAAAATCAGTCACTTTGAACAAAATAAAATTTAATATTATTTTTAATAACTTGAAATGTTTAAATAGGATTCCATTTGTAGTCTTTTGTTATCATATTATCCAAAACGATACACGTGGTTTATTTCAAAATGTTCAATATAAATTTTGAAAACCCGAGTACCCTAGTCTACCGATATGAAGCAAATTAACAGAGTAACCAAAATAAAAACCCTTAGTGGCCTTATTACAATAATAAAACTGACTCTAAAATAATGATGAAAGTAAAAAAACAAAATGAAAATGAAATCCAGAAGCAGGAGTAATGTGGCCACCCCGAGTCCCTCGCAGCTCTAAATTACCTATGATTGGGCATTACCTGCATAGGTAAAAATAAAAGGGTGAATTTGTGAAAACTCAGTGTGTAATTTTCCCCAACCAACAACAGAGATCAGGCATACAGAATAGACTAGGCCGAAGCGCTACTTAGATACAGATCAATCTGAGTCTTGGCCCTACTCGGAAACATAGTAGGCCTTAGACCCAATACAGATATAGATACAGAACAGAGCAGATGCACAACCCAACTCGGTTAGCCCATCACATCACCCGTACCAGCCTATCACACCATGTGGACAATAACTCAACCCACACAGGCCACACATCACATCGCAGCCATGCTGCTAAAGTTAGATATTGTGGCAGAGCCACCAAAATAGAATTACATGGCGTAATCACTAAACAGAATACATAGTCGTGCCATTATACATATCTTCCTCTGAATCCAAACCCAACCCCATGCAGACTAAGAGTACTACTTATCACATGCATACAGATTAACAGATTCATATAAAGTATACATAAATCAGACAATCCACTAATAGGGGTACAACAGTCATTTGGTAGTTAAGTGTAAAATGGTAATTTTACCCTTCAGTGGTAATTTGGTCATTATACTAAGCCTTGGTGTCTCATTACCTAAGACGACCTTCTAGCAGGCCCAACTTTGCTTCGAGCAACTCAAACAGTCCATATAGTCACATAGTGTATTCAAGCCCAAAACCCCTAATGGGTTCAGTGGGCCCACACGCTCGTGTGGCCCGCTCAGTCTAATTTCACATACCGTATTACAGATCTTAACATCTAACGTACAAGATATCACTTATCGTATAACTTTACCCATATGGGCCTATAGGCCCATTGGGCCCATCGAGGCCCAGAACAGCCCGAGTGCATGAGATCGCACACAATGGCTCTTACCATCAAACGCCCACAATTTGTGGGTTCGGATCAGCCTAAGAGCATTTGCATGCTCGTAAGTCGTCGAAATACAGGCAGTTTGGCATTTCGACTTTTCCGCTTTTATCGATCTATGCTATTAAGGGGCATTGTTACACACCTAAAGTGTCTCCGTGCTTGCTATACTCCTTGACCTCAGTGCCTAAAATACACAACGATCCAATATCAGTCAAACATAGAGAAACCAAAACCAAGATATTGCAACACATTACCAACTCAATACACTTACTAAACTCCAATACCGAACCCTCCTTGATCCACGCCCTCGATGTCTTCTTTCCAAAAATCTTATCCTTTAGCCAAAAATAGCACGTCGATCAATCTAAAGGCATAACCCTTAACAACAGAAAGGACTTAAGACACTTACCATGGGCGATAGATCTAAATCTGTAAGAGAGTAATCGGCTGAAACCCCCTATTCTCAGCGTTGCCCAAATACACAAGAAGAGATCATTGGTTTTTAACAAATGAAAGCCAAATCAAGAGAACACAAGAGCAACACACATACAGGACCAAAGTAGAAGAGAATACGCCAATCAAATGGAGAAGAAAGCACTTAAGAATCATTAGGGAGAAAGAGTGGAGTTCGGCTATGACGATACAATCAAAAGTTCATATGGTGAGGAAGAACAGTAGGGTTTGGCCGAATAGTGAAATAACAAGTCAAAGAAAAGAAGATAAGAAAGCAGAATTCAGCCAAAAAGAGAGGAAATAGTGGCAGAGAGAAAGAAGATTTGGGGGTTTGGCTTTTAGAGAAAAGATGGGAAGGATTCGGCAAATGGTTTAGAAGGGCAAAAGAAATATGGATGGAGAAGAAGAGTTGAACAAGATTTGGCTAGAGAAGAGATTAGAGTAAAGAACGCTAAATCAAAGGTACAAATGAAAGGGGAAAAAGAATAATAGCATTAAACCAAGCAAGATAGAAGAAAAAGGAGAGGAAAATGTAAAAGTAGAATTTGGCAATTGGCAAAATTGATACTAGAGAGAAAAAAGCTATGCAATTTTGATTTCTAGAGAACAAAAGCCTAAATGGTCAATATCACTACCACGAAGTTGCAAAAAGTGCCAAACTTGAAAACACCAAGAAGAATTCTTCACCTACTTCCCCAAAAATGCCGAAATTGCATACCCTACAAAACTCTAAGCCTATTCCTCCTCTCATACCCCTCCAGTTGGCTAACAGCTTCCTCCCAACTCAATCCCTTGTTTTTCTCCTTAATTTTCTCTATGATTAACTCAACTTATCCATTCGAAACTAATTCTAATCTACAAGACCAAGTCACCCTCATCTCACCACCACCCTGAGGAGTTTACACCAAATTCCACCACTTGCTGATTCCAACTAGCAAAATAGGTACAACTTATGTGCAAAGGGACTTGAACCTCAGCTCTCCCACCTACTAAATCACGCCACACCAAGCCTCACATGTGGCGCCTCTTGCCACTCCAACATAAGGCTTTTTGTGCTAAGAAACCACACCATTAATTTATAAGTCCTGCCTACCAGCGTCCAGATTCGTTTAATGCTAAAATTAAAATTTTTTTTAGGGGTTGGGCCTGACCTAGGCCTTCCAAAGTCCCCCTAAACACACCCAAAACATCAATTTAACATACCCAAACATGCAAATATCAATTCAAGCAAAAATCTTGAAACCTTAAAATTTAGGGTGTTATAGAAGGGTTCAATGGGAAAAGCTTATTAAAAGAGATTTGTGTGGTTGTGTGATGTTAAAGTGCAGGTGCATTTATGAGCCAGTGAAAATGTGGTCGATTGTATATGTGTGCATGGGTGCATGTGAACTTAGAATTATGTAAATAATGTGTTGGTATGTATATGATTTTGGTAAGGTTATGTTGTAAGTTGACATGTGATGATATGAATTTTTGGTGATTTAAAGAGTTGGTATGATGTTAATTATTTGCATATAGACTTATTAAGCTTCTGAAAGCTTACTCGTTTCTTTTTATCCTTGTTATATAGATTAGTCAAGCTAGCTTGGAGATCAAGAAGCGTCGGAAGATCACCCACACTATCCAAACAATTCTCTTGGTATTGTAAATGTACTCTTTTGGACCATGGCATGTATAGGGACTTAGTGGTCTTGTAAGTGTCTTGTTGGTTTGCCTATATTGTGGCAATTGTCATTGATAAGTCTTTTTGTAATTAAGGCCATGTGACTTGGCTAATATTGATATTGGTTTATTTAAGGGTCATTTGTGGTAATTCATGGAATGCTTGGTGTTGTGTGTGGATAAGTTGAAATGGATGCTTGATGGTTAAATGAGGTTATTTAGATGCCAAAAGATGTGTATGGTATGTGGTTTCAAAAATAGTATAGTCTGTATGTGTTTTGGGGGCAAAGGATGGCTTAAAAAATAGCCTAACATAGGGCTACACGGCCAGCCACCATGACCATGTATGTAGGGCGTGTGAACTTTGCATGAAATTTTTGGAGAATAAGGACGTCACACGGCCTGGTCACATGGGCATGCCCCGTGGCCATGTGACTAAAATTGCATGCTGACATCATAAACAGAATAACTCAGTTTTTCACATGGGGTGAGAGCATGGGCATGTTGAGGCCATCTAAAGGACACGAGCCAAGGACACGGGCGTGTGCTCGGTCGTGTGGAAACCCCTATAGGTTCAAAATGAAAAATAATTTTCCAATAATTCGACAAGGGTAGGAGACACAGGTGTGTCACTGTCTCACATAGGCTTGTGCCTTATTTTTTACTTAAATTTCCAACATTTTTCTAAGTTCTCGATTTGGTCCCAGACCACTCCCAAATTAAGTTTTGGTCCCTGTAGGCCCATTTTAAGGATTATATGATATATTACGAAAAATTTTTAATTTGGTACGAGATTTTATGACTCGACTTGTATGTTTGGTTGTAATATCGTCCGGTAATGCCTTGTACTCAGTTCCAGGATCGAACTCGGGTAAGGGGTGTTACATTTAATTGTATCAGAGTTATGGTTTAGTCGGTACTCAGACTACCATAGCATTGTGTGTGATTCTAGCTATACATGCCAGAGATAGAGTGATAGTGTAGTGACTCCTAACCTTTCTAAACTATGTTTCAATTTTTATATAGTAATGGATCCCGAATGAGCTACGGCTGATGATGCTGCTAGTAACGCCCCGGTTCCCGCGCAAGGTATCGCGCCTATAGAAAGTAGACATGTGACTTTGAGTTAAGGAGAAGAGGTTCAGGATGCCTTTCTCTGAATGATGAATGACTGGTATACTAATTTTGTTAGAGCAAATCCTAATGCTCAATCCCTCCTGCCTTGCCTATATCACAACTGGTCCCTGTAGCCCCGCAAGGAATTGATTTGGTAAGGGTAACTAAACCTCCGGTGGATAAAATCCATAAAAAGGTGCCAAAGAGTTTAGAGCTAGTGTCGATGATGATCTAGAAAGGGCAGAGTTTTGGCTCGAGAATTCCATACGGGTGTTTGTTGAATTGTCTTGCACACCTGAGGAGAGTTTAAAATGTGCTGTATCCTTGCTGAAAGACTCAGCCTATCATTGGTAGAAAATGTTGATATCTGAGGTCCCGAAGGAGAGAGTGACATGGTCTTTCTTTTTGGAAGAGTTTCGAAAGCAATATATAACCTAGAGATTTGTTGATCAAAAACGGAAGAAGTTCCTTGAGTTGAAACAAGGTAAGATGACTGTAGCTGAGTATGAACGTGAGTTCATATGCTCAGGAAATATACAGCAGAGTGTGTTTCTACCAAGGCGATGATGTGTATAAGGTTTGAAGACGGACTCAATGAGGACACCAAAGTGCTTGTTGGAATTCTAGAGTTAAAAGAATTCGTGGTGTTGGTCAATAGACCGTGTAAAGCAGAGGAGTTAAATAAAGAAAAGAGGAAAGCTCTTATTAAGGCTTGAGATGCCCAGAAGAGGTTGATGAGTAAGTCCTTTCAATATCAATCAAAGAGGTCTAAAGAAACGAATCCTCGAATGACAGCTTTAGCTGGGTATTCACATCGAGATCGAGGTAAAACATATTCTGGTTCTAAAGCCCAGACTACTTCGATGGCCAGTGTGGGTAACGTGAGATCTAAAAAACCTAAATGTCGAAATTGTGGTAGACGACAGACTGGTGAGTGTTGGGGAACTAATCAGGCTTGTTTCAAGTGTGGTTCCTAGATCATTTTGTTAAAGATTGTCCTGAGAAAGTGGGAGATGAGAATTTTCAAAATGCTAGATGGAGTAACACTATTAGTAACGGTAGACTACTGAGGAATGTCAAAGGTGGAACCAGTAGTAAAGGCATAACAAAAGATACAACTACGAGATACGAGATGAGAACACTTGGTAGAGCTTATGCTATACGAGCTCGTGAGGGGGCATCATCTCTTGACGTGATTACCGGTACATTCTCACTTTTTGATACTGATGTTATTGCATTAATAGATCTAGGCTCCACTCATTCATATATTTGCATGAAAATGGTGCATAGTAAGAAATTACCTATTAAGTTAACTTAATTTATGGTTAAAGTGTTGAACCCATTAGGCAAATATTTGCTGGTAGATAAGGTTTGCAAGAATTATCCTTTGATGATTCAAGGATACTATTTTCAGGGTAATTTGATGTTGTTGCCATTTGATAAGTTCGATGTTATTTTGGGCATGGATTAGTTAGCATTACCTAATGTCAAGGTGAATTGTAGACAGAAAACTCTTGAGCTAAAATGTGAAAGTGGTGAAATTCTTTAGGTTGGAACAGATGAGTCTGGCAAGATGTCGTGGTGATTTCTTATATAACTGCTTGAAAATGTATGAAGAAGGGGTATGGAGCTTATCTAGCGTATGTGCTAAATACTGAGGTGTCAAATTGAAACTTGAATCCGTACTAGTAGTTTGTGAATTTCCAGACGTGTTTCCAAATGAGTTACCTGGGTTACCCCCTGTCAGAGATATTGAATTTGCGATTGACTTGTTACCTAGGACTGCACCTATTTCTATTGCTCTATACAGGATGGCTCTGGCTGAATTGAGAGAGTTAAAGGCTCAGTTGCAAGAGTTGACAGACAAGGGATTTGTGAGACCGAGTTTTTCTCCATGAGGTTCTCCTGTATTGTTCATAAAGAAGAAAGATGGATCGATGAGGCTTTGTATAGATTATAGGCAACTCAATAAGGTGACTATCAAGAACAAGTATCAATTGCCGAGAATTGATGATTTGTTTGACCAATTAAAGGGAACAATAGTGTTCTCTAAGATTGATTTGAGATCTGATTATTATCAACTGAGGGTTAAGGAATTTGATGTGCCAAAAATTGCCTTTAGAACGAGGTGTAACACCCCAAACATGGCCCAGACATTATGGCCGGATCTAGCGGTGTCACATTGAAGGGTAGACTGTTCAATTTGATGATGTTGGAAAACTTTGAAAATGTTTGGTTGTTAACTGTTTAAAATAGTGTTCGTATGACGTATTTTTATTATTGAAACCAGCCTCATATGAGCAGTACTTTAGTTTAAAACAAAAACCATTGAAAACTTGTTTATTTGAAAGATTGATCAAAACTTTAAGTTGCTATTTGAAAAAAAACCTTAGTTTTTATATTACTTATTAAATACCCATGTTTTAGTCGTTAGCAGAAGCTTTTGATTAAAAACGTTTGTTTAACATAAAATGTTATCTTCTTTTTAAAAAACAAGTCTTAAACTTAGAAGTTGAGCAACCAATGAAATAAAATCTGAAACCAAATCAAAACCGGAGAAAAGGCCTTATTACATCAAACCCAAAAAATAGTAATTAAAAATACTGTAACATAAAATACTAAAGTTTAAAGCTGCTCGCAATGTGGCCACCTCCGAGTCTTCCCATACGTCGAACCGCTTTCTGAGGATCACCTAAAAAAGTTAAAAAGATGGGGTGAGTTTGCAAAAACTCAGTGTGTACAACCCTCGTCGATCATAAACATGCATCAATTAATTTGCGCCTAAGCCTACTACAATAACGGTGGCATTTGGGCTTTAGGTCATAATAGCCTCAGGTGGGCCTAAGCCCATATCACAATTAATATTAATATATGCAATGCTCAAATATCCCATCCAACCCTGCACTCTGTATCCCTTCCAACCCTACACTCTTGTGGGGATTTAATTAACCCACCAATCCCTGCATTCCTAATGTAGCACTGGTGGCGGCACTAACCAATATTACAGCAGGGCTGTCAATCACATAATAGGCTTAAAAGCCATCGGTGGATCCACAGTCGTCAAGCGACCATGTGACCCTAATATATCATATTCTTCCTTCAATCCATAATCCCATCCCCCATGCAGCATAATTTCACATGAATACAACATATCAAATATGGCATACAAAAATAATCATATAACACGTAAGGGCTTTTAGGCCCACAAGACCCATTGGCCCATTTGACCTAAAAGCGGCCTGAAACCATGAGAACGCTCATGGGGCCTTGATCAATATATCAGCTTTTCCACACCAACATTCATGTGCCCATGTGGTAACCATTTTCGTTCTTTCAACTTTTCGGCACTTTGGCTTTTTAGGATTTTGAGATTTCGGCATTTCAGCATTTCTGGATTTCGAGATTTTGGCATTTCGATCTATAGTTTGAGTGGTATGCGTGGGTGTCTGTGTACTCACCTGATCACGTAGAGTATTAAGAATTCACGATCGTCAAAACCTAATCAAACAAAACCATAGTTAATCTCTTATCACATAGTGCTAGAAAAACTATTAACAACCACTTAACCGAAAGATTGACTACCACTTGCCTTGACTAGATTGATCGACTATGATTTGCCTACATAATCCAAAGTTTGATGCAGTCACCCTTCCGCATCCAGGTGAAAAGTTCCAAACCACTGACACCTTACGCCACTTAAACTTGGGAGTAGCGTCTACGCGCTCATACCTAGCTAACACCTTTGCCATCACCTTATTAGTAGCATCCATTTTATCCATCTAAAGTTTGATAACAGAAGTTACTTTGCCAAATCGGAACAGAGATGAAGAGAAAGAGTTCAGGAAAAATACTATATCTAATCAGAAATGGATAGTATAATCATCTACAAACACAAGGTATTCGGTCATGCGAAACAAATGAGAGAGGGAGAGGATGGAGAAGTTTGGCTTAAAGATAAAGGGAAAGAGAAGATGAAGGATTAGAATGAGAAGAGAAGGATTTAGTTTTGGAGAAAAAGAAGCAAAAATTCAAAAGTAAGCAGAGAAAATTCGGCAATACCAAAGAAGTGAGTGTAATTCAGCATTTTAGGATCTTAAATGAAAGACTAAATGAACACCAGGGAAGATCCCAAATGTGATTCCCCTTAAATTAATACCCTAAATTTCATATGCACACCCCTAAAGACCCCTCTTAGCCAAATTTTTGCCTTCCCCAAACTCCCGTAATCGGTTACAACTATTCTCCCTGCTGAACTCCTAGGTTTTCTCCCCCTAACTCTCCTCATCTCCAACTACCACCTTATCCCCTAAATCTCTTTTCCTTGATCATTCCAAACCTCATCTAACAAAATTTTACTACAATACAAACTCTAACCATCCATGTTGCAAAATAACACTTCCCTTGCTCCTTCCAATACATGAACCTTAGACCTCTTGCCACACTTGTAACGCCAAATACCACTACACCACAACTCTTTTGTGTCACAATTCCAACCCAATTTCTTTTAAAGCCTACCTACTAACAGTAAGGTTTATTTAAAGGAAAACCAAAATTTTTGCTAAAGCCTAGATTTGAACCCAGGCCTTCTCCAACATTTCCTAGTACACCTAACCACACCAATAGTCAATTATTTATGCCATTTCCTTGCATAAAAAAATTTTTACGTGCTCCTATGCTCAAGGCCCAATTCTTCTAGGCCTAAATTCGGGGTGTTACATGACGTATGGTCACAACGAATTTCTTGTCCTGCCTTTTGGTTTAATTAATGCACCGCCTATATTTATGGATTTAATAAACCAAAATTTCTAACAGTATTTGGATAAATTTGTGGAGGAATTCATTGATGATATATTGACCTATTCTTGAAATGAATTAGAACATGCCGAGCATTTGAGAACGGTGCTGCAAATTCTGAGGGAAGAAAAGTCGTTTGCTAAGCTTAGCAGGAATGAGTTTTGGCTCCATGAAGTTGGATTCTTGGGATATATAGTTTTGGGTGATGGTATTTGGGTTGACCTGAGCAAGATTTCGACGATTGTTGATTGGAAGCCGCCAAAGAATGTGACAGAGTTAGAATTTTTCTAGGTCTAGCTGGATATTATCTACGCTTTGTCGAGGGATTCTCTATAATCGCTTCTCTTCTAACTAAGCTACTTCAAAAGAGTGTTAAATTTGAGTGGACTGAAAAATGTCAACAAAGTTTTGATCAGTGGAAAGCTAAGTTGACTAAGGCGCCAGTGTTAATGCAACTCGAGTTGGGGAAAGAGTTTGTGATCTATAGTGGTGCATCACTGAACGGCCTTGGATACATAGTGATGTAAGAAGCCAAGGTGGTGGCTTATGTTTCGAGGCAACTAAAACCACATGAGAAAAACTACCCGACACATGATTCAGAGTTGGCTGCTATTGTTTTTGATTTGAGGATTTGGCACCATTATTTTTATGGTAAGAAATGTCAAATTTTTACCGATCATAAAAGCCTGAAATACTTGATGAATCAAAATGAATTGAATCTGAGACATCGGAGGTGACTTGAGTTACTAAAGGATTATGAGTTAGTGATTGAGTATCATCCCAGAAAAGCAAATCTGGTTGTGGATTCTTTGAGCAGGAAGTCATTGTATGCTTTGCGGGCTTTGAACAAGAGTTTGACATTATTTGACGATGGTTCCATACTAGCCGAGTTGAGGGCTAGACCACTATTTCTTCAACAGATTTGTGAAGCTCAAAAGAATGATAGCAAACTGCAAGCCAAGAGGGTTCAGCGTGAAATAGGTGGTGACTCTGATTTTTGATTAAGTCTAGATAATTTCTTGATTTTTCATGATAGAGTTTGCATGCCGAAAGATAAGGAGTTGATTCAAAAAAATTTTGCATGAGGCACATAGTGGGTGTTTACCAGTGCATCTCGGTAGTACTAAGATGTATAATGACTTGAAGAAACTGTATTGGTGGCCGGGTATGAGAAAGGACATTTCAGAGTTTGTAACGAGGTGTATAATTTGCCAGCAAGTGAAGGCTGAGCATTAGGTACCTTCATGTTTACTTTAGCCCGTAATGGTCCCCGAGTGGAAGTGGGACAAAATTACAATGGACTTTGTGATAGGTTTACCTTTGACACTGAAAAAGAAAAATACTGTGTGCGTCATTATTGATAGATTGACAAGGTCGGCACACTTTATTCCAGTACGTGTTAACTACTCACTCGATAAAATGGCTAAATTAGATATCACTGAAATTGTGAGATTACATAGGGTACCCATGTCTATTATATTAGATAGAGATCTGAGGTTCACCTCAAGATTTTGGAAGAGGTTGCGAGAGGCGTTAGGTACAAAATTGAATTTTAGTACCGCATTTAATCCGCAAATTGATGGCCAATCCGAGAGGGTAATACAAGTTCTTGAAGATATGCTTTGGTGTTGTGTTTTAGAGTTTGAGGTAGTTGCGAAAAGTATCTACCTTTGGTAGAATTTTCCTATAACAATAGTTATCAGTCAAGCATATAGATGGCACTGTATGAGGTGTTGTATGGCCAAAAGTGTCGAACTCCATTGTATTAGACTGAGTTGAGTGCGAAATAGATACATGGTGTTGATTTGGTTAGGGAGACCGAGGAAAAAGTGAAGATAATTTGAGATTATTTGAAAGCTACTTCTGACCGGAAAAGGTCTTACACTGATTTGAAAAGAAAATAGATTGAATTTTAGGTTGGTGATAAAGTGTTTTTCAACTTGTTACTATAGAAGAAAATACTGTGATTTGGCCGAAAAGGCAAATTGAGTCCATGATTTATTGGGCCATATGAGGTTACGGAAAGAATAGGACCAATGGCATATCAGTTGGCTTTATTGCCAGAGTTGAAGAAGATACATAATGTGCTTCATGTGTCAATGTTACAATGGTATCGTTCAGATCCCTCGCATGTGATTCCTCCTACGGAGATTGTGATTTGGCCGGACATGACATACGAAGAGGAGCCACTTAAGATTTTGGCTCGAGAGGTTAAACAATTAAGAAACAAAAGTATAGTGTAACACCCCTAACCCGTATTCGTCACCGAGAAGGGTTACGAGGCATTACCGGACAATTCTCAACTTTCATACATTCATATGCTCACAAGTTCTAGTCTCTTAAACCAATCAATTTTAAAATTATAAGTCAAAGAATCCCTTATAAATAAATTCATGTTACGTAACTAATATATGTATATATTCATTTGACTTACAAACACAAATAACAAATATGAAATTTCAATTAGGCATATGAGCACTTCTAAACTAATAAAATTTATTCACTACAAGAATCTTATATAAAGCAAACAAAATATGCATTAACATATAAGGCCATACCATATTCAGCTTTACCAAAATACACATGGCCAAACTTTTCATTGTTACTATTTGACTGCTTTCATAAATGTTAGCCAAACATACATATACTCATTCTTTCTAATCATTTTATTAATAACCCAAAAACAATTTCCAATGCAATTTATTAAAGTAAAGATTATATTTATATGTATATGTACTATAAAAGCATACATGATTGAATTACAACTGAACTCTATTGCACCTAGATTGGCATGAAAAGCATTTCATAGCAATTAATGTCCCTGTTTACCTATTTCAAGTATGGATAAGGCCATTATTCCTATGATAAAAATACAAAGACACAAGCCGAACCTAACATACTTATTATTATCTATCTTGCAATTATCAAATGTAATACACAAAACCAATCCTTGAACATTCAATTCGGCCATATATAAACCCGCACATATATGCATCAAATACATTAGTAAACTTTTCCCCTCACAAACTAATTAATGAACAAATAATTCCCATTCAATATTAGTTCATTTTACATCATGATCTACGCTAAAATATTTTATATCCACTTCATCCGCACTATTTTACATCAAGCACATTATCACATTTTAACCAAATCACATCAAACCATATTTAAGTTTATTTATAACCTAACCAAAACATACAACAATAAACAAGCACATTAACCACAACATTTGATCAAGACTTAAAATCCATATTTAATTAAAATAAGTAAGCCATTTTTGCATGGCCTATACATATACAAGTCTCAAAATTATCATAACTATACTAGCATATACATGCCATAAGTTCTAAATTGGACTTTAAAAAGGTACCGACAATAGATGATAGTGTGGATGACTTTACTGATGATCCCCGAGCTTGTAACTTGATTCAAAAGTCTATAAAACAGAGAAACATAAATATCAAGAGTAAGCGTTATAGCTTAGTAAGTTATAAGCAATTATATACGTAAATGAAGTTAATAGTTTAATCCCAAATAAAGCATATTGTAACTATTTTTACCCTAAACTTACAAATATCAAAGTTCATATATGTATATTACACTTCCCTATTTAACATTACTTAAGCCGAATGTTAAATGATACATAATCTTTACCATCATTCAACCATTGAAACCAAATTTTTTATACACATATATCAATAGCTCAAAAATCATAATGTAACATCATATACATATATGAACTATAGGGCCGAATATACATATTCTTGTATACATAATCAAAAGTCAATTCCTTATTACTCATACCATTCAATTGTAAAACCTAATACACATATCTTAATCACATTTATTCCTAATACACATCATCCATAATTTGAAACAAATAATCACGTTACTTACTTACTTGATTTTAAATAGCCAACAAGCTAAATTATACTTTACCACTTAACTTGTTTCATACTTCCCATACCACTTTCGAATAATCTAAACCTCAAATCCATAATAAAGCACCAGTATAAACCTGCTAGGCACTAAACTGATAAAACTCACCGGCACAAGGCCTGCTAGGCCTATAGCCCGATATATCACACCGGCACAAGGCCTGCTAGACTTATAGTCTAAAGAAACTTAACGGTACCATGCCTGCTAGGCTTATAGCCTGAGATATCACAGATACACAATAAATTTTTAGCACATAAATCACATATCCAAAGTCGCAACCATTCATCAAAAATTCATACAACCTTTCAAGTGTCTAAACTCATTCGAAACAATTCCTCGGACATAGTTAACAAGGTTTTATCCATTCAGCAATAGCATAATAACTTCATATATTTCATTCTACCATGGATACTTGCATCTAATTAAGAATTCAATACAACTAATTACTTATAAACTTACCTCGGATATCGACGAACAACATTTACCGATTATTCGATTATTTTTGTTTTTCCCTGATCTAAGTCCGATTTCTTTTGTTATTGATCTAAATTAATATAAATTAAACTAATTTAATCAAATATTCAATCAAATTCATTCAAAGACACATAACTAGGTAAATTACATTTTTGCCCCATACATTTTACACTTAGCAATTTAATCCAAAATTCACAAAATTCAAAGTAAGCATAATTTGTCCTTACAATGCTTAGGCCGAATACTCATCACATTCATACAAGACCATACCATTCATTTATTTTCTAATTTGGTCCCTCAATTTACTATTTTTGCAATTTAGCCCTAAATGCTCAAAATCATCAAAAAATCCAAATACAAAACTTGTTAATCTAAATCATATCTTTAATATTTCATCATCAGACAACAACAATCATAAACATTCATCAATACACAATCATAATCATATCTTTAATATTTCATCATCCATTTCAAAAATTAAGACATGGGCTTTAAAGATAACTTAGCAACGATCTCAAAAACGTAAAAATTATCAAAAACCGAAATCAATACATACCTTAGTCAAGCATGAACATAGCCAAACATTGTAAACTCTTTTCCTTTTATTTTCTTTTATGAACATAGCTGAATATAGATGAATATGCATGCATTATTTTATGATTTGCTTTTATTATAATATGACTTAATTATTATTTTACACATTTAACCTTTGTTATGAAATAACAAACCTTTATAATCCATGCCCATAACCGTCCAACTCACTTACTAATGGCTTAATTACATCATAAACACTCCAAATTATGAAAACACATGCAATTCGGCCCTTAACCAATAAACCATCAAATTGTCATTTTATGCGATTAAGCCCTTTTATTTAATCGGGCATCCAAACGATAAAATTTTAAAATGAATTTTTCTCACACAAGAAAATTCACACATTCAAAACACAAAGAATAATATTTAAATATTTTTCTGACTCAGATTCGTGGTCCCGAAACACTGTTCCGATTAGGGTCAAAATCGGGTTGTCACATATAGCCCTGGTGAAAGTATTATAGCAAAAGCATGGTGTGGAAGAGGCTATGTGGGAGTCAGAGGAGGCTGTGAGGAATCAATACCCAAACCTATTTATTGGTATGATTTTTGGGGACGAAAATCCCTAAAAGGGGGGAGTTTTAAAAGCCCGAATTAGGGGCTAAATGGAATGGCGGTTTTAAAACCATGAATTCGAAGTCTAAAATATTTTTCCAATTTAGTTTTGATGTTTATTGGGTGTTTGAATAATTATGTAAAATTTTGATGCATGAATTTTATTATTTGCTTATCCAATTTGATAGGTTGGACTAAATTGCAATAGGTGAAAAATATAGATTTTAATCCATAAAGGTACTTGATTGAATTGAGATTTTAAATTAGAGGTCCTTATATGGTAATTAAACCATTTTAAACTTGTTTGGAGAAAGATGCCCAAGGAAGTGTGGAATACTAAAGGTTTTTAGTGAAGGGCACTTTGGTCATTAGCTAATAAAAGAAATAAAAAGGGAAAATAAGTCCAAAAATGGTGTCCATCTTCTCCCCCTTGGCCAAATTCTTCATGTAACCATAGCTAGGGTTTTTTTCACTTCTCAAGCTCATAGTAAGTGATTTTTAGCCCCATTTTTAATGTTCTTCGTATTTTTTAAATCCTCGTAACTTGCTCTTGCTATTTCTACGATTATTTCAAGCTAGAGTTGATGTTTAAAATTTTATCGATGAATGACATGCATGTATTTGAATGGCTAGTGGTAGAATATGAAAGTTTAAAGTGTAGTGAACAACTTTTACTAGGTGATTTTTGGTGAAATTTGTAAAAAGGACCTAACTGTAAAAGGTGAAATATTATGTGCATAAATTGTGAAATGATAGAAATTGGGGGTTGTTGTAAGAGGAAAAGTGGTTTGGATAGGCTTGAAATGCATGAAAATTGTATGAGAATCATAAACCGAGACTAGGGACTAAAGTGTAAAATTGAGAAAGTGAGGGGTCAGATTGCAAAATTTGCTATAGGAAGATTTTGGGCATTTTTGAATAATGTGATTATTAAATGAGCTAAATGTGTGGTTATAAATTGAGAAGATCGAGGAATCAACCTTAGCCGAGGCAAGGGCAATGTTTCAGACAAAATTACAAAATTATTGCAGAATTTGAATGATGAATGAAAAGAAAATAATAAAATCGAAATCATAATAAAAAAATGAAATTCTAAATTATTAATTTTTCTATTTAACTTAAATTAAATAATAATAAATTCTAACTATACTAAATATAAATATAAATAATAACTAAATAATAACTAAATAGAAATAAAAAATATATATATAAATAGATAATATAATAATAGATAGAATAATAAAATAAATAATATATAAATATAGATTTATAAATCGAAATATATTAATATAAATATTATTAATTACTTAATATTAATAAAAAATAATATAAATTAATATTAATATTAATTGCTAATAACTTGTAATTTGATTAATTGATAAGCATTTGAATTGTTATATAATTTCGATTGTTAATTGGTTTAGTAGTGGAATTTCATAAAATCGCCCTGAACTGAAGAAAGTATCTGTCCTAGCTCTGACCAAATATTCTTTCGTATCAAGAATCAAGAACGAAAATGCAGATATTGTAACACCCCCACGCCCGAGACCGTCACCGGAGTCGAGCTTGAGGTGTTACCGAACATAATTTATCATTTAAACAACTTTACATCATTTATTTCGATTTTCGGAATAAGCAGTTTTTCTGCGTCATGGTCGCTAAAAAAATCATATCTTGAGTTACGAAACTCGAAATCAAGATCCGTAAATTTTTCCTAAATCTAGACTCACATATCTATCTATTAATTTTTTTATAAAATTTTTGGTTTGGCCAATTAGTACAGTTTATTAGTTAAAGTTACCCCTGTTTCAGGACTTGACTGCACTGACCTCTACTTACTACAAACCACTTTTCTCCCTGTAAAAAATTCATATAACTATACCGTTTATTTATCTTAAAATTAGATTCAATATGGATTCTTAGAATATAAATTAAACCTCCTAATTATTTTTTTACAATTTATAGTGAATTTTCAAAGTTGGAACAGGGGATCCAGAAATTGCTCTGGCTCTGTTTCACTAAAACTCAAATATCTTATAACATATAACTCCTTTACCTATTTAACTTTTTCCATTTGAAAGTAGACACAATAAGATTCAATTTCATAGTTAATTCTTCACCTAATTCATTTTCTACTATTTTTTGTGATTTTTCAAACTCACGTCGTTGTTGCTGTAGTGTTCTGTTTTATGGCAAGTTTCATCTTTTTATGAATTCTCATGAACTATATAACATATTAAACTCACAAGGCATCCAACATTATCTAGGCTAGCCATACCAATGACTAATCATTATCAAGCATTTTCTCAACCAAACCACAACCATATCACAAGATTATTTACACAAAACAAGTATATTGCTATACATGCCGTACATCAAAACATACAAACCGATATACCAATTCTTCCTCGGATAGTGTGAGCGTTTCTTCGACCTTCCCGATATCCAAGCTGGCTCGCTAAAAACTACAATGAATGTAAAGGAGGGAGTAAGCATAAATGCTTAGTAAGTTCACATACAAACCACATTTCTAGCTATCGTGTATCATCTTACCACCTTGTTTCTGTTGTATCAAGTTTCAACCCGAGGGTTAAGTACATACCTGTCCAAATTGTCCATTTCACAACACTTACCAAAATATCATTTTCATCTTGAGTATTCTTCCATTCCGCTAGAATTTTACCCGTTGAACACATCGGAATATAACTCGGATACACGGATCATTTGCACATAAGTGCCACATATGTAATCAATCAATCATGTAACCCGCCCATAAGCGAACTCGGACTCAACTCAATGAGCTCAGGTGTTCACATCCATAAGTGAACTCGGACTCAACTCAACGAGCTCGGATGCTTAGTTACATCTCACGAACTCGGACTCAACTCAACGAGTTCAGACATTTGCATCCATAACTGAACTCGGACTCAACTCAACGAGTTCGGATGCCCAACCATCCTAGTGACATGTCACTTGTATCCTAATCTATTCCCAAGGTTCAAACAGGATTTTCCTCAGTCACACATTTCCCAGTCGTTCTCCTCGGAATATTGGAACCAATACGTTGCTTGCATCTCATACTTATCAATTTAATCACATACTTTTCATACCAATATATAATATTTCACAAAGCATAATATTCATAATAACAAGTATCATATCGTATAAATAGCATTAAATCACTTAAAATAGCAATCATGTACATTATTTACACATGAACTTACCTCGGTACAAAATATAGCAATTTTACGATTTAGTCCAAAATCTTTTCTTTTCCTCGATCAAGGTTGATTCCACGTCTTTCTTGATCTAAAATAACACATTTAGCTTATTTAATACTCACATTATCAAAATAGTCCTAAATTCAAATTTTGGCAAAATTACAATTTTGCCCCTAAACTTTTGCATATTGACACTTTTGCCCCAAAGTTCAGAAATTAAATTTTATCACAAATTCTTATGTTTTAGGACATGCTGATCATTTATTTACCATTAGCAAGCTTAAATTCCCACTAAAACACATACTTATGAACAATATGTACTTTTACCGATTAAGCCGTTTTACTCGTTTTTACTTAAAACCGAGTAGCACAAGTTGTCTAACATAATTTAAAACCTCATATTCTATCATAAAACATCAAAATACACAAATTTCACCTATGGGTATTTTTCCAAATATGAACCCTAACTTAAATTATTGCTAACATAAGCTTTATCGAGTTACCGGGACTACGAAAACGTAAAGAACATTAAAAACGGGGCTTGGAATCACTTACTATGAAGCTTGGAAGCTTGAAACAAACCCTAGCTATGGAGAACCCTTGAAATTTCGTGGTAATGAAGAAGATGACCAATTTTGTGTTATTTTTCCCTTTTTATTTCATGTTAATATCCAAATGACCAAAATACCCCTTCTTACTAAACTTTCAAAAATTCCATCCATGTCCAAATTTGTCCATGAACTTAAAATTGGTCAAATTGCTATTTAAGACCTCCTAATTAATATTCCAAAGCAATTTCATACTAGAAACTTCTAGAATGCAAGTTTTGCAACTTATTCGATTTAGTCCCTAATTTCAAATTAAGCACTTTACGCTTAGAATTTCTTCACGAAATTTTCACACCAACATAAAATCATATCATAAACATCAAAATAATTATAAAATAATTATTTCTACCTCGGATTTGTGGTCACAAAACCACTATTCTGATTAGGCCCTAATTCGGGATATTACAGATATAGTCGAATGGTAAAATTTCTCTTTGCCAAGGAGAAGACGCGGGTTCGATTCCCGCTATCCGCCCAGGGCAATGTATTTAAGATAAGAGGATAAAAGATTCGTTATAGTTGACTGTAAATAGTTGACTGGAATTGGAATATAATACACCCCCTAAAAGAAAAAATGACTAGTTAATAGGGTCAAGTCTAATTCTTTTTGTCAAAAAAAATGTAATGTTGCGGGAACGGGATTTGTTATCGAGGTATGTTTATATGTAAGTAATACATCAGTTTTAACTCCACAAATATAATTTCGGTGTTCCTAATTAGACCTTCGGAAAAAATGAAAGATACGGATAATGTGTAGCTAGGTCACATGTGTGTTTCTAAGGGTAGGGCACTATGTGTACAAGAAAGCTATGAGATGCTATGTGGTAGCTAGGTCACATGTTTTATATGGTGTGTATACCATGTGTACAAGAGGGCTACGAGATGAAAATTTCATGAGTTGCTAGGTCACATGTAACACCCTTATCCCGTAACCGTCGCCGAAATAGGACGGGGTGTTACCGAAGACTAGAAATCGGATCAGGACGGTAAAATTTTGAACATTTTCTTAAATAAAGATCATTTATTTACTAAATGGCTAGACGCAAACAAAGTTTGAATTTAAAACTTTGACAAGTAAGTTCCATAAGATACCATACTCATATGACTTATATACGGAAGTTAAAGTATCATTCTACTTATTGTCTATCCTATACATGCCATAAGCTAAGTCCAATCACTTGGTTACCGTAATAGTAGATAGTGTGACGAAGCACTGACGATCCCTGAGCTGGTAGTCAGAATCCACAATCTATAAAACAAAAACACGACCAAACAGAGTAAGCTTTCATAAGCTTAGTAAGTTTTAAGCAAGGCAATAATTTTGCTGAATCAAAGACGTTTATCACCGATACTTAATCTAAGTAAAGTCTTATTTGACCAATGTAACCTAATCAAAATTTCACATAATTTAACTGACATTTCTTTAACCTTGAGTTTAAGTCACAAAGTGTTTTCATTCAATATCATTAGTCATTCATTTCTCTTGTTCAATGAAGTTGATCTAGAGTTTCATCCTGAACCATAATTTTCAATAAACGCATCACTTAGCTAAACACATATATATACTTCCATAATAATGCCCAAGATGTTTGAATATTCACAAGTACATATCTTTATATGCTTTTCGTTCAATCAAATGAAAACATAATATCTTAATCGCATTCAATTTCTATATATTTGAAAATCACGAAATCATATCGTAAACTATCATGTAATAGTTCATAGAGTCCCTGCCCATTTGGCATAACATATATTCTTTTCTAATTGATTTCCAACGCATGTTCCTCGTCAAATGAAATTGGATTCACATAGTAAGTACTAAATTTGCCATATGGGTACATAAAGAACCAACATGTTCCTTACCACATATATCTAAGTTAACAAAATATAAACCTCATCTTGTATTTGCACATTTAGCCGAATACAACCATTTCTCACATCATAGGGCCTTTTTGGCTGAATAAGTACCAATACATATGGATAATTCAGCACATATTTTCCTTTACCTAAAATTCATACACTTATTATTTTATTTTATTTTTTAAGTCAGATACTTTCATATACTAACGACCCTTGACCAAATATATATCATTCCAATGTTCGTAGATATAATAATTATTCACATGATTATCAGTCGTATGTACACAAGTGCACAAAGAGAATTTAGCATATACTTCATTACACTAGCATACCATTACCGGTCATATTTATATTCATATCGCAAAGGTAATATCCATGTGACCAACTAGATTCAACCCATGGCCGAATATATTCATTTCGATTTTCATATTAAACCCATAAATATACATATGCATTCCGTGTTCGTGTAGTTGAACTCCTTTAATCAGAACTCATACATCAAAATCAGATCATAAACATTTACGTGACTTTTAAATCATAATCGAAGCATCCTCATTACGTTCCAAAACCACAATATAAAGGAAATCAGTTTCTAAAATGAGGATAAGTTACATACCTGGCTATTGCATGGCACATAGGTACATTGGTTGGATTAATTTAACATTTACTATCTAATTGTTCACACGAATGCTCACGAAATTCCCAACCAGGATGAAACAATGGCACAGATGCCCATCGGAACTAAATCCGGATTTTAACACTGGCTCAAAAGCCCTTTGGAATTAAATCCGGTCATAACACTGGCTTGAAAGCCCTTCGGAACTAAGTCCGAACATATCAATGGCTCGGAGGCCCTTCGAAACTAGATCCGGACATATCAACGGCTCGGAGGCCCTTCGAGGCTAAGCTCGGATTAAACCCCAATGAACATTTACACATACATATATAACATATCACATTTGAATGTCATTACAATGACTTGAATACAATCATAGCATATTTACCAATCAATTGCAACATTCGGTTCAATAACCATAAGAAAAGGGGCAACATTTCATTTTATGTGATAGCAAAATTTATGTAACACTCGGCTTCCAACAATTTCTCAGGTTTTCATTCCCACAACATCATTCAAGTATAACATTTAAGTCTGAATTTATATATTATGCATATGTACTTTAATTTCATCATGTCATGAACTAAAATTCATTACTCAAAAACTTACCATGTCGTTCTTGAATCAACTATTCGAACTCAATTTGTAAACACATACCTACATGTAACAATTATTCACATGCAAAATCCCATTGGGCCGAATATATGAGCATACTACCAATTCTCATTTCCTTCTCACTTCTCATTCACAATTTGATCATTCGGCTACACTACAAGCACATAAGCATACGTGCAATTCACATTTTACCTATTCGGCCATACTACATATATGCAAATATATATATGTATATTCCTCTTTAGTCATTCATCTTTATTTTACATACACATTCACATGACTCACATTAATCATTCAATATATATAACATACATATGTGCCATTCATTTCATTAGGCTTATTTGTAAAATTTAGATGATATTCTCTTAGCTATTTTCATTAAACCAATAAGCATGCAAAAATCAACCAAACACTTAAAGACTTACTTCGACAATTTTGTACGATATATTCTGATTACTTGACCAACTTTGCTTAACCTCAATCCGACTCCGTTTCCTTGCTCTTGAGCTAAATTAGACAAATTTTAACTTATTACAACTCAATTATTTAAACCTATGATCGAATAACAAGGAAACTAAATAGACCTTACTAACCACTTTTTCTTAATAAAAAATAACCTTACTCACCACTAAGCACATATATACCACAACCACTTTGCTTATTCAAATACACCCATACGACAATCTCACTTTCCGTCATCACAACATGTAACAAATTGTTACAATCATTATTTATTTTTTTATTATTATTATTTTCAATCACTAATATAAACGAATTCACAAATATGGCATACTCTAAATTTATCGTCAAAGCATTCTATGACCAGCAACAAGTGCATGCAATTCATTATAAATACCAAAAATGTTATGTACAGTTTATCATGCGTAATATACACAACCAAATGCATTATTGACTTAAATAATTACGTTACCAATCATTCATAATTATACATAAAAGCATCACAGTTTCTAGCATGATTTTCTAATTTATTAAGTCATTTTATAAGCATTGAAATCATGTACATATACGGCCAAAAATGAAGTTAATTTGACAATACTTGTTTGCACATCTTATGGATTTATACCAGACTTGTACGAAGGATAATCATGCTATTCATATGTTTATTTAAATTTTTAATATTAAAACACTATACAAATAAATTTATGCACATTTAGCCCTAATTAAATTAATCATTTTATAACAATATGACACTTCACAGCACATGTGCTACTTATGAATTCACAAGGCAAATGAATTGAAGACATAATCATCTCCCAAACAGGTTTAACCAAAATATCACACCAACCTTTAAGACATATAATCAACTATAAGACATTGATCACTTTTAGACAGACTCATGTGTGACTCTTCATACCGTGCATTATCCTTGAAGAAATTCTCTACCTATGACGACATATTCAGCTAAACTAAATAGTAGTGTCTTAATCATTTCATATAGCATCTATAATGCCGAATACACATGATCTTGTAAACACAAATCCAAAAACCCATTTTATAATTCTCATACCATTCATCTATAAGATTGAATACACACATTATAAACACTTTCATTCCACACTTCATCATACATTCAAATTTTTCAAGATTATAACCAAGCCTCCCTAGCTTAACCATTTCAAAAATTTCCACATGGGCTATGTAGCTAAACCAACAAAGATTCAAGAAACATAAATTTTATAAAAAACTCAAATGGAAATCTTACTTTAAAATGCTTGAGCAAAGGCCGAATATCTCATGCTTTTCTCCATTTTTTTATCTTTTATTTACGGCAAAGAAGAACATGCATGTCTTTCATCTTTTTGTTTTTTTTTCTTTATTAAATCATGTGATGACTAATTATTAATTTACTACATTGTCCCTAATTAAACACACACAAAACCACTTAAACCATGGTCTTACTGTCCATTATAACTAAAGGGATTAATAGCCATGCAAGTCCTTCATATCACTTGCATGCACATATTAGTCATCTCATATTTATCTAGCATACTTTCAAAGTTCACAACTAAGCCCTTTTTAGTGAAATTCACAATTATACGACTAAATTAAAACACCAAAGATGTCACACATGAATTAACACATATAATAGGTATCAAAATGAATATTAAATTATTCTCATAACTTGGTTTTGTGGTCCCGAAACCACATTCTGACTAGGGTCCAATTAGGGTTGTCACATCACATGCGTAATACTTGGTGTATACCATGTGTACACGAGTGCTACTATTTAAAATAGCTAGGTCGCATGTATGTTATCGAGGGTACATCATGTAGACACAAGAGCTATGTTATGTATAGCTAGGCCATATGTCTGATTCGAGTGGTGGACGCCATGTAGACACGAGAGCAACGGGATTTAATGGCTGGGTCACATGGATGATAATGAGACTTCACCATATGTACACGAGAGTCGGATTATGTGTTGGTGGAATTATGTGCTGAAACCACTGGGTATCAAATGTTATTCCGAAGGGTTCAATGGGATAAGCTTATCAAAAGAGATTTCTGTGGTTATGTGATGTGAAAGTGGAGGCGTATTTATGAGCCAGTGAAAACGAGGGCGAGTGAATATGTGTGCATAGGTGCATGTGAGCTTAGAATTATGTAAATGATGTGTTGGTATGTATATGATATTGGTAAGGTTATGTGGTAAGTTGATATGTGATGATATGAATTTTTGGTGATTTAGAGAGTTAGTATGATGTTAATTATTTGCATATAGACTGACTAAGCTTCTTAAAGCTTACTCCTTTCTTTTTCTCCTTATTCTATAGATTAGTCAAGCCAGCTCAGAGATCGGGAAGCATCGAAGGATCACCCACACTATCCACAGCATTCGTTGTGTATTGTAAAGGTACTCTTTTGGACCATGGCATGTATAGGGAATTACTGGTGTTGTAAGTGTCATGTTGGTTTAGCTATATTGTGGCAATTGTCATTGATAACTCATTTTGTAATTAAGCCCACGTGACTTTGCCAATATTGATATTGGTTTATTTATGGATCCTTTGAGGTAGTTCATGGAAAGCTTGGTGTTGTGTGTGGATAAGTTGAAATGGATGCTTGATGGTTAAATGAGGTTATTTAAATGCCTAAAAATGCATATGATATGTGGTTTCAAAAATGGTATAGCTTGTACGTGTTTTGGGGGCAAATGATGGCTTAAAATAGCCTAACTTAGGGCCACACGGCCAGCCACCACGGCCATATGTGTAGGGCGTGTGAACTTTGCATAATATTTTCAGAGAATAAGGATGTCACACGGCCCAGTCATACGGGTGTGTCCCTTGGCCGTGTGACCAAAATTGCATGCTGATGTCATAAATATAATACCCTAGTTTTTCACACGGGGTGAGAGCATGGGCGTTTTGAAGCCATGTGAAGGACAAGGGCGTGTGCTTAGCCGTTCGAAAACCCCTATAGGTTCGAAATGAAAAATAATTTTCCAATAATTCAACACGGGTAGGAGACACGGGCGTGTCCCCTTCTCACACGGCCATGTCCCTTGTTTTTAACCTAAATTTCCAAACTTTTTCTAAGTTCTCAGTTTGGTATCGGACAACTCCCAAATTAAGTTTTTGGCCCCGTATGCCCATTTTAAGGATTATATGATATATTATGAAAAAGTTTTAATTTGGTATGAAATTTTATGGCTCGACTTGTATATTTGGTTGTAATATTGTCTGGGAATGCCTCGTACTGAGTTCCAGCATCGAACCCAGGTAAGGGGTGTTACATGTTAAGCTTGGATTTCATGTTTTTATCAAATGGTGTTTATGTTTCGTTTTGATTTTGTAATTTGGTCATGGTTTATATATTGATGCATATATGTGATGTGAAGTTTGTTGGTTTACTTTGTTGAAGTGTTATTAGGTAAGTCGATTGAGGTAAAGAAATGTGGTTAAGTTGTGAATGTTATATGTTCATAATTTATTAATGAATTCGGTTATGACAATTGACTTATAAAATATGATATGTATAAGATATATTTGATAATATGGTTGGATGTATTCGGCAATTGGTATTAAATTTGGATTAACTTTTAATATGTATGATAATGGAAGATATGATATGTTTGATTCATGTTTAACTATAAGTGTATGATATTTGTCATAATTATTTTACATTGTCTTGTAAATAAATATGTTCATACGTAAATCGGTTTATAATGGAAAATGTTAAGTGCATTTGATATTCAATTATGTGGTGGAATAAATATGGTTGTTAATTTGTAAGCTGTTCATGATTTGGACTCATACTTATGTTCATGAAGAATTGGTTTAGAAGTCATTATAATTCACTGATGTATTTTGGTTTTGTGAAATAATATATATGTATTGAATTTGGTATGTCTTAGTTTCAGTTAAGCAAGGTTTATGCAAATATATGTATCATAATTCTTATTAGGTTAATATGTTCAGCTAATAGGAGTTGTGGAAATGATTCTGATGATTACTCATGATTAAAGTTATTTTGTAATTACTAAAGGATACATTTGAATGTTATGCTTATTTTGAACATGGTATATACGCTTAAGGTGTTTGGCATATTTTAATTTGTTGGAAATTGAGGATATATGTATGTTTGGTTTTTGGTAATTGATAACTTGTTTTAGTTGATTTTAGGTAGGGCTAAGTGGATTTATTCTAAGCATGTGCATAATTGGCTAATGCAATTTCAATAACCCAATGAATAGTAACTTTTGCTATTTGATGAAAAATGCTTATATGTGAAATTTGCCAAATAGATTTGAGCTTTGTACATTAATGTTAAAGCATACTATGAAAGTACATCATTATACATGATGCATTCGGTTATGACCATATGAATAGTAGATTTGATATGTTTTTATAGGTAATTGGGTATCACATGTAGTAACGTTCAAAAGCTAAATGTAGTTGGTTAAAGATGATAAGTATTCGTATATATATATGCTTATCATGTTTCATGTATGTAACATTTAAGATAAAATATTTGTTTAGTTAATGACTTATGCACATGTTATGTGGCAATTAGTATATGCAACGCTATTTTTTATGAACTTTGTAACTGGTTATATGTTTGAAAATGATTATGATATGATTTGAATAGTATTTAATTTAGTTATATATGATAGCATTTGATTGGTTTATAGATATGGGCAAGTGTATTCATGTGATTATTCAGAATTTGTGTCTCGTTTTATAATACCTTGTAATGTATTCTGGCGACGGATACGGGTTAGGGGTGTTATAGATTCTTTGAAGTTATCCGAAGTACCCAAAGATGAATTACGATTGAAGTTATTCCCATATTCGCTGAGGGACAGAGCTCGAGCCTGGTTGAACTCATTGCTACCAAATTCAATTTTCACATGGCAAGAGTTAGCTGAAAGATTCCTTATGACGTATTTCCCACCTAGTAAGAGTGCTAAGTTGAGGAACGAGATCACTACCTTTCGACAAATGGATGATGAGTCCTTGTATGAGGCATGGGAATCATACAAAGAATTATTACAGAAGTGCCATCAACACGAAATCTCACATTGCATCCAACTTGAGATGTTTTACAATGGTCTCAATGCTCACACTAGGATGGTAGTAGACATTTCTGCTAACGGTGCTCTCCATTCTAAGTCTTATAATGAGGCTTATGAAATCATTGAAAGGATTGCCAACAATAATTATCAATGGCCAACCAATAGAGCAGCATCAGGAAGATGAGTTGCTGGAATACATGAAGTAGATGCTCTTACTTCACTCGCATCTCAAGTATCCTCAATATCCTGAGTGCTAAATAGTCTTACCACTAATGGGTCTAATAGTTTTACATCACAACCACCGAATCAATTTGAAAATGTAGCCTGTGTCTATTATGGGGAAGGACATTTGTTTGGAGAATATCCATCGAACCCAAAATCTGTATATTACATGGGTAACCAAAACCAAAATCGAGGAAGAAAGAACTGCAATCAAATTTTTATAACCCATTGTGGCAAAACCACTCGAATTTTTCCTGGAGTAACCAATGGACTAGAACCAATAACACTTACGCCTAATCTAGACTGACCTAGCGACTTGCTTTCCTCCAACAAGTTCAGAAACTAACCCAGGCTGAACCATCTAATGGCTTAGAAAATTTTTTGAAGGCATACATAGCGAAGGATGATGCCTTAATCCAAAACCAAGCAGCTACATTGAAAAACCATGAAAAGCAAATGCACTAGCTTGCAATTGAACTTAGAAACTGACCATAAGGTGCTTTACATAGTGATACGGAGAATCCGAGAAATCTAGGGAAGGAGCATTGTAAAGCATTGATATTAAAGAGCAGAATGACATTAAAGAGCGGAAAGACATTAGAGCCTAACACATTCGAAGTTGAAAAGGAGCCAGCTGATGCTCAAGACTCAATGGATGTTCAACCAAGTGTTTAAATTTCAGTTTCACTGGAATCTAAATCTGCAGAATTCGAAAAGGTAACTTCTGAACCAACTAATTTTGATAAACTAAAAACTTCATTTGATGTAGAATCACTAAAAAGGACAAATCAACCAGTTCTAGTAAAGAAGCCTCCACCACCCTACCCTCAAAGACTTCAGAAGCAGAAGCAAGAAATTTAATTCAAGAAGTTCCTAGACGTATTCAAGCAACTTCATATCAATATCCTATTGGTTGAAGCACTTGAACAAATACCAAACCATGTCAAATTCATGAAGGATATCTTGTCTAAAAAATGAAGACTTGGAGAATTTGAAAGGGTAGCTCTGACAAAGTAATGCAATGTATATCTTCAAGACAAACTACCCCCAAAGTTGAAAGATCCTAGATGTTTTACCATACCTTGCAACATTGGAGCAATTTATTATGGTAAGGCACTATGTGACTTGGGTGCGAGTATCAACTTGATGCCCATGTCAATATTTAGAAAGTTAAGGATATGTGAAGTTAGGCTGACTACGATTACACTTCAACTAGCAGATCGATCTTTAGCACATCCAGAAGGAAAAATTGAGGACGTACTGGTACGTGTAGACAAATTTATCTTTTGTGTTGGCTTTGTGATTCTAGATTTTGAAGCAGACAAAGAAGTGCCAGTCATCTTGGGAAGGCCTTTCCTAATAACTAGAAGGATAGTTATTGATGTGCATAAGGGTGAGCTTACTATGTGTGTTCAGGATGATCAGGTAACATTTAATGTTTTTAAGTTTATGAGATTTCCTACCACAATCGATGATTGTTTTGCATTTTTTGAATTAACAGAATTAATCACGGATAAGGAACTCAACTATGTTGAGGACCTATTGGAACAATTTTTAACATCATATCCTTCAAATGATGAAGAGGAGGATGAATACTTAGCTTCGCTAGATGCTAATAAAAGGGGATTTAATTTGCAATCCCGTTTTGAATCTCTAGTGATAGAGCATAGGGATCATGCCCAACCAAAAGCGTCAATCGAGGAGCCACCTATATTAGATCTTAAGGTACTTCCTTCCATTTAAAATATGTTTATTTAGGTAACACTTCTACTTTGCCTGTGATTGTTTCATTAGAATTAACCAATGAGCAAGAATAGAAACTCATCTCAGTATTGAAACAATTCAAGAAAGATATTGTATGGACCATAGCCGATATTCGCGGTATTAGTCTGTCTGTATGCATGCACAAGATCATCCTAGAAGATGGTGAGAAAGGGACGATTGATGGACAACAATGACTGAACCTCATCTTGAAGGATGTGGTAAAGAAAGAAATCATCAAGTGGTTAGATACGGGTATAATTTACCCCATCTCAGACAGTTCATGGGCAAGTTTGGTCCAATGTGTGCTAGAGCAAGGAGGTATTACAGTTATTAAGAATGAGAATAACGAGTTGATACCGACTAGAACGATTACCGGATGGAGAATTTCCATGGATTACCAAAAGTTGAACAAGGAGACTAGGAAAGATCAATTTCCTTTGCCATTTTTGGAACAAATGCTGGATAGACTTGTGGGGCGAGACTATTACTATTTTCTTGATGGATACTTGGGGTATAATCAGATTACAATAGCACTGAAAGATCAACATAAGACAACATTCACCTGTTTATATGGTACATTCACATTTAGAAGTATTCCATTTGGTTTATGTAATGCACCTGTTACATTTTAAAGATGTATGATATCTATTTTTAGTGACATGGTTGAGAAATACTTGAAAGTCTTTATGGATGATTTTTCAATATTCAGTGATGCATATGATGATTGTCTAGCCAATCTAGCAAATGTACTAAGGTGATGTGAAGAAATAAACCTCATACTTAACTGGGAAAAGTGCCATTTTATGGTACGAAAAGGTATTGTTCTAGGGCATTAGATAACAAGTCATGGAATTGAGGTAGATAAAGCAAAGGTAGATGTTATTGAAAAACTCCCACCTCCACCATCTATAAAGGGTGTGAAGAGATTTTTGGGCCACGCCAGTTTCTATCAAAGATTTATCAAGGACTTCTTCAAAATTGCTAAACCTATATGCAAATTATTGGAGGACACGATGTTCAAATTTTATGAGGAGTGCTTAAGAGCTTTCAAAGATTTGAATAGTCTGTTCATTTTAGCACCCATTATCGTCGCACTAGACTGGGATTTGCCATTTGAATTTATGTGTGATGCAAGTGACTTCGCGATAGTAGTTGTCACGGGCTAGCAAAGGAACAAAATTTTTCATCCCATCTACTACGCGAGTCAGACTCTAACAGGAGCTCAACTGAATTATATGGTGACAGGAAAATAGTTAGTTGCTATTGTGTTTGCTTTTCACAAGTTTCGATCTTATCTTGTAGGTACCAAAATGACTATTTATACAGACTACTCGAGAATTAAGTTTTTACTTACCAAGAAAGATGCTAAGTCGAGACTAATCTGATGGGTACTTCTACTTCAAGAGTTTGATCTAGAAATTCAAGATCGAAAGGGAGTAGAAAACCAAGTAGCAGACCACTTGTCCAGATTGAAGCCGCAAGAAGGAAAGTCTCCACTTATACCCATCTAGGAGACATTTCCAGATGAACACATTAAAGGTAAATCATATCCATAATACCCCTTGGTTTGCTGATATTGCTAACTATTTAGCTTGTAATTTAATGCCAATTGATAAGATGTATCATCAAAAGAAAATGTTTCTTCATGATGTGAAGTACTATTTCTAGGAGATGTGTGGCAGAAGACGAAATACATAAGATCCTATATCATTGCCACTCAGCTCCGAGTGAGGGACACTTTGGAGGTACACATACTATGTAACAGCCCGAATTAGGGCCTAATCGGAATAGTGGTTTCGAGACCACAAATCTGAAGCATAAAAATATTGTTCATGATTATTATTGAGTTATTGATATGATCGCATGATAGTGAGAAATTTCATGACGGAAATTTTATGAATTAGTGACTAATTTGAACTTTAGGACTAAATTGCAAATTGATGAGAAATGTGGGCTGTTATGAGCACATGAAAGTTTCGACTAGGCTTAGGTAGTCAAGAAAATGTGTGCATTTCATTATCCGAGCCTAGCGCCCATTTTGCAAATATGCAATAGTTTAGGGGCAAAATTATATATTTTGCCAAAGTATGAATTTTAGGCTAATTAGCCAATGTGAGCACTAAATAAGTTAAAATTTTCATTCTAGAGCAAGAAACACGAAGCTCAGATCGAAACCGAGGAAAAAACAAAGTAGTGGACTAAATCAAAATTTACCCTCTTTTTGGACCTGAGGTAAGTTATATGTAATAATTTAGCATTTTGCATGATGAAAAATTATCATGATGATATTTCTTGAATTCCATGTATTTCCATGAAATCTATTGATATGAAATGTTACTAAGAAATGATGATGAAGTAAAAGAGAAATAACATGCATTTGGTAAGGAAATCGAAGGATACCATTGGCATAAGCATTGTAGGTCCTGTATAAGACAATGTCTGGGACATTGCATCAGCACCAAACTGAGATCCCATGTAAGACCATGTTTGGGACATGGCATTGGCATCTAGATACGATCCCATGTAAGACCATGTCTGGGACATGGCGTTGGCATCGATGCAAGGTCCCATATAAGACCATGTTTGGGACATGGCGTCAGCAGCAATACGAGATATAGATCCCCTGTAAGACCATGTCTAGACATAGCATGGGCATCTAATAGAGATTTTTGTGTAAGATCATTTTTGGGATATGGCTTTGGCATCGACTTGAGATCCCATGTAAGACCATATCTAGGATATGGCTTCGACATCTTTTCATGAGTGTGACATTTGGGTATCCTTCGGTATTTTGAGTAAATTAACGAGAATAGTATGCAAATTAATGAGTTTATTGAAAAAGACTAAAGATTGATGATGAGTGTTACAAGTATACATGAGTAAGTTATGAGAAGTTGAAAGTACATTGTTAAGAGAAATTCAACATGAAAAGCATGAGTAAGTTATAAGATAGTATAAACCATGAGATTGAGCAGGGTATGTGAATGAGTAAGTCATGAAAAGGGTAAGTCATGAGAATGAGTAAGTCATATGATTGAGTAAGTCATGAAAATGAATAAGAAACTATATGATCTTCATAATATTTTATTTATATGATGTTTAATGATTTTTTTATAGCTATTTTATTTCATGCGACTTACTAAGCATTTTATGATTACTCATTCATTTTCCCTTTCCATGTAGATTTGTCGAACTAGCTCCGAGATCATTGAAGCAGGAGCTCGAAGTCAAACTATCAAGCCATCCATTTTGGAAATTGTATAGTTTGTTATTTTTGTGTATGGCATGTATAGGAAACTTTGTCACTTTAAGATGTGTCCTTTTGTTAGCCTAATGTGTTGGCTACTAGTATTGCTTAAGACATTTTGTAATGGCCTTTGAAAGGAGGCTAATATTAATAAAGTTTAATTGCTAATTGAATGTCAATGGTATTAGCATGAAATTGCATAAATTGATGGGAAAGATGAATGTTGATAATTGTATTATAAGGTTATAGTTTGAATGACATGTTTGTGAATGTTTGGATGTTCTATTGTTCCACGAGTTGTGATTTTGGATTGGCATTGTGTTTTATTATGTTTTAGGGTGGCAAAAGGCTTGGAAAATAGCCTATAATTGTTTACACGGTTGGGCACACGGGCGTGTTAATAGACCGTGTGTCCCCTACATCCAATTTAGTTAAGTTAGTGTTGAGTATGGGCAGGGCACACGGGTGTGTGCTTTGGTCGTGTTAAACCCAAGTTGTTTTTGGGGTTAAGTTAGTATTACACACGGGCTAAGCCCACGGGCGTGTGCCTTGGTTGTGTGAACCTAAGATGTTATAGTGTTCAAAGTCAGAGTCCTCCACGGGATAATGACAAGGGCGTGCCTAGGCCGTGTGAGGGACACGGGTCATAGACACGAGCTTGTGCCTAAGCCATGTCAAAACCCCTGTAGGTTCAAAATAAAATTAAATTCAGACGGGCCAGGGACATGTGCATGTGTGACCACACGGCCTACCCACACAGGCGTGTCCCATCCCACATGGCGTGTGGCCCTGTCTTAAGTACAAATATTTCTAAGAGCCTAAAAATTCTTGGATTGGTACCAAACCACTTTCGATGTATGTTATGGGACACGTGTGCCCTTGGTAAGTATAGTAAGAGTTTGTTTGAGAAGTTTACTTTAGAGTGAAAAGTAAAGCTCGATTTAGTATGATCAAAGCATGTTCAAGTACGGTAACGCCTCGTACCCCATCCCGATGTTGGACTCGGGTAAGGGGTGTTATATTTAGTGGTATCAGAGCCTGTGTTTAGTCAATTCTAGGACTAACCTAGCACATACATGAGTCTAGCTATAGATGCCATACCTAAGTATATATGAGATATGATTTTGTGTTGACTCTTGAAAATCTAAATGTGTTTTCTTATAGGAAATGGATCCCGAACGAGCTATAGCGATGATGTAAAAAGTAACGCATCAGCTTCTGCTGATGGGACGTGCCAGCTGGAACTGAGAATAGGCTGGCTACTATAAGTCAAGGGGGAGAGGCCCAAGAGGCCTTCTTCGAAATAATGAACGAGTGGCTTACTAAGTTCGTCCGAACAAATCTAGCCACTCAGCACCAAGGTCCACCCCCTCAATATTCTCAATCTACCCTAGCAACTGCTTAGATAATAGAGGTAGTAAGGCGAGAAAAGCCCTCAGTTGATAGAATCCAAAAACAAGGGGCAGAAGAGTTCCAGGCTACTAAAGGTGATAACTTGGACAGAGCAGAATTTTGGTTAGAGAATACCATCATGGTATTCGATGAATTATCATACACCCTGAAGAGTGTATGAAGTGTGTAGTATCCCTCCTATGAGATTTCGGCTATCAGTGGTGGAACACCCTTGTGTCAGTGGTACCAAGGGAAAGAGTTAATTGGGAGTTCTTCCAAGAGGAATTCCGCAAGAAGTACATCATCCCGAGGATTATCGATCAGAAACGCAAGGAATTCTTGGATTTGAAACTGGGTCAGATAACTGTAACCGAATACAAGCGAGAGTTTGTAACACTCAGCAAATACGCTCGAGAATGTGTATCTACCAAAGCTCTTATATGAAAAAGATTCGAAGATGGTTTAAATGAGGATATTAAAATGGTCATCGGTATCCTTGAGATAAAGGAGTTTACGATACTCGTGGACAGAGCTTGTAAGGTCGGGAAATTAGCCAAAGAGAAGACAAAATCTGACATGGAGTTTCGTGACTCAAGAAAGCAACGGATGGGAAAATCATTTCAATCCTCCTCCAAGAGGTTAAAGGAATTTACTACACGATCAACTATTTCGACAGGGGCTTTAAGGAAAGGTAAAAGTAAACAGTGTTTAGTCTCCAAAACTTAAACTACCTCCGTCGTAAGCGTAGGTAATACTCAACTTAGTAGGCCTGAGTGTCCCCAGTGCAGTAGATGCCACCTCGCAAATGTTGGGCACATGAGAGGGCTTGCTTCAAGTGTGGCTCTTAAGACCACTTCATTAGAGAGTGCCCCAGGATGATTGAAACAGATAAAGATTAGAGTGCAAGGTCAGGAAATGTTCCCTCCAGAGGTTGACCTCAAAAACACCCGCGCATGGGAGCAAGTACTAAAGGCACACCAAAGGAGCAAACTACGAGACTCGAGGGTAGAGCCCCAACGAGGACATACGCTATTCACGCTCGCGAAGAAGCGTCATCACCCAATATTATAACGCGTACTTTTTCTCTCCATGAAACTTTTGTTATTGCTTTAATAGACCCTAGATCTACCCACTCGTATATTTATATGAAATTAGTCTCTAGTGTGAGCATACTCATGGAGTCCACAGAGTTTGTAATAAAGGTCTCCAATCCCCTAGGCAAATGTGTGTTGGTAGACAAAGTATGTAGAGGTTGCCCTCTAATGATTAAGGGTCATTTCTTCCCAGCTAATCTTATGCTTTTACTATTAGATGAATTCAATGTAATTCTTGGCATGTATTGGTTAACCACTCATGGTGTGGTAGTGAACTGTCATAGAAAGTCTATTAAACCGAAATGCGAGAATGGTGAAACTCTTCAAGTTGAATCAGATGAATCCAGGAGGTTGCCTACAGTGGTTTCTTCCTTAGTTGCTCAGAGATGTATAAGAAAAAGGTATGAAGCTTACCTTGCTTTTGTAATGAATACAATAGAGTCAGAGATGAAAATTGAGTTAATGGCAGTTGTTTGCGAGTATCTGGATGTTTTCCCGGAAGAGTTAATCAGATTGCCTCCAGTCAGAGAGGTAGAATTTGGTATAGAGTTGGCTTCAGTGACTACACCCATTTCTACTACTCAGTATAGAATGACTCGAACTGAATTGAAAGAATTGAAGGCTCAGCTACAAGAATTGAGAGATAAAGGTTTTGCAAGACCAAGTCATTCTCCATAGGGCGCTCCCGTGTTATTCGTGAAAAAGAAAGATGGTTTTATGAGGTTGTACATAGATTACCGCTGTAACACCCCTAGACCCGTACCCGTCGCCGGATGGTTAAGAGGAATTACACGATATTCATTTAATTTAGCACCACTTCACTTGCACAACTCATGATATTAATACTTATGGATAGCGGCTTAAAAGTATATCAGATTTCCAAATCTAAGTTATACATATATAAACATAATCGTACATACATCACCAACTCAATCTAATTTTTGACCCTCATACACCGGTTTAATGATCATACACAATGATTTCACTTTAAGACCACTTTTGCATATATTATAACCATTACTATTCATATGGTATAAATGTCAAAGTTTATCTACTAGGCCGATTTATACATGGCATTTAAACATACTACATTTCAAACAATTTATTCACTACAAAACATTCTCCTATGCATCACACACATTTAGAAGTTTGTCTTAGCTGATTGACCATACTCAAAACAATGTACCTCATACAATGTCATCATATACCAAACTTAAATTCACTTATAGACGTAAAGCATCTTGGAAAGCCATTTTTGCATGGCTATGGTTAATTACATCATCCAAAATGATACTTATTAAACATCAAAGTCAAGATTATACATGCCATTATCAAGTTTAGATACTAAGAGTACCGAAATAGGCTTTGATAGTGCAGACAACTTCGACTAGAAGTTCCCGAGACCGTAGCAACGAACGAGATCTATAAACAAACAAATCAAAGGCCACGGAGTAAGCATTCATATGCTTAGTAAGTATTAAGCAATAAAAAAAACTTCATTTTAAAGATCAAACAAAGTGCTCTCCATATTTATCTAATTTTCTCTTTAACCGAAAGTATCGAAGGTTAGATTTTATCCCTACAGTATGAACATGTCAACAACTTTCCTTAACAAAAGATTTAAATCAAATAGAGGATCTCATTATATCAAACAAAGTTTCATCAATCGGTTAAACACCTCCAATTCTATTACAAAGCTAAATTTGTCACATAATGCATATTCATATGTTTCATACCAACTTAACACATTTCCACATAAATCGAATTTCATGTATAGTAAATAAGCCACATGCCTTTATACCACTTCATTCAATCGCCGAAAATGATATTACTCGATGGATAAATCATAATTCAAACAGCAGCTAGTTCACAAATTGTATACGGCACGTACCTGGCTAATCTAGGGTAATAATCTCTTTAGTTATAGTTATTAAGGCCAATGATTTGCGTTATTTCTAGCATGAATGCCTTCGGGTTTAGCCCAGATTATAACACTAGCCCTAAGGCTCTTCGGGACTTGGCCCGGATTTAACGTTGGCACGAACGCCCTTCGGGACTTAACCCGGATGCAACTCTGGCACGAATGCCCTTCGGGACTTAACCCGGATGCAACTCTGGCACGAATGCCCTTCGGGACTTAACCCGGATGCAACTCTGGCATGAATGCCCTTCGGGACTTAACCCGGATGCAACTCTGGCACGAATGCCCTTCGGGACTTAACCCGGATTATAGCACTGAAACTTATGCATTTGGATCCAATCAAGTATACCTTTTTACATAGTCTATTACAAGTTAACATTCATTTGCCTCATTCTCACATTTATGCATAGCATAACAATTTCACTACATGTTCGGTCAATAGGCACATATGTAAATCACACATCAAAATAATTACTAAGGCCTTCATATTTCTAATGAACTTCGGCTATATTGCCATTTTCACTAGTACATTGCATCAACCATAGTCGACATGCTTCAACATACTATCCACATGAATAACTAGATGTGTACATCATGTTAAATCAACTCATAACTAGGTTTCAATACTTAAAACTTACCTTGAACTTTTCTGAATAATTATGGGTCGGCTATTCCATCACCTTAGCTTTTCCCTTATCCGAGTGTGCCCCTCTAGGTTCTTGAGCTATGATTTTTGCAAAGAAAGAATTCGCTAATCAAAATCCTATCACATTGAATATTCGGCTACTTTAACCACTACCAAAAATTTATTCAAGGCCGAAAGTCACAAAATCCATATATACCAACTCAAATTCATCATAAATTTTCCCTATAACACAAATTCTTCAAAACTCATCAATAAATACTCCAAGTCCCTTGACCGAATGCATAATTTGCTTAATTAATCATCTATAGCAACATGTAATTCAATTTTAATCACACATAATCTTTCTTTAACATAAATTTCCAACTATTAATAATTTTGCAAGTTTCAGACTCAAAACCGAATGCCAAATCCTCAAACTTAAACCAAGGTTTTAACATAGCTAAGAAATAAACTAGACAACTCGTTCAATTTATCGCAAATTAAGCAAATAACCTATTCTTGCATTGGCTCAAGCACACTCGGTCATTAAAAGTAAAACAACCATTTTAGCATTCAAATTCTTTTAACCATTATTCAATGACTTAACCAAATTATTATTCACTAAATGCCATAACCAAATCTCTAAATTGGCTAGCCTAATTCACTATTTTAGTAACTCAATTTCACAATCAAACAAGTCCTACGAATGTTTAATATCAACATCAATTGGCATGAGTTACTGAATGCCTTCATGCTCTTAATTTAAGCACTTAAACTACCTTAACCGATTACTCAAGCTCAATTTGAGCTACACATATATATATAATTAATAAAATTTATTAATTCTTGTTCAATTTCATCATTCTTCCATGCTTAACTCAATTTAACAATAATTCAATCCCTAAAATGTCATAGCCAAATGCTCCAAACAAAAAGGGTTAGGCCACACAATTTTCCTCAACTAAAAACCACATTCACATTCGGCACTTGTATCATTGCCTATACAATTCACAACCGATTATCCACTTGTTACAAAATCCTCAAAACCATCCTTTATAACACCTATTAACTCCATTAACACTTATCATTATCAACCATCAAGGTTTCATACAACCACACTCATGACCAAACAAGATTCTTCTAATTTAACTAAATTATAAGCCATGGGCTAGATAAAATACTAGCTAACAACTAAAATACACCTAAATATTTCAAAGAAAATAATCATGCATACCTCAATCTAGCCTTATGGAATGTCGATTGCAAGAAGCTTATTTCTCCCCTCTTTTCTCTTTAAAATCGGCAAGGATGAACAACCAAGAACAACTTTGTTCTTTTCATCCATTTCTTTTATTATTTAATATCATAAAATACTAAAATGATCAATAAAGTGTTTGCATGGCCGGCCACTAATGTGAAAATATGTATATTTGACATGCAAGTCCAATTATTTTGAAGCCTTCCTAATTTTAGTCACTTTAATTTGCCTATCAAAGTTTTTAGGTTTCTCACCTAGGTCCTTATTTTTAAATTCACCTTTAATAGTAAAATTCAAACATTCAAAATTCACACATAAATTTATCACATAAATCAGACATAGAATATTATATTCAAATATTTCTATGACTCGGTTTAGCGGTTCCAAAACCACTTCCCGACTAGGGTCGAAATAGGGCTGTCACAACCGCCAACTTAACAAAGTGACCATAAAGAATAAGTACCCTTTACCAAGGATCAATGATTTATTTGATCAGTTGAGAGAGGCCAAAATGTTCTTCAAAGATAGATTTGAGATCTGGTTACTATTAGTTAAGAGTTAAGGAGTCCAGTGTGCCGAACATCGCATTTCTGACAAGATATGGCCACTACAAATTTCTTGTTTTGTCGTTTGGTTTAACAAATGCTCATACAGTCTTCATGGATCTAATGAATTGCATCTTTTGGCCATACCTAGATAAGTTCGTTGTAGTTTTTATTGACGACATCCTAAATTATTCTCGTGATGAGGGAGAACATACTGAGCATTTAAGGACAGTTTTGCAAACCCTACGAGATAAGTAACTTTATGCCAAGTTCAACAAAAGTGAATTTTGGCTTAAAGAAGTGGGATTTTAGGGCCACATCATTTTAGGTGATGGCATTAGAGTTTATTCAAAAACGATCTCCGCAATTGTTGAATGGAAACCGCCGAGGAATGTATCCGAGGTTAGAAGCTTCTTAGGTTTGGTCGGCTACTACCGAAGATTTATTAAAAGATTTTCCATGATCGCCATTCCAATGACAAGATTGTTGCAAAAAGATGTTATGTTCGAGTGGAATGAAAAATGCCAACAAAGTTTCGAGAAATTGAAGACCCTACTAACTGAAGCTCCCATTCTAATGCAACCTAAACCCAGAAAGGAGTTTGTAGTTTACAGTGATGCATTCTTAAACAGATTGGGCTGCGTACTTATGCAAGAAGGCAAGGTGGTTGCTTATGCCTCAAGACAGCTAAAAACTCATGACAAGAATTATCCAACTCAGGAATTGGAGTTGCCCGCAATAGTGTTTGCTTTGAAAGATATGAACACATAGTTGTCCTTAACAAATGGTAGTTCAGTCATGGCTGAGATGAGAGATAGACTGATGTTTATTCTAGAGATTCGTGAGGTACAGTCAAACGACAGAGAGTTACAAGCTAAGAAAGCCAAATGTGAATCGGGTATAGAATCAGATTTTTAGATTGATTCAAATGGTTGAGTAAAGTTTCGAGATCGAATTTGTGTAACAAAGAATGACGAGATTATCCGGAGGATCCTACATGAAGCATATAATAGTTGCATATCTATTCACCCCTGTAGTACCAAGACGTACAATGATTTAAAGAAATGGTATTGGTGGTCGAATATGAAAAGGGATATCTCTGGGTATCTTTCGAGGTGCTTGATCTGTCAGCAGGTAAAGGCAGAGCACGAAGTACTCTCTGGTTTACTACAGCCTATCATGGTTCCTGAGTGGGGCTGGGACTATGTTTCCATGGATTTCATAACGGACCAATGACACCAAAAAGGAATGATGCAGTTTGGGTTGTGATTGATAAGCTTACAAAATTGACCCATTTTATACCAGTGCGTACAGATTATTCACATGATAAGTTGGCCGACTTGTATATTTCAGAGATTGTGAGATTACACTAAGTACCATTGTCGATCATCTCGGATAGAGATCTGAGGTTCATGTCATGATTTTGAAAGAAGCTACAAGAAGCTTTGGGCACGAAGCTAAATTTTAGCACCGCTTTCCATCCACAGACTGACGGTCAGTCAGAAAGGGTAATACAAGTACTTGAAGATATGCTCAGATGTTGTGCATTAGAACTCCAAGGTAGTTGGGCAAAGTATCTACCTTTGGTCGATTTATTAACATTTGTGATATACACGTGTGACATGAATACGAAAACTTAGCTAGAAGCATTTATTGTTTGACATAGAAATCGAATTAATATTACTTGCCATTTAGACATTGATAATTCAAGAAGCAGGGTTATATGATTGATTGGATAGTTTTAATACAATATGAATTAGTAAATTGTTGGTTCAGTAATGAAAAGACATTTGAATGAATTTATGGGCTGGACTTATGGGTATTCGAATTAAGCTATAAAACAATTTCATGAACAATTTTTTTTAATATACGATCATGATTATTTAATGTACCCTTGGTTTATATGTGTAGTGATATACCCACTATGAAATGTGCTATTTCTTGTTCTTTTGTTTTCGCCTTAATTGTAAGTGAATTTATTAGTTTAACATATTACTAATATTCTTGATATTACATACGATACTGAACATTATGACATCATGATTTATATTAAGTATAAATAAATATATAAATATGACTCATGCATATTTTGGAAATGTATGGATGTTATGTTTGGCTTGGTAATATCTCGTAACCTTATTCTAGTGACAGATACGGGTTAGGAGTGTTACATGTTTGGCATATTGTTTGAATGGATTTTGTTTATTAAAGTGGTCATTTCATTCATGTTTTGGTAAGGTTTTGATGCTTTAGTTATGTGCTCAAAATTCTTTTAGGTACATGCTTGATTTGGTGATGAAAATGGCTTAAATTTTGGCCAATTTCATGTCCACATGGCTCGAGGCACATGTGTGTGACTCAGCCGTGTGTGACACATAGCCAAGCTATATGGTCATGTGTCCCTTATAGGTTTTAATGCATGAAATTCAGGATGTTGCACGGCCTAGAACATGGGTGTTTGAGGCTATTTTGAGAGTTACGCGGCCTAGCACACGGGCATATGACTTGGCTATGTAACCTTACTGAGAGAGTTACACGGGTGAGGACGCAGGCTGTGACATGACCGTGTGTCCCTATTTCGATTATTACACTGCCTGAGACACGGGCATGTGTCTCAGCCCTGTGAGGCACACGGCCTGGCCACTCAGTCGTGTGACCCCTACAGTCTAACTTTTCTAACTTTTATTCATGAACAGTTCAAATGTTTCCAAGTTAGTCCCAATTTGTTTTTACTATATTTTTAAGGCCTCGAGGGCTCGATTTTGTGACAATTTGTATGTGAAAGAATGAATTATGTTTTAGGTAGTAAATGGATCCAAATCGAGTTGTAGCTGACGACGTAGAGAGTAATATGCCAGCTCTCGCTCAAGGGATTGCGCCTTCTAAATCTAGTGCCGCTACGGACAATTAGGGAGAACCTAAACAAGCTTTCTTCTAGATAATGAGTAATTAGGTCATTTTACCTTAGTTTGGACAAAAATGCCCAATGAAGGATGGGATATCAAATGTTTTTCATGAAGGGCATTTTGGTCATTAGTTAATAAAAGAAATAAAAAGGGAAAATAAGACAAAAATGGTGTCCATCTTCTCCCCTTGTGCCGAATTTGAAATGACACAATAGCTAGGGTTTTGTCAACTTCTCAAGCTCATAGTAAGTGATTTCTAGCCCTGTTTTTAATGTTCTTTATATTTTTAAAATCCTCGTAACTTGCTCTAGCTATTTCTACCACTATTTCAAGTTAGGGTTGATGTTTAAAATTTTACCCATGAATGACATGCATGTATTTTGATAGCTAGTGGTAGAATATGAAAGTATAAAGTATGATGAACAACTTCTACTAGGTTATTTTTGGTGAAAATTGTAAAAATGACTAAATTGTAAAAGGTGAAATGTAGTGTGCATAAATTGTGAAATGATGGAAATTAGGGGCTACTATAAGAGGAAAAGTGATTTGGCTAGGCTTGAAATGCTTGAAAATTTAATAAAAATCATTAAACAAGCTTAGGGACTAAAGTGTAAAATTGAAAAATTAGTGGTCAAATTGTAAAATTTGCTATAGGAAGATTTTAGGCTATTTTGAATAATGTAGTGATAAAATGAGCTAAATGTGTCGTTATATGTAATGGCCCGAATTTTGGGCCTAGAAGAAATAGGCCTTGAGCTTGGGGAGCGTTTGGAAGTCGACACATGAATATTTGTTGTGCAAGAAGTGACATAGATGAAGGCTTGTTCCAGTGGTTAAGGGCCGTGAGAAGTGTTGGAGAAATCCCAGGTTCAAACCTGGGCTTTAGTAAAAGTTTTGGTTTTAATTGAATAAAACCCTGGGTGCTTGGAATTAGGCCTTATTATTAATTGAGGATAAAATATGAAAAAAAGAGAGCTTGTGGTCTAGTGGCAAGGTGGTGTGATATGTAATTGTAAGGTCTGAGGTTCAAGTCTTGGCGTGCACAGAATTTTTGGTTTTTCCTTGAATAAACCTAGACATTGGCATGTAGGCTTTATAAAATATTGAGGATAAGTTGTGACACAAAAGGAGCATGTGGTTGAGTGGTAGGTGGCGTGTCAGTGGTTCTAAGGGGGCTTGTGTTCGAGTCACTTCATACGCAAAAGGATATTTATTTTGTTCTCCTGCCTGGTAAGAAGCAGAAATTGACTAAAACTCTACATGGGTGGAATTTGAAATAGTTATGGAGAGAATTGAGGAGAGATATGGGTAAAATGACCAATATACCCCCGTAGGGTAAAATGACCGATATACCCCCGTAAGGTAAAATGACCGATATACCCCCGTAAGATAAAATGATCGATATACCCCATAGAGTAAAATGACCGATATACCCCAATAGGTTAAAATGACTGATATACCCCTATAGGGTAGAATGATCATGATACCCCTGTAGGGTAGAATGACCGTAATACCCCTATAGGGCAGAATGACCGTAATACCCCTGTACGGCAGAATGACCGTAATACCCTATTGTGTGGAATGACAGTAATACCCATATAGGGCAGAATGATCGAATTAGCCCTGAAGGGTAAAATGACTAAATTATCCCTAGAGGGTAAAATGACTGAATTACCCCTGAAGGGTAAAATGACTGAATTACCTCTGTAGGGTAAAATGACCGTAATGCCCTTGTGGGGTGGAATGACTGCTATGCCCTTATATGATGTTTGATTGATTATGTTATGTGGTGATTATGTGTTGGGTTATTGTTATAGAGGAAGTACTGATCTGATAGGGTCGCATGAGATGACTGTGCACCCACCAAAGGCTTTAAGCTGTATATTCGTACTAATCTGTTAGGGTCGCACTAGTTGCAGGAGACGACTATGAACCCACTGAAGGCTTTAAGCCATACATTCATACATAGTACCGATGGCTTGGTGCCACGCATATTATTGATGGCTTAGTGCTGTCTATTTTACCGATGGCTTTATGCCGCGCATATTATTGATGGCTTAGTGCTGTCCATTTAACTGATGGTTTTGTGCCACGCATATTATCAATGGCTTAGTGCTGTCCATTTTACTGATGGCTATGTGCCACGCATATTATCGATGGCTTAGTGCCGTCCATATTACCAAAAGCTCGTGCTGTTACTAAAGGCTTTGTGTCGTTTTGAAGGCTTTGTGCCGCTCTTGATGGCTTTACGCCACTTATCTTACTAGCAGCTATGTTGTGATTCTGATTACTGGTAGCTAAGCTGCGATTCTGTTGTCTAACAGCCTTGCTGCGATATTGGTGTGCTGGTTGGGTGGGTTGATTTTATCCCCATATGGTGTGTTGGTGGTATGGAGTGGTGTGTTGGCTGGAGTGGGGTGGGTTGCACTATTGCATTGTTTGTTTTGAACTGATACTGTATTGGGCTTAGGCCCACATATGTTCTACTTCTAATTCTATTACTGTAATGGACTAAGGCCCATTGATACTGTCTGCTGTAATGGGCTGAAGCCCACACTGCTTCTGTATTTTATATGTCTGACTGGTTGCTTTCATATTCAGGGATTACACACTGAGTTTTCGTTAACTCACCCCAGTTTTAATTTTGTAGGTAATCCTCAGCGTTAGGTGGATCGGTGCTGCGAGGAACTCGAAGGTGGCCACACTACTGCTTCCGTTTTATTTTGTTGGTTTTTTTTAATTACACTTAAATTTCACTTTGTGTTTTTGATGTAATAAGGCCTCTCTAATTTTCTAGCTTTCAATATGGGATTTTATTTATTATGTTTTATATCTACTAGAAGTAGAGCTTTGTTTTTCAAGGCATTAACTATTTTCAAAACAACACGTTTCCTCAACTCAATTTTTAAGCCTCTACAACAAATAATGTTTTGGAAGTAATGACGTTTTCAAATGGTTAACTAACAACTAAGGGGATTTAAGAATCAACAAGAGGCCTTAATCTCCGAACGAGTTTTTATTAAAGAAATATGGTTTTTGAAATACACTCTAATCTGACAGCGCTAGATTCGGCCATCACGTCTAAGCCGAGTTTGGGAGTGTTACATTATAGATTGAGAAGATCGAGGAATAGACCTAGACCGAGGCAAGGGCAAGGTTTCGGACTAAATTGAAAATTATCGCATTTTGTTATTGAGGTAAGTTTGTACGTGTAACACCCCAAACTCGGCCTAGACGTTATGGCTGAATCTAGCGGTGTCACACTAAAGTGCTTTTCGAAAACTTAATCTTGTTGATAAAAACCCGTTGATGGTTAAATCCTCTATGTCAACGCTTAAATCATCTTAGTCATTTGATAAATATTTTAAGTCGTCATTACTTTTAAAACATTATTTGTTGCGGAAGCATTTCCAAAAATATTGCGAAAACGCAGTGTTTTGAAAATAGTTTACACTTTCTGAAGACCGATGTTAAGTATCAATCTAAGCCCATAGTAAAATAAAAGAAAATAAACCAAGTTTAAAGAGGCCTTATTACACAATGAAAACCAAAAAGGAATAGTTATAATTCAAAAGCTAATATAAAGCCGTATAAATGTGTGGCCACCGTCGAGCTCCTCGTAGCACCAATTCGCCTAGCGCTGGGGATCACTTGTATAGTTAAACAGTGGGGTGAGTTTATGAAAACTCAGTGTGTAATCCCCTAGTATAAAATCAGTCAGACATATAGAATTCAAAAACAATATGGGCCTAAACCCATTACAGAAACAGTAACAGGTGGGCCTTAGCCCATTACAGAATTAGAAACAGAATCAGGTGGGCCTTAGCCCAATATAGTAAATAGTTTTAGATGGGCCTTTACCCAATACAGTAGTAGAATCAGAACAGAAATGCAGTAGAAATGAAACATAAACCCCATTCGAATCCAACCAACACACCACTTTGTCCTGCCAGTCACACCATGTGGGGATAAAATCAACCCACACAGCCAAACACACCAAGATCAGCACTAGTTGTGACACTAATCGATATCGCAGCAAAGCTGCCAGTAAACAAGATGGCTATAAGCCATAAATAGTGTAGCACCCCTTACCCGAGTTTGACGCTAGGACGGGGTACGGGGCATTACCGTACTTATTCATGCTTAAACATGAAAAATCGGGCTATAAAACTTTATTCCAATTTAAAAATTTTCATTCATTCTCTTCAAAACCTTATCATAGGCCTACAAGGCCCAAAACATACATCGGTTGCATTTCGGAGTCAAACTGAGAACGTTCGGGCACTTAGAAAATTTTTACCTAAAACAGCGCCACACGCCCATGTGGAGAGGAACACGCCCGTGTCCCAAGCCCATGCTAACATTATTTTATTTTCAACTTATAGGGGTTTTGACATGGCTTGGGCACACGGTCGTGTCTATGGCTCGTGTCCCTCACACGTCCTAGACACGCCTGTGTCAACATCCCGTGGAGCATCCTAACTCAAACACTATAATCATCAGGGGTGCACACGGCCAAGGTACACGCCCGTGTGCTCAGTGTAATATCCCGAAATAGGGCCTAAACGGAATAGTGGTTTCGAAACCACAAATCTAATTTGAAATGGTTTCATTTTATAAAGTTTTATAGTTTACCAACTTATAGGAATGTTGTGTGAAAATATTGTTAAGAAAATTTATTGATTTAGTCCTAATTGAATTTTTAAGACTAAATTGAGAAGAGTGTAAAATATGCCTATTAATTGATAAATGGATTTGATTGGATTGTTTCACGAAAGTGAAAGCTTTTGTGTGGAAATTAGGCCATTGTCTTTTGATGTGGACAAAAATGGGCATGAGTAGGACAAAATTGAAAGATTAGTAAAAAGGGGGTATTTTAGTCATTAGTGAGTAAAAGACAATTTTTTTTAATTGAAATGGGTGTTCATCTTCTCCATGATACACCAAGAGGCTGCCGAAAATTCCTCTCCTCCATGGCTAGGGTTTCTTGATTTTTGAAGATAAATTGTAAGTGCATTTTAGCCCCGTTTTCAATTATTTTAGCATCTTTATGATCATTGAAGCTTGAATTTTTTATTTCTACCACTTATTTGAAGAGAAATTAGAGTCAAAAAATTTAACCATTCATGACATGGGTGTGTTTTGAGAATTGGTGGTAGATAATGAATGTTTGATGTGTTAAATATGATTTTTGCCCGATGAATGTCAGTAAAAATGTCAAAAGGGGGCTAGATTGTTGATGTAGTAGATTGGTCATAAGTGTATGAATTTGTGAGAATTTTGGACTGCCATGTTATGAAAATAGTTCAGATAAGTCCAAACTACAAGAAAATTGAATAAAATTTGTTTTATAAGATTTGGGGTAAAAGTGTAATTTTTGAAAAGCTAGGGGTAAAATTATAAAATTTCCAAAATATGATATGTGAATTGAATTGATTAGTGTGTTGATCAAATGTGTTAAATGAATGTTATTTGATATGTTAGATGATGAAAACGTGAAATGGACTAAGATCGAGAAAGAACGATTTGGTGGACTACAGCGGGAAAATTAGCTGTTTCAGCACTAAAGGTAAGTTGGTATGCTAATAACACTGTAGTAGTATTGTAGCTTGTGCTTGAAGCCTAAAATTATGTATTAATTAAATTATGTGGAATGAATGTTTAATGTGCCTAGTTGGTGAATTGATTTAAAAATATATACCTATGGTACAAAGTGTTATGGAAATGTATTGAAAAAAAATTGTGAACTGAATATGGCTCTGTAATATTGGAAAGGATGTATTGAATGTGAATCCCGGTTGAATAAGTAGGAATAGACATAGATATGAGTGACATGTCATTTGAGGGCCTCACTGTTCTAACTGTTATAGTTACCCGGGTGCTGGGTGGTCTTGCATGTGGTGCAGGCACCTATCAACTTATGTGAGCAGGCCCGTGGTTAGCTTCTGTTCTGTGACTGATTGTAGCTTCGACTACACCTTTGTTAGTAGCATCGGCTACCTCTCTGATTGTAGCTTCAGCTACCGCACTGTTTGTAGCTTCGGCTACCTCATGGCTTTGCCATGTCTGTACAGCACTTATGTGCCAACCTCCGTATATTTGTTTATATTCCAAAATTTGTTCAACAGGATTAGATTAACTGTATCCAGGTGAAGTGAAAGGATATAGTAAACTGTGAATGGAATTGTTTATTGTGCTTATGAACGGCATATGATATGTACATGAAGAATAAGTGATTGATTGTGAAAAGTAAGTGATCATGTGTTAAAATGTATAAGTGAACATTATGTTTGATCCATTTACATGACAAGTGTGAATGTGAGATCTAATGAACAGTGTAGCTATGCAGTGTAAATGATGAGCAATAAGCTCGTTAAATAATCGAGATATGGTAAGAAAGATAAGAGGGAAGTGCTACCATTAAAACTTTTATTAAGAAAGCATGAAAAAGTGAAATTTGCATTAAAATAGTATTGGACAGTTGCAGTTTTGTATGTTTGAAAAATCACCAAAAATGGTGGAAATTGAAAGAAAGTGAATAAGATATGACATGAAGGCTCATTGAGTCTATTTTCCTATAAAAAAAACTGAGTAAGCAAAAGAAGTGTAAATTATAAGATATTTAAACGTTAGTGAGACTGGTTTAGGATAACTTTGTGATCCTCTATTCTGATTTTGGAAAATCCCCAAAAATTGTGTAAAAATGGTTATGATGTACAATTTATATACTTAAATTCCTTGATCAGTCTACTTTCAAGAGAAACAAACAAAAATATTATCTGAATTCTGTACAGTGAGATATTTAATTCGTAATGAACAAAGGTCAGTGTAGTTGATCAATGAAATAGGGGAAAATTTATTGAATAAACTGTACTAATTGGCTAAGTCAAAAATTATGAAATTTTAATGGCAAGAAGAAATATGATTATAGTTTCAAGGAAAATTTACGGAACTAAATTTTTAGTTCTGTAGCTTACAAAATAATTAAATTAGTGACTATGACTCGGAAAAATAGCTCAAGTTATACTTGAGTAAAAAGTGTAACAATGTGAATAATGACTTTTACCTTCTTAAAATGCATATTGAGAAAGGGCAAATCATATTAATTGAATTAGTTATGATATGCCAACTTACTAAGCTATGAAGCTTACACCATCTTCCATTTTCTCTCATTGTTTTCAAGATTTAGCTCGGGGTTGGAGATTGTCGGAGGTCGCACCACACTATCAATTTGGCAACTTAGGAAAAATAATATCCCTCATTTACTTGTTTATTGTGGCATGTATAAAGATTAGTTATTGGTAAGTTGATGTGCATAAAAGTAGTCATTTTAACAAAATGTTAATTGTATTTGTTTGAATTGGTTGTGGATGTTGTTGCTTGTATGTTAGGGAGGCAAAGGCTTGGTAGATAGCCTGATACGGCCTACATGGCAAGGCACAAGGGCGTGTGCCTTGGCCATTGGTCATATGACAGTTTACTGCACGGTTGAAAGGCACGGGTGTGCTTAGGCCGTGGGCGACACACGGTCTAACCCTACGGGCGTGCCTCTGGACCGTGCCTCCCCTGCACCCTGCATTGTTATTTAGTGTACCACACGGGCAGGAGACACAGCTGTGTGGTGGACACGGCCCCCAAACGGCCGTGCGGGGTGGTTGTGTTCGATTGGACAGATTCATCCACGGGTGCCGAGCATGAGCGTGTAAAGGACACACGGTCTACTCACACGCCCGTGCCATGTTGTCACACGGGCGTGTGACTATAGTCTTCAGGTGAAAATTTTTCTAAGTATTCCATTAGATAGGATTCGAATCCGAATGGTCTGTATCAATAATATTGTGATTGAAAACCCCTGGCAAAGGTGAAAATGAATAGAACTTTATGTGTTTCTGAGAATGTTTGTAAATTATGTTTGTGATCATTGTTATGAGTCCGATAATGCCTCGTACTCGACTCCGGTGATGGTCTCGGGTAAGGGGTTTACATTTAGTGGTATCAGAGCTATGGTTTAGTCGGTTCTCGGACTAACATAGCAAGTGTAAGAGTTTAGTTATACATGCCGCAAAAATGTGATAGTGTGATGTCTCCTAACGTGATTGAGGATCAACTGTGTAGACAGAAGTATTCTCCAACCGAGCTACGTCCGACCATGTGATAGTGATACTGAAATATTTGAATAAAGTGTAGTCAAGATGGGTTAAACTTGGAAAGGTATAAATAAGGATCTGCAATGTGTACTTGTGATAATAGGTGAAATGAAAGTTTATATAGTGATGTGCTTATCCATATCTGTTTAGCCTTCGTATACTGTTGCATGCTTGATTAAATTGATTAGTGAATCTGATTGGTAAAATCATTCAAATTTTATTAAATGTATGAATGGGTGTATTTGTTTGAATGAGATGATTGAAAATTTTGTGAAAAGCATGTATGAATGTTAAATTGTTTGAAGCGGATAGTATAATCGTGACGACATATGTTGATAATGATAGATATGTCATATGTGTGTATATGTGAGAATTGAGTTAGAGGTTGTATGATGTCACCCCCTTATCGATGAGGTGTTTATAATGGAAATTTATGAGAATCACGTTGATTAAGTTCCTAAGCGTAGAATCAAAGAGTTTAGTGGTAGAGTAGCTAAGCATGATCAGAGTTTGAGAATGGTTAATAAGTGAAGAATGGGGTTAGAAAGATGGTAGATTAACTCAAGAACTACTCGGTTTATATGCTATTATAGTTGGTGAAGAAGTTAACTTTGGTAAACTAACTTATTCAGATACGACACTGAAAGGAAGTGTTAACTGAAATTTTTCTGAATTGACTTTTCTTTAGTGAAAGGAACAATATCGAATTAGTGAGGATAGAATTAGTCAAAAGAATAATGTTTGAGATGTGAAGATGATTAAAAATGACAATCATGGTTGAGCAACTTACGGTTATCTCTTCTTGGAATTCAATTCCGTTACATCTGAGGTAAAAGCTGACAGTGGATTCATATGAAATTGTTCTTCTGTTTCTTCTAGCTATTGTTCCATTTATATCGATATGGAATATATATTATCTCTGTCACAATCGACTTCGAAATATATGAATTGTGTTTCTTTTTCTTCTGGTTTTCTTTAGGGAACCATCAGGATTTCTATTCTCTTGTATAAGTGGCGTCCTCCAATATTCAGTATGGTTTTGTATCTTGAATTTCATTATTTTGGTTTTCCTTTCCATCCATATTGTTTAAAATTATCAGGTGTGATTTATCTTTGAATCGAGACCGATGAAAGTCTGGATTATGACAGTTAAATTCAAATAGTATAATGATTTTGTTTTATCGTGTTCTTTTGATATTTATTAGTGAGTTCAAACAAGATGTATTGTTTCGTCTGAATTAATATGGTTAGTGAATATCTGTGATTGATTAGTTGAAAGAATTATAGAAGATTGTATGGTTAATCTATCCTAACAACTGAAAGAAGTGATTTCTGTGGAATGTATTGAATAATTAATAATAACTCAGTTGTCTGAATCAGAGTGGGCTGGTTAGTTGAGAAATAAATTAATTTATGTGTAATTATGTTTATTCTTGGGTTTAGAAGTGATGTTATTATGAATTAAAGCTATTCTGTTGGTTAAGTTAAAGCAGTTGAATGTATGAATTTATACCTTTCAGTGATGCACTAGTGAACGAGTTAGAATGTGTTTTATTTCTAAAATGTACAATGGTGGGTTATGTTTTCAGATGGTTAATGTTATTAAAAAGAATTGTTTGGTTAGTGATTTATCGATGATCACTATTATGTCTGCATGGAGAAATTTGATGACATTGGTCGTTCAAAGAAGATTGTTATATGTTTACTGACCTTAATAATTTAATGTATCTGATGGCATTGCATGCTTTGAGTTTAAGACAATGTTGATGAATTAAGCTATTGAAGGAATGTGACTAATTATTGATTGATCTGTAGGGAAGCAAGTGTAATTATTTATGCTTATAAGAAAAGCCCACTTTTATTTTGTGCAAGTTTATTTTTCAATTGAGCATATTAAATGGCAGTTTGATTTTAAACAAGTAAAAGCTAAAGTGGTGTATGCTTGCAAATTCAAGAAATTCGGGGTGTGTCAGTGAATGATCAGCTAAAGGAGTATAGTGAAGATTGACTTTTGAATCGGAACTCCAAGTTGGATTGGATTATTGCTATTATTATTCTGAGATAGACTTCATGTACTGTGGAGCTCCGGCGTTATGCAGAGAATTCTGTTTATAGTCTATAATAATGATATTGGGTTTGTTTTATTCTAGGAGTAACAAAATGTATAGTGATTTGAAGTAAACATTTTGGGGCATACAAATATGAACTCGATACTTCTGACTTTGTGTTCAAATGTTGAATTGTCGACAAGATTAAGTCAAGTATCAGGTGTATACAGGATTAATACTGTCAGTGGTGATATTGAAATAATAGTGAGATATGACTACTTTGAATTTCATATCAGATTTCCCTCATTCTTTAGATCAAAAGAAATGTTAACTGAGTTGTTTGTAAGTGTTTGACGGAATTAGCATAATTATTTCAGTATGTGTTAATTCATTATTCGACAAAATCAGCTATGTTATATTGGGATTCGGATCTACGATAAAGTGTTCTTGAAAGTATAATCTTAAAGAGGGTTATTTTGTGATGTTGGAAATTGTGAGAAAGATATTAAACCTCATTTCAGTAAGATTTTCGGGGACGAAAATCCCTAAAGGGGGAGAATTGTAATATCCCGAAATAGGGCCTAAACGAAATAGTGGTTTCAAAACCACAAATCCAAATTGAAATGGTTTCATTTTATAAAGTTTTATAGTTTACCAATTTATTGGAATGTTGTGTGAAAATATTGTTAAGAAATTTTATTGATTTAGTGCCTAATTGAATTTTTAAGATTAAATTGAGAAGAGTGTAAAATATGCCTATTAATTGATAAATGGATTTGATTGGATTGTTTCATGAAAGTGAAAGCTTTTATGTGGCAATTAGGCCATTGTATTTTGACGTGGACAAAAATGGGCATGAGTAGGACAAAATTGAAAGATTAGTAAAAAGAGGGTATTTTAGTCATTAGTGAGTAAAAGACAAATTTTTTTAATTGAAATGGGTGTTCATCTTCTCCATGAAACACCAAGGGGCTGCCAAAAATTCCTCTCCTCCATGGCTAGGTTTTCTTGACTTTTCAAGATAAATTGTAAGTGAATTTTAGCCCCGTTTTCAATTATTTTCGTAGTTTTATGATCATTGAAGCTTGAATTTTCTATTTCTACCACTTATTTGAAGAGAAATTAGAGTAAAAAAATTTACCCATTCATGACATGGGTGTGTTCTGATAATTGGTGGTAGATAATGAATGTTTGATGAGTTAAATACAATTTTTACCCGATGAATTTCGGTAAAAATGTCAAAAAGGGGTTAGATTGTGAAAGTAGTAGATTGGTCATAAGTGTATGAATTTGTGAGAATTTTGGACTGCCATGTTATGAAAATAGTTCAGATAAGTCCAAAATACAAGAAAATTGAATAAAAACTATTTTATGATCTTTGGGGCAAAAGTGTAATTTTTGAAAAGCTAGGGGGTAAAATAGTAAAATTCACCAAATATGATATGTGTATTGAATTGAATAGTGTGTTGATAAAATGTGTTAAATGAATGTTATTTGATATGTTAGATGATGAAAAATGTGAAATTTGGACTAAGATCGGGAAAGAACGAATTGGTGGACTAAAGCGGGAAAATTAACCGTTTCGGCATTCGAGGTAAGTTGGTATGATAATAACACTGCAATAGTATTGTAGCTTCTGCTTAAAGCCTAAAATTATGTATTAATTGAATTATGTGGAATGAATGTTTAATGTGCCCAGTTGGTGAATTGACTTAAAAATATATACCTATGGTACAAAGTGTTATGGAAATGTATTAAAAAAAATGTGAACTGAATATGCCTCTGTAATATTGGAAATGATGTATTGAATGTGAATCCTAGTTGAACAAGTAGGAATAGACATAGATCTAAGTGAAATGTCATTTAAGGGCCCCACTGTTCTAACTGTTATAGTTACCCGGGTGCTGGGTGGTCTTGCATGTGTTGCAGACACCTGTCAGCTTATGTGAGCAGGCTCGTGGTTAACTTCTGTTCTGTGACTGATTGTAGCTTTGGCTACACCTCTGTTACTAGCTTCGGCTACCTCTCTGATTGTAGCTTCGGCTTCCTCACTATTTGTAGCTTCGGCTACCTCATGGCTTTGCCATGTCTGTACAGCACTTATGTGCCAACCTCTGTATAACTGTTTATATTCTGAAATTTGTTCAACGGGATTAGATTAACTGTATCCGGGTGAAGTGAAAGGATATTGTAAACTGTGAAGGGAATTGTTAAGTGTGCTTATGATCGGCATATGATATGTACATGAAGAATAAGTGATTGATTGTGAAAAGTAAGTGATCATGTGTTAAAATGTAGCACCCCTAACCCGTATCCGATTGCCGGATTGAGATTAAGGGGGTATTAATGAACTAACCTTTCATTACCACATCCACATAGCCATTAAACACCAATAGAGATCGAACTGAAATTTATACATACATTTAGTTGAATGCCATTTTCGTATGGCTAAATATTTATAATTACATAACATCGTTATCATCAACCTAATCTATACATGCCATATTAAGTTCAAAATATAACAGTACCAAAAAGATCGATAGTGTGACGAACTGCTGATGATCCCAAAGTCGGTGGCCAAAATCAACTATGTATAAAACAAAGAAACAAAGCACAGAGTAAGCTATCGTAGGCTTAATAAGTTTTAAGCATCACAAACAATTAAATACTTATCGTCAATCAAAACATTTATTTAAATAAACTCATTCTCAATTCATATGGCCTCTTGGCCCAATATACACAAGTACATATAGATATTTCAGCACATACTTTTCTTTACTTAAAGTCCATACGATGAATTTGAATCAAATACTTTCGTATACTAACAAATATTGACCAACTAGGTCATTCTCTCATTAGTAGATATAATAATCATTCACACATATGTATCATTCTTTGATACTAATAATTCACAAGATCATTGGCCGTATGTACACAAGTACACAAAGAAATTTTAGCATATACTTTATTATACAAACATACCATGACCGATTAGGTCATCCACATATTCACAAATACAATCATCAATCACATTTACATTCTTCTTTAATGCTAATGATTCACTTCGAAATCAACTCACAAATAAGTAGGTATTATGTACCTGAACATCTTAAATGTATCGTACTTACTTGATGGTAGTTTACTGCGAACATTCAATATCATAATCTTACTTAAATCACCGGCATTAAGCCTGCTACGTTTTAGAACCCAAAATTGATTTCCAGCACAAAGCCTGCGGGACTTTAAACCCGGATATAATACCAGCATGAAGCCTGCGGGACTTTAGCCCGGACACATTTCCAGCAAGAAGCCTGCGGACGTTAAGTCCGGATACATTTCCAGCATGAAGCCTGCGGACCTTAAGTTCGGATACATTTCCAGTATCATGCATATTTATTTACATATTAACTCATCTTACATAACATAACACGTTAGTAATTCATTTGCTTCATTCGAATACAAGCACAACATGATTACCATCCATTTAACTTTCAGTTCCATAGTCACATACAAGAACACATATTCATTTCACTAACCAACTGAATTTCTAATGACCATTCGGCTATAAGCCATATGCATAAATTATTTATCACACAACTTAATTCAAGTAGAACAAATAGGTCACAATTTATCTATTATACACATATCAAGACGTCATCAATTATATACTAAAAGTGACTACTCAAAACTTACCTCGAATATACTTGAACGGTTGTGGAATGACTACTCAATTACTTTCTCTTTTCCCCCATCCAATTTCGATCCTCTTTGCTCTTGGGCTTAATTAAACAAATATAATTTATTGTCAATCAACTAGTCGAGCATTATATCATAGTATATTCGGTTTTCTCACTATTCAGCACATACACTAAATATCATAATTCAAATTTCGTTAAATAATTTCTTTCATAATCGGTATTGGGTGATGTAACAATAATAATTTCTATTTCCTACTTTCATTTAAACACTAAGCAATTTGTATTAATTTGCTCAATAGCTAAAGAACTTATGCCATACACCCCTCGGCTGAAGATGATTTGTTAATACACTCATTAGACATAATTGACAATCCTTATCTCAACTATTTTAAAGTACAAACCAACTATGTCACCAAATCACCATTTAACGACATTTATGCACAACCGCATATATACATGCGTATATATAATGCATACTTTAATATCATATACTTCTATTTATTTCTCAAATTACACTATAAGTTTCATGACATATAGCTAAGTCCGAATGTTAAATTAATAAACATTTACCACATTACCAATTGTTATTAACCACTAATGTAGCACACACAAATACATACATACTCATATGCATAAAATCCATCTATGCCTAATCTATAAACCATTCGGCCTTAACTACTCAAACATATAAAAAAAAAAGAAATTTTAATATCATCTTTCTTGGCCGAATGCATGTATATGCACATAAGGCATAATTCACATTTTTATTTACTTTATAAAACTTTCGGTCTTAGTATTATTTCATTAACAACCCTTAATAAACTTTAAAATTCAATCGCCTCATTTAGTACAAATGTTCTATGCATAATATTTCTAACCGAATAATCGTTTATATGATTTAACTATCATGAACACTTCTCCAATTTTTTAAAAGAAATCTTAAACTCAATATACACATATCATTAACCTAATATTAATTAATTAAGTACTTTAATATATCTCCTTAGCTATCCACTCATTCGGCAAACACCTATATACAATTATTGAAATTTTAGTTTTAATCCTCAAGGACCTTCAATCTCATTAATCAAGCATCAAGATACATTCGGCTATACTTAAACATATTCAAAATTTTACTAAACATTGGAACCAATTTAACAACAAGGACCGAAACTAAATCACAAAACCTCTTCAGAAAAATTATTCAGAACACATGTGGTAATCAACCATGATAGCCGATTTTCTCAAAACAACAACATAAACAACAAATTCATTCATCAATCACCTAGCTTAGCCGAATGCATATAACTCCTCATTCTTCAAAGTTTTAACATGAACCAAGAAAAAGACTTTCTAAACAACTAAAAGCATAGGATAACTTCAATTGATGCATCAAACATACCTTAGATTATCACCAAAGTTAACCGATTATGCAAGCCTTCATCTCCTCTTTCATTTTCGGCTTAACAAGAAAGATGAACAAGAAAAAGAAAAAAAATGTTTTCATTTTCTTTTCTTTTCTTTTTATTCATCTTTAATTATTTAATTCATCTTATTATATTATTTCTAACCAGTTACCAATTTAATATTATAAGAAAATATGAATTAGTGGAAGGCATCATTTCATGGCCGGCCACTCAATATAAATAGGGCAATTTGACATGCAAGCCCATGTTTTTAAAATATGCTATTATTTAGTCATAACACATTTACCTAACATACTTTCAAAGTTTCACAATTAAGCCCTTTTAAGTTAAATTCACATTCATATGACTAAATCAATACATCAAAGATTTCACACATGGATTGACACATATAATAGACATAAAAATGAGCATTTAGAAAATTTTTCGACTCGGTTTTGTGGTCCCGAAACCACATTCCAACTAGGGTCAAATTAGGGCTGTCACATAAAATGTGTAAGTGAACATTATGTTTGATGCATTTACATGATAACTGTGAATGTGAGATCTAATGAACACTACAGCTATGTAGTGTAAATGATGAGCAATAAGCTCGTTAAATAATCGAGATATGGTAAGAAAGATAAGAGGTAAGTGCTACCATTAAAACTTTTATTAAGAAAGCATGAAAAAGGGAAATTTGCATTAAAACAGTATTAGATAGTTGCAGTTGTGTATGTTTGAAAAATCACCAAAAATGGTGGAAATTGAATTTGAAAGTGAATGGGATATGAAATGAAATCTCATTGAGTCTATTTTCTTATGAAAGAAGCTGAGTAAGCAAAAGAAGTGTAAATTGTGAGATATTTAAATGTTAGTGAGACCGGTTCAGGATAACTTCGTGATCCTCTATTCTAATTTTGGAAAATCCCCAAAAATTGTGTAAAAATGGTTATGATGTGTAATTTATATGCTTAAATTCCTTGATGAGTCTACTTTCAAGAGAAAACAGAACAGAAATGTTATTTGAATTCTGTATGGTGAGATATTTAATTTGTAATGAACAAAGGTCAGTGTAGTTCATTAGTCAAACAGGGGAAATTTTATTGAATAAAATGTACTAATTAGCTAATTCAAAAATTATGAAATTTTTATGGCAAGAAGAAATATGAGTCTAGTTTCATGGAAAATTTACAGAACTAAATTTCAAGTTCTGTAGCTTAGGAATAATTAAATTAGTGATTGTGACTCAGAAAAATAGCTCAAGTTAAACTTGAGTAAAAAGTGTAACAATGTGAATAATGATTTTTACCTTCTTAAAATGCATATTGAGAAAGGGAAAATCATATTAATTGAATTAGTTATGATATGCCAACTTACTAAGCTATGAAGCTTACACCATCTTCTCATTTCTCCCATTATTTTCAGGATTTAGCTCGGGGTTGGAGATCATCGGAGGTCGCACCACACTATCAATTTGTCAACTTGGGAAAAATAATATCCCTCATTTACTTGTTTATTGTGGCATGTATAAAGATTAGTTACTGGTAAGTTGATGTGTATAAAAGTAGTCATCTTAACAAAATGTTAATTGTATTTGTTTGAATTGGTTGTGGATGTTGTTGCTTGTGTGTTAGGGAGGCAAAGGCTTGGTAGATAGCCTGACACGGCCTGCATGGCAAGGCACACGAGCATGTGCCTTGGCCATGGGTCATGTGACAGTTTGCCCCACGGGTGAAAGGCAGGGGCGTGCTTAGGCCGTGGGCAACACATGGTCTAACCCTACAGGCGTGCCTCTGGGCCGTGCCTCCCCTGCACCCTGCATTGTTATTTAGTGTGCCACACGGGCAGAAGACACAGCCGTGTGGTGGACACGGCCCCAAATGATCGTGCCTGGTGGCCATGTTGGATTGGACAGATTCATCCATAGGTGCCGAGCATGAGGATGTGAAGGACACACGGTCTATTCACACGGGCGTGTGACTATAATCTTCAAGTGAAAAGTTTTCTGAGTATTCCATTGGATAGGATTCGAATCCGAATGGTTTGTATCGATAATATTGTGGTTGAAAACCCTTGGTAGGGGCGAAAATGAATAGAACTTTATGTGTTTTTGAGAATGTTTGTGAATTATGTCTATAATCATTTTTCTGAGTCCGGTAATGCCTCGTACTCGAATACGATTATGGTCTCGGGTAAGGGGTGTTACACTCAGCTCGTGTTCTATAACGACTTAACTAAATTTGATGCAGGGGACACATGGCCTGTTAACATGCTCATAGTGGTTGACCGTGTGTCACACTTGGCCTAGAAACACGCCTGTGTGCCCAACCGTGTGGACAACTATAGGCTATTTTCCCAACCTTTTTGCCACCCTGAAACTAAAACAGAACAATACCAACTATAAACTCACAAATCAATATATCAACGTACACTAAAACGTCCATCTTTGTGGCACTCACATACCAACATGCATAATATGAATTTCATCTTCATTTCATAATTATCACTTAGGCAATATTAGCCAATTTATATAGCTATTACCAAATGCCACTTAACAACACAATCCATCATTCTATACATGCCATACGACAAAAGACTAATTTGAATATACCAAAATGAATCAAAATGAATTCTTTGATAGTGTGACTTCGAGCTCCGACTTTGAGTATCCCCGAGCTATTTCTGGCAAATCTACATGGAGAGGGAAAATGAGTGAGAGTAAGCACATAAAATGCTTAGTAAGTTGCATGAATAAAATAACAATAAATCATGAAACATCACTCAAGCAAATATCATAAATTTCATGTAATTTCTTACTCATTCTCATGGCTTACTCATTCATATACTTACTCATGCTTCTCATGCTGTAACTATCCTAACTATGTACTATCACATACCTGTACTTACTTGAATATAAACCTGCAACACTTAACATGAAACTTTAGCTTTTCTCTTGAAACTTAGCATCTTGAATACTTTTATCATTTAAGTATCTTTTAGAAATACCAAAGGATACCCGTAAGTTAATCTTATGAGATGATGCGAATGCCATGTCCCAGACACTGTCTTATATGGGATCACACATCGATGTCGATGCCATGTCCTAGACATGGTCTTATATGAGATCGTACTCTGATGCCGATGCCATGTCCCAAACATGGTCTTACATGGGACCTCATATCGGATGCCCATGCCATGTCCCAGACATCGTCTGATAGGGGATCCTTATCTCCTCTTGGTGCTGAACCCCTGTCCCAGACATCGTCTTATACGAGACCTCACGTTCGATGCCCATGCCATGTCCTAGACATGGTCTTACAGGGGATCACATCTTGATGGCAATGCCATGTCCTAGACATGGTCTTACGTGGGATCTCAGTTCAGTGTCGATGCTATGTCCCAGACATGGTCTTATACGGGACCTACAATACTCATGATATGATTACGGTATCCTATGTATATATTAAACTTGCACGTAATTTCTCTTTTCATGGTTTCTCCATCTCTTGGTAGAAATTCACATCAATAATTTCATGAATCTCATGCATTTTCTCAACAATCAATATCATGGAAATTTAACATAACTCATACAAGAGCATTTACATGTTTTCATGGGATTCCACAATTTCATAAAAGTCATAATAATGGATTTACAAAACGTATGAGCTAAATTATTACATACAAATTACCTCAGGTCCAAAATGTGTGGGGGATGCTCGGTTTAGTCGACAACTTTACTTTTTCCCCAGTTTTGGTCCGGGCTTCGCATCTCTTGATCTAAAATGATAAATTTAACTTACTTACCACCCACATTGACCAAATAGCTCATAATTGACACTTGGGTAAATTTTACAATTTTGTGCCTAAACTTTTGCATAATTGCAAAATAGTCCCTATGCTTGTATAATGGAATCTATTTATTCTCTTGGCTACCCAAGCCTAGCTGACACTTACTAGTGCCCATAAAAGCCCACATTGCTCATAATTTAATATTTTTACTACACATTTTCATACTTTACAAATTGGTGTCTATTAGGGACTTCCATGCAAAATCACCTAAAGAAAGGTGTTTACTACACTTTAACCCTTCATTTTCTACTACTAGACATCAAATTACTTGCATGTCATGCATGGGTATATTTTTGAATATGAACCCTAGCTTAAATTAGTTGTAACAGCTCTATTCCGACCCTAGTCGGGAAGTGGTTTCGAAACCACTAAACCGAGTCGCGAAAATAAGTAAATGTTGAATCTTAGGATTTTTATGTGTGTGATCTTGCATGTGTAAAAATTGTATGCTTAATTATGTCATTAGTAGGTGGAATTTCGATTAAGGACTTATGTGCTAAAATCTAATAATAGGATGGGAAGAAAAAGAATGACTAATTAATGCATGAGTTATAAAAGAAGGATTTGCATGTCAATTTGACAAATTTTGAGATAGTGCACGGCAATGATTCATTTTGGCATGTGGTGATTTGTTTATGTTAGTTAAATAATAAAAATAAAGGGATTTAATGAAAGGTTGTCATAAAATAAAAATTATAATAATAATTTAGGGTGGAAAGAACAAAGTGTTCTTCTTGTTCCTCTTGTTGGCCGAAACTAAGGAAGAAAATAGGAGAAGAAAGTTCACACCATTCGGCTAGGAAGTACATTGAAATAGGTATGTTTTTTTTGATGATTTTCTTTGATTTCTATGGAATTAAGCTGGTTATGAGACTCTTTACTATGCACATTATTGAATTCTTTGAGCTTTGGGAGTTTAAAGCTTTCGGCCATGGTTATTTTGCTAAGGGCTGTATTGTTGGAGCTATGAACTTATAAGTACCTATTAAATAAATCTTATGGTGTTACTTTCATATAGGATTGAGTTGAATTTAGAAATTTTGGTTAGAATGAAATGCCGAACTTTAGGGGTATTCGGCTAAGGGTGTTTTGTGAGTTTTGTTTGACATTTTGGTTCCTAGCATGATAGGTGGTCTAATTAGTTGAGGAATTGGTAATAATAGGTGTTAAATGAATGATGTGAGCTTCTCATTTTGTTTTGACCGAACCATTTGTAAATTTTGGGAATGAAGCACATTAGTTTCGGCTAGGATAGTGAAATGTCAAAATGGAGAGTATGATGTCTCGAATTAATAATGCATGAAAGGTGAGGTTGGAACTAGTTAATGTTTAATAATGTGGAATAAGGGGTAATTGGCCTATATGTTTATATGCGTGTGTGTGCTTAGTTACAGAATGGGACTAAAACAAATTGATAAGTGAGTTAAATGTGCATAATTGTGGGTTATACTTTTATGGGGATATGGTCGAATGTGAATAAAAGGAATTTACCTTGAGAGTTCGATTTCAAATATATCATATCTTAGTAAGAACACATGTACTTTTGATTGTATTTCCAACATGAATGAAGTGCCATAGTGATGTGTACACTTGTGCACTTGAATGTATATAAATTTGCACATAATTGTTAAACAAAAAAAAAGGGATGTGGTTTTGTGAGCTTGTGATGAATTGCCGATCACATGTGTATGTGAATTTCTTTGAGAATTAAGCATAATTCGAGTTAAGTAACTAAAAAAGGCATTGAATTGGTTTATTTGTTTAATTTGCTAAGATCACAAGGAGCAAAGTAAGGACAAAGGAAAGGCAAAGGTGGTTGAATAGCTAGTCAAAGTTGTTCTTCCTAAAGGAGGTAAGTCTTTAAGCAATTGAATTTTTGCTCGATATTATATGCAAATATAACTTACGAAATTGCTAAGTACATACGGTTATGTGTTGCTACAATTGCCGAATAGACAGGGTGAGTTCCATGATTTTATTATATCTTCTAGATGTGATTTTGATGTATGGGATTGAGCTTAAAATATAAGGGAAGCTTGGCACTAAGTGTGCGTATTATTACAGCACTATGTGTGCAAAGGAGTAAGGCACTATGTGTGTGATTGCGGAAAGGCACTGTGTGTGCGAAATTGTTAACCGAGCACTATGTGTGCGATATCGGTCCTTTGGCACTGTGTGTGCGGAATGAGCATATGAGCATAAACTCTTTGAGGTACGAATGAGGCAAGTGTAAGTAATGCAATATACATGACACTTGAAATTATGTTAGATGTTGAAGTTAGAAGCATATGATTAGTTAAAGTGTGACTTGATAATGGACAAAAAGGCTACAAATTAGTTGTTGGAGCCTCAAATGGGAAAGGAGTAATGAGTAAGTTTATAAATGTTAATCGAGTATGATTTTGTATATAATTATATGTATGCATATACTTTTCTAATGTTCTCTAATCATTGCTCAAACATTTACTTTATCAGTTTTAAAACCTTTCTACCCAAATGATTGTTTCGTTCTATTGCTTAAGGCTTACTGAGTAATCGGCTCATTTCGGGTGTTCATCCATTTTGTTTTTAGATTAAGGTTTTGCGTTGAAGCTCGGAGCTGATCATTTGACGTCATCACACCTATCAATCCTTTTGGTACCGTTTAGAAATTCTTTTTGGGTATAAATGGCATGTAATAGCTATACTTAAATTTGTGTTCTTATGGTTTTGAACCTTTGTATATATTGCCATGAGAATGCGGCAAGTATATGGTGAGAACATAAGTATTATATAAACATAGCTCATCTATACTTATATGCGTACCTTACATTATTTTGTAACAGTTTATGTTTTACATTCCGGTGCGGAATTATGCCTTGCTGAATGAACATCCTTATCATATTTGGTTGGGGTTGAACCGTCTATGAATGCTTGCGTTTAGTAACGTGGATTTTTTTTAACAAAATTTTAGCTTATAAATTCATAGGATATTCGGTTAGGGAAGGAACATCTCCACCCTTGTGGATTGAATGATTTTAGCAAGCCATACAAATGCATGTGTAGATTTCGATCGAAACCTTTGTAATGTGGGCTTTTAAAAAAAAAAAAAAAGAAGAACTAATCTAGTATGTGTTAAGTTCCTTAGTAGGTATACATTATGTATGTTTTTAGTGATGAAAGGTATAGAATAAGTTGAGTTATCGAATAAGTACCTAGATCTCGGGATAGACACTTCTTTGTGTAATTAACGTAAATCAGTTTCTCCGTGTGCTCGTTAATGTGTGATCTGTCTGGTCTGTCTTCTGGTCTGAGATACTCTGTAACCCTAATCCGGCGTCGGATAGGGGTTAGGGGTGTTACAATTTTATAAACCACTTCCCGACTAGGGTCGGAATAGGGCTATTACATTAGTGGTAGAAATATCTAGATTAAGCTACAAGGATTTCAAAAATACGAAAAGCTTGAAAAACGAGGCATGGAGTCACTTACTTAGAGCCTGAAATTAAAGGAAACCCTAGCTATTAAGTCGCTTGTATTTTTGGCAAAACTAGGTGGAAGATGATACCATTTTTTCTTTGTTTTTCCCTTTTTATTACTTAACTTTATTAAATGACCAAAATGACCTTAGGTATTTTCTTTTATATTTTTCCCTTCAATGGGTATTTTTGTCCATCCTTAAAGCTTCTAAAAACTCAATTTTGAAATTTTTTGCAATTTATTCCTAAAGGACAAATTAATCATTTTTTCATTAAATTTCCTTTATGAAATTTTCTCATTGTCATGTAAGTATACCATAAACTCAAAAATAATCAGGAAATAAAATTTTCTACCTCAAATTCAAGGTATCGAAAACACTACTCTGACTAGGCCCTAATTTGGGCTATTACAATTCTCCCCATTAGGGATTTTCGTCCCTGAAAATCTTACCTGTAAACAAGTTGGGATATTGGTTCCTCATGGTTTCCTCAAGTTCCCATGTTGCCTCATGTACCCCATGTCTTTGCCATAGCACTTTCACAATCGCTATACTTTTATTTCTTAACTGCTTCACCTCTCGAGCTAAAATCTTAACCGGTTCTTCCTTATATGTCATGTCCAATTGTATCTCGTTTTCTACCAGGGTAATCACATATGAAGGGTCCGATCGATAACGTCGTAGTATGGAAACATGGAATACATCATGAATCTTTTCCAATTTAGGCGATAAAGCTAGCCGATAGGCTACCAGGCCTATCCTCTCGGTAATCTCATAGGATCCAATAAAGCATGGACTCAATTTGCCCTTTCAGCCAAACCTTAGAACTTTTCTCCATGAAGAGAATTTCAAGAACACTTTGTCACTGACTCAGAACTCTATCTCTTTTCATTTCAAATTGGCATATGACTTTTGTTTATCGGAATCAGCTTTCAAGCAGTTGTGAATCACTTTTACTTTCTCTTTTGTTTCCTTGACTAGATCAACCCCATGAATCTGATTTCCATTGAGTTTTGTCCAATACAAAGGCGTTCTACACTTACGCCCATATAAAGCCTCATAAGGCGCCATTTTCAAACTCGACTGAAAACTGTTGTTGTATGCAAATTCAACCAATGGTAAGTACTTTTCCCAACTAGCTAAGAATTTCAACACGCAACATCTAAGCATGTCCTCAAGCACTTGTATCACTCTTTCCGATTGACCATTAGTCTGTGGGTGAAAAGCGGTACTGAAATTTAGCTTGGTGCCCAAAGCTTTTTGTAACTTCCTCCAAAATCATGACATGAATCTCAGATCTTTCTCTGAAATGATCGACAATGGTATTCGGTGTAATCTCACAATCTCTGAAATATACAAGTCGGTTAACTTATTGAGTGAATAATCCATAGGAACAAGTATAAAATGGGTCGACTTTGTAAGCTTATCAATCACAACCCAAATAGAGTCTTTCTTTTTCAGAGTCATCGGTAAACCCGTTATGAAGTCCATGGTGACACAGTCCTATTTCCTCTCAGGAACCATGATAGGTTGTAGTAAACCAGAGGGCACTTGGTGCCCCACCTTCACTTGTTGAGAAATCAAGCATTTCGTTACATACTCGGAGATATCTATTTTCATGCTCGGCCACCAATACCATTTCTTCAAATCGTTATACATCTTAGTACAATCGAGGTGAACAGACATACAGCTACTATATGCCTCACATACAATTCTCTGAATAAGCTCATCATCTATTGGTACACAAAGTCGATCTCAAAATTTTAAATAACCATCTAAATCAATCCAGAAGTCTGAATCGATAATTGACTTGCATTGAGCTTTCTTAAATTGTAACTTTTTGTCTTTTAGCTGTGCTTCACCAATTTCTTAGATAAACATTGGTCTAACTCTCATCTCTACCAAAATTGTACCATCATCAGTTAGGGATAACTGCGTGTTCATGGCCCTCAAAACAAAAAGGGACTTTCGACTTAAAGCGTCCGCAACAACAATTCCCTGGATGATGGTCAATGACCAACTCATAATCCTTTAGTAACTCGAGCCATCGTCATTGCCATAAATTCAAGTCTTTATGTGACATCAAGTACTTAAGACTATTCTGGTCTGTGAACACTCGGCATTGCTCACTGTACAAATGGTGCCTCCATATCTTTAGTGCAAACACTATAGTAACCAACTCCAAATCATGAGTCGGATAATTCTTTTCATGGGGCTTCAATTGTCTTGACGCATAGGCAATCACTTTGCCTTCTTGTATAAGCACATAGCGCAATCTGTTTAGCGAAGCATTGTTGTAGACCACAAACTCTTTTCTTGGTTTGGGCTGCACTAAAATAGGAGCTTCAGTCAATAACATCTTTAACCTCTCAAAACTTTATTGGCACTTTTTGTTTCACTCGAACTGAACATATTTTTGTAACAATCTCATCATAAGAGTGGTGATCATAGAAAATCCCTTAACAAATTTTTGATAATAACCGACCAGACCCAAGAAGCTTCTGACTTCGGATACATTCCTCAGCGGTTTCCAATCAACAATCATAGAAATTTTACTTGGGTCTACTCTTATGCTATCATCCGAAACAATGTGACCCAAAAATCTGACTTCTTTAAGTCAAAATTCATTTTTACTGAACTTGGAATAAAGGTATTTATCTCACAAAGTCTGTAATACTGTCCTTAAATGCTTGGCATGCTCATCCTCATTACGAGAATAAATAAGGATATTGTCAATAAAAACTACCACAAACTTATCTAGGTATGGCTGAAAAATACGGTTCATTAAGTCTATAAATACTGTCGGGGCATTGGTCAAACCAAAGGACATGACAAGAAACTCATAGTGACCATACCTTTTACGAAAAGCAGTCTTAGGCACATCGACCTCCTTAACTCTTAACTGGTAGTACCCGGACCTAAATCTATTTTGGGGAACAATGTGGCTCCCCTCAACTGATCAAATAAATCATTGATCTTTGGCAAAGGATATTTGTTCTTCATGGTTACCTTATTAAGCTATTGGTAATCGATACATAATCTCATCAAACCATCTTTCTTTTTCACAAATAATACGGGAGCATCCCTGTAACAGTCTGAATTAGGGCTTAGTCGAAATGATGGTTTTGAGACCATAAATTTGAAGTAGAAAATTTTATTTCCATGATTATTTATGAGTTAGAACATGCTTGTATAGTATTGAGAAACTTTCATGAAGAAAATTTTATGAAATAGGAGCTAAATTGTCCTTTAGGACTAAATTGCAAAAGATGCAAATTATGGGTTTATGGAAGGTTTAAGTACAAAATAGCATAAGAGAATATATTAGGGGTCCTTATTTCGTAATTAGACCAATTTTTGACATTATGGACAAAAATGCCCATGGAAGGGAAAAAATATTAAAGAATGGCCATAAGGGTATTTTGGTCATTTGGTAAAGTTAAGTAATAAAAAGGGAAAAATAAGCCAAAATGGTGTCCATTTTCTTCCTCCTTGTGCCGAAAATTGAAGGGTCTCCATTGCTAGGGTTTCTTTCATTTTCAAGCTCCAAGTAAGGGTCTCCAAGCCTCGTTTTTCATACTCTTCGTATTTTTGAAATCCTCATAGCTTAATCTAGCTATTTCTACCACTAATTTAATCTAGGGTTTATATTCAAAAACATAGCCATGCATGACATGCAAGTAAAATGTTGTCTAATGGTAGAAAATAAAGGTTTAAGGTGTAGTAAACATCTTTTTCTAAGTAATTTTGTATGAAAATCCCTAAAAAGGGAGTAAATTGCAAAGTATGCAAATGTGTAGTAAAAGTATGAAATTGTGAACAATGTGGGCTTGTATGGACACTAGTAAGTGTCGACTAGGCTTGGGTAGCCAATAAGATGGATACATTTCATTTTATGAGCCTAGAGACTATTTTCCAAATATGCAAAAATTTAAGGGTAAAATTGAAAATTTTACAAAAGTACCAGTTATGAATTATTTAGACAATGTGGGTACTAAGCAAATTAAAATTTACCATTTTAGATCAAGAAACATGAAGCCCAGGCCGAAATCGGGGAAAGAATAAAATCGAGGACTAAACCAAACAATTTCCCACATTTTGGACTCGAGGTAAGTTGTGTGTGATAATTTAGCATATATGTTATGTAAATTTCATTATGATGATTTTTCTATGAAATTATGATACTTCATGAAGATATGTATATTATCTTATATGAATTATGCATAAGTTTCATGATGATGATTATAGGAGATAATGTATGAATTATGAATGAGATTTATGGCATCAAATTGTTAAAGCAATGTATGATGTTCATGAAGTTAATTGTATGAAATTCTACTAAGAAATGATGAAAACATGAAAAGAGAAGTTATGCAAGCTTAAATGACAGGAAGAATACCATAATCTTGTCATGAGTATTATAGGTCCCGTATAAGACGATGTTGGGGACATGGTAGCGGCACCAAATTGAGATCCCACGTAAGACCATGTTTGGGACATGGCAATGGCATCGAAATGTGATCCTCTGTAAGACCATGTCTGGGACATGGCATGAGCATCCAAGATTAGGTCCCATGTAAGACCATGTATGGGACATGGCTTTGGCACCGAGAAATGATAGTATCTCCTATAAGACCACGTTTGGGACACGGCTTGGACATCCATTATGAGATTCCATGTAAGAACATGTCTGGGACATGGCAACGACATCAAAATATGATTTCGTATAAGACCATGCTTGGGACATGGCATTGACATCAGCATGTAATCCCATATAAGACCATGCCTGGGGCATGGCGTTGGCATCATTTCATCAGATTGATTTACGAGTATCCTTCAGTGTTATAAGAGTCATAAAGATAAGTATTTGTGTTGACAAAACTTAAAGAGAAAGACTAAGTTTATATTGAGTGTTGCAGGTTTATGTATACAGTAAGTATGTGAATAAGTAAGGAAGTCTATAATATTTCATTTTTCAGAATGTTTAATGGGGTTTTAGTGTCATGATTTCATTTGCTATCATATTCATGCAACTTACTAAGCATTTTATATGCTTACTCCTTTTATTCCCTTTCCATGTAGATTTGCCAATCTATTCGAGATCATTTGAAGTCGAAGCTTGTAGTCACACTATCAAGCTAACTATTTTGGGTATAGTAAGTAGCCTCTTTATTGTATGGCATGTATAGGAGGTTGGTTATTTTGGAAATTGTAAATTTAATGGCTATATATGTTGGCCACTGTTATGCTTGGGTCAAGTTGTAATGGCCTTTAGATTTGGCCTAATATTATTTTCTAAATCCTTGTAAAATGATGGTTGATTCTCTTGAATAGAATGCTATAAAGTATTATTTTTAAGTCAGTATGTATTGGAGTTGTATTGGTTATGTTTCAAGTTGGCATAAAGGCTTGGAAAATAGCCTAATGTTGTACACATGGTTGGGCACACGAGCGTGTGCCTAGGCCGTGTGTGACACACGGGTAGCCCACGGGCATGCGAGTAAGTTGTGTGTCCCCTACACCTTTCATTTTGAAAATAAAATCAAATAAATTACCATACGGGCTAGTGGCACGGCCGTGTGTCTTGGTCATGGGAATGGCACGACCACCACACGGTCGTATAGTGTGGTCGTGAGGAAAAAAAGGATGCTCCTTATGGCCCCACGAGGTCATGACATGGGCGTGTCTAGGCCGTGTGAGGGAGACGGACGTGCCCTATATCCACACGGGCGTGTGACCTTGTTTTAGATGAAAATTTTTTTAGTGTTTGAAAGTTCACGGATCGATTCCAAAACATTTCTAATGTATGTTTAGGGCCCCAAGGTCCCATGATCGAATTATTAAAATGTTGAATGAGAAGTTTTAAAAAGAAAAGAAATTCTATGATTCGATTTCACGAGATTAAGTATGCTCAAGTACAGTAATGCCTCGTACCCCATCCCGGCGTTGGACTCGGGTAAGGGGTGTTACAACCCCACGAAGAATGACTAGGTCTTGCAAAGCCTTTGTCTGTCAACTCTTGTAACTGAGTCTTTAGTTCCTTTAGCTTGGTTGGAACCATTCTAAAAGGAGCAATAGAAATGGGTGTAGTGTCCGGAACCAACTCTATACCAAACTCTACCTTTCTAATGGGAGGTAATCCAAGCAACTCTTCTAGAAATACATCATGATACTCGTGAACTACAAGTATTGATTCCATTCTCAATTCTGACTCTTTCGTATTCATCATAAAAGCGAGACAAGCTTTATACCCTTTCCTTAAACATTTCCAAGCAGCTAAGGAAGAAATTACTAGAGGCAAGTTCTTAGGTCCATCTGATTCAACTTGATGGGTATTACCATTTCCACATTTCAGTTCAATGTATTTTCTACCACATTTCACTACCACATCATGAGTGGTTAACCAATCCGTGCCGAGAACTACATCAAATTCATTGAATGGAAAAAGCATGAGGTTAGCTGGGAAGCAATGATCCCTAATCATCAAAGGGCAATCCCTACATATTTTGTTTACTAATGCACGCTTGCGTAGGGGATTAGATACTTTTATCACAAATTCTATGAATTCAACGGGCATACTCATGCTAGGAACTAATTCATGCAAATATACGAGTGGGTAGGTCCAGGGTCTATCAAAGCAATAACAGAAGTTTCATGAAGAAAATGTACCCATTGTAACATCGGGCGATGACGCCTCCTCGCAAATGCGAATGGCGTAAGTCCTCGCCGGGGCTCTACCCTCAGATCTCGCAGTTTGTTCCTTCAGCACACCCTTACTACTCACTCTTGTTCCCGGGTTTCTCTGAGGTCTACTCTAGAAGGAGCATAACCTGACCTTGCACTCTGATCCTTGTCTTTTTTTGCCATCTCGAGGCACTCTCTAATGAAGTGATCTGGAGAGCCACACTTGAAATAAACTCTCTTGTGAGCTCGACATTCGCTAAGGCGATGTCTACCGCAGTGAGGTCACTCAAGTCTATTTGGTCTAGTGTTACCCAACTCGTAACAAAGGTGGCCTAATCTTTAGAAGCTGAATACTGTTTGCTCATGCATTTACTGGAAAACCACGCTAAAGTAGCTGATTGTGCAAAAAGTTCCTTTGATTCCTTGGAAGAGGACTAAAATAACTTACTAAGCGGTCTCTTCCTCGAGTCACAAGACTCCATCTTAGCTTTCCTCCTTTCTTTGACCAACTCTTCAGCCTTACAAGCTCTATCTACTAGCACCACAAACTCTTTTATGTCAAGGATACAAACAATCATCTTGATGTCCTCGTTTAATCCATCCTCAAACCTTTTGCACAGGATGGCCTTAGTAGACACACATTCTTGAGTGTACTTGCTGAGTCTTACAAACTCCTGCTCATACTCGATTATGGTCATCCGACCTTGCTTCAGCTCTAGAAATTCTTTACGCTTTTGGTCAATAAACCAGGGACTGATATACTTCATGCGGAACTCCTCTTGGAAGAACTCCTAATTAACTTTTTCCCTTGGTACAACCGACATAAGGGTGTTCCACAAGTAATAGGTGGAACCTCACAAAAGAGACACCACACATTTCATGCACTCTTCAGGGGTACACGATAACTCATCAAATATGCTGATGGTATTTTCTAGCCAAAACTCAGCTCTTTCTGGGTTATCATCCTTAGTAGCCCAAAACTCTTCTGCCCATTGTTTCCTGATTCTATCAACTAGAGGCTTTTCTTACCTCACTACCTCTGTTATCTAAGGAGCTACTGGGGAAGATTGAGGGAATTAAGGGGATGAAGCTTCAGGTTGAGTGGCCGGGTTGATTTGAATGAACTCAGTGAACCACTCGTTCATCATTTGGAAGAAAGCTTCCCAAGCCTCTCCTCCTTGACTGACAGTAGCTGGCCTATGCTCAGTTCCAACTAGAACCATCCCTTCTGTAAGAGCTAGCGCATTACTTTCTACATCATCGGACATAGCTTGTTTGGGATCCATATACTATAATAAAACACATTTAAAACGTCAAGAGTCGTCACACTATCATTTCTCATAAATACATAAGTATGGCATGTATAGTTAGACTTGTACATGTGCTAGGCTAGTCCTAGAATCGACTAAACACTAGCTTTGATACCACTAATGTAACACCTTTTACACGAGTCTGGCTCCAGGATGGGGTACGAGGCATTACAGTACTTATTCATGCTTAAACATGAAAACTCGGGCTATAAAACTTCATTCCAATTTAAAATTTTTCATTCATTCTCTTCATAACCTTATCATAGGCCTAAGAGGCCCAAAACACGCATCAGTTGCATTTTGGAGTCAAACTGAGAACTTTTGGGCACCTAGAAATTTTTTACCTAAAATAGGGCCATATGCTTGTGTCCCAAGCCCGCGCTAAATGTTTTTTATTTTCAAGTTACAAGAGTTTTGACACAGTTTGGGCACACGCCCGTGTCTATGGCCCGTGTCCCTCACACAGCCTAGACACACCTGTGCCAACATCCCGTGGAGCATTCTGACTCAAACACTATAATCATCTAGGGTGCACACGGCCGAGGCACACGCCCATGTGGTCAGCCCGTGTTCTATATTGACTTAACTAAATTCGATACAGTGGACACACGGCCTATTAACATGCCTATAGTGGCTAATCGTGTGTCACACACGGCCTAGACACACGCCCGTGTGCCCAACTGTCTGGACAACTATAGGCCATTTTCCAAAACTTTTTGCCACCCTGAAACTGAACCAGAACAATACCAACTATAAACTCACAAATTAATATATCAACGTACACTAAAACATCCATCTTTGTGGCACTCACATACCAACATGCATAATATGAATTTCATCTTCATTTCATAATTATCACTCAGGCAATATTAGCCAATTTATATGGCTATTACCAAATGACACTTAACAACACAATTCATCATTCTATACATGCCATACGACAAAAGACTAATTTCAATATACCCAAATGAATCTTTTGATAGTGTGACTTCGAGCTCCAACTTTGAGTAATCCCTGAGCTATTTCTGGCAAATCTACATGGAGAGGGAAAATGAGAGAGTAAGCACATAAAATGCTTTGTAAGTTGCATGAATAAAATAGCAATAAATCATGAAACATCACTCAAGCAAATATCATAAATTTCACGTAATTTCTTACTCATTCTCATGGCTTACTCAATCATATACTTGCTCATGCTTCTCATGCTGTAACTATCCTAACTATGTACTTTCAAATACCCGTACTTACTCGAATATAAACCTACAACACTTGACATGAAACTTTAGCTTTTCTCTTGAAACTTATCATCTTGAATACTTTTCTCATTTAAGTTTCTTTTAGAAATACCGAAGGATACCCGTAAGTCAATCTTATGAGATGATGCCAATGCCATGTCCAAGACATGGTCTTACATGGGATCACACAACGATATCGATGCCATGTCCCAAACATGGTCTTACACGAGATTGTACTCTGATACCGATGCCATGTCCCAAACATGGTCTTTCACGGTATCTCATATCGGATGCCCAAGCCTTTTCCCACACATGGTCTTACAGGAGATCCTTATCTCCTCTTTGTGCCGAAGCCATGTCACAGACATGGTCTTATACGGGACCTCACCTTAAATGCCCATGCCATGTCCTAAACATGGTCTTACAAGGGATCACATCTCGATAACAATGCCATGTCCCAGACATAGTCTTACGTTGGATCTCAATTTAGTGCCGATGCCATGTCCTAGATATGGTCTTACACGGGACCTACAATACTCGTGATATGATTACGGTATCCTCTCTATCTGTTAAACTTGCACATTATTTCTCTTTTCATGATTTCACGATCTCTTGGTAGAATTTCACATCTATAATTTCATGAATCTCATGCATTTTCTCAACAATCTATATCATGGAAATTTAATATAACTCATACAAAAGCATTTACATGTCTTCATGGGATACCACAATTTCATAAAAGTTATAATAATGGATTTACATAACATATAAGCTAAATTATCACATAGAACATAGAACTTACCTCGGGTCCAAAATGTGGAGGGATGCTCGATTTAGTTGAGAACTTTACTTTTTCCCCAGTTTTGGTCTGGGCTTCGTGTCTCTTGATCTAAAATGATAAATTTAACCTACTTAGCACCCACATTGACCAAATAGCTATTGACACTTGGGAAAATTTTACAAATTTTCCCCTTAACTTTTGCATAATTGTAAAATAGTCCCTAAGCTCGTATAATGCAATGTATTTATTCTCTTGGCTACCCAAGCCTAGCCGACACTTACTAGTGCCCACAAAAGCCCACATTGCTCATAATTTTATATTTTTATTAGATATTTTCATACTTTACAATTTCGTCCCTATTAGGGACTTACATGCAAAATCATTGAAAGAAAGGTGTTTACTACACTTTAACCATTCATTTTCTACTACTAGACGTCAAATTACTTGCATGTCATGCATGGTTATATTTTTGAATATGAACGCTAGCTTAAATTAGTTGCGGAAATAGCTAGATTAAGCTACGAGGATTTCAAAAATACGAAGAGCTTGAAAAATGGGGCTTGGAGTAACTTACTCGGAGCCTAAAATTGAAGAAAACCCTAGCTATGGTGTCCCTTGAATTTTCAGCACAACTTTGAGTAAAATGATACCATTTTTGCTTTGTTTTTCCCTTTGTATTGCTTAACTTTACTAAATGACCAAAATGCCCTTAGGTCATTTCTTTGATATTTTTCCCTTCCATGGGTATTTTTGTCCATCATGCCTAAAATGAGTCTAATTTCCAAATAAGGACTCCTAATAATTATCCTAATGCTAAATCATCCGTTAAGCTTCTAGAAACTCAATTTTGTAATTTTTGTAATTTGGTCCTGAGGGACAAATTAATCACTTTTTCATAAAATTTCCTACGTGAAATTTTCTCAATATCATGTAAGTATACCATAAACGCAAAAATAATCATGAAATAAAATTTTTTACCTCATATTCATGGTCTCGAAACCACCATTCTGACTAGGCCCTAATTCGGGCTGTTACAAACAGGATGGCTAAAAGCCATAAGCAGGATGGCTAAAAGCCAAAATCAGGATGGCTACAAGCCATAATCAGGATGGCACAGAGCCATAATAAGGATGGCTAAAAGCCATGCACTTCCTCCATCAATAATCACCCATCCCCACGCAGGATGTCATGTCCTAAAATCATACGTGAATGAAGGATGTCACGCTCAATCATAGTCATATATAAATCATAGAGCAAATTAGACATACATAACATATGGGCATAACAATCTTTTCCCCCTACAGGGGTATTATGGCCATTTTACCCCACAGGGGTATTTCAGTCATTTTATCCTATGGGTGTATTTCGATCATTTTACCATACGGGGGTATTTTGGTCATGTTACCATACGTGGGTATTTCAATCATTTTACCATACGGGGTTATTTCAGTCATTTTACCCTATGAGGGTATTTCGGTCATTTTACCTTACGGGTGTATTTCGATCATTTTACCCTACGGGGTATTTCGCTCATTTTACCCTACGGGGGTATTTCGATCATTTTACCCTACAGGGGTATTTAGGTCATTTTACCCTACGGGTGTATTTTCGTCATTTTACCCAACAGGGGTATTTTGATCATTTTACCTTACGGGGTATTCCGGTCATTTTACCCTATGGGGGTATTCTGGTCATTTTACCCTACGAGGGTATTTCGGTCATTTTACCCTGCAAGGGTATTTCAGTCATTTTACCCTACGGGGGTATTTTGGTCATTTTATCCTACGAGGGTATTTCGGTCATTTTCATCAGAATGGGTCTAGACACACTTACTGGCCCATCAGAAGGTCCACAGTCGTCTCGGGCGACTCGTGGAACCTCAACAAACATAACAGTGTGAATGGGCTTAAACCCCATTATGTGGCCCATGTGGGCCTACACGCCCGTGTTGTAATATCCCGAATTAGGGCCTAATCAGAATAGTGGTTTCGTGACCACAAATTTGAGGTAGAAATAATTATTTTATAATTATTTTGAGGTTTATGATATGATTGCATGATTCTGTGAAAATTTCGTGAAGAAATTCTATGCGTAAAGTGTTTAATTTAAAATTAGGGACTAAATCGAATAAGTTGCAAAACTTGCATTCTAGAAGTTTCTAGTATGAAAATGTTTTGAAATATTAATTAGGAGGTCTTAAATAGTAATTTGGCCAATTTTAAGTTCATGGACAAAATTTGGACATGGATGGAATTTTTGAAAGTTTAGTAAGGAGGGGCATTTTGGTCATTTGGATATTAAAATGAAATAAAAAGGGAAAAATAACACAAAATTGATCATCTTCTTCATTACCACGAAATTTCAAGGGTTCTCCATAGCTAGGGTTTGTTTCAAGCTTCCAAGCTCCATAGTAAGTGATTCCAAGCCCCGTTTTTAATGTTCTTTATGTTTTCGTAGTCCCAGTAACTTGATTTAGCTTGTGCTAGCAATAATTCAAGCTAGGGTTCATATTTGGAAAAATACCCATAAGTGAAATTTGTTTATTTTGGTGTTTTATGATAGAATATGAGGTTTTAAATTATGTTAGACAATTTGTGCTACTCGGTTTTAAGTAAAAACGAACAAAACGGCTTAATCGGTAAAAGTACATATTGTTCATAAGTATGTGTTATAGTCGGAATTTGAGCTTGCTAATAGCAAATAAATGATCATCATGTCCTAAAACATAAGAATTTGAAATAAAATTTAATTTCCGAGCTTTGGGGCAAAAGTGTAAATATGTAAAAGTTTAGGGGCAAAATTTTAATTTTTCCAAAATTTGAATTTAGGACTATTTTGATGAATGTGAGTATTAAATAAGTTAAATGTGTTATTTTAGATCAAGAAAGACGTGGAATCAACCTTGTCGAGGAAAAGAAAAGATTGTGGACTAAATTGCAAAATTGCTATATTTTGTACCAAGGTAAGTTCATGTGTAAATAATGTAACATAATCGTTATTTTTAAGTTAATTGATGTTATTTATATGATATGCTGATTTTTATCATGAAATATATGCTTTGTGGTTATTATCGAATAATATGCAAATTATGTGTGCTACTTGTTAAATATAAATTGCTATCGAGTATTGGTTTCGGTATTCTGTGGAAGACGGCAAGGATATGTGATCGAGGAAAATCCCGTTTGAACCTTAGGAATAGATTAGGATACAAGTGACATGTCACTAGGATGGTTGAGCATCTGAGCTCGTTGAGTTGAGTCCGAGTTCACTTATGGATGCAAATGTCCGAACTCGTTGAGTTGAGTCCGAGTTCGTGAGATGTAACTAGGCATCCGAGCTCGTTGAGTTGAGTCCGAGTTCACTTATAGATGCAAACGCCCGTGTAACAGCCCCACGCCCGAGACCGTCACCGGAGTCGAGCTTGAGGTGTTACCGAACATAATTTATCATTTAAACAACTTTACATCATTTATTTTGATTTTCGGAATAAGCAATTTTTCTGCGTCATGGTCGCTAAAAAAATCATATCTCGAGTTACAAAACTTGAAATCAAGATCCGTTAATTTTCCCTGAATCTAGACTCAGACATATATCTACTAATTATTTTCTAAAATTTTTAGTTGGGCCAATTAGTACAGTTTATTAGTTAAAGTTACCCCTGTTTCAGGACTTGACTGCACTGACCTCTACTTACTACGAACCAATTTTCTCCCTGTAAAAAATTCATATAACTATACCGGTTATTTCTATTAAAATTAGATTCAATAAGGATTCTGAGAATATAAATTACACCTCCTAATTATTTTTTTACAATTTATAATGAATTTTAAAAGTTGGGACAGGGGATCCAGAAATCGCTCTGGCCCTGTTTCACTTAAACTCAAATATCTTATAACATATAACTCCTTTACCTATTTTGCTTCCTCCATTTGAAAGCAGGCACAATAATCTTCAATTTCATAGTTAATTCTTCACCTAATTCATTTTCTACTATTTTTTGTGATTTTTCAAACTCACGTCGTTGTTGCTGTAGTGTTCTGTTTTATGGCAAGTTTCATCTTTTTATGAATTCTCATGAACTATATAACATATTAAACTCACAAGGCATCCAACATTATCTAGGCTAGCCATACCAATTACTAAGCATTATCAAGCATTTTCTCAACCAAACCACAACCATATCACAAGATTATTTACACAATGTGAGTATTAAATAAGCCATACCAATGGATGCTATGTGAGACTAATATGTTATGTAGTTCATGAAAATTCATAAAAAGATGAAATTTGCCATAAAATAGAACATTATAGTAACAATAATGTGAGTTTGAAAAATCACTAAAAGTATTAGAAAGCGACTTATGTGATGAATTGAAAATGAAATTAAAGCTTATTATGTCTACTTTTATATGGAAGAAGCAAGACAGGTAAAGCAGTTATATGTGATGAGATATTTGAGTTTTAGTGAGACAGGGCCAGAGCGATTTCTGGATCCCCTGTTCCAAATTTGGGAATTCACCATAAATTGTACAAAAATAATTAGGAGGTATGCTTTATATTTTCAAAATTCTTATTAAGTCTAGTTTTAAGAGAAACAAACAGCATAGTCATATGAATTTTGTAGAGATAGAAAAGTGGTTCATAGTAAGCAGAGGTCAGTGCAGTCGAGTCTTGAAACAGGGGTAACTTTAACTAATAAACTACACTAATTGACCCAACCAAAAATTCTAGAAAAAAATTAGTATATAGATATATGACTCTAGTTTTATGGAAAATTTACGGATCTTGATTTAGAGTTTCTTAACTCGAGATATGATTTTTTTTTGTAATCTTAACGCAGGTAGATAGTATGCTGTGAATGTAGAATTAAATGTTTCAAGGTTCTTAAAATGGAAAATTATGTTCAGTAACACCTCAAGCTCGACTCCGGCGATGGTCTCGGGCGTGGGGGTGTTATATTTAGTGGTATCAGAGCAGGTTTAGTCGGTTCTCGGACTAACATGTTTTATGTACAACTTTTGCTATACATGCCATATGTATATATTATGATAGTGTGACGACTTCTGACCTTTTAAATGATTTTTTTTTATATAGTAAATGGATCCTGATCCAACTGTGGCCGATGATGTAGAAAGTAATGCACCAAGTCCGGCTGAAGGGGCGGTGCCGATTGAAAATCCACCTCCCACTATTGGTCAAGGAGGAGGAGAAAGGGGTCGAGAAGCCTTTCTCCAGATGATGAGTGATTGGTATACTGAGTTGATTCGTACGAACCCGAATGTACAACCTCCCCCACCTCCCCTAATTCCTCAACCTGTACCCCCGATGCCTTAGGGTGTGGATATGATGAAATTCCAAAGAACTCCAGTTGATAAAATTCGTAAGCTAGGGGCTGAAGAATTCAGAGCTAATGTAGATGATGATGTTGAGAAAGCAGAGTTCTGGCTTGAGAATTCTATCCGGGTATTTGATAAACTGTCTTGTACACCTGAAGAATGCTTGAAATGTGCTATATCTTTGTTGAGGGATTCAGCCTACAATTGGTGGAAGACATTGATTTCGGTAGTAACGAATGAGAGAGTAACCTGGGAATTCTTTCAAGAAGAGTTTCGGAAGAAATACATTAGTGAAAGATTTATTGACCAGAAGCGTAAAGAGTTTCTTGAGCTAAAGCAAGGCAATATGACAGTCACTGAATATGAAAGAGAGTTCGTCAGATTGAGCAAGTATGCCAGAGAATATTTTCCTACAGAGGCCAAAATGTGTAGGCAATTTGAAGATGGGCTCAATGAAGAAATTAAGATATTTGTTGGGATTCTTGAATTAAAAGAAATGGTGGTACTTGTAGATCGAGCTTGCAAGGCTGAAGAACTACTTAAAGAGAAGAAAAAAGAAGAATCTGAGACATAAAATTGGAAGAAAAGACCGATGGGCGGTGCACCCTCACAGCAACTCGGAAAACCAAGAAATATGAATCCTTATTCCCAAGTTTTAGCTGGACAGTCATATGGGAATTTTAAGAAGCAAAATGTGGGTCCTAAGTCCCAGACTACTTCGGCAGCCAATGTAGGGAACTCGAGATTTGTTAAGCCTGAGTGCTAGCGATGTGGCAGAAATCATTTTGGTCCGTGCAGAGCAAATGAATGCTTTCGATGTGGTTCTCTGGATCATTTTATTAGAGACTGCCCAGAGAGGATTGAAAAAGAAAAATTTCAGAGTACAAAAGCAGGTGGTGCGGATTCGAGGGGAAGGTATCCAAGAAAAGCTGGGAGTGAAGCAAGCAGCAAGAATGTAGCTAGAGATGCAGTAGTTAGATCTAAAGGAAGGGCTCCGGCTAGAACTTATGCTATTAAAGCGCGTGAAGATGCTTCATCACCTGATGTGATCACCGGTATATTTTCTCTCTATGATGTTAATGTTACTACTTTGATTGATCCCGGTTCTACTCATTCATATGTGTGCATGAAATTAGTGTCTAGTATGAAAATACCTGTTGAAAATACAGAATTTATGATTAAAGTGTCAAACCTGTTAGGTAAATGTGTTATAGTTGATAAAGTATGCAAGAAATGTCCTTTAGTGATTCGGGGTTATTACTTTCCGGCAGACTTGATGTTGTTGCCGTTTGATGAATTTGATGTTATTTTGGGTATGGATTGGTTGACATTGCATGATGCTATAGTGAATTGTAAATAGAAAGTTATTGAATTAAAGTGTGAAAATGGTGAAACTCTGCGAGTTGAATGAAATAAATCAGAGGCATTGTCTAGTGTGATTTCTTCAATGTCGGCTCAGAGATATTTGAGAAAGGGTTATGAAGCTTATTTAGCATATGTGTTGAATACAAAAGAAATTGAAAAGAAAGTGGAATTAGTGCTGATTGTGTGTGAGTTTGCAGATGTATTTCCAGAGGAATTGCCGGGTTTACCTCCAATCAGAGAAGTAGAATTTGGTATAGAGTTGATGCCGGGAACAGCTCCGATCTCGATTGCTCCGTACAGAATGGCACCAGCAGAGTTGAAAGAATTAAAGTCGTAGTTGCAAGAGTTGACTAACAAAGGCTTTGTGAGACCGAGTTTTTCACCTTGGGTGCTCCTGTATTGTTTGTGAAAAAGAAGGATGGTTCTATGAGATTGTGTGTAGACTACCGAAAATTAAACAGTGACAATAAAAAACAAGTATCCGTTGCCGAGAATTGATGATTTGTTTGATCAGCTGAAAGGAGCGACTTGGTTTTAAAAGATTGACTTGAGATCTGGGTACTACCAGCTGCGGGTAAAAGAGTCAGATGTGCCTAAAACTGCTTTTAGAACAAGGTATGGTCATTATGAATTTTTAGTTATGCCAGTTGGGTTGATAAATGCTCTTGCTGTGTTTATGGATTTGATGAATCGCATATTTCGACCATACTTGGACAAGTTTGTTATGGTATTTATAGATGATATTTTAATCTATTCAAAAGATAAGATCGAGCATGCCGAGCATTTGAAAATAGTTTTGCAGACTTTAAGAGATAAGCGGTTGTATGCCAAGTTTAGTAAAAGTGAATTTTAGCTTTGGAAAGTTGGATTTTTGGGTCATATTGTTTCAAGTGATGGTATACGGGTTGATCCCAGAAAAATTTCAGCTATTATTGATTGGAAACCACCAAAGAATGTAACCGAGATTAGAAGTTTCTTGGGGTTAGCTGGATATTATCGATGGTTTGTAAATGGATTTTCTATAATTACTGCTCCTATGACTAGATTACTCTGCAAGGATGTTAAATTTGAGTGGACGGAAGAATGTCAATGAAGTTTCAAAGAATTAAAAAAGTTATTAACAGAGGCACCAGTATTAGTACAGCCCGAGTCAGGTAAAGAATTTGTGGTATATAATGATGCTTCTCTAAATGGTTTGGGATGTGTACTGATGCAAGAAGGAAAGGTTCTAGCTTATGCTTCGAGGCAGTTAAAACCTCACGAGAGGAATTATCCAACTCATGATTTGGAATTAGCTGTGGTGGTGTTTGCTTTGAAGATTTGGCGACATTATCTATATGGAGAAAAGTGTCGAGTATATACTGACCACAAAAGTCTTAAATATTTGATGTCACAAAAAGACTTGAACTTGAGACAGCGAAAATGGTTGGAGTTATTGAAAGATTACAAGCTTGTGATTGACTACCATCCAGGGAAAGCAAATGTAGTTGTTGATGCTTTGAGCAAAAAGTGTTGTTTGCTTTGAGAGCTATGAACACTCAGTTGGAAATGTCAGATGATGGTTCGATTCTAGCTGAGTTGAAAGCAAGACCGATGTTTTTACAAGAAATTTGTGAAGCCTAGAAAAGCGATGGAGACTTGCAAGCTAAAAGAAAGCAATGCGAAGTTGATACAGAGTCAGATTTTAGAATCGATTCTAATGAGTGTTTGATGTTTAAGGATCAGATTTGTGTACTGAAGAACGAGGAATTGATTCAAAAGATCCTGCAAGAAGCACATAGTGGTTGTCTCTCGATTCATCAGGGCAGTACGAAAATGTATAATGACTTGAAGAAAATGTATTGGTGGAATGGAATGAAAAGGGATATATTGGTGGAAAGAAAATGTTGGCAAATTAAGACACAAGTAAGCTTGTGTTAAAGTGGCAAGGTGGCGCCACTTGAGAGACAAGGGAGTGGCATGTGGAAGCTATGCAAGAGCTAAGGTTCAAGTCTCATGGTAAGCAATGTGGTGTTTTATTTTTAATGCATGTGCAAGGCATGTGGTGGACTCCCAGTGAAACTCTGATGGGAAGAGTTTGAGGTGCTTATGGGATTGAATCAAAGAGGGATAAGGGGAGAAAATTTAGGGAATTTGAATTGAAAGCAAGTGATGGTCGAATATGGGGTTCTTGGGGAGCATTATCAGTTTTGGCCTATCAGTTTTGGTATATTCGGCAAGGGGGAGTTTAGGGGGCTAGTCGAATGCTTTTTGGGTCCTTCATGGGGTTTTAGTTTGGCATATTGGGTAGGTGTGTGCCGACTAGGTAAGTCTTTAGGGTTCTTTTTCTTTTCTCTTCTCCTCCCTTTGTTATAAAAGCCGAAACCGCAAGCACAAACCACTTGTGCCGATTTGTCCAGAACCAAACCCTCTTCTCTTCTCTTCTACTCTTTTCTCTTCTATTTTCTTCTCAAGCCGAATCCATCTCTTTTTTCTTCTCTTCTCCTTTCTTCTTCATCTCTTTTCCATTGATTGAAGTAACCCTATCCTTATGTCTCCTAGCCAATACCATAAAAGTCGAAACCCGAAGCTTGTGTTGCCGATTTCTTCATTGGCCGAATCTTTATTCTCCTTAGACCTTAATCTTCCAAAAACTGAAACTCACAACACTCTAAGCCTCTGTCGAGAAAAGCCGAAACCTCCCTACCCATAGTGAGTCAGGAACTGAGCCTCTAGATCTCTTGGTTTCGTTCCCTTTTAAGTTTTGATTAGATCTATACTAGATCTGGATTAGGAAGGGATTTTGGGACATTTCTCTGGCAAGTAGATCTTTGGCAACTATTTGAAACTCTTCTCATTCTTTACCTTATGATTCAAGAAAAGACAAAAACCCCTAACTACTTTGAGTGGCTGTCGTTTTGGACTAAGGGCTTCATTAGCTCTTTCTTTTGATTCTTTGTGTTTAGTGTGGATAGAAGGTGATCTAACAAGGAGCGTTGAAGGCTAGGACCATGGGACAATCTAGAGCTAGATCTAGTTATAGTTTCGGCAAAGGTAAGTACTCAAGGGCCTTAGATGATGTTGGCCGAATATGGTGATAGTTGTTACATTGGTTATCATTAGCTCATGGTCTAATATCATAGTGGATGATTGTAGGTTAATTGCGTGGGAGATCTTGTTGTGGTATATCAGAAATTAGGTGTGTAATCGACAACCACTAGTAAATTAGATCGGCAAAAGCTGAAATGCTGAAATGCTGAAATTCCAGCATTTCGAGGGCTTGCGAGTGTGCGAGCGCTTGTGGGTTGATTTGAATTGGTAAAATTGGTAATCGCAAATGGTAAGGATGATTGTGCGCATTTCTGTGCACGTTAGTGAATTTGGGCCTCGAAGGGGCGAATTTGGGCCCAATGGGCTTACGGGCCCATATGGGTGAAAATGAGCGGTAAGTGCATTTGGATAATCTGAGTAATAAATTTTCTAAAACAGATATAAAATTTGAGCTAGTGGGCCGTAATAGTTAGTGGACACCGTAGGGCCCATCAGGGATTTTAGGGCCCGATAACTCTAAGTTGATAAAATGCGCTGAATAAGTTATCTAGATGTCATTAAGACTGTTAACAAACTATGATGAGCAAAAAAACCCTAAAAACTGGTACATTTACCGAAATACCCCTTAAGGTGGAAAATTACTGTTTTACCCCTAGGTGTAAAAAGACTGTTTTACCCCTAGGGCTAAGATTGACTGTATTGCATGCTAAAATTATATATGTTCAATGTATGCCATGTCATACTATACTATTGCATGGGATTGGGTTTTGATGGAGGAAGTGCTAAGTGGCAATGCCACGTTTACTGTTAGGAGGTTTGCCTCGTTTTACTATTAGTGGCATGGCCACATTATCTGATTAAGCAGCTATGCTACGACTATGGTGTGTAGGGCTGGGTGGGTTGAGTTATTCCCCACATAGTGTGTAGGGCTGGTACAGGTGGTGTGTAGGGCTGGATTGGGCTGGGTTTTGTATTCATGCAAATACACTGTCTGTTACTGTAATGGGCCTAAGGCCCACACTGATTTCTGAATAGGGCTGAGGCCAAGTAAATACTGTTTACTGAATAAGGCTAAGGCCTAGTTAATACTGTATCTGGATAGGGCTTAGGCCCAGTTAAGCTTGAACTAATCTGGACTCTGGTTGGGTTTAGCTTACACAGTGAGTTTCCCAAACTCACCTCTTTCTTTTCATCCATGCAAGTGAGCCCCAACACTAGTGGACTTGGAGCTGGAGGGATTTGGAGTGGCCACGAGAACTGCATTTGGTTAAAATAATATCTTAAATTATTTATTTCAGTACTTTCAAATTTATTTTCTTTTGGGTTTTTAATTTGTAATAAGGCCGCTCTTTAAGTATTTTATTTTTATTTTTATTTTTTTATTTATTTAGTTGTAACTTGCTTAAAATGGATAGACTAATGCTGTGTGGGTTTTTATTCCAAATTAATCAGCGTTTTCAAAATATATCACACGTAACAACTAGATAACTTAACGACAAATAAGATCTTTTAAATAAATAAACTTTAATTGGTACTGGATAGGACTTTTATAAATTAAATGACTTATTTTCTTTCCAAACCCTTAAAAATGATTTTACAGTCACCCTAAATGTATATTTTAAAGAATGAGGTGTAATTCATCGTCCATGTGACACACCAGATTTGGCCATAACGTCTTGACTGGGTTTGGGGTGTCACATTTAGTGGCATTAGAGCCAAGTTACAACAACTCAGCTGTGGAATGGGTCCAAAAAGTTTTCTTGAAATTAAAGTTAGGCCCAAAAGGGTATTTTGAAAATTGGTTTTGGAAGATTTCTTAAGAAAACCCTTTTCAAATTGATTTTCTTCAAGATATACTTAAGGTTCTATTCTAAAAACAAAGTTTAGCTTTTTTCATAAAATTGGGCTTTCTGAAATCTAGTTTCTGAAGTGTGGCACACCGAATCCCCGGTACCAAGTTTGTAAGTATCTTTACTACACTGTACTGTACTGAAATGCTAATATACTATTGTAGATAGTATTGAGACTGTACTAAGATTCTGTAGTTAGGGTAATACTGAAACTGTAGAGACTGAAACAGTAGGAAAAACTGAAAACCCTAGGAGACTGAGACTGTAGCTAGGCTACGATTCTGCGAAAACAAACTCTGAAACACTATTTGTGCATAGGACATTTGTAACAAACACTAAAATATTGAGCTAATTCATAAAATTCTTAATCAAATAATTTGATATGAGTACGACGGTAGCTCGTGGACGAGGCCGTGGATGTGGCCGAGGTAGTGTACAAGCTGGATCTTCATCGTCAGCACATATGCCAGCTAGGGAAGCTCGAGCACCGCCAGCGACTGAGACTGGGTCGTATGATCAGGCTACAGGGGACGATGCTTTGTCCCAGGTGATGTTAAGGGTTCTAGAAAGGGTCGCTAGAACGAGTATTGGGACTGTGAATAAGGGATTTATTTCTGAGCGACTCCGGGCTAAAGGAGCGGAGATTTTTAGAGGCGTGTCTAGAGTAGCCCCAAATGTGGCTGAATACTGGTTAGAGGCCACAGAGCAGATCATGGATGATTTGGATTGCTCAGTGGAGCAGAAACTGAAGGGCGCAGTATCTCTGCTGTGAGACGAGGTGTACCAGTGGTGGATCACTGTGAGGGATAGTACCCCAGCTGAGAGGGTAACTTGGGAGCTATTTAAGACTGCTTTCAACGGGAAGTACGTCGGGACGAGCTATGTGGATGCTCAAAGGAAGGAATTTCTGAACCTGACTCAGGGTAACAAGTCTGTTGCTTAGTATGAGGACGAGTTCTTAAGGTTGAGCTGGTACGCTAGTGGGATAGTTGCTACTGAGTATGAACGTAGCATTCGATTTGAGGATGGCCTCAAGGATGAGTTTAGGGTGCTGATAGCTTCGCAGAGGGAGCGTGACTTTGCTGCCTTAGTGGAAAAAGGCTAAGGTAGCTGAGGATGTGAAACGAACTGAACGGTAGAACTGTGAGAAGGACCAAAATCAATTCAATAGGGATTCTAGACCCTCGGGTGCTGCAGGCAGAAATGTAAAAAGGGCTAAAGTGAACGAACCGGTTCGAGCAGTTCTGGTGAATGTGGTTAGACCGCAGGCTTCCGGGGATTGTGGTAGAGTACATCTGGGTGAGTGCTGGAAGCGTACTGGGGCTTGTTTTTTTTGTGGATCCATGGTTAAGGACTGTCCTCAAAGGCTACCTTAGACGCAAGCTGCTGAACAGAGGGTTGCGCAACCAGTGTGAGGTGGACGACAACCACCGAGGGGCCGTGGTCAAGGTAGGCATGGCAACGAGAATGGTCATGGACGTGGACCACTAGGCAGGGGTGCTGGAAATGCTGAGGCTCGTCAGCCAGCATTGGTGTATGCTACTCGTTGCCGAGAGGAGGGTGACACACCTGACGTCATAACTGGTACATTTTTTATTTCTAGCATGCCATACACTGCCTTGATAGATGTTGCTTCTACCCATTCATATGTTGCATGTGATATATCTGGGTCGTTGGATTTGCACTCTGAGGAAACTATGAGTGGGGTAATTGTGATAAGTCCACTGGGTCACTCAGTTAGGGTACACAAACTCTATAGAAATGTACCTTTAGAGACTCAACGTAGGATTTTTTCTGCGGACTTAATAGAGCTACCATTTGGAGAATGCGATCTCATCTTGGGAATGGACTGGCTTACTAAGCATAAGGCGACTCTGGATTGTGTTGTTAAATGGATGGTGTTAAAGACTATAGAGGATGAGGAGGTGATGGTTATAGGGGAGCGAAGGGACTACTTGTCCAATGTTGTTTAGACCTTGTGAGCTGAGAAGCTGATTCGCAAGGGTTGCGAGGCGTATTTGGCATATGTGAGCTAGTCAGATGCTGAGGGTTTGATTGTATGAGAGGTTAGAACTGTCAAGGAGTTTCAAGATGTCTTTCCTAGGGAGCATTCTGGATTGCCTCTGAATCACGAAGTTGAATTTGGAATCGACTTGTTGCTTGGAACGGCTCCGGTGTCCATCGCAGCTTACAAGATGGTACCAAATGAGCTAGTGGAGTTGAAGGCACAAATCCAAGAGTTGTTGGATTGGGGTTTTATTAGGTCGAGTGTGTCTCCATGGGGAGCACCAGTACTGTTAGTGAAGAAGGATTGGACGATGCGCATGTGCATCAATTATCACCAGTTGAACAAACTGACGATTAATAATAAGTACCTTCTGCTAAGGATTGATGATTTGTTTGACCAGTTAAAAGGAGCTTTGATATTTTCCAAGATCAATTTTCGACTTGGATATCATCAGTTAAGGGTCAAAGAGGTGGATATTCATAAGACAGCATTCAGAACTCGGTATGGTCACTACGTGTTTCTGGTGATGTTGTTTCGATTGAGGAATGCACCTGTAGCTTTCATGGATTTGATGAATCGGGTATTCCAACCTTGCTTCAATCGATTCGTGGTCCTCTTCATAGATGATATTCTGGTGTATTTGGTAACTGAGGAGAAGCATGATGAGCATCTCTGTATTGTTCTGCAAGCACTGAGGGAGAAACAACTGTATGCAAAATTTAGCAAGTGTGAATTTTTGTTGCGAGAAATGACATTTCTAAGTCACGTTGTTTCTGCTGAGAGGATTAGGGTGGATCCTCGAAAAATTGAGGTGGTTTTAGAGTGGAAGTCGCCGAGATCTGTAACAAAAATTTGGAGTTTTCTGGGTTTGGCAGGGTACTTTAGAAGGTTTGTGGAAGGATTTTTCTTGATTGCTGCACCATTAACAAAACTTCTAAGAAAAGGAGTACCATTTGTATGGACTGAGAAACAGCAAGAGGCTTTCAATAGGTTGAAGAAGGTTCAGACTAAGGCACCAGTATTGATTCAGCCGGAGTCTAGGAAGGATTTCACCATGTACAGTGATGCGTCGCATGTGGGTTTGGGTTGTGTGCTGATGCAAGAGGATAAGGTGGTCGCTTATGCATCGCGACAGCTTAAGTCTCATGAAGTGAACTACCCTACGCATAATCCGGAGTTGGCAGCGGTTATTTTTGCACTAAAGATTTGGAGTGCAACACCCTTAACCCCTGTCCGTCGCCGGAAGAGGGTTACAAGGTATTACCCAACTAAACACTACTTTCGGACATTAAAAAATAAACATATACAGTAAATCTTTATTCACCCTATAGTAGTGAATATCAAAGAAATTTAAAACATTTAAATTTTATTTAGCAATAAGGCAAGCCATTTTCGCATGGCTAGAATATAAATACAAACTCAAATATATCTTGATTCAATATGACGAGTTAAGTCTATACATGCCACCTTTCAAAGTTATAGACTTTAAAAGTACAAAAGACAGTTACGATAGTGTGGATGACTTTGAACTTGAATCCCCGAGCTTGTAGCTTTCAAACAAGATCTATAAAACAGAGTAACAAAGTCACTTGAAGTAAGCTTATTAGCTTAGTAAGTCTTAAGCAAACTAAACAACTTAACTTAATTAAACACATTAATTAAGTATAAATAATGTAATTATAACCTTATTTGGCCGAATAGGCCTAAACTCAATAGTACACATTTTCATTGACATCTCATTTGTTTAGAATCTGAAATCACGGAGTCACATCATCAAATATCAACATGTCAATAATTTATTTAACTCATTAGAGTTAATTTAAGGCACCATAAAAAAAACTATAATTTCAATGATCGAATCACATAGGTAACACATATACATCTATCTATATAAATTCCACAGAGGCCAAATTCATAGATATACGACTATTTCTCATATGCATTGCATAATTAAGTTTTATATACCTGAACAACTTAATTTAGTGAACGAATTCGGATACCGTACAGCACGAGCTTCATAATTTTAGTCTCTTTAATAGCTCACCAACATTCAATCTGCTAGGTATAACCCGAGCTTATCACTGGCACAAGCCTGTTGGACTTTGAGCCCGACACTCATCATCAGCAATCATACTTGCTAGGCTAGAGGCCCGAATACTGCGGTATAATAATCATTTCACAAGGTTTCATACCCCTTCAAGCACCTACTTCTCATTTCCACTTACAATTCACATAATTTGAACATTAATATCATTCGCACCTAAACTCATTCCAATAGCTTTATTTTCACTTAATACTTCTCATTAACATATTTAAAACATATCATTATATATTTTATAACTTTCGAATACAAACTTTTAACATTAACCACAATTTCACTTCTTAACTTACTATTCGGTAATATAATCATAATACCCACTCCTTTCATTTGATATATAATTCAATATGATAATATGCAACTTATTTATAGATATCATTATGCCTTAAAAGGCCGAATACTATACTATACAATTACATGCTCATACTAGGTCTAGGTCCTCTTGATTTTCAATCTTATTTAATCACGTTCTAATTATACATATTATTCACTTCATAACATATATCATAATATTAAAGCAAGGCTTATGCGTATCTTATTATACTCTCTAAAATTATTTAACTTACGCAAAGCTTTCTTGTTCATTTTAACTCTTTTAACGCTCGTCAATATATATAATCTCGAAGCATTACACTTATCTAATAATAGTATCAAGTACATTATAGTTACTCTTAAGTTTCTAACAACTTTACTCAAGATACCTTTTTCACTAATGCATACGGTCTAATTCATTTATCAAAATACTTGTTTAATTCTTCACATTATCATATTCATTAATTTAATCAAACTAGCCACATTCGGCTTATGAGAACCAATCATCACTATTTCAGCACTTAGACTATTTGAATTCATCCTTCTTGCTATCAAATTTATTTAATCTTTAAGCATACTAAAGAAAAGTTCAAACACTCAAGAACTTACCTCGACTGCCATTGAATGATTACGAATCCACTATACCACCACTTTTGCCTTTCTTTTATCTGAATGTGTCTCTTGAGCTAAATTAAATAAATTCAACTAATCACTTTTCTATTATTTAAAACCACATTTGGTACTTTAAAAGAAAACATTGACAAGTCTCAAAACACAAACAACACTTATCAAAATCATGTGATTTACACACTTCACATGGCATTATTACGTTCATTAACCTTACTTTCATTCAATCACTCTTCTTTAACCGAATGCTTCTACACTTATATAATTATACTCTTAGACCGTAACATAACATCAAGTGTACATGCTGTTCCTATAGCCGAATATCACTTTCTAATTAATTAAAATCTTTTAATACTTAACACCACAAGTCCATTCGGCATTTGTTCATTCAACTCATATATATATATTTCATTGACAACCTATATATCTATAATTTATTCACATCCTTTTTCATGCTACATTTGTCATTTGCTCACATATACGTTAAAATTTTAACATTCAAACTTAATACAAAAAATCTCATAAAGCTGGTTATCAAACATATGAACATTAATCAATTCATCAACTCATTTGGTAATTTCACTCAAAATTTCTCTATTTTGTCCATATGGACCAAACCATATTAATGCTCTAAACAACACATATATCTTAAATTAACAACTCCTCAGTGCATATTATCACCAATTCAATTTCAAAGACACTAAAACACATTCCAACTTTCATATCATTATTTTAAAAAAATGCAAATACTATCCTAACGATTACCTAAATCCATACTAGGCTACTACCCACACACGGCAAGTCTCATTTTCATACTTCCAAGGATTAATCCACACTTTACAACAACAAAGCACTTCATCAACTCACTAATACACAAAACGGCACCCCTAGCTCACAAATACTTAATTTAACATCAATTTATTTAACAAATTTCTCAATTCAAAATTCGACAACTATGAGTAAGAACTTAAACAATTATAGCACAAGGACATTTTTAATTCAATCAAGGATGATCTCACATCTATAATTTACCAATGGAAATTTCATTCTATTTATCTCAATTTATTAACAAAACCAACCTTGAATGGATTTAGGCGATATTCAATCATTCATTAACAAAATTTATTCTCATAATAATTCATGCCCACATTCGGTCATTTATACAACTATTAAGCATACAATTATTAAATTCCAAATTTAAACACAAGTTTAACATTTTAAACTCAATGGTTGACACTTCATGAAGCCACCAAGACTCATCGATTTTTATTTCACACACACACGTTCAATTCTTCTATTAAACACTTAATTTTTTATTTTTATTTTTTTTCATAGCGCAATTTAACACTTAAGCATGAACTACTAACTTTTAGCACTATTTCACAATTGAAAACAAGCTACCAAATGCATCAATGCTCATCAATTTCATGGACTCAACCATGGGTTAACTACACAAGGTGTTAATCAACTCAATTACAAGAACAATTTGAAATAAAATAAAAATCACACAAACTCACCTTTGATTTATGCCATCACCATTGCCTAACGTATGAGCTTCTTTTCTTCCTTTTCTCTCTTCATGGTTTCGGCCAAGGTGAGAAGAAATAACATCTCCCTTTGTTTTTGTCACCATCTTTGATTATAATATGTTTTCTTATTATAAAACTTTTATATTAAAACATATTATAAAACACTTACTTATTATTTTATTAATAAAACAAAATGTATCAAAGTCATTCAATCACCATCATGTCGTCCACTACTAAAATAATAGGGAATTTGACATGCAAATCCTCATGTTTCAAGCCATGTAATATTTGGCCACTACAATTTGACCTAACACATTTTCAAAGTTTCTCACATAAGTCCTTCTTAATTAATTCCTCATTCAAATGACAAAATTCAAGCATGAAATTTTCACACATGCATTTTTCACAAATAATAGGTATAGAATTTATCATTTAATTATTTTTGTGACTCGATTTTGTGGTCCCGAAACCACTTCCCGACTAGGGTCAAATTCGAGCTGTTATATGGAGACACTACCTGTATGGGGAAAAGTGTATTATATACACAGACCATAAGAGTCTCAAGTATTTGTTGACTCAGAAGGCATTGAACCTTAGGCAATGAAGATGGATAGAGTTGCTTAAGGATTACAACTGTTCTATTGAGTATCACCCAGGCAAGGCAAATATAGTGGCTGATGCACTGAGTCAAAGGGTTGTAACTGAGTTGAGAGCAATTTTTGCTCGTTTGAGTCTTTATGACAGTGGTAGCTTGTTAGCGAAATTACAAGTGAGACCAACTTGGATTGAGCAGATTAAGGAGAAATAGTTAGAGGATGAGTCTTTAGTTCCTCGATTTCATCAAGCTGAGGATGATGAGACTTCTGATTTTGGAATGAATAGTGAAGGAGTTCTGTGCATTTGAGGAAGAGTTTGCATTCCGAAGGACACTGACTTGAGGCAGTAAATTTTGAGAGAAGCTCATGGCAGTCCTTGTGCCATGCACCTTGGAGGAAATAAGTTGTATCGAGATTTGCGAGAGTTGTACTCGTGGCCTGGACTTATGCGTGAAGTAACAAAATTCGTGGGTAAATGTCTGACATGCCAGCAAGTGAAAGCTGAGCATCAACTACCTTCTGGACTTCTGTAGCCGGTCAAGATTCCACTTTGGAAGTGGGAGAGGGTAACCATGGATTTTGTGAGTGGGCTACCCTTGACACCTACCAAGAAAGACTCGGTTTGGGTGATTGTGGATAGTTTAACCAAATCTGCTCATTTCATACCTGTCCAAACCAACTACTCACTTCAAAGGTTGGCCAAGTATGTGGCGGAGATAGTGCGACTTCATGTAGTGCCAGTTTTGATTATTTTTGATTGGGATCCTAGGTTTACATCTCGATTTTGGCAAAAGTTGCATGAGGCGTTTGGGTCGTGATTGGATTTCAGCACTGCTTGTCACCTTCAGACAGATGGACAGTCAAAAAGGGTTATTTAGGTATTGGAGGACATGTTGAGGGGTTGTGTTATCGACTTTCTAGGTAGTTGGGAGGATTACTTGCCATTAGCAGAGTTTACTTATAATAACAGCTATCAGGTAAGTATTCAAATGGCTCTATATGAGGCGCTATATGGGCGAAGGTGTCGTACGCCTACCCGTTGGATAGAATTGGGAGAACATTAGGTTCTTGGGCCAAAGTTCGTGGCACATGCTGAAGACAAGGTTAAGTTGATCAGAGATCGGTTAAAGGAAGCATCTGATAGATAGAAATCTTATGTCGACTTAAAGCGTAAGGAAATTGAGTACTTAGTAAGAAATATGGTTTTCTTAAAGGTCTCACCTTGGAATAAGATACTAAGGTTTGGTAAGAAAGGCAAGTTGAGTCTGCGGTTTATCGGGCCTTATTGAGTTCTTAAGCGGGTAGGGCTGGTAGCTTACCAGCTGGAATTACCACCAGAGTTAGACCGAATTCATGACGTTTTTCATGTCTCCATGTTGAGACGGTATTGATCTGATCCTTCTCATGTCGTACTAGTGGAAGAAATTAATGTGAAAACTGACTTGAATTTTGAAGAAGAGCCTGTACAAATTCTGGATCGAGATGTCAAAGTACTAAGAAAGAAGTCAGCTCCTTTGGTGAAAGTGCTTTGGCACAATCATGGCAGAGAAATAGCTACGTGTGAGCCAGAAGAGCTGATGCGTCAACAATACCCTCACCTATTTGGAGCAAGTAAATTTCGAGGCTGAAATTTTTTTAAGGGGGTAGAGTTATAACGCCTTAATTTTCAGGATTTTTGGGATTTTGCATAAATTTAATTTTTTACTTGTCTGGATGTATTAATTTATGCTTTGAGTATGTTAGTGGGCCTTTAGAAGGCCCAAGCTTAAGTTAAAACCCGATAGAATTTTAAAATTAAGACTTAAGGGAGAATGGGCTCTCACTAAGTGGGATTTTAAGAAAATGTTGGCAAATTAAGACACAAGTAAGCTTTTGTTAAAGTGGTAAGGTGGCGCCACTTGAGAGACAAGGGAGTGGCATGTGGAAGCTATACAAGAACTAAAGTTCAAGTCTCATGGTAAGCAATGTGGTGTTTTCTTTTTAATGCATGTGTAAGGCATGTGGTGGACTTCAAGTGAAACTCTGATGGGAAGAGTTTGAGGTGCTCATGGGATTGAATCAAGGAGGGATAAGGGGAGAAAATTTAGGGAATTTGAATTGAAAGTAAGTGATGGCCGAATATGGGGTTCTTGGGGAGCATTATCAGTTTTGGCCTATCAGTTTTGGCATATTCGGCAAGGGGGAGTTTAGAGGTCTAGCCGAATGCTTTTTGGGTCCTTCTTGGGGTTTTAGTTCGGCATATTGGGTAGGTGTGTGCCGACTAGGTAAGTCTTTAGGGTTCTTTTTCTTTTCTCTTCTCCTCCCATTGTTGTAGAAACTGAAACCACAAGCACAAACCACTTGTGTTGATTTGTCTAGAACCACACCCTCTTCTCTTCTTTTTTCTTCTTTTCTCTTCTATTTTCATCTCAAGCCGAATCCATCTCTTCTTTCTTCTCTTCTCCTTTCTTCTTCATCTATTTTCCATCGATTGAAGTAACCTTATCCTCAAGCCTCCTAGCCGATACCATAAAAGCCGAAACCCGAAGCTTGTGTTATCGATTTCTTCCTTGGCTAAATCTTCATTCTCCTTAGACCTTAATCTTCCAAAAATTGAAACTCAAAACACTCTAAGCCTCAGTCGACAACAGCTAAAACCTCCCTACCCATAGTGATTTGGGAACTGAGCCTCTAGAATTCTTAGTTTCGTTCTCTTTTAAGTTTTAATTAGATCTATACCAGATCTGGAATAGGAAGGGATTTTGTGATGTTTCTTTGGCAAGTAGATCTTTGGTAAGTATTTGAAACTCTTCTCACTCTTTACCTTGTGATTCAAGAAAAGCCGAAAACCCTTAACTACTTAGGGTGGCTATCGTTTTGGACTAAGGGCTTAATTAGCCTCTTTCTTTCAATTCTTTATGTTTAGTGTGGATAGAAGGCGATCTAACAATAAGCGTTTGAGGCTAGGACGGTGGGATAATCTAGATCTACATCTAGTTATAGTTTCGGCAAAGGTAAGTACTCAAGGGCCTTAGATGATGTTGGCCGAATATGGTGATAGTTGTTACATTGGTTATCATTGGTTCATGGTCTAATATCATAGTGGATGATTTTAGGTTAATTGCGTGGGAGATCTTTTCGTAGTATATCACAAATTAGGTGTGTAATCGACATCTACTAGTAGACTAGATCGGCAAAAGCCGAAAATCTGAAATGCCAAAATTTTGGCATTTCGAGGTCTTGCGAGTGTTCGAGCACTTGTGGGTCAGTTTGAATCTATAAAATCAGTAATTGTAGATAGTAAGAATGATGTGTGCGCATTTCTGTGCACGTTGGCGAATTTGGGCCCAATGGGCTTACGGGCCCATATGGGTGAAAACGAGCGGTAAGTGCATTCGGATAATCTGAGTAATAAAATTGCTAAAATAGACATAAAATTTTGGCTAGTGGGCCGTAATAGTTAGTGGACACCGCACGGCCCATTAGGGATTTTAGGGCCTGATAACACTAAGTTGATAAAATGGGCTGAATAAGTTATCTGGATGTCATTAAGACTGTTAACAAACTCTGATGAGCAAAAAAACCCTAAAAACTGGTAAATTTATTTAAATACCCCTTAATGGTGGAAAATTACTATTTTACCCATGGGTGCAAAAAGACCGTTTTATCCCTAGGGCTAAGATTGATTGTATTGCATGCTAAAATTATATCTGTTCACTGTATGCAATGTCATAATATACCATTGCATGGGATTGGGTTTTGATGGAGGCAGTGCTAAGTGGCAATGCCACGTTTATTGTTAGGGGCTTTGCCTCGTTTTACTGTTAGTGGCTTGGCCACGTTATCTAATTAAGCAGCTATGCTACGGCTGTGGTGTGTAGGGTTGGGTGGGTTGAGTTATTCCCCACATAGTGTGTAAGGCTAGTACGGGTGGTGTGTAGGGCTTGATTTGACTGGGTTTTGCATTCATACATATACACTGTTTTGTTACTGTAATGGGCCTAAGGCCCACACTGATTTCTAAATAGGGCTGAGGCTTAGTAAATACTATTTACTGAATAGGGCTAAGGCCCAGTTAATACTCTATCTGGATAGGGCTTAGGCCCAGTTAAGCTTGAACTGATCTGGACTCTGGTTGGGTTTAGCTTACACACTGAGTTTCCCAAACTCACCCCGTTATTTTCAACCATGCAGGTGAGCCCCAACCCTAGTGGACTTGGAGCTAGAGTGATTCGGAGTGGCCACGAGAACTGCATTTGGTTAAAATACTGTCTTAAATTATTTATTTAAGTACTTTCAAATTTATTTTCTTTTGGGTTTTTATTTTGTAATAAGGCCGCTCTTTAAGTATTTTACTTTTATTTTTATTTTTTTATTTATTTAATTATAACTTGCTTAAAATGGATAGACTAAGGCTGCGCGGGTTTTTATTCCAAATTAATCAACATTTTCAAAATATATCACATGCAACAACTAGATAACTTAACGACAAATAATATCTGTTAAAGAAATAAACTTTAATTGGTACTGGATAGGACTTTTATAAATTAAATGACTTGTTTTCTTTTCAAACCTATAAAAATGATTTTGCAGAGTCACCCTAAATGTATATTTTAAAGAATGAGGTGTAATTCATCATCCATGTAACACAGCAGATTTGGCCATAACGTCTGGGCTGGGTTTGGGGTGTTACACCAATGTGAGATCGGAGACACGAGTACCTACTTGAGCCTTTGCTATCCATGCACGGGAGAAAAGTATATTCGCCTGATGTTATTATTGGTATTTTTTCTCTTTACAACACTAATATAGTTGTGCTGATAGATCTGGGATCAACCCATTCTTTATATCTGCATGAATTTAGTGGTTAAAAAGAGTTTACATGTCGAGTCTACAGAGTTTGTAATCAAAGTATCGAACCTTTTAGGCAAGTCTATCTTAGTTGATAAAATTTGTAAGAAATGTCCATTGATGACTCGAGGTTACTATTTTTTGGCTGATCTGATGCTTCTACTATTTGATGAGTTTGATGTAATACTGGTTTGGAAATTGTAGACGAAAGGTTATTGAATTGAAATGTTAGAAAAGTGAAATTCTTCAAATTGAATCTGATGATTCGAGTGAATTACGAACTGTGATATCCTCTAAGCGAGCTCTGAAATGTATGAACAAGGGCTGCAATGCATACCTTGATTACATATTGGTTTCAAAAGTGTAAGAACTAAAGATTGAATCTGTGCCTGTTGTTTGTAAGTTTTTAGATGTATTTCTCAAAGAATTATCGGGATTACCGCTAATCAGAGAGGTTGAATTTGGCATTGAATTATTATCCGGCACTATACAGATATCGATAGCTCCGTATAGAATGGCACCAACCTAATTAAAAGAATTGAAAGCTCAGCTGCAAGAGTTAACAGATAGAAGCTTTGCACGACCGAGTTTTTCACCTTGGGGTGCACAGGTATTGTTTGTAAAGAAGAAAGACAAGTTAATGAGAATGTGTATTGATTACAGACAGCTGAATAAAGTAATGATGCAGAAAAATATCCTTTATCACAGATTAACATGTTATTTGATTAGTTGAAATGGGTTACAGTATTTTTAAAGATTGACCTGAGATCCAGTTATTATCAGATACGAGTTAAAGACTCATTTATACTAAAGACTACATTTAGAACGAGGTACGACCATTATGAATTTTTAGTTATGCCATTTGGATTAACTAATGCTCTGGCTAAGTTTATGGACTTGATGAATAGTATATTTAGACTGTATGTAGACAAATTTGTTGATGTGTTTATTGCCAACATTTTGATCTATTCTCTGATGAGACAGAGCACACCGAGCATTTGAGAATTGTGTTACAGACTTTGTAAGATAAATAGTTGCATGCTAAATTCAGCAAATGTGAATCTTGGCTTCGGAAAGTTGGATTTCTAGGCTATATCGTTTCACTGGAAGGCATCATAGTAGATCCGAGCAAAATTTCTGCAATTATAGAGTGGAAACCATAGAGAAATGCATCTTAGATTAGAAGTTTTCTGGGATTAGTGGGTTGTTATCGGAGATTTGTGAAAGGATTCTCAATGATTGCAGTACCGTTAACACGGTTGCTTGAAAAAGATGTGAAATTTGAGTGGTCAAAGAACTCTCAACAGAGCTTTGACCAGTTGAAAGCACTGCTAACTGAAGCATTGGTTTTAGTTCAACCTAAATCGAGTAAAGAGTTTGTGATTTATAGCGATGCATCATTGAACGGATTGGGTTGTGTATTGATGCAAGATGGAAAATTTATAGCTTATGCTTCCCGACAGTTGAAACCACACGAGAAGAACTATCCGACACACGACCTTCAATTAGTTGCAATTGTATTCGCATTGAAGATTTGCCAGCACTATCTATACGGTGAGAAATGTCAAATATTTACAGATTACAAAAGTCTAAAATATTTGATATCAGAAAGAGATTTGAATCTACGACAACAAAGATGGCTTGAGCTATTGAAAGATTACGAGTTTGTAATTGATTATCATCCGGGAGAAGTTAACATTGTAGCTGATGCTTTGAGCCAGAAATCCTTATTTGCTTTACGGGCAATGTATACTCAAATGATGATATGTGATGATAGGTCAATTCTAGCTGAGTTAAAAGCTACACTAGTTTTTCTTCAACAAATTCACGAAGCTTAGAAGGATGACATCGAGTTGCAAGCTAAACGAATTCAATATGACTCTAATTCTGATTCAGAATTTCATATTGGAACTAATGATTGTTTAATGTTTCGAAATCAAATTTGTATACTGAAAGATACTGAACTCATTCAGAAGATTTTGCATGAGGCACACAATAGTCCCTTTTCTATTCACTCGGGTAGCACCAAAATGCATAACGATTTGGAACAGTTGTACTGGTGGTCGGGAATAAAACGAGATATATCTGAGTTTGTAACTAAATGTTTGATTTGTCAACAAGTAAAAGCTGAACATCAAGTACTGTCAGGTTTATTATAGCCGGTGATGATTTCGGAATGGAAATGGGATAGAGTTACAATGGATTTCTTACCAAGATTGCCCCTAACTCTGAAAAAGAAAGATGCAATCTTGGTTAGCATTGATCGACTGAAAAAATCTGCTCATTTCGTACCGGTATGTATAGACTACTCTCTGGATATAATACATAATTGTATTTGTCTAAGATTGTATGATTGCATGGTGTACCTCTACTATAATTTCTGATAGAGACCCGACATTTACGTTGCAATTCTGGAAGATATTGCAAGATGCTTTGGGAACAATATTGAATTTCAATACTGCTTTTCATCCCTAGACTAACGGTCAGTCCGAGAGAGTCATACAGGTACTTGAAGATATGTTGCGTTATTGTATTCTCGAGTTTAAAGGTAGCTAGGAGAAATACTTACCTCTGATTGAATTTTTGTATAATAACAGTTTTCAGATAAGCCTGAAAATGGCACCGTCCAAAGCTCTATGCAGTCGTAAATGTCGAACACCATTATACTGGACTGAATTGAGCGAGAAAAAGATTCACAGAGCTGAATTGATCAGAGAAATAGAAGAAAAAGTAAAAGTGATTCGTGACAGTTTAAAAAGAGCTTCAGATCGATAGAAATCATACGTGGATTTGAAACGTAAAGAAATTGATTTTCAAGTTGGGGATCGATTATTTTTGAAAGTGTCACTGTGGAAGAAAATTCTCCATTTCGGTAGCAAAAGAAAGTTAAGTCCGTGATACATCGGGCCGTATGAAATTGTTGAAAGAATAGGGCCTGTAGCCTATCGACTATCATTATCGTCTGACCTTGAAAAGATACATAATGTCTTTCACATTTCTATGCTACGTCAATACCGATCTGATCCGTTATATGTGATCTCTCTAGTTGGTGTAGAACTATAGTTTGATTTGTCGTATAATGAAGAACCGATCAGAATTCTGGCTCGAGAAATCAAATAATTGAGAAATAAATGTATAGCTCTTATGAAAGGTCTTTGGCATAAACACGGCATAGAGGAAGCTACGTTGGAACCTAAGGAAGCCATGTGAAAATAGTACCCTAACCTGTTTACCAATAAGATTTTTGAGGACAAAAATCCTAAAGACAGGAGAGTTGTAACAACCCATTTTTTAGTCAGATCGGATGAGTGGTTTTGGGACTACAGAACCAAGTAAAAATATTTATTTTATTATTTTACTGAGTTCTATAGCATGATAGAATGATAGTATAGAAATTTTGTTAAGAAATTCTACCGTTTAAATGGCTAATTCGGTAAAAAGGACTAAATCGCATAAAGCGTAAAATATGAGTTCTATTAGTTGAATGAGCCAAATAACTATAGAATGTAATGAATGAGCCTTGCATGGTAAATACACCATTATTAGAATGAGTGGACATAATTAGCCATTGTTTTAATGATATTTATATTTTTTATATAAGGTTAATTTGGTAAAATAGTTATTATAGTTAAATTAAAATAAAACAAAACATATTAAAGCTTTATTCTCATCTTCATGCACCGAATATTGAGATGAAAAACTATGGAAGAGAGCTTCCTAGGGTTCGGCTATGTTGATTCTCAATTAAAGATCAAGATAACAAATTATCAAAACTAGATTGGGGGAAACGAAAGGTAGACGAGTAGACCACTAATTATCCAAGCAATACGAGGTAAGTTTGTATGATTAGAATCAAACTTTCTTTTAAATTATTTGTAATTGTATGTAATGAATCTACATGAATATATGTGAATTGGATGATTGGGGACATGTTAGTTAAATGCCTAAATTGATGTTTACCGAGAACTACTGAGTCCCGTTTGAACCGTAGAAAGTCATAGGATACAAGTGACATGTCACTGGGGTTACCATTTTGGTCGAGCTCTTGCATTTGTTGCGGACTCACCATAGCTCGTATGAGCTTACCAATTTAGCTCTTAAGAGCTTACCGATTTAGCTCTTTGGAGCTTACCATTTAGTTCCATATAGCTTACCATTTACCAGTTGAGGAGGAGCTTACCAATTATGGCTCAAAAGAGCGGGAATGGTGATGAATTGATGGATTATCAATTTATACACTTACTGTGTAACACCTAAGTATCCCTCGATATTTCATTAGCTGTAACGAGCATATTACTATTACAGATTACATGATAAGGTATGGAAATGTAATTTGAGTCTTATGAAATGTACATGTAAATGAGATGGATATGAGTTAGATTGGTTACATAGATGAAATGATACATGATTTATATGAATTATATAAGTAAAATATGAAACGATTCATATGAATTGTATAGATGAAATGATAGATGAATTGGATGCCAAATGAACATTACATGATTGATTTCATCCTTGTGAATGGATGATTATATTGTAGCTATGTGACTAACTTATGAATGGATGTTTGTGAATAGGCATTTGGCAAATGAAGTGGATTGAAATTATTTTATTGCTTAATGTCATATTGGTAATTTAATTCTATATTATATGGGCTTACTAAGCTTTTAAGCTTACTCTGTTTATTTTCTATGTTTTGTAGATTTTGAAAGCTTTCTCGATTCGGATGTGTACTTAGACCGTGTGACCCCTGCACTTTAGATAATTAGGTCAGTGAGTTACACGACATAGACATAAGGGTAGGTCTATTGGCAATGTATGGCACATGAGCTGGCACAGGAGCATGTGCTCGGTCGTGTGGCCAAGTTAGAGAGTTACACGGGCTAGACACACGGGCGTGTGACTGGCCGTGTGACCAAGTCAGTATTCCCCTTAATTTTCACACGGCCAGGCACACGGGCATGTCTGATGGCCATGTGGATAACTCATTATGTATGCCTTATTTTCATACGGCCTGGATACATGGGCGTGTCTAGTGGTCATGTAAGGCACATGGCCGTGTTGCCCTTACTCGAAAAGTTTTCTAAGGTTTCCCAACTTTTTCACATGTTACTGATCTAGTCCCGAATGCTTGTGGTAAGCTTTTTATGTTCGAATTAAGCATGTTATATGTATTTAATAATTGATACTTATTGAAATGCTATGAGACTTTATGTTTAAATGTTCTTAATTGTATTAAAGGTCCGATAATGCCCCTTTACCTATTCCGACGACGGTTATAGGATAGGGGTGTTACAAGTGCTGGGTGCAAATCTTCTGTTAGTTTATCTTACTACTACTGGGCACAACTATCATTGGTTATTTGAGTAGCATTGGACACAATAAATTGTCGATTCATTTGATTAGTTCTCGACATACCAATGATTTCTCTAGTTAAACGGCTAGTGCTGGGTACAAAATCTTAATCATGGTCTAACTGTTAGGCACTGGGTGCCATGTGTTGGATTCTATATTTTTGTAAGGTATAATTGTTCATGAGATGATATATATATATGTTGTGAAATGTAAATTTTGGTTAATAGTTGAATGTGGGATACATTGAGATCATGACTCACTGTGAATTTTTCATTGGTTGGAGGTTAGGTATTACTGTTGTTCTATGTCTTAGCATCAATGAAAAATCTCGTACACAATGTTCGTGATGTATTTCTTTTGAGTCTTAGCATGTACCTAGGATGTCAATATTAAGATAATGTCCTTTTGTTCAGTAAATCCTAGGAAAAATAGTTCTATAAGTTAAAAATGATTGTAAATACATGTTTGGTGCTATGACATAAATGCTTTCAATTAATATTACTTAAATAATTTGGTCATTTTGGAATTAAACATGTGATGCTTGATAAATAAATGAAGGAAATCTTATTCATTGAGCCTCTTTAGTTGATAATAGGTTGAGAATGATTAGTATAGGTTATGCAATTACCATATTCAATTATTTAAATGCTTGAACTTTATTTGAGGTACCTATGAATGGTATATTGGTTGTTGGTGGATGATTTAAATATGGTGCCAATGAGGGCACATTGGTTAGGCATTTAAGATGTTTGTCTTGATATGTTTTAAGCATGTTTTATTGTGTTTTGATGTTGCTTAAGGTCCCTTTTAAAGTGTGTTTAGATAGTTTGAATGGTTATGCTTGTAATAGTTTTGAATAGGCTTATTTATAGGTGAAGTGTAGTCTACACGGCCTGAGACACAGGCATGTATCTCAGCCATATGTGGTACACAGTCATGTGTTCCCTGTTGGTTCTTTTACATGCAAGTTAGTGAGTACACGACCTAGCACATGGCCTAGCACACGGGCGTGTGGGGCAAGTTCGAGAGTTACACAGGCATGTGACATAGTCGTATGACGCAAGTCAAAGAGTTACGCGGGTGAGACACACGACCCGACCACACGGCCCTATGACCCTTGTAGTAAAAATTTGGTAACATTTTCCTAAACTTTCCAAATGATTTCAAATTGATCCCAAATTGTTTCTAAGGTATTTTTAGGGCCTAGCAGGCTCAATTTGGGGATGATATGTCTATGAATGATTGGGTTATAATATGTTCATGATTATGTATGAAATGTATGTTTAAATGTTTTTGTAACATCCCAATTTAGGGCTTAGTCAAAATAGTAGTTTTGAAACCACAAATCTAAAGTAGAAATATTTGTTTTATGATTGTTTTGAGGTCCATGACATGTTCGCATGATTGTGTGAAAGTTTTATGAAGAAATTTTGTGAAGAAGAGTCCAATTTGACTTTTTGGACTAAATTACGAAAGTTACAAAATATGAGATTCTAGAAGTGTGACAGCCCTAATTCGACCCATATCGGGAAGTGGTTTCGGGACCGCTAAACCGAGTCACGAAAATAATTGAGTAAAATATTCTATGTCTAAATTATATGATTAATATTTATGTGAATTTTGAATATTTTGATTATCATATTAAATGTGAAATTAGGGATAAGGACTAAAGTGTGAAATTTAGAAACCATGATAGACAAATTAAAATGATTAAAATTTGCAAGACTTTAAACATGGGGACTTGCATGTCAATTTGGCATTTTCTTCACATAGTGGCCGGCCATGCAACTTTTAGTGATAATTTTGGCATTTGTTTTTTTATATTAAGAAAATGTGGGATTGGTGGTTAACATTAGCTAATAAAATAATAAGAAAAATGGGTGATAATATCAAAGTGGAGTGTTCAATTCCTTTCTCTATTGCCAAATATCTAAGAAAAGGGAAAGGAAGAGAAGTGAGGCATTCGGCTCTCTCATTGAAAATTAAGGTAAGGTTCCTTGGAAATTTCTTTTGAAATTGTGAATTTTAAGTGATCTTTGGGTTCTTGATACAACCCACATGTGAATTTTTGTAATTTGGGTTATGTAGGCATTCGACTATGGCTAAGGAATGTTAAAAATTTTTGAATAATTGTTATATGAATTTTATGATAGAAAATTTATGAGATTTTGAGATCCTAAGTTAATTTATGATCTAGAGCCTTATATGACTTGATTTCTTGAAATGGATTTTCGGCAATGGTAGGAAGCTTATAAAGGGTGAGTGTTGGATGTTGCAAATTGATTTCTTTGATCATGAATTAAGCTTGAAATTGGAAAAAAAAAATTTGTATTAAGAATGATTATAAGGACCTTGTGTCATTCGGCCCTTAACATGAATGCATTCTTGACTTTTAAAAGTGAATAATTCATTCAGCTAAGGCATTGTAGTATTTGGTAAATTGTAGTATTAAGTTAAGTTTTGAATGTCTAATACTATAAATTGGAAATGGCGAATTTTGTGGTTAAAGAAAAATTTTAGTTATATGTGACTAAATGGATATGTAGTCTCGGCTTGTTGATAAAAATGAATTTAGATATGCTTGTTAATGGCCGAATATGGGCTAAAAAGTGTGAAATGTTGTTTTTAATATTAGGCTTAAAATTATATGCACAATGAAATGAAGTGTAAAATTTTGCATGCACCCCAAAGGTATACTTGTATTCGGTTTTATGGTTTTTAAAATGGGAAGGCGAAGATACGTATGTGGTTAACGGGGAATAGTTGTCGTATGCTTATATACAATGTTGGAAGATTTACCTAGTTGTTATAATGCTTTAAGATTCGGTTGAGTACTAGATTGTTCATAAGATTAGGAAATTTTTTGTTGATTTTAGTGAGTCGGATTAAAGGACCATGCTTACCAACCTTAAGCAATAATTTTGGTTATGAATTGTAATCTACTTGTACTTGGCCGAATGTATAATGAAAGGAAATAGATGTATGTGAGTCATATTGAATGAATGCATAATACTTTTGATAATACCGAATGTGTATGTGTATGTTTTGTTAACTTTAAGGAACATTCGGCTATCGGCCCTTATAATGGGATTTTGACGAGTGAAATTTTATATACCTAGCTCAAGAGCATAGAGGGACAACACCGGATAAAGGGAAAGCGAAAGTGGCGGAATAGTCGATTCACAACTGCTCAGAAAAGTTAAGGTAAGTTCTTGAGTAATGGAGGTTAGCTCAAAATTGTAATGAAATTATAGCACATATGTGAATGTATAAATTAAGACTTAAAAAAGCCATGTTCGAATGTAGTGGTGGAGAAGATAGATTAAGCAAATGTGGGAAAACCGAATGTTAATCTTTGTTTTTGTTATATCTTGAAGTAAATCCGTACTCTTTTGTTTATGACTAGTGATTTAGAAATTTGGTAATGAGTCTTAAACATGCTGTGATTATATTTGAATGTTGGTGATGAGTTCCAAGGAGATATGATATAAATATGCATGTATGATAAATGATTTGGGGATTTACATCTGAGCTTAGACTCGAAGGGCTTTTGAGTCAGTGATACGATCTGAGCCTAGTCTCGAAGGGCTTTCAAGCCAGTGACAAATCCGGACTTAGTTCCGAAGGGCTTTGAGCCAATGTTGAATCCGGACTTAGTTCCGAAGGGCTTTGAGCCAATGTTGAAATCGGACTTAGTTCCAAAGGGCTTTGAGCGAATGTTGAACCCGGACTTGGTTCTAAAGGGCTTTGAGCTAATGTTGAACCCGGACTTGGTTCCGATGGACATCCGTGCTGGCGTTATAAAATAAACGCTGATATAAACTTATTAAATATGTTACCTTCCGTAAGGTAGTCAGGTATGTATCTTGCACTTGTTCGAAAATTTTGTTACTTATAAATTACGAGTTTAGGGTTTCGGTGGAAATGTTTGATTTTTGCTAAAGGTTATTCAAACGCCTATGACTTGATCATAATGTGTTTGTTCTGAATTAAAAGAATTTAGTTATCTGGATATGGAATTTAGGTCATAGGCATGAGATAAATTTGATACTTGAGAAGAATGAATTCGGTTAAGAGTTGAAGTAGTCGAATACCCTAAAAATTTCCTTGTAATATGAGTGAAATAAATGTTATCATAGAAATTCTCCTATTCGGCTCAAGTAAGAAATAAAAGGTTTAGTTATTTCTATGTTATATTTTATATATATATATGATTTTTGTTACTCAAAACTTACTAAGCACATAATTGCTTACTCCGTTGTTCTTAAATTTTCTGTTTTATAGATCTCAATCGTTAGCTACTGGTCTCGGGAATCTTGCTGTCGAAGTCATCTCTATTATCAAAGCCCCGTTTGGTACTAAATTAGTTAAACCTTTATAAATGGCATGTATAGGATGCATTTTGTGTCGTTAATCTAGAACTTTATTTTGGTGATTGTATTAAGCTCAGCCATGCGAAAATGGCTTTTCAAGATGCTGTACCTACTTGTAGTCTTAAGATGTTAATATGTATTTTGAGCTATATGCCTTGCTGGAAATGAGAACGTATATCTCTAAATGAGGTAACTTAAAGGTTTGACATGTTAATTTTAGGCATGCGTATATCTATGTATAAGCGAATCGGATGTTTATTCCAAGTGGTAGGTAGATATGATTTTGCAACTTGAACCTAAAATACAAATAGATTCGGTTTAAGCCTTTGATTTGCATGAGTAACTTTTATCCATGAAGCTAGGTGATATGAAATAGATGTTACGCGCGATGTTCTATTCTTATTCGTTTAACTTAATCATGAAATTTTCGGGTAATGCTTCATGACTCTGCGGCGATGTGTACGAGTCTTGGGGTGTTACAAGAAGCTTTAAGTATGAAATAGCTTTGGATTATTAATTAAAGGTCCTTAAATAGCAATTTGCCCAATTCTATTTTTATGGACAAAAATAAACATGGAAGGGAAAAATATCAAAGAAAGGCCTTAAGGGAATTTTAGTTATTTGGTCAATTAAAGATTAAAAAGGGAAAAATCAAGCAAAATTTACTCATCTTCTTCAAGCTAGGGCTGAAATTTCCATACCCACCATAGCTAGGGTTTTTTCAACTTTCAAGCTCAATAGCAAGTGCATCCTAGCCCCGTTTTTAATGTTTTTTATATTTTTGAAGTTGTCATGAACGGATCTACCTATTTTTACCATTATTTTGAGCTAGGCATGTTCAAAATTTTACCCATGTGTGACATGCATGTATTTTGATGTTTAATGAAGGAATATGAAAGTTTGATGTGTGATAAACATCTTCTATAAGGTGATTTTTCATGAAAACACCTAAAAAGGACTTGATTGTAAAAGTTGTAAAATAAGTGGTAAAATTTTGATTTGAAAGAAAATGTGGCTTTTATAAGTATGAAATGTATTCGGCTAGGCTTAAAGTACAAAGAAATCAAATGAGAATCATTTTACGAGCCTAGGGACTAATTTGTAAATATATGAAAGTTTATGGGCAAATTTGTAATTTTGTCCAAGTATGATTTATGGGCTGTTTTGAGCAATGTGATAATTAAATAAGTGAAATTTGCTATTATAGATCAAGAGAAACGGAGTCTGGACCTACACTAGGGAAAGAACAAGCTTTTGGACGAAATGAATAGTTAGTCATATTTTGGTACCGAGGTAATTTTGTGGGTAAATAATGCAACATTTCATTATTACATATTCAATACTTTAATATTGTATGAATTGTGTAATTGTTTTTATGACATTGGTTATCGATGAATCGATGATGTTGTGACAAAGTTTCGATACCTCGAAATCCCGTTTGAACCATAGGAATAGATAGGATACAAATGTCATGACATTTGGGTTATTGTGATCCCGTATAATACAATATCTGGGATATGGCATCAGTATATGATTACGTGTAAGACCATATTTGGGATATGGCATTGTTATGAGATTTCGTGTAAGACCATGTCTGGGACTTGGCATCGATATGAGACATCGTGTAAGACCATAGCTGGGCTATCGGCATCGATATGTGATCCCATGTAAGACCATATGTAGGATATGGCATTGGCATCTTGATATATATATGAGATTTCCCGAGTATCCTTTAGTATTCCAAGTAGTTCAATGAGTAACTCAAGGACAATGTGAAAGAAATGACGAGGTATGAACATGTTGAAAGGGTTCAGGTATGCATACTAAGCTCATTAAACATTGAGACTATGACATCGATGAGTTCTCAGTAAGAAGTGAATAAAGGAATCATGAACATGAGTTTTTTATTCACTATGAGAATGACATGATTTAAGATGTACCTATGATACTCGATGACATTGTGACAAGTCATATTTATGTTATGTGTATGATATTGCATGATTAATGTTGTTAATTATTTACATGCAAACTCACTAAGCTTCATGCTTACTCCCCCTTCTTTTCCATTTTTCTTATAGTATCGCCAAGCTAGCTTGGGGATCGAAGGATGTCAGAGACTCGATCACACTATCAATTGAAATATTTGGGTATAGCTAGTTTTAAGATTTTGAGTATGGAATGTATAGGGACTTGGTCTTTTTCTTATATGTCATATTATTTTAGCCAAATATGTTGGCTTATGATGATACTTGATTCATTTTATACAAGGTCATTTAATATTGGTTAGTATTGATTATAAGTAAAATTGCATGGTGATGCATTCCATAGATGTGATAATTTGCATGTTTTGAATTGTTGAGTATGTGATTGGTTAAGTATGTTATTTATATGTCATGAAATTGAGGCGATGATGTCTTAGTTGTGGACATGTTGGTTACTCAAAAATGCTATGAATTATACAAATGCATTGGTGTTTGTGTGTTTATGTTTCAGGGTGGCAATTGGCTTGGTAAATAGCCTATATATTGTTCACACGGGTAGACATACGGGAGTGTCTCTAGGCCGTGTGTGACACATGGTCAGCCTCATGGGCGTGTGAACAGGCCATGTTTCCCCTACACCTAAATTTTTAAGAAACAGAATGCCTAGTATGGAGCACATGGGTAGAGACACGGGCGTGTGTCTCAGGCGTGTAAAAGCCATGGCCTGGAACACGGGCGTGTACTAGGTAGTGTGAAAACTAGTTTAGCTTTAAAATGAAAAATAATTCAACATGGGTAGAGCACACGGGCGTGTTTTTTAGCCGTGTGGATGACATGGCCCTGGACATGAGTGTGTGCCAAGGGCGTGTGAAGTCTTCAGCTAATTTATGAGAATTTAATTCGTTACATGGCCTAGAACACGGGCGTGTGGCTTGGCCGTGTGGTTTCATTTGATTGATGACATCATAAACAAAGACTTACATGGGGTATGGACACTGGCGTGTGTAACCACACAGCCTACCCACACGGGCATGTCCCATATCCACACGGGCATGTGACTCCTGTTTAGGGAAAAATTCCTATGAGTTTGTAAAATTGTCAGAAGTTCTCAGTTTAGTCCCGAACTGCTTCCGAAGTACGTTTTGGGCCTCGTAGGCTTGTATAAGGGACGAAATACATGTGTATGAATGGTTTTAAATTGGATGAAATTTTATGGCCCGGTTCTGCATGGATGTTTATGTTGAAGTATGGTAACGCCTCGAGCCCTATCTCGATGTCGGATATGGGTAAAGGGTGTTACAGTTTTGATGATACGATAATGCTTCATGACCCTTATCTGATGACGTATATGGGTTAGGGGTGTTACATTAAGTGGTATCAAAGCTACAGGTTTAGCTGATTCTATGACTAAATCGAGCTTAAAATTAAGCCTAAAGATACATGCCAAAGTTAAATTTAATTTCAGTCAGGATTGGATGTTGATTTATACTATTCTTATTTATAGTTTAAAAATGTTAGATGATGTTAATAACCTAGTTGATCAAGAAGTAGATATTTGTGATGAATCTACTAGGTAATTTGATGAACCTGAATCAGTAACACCGAGTGTTCATGTTGATGGTGTTCTGCAACCAAATGCTCATAATGGCCCAAATGAGGGGCAATCCAAAACTGGTGTATTACGAGTCATAGTAAATGTAATGCCCTAATTTTCAGGATTTTCAGGATTTTGTATAAATTTAATTTTTACTTGTCTGGATGTATTAATTTATGCTTTGAGTATGTTAGTGGGCCCTTAGAAGGCCCAAGCTTAAGTTAAAACCCGGTAAAATTTTAAAATTTTAAGACTTAAGGGAGAAGGCGCCTTGACTAAGTGGGCTTTTAAAAAAATATTGGTAATTTAAGACTCAAGATGGCCTGTGGTAAGGTGGCCATGTAACGCCACTTAGGAGACAAGGGAGGCATGTGGAAGCTATGCAAGAGCCAAGGTTCAAGTCTTATGGTAAGCAAGGTGCTGTTTTATTTTTAATGCATGTACAAGGCATGTGATGGACTCCAAGTGAAACTCTACTGGGAAGAGTTTGAGGTGCTCATGGGATTGAATCAAAGAGGATAAGGAGGAGAAAATTTAGGGATTTCAAATGAGAGCAAGAGGTGGCCGGCCAAGGGACTTTGGAGTTGCATTTTCGGCTAGGAGAGCTTAGTGTAGCAATTTCGGCTTTTGTTGTGTGTGTATGTGCCGATTGCCTTGAGTGTTCTCTTTTGGGATTTTTTTTGACCTCTTTTCTTGGTTGTCAGATAGGTATAGGGGTTAGGCTCTTTCATTCTTTCTTTTCTCCTCTCTTATGGTCTAAAAGCCGAAAATAAGATCCATACATTTTCCCTTTGTGCCGATTTGTGCAAGAAAACCAACTCCTCCTACTTCTTTACTTTTCTTCTAAAAGTTGAATCAAGTATTCTGTCCACTCTCTTCTAATACTCTCTTCTTTCTTCTTCTTCTCTTCTCCATCAAGATAACCCCTTTTCTCAAAACCTTCTAGTCGATTACCATAAAAGCCGAAATCGAAGAAAGTGTTGTCGATTTCTCCATTAGCTGAATCTCCATTCTTTTCCTCAACCCAACTTCTTCAAAAGCTGAACCTCACCACCATCCTAACCTCTATCGACATCTTTTTCTCTCCATTATAAAAAAAAAACTTCTAATCTTCTTCTCCTTCATTACACAAAAGCCGAAGCCTCCCTACCCATAGTGATTCGAGAACTGAGCCTCTAGATCTCTTGGTTTCATTCTCTTTTAAGTTTTGATTAGAGCTATACCAGATCTGGAATAGGAAGGGATTTTGGGACGTTTCTCTGGCAAGTAGATCTTTGGTAAGTATTCGAAACTCTACTCATTCTTCATCTTGTGATTCAAGAAAAGCCGAAAACCCCTAACTACTTAGGGTGGCTATTGTTTTAGACTAAGGGATTAATTAACCTCTTTCTTTCGATTCTTTGTGTTTAATGTGGATAGAAGGCGTTCTAACAAGGAGCGTTGGAGGCTAGGACGGTGGGACAATCTAGATCTAGATCTAGTTATAGTTTCAGCAAAGTTAAGTACTCAAGGGCCTTAGATGATGTTGGCCGAATATGGTGATAGTTGTTACATTGGTTATCATTGGTTCATGGTCTAATATCATAGTGGACGATTGTAGGTTAATCCTGTGGGAGATCTCGTCGTAGTATATTGCAAATCAAGTGTGTAACCGACAGCCACTTGTAAACTAGATTGGCAAAAGTCGAAAAGTCGAAATGTCAAAATCAGGCATTTCGAGGGCTTGCGAGCGTGTGAATGCTCGTGGGTCGGTTAAAATAGTAAAATCAGTAATCACAAGCGGTAAGAGTGCTGTGTACGCATTTTCATGCGCGTTGATGGATTTGGGCCTCGAGGGGCTGAATTTGGGCCTAATGGGCTTACGGGCCCATATGGGTGGAAACAAGCGAGAAGTGATCCTGATAGTCTGAGTAATAAACCTGCTAAAACAGATGTAAAATTTCAGCTTAGTGGGGCGTAATAGTTAGTGGACACCGTAGGGCCCATTAGGGGTTTTAGGGCCCGATAACCTTAAGATGATAAAATGGGCTAAATAAATTATCTGGATATCAGTAAGACTGTTAACAAACCGTAATACCCCTTAAGGGTGGAAAATTACTGTTTTACCCCTAAGTGCAAAAAGGACCATTTTACCCTTAGGGTTAGATTGACTAAAATGCATGCTAAATTTTCTCTGTTCACTGTATGCCATGTCATAATATACACTGTTCATTGGGATTGGGTTTTTGATGGAGGAAGTGCTAAGTGGCAATTGCACGTTTACTGTTAGGGGCTTTGCCTCATTTTACTGTTAGTGGCTTGGCCACGTTATCTGATTAAGCAGCTATGCTACGACTGTGGTGTGTAGGGCTGGGTGGGTTGAGTTATTCCTCACATGGTGTGTAGGGCTGGTATGGGTGGTGTGTAGGGCTGTATTGGGCTGGTTTTGCATTCATGCATATACATTGTTCTATTACTGTAATGGGCCTAAGGCCCACACTGATTCCTGAATAGGGCTGAGGCCCAATAAATACGGTTTACTGAATAGGGCTAAGGCCCAGTTAATACTGTATCTAGATAGGGCTTAGGCCCAGTTAAGCTTGAATTGATCTGGACTATGGTTGGGTTTAGCTTACACACTGAGTTTCCCAAACTCACCCATTTCTTTTCATCCATGCAGGTGAGCCCCAACCCTAGTGGACTTAGAGTTGGAGGGATTCGGAGTGGCCACGAGAATTGCATTTGGTTAAAATACTATCATAAATTATTTATTCCAGTACTTTCAATTTTACTTTCTTTTGGGTTTTTAATTTGTAATAAGGCCTCTCTTTAAGTATTTTATTTTTATTTTTATTTTGTTATTTATTTAATTATAACGTGCTTAAAATGGATAGAGTAAGGCTGGGCTTATTCCAAATTAAACAACATTTTCAAAATATATCACACGCAACAACTGGATAACTTAACGAAAAATAAGATCTTTTAAAGAAATAAACTTTAATTGGTACTGGATAGGACTTTTATAAATTAAATGACTTGTTTTCTTTACAAACCCTAAAACTGATTTTGCAGAGTCACCCTAAATGTATATTTTAAAGAATGAGGTGTAATTCATCATCCATGTGACACACCAAATTTGGCCATAACGTTTGGACTGGGTTTGAGGTGTTACAGTAAAAGTTATTCAAAGGGTGACAGGAGCTACTTCTTCAGTAATACTCCTACCTATAGTTAAACGAGCTTCTATTAAGGAAGTGAGGAGGTATGGTGCTACAGAATTTGCAAGGATAAAAGGAGTTGACCCATCAACGTCTGAGTTATGGTTGGAATGAACAGCTAATGTTATTCAACAACTTGAATGTAATTTGTGAGAAAGTGTCATTTGTCCTATTTTGTTATTGCAAGGTGAAGGTTACACTTGGTGGCAAATCATCACACTACATGTTCCTACAGAAACCATAAATTGGAAATTCTTTCAAGCAAAATTTCAAAATAAATATGTTGGGGAGTTATATCTCGAGAATAGAAAACAAGAATTTCTTTTGTTGAAACATGGAGATTTATCCTTGGTGGATTATGAACAAGAATATATGCGACTCAGCAAGTATGCTATGGAACTCATTCCTACTAAAGAATCAAGCTGTAAGAAATTCCTACGTAATGCGTGATGAGATTAGAACTCAGTTAGTAGCATTGAAGATTAAAGAGTTTGTAGATTTATCTGTGTGAGCAAAAATGGTGGAATAATCTCTGGGATTGAGCAAGAAAGTTGAACCTTCTCGTGTCACGGGAAAGGGGTTTGGGGCTCCCAGTTCAAATTCAATACAAAAGAAAAGTAAATGGTGTTGGGATTTCGAGAAGACATTTGCAAGATTGGTGGCATCGAATAGAATACAAGACCGTCAACTGATAGTCTCTTTTGGGAGTGTAAAGGGGTCGAATAAAAGTTCTGAAGTGCTGACTTGTGAATATTGTGCAAAGAAATATTGGGGAAATGTTAGAAGTTGTCGAAGGGTTGCTTCCGATGGGGATCCTTGGAACATTTTGCTAGTGATTAAGGCTGTACACTAGATGATTCACAGAAAGCTATCTCTGCAGTTAGGATAGAGGAACGAGTAAAGGTGGATTAGTTTCGAGGGGTAGATAAAGAAAAAGGAATGAAATAGTTACTCATCAGCCTGGGACTAGAATGCTGACTCGTGCTTATGTGTTGCATACACATAATAAGGGAGATGTTATCGGTATTGTAGCAGGTATTTTCTTGTTATTCTCTGTTGACCTTGGTTCTTTTAATTCAAATGTTAATTCTGATCTTATTGAATCTTGCTAAGTCTGTATTTAGTCCATGGGTCAAACTGTATTAGTTGATTAAGTCTGTAAATGTTGTAAACTAAAAATTCAGAATCTAACATTTCCAGTGGATTTACTAATGATACCTTTTGGTGATTTTAATGTAATTCTAGGTGTGGATTGGTTGATTGAGCATGGGGTAGTTCTCGATTGTTGGATGAAAAAATTTTCGATCCAAGATTCTAACAATGAGAAGGTCAAAGTTAGTGGTATTAAAACGAGTGGTTTAACTCGGATTGTTTCGTCAATTCAAGAAAATAAGTTATTGAACCAAGGTTGTGAAGTTTTTCTAGCTTATGTTATCAACTCGAAACCCGAGTATAGTGAAATAAGTAACATTAGGACCGTTTGTGAATTCCCTAAAGTGTTTCCCAAGGAGTTGTCAAGATTACCACCTAATTAAGATATTTAGTTTGCAATTGAAGTATTCCTGGGTGCAGCTACAGTATCAATACCCCATTATTGAATGGCACCAACTGAATTGAAGAAATTGAAGATTCAACTGCAAGATCCACTAGACCGTGACTTTATACATCCTACTATATCGCCCTAGGGAGCTACAGTTCTGTTCATTAAAAAGAAAAACGACTTGATGCAACTTGTCATTAACTATCGATAATTGAATAAGTTGACAATTAAGAATCGATACCCTCTCCCTCGAATCGATGACTTGTTTAATCAATTGAAAAGAGCTTCAGTCATTTCTAAGATTGGTTTAAGATCGGGTTACTATCAGTTGAAAGTAAAGGATAGTGATAGACTAATAACTGCCTTTCATACATGTTATGGGACAAATGCTCCTATGGCATTCATGGATCCCATGAACTGCATCTTTTAGCCCTATTTACATCAGTTTGTAGTAGTATGTATTGATGAAATTTTGATCTACTCAAAATCGAAAGCTGACCATAAATGACATTTCCGCAATGTTTTACAAATTTTGCGAGAAAAGGAACTTTACGGGAAGCTCAGTAAATGCAAAATTTTGTTTTTAGTTATATTTTTGGGCATGTTATTTCTACAGAAGGGATCCATGTTGATCAGAAAAAAGATTGAAGCCATAATTCAGTGGAAAACACTGAGGAATGTGTCATAAATTTGTAGTTTTCTGGGTTTTACTGTTTACTACCGAAGATTCATTAGCGGATTTTCAAAGATAGATATGTTAATGACAAAACTATTGTAAAAGAACGCACAATTTGTTTGGAACAATTAGTGTGAAGAAAGTTTTTAGAGATTGAAACAGATGTTGACTAAAGTACCAATTTTGACTTTACAGGAATCGAGAAAGGATTTATGGTTTATAGCAATGCCTCGTTGAGTAGGTTAGGCTGTGTTTTAATGCAAGAAGGTAAGGTAATTACGTACATATCCTGATAGTTGAAAACACATGAACATAATTACCCAACTTATGACTTAGAGCTAGTAGTTGTGGTTTTTGCTCTAAAAATTTGGAGACACTACTTGTATGGTGAGAAGTGTCATATTTTCACCAAGCATAAAAGTCTTCAATACCTCTTAACTCAAAAGGAGTTGAATTTAAGACAACATCGTTGGATCAAGCTTTTGAAAGATTATGCTTGTGTTAGAGATTACCACCTTAGGAAAGCTAATGTTGTCGCAGATGCGTTGATAGAAAAGTGGTAGCCGAGCTAGGAGAAACGTTCACTCAACTTAGTACTAACAGTGATAACAACTTATTGGCTGAGTTGAGAATTAAACCCCTATTATTTGATCAGATTAGAGAAGCACAGATAATAAACATTAAATTGTCGGAGAACAGAAAAGTGGTTCAAGAAGGCTTAGTTAAAAATTTTAGCATCGATGAACGCGATTGTTTATGTTTTTGTGATTGAAATATGTGTTCCAAAGGTTGCTGAATTAAAAGAATTAATATTATATGAAGCTCACAATAGTCCTTTTGCCTATCCTAGTGGAACAAAACTATATCGTGACCTGCGAGAGTTGTATTGGTGGCTGGGCATGAAAAGAGAAATAGTTGAATTCATGGCTAGATGCCTATCCTATTAATGGGTCAATGTAACAACCCAAAATAGGGCTTAGTCAGAGTAGTGGTTTCGAGGCCACAAATCCGAGGTAGAAAGTACATTTTATGATTACACTGAAGTTTATGACATAAGTTACATGATAGTGATAAATGCCATGAAGAAATTTTTATAAAGCTTCATCAATTTGTCTTTAAGGGCTAATTTGCAAAAGATGAATTTTAGAAGGTTTAAGTATGAAATAGCATTGGAGAAATTTATTTAGAATTATTTCATGTGTTGTAGCATTTTTATAAGAGTACGTGAAAATATTGGGTGAGTTAATCTATGCGATTGAATGCTTAATAGCGAAAAAAGTGACTAAATCGCATAAAAGGGAAAAGTTTAATTTTACTAGCAATTTGTGTTATTTAATTAGAGAACTAATATGTGGGGATTTTAAAGGGCAAATAAGCCCATTATATAGGGCATGGCCGGCCAAGTAAAAGGAAATGGCCAAAAAGGTAAGAAAAGTCAAAGTTGGTGAGATATTTGCCATAAAAAAAAGTTGATAAAGAAATGCCTAGTGGCCTAGCCTTCACTTTTGCATCATTTTTTCTTCTTCTTTACCGATTTTACCAGCCAAAACAGAGGGTTTTAGAGTTTCAAATTTCAGCAACATTTAGCACTCATTTGTAAGTGAGTTTGATAAACCATAATACATACATATTTTTACCTCATGCTGAGCACATTTATGGATGATTTATCATTAAAATCGAGGAATATGATGCTCCTATTCCTTTAAGTTCATGTTTCATACTTAGGTGAGCATAAGGAAGAGAAAAGAGCAAGAAACGAGCCAAAAACAGACAAAATGGGCCTAATTGAGCATTAACACGGCCTAAGAAATTTTTACACGGGTAATCTACACGCCCATGTGGATTTATCAGTGTTGAACACGATCTGAGCCCGAGTCACATGGACGTTCCACACGGGCGTGTCACTGTCGAGCCCTGGTTCAAATTCACATAGGAAAAACTAATTTTTAGGTATTGTGGGCATTCCAAAGTCTATATAAACAACCTAAGGGGGAAACAAAAGACACATAGAGTAGAAAGCAAGGAATTGCTCGAAAAACACCGATTGATCCATCTCAGAAGCAGGATTTCCATCAAGGTTGAAGATCTTTTTGGGTTTTTTATGTTTTGTTTTTTTTCCCAATTTTGAGATGTTTTCATTTATAATTATAAACTAAATCCCCTAAATACTTGAGGGGGATGAAACCTAAGACGGATCTTGTTATTAATATCTGAATTATATGATAAATACTTGATTTGTTCTTAATTGTGTTATTAATTCTTGTGTTAATATTTTAGGATATTAATATAAGTTTAATGTTCTTATTCAGTGGAGAAAAAGTCCCTGTTTAAGGGTAGATCCAACACAATTAAGCGGAGTTGATCGCAATCCTAAACATAGGATGACAAAAATCTACCGAATTAGAGTCAAATCTAAGAAGGGAATCCATAGATCGAGTTAATGCAAAACTAGGGGTTTTAATTAGAAATAAATTTCAATTAATCAACCTAGGGTTAGTTGTTCTTAGTCATGAAAGAGATATTATCATAATTTAGGGATTTCTACGGATCAAGTCAAGTGAATAAATCGTCTAGTTCAGAGTCTAATAACAAGTCAAGTCTAGGTGGATTCTTCCTTGGGTATTATCTTATCCAATCAATTTTTCCAAAAGTAATTTCTCCTATTTACTATCTGTCGTGTTCTTAGTTAATTAGTTTAATTAAATTAGTGTAAAACAAATTCCCTTTATTTCTAGGCTAGATAATAGAAAGAAAGTTATTACTAGTACTTTTAGTTCCTATGCGTTCGACATTCTGGTCTTGCCACTGAACTATACTATTGTTCAATAGGTGCGCTTGCCTTTATCGTGATAATAGTTAGTTTTCAAGTACGATCATATTACTTTATCATCACACACACGATAGATCAAGTTTTTGGCGTCGTTGCCAGGGAAGTAAAATATTAGGAACACTCGATTGTTATTACTTTAGCCATTTCTACTTTTATTGCAAATTACTTTTTATTTTTTATTTGTACTTACTAATTTTCTTTTCTTTTATTTGTCTCTGACAGATGTCTCTAGTTTATGACTAGAAGGAACCCGTTAGGACCTTTGCTTTTGGATAGCGATATAGAAGCTATAGTTCGCAGAAACTGAAGAGAAATAATGCGAAGCTTACAGTACGTAGAAGAATGGCAAGAGGACAAAACTGAGTCTACCGAAGAGATGGAGGCAAATCCGAACAATCAACTACCTCCTGTGGTAGCCGCAGATCCTATGAATCAAAATCCTGCTCCTCGTACTATGTAGGATTATGCTAAGCCTAATTTAGCTGGTGGTGAATCTAGTATTGTTAGGCCTACTATTGCTGCAAATAATTTTGAACTGAAACCTAACACTATACAGATGATTCAACAGTTTGTTCAGTTTGATGGTTTATAGGATGGCGAACCTAACACACATTTAGCGATTTTTTTGGAATTCTGTGACACTTTTAAGATTAATGGCATTTCTGATGATGCCATTCACCTTCATTTATTTCCCTTTTCTTTGAGGAATAAGGCTAAACAGTGGTTGAATTCTCTACCACGAGGGTCTATCACTACTTGGGAACAATTGACCGAAAAAATTCTTTTAAAATTTTTTTCGCCGACTAAAATGGCAAAGTTGAGGAATGACATCTCTTCTTTTGTGCAGATGGATCTAGAAACTCTTTATGACGCAGAGGAGAGATACAAGGATTTATTGAGAAGGTGCCCTCACCATGGGTTACCTTTGTGGCTATAGGTTCAAACCTTCCACAATGATTTGAACCCCTCAACAAGGAAAATGATAGATGCAGCTACCAGTGGAATTATCAATAACAAGACACCTAAGGAGGCTTATGAATTTATTGAGGAGATGTCACTGAATAACTATTAGTGGCAAGTCATGAGGACAAAGCCACAAAAAGCTACTGGTGTTTTCAATATTGTTGCAGTCGTTATGCTTTCTAGTCAGGTAGAACTTTTGAATAAAAAGATTGACGGTTTAGTCGGTTCTACGCAGGTACATCCAGTGATGACGTGTGATTCAATTGGAGGAGAGATGCATAACACAAATTGTCAATCCTACAATCCTAGCACAAAGGAATAACAAGTCAACTATATGGGTAACAATTCGAGACCTTAGAATAATCTGTATAGTAATACTTACAATGCAGGTTGGAGGAATCACCCCGATTTCTCGTGGGGTGGTCAAGGAAATCAAAGGCCACCACTCCCTCCGGGCTTCCGACAACTACCCTACTAATAAAAGAAAAAGTTGAACCTTGAAGAGATGCTCACGAAATTTATCTCGGTGTCAGAAACCCATTTCCAAAACACTGAGACATCACTCAAAAATCAGCAAGCATTGATTCAAAGGCTCGAAACTCAGATAGGACAACTTGCTAAGCTGATCTCTAAAAGACCACAAGGCAGCTGGCCAAGTAACACAGAAACTAACCCAAGGAAACAAATCCATGCTATTACTATGCTTGACGAAGGAAATTTAGTTTAGAACAAATCAGAACCGAGGCAACAAGCTATGGTAAGTAAAGGTAAGTTTGAGGTAAGTCACAAGAGCCAATCAGTAAAGAATATAACTATACTCGAACGAGACAAGGAAATACCTTATAGATAAACAATTCAGTATATTCCTTAAGCTCTTGAAAAATTACATATTAACTTACCGTTTATTGAAGCTCTTTCGCAAATGCCAAACACTGTTAAATTCTTAAAAGAGCTTTTATCAAACAAACTGATGTTGGACGAGTCGTCACAAGTGGAGCTGAATGCAGTTTGCTCAACTATCTTGAAAAACAAGCTACCTAACAAACTAAAAGATCCAGGGAGTTTTATGATTCCTTGCTTAATTGGCAGTTTGAATGTTAAAAATGCCTTAGCTGATTTAGGTGCTAGTATAAACGTAATGCCTTATAAAATGTTTAAACAACTAGGTCTTGGGAAACCCAAACAAACTAGGGTGAGCATCTAATTGGCTGATAAAACCATTAGATTTCCTAGGGGTATAATCAAAGATGTGCTTGTTAAAATTGACAAAATTATATTCCCAGTACACTTTGTTGTTCTAGGCATGGATACGGCTAGTGATGTACCATTAATTCTAGGACGACCCTTTTTAGCAATTGCTAGGACTATCATAGATGTGGGCACAGGTGAACTCACGCTTCGTGTAGGCGATGACACGATTACTCTTCAAGCTCGTAATTTTGTTAAGATGTCTAATGATAGAGATGATATTATGAATCTTCTTAATAAGAATAATCTCACTAGTCAACCCTCTTTGCAGGACACTCCTAGCGAACGCTCAATTACGCTACGTTCAAGTTCATGCAATGACAAGGGAGCAATCCATGAAGAGCGAATGGTACAAATTGAAGAACTAGATGAATGGCAAAACTATAGCAAAGAGGAACCTAGGACACGTCAAGTAAAACTAGTGCAAATCCATGATGAGCTTATAGATAGACTGAGTCAATTTAAGGTTAGAGATAAGGTATTATTAGATCAAAAAAACCTAGGGTTACCGAGTTTGAGTTTAATGCAAATGATATACCCCCATTCATAGTAATAAAGGTATATCCTTATGGTACGATGGAGGTTAATCATCCTAAACACGGCACTTTCAAGGTAAATTATAGTCGACTAAAACCTTATTTTGAGACCTAGACTGATAGTAGGAGTGAGGAGTTCAAACTCCTCAAACCACTATGACCATACAAGAATGAGGTAAGTTGAGCTTAGACTCTAAATAAGCGCTTCACAAGAGGCAACCCGAGCACTAACATTGTTGATTTCTTTCAGTTTTAGTTTATTACGTCTAAATCACTAACTGAGTCCTTAAACACAGGTTTTTATAAGCCATACGGCCACGCACACAGGCATGGCTGAGACCGTGGGCACACCACGGGCAGGAACACGGCCATGCGATATGGCCATGTGAAAATTGGACTTTGAAATTTTAAAAACTTACCGAGACATGGGATGTGATATGTAACACCCCTAATCTCGTATCTGTCCCCGGGGGATTTCGAGGCATTACCTGACCAGTATTACACCTTTCAAAACATCAAGGTAAGATTCATATTTGTATCTTTGTAAATCGTAGCTTAAGCGCATGTATATGACTAAGTTCAGAACAACATGAAAAAAAAACTTTAAAACATATCTATTCCATAACATTTTACAAGCATTCGTTAGTAGGAATTAGTGGGCATGCATAAACACTCATCATCAAGCTGAATATACAACTCCAAATAGGGTTACTATTCATATGGTAACATTTTATAAGCTTAGGCAGATTTTTAAAACATATGGATTAGGATCGACCCTACTAAGAACAATTCAAGTTTTTCTATTGTACACTATTCTCTTTACTTGCAATTGCCGAATGCATATAGGTTAAGCACATCACTTCAATTATAAAGACAACCAAAAATACCTACCTATACATTCCTCTATTCATCCAAGAGATTTAACTTAAATCCATACAAAGGGGAAAAGAGATTAGTAAGCCATTTTTGCATGGCTATACTTATACACAACAAAACATTTCTTGTTTAATGAAAACAAAACGAAACCTATACATGCCATTCTCATGAGTTTAATTATAAAATACCGAAGAGGTTCTGATAGTGTGGATGACTTCGATCGAGTGATTCCCGAGACTGTAGGACGAACGAGATCTATAAAACAGAAGATTAGGGGCAACAGAGTAAGCAATTGTATGCTTAGTAAGTTTTAAGCCATAAAAACTCATTCAAAGATTTAAGCATAGTACTTCTAATACTTATCTAAGTCTATCTATAACCGGATGTATCCTAGGCTAAATTCATCCCTATTATACATGCATATCAAATGACTTTCATTAACTAAATTTCGAATCATACAAATAATTTCATTATAACAAATAAGCTCCATCACTTAGCCAGACATATTTAATTTGGTTACAAAGCTAGATTATTTCAAAATGCATAATCACATGCACTTATATGCTTCAACTAGAACATACTTACATGTCTTTATACTTTTCTGAATCATGGCCAAAAATTATATTATTCAATTGATAATTCATAAGTCGATATAGGTTGGTTCACAAATTGTATACTTGGCTAATTTAAAGGAGTAAGCTCGTTAGTTACAGTTGTTAGGGCCAACAATTTCACATTTCCCCGTATGAATGCCTTCGGGCTTAGCCCGGGTTTGAACACTAGCCCTAAGGCTCTTTGAGACTCGACCCGGATGAATCACTGGCACGAATGCCCTTCAGGACTTATCCTGGATGTAACTCCAGCACAAATGCCCTTCGGGTATTAACCCGGATGCAACTCTGGCATGAATGCCCTTCGGGACTCAACCCAGATGCAACTCTGGCACGAATGCCCTTCAGGACTCAACCCGGATTATAACAAAGAAACGTATGTATTTGGATCCATCACATATATTTTTCTCATGATTTATCACAAGTTCGCATTTATCTACCTCGTTCACACATTTACATAGCATGACAATCTCACTACATGTTTGGACAAATAGGCACACATCTAAATCACACATCAAAATAATTACCATGGCCTTTATGGCTCTAATGATCTTCGATTAAAATGCCATTTTAACTAGTACATTTCATTCACCATCATCTAAATGCTTCAACATGCTATTCACGAAAATAACTAGATATGTACCTCATACTAGATCAACTCATAACTAGGTTTAAAATACTTAAAACTTACCTCGATTTGTTGTTGAGTAATTAAGGTTTTCACTGTTCCACCACCTTAGCCTTTCCTTTATCCGAATGTGCCCCTCTAGGTTCTTGAGCTATGGTTTAAGCAAGGAAAGAATTTGCTAATCAAAATCATATCATATTAAGTACTCAGCAACTTTAATCACTACCAAAAGTTCATCCAAGGCTAAAAGTCACATAGACCATAAATACCCTCTCATTCATTTTATCACAACCATAGCAAATAACTTATTCTAGTATTGGTTCAAGCACACTCGGTCATTCAAATAAAACAACCATTTTAGCCCTCGAACACTTTTAAACATTCTTTAGTGACCTAGCCAAATTATAATTTACTAAATGCCATAGCCAAATTTCTAAATCAATTAACATAGTTCACATACATAACAAAAACTCAATCGAAAATATTTATAATACTTTTACTTAGCCTAAGGCTCACATATGCTCTTCATTAAACCATTATTATCTTCCAAGACCACAAGGTCATTAAATGGCTATGAATGTGCATCTTATGCATTTTACATATAATTTACACCTAGCTTCACTCACCATCACATTCGGCCCACTTAAAAATTATAACACATACTCTTAACAAAATTCATCAAACCTCAATTCACTATTTCTACTTTCAAAGACCCAAACAAATAACATCTAATCAACTACCTTGCTCAAGTTTACAATCGGCAAACCATCACTCTATTCAAACATATAATTCAATGTATTTTATAACATAACTCACCAACTTAATCTATTGATTAAATTTTTACTTAAAACACACCTAAGTTATTTTCTAAACCAAAGTTATCAAAAATTTTTTTGTAGACACTTAATTTCCCCAAAACCGAATGCATCTATCAAAATTCTTAAGCCATCACTCGGAAATTTCCCTACTCATTTCCAAGTCTTATTACTCAATTTAACAAATTGCAAATTCACAAAGTACCTATTTCATTCATTCATCAAAGACATGGCCGAATGTTCCCCTTAAGCAAATCAAAGCACATTCAACAAAATTTGCATTATTATGGCAATTAAACAAGTAGTCACATGGATTTAACCTCAATATATCCCTCAACATATTTCATATTTTAAAACATCAAAACTCCATTCCCTTAACAATGGCCGAATGGAGAATCTACCATCCAAATGAAAAATTAACACATGGGTTGGTGCATATACTTAGCTATTAACAAAAACTCATAATTTTCCATGAAAACAACATGAATCCATACCTTCAATTTGATGCCACAAGACCGAATGCTAACTTTCTCTTTTCTCTTTTTCTTTCTATGTTTCACGGCAAGAAGAAGAAACACAACCAAGTTTTTCTTTTCTTTTTACTAATTTTATTATTTTATTTTCTATCATGCCAACATTTCCACCCATTTTAATTTAACAAAGCAAATAACAAAGCAACCAATAAGAACATTTGCATGGCCGGCCACTTTAAAAAAAAAGAGAAAACTGACATGCAAGCCCAACCTTTTTATAGCTTGCACAAATTGACCACTAAAAAATTCACTCCACTTATTTCTTTAAATTCTCATCTAAGTCCTATTGCATAATTCACATGAAATTTCTAATATCAAAGTAACAATACTTCACACATACATTAATCACATATCAAAATTTTAGAATAAGGCATTTTTAAATTTTAATAATTCAGTTTTGTGGTCCCGAAACCACTTCCCGACTAGGGTCAAAAGAGGGCTGTTACACGATAAATGCACACGGGCATGCCTATCACCCATGGGCAACACTGCCCAAGAGCGCACGAGCATTCAACCAAACCCCATGGCCGTACCCATATGCTGTGGTTGAACCTGCCAAATCAACACGGGCGTGCGACACACTCGTGTCCATTACCGATGGGTGAAACTGAGAAAATAGCACGGGCACTTGAATCAACCACATGCCCATGCCTATAAGCCGTGGTCAATACTGATGAAATGCACATAGGCGTGTGACATGCCCCTGCTTCAAGACCGTGGTAGATACTAACTACCAAGACACAGGCGTGTGAACCATAACACGGGTGTGGCAGAAGCAAACGAAGCAGGGCACAGCCGTGCAACACGACCGTGTGAACCAACACGCCCAAAGAACACGGGCGTGGGCCACAAATTAGGCGCACCCAAACCCTAATATCACGAAACACACGGGCTAAAACTAGGGGACACTGGTGTGGGCCACAGCCGTGTGCCACAACACTATTTAAACACCCTTTCACTATTCACCTTCTTCTCAAAAATACTCTACCCCGAAACCCTAGCCCCCTTAAGCCATCGCTGTGGTCTCTCCTCTCCCCTAACTCCAGTCACTCTCCTCCCTTCCTCCCTTCTCTTTCTTCCTCCTTCTAACTCCCCCCACTATAAAAAAACCCATTCCACCAACCATTTCATCTCTCCAATTTCCTCAACTTACAAATTCCAACCGTCGTCGCCCCAACGCCGGCCACCACGCTAATACTGCTTCCCCCAGCCACTGCCGCCATCGTAACTCCGGCCACCACCCTTTCTCCATTAGTTTCCCTTTTTCTTTCTTGTTATTTTCTTCTTTTCTTTACTTATTATTTCTATATGATTTAGTTATTCTTATTTGAACTTATGGTTAAATTATTTTGCTAATATTGATAATCTCTTGTCATTCTTTATTATTTACTTTCATCTAATAATGAAATTTTCTTAGCTTGATTTTGTTAATAATGACTATTAACTTAGTCTTGGGCATTAAGATTCGTAGATGTTAGATGTTTACTTAGAGACTCTTTTCTTGATTTTGATTGCCCAATTGATTTTGGTTATTTCCATTTCTTTTGTTTTAATTTCATGTTATAGACCATTTGATTTAAACTTTTAGCACATGCTTATTCGTTGTTTTCTTTTAGGTACACCATGACCCCTCAACGTGGAAAGCTAAGGCTGCCATTCCCGCATCAAAAACACAGAAGGGGCCTGGTTCAACATCTTCGTGTGCGACCACTGAGATCCGACACTTATTTCTTCAGTTCCCACAAGGGACTCAGCATGAGTTATTTCAGATACTTAGGGCGAGACCTCTTAGAGTGGGCCGTTTATCGACTGGGCCGCCCTAAAGCATGTTTAACTCGCTGATGCGGTTCGAGCCCTCCTCACTACCGACCCATGGGGGCCTTTCTTCGAGATTGTCGAGCCGACGTATCTTGAGCTCACACTGGAACTCTGTTTGACCTTCCAAATCCAAACTGTTATGTCATAGTTTGACGATCCTGGAACGATCCAGTTCCGTCTCGGTGGTTTGGTAAGCCAACTAAGCATGCCTTAGTTTGGTGTCACATTGGGATTTTATACCGAGGAGTTCATAGATGACGACGACTTCTCCAATCTCCATCGCCACATTCATTACTCCCCTTCTATTAGTTGGAAGGCCCTGATCCCTACTTCAGCTACTTACGACCCTAGTCACTCTAAGGTGACAGCTCTCTCCCCATCATTGAGGTATCTCCACGCCATCCTCGCTCATACATTAACAGGTCGACGAGAGAGCACCGATGTCCTCAACACTCAAGACGCCTATTTTCTATGGAGTATGGCGCACGGGCACGTCTTCGACCTTGCTTACTTCATCGTCCTCGCCATTTGATATTAGACAAAGCGACATAGGAAAGCTGCAATTTGTATGCGCCCATATGCGACACGCTTAGTGCGATACTTCGGCCTCCTCAACACAGTGGCGGAATCATCCTCCCTCACCCTCATCGGTTAGATGTCTCCACAGGGCATCTTAAGTATGCTCCATATGAGGATGATCGAGCGATGACGTGGATACGATCCTCCTCAGTACCGTCTAGTTCAACCCACTAAGCAAGAGGACCCAGAGGTCATTACTGATGATGTCCCTGTACCTCTCGAGGAGCCACCATCTCAGCCACCACCGATCCATCACCCAGTTCATGCGGTTGTTTCATTGACAAATCTCTTTGAGTGGTTTACACGATTTGAGCAACAATGCTTTCAACGATTTGATCATATTGATGCTACTCTACAGCAGATCTGTCAGCATTTCCACATTTATCTCCACTGCCTCCACCTCGCGAACCATCTGGCGATGAGGACTTTTGAGTCCAATTATTTTTATTGTTATTTTTATTTGTATTTTTACTTTTATGCTTCTTCTTTATTTCTATTTTTATGTTCTACAAAACTATATTAGTTTATCTTGAAATTTTATTTTTTCTTTACAGCTATTTCTTCATGAGTAACCCCGCTAATATATATCCTTAAAAATACTATTGATGCTATCGCAGTCTAAAGAACTCAAGAGCCCAAATCCAACTCTAATGGGAAAGTAATTATGGATTGGCACCCTCTATCACCATCGAAGTATCCTCACTTTTGCCCTAGCTACAAATACAACTCAGAACTACTTTCCAGAAACTCCACTTCAAGGAATTCATCCAATATTCAGGAAGTTTCACTTCTCTCCCTCTCTTATCATTTATGCTTATTTTCTTACTTATCTTTGTACATTGAGGACAATGTACATCTTAAGTGTGGGGGGGATTATCAATTTCATTATCAAAAAATCCCTGAATCTTGTCTTGCTCTCAAGTCACTTTCTCATATCACTATTAGAATGAGTTTTGATTGATTTATGATTTTTATTGAGATGTCTTCAACTAAAACATAGGTATTTGTGCATTAATTGATTATACTTTAAGACATTAAAGAATCAAGCATGATAAGTTGATTTTTGAGAATTAAAAATTTTTTCTAGGTCGTTTCCCCAAGTTTAGGTATTATCTTCAAGTTTAAAATTCACAGGATTGACATCAAAAGCCATAATTTTTGTGAGATCTTAAGCCTTTAGAGCATATATCCTTTCATGCTCATTTTTATTGTTGCTATGAGTGTGTCAATATTGATCTGTTATTCTGGAACTTGCTTCGATTATACATGTTGAGACCAGACCATTGGTTTGATATACCGAGATGATAAAGGCACTTAGGTCTAACCCGCTTACTCCATAAAAGCCTACCTTCATAATTAACCCTTAGTGAGCCCCCTTGAGCCTAACAAACCATCCATTGATTTACCCTCAATGTTAACCTATAATCCATTATTGTTGAAATCCCCTTAATTACTTTGATCCCTATTTTTTTTGAGATTTCAATTGAATAATTATCTAGCTATGTTCTCCTCCTTAGTTAGTAAAGCTTCAGTACTTGATTTGTTCTTAAAAAAATGTTGAGGTCTAGCATACTATGATGAAGTTATGAACTCTTGATCTTAAACAATATTTTTCATGACGAAAAGCTTAATTCTAGGATTTTGTTTTTCAATGATAGAGATTTTTCTAGCTAGATAATTTTTCAGCTCAATCTCGATTCTAACCTTCTCTTTTAGCTTGTGTCGACACCCCTAACCAAAGCCTTGTTACAACCCTCTAAACACCTTTTGATCAATGTATCATCTCAATTTATAGTTGTGGAGATTTGATTTTCATGCAAGCTTATGGTAATAACTCTTCGTGTTGACTAATGAGTGCTTAATTTCTAAACCCTAAACACTTTGAGTGAATAGAGTGAACCATTAGCGAGTATGTTAACCATGTGTGATTTTGAATTAAAGATAATTACTTAGATAAGGGGAGATACCTATGTTTTCGTGATAAAATGTTCAACTTGGATTGTTTGAAACTTCGATGTTCTTTTAGTTGAGCCCTCAATGTATGATTACTTGTGGATTATTTCGAAACATTATTGATAGAAATTATAAGTTGAGAAAGATGAATACTCAATTATGAATTGTGGATTTTGCTTAAGGACAAGCAAAGCTTGTCCTGTGGGGGTATTTGATAAACCATAATATATATATATTTTTAGCCCATGCTTAGCACATTTATGGATGATTTATCATTAAAATTGAGAAATATGATGCTCCTAATCCTTTAAGTTCATGTTTTATACTTATGTGAGCATAAGGAAGAGAAAACAGCAAGGAACGGGCAAAAAAGGGACAAAATGGGCCTCAGTTACCATTAACACGGCCTAAGAAATTTTCACACGGGAAATCAACACGCCCGTGTGGATTTATCAGTGTTGAACACGACCTAAGCCCGACTCACACTGGCATGCCACATGGGCGTCTCCCTGTCGAGCCCTACTTCAATTTCACGTAGGAAAAACTAATTTTTAGGTATTTTGGGCATTCCAATGTCTATATAAACAACCTAAGGGGGAAAAAAGACACATAGAGTAGAAAGCAAGGAATTACTCGAAGAACACCGATTAATCAATCTCAGAAGCAGGATTTCCATCAAGGCTGAAGATCTCCCTTCAATTTCCATCAAGGCTTTTTAAGTTTTTTATGTTTTGTTGTTTTCCTAATTTTGAGATGTTTTCCTTTACAATTATGAACTAAATCCCCTAAATACCTAAGGGGGATGAAACCTAAGATGGATATTGTTATTAATATCTAAATTATATGATAAATACTTGATTTGTTCGTAATTCTATTATTAATTCTTGTGTTACATTTCAAGTTGAATGTGCATATTAAGTGGAGCAAAAGTCCCTATTTAAGAGTAGATCCAACACAATTAAGCGGAGTTGATCGTAATCCTAGACATATGACGAGGAAAATCTGCTGGATTAGAGTCAAATCTAATAAGGGAATCCTTTGTAACACCCCTAACCCAAATACGTCGTCGAATAGGGTTACAAGGCATTTAACTAATATGACTACAGGAACTTATGAATACATACCAAACATAGATTTCATATTTGTACGTACACACCACCGAAAGTAAGCAACTTCAATGCGAGTACAAGCAAAACATGTTTCAATTCACATTGCCAATCCATCTATGTCAATATACAAAACTCCAAAGTTTACCAAATGAACAATATCAATTCATAAAGTGATTCCACCTAAATAAGTATAGTCAAACCTACTTAAAAGCAATGTAACACATTTCTTTGTTAATTTTCTCATTAATTACAACGAATACTCCTGCTATTCTACCTAAACATATATGAATAACATAAATCTATATGCCTTTTTCCCTATTTGACAATAGTGCAAATTAACCATTCACATAACCTCATCCAGCAATTCATTCGTATTTAAGAACTGTTAAGCCATTTTCGCATGGCTCGAATATTTACAAGGTCAAAATGAATTTAATTTCCAAAATAGAAAGCTTAGCCTATACATGCCATTATTTCAAAACGAAGTAACTATTGAAAGTACCAAAATAACAACGATAGTGTGGATGACTTAAGCTTGGATCCCCGAGCCTGTAGCTTCAGAACGAGATCTATAAAAAAAGAAGAAAAACATAACCACGGATAAGCTTCCATAAGCTTAGTAAGCTTTGAGCAATACAAACAATTTAAAATTTTATATTCACACTAATATACCATATCTCCAAACTCATTTTATAATTACCTAACCACTTAGCCGAATACACATCTATACATAAGGAACAATTCAGCACCTGCTTTCTATTAATTCAAACTCATATAATGTGGCTAAAACTCGTATTTTCATATAGCATCTTACATTGGCTGAATGTATCACCTTTTCGTATGTAAATATAACATTTATTCACATATTCATCAATCTTAATACTTATGATTCAATCTATATTAAATTCCCACATGAGTACATGATACATACCTGGCCAACTTAATAATTTGAGCATATTCAATTGAAGTTATATCGCAAATTCTCATAGTCTGAAACTTTACTCAAATCACCGAGATTATAGCCTGCTAGGCACGAAGGCCTGAATACACATCACTGGCACAAAGCCTGCTAGGCACGAAGGCCCAAATACACATCACCGGCATGAAGCCTGCTAGGCACAAAGGCCCAAATACACATCACCAGTACGAAGCCTGCTAGGCACGATGGCCCGAATACACATCACCGGCACGAAGCGTACTAGGCACGAAGGCCCGAATACACATCACCAAATTTTATGCATATTTATTCACATTCTAATATGTTTAACATAGCATATCATATTTGTACTTCACTTGCTTATATCGACATATACACATCATACATATTTTGACATTACTTCATGAATAACCATCGGCCCAAACACATACATATATCCTTCCCTACACATTCGATTTAATGTAAGTAAACACATCAATCCTGTATGCACATATCACTCTCTTTACTTTCATTTACCAATAACCATTCTGCTACAAATCTTATACCATTTCGTTTCACAAATAGTTTTATTCAAATGAGATCAAATAGTCATAATGCCTCTAATCTAAATATATATGTCATCTTCAAGTATGTGCTAAGTTTAACTACTCAAAACTTACCTTGGTATATTTGAACAGTTGCGAAATGGCTACTCAATTACTTTCTCTTTCCCCCTATCCAACTTCGAACCTCTTTGCTCTTGAGCTTGGAAACACAAATATGTTCGTTTAATTAATTAACCAAAATGATATACTAATAAATCATATTTATTTCCAAGCATTATCTTATAACACCTAAACTTATAATCTTATTAGTAACTTTCATTAGCCGAATATCAAATGACACATTGGCATATAACATATAATCACCATGCCATTCATTTAACCGAAGAGATTTCCATTTATACAAATCAACATTGAAGTTTTCATATTCGGCAATCACCCTTTTAAAAAAAAAACAATATGTATCATATTTTATATAAATATGACATGACTCAATTTCACACTTATTTACTCTACATCTAGTTCGCATACTCAAGCAAAGATTTACTTAGCTTATCAAGCTTTCTTAAACATAACTAAACTATGTAACCGAATGTCTGTATCAACACGAGATAGATGCATAAGTCATATATATACATATAATGCATACTTTAATACCATATACTTCTATTTATTTCTTAGATTATACTATAGCTTCATGACATATAGCTAAGTCCAAATGTCAAAGTATTAAACATTTACCATTTTACCAATGGCCATTAACCACTAATGCCGCATATACAATTACAAACATACTCATATGCATAAACTCAACTCATCCATTAATAATTCAAAACATTAAAACACCAACCAAGCAATACATTTTTATCATGGCCGAATATATATATAAATAACCAAAATCTCATTTTTTAGCACTTATACCTATTAACCGAATGCTTCAAGCTTTTATATTCATTTTTTTAACACAATTTATTAAGCTTAAACTCAACTTCTAGTCATCTTATAAATAAAATTATCAAACATAAATCCTCCATGCTTAATAGTCTTAGCTGAATGATCCTTAACAATTAAACCACAATGTACAAAATTTCATACTTCAACTTACAAGCTCATAAACACATAAATTTTTCCATTACAAAGTCCATCTAACCCTCATTCATCACTTTCTAACATCACATTCAATATTCATATTCTTCCAACTCATAACCGAATATCCAAAGCACCAAATTCAAAAATTTCAATTCATGGGTTTAGGATAGAACTAAGATAGGAACTCAAATACATCAAAATAAAATCAAAATAACAAGTTTTACCTTGGATTTTAGACCTTCAATTTACCGAATGACCTAGCTTCAACTTCTTAGTTTCCTTTCTTAAACTTTCGGCAAACAAGGAGAAAAGATGAACACTTTTCTCATATATTTGGTTTTATTCATCTTTTCCTTGTTTAATTCATTTTATTTAATTATTTTAAATCCAATTTCATTTTAATATAGCAAGAAAACGTAATTTATTGGAAGAAATCATGTCATGGCCGGCCACTTACTAAATTAGGGAAATTTGACATGCAAGTCCCTTACTTTTAATGCATGTATTATTCGGCCCTTTAAAAATCCATCTATCACATCTTTAAATTTTATCACTTGAGTCCTTTTTCACAAATTCTCATCAATTGACTACATCAAAACATCAAAACTTTCACACATGACTTAACACATATAATAGACATAGAAATAAGCATTTAGAAAATTTTTCAACTCAGTTTTGTGGTCCTGAAACCACATTCCGACTAGGGTCAAATTTAGGGCTGTCACAACTCTCCCCTACTTAAGAAATTTTCTTCCCCGAAAATCTTACCAGTAAATAAGTTTCGTTAATGTTCTTTCATAGAATTCTCAAGCTCCTAAGTAGCTTATTCTACCCCATACCTGACCCACAACACTTTCACTATTGAAATTCTCTTATTCCGCAACTCTTTTACCTCGCGTGCCAGAATACGAATTGGTTCCTCTTCGTAACTCAAATCAGATCGAATCTCAATGTCGGATGGACTAATCACATGCATTGGGTCGGATCTATAGCGTCGAAGCATAGAAACATGAAAAACATTGTGAATCTTTTCAAGTTCAGTGGGCAAAATCAATCTATATGCTACCGGCCTAACTCGTTCTGATATTTCATATGGCTCGATGAACCTCGGACTCAACTTGCCCTTACAGCCGAATCTGAGCACCTTTTTCCAAGGTGAATCTTTAAGAAACACTTTATCTCCGACCTGATACTCAATATCTTTTCGTTTTAAATCCGCATATGATTTTTGACAATCTGAAACTGCCTTAAGACTATTACGGATCACTTTTACTTTCTGCTCGGCATCCTTAATCAAATCAACACCGAAGATTTTACTTTCACTGAGCTTGCTCCAAAACAACGGTGTACGGCATTTATGACCGTATAAAGCCTTGTAAGGTGCCATCTTGATACTCGTTTGAAAGCTGTTATTATAGGCGAATTCGATCAACAGTACGTATTTTTCCCACGAGCCATTAAACTCAAGTGTACAGCATCTCAACATATCCTCGAGTATCTGAATCACTCGCTCGGACTGTCCGTCTATCTGAGGATGGAAGGCAGTGCTAAAATGAAGTTTGGTACCCAAAGCCTCATGCAATTTCTTCGAAAATTGCAAAGTAAATCTAGGATCTCTATCCGAAACAACGGAAGTAGGCACCCCGTTTAATCTCACAATCTGAGAAATGTATAATTCAGCCAACTTATCGAGCGTATAATCGGTACGAACAGGGACAAAATGAGCCAACTTTGTCAATCGGTCAACTATAACCCAAATAGAGTCTTTCCTGCTCGGCGTCAGTGGTAAACCGGACACTAAGTCCATCGTAACCTGATCCCACTTCCACTCTGGTATCGAAATCGGCTGAAGTAATCCCGAAGGCACCTGATGTTCCGCTTTCACTGGTTGGCATATCAGACACTTAGATACAAAATCAGAGATGTCTCGTTTCATACCGTGCCACCAATACTGACGTTTTAGGTCGTTATACATTTCTGTGCTACCTGGATGAATCGACATTCGACTATTATGAGCCTCACTCAGAATCGTCGAAATAAGTTCTGAACTTTTTGGAATGCACAATCGATCTCGAACCTCAAACAATCACTGTCGTCAATTCTAAACTCTGAATCTACACTAGAATCACATTGAGCCCGCTTAACAATCAAATCATCATCGGTTTTCTGAGCTTCGCAGATTTGTCGTATTAACACTGGTTTTGCTTTTAATTCTGCTATTAACACATTATCAACAGACATCGACAAATGTACATTCATTGCTCGTAATACAAACAAGGATTTCTGACTGAGAGCATCCGCAACTACGTTAGCTTTTCCCAGATGATAATCAATAACAAGCTCGTAGTCTTTCAGCAATTCTAGCCACCGTTTTTGTCTCAAATTCAAGTCTCTTTGGGTCATTAAATATTTGAGGCTCTTGTGATTGGAAAAGACTTGACATTTCTCTCCAAACAGGTAGTGACACCAAATCTTTAGAGCAAATACAATAGCAGCTAACTCAAGATCATGAGTCAGATAATTTCTCTCGTGAGGCTTCAATTGTCTCGAAGCATACGCAACCACTTGGCCCTCTTGCATCAAAACGTAGCCTAAACCATTTAGAGAGGCGTCACTATATACCACAAACTCCTTACCCGACTCGGGCTGAACCAACACAGGAGCTTCCGTCAAAAGAGTTTTCAGCTGGTCGAAAATTTTCTGACATTTTTCAGACCACTCGAATTTGACGTCCTTCTGCAACAATTTCGTAAACGGTGTTGCAATCGTCGAGAAACCTTTTACGAATCGTCAGTAGTACCCGGTAAGTCCTAAAAAGCTCCAAACTTTCGAAACATTTCTCGAAGGTTTCCAGTCAAGAATAGCTAAAATTTTGTTCGAATCGACTCGAATACCAGATGCGGATACTACATGTCCCAAAAAGCTGACCTCGTGCAACCAGAACTCGCATTTACTAAATTTCGCGTACAACTGATTATCACGTAAAGTCTGAAGCACAAGTCTCAAATGCTCGGCATGCTCGATCTCATCGTGAGAATAAATCAAAATGTCGTTGATGAACACCACCACAAATCGATCCAGATACTCTCTAAACACCCGATTCGTCAAGTCCATGAAAACCGCAGGGGCATTTGTGAGCCTAAACGGCATCACTAAGAACTCGTAGTGTCCGTATCTCGTTCTGAAAGCAGTCTTTGGCACGTCAGAATCTCTAACTCTCAACTAATAAAAACTGGATCATAGATCAATCTTTGAAAACACTGAAGCTCCTTTCAACTGATCAAATAAATCATCAATTCGGGGCAACGGATATTTATTCTTCATAGTCACTTTGTTCAGCTGTCTATAATCGATACATATTCTCATAGTTCCATATTTCTTTTTCACGAACAAGACTGGTGCGCCCCAGGATGAAAAACTCGATCGTGCAAAACCTTTGTTTCTCAACTCTTGTAGCTGAGATTTCAATTCTTTTAACTTGGTAGGTGCCATACGGTATAGGGCAATCGAAATCGGAGTCGTATTCGGAACCAACTCTATACCGAACTCAACCTCTCTAACAGGTGGTAATCCCAGTAATTCCTCGGGAAACACATTCGAATACTCACAAACCACCGGTACAGTATCACGACTGGCAACCCGTTCAAATCGGAAGACTCAACCCGAACTATCTCATTATTCGAGCATCGCAACTTAATAATCTTTTGCTTGCAATTCACTACCGCATCATGCACAGTCAACCAATCCATCCCGAGAATAATATCAAATTCGTCGAATGGTAATAACATCAAATTGGTAGGGAAACAAGAATCTCGAATCATTAGGGGGCATTCCTTGCACACTTTATCAACTAACACACATCGACCCAGAGGATTTGACACTCAAATCACGAACTCAGTAGACTCAATAGGTAGAGTCTTACTGGATGCTAAAGTTTCACACACATACGAATGGGTTGAACTGGGATCAATCAGAGCAATAACATTAATGTCAAAAAGAGTAAAAATACCAGTAATAACATCAGGAGAAGAAGCCTCCTCACGGGCATGGATAGCATAAGCTCTGGCAGGTGCACAAGCCTTAGATCTGACCGCACTGTCTCTGGTCCCTCTCTGGCTACCGCTAGTATTACCCCCACGCCTCGGTGGCCGACCTCATGCTACCGTGCTAGTAGGCCTCTCACTAGGATGAGTAGTACGTTCAACCAGTTTCGGACAATCTTTAATGAAATGATCGGCAGATCTACATTTAAAACAGGAGCAATCATGCACTCTACAGCTCCCTGGATGCCACTTTCCATAATGCTTGCATTATGTTCTATCCCGACGATCATTGCCTATACTAGCAACAGAGGTGGCTCGCGTACTCACTGGAAGTCGATCACGATCTCGTCTAAAATAACCCGAATTAGCCTTAGATCTGCTCGACTCGTCTCGAAATTTCTTTGAGGATTGCTGAAAAGATTTTCTCGACGATCTCTTACGGAACTCTCTGACTCCGTCTTCAGCCTTTTTCTTTTCAATTCTAAAATCTTCGGCCTTGCGAGCTCGCTCGACAAGTACGACGAACTCTTTAATTTCCAGAATACAAATGATATACACTCGCGAGCATATCGACTGAGCCATACAAATTCTCCCCCATATTCGGTCACCGTCATTCAGCCCTGTTTAAGCTCAAGAAATTCCTTCCGTTTCTAATCGATGAATCCCTGACTGATATACTTTTTGCGGAATTCGAATTGGAAAAACTCCCAGGTAACCCGCTCTCTTGGCATAATAGAAACCAATGTATTCCACCAATAGTAGGGAGGATCACTAACAGGGATACAACATATTTCAAACATTCTTCGGGCGTACATGATAATTCATCAAAAACTCGGATTGTATTATCGAGCGAAAACTCGGCCCGCTCAGCATCATCACTGACTGTAGCCCGGAACTCTTTAGCCCCGTATTTTCTAATTTTATCAACCGGAGGCCTACTCGATCTCAACGGATCAGTCATATGAGGAGCTACATATGTCGAAAAAAGAGTATTCGGGGGCGGGGGTTGTGGAACAGCCGGATTTGTTCGAATAAATTGGGTGAACCAGTCACTCATCATTGCGTAGAAAGCTTCTCTGGTGTCATCATCTCGATGACTGGTATTTGGCTGAGAGTCATTAGGCGCAGTCTCTTGCGCGGGAGCCGGTGCTACACTCTCAACATCATCCGCTACAGCTCGTTTGAGATTGGGATTCATTTCTATACAAAAATCACATTTCAATTGTTAGAAGTTATCACACAATCGCATTAACACAAAAAGGCATGTATAGCTAGACTTACACGCGCTATGTTTGTAACACCCCTATCCCATAACCGTCGCCGGAATAAGACGAGGCGTTACCAGAAAATTTGGAAGCAAATCAATGCAGTAAGATTTTTAACATTTTCTTGGATAAAAGATTATTACTTTTCAAATGATGCTACTAAGCACAATTTAAAGATCAATTTAAGAACTTAAAAGAGAACGAACTTTCATAAGATGCCATATTCACATGGCTGTAATATTTACATGTTTCGAAATATTATTCACTTTAGTCTACTCTATAGATGCCATACATTTCTAAAATATAACAATACCGAAATGTTAGATAGTGATAGTGTGACGAGTTGCTAACGATCCCCGAGCAATTTGCCATAATCAACAATCTATAAAACAGAAGACATAACAACGGAGTAAGCTTTCCTCAGCTTAGTAAGCCTTAAGTAATACAATTAACTTTACTAAAATTTTCAAATATAATTTCCTATTCAAGTTGGTATATGTAAAAATAATTTACTGAATGAACCTAATCACAACTGCACATACTTTACTCATCGGTTCATTTACTTAGAAATTGATATCACATAACCACTTCATAAATAAATTGCCACAGTGGCCAATCGTAGAGGTACTCAACCATAATCAAATTTCTCAGGGCTATATCCACTTCCATGATAATTTCATAAATGACTAATTATATATAAGCACACAATGCACCATTTAGAAATATAAGTCACTTAACTTCAAACTCAAACGACAGAGTAATTCAATAACTTCACATGACTTCTCACATCAGTCGAACATGGCTTAATCGCATAGTAGTCTTAATACTTATTCCCATAGATATATATATAAATCATTTCATACTTGTAATTCAATCCAGAGCAGATTTACTTATGAGTGTAGGACACATACCTGGCCAACTTAAGGTATTCCATCATCATTTAATTCCAGTGACTAAAAATCACATATACCTAAATCTTATACTTTCAAATACAAAATTTCACAATTGAATCTAATCAAATTTAGTCCGAGTCATTCTTACATCAAAAGGTAGGTATCACATACCTAAGTCATTTAATGTATATTACGAGCTTCATTTGTCATCTTAATGTGGGATTTCGTATTCATATATATATATTTGTTGTTTATTTGAATTCACCGGCACTTGGCCGGCGAGGTATAAAACCCAATTCTGATTACTAGTGTAACACCCTGAATTTGGGCCTAAAAATATTGGGCCTTGGGCCTAGGTGCGGGTGTGAGATAGTTCGAAATAAAATTATTGATGTGTTGAATTCTATTATGGAAGGTTATTATTAATGGGTTAATGTGGTATTTTAGTAATCTGCGAAGGATTCATAGTGTGGGGAAAAGTCTTGGGCTAATTTCTAGGATTCCGGGATTTTTGTGATATTTGGTGTAATGTTGAAATTTTGATATATAGATGTGTAATTCGTGTTTGGAGGGTGTTATTGGGCCTATGGAAGGCCCAAGTGTTGGTTAAAAACCGGAGAATTCTTGGATTTTTGGACTTAAGGAATAGAGGACTTGAAAAGGAAGAGTTATAAGGAATTATGTGTGTAATAAGACACAAAAAAGAGTGTTGTGTAGTGGCAAAGTGGCACTACTTAGGGGACAAGGAAGCAAAGAGTCCAAGGTTCAAGTCTTGGCTCTTTGCAATTTATTTTGGTTTTTCTTTTAAATAAATCTGGAAGCAAGTAGGTGAGTTTTAAAGTTAAATGTGTTAGACTTATGACACAAGGGAGCTTGTGTCCGAGTGGTGATGGCATGACAGGGTTACTGAGAGGACTTTGGTTCGAATCCCATTGCACGCAAAGGTTGATTATTTTGCTAATGCTTTAATTTTGGAGGGATTGATGGAGAATCCCACATCGGAAAGCTAACATGAGAGCAGGTGAGGAGCTAGCTTTAAATAGAGCAAACCAGGAGGAGAGTAGGCACAGCCTTCTTGGCTGATCCCTTTCGCTTTATGGCGTGCCCGTTTAGGTTAGGCATCGGCTAAGAGTATTTCTCACTGCTCTAGCGGTAAGACTGCTACTTCGGGCTGCGATGGGCCGAAGAGGCCATGTGGGCCCAATGGGCCTGCTGGCCTAATTGAATAAGTTGTTTGATTGTATAATAAGTATTGGGCTAGATTAGGTGAATCTCATATCTGTAGCTAGATTTGGGCTAAAAGGGCCACACGAGCGTGTGGGCCCATTTGGGCCGACAATGGGCCCTAGGCCCATTTGCATTGTTATCTCTGCTTAGAAATGCTTTAGTTTACAAAGTTACTAAAATACCCTTGGTTTACAAAATTACTTAAATACCTTGGTTTACAAAATTACCATTTTACCCTTAATTTGTAAAATTACTATTTTACCCCTGATTTGTAAAAATTACTATTTTACCCTCGATTTGTGAATTTACCGAATTACCCCTGTAGGGTAGAATTACCGAGACACTCCTATGGGGTAAAATTACTGTTTTGCCCCTAGGGTGTTAAATGACTGTTTTGCCCCTCGTGGGTAAATGACAAACTTGTGTGATGATTGGGCTAGTTTGACCGTGGATACAAGTTGGTGATATGAATGACTTGATTGTGATCTATTCTTATTTTTGGGATTTGGAAAAGTTGGAATCCCTATGTGTTTAGGGAGGCTGTCGAAATAGTGCCTAAGGCTTTAAGGGGCTGTTACCAATTATTTTACTCTGTGCTTGTAAGGGTTAAAGGCTGCTGACTAAGGGCTTGGATCAGTGGAGCTTTCAGATCCAGATTTGGATATCAACTTCAACAAAGGTAAGGATTTAGGGCCTTGTTCATGGATGCCCGGATATGGTAAGAGTATGTTAAATTTAGTTATCATTGATTCGTGGTCTAATATTTTAGTAATCGAATGTAGGATTGACTTGGATCGGATATAGTCATCGTTCGTTGCAAGCAGGTGCGTAATGAACCTCACAGTAGCTTAGATTAAAATTTGCTGAAAAGCCAAAATGCCTAAACTTCGGCATTTCAAACTTGTGGTTTTATGAATGGGTTGAGTCGTGATACATACGATAAGATTGGTGATTGGATTGATAGAACAGGTAAGGGCACGATTTTGTGCACGATGGTAAGTTGGGCCTCGATGGGCTAAAATTGGGCCCAATTGGCTTACAGGCCCATATGGGTAAAAATGGGCAATAGATATTTCTTAATAGATTATAGGCTTAAAACTGGTTAAATTAGTAGTTAATTGTAGGATTTGGACCAAGTGGGCTTAGACGACTGATCTAGCTACGTAGGGCCCATTAGGGGTTTTTGGCCCATAACTCGGTTGTACTAAAATAGGCTAAAATTACTGTTTAAACATTTGGAATTGATGAATAAGCATGGAAAATCCTAATAAGTGTTAAAATTACGTAATCACCCTTATAGCTTAAAAATGACTATTTTACCCCTAGGTGGAAATGACCATTATACCCCTAGGGTTGTAAAATGATTATGTTGATTGTGATATTGATATTTTTCATGAAATGATATGATATGCACATGACATGCACATGATATGCTACGATATGTATACGATATGCCATGTTATAATCATTACATGCATCGGTTGGGTTTATATGATTGGAAGAAGTGTTAAAGGGCTTTGCCCCAGTGTACCGAAAAGGGCTTTGCCCCAGTATACCGAAAAGGGCTTTTGCCCCAGTTTACCGAAAGGGCTTCTACCCCAGTTATTAAAAGAGGCTAGGCCTCTAGTTATATGATAAAGCAACTATGCTGCCAGTGGAGAGTAGCGGCGGGGTGGGTTGAGTAGCATCCCCATATGGTGTGTTGGTTGGTGCGGGTGGAGAGTAGCGGATGGTGGGTTGAGTAGTCTCCCCAAATGGGCTTTGCATACATGTATTGACGTTTACATGTGTTACTAAAATGGGCCTATGGGCCATACCGTTTACAAAAAAGGCCTCGGCCTAGTGACATGATTTATGAAATGCTTCGGCCCAATAACTGTTAAATGGAAAGGCTTCGGCCTAGTTATATGTTGAGACTGATTTGGGGGCTTAGGCCTAGTATGCTGATATTGATTTGGGCTCTGTAAGTGGCTTGTTGCACACTGAGTTTTCCAAACTGAACCTTTTTCCTTCCATCCTTGCAGGTGAGCCTTAGATTGGTGGACTTTGAGTTGGGAGGGATTCAGAGTGGCCACATGGACTGGACTGTTGGATTTCTAATAAAGTTCCTACTTGAATTTAGATTTAATTATTTATTTCTGGTTTTGGGTTGTAAAAAGGGCCTCTTTAATTATTTTTATTTTGGGTTTTTATTCTTTACTTATTTAAATTGGTTTTACCTTACGTAGGATATTATTTAAATCGAGTTGAAAATAAATGATTTTAAGACGTGATTTTTATAAAAGTTACTTGTTTTCAAAATAACACGATAACCAAGCAAAGCTTCCGCAATTTTTAAATGATCTTGTAGATAAATATTTCAAATAGTTAAAGTGTGTCAATGGTAGTGTGCATGTCTAGGAGTGGATCCAAGAAGAGCTTGGTACTTAAGCAGTCTATTCGACTCACCTCCTCTTTTCTGGAATCCGACCTGGTGCCCAGCTTCCATTCACTTTAAGTCTTAACGAAAAAGGTCAAATTTATTTGATACTTAAACCGTTTTCAAAATAACATGTTTTATAAAGGTTACGAATCTGAGTTTTCGATATTTGATCTATCTTTAAAATAACATGTTTTTGCAAACTACAATGGTTTATAAGCTTTCATAAAACTTTTACAAAGGTTTTAACGATGTTTGCAGAGGGATGATTATTTCAATGAATCACGTTTTGGAAAAAGACAAGCTAAGGTTTTATTCAAGTTTAACAGTAAGAGTTTTTAAAAACTTCAAGGGTTTTCAATGAAAGCATGGTTTTCGAAAAACACTTCAATGTGACACATCAGACTTGGCCGTAACGTCCAGGCCGGGTTTGGGGTGTTACATTTAGTGGTATCAGAGCCAGGTTGCAACAACTCGGCTATGGAACGGGTCTAAAAATAGAAGTTTTTAGAGGGTAAAACAAAGATTTCTGAAAGTCGCTTTAAGAATTTGTTTTCGAAATTGTTTATAAGATTTTCTTTCTACAAATAAATAATTTTTAAAAAAAAAAAATTTGGGAAATTTTAAGTTTAAGTCCAAAGAAGGGTATTTTTGGAAAAATTAGATTTTTGGAAAATTCTGTTTAAAAGAGAATTGTTTCAAACTTGTTTTCCCTAAAATTAACATGTTTTGAGAAATTGATTTTAAAAGGCTTGAATATTTTTGAGTTTTTCTAGAATCTAATAAATTGAGATGTGGCACACTGAATCCCCGGCACCAAGTCTGTCAGTATTTCTGCTTTATCTTCTGCAATGTACTGAACTGTACTGTAAATAGACTTGAGACTTTTCTATGATACTGTAGATAGAGTAATACTGAAAAAAATTGTAGAGACTGAAACTGTAGAGAAACTAAAAGTTTAAGACTGTAGCTATGATATGATCTTGAATAAAATAAAAGCTTTAAAATACTATCTCTGCATAAGACATATGAATAAATAGTAGAAATTTTTGAGAACTCTGTAGTTATTCGATATGTGCACCGATAATGTAGAGTATTGATATGGATTCTGAGGGTAAGCAAAGTTTGCCAATTTCGGGTAGCAGTAACTCGGAGCCTGGTACTGAGGCACTGGTCGAGCTAGTAAGGAAAGTGGTAGAAGAAGTTTTGATACCAAAATTAGGGAAATTAGGGAAATGCTTCAAGCAGGGTGCTTGGAGTGTAAGAAGAGGAAGGATCCTAGTTCGCAAAGGACAGAGTCTCATTCAGTGAAACATGCTAGGGCACGACTAAGGCCTCCGGTTTGCAACAACTGCAACAGACGTCATCTGGGTGAATACGATAGGGAGAAAAGAGCATGGTTTTAATGTGGGTCCCTCGAACATCGAGCTCTTGATTGCAAAGCTTATTCTAGTTAGGAATGTGTGATGTTTGGTTACGAATTGTGTGCGCTAGTGTTAATGTTTATTTCAATAATTAGATGTTCTGGGTCGTACTAAAATTATTTGGATCAGAGTGCGCAGCAGAAGCATAGTGGTTGGACTTGAGTAATACGGTTAGTTGATAGTTTCAAATTTTGAGGATGAAATTTCTTTAAGGAGGGTAGAGTTGTAACACCCTGAATTTGGGCCTAGAAGTATTGGGCCTTGGGCCTGGGTGCGGGTGTGAGATAGTTCGAAATAAAATTATTGATGTGTTGAATTCTATTATGGAAGGTTATTATTAATGGGTTAATGTGGTATTTTAGTAATCTGCGAAGGATTCATAGTGTGGGGAAAAGTCTTGGGCTAATTTCTGGGATTCCGGGATTTTTGTGATATTTGGTGTAATGTTGAAATTTTGATATATAGATGTGTAATTCGTGTTTGGAGGGTGTTATTGGGCCTATGGAAGGCCTAAGTGTTGGCTAAAAACCCGGAGAATTCTTGGATTTTTGGACTTAAGGAATAGAGGACTTGGAAAAGAAGAGTTGTAAGGAATTATGTGTGTAATAAGACACAAAAAAGAGTGTGGTGTAGTGGCAAAGTGGCGCTACTTAGGGGACAAGGAAGCAAAGAGTCCAAGGTTCAAGTCTTGGCTCTTGCAATTTATTTTGGTTTTTCTTTTAAATAAATCTGGAAGCAAGTAGGTGAGCTTTAAAGTTAAATGTGTTGGACTTATGACACAAGGGAGCTTCTGTCCGAGTGGTAATGGCATGACAGGGTTACTGAGAGGACTTTGGTTCGAATCCCGTTGCACGCAAAGGTTGATTATTTTGCTAATGCTTTAATTTTGGGGGGATTAATAGAGAATCCCAAATCGGAAAGCTAACATGAGAGCAGGTGAGGAGCTAGCTTTAAATAGAGCAAACCAGGAGGAGAGTAGGCACAGCCTTCTTGGCTGATCCCTGTCGCTTTATGGCGTGCCCGTTTGGGTTGGGCATCGGCTAAGAGTATTTCTCACTGCTCTAGCGGTAGGACTGCTACTTCGGGCTGCGATGGGCCGAAGAGGCCATGTGGGCCCAATGGGCCTGCAGGCCCAATTGGATAAGTTGTTTGATTGTATAGTAAGTATTGGGCTAGATTAGGTGAATCTCATATCTGTAGCTAGATTTGGGCTAAAAGGGCCACACGAGCGTGTGGGCCCATTTGGGCCGAGATGGGCCCTAGGCCTATTTGCATTGTTATCTCTACTTAGAAATGCTTTAGTTTACAAAGTTACAAAAATACCCTTGGTTTACAAAATTACTGGAATACCTTGGTTTACAAAATTACCGTTTTACCCCTAATTTGTAAAATTACTATTTTACCCCTGATTTGTAAAAATTACTATTTTACCCTCGATTTGTGAATTTACCGAAATACCCCTGTAGGGTACAATTACCGAGACACTCCTATGGGGTAAAATTACCATTTGCCCCTAGGGTGTTAAATGACTATTTTGCCCCTCGTGGGTAAATGACAAACTTGTGTGATGATTGGGCTAGTTTGACCGTGGATATAAGTTGGTGATATGAATGACTTGACTGTGATCTATTCTTATTTTTGGGATTTGGAAAAGTTGGAATCCCTATGTGTTTAGGGAGGCTGTCGAAATAGTGCCTAAGGCTTTAAGGGGCTGTTACCAATTATTTTACTCTGTGCTTGTAAGGGTTAAAGGCTGTTGACTAAGGGCTTGGATCAGTGGAGCGTTCGGATCCAGATTTGGATATCAACTTCAGCAAAGGTAAGGATTTAGGGCCTTGTTCATGGATGCCCGGATATGGTAAGAGTATGTTAAATTTAGTTATCATTGATTCGTGGTCTAATATTTTAGTAATCGAATGTAGGATTGACTTGAATCGGATATAGTCATCGTTCGTTGCAAGCAGGTGTGTAATGAACCTCACAGTAGCTTAGATTAATATTTGCTGAAAAGCCAAAATGCCTAAACTTTGACATTTCGAACTTGTGGTTTTGTGAATGGGTTGAGCCGTGATACATACGATAAGATCGGTGATTGGATCGATAGAACAGGTAAGGGCACGATTTTGTGCACGATGGTAAGTTGGGCCTCGATGGGCTGAAATTGGGCCCAATGGGCTTACGGGCCCATACGGGTAAAAATGGGCAATAGATATTTCTTAATAGACTATAGGCTTAAAACTGGTTAAATTAGAAGTTAATTGTAGGATTTGGGCCAAGTGGGCTTAGACGACTGATATAGCTACATAGGGCCCATTAGGGGTTTTTGGCCCATAACTCGGTTGTACTAAAATAGGCTAAAATTGTTGTTTAAACATTTGGAATTGATGAATAAGCATGGAAAATCCTAATAAGTGTTATTACGTAATTACCCTTATAGCTTAAAAATGACTATTTTACCCCTAGGTAGAAATGACCATTATACCCCTAGGGTTGTAAAATGATTATGTTGATTGTGATATTGATATTTTTCATGAAATGATATGATATGCACATGATATGCACATGATATGCTACGATATGTATACGATATGCCATGTTATAATCATTACATGCATGGGTTGGGTTTATATGATTGGAGGAAGCGTTAAAGGGCTTTGCCCCAGTATACCGAAAAGGGCTTTGCCCCAGTATACCGAAAAAGGCTTTTGCCCCAGTTTACCGAAAGGGCTTCTGCCCCAGTTATTAAAAGAGGCTAGGCCTCCAGTTATATGATAAAGCAACTATGCTGCCAGTAGAGAGTAGCGGCGGGGTGGGTTGAGTAGCATCCCCACATGGTGTGTTGGTTGGTACGGGTGGAGAGTAGCGGATGATGGGTTGAGTAGTCTCCCCAAATGGGCTTTTCATACATGCATTGACATTTACATGTGTTACTAAAATGGGCCTATGGGCCATACCGTTTACAAAAAAGGCTTCAGCCAAGTGACATGATTTATGAAAGGCTTCGGCCCAGTAACTATTAAATGGAAAGGCTTCGGCCCAGTTATATGTTGAGACTGATTTGGGGGCTTAGGCCTAGTATGCTGATATTGATTTGGGCTCTGTAAGTGGCTTGTTGCACACTGAGTTTTCCAAACTCACCCTTTTTCCTTCCATCCTTACAGGTGAGCCTTAGATTGGTGGACTTGGAGCTGGGAGGGATTCAGAGTTGCCACATGGATTGGACTGTTGGATTTCTAATAAAGTTCCTACTTGAATTTAGATTTAATTATTTATTTCTAGTTTTGGGTTGTAAAAAGGGCCTCTTTAATTATTTTTATTTTGGGTTTTTATTCTTTACTTATTTAAATTGGTTTTAGCTTACGTAGGATATTATTTAAATCGAGTTGAAAATAAATGATTTTAAGACGTGATTTTTATAAAAGTTACTTGTTTTCAAAATAACACGATAACCAAGCAAAGCTTCCGCAATTTTTAAATGATCTTGTAGATAAATATTTCTAATAGTTAAAGTGTGGCAATGGTAGTGTGCATGTCTAGGAGTGGATCCAAGAAGAGCTTGGTAATTAAGCAGTCTATTCGACTCACCTCCTCTTTTCTGGAATCCTACCTGGTGCCCAGCTTCCATTCACTTTAAGCCTTAACGAAAAAGGTCAAATTTATTTGATACTCAAACCGTTTTCATGATAACATGTTTTATAAAGGTTACGAATCTAAGTTTTCGATATTTGATCTGTCTTTAAAATAACATGTTTTTGCAAACTACAATGGTTTATAAGCTTTCATAAAACTTTTACAAAGGTTTTAACGATGTTTGCAAAGGGATGATTATTTCAATGAATCACGTTTTGGAAAAAGACAAGCTAAGGTTTTATTCAAGTTTAACGGTAAGAGTTTTTAAAAACTTCAAGGGTTTTCAATGAAAGCATGGTTTTCGAAAAACACTTCAATATGACACATCAGACTTGGCCGTAACGTCCAGGCCGGGTTTGGGGTGTTACAACTAGCTTCGAAGCGTATTAGGTCAATGTCCTGAATGATTTTGTACGATAGACCATTCAGAAAGTTTATCACACTTTATATTATACGCTTGTAGTACTCACATATCACAACATTTTGACGGGACAATACTTTCAATCAGACCAACTCATAAAACACATGATTTACTTTCATTTTTATAATAGCCATTCGGCCACGCCACATATCCCATAAGTTATTCATTCTCATTTTATAAGCATATAACGAATCACAACTTACACCTATCTCAAATTGGCCATTCGGTCTTATCACATATACACTTACACATATATCACATTGGCCATTCGGCCTTATCACATGTATACACTTTCACATTCATCACATTGGCCATTCGGCCTTATCAGATATATACACTTACACATATATCACATTGGCCATTCGGTCTTATAACATGTATACACTTTCACATTCATCACATTGGCCATTCGGCCTTATCACATATATGCACTTACACATATATCACATTGGCCATTCGGCCTTATCACATGTACACACTTTCACATTCATCACATATATATGAATTACTCATATTTCATTCTATCTCATACTTGTCCTCAACACATATAAATATATGTATTTCCCATTCATTTCAAAATCATAATACAATCCTTACTTAAAGCTTCTATGTGTCATTCGATCTTAAGCTAGATATCACACCTTGTCATTTTATTTCATCTTAGGTACAAAATCACATTAGTGAATTAATTCAAATACTTAAAATTTTCCATTCGGCCTTAGAACCTATCATGGCCACATCATATTTTATAATTTAGCCATTTGGCTTTAGCACATATAATAAACTCGTATCTTATATCTCATCCTTACGAATAGACAATAAAACATCTCTAATTATAATTCTTTCATCTTAACTTTCATATTAGGGGATAAGCATTTCTATAATAGTATCCATTAATCAAAATAAAAAATAGGTTTAATTACTTAGAGACTTACCTCAAGGTGGTTAATTTATTACGGATCACTATTCCACTAATCCCGCATTCTTTTCTTTCCAAATTGGTCTCTCTTTGATCTTGAGCTTTGAATTTAAACAATTAAATTAGTTTAATCCTCTTATCAAATTATCAAAATCAAAATACTAGTAATTTCATGCATGGATACATACGGCACTATAACTTTATAATCATTTCAATTTAAGCACATCACAAGCCTCATTTGACCATTTCAAAGAATATCAATTCAATCATCCTTTAATATCAAAACGATATCTCATGTGTACTTGTTCCAAATAACCGAATGTCACTTAAAGAAATCAAGGTACATACAAAACAGTTGTTTATAATTTAACCATTTAAGCATCCAACCTCACATTATACAAGCATAATACTAATATCGAATTCTTCTCTTGACTACTAGAAGCATAACCATCACATAGCTATTTCAAAGCTCACATACGGCACATTAACACCAACTTAACTCAATTCACAATTTCACTAATGTATAATTTCTTAGCCGAAACCTATAAAATCCTTGAATTTGTTTAAAGCACATATATATTAAACTTCCCATTAAAAATAACTTGTAAAAACATCAACTAAGCATCAAATATTTAATTCCTTCATTCAAAAGAATATGGCCGAATATCCCCTTTTTGTTCAAAGAGTAGTATAAAACACATTTCGCATTTAACTATATCATGCCTTAATGTTAAGCACATTAGATAATGGTGCAAACATCAATTAAAAAACAACATCATTAAATCAATTTAAATACACATTCGGCTAATACACAAACATATACCAATACACAAACATATACCAAACACATTCGGCTAATACACAAACATATACCAATACTTTAACAATTAAATCAATCTAATATGCTTAACATTAAGGCATGATATACCAATACTCTAATTAATTCATTCTAAACATGACCGAATATGAATCCTTTTTATTTAACACCAAATTTTCCCTATTTCCTAGCTCAATTCAACAATGGCATAGGAAAATTAATCAAAGATAATGTTTCTTTCCCAAATGCACATATACGGTAATCTCTATTTCAAACCTCAATGAAATATTTAAACTTAATCATCATTTCATTTCTCATTCTAGCACATATTAGGCTAAGATATAAATATATACTATCCAATTAATTAGGAAAAATAATAACAACGAGCATAATCCTCACATTCTCCACAATAGCCAAATGTTACTACTCCATTTAGACAATCTTAACAAAATTTTACAATTAAACAAAATTATTAAACACATAGCACATTTCCGAATCTCCCATGGATTTCCTAATAGTTTATACTTTGTTATAAACATTCCTATGATCAAATTATGCTTCAAATATCCAAATTTTAAAGTACAAAACATCAAATTCAAATCCTTTAATCAACTATCATCCAAGGCCGAATGCCTCATCACCCTCAATTTTCAAAATTAAACCGTGGGTAGAAGAAGTTATGCCACAATCAACTCAAATATAAAAATAAATTTGTAAAACACCCAAACATACCTTTGAATTAATGCCATCACCATGGCCGAAACTATGAGCTTCATTTTTCCTTCCCCCCTTTTATGGTTCGGCAAAGATAAGTAGAAAAAGAAAATCTCCCTTTGTTTTTTATCAAAAGTTTTCTTAATATAAAACTTTTATATTATAACATATTTTATAATTTATAAAAACATATTTATTATTTTATCAATAAAACAAAATGTATTCAAAGTCATTCTATCATCATTATGCCGTCCACTACTAAAATAATGGGGAATTTGACATGCAAATCCCCATGTTTCAAGCCATGCAATATTTGGCCCCTTTTTAATTAACCTCACCTATTTTCACTATTTCACACATAAGCCCTTATTAATTAAATTCATATCCAAATGTCACAAATCAATAAATCATAATTTCACACATACAATTGCACATATAATAGGCACAAGTTATAACATTTAATATATGTTTCGACTCGATTTAGTGGTCCCGAAACCACTTCTCGACTAGGGCAGCATAGGGATGTTACAATGTTAGTCCTAGAATCGACTAAACCGTAGCTCTGATACCAATAAAATGTAACACCCCTAACCCAAATCCGTCACCGGATAGGGTTACAAGGCATTTAACTAATATGACTATAGGAACTTATGAATACATACCAAACATAGATTTCATATTTGTACTTACACACCACCGAAAGTAAGCAACTTCAATGGGAGTACAAGCAAAACATGTTTCAATTCACATTGCCAATCCATCCATGTCAATATACAAAACTCCAAAGTTTACCAAATGAACAATATCAATTCATAAAGTGATTCCACCTAAATAAGTATAGTCTAACCTACTTAAAAGCAATGTAACACATTTCTTTATTAATTTTCTCATTAATTACAATGAATACTCTTGCTATTCTACCTAAACATATGAGAATAACATAAATCTATATGCCTTTTTCCCTATTCGACAATAGTGCAAAATAACCATTCACATAACCTCATCCAGCAATTCATTTGTATTTAAGAACTGTTAAGCCATTTTTGCATGGCTCGAATATTTACAAGGTCAAAATGAATTTAAATTCCAAAATAGAAAGCTTAGCCTATACATGCCATTATTTCAAAACAAAGTAACTATTGAAAGTACCAAAATAACAACGATAGTGTGGATGACTTAAGCTTGGATCCCTGAGCCCGTAGCTTCAGAACGAGATCTATAAAAATAGAAGAAAAATATAACAACGGATAAGCTTCCATGAGCTTAGTAAGCTTTGAGCAATACAGACAATTTAAAATTTTATATTCACACTAATATACCATATCTCCAAACTCATTTTATAATTACCTAACCACTTAGCCGAATACACATCTATACATAAGGAAAAATTCAGCACCTGCTTTCTATTAATTCAAACTCATATAATGTGGCTAAAACTCGTATTTTCATATAGCATCTTACATTGGCCGAATGTATCACCTTTTCATACGTAAATATAACATTTATTCACATATTCATCAATCTTAATACTTATGGTTCAATCTATATTAAATTCCCACATGAGTTCATGATCCATACCTGGCCAACTTAATAATTTGAGCATATTCAATTGAAGTTATATCGCAAATTCTCATAGTCTGAAACATTACTCGAATCACCGGCATTATAGCCTGCTAGGCACGAAGGCCCGAATACACATCATCGACACGAAGCCTACTAGGCAAGAAGGCCCGAATACACATCACCGGCACGAAGCCTGCTAGGCACGAAGGCCCGAATACACATCACCGGCATGAAGCCTGCTAGGCACGATGGCCCGAAAACACATCACCGGCTCGAAGCCTGCTAGGCATGAAGGCCCGAATACACATCACTGAGTTTCATGCATATTTATTCAGATTCTAATATGTTTCACATAGCATATCATATTTCTACTTCACTTGCTTATATCGACATATACACATCATACATATTTTGACATTACTTCATGAATAACCATCGGCCCAAACACATACATATATCCTTCCCTACACATTCGGTTTAATGTAAGTAAACACATCAATCCCGTATGCACATATCACTCTCTTTACTTTCATTTACAAATAACCATACGGCTACAAATCTTATACCATTTCATTTCACAAACTGTTTTATTCAAATGAGATCAAATAGTCATAATGCCTCTAATCTAAATATATATGTCATCTTCAAGTATGTGCTAAGTTTAACTACTCAAAACTTACCTCAGTATATTTGAACGGTTGCGAAATAGCTACTCAATTACTTTCTCTTTCCCCTTATCCAACTTCGAACCTCTTTGCTCTTGAGCTTGGAAACACAAATATGTTCGTTTAATTAATTAACCAAAATGATTTACTGATAAATCATATTTATTTCCAAGCATTATCTTATAACACCTAAACTTATAATCTTATTAGTAACTTTCATTAGCCGAATATCAAATAACATATTGGCGTATAACATATAATCACCATGCCATTCATTTAATCGAAGAGATTTCCATTTATACAAATCAACATTAAAGTTTTCATATTCGGCAATCACCCTTTAAAAAAAAACAATATGTATCATATTTTATATAAATATGACATGACTCAATTTCACACTTATTTACTCTACATCTAGTTCACATACTCAAGCAAAGATTCACTTAGCTTATCAAGCTTTCTTAAACATAACTAAACTATGTAACCAAATGTCTGTATAAGCACGAGATACATACATAAGGCATATATATACATATAATGCATACTTTAATACCATATACTTCTATTTATTTCTCAAATTATACTATAGCTTCATGACATATATCTAAGTCCAAATGTCAAAGTATGAAACATTTACCATTTTACCAATGGCCATTAACCACTAATGCCGCATATACAATTACAAACATACTCATATGCATAAACTCAACTCATCCATTAATAATTCAAAACATTAAAACACCGACGAAGCAATACATTTTTATCATGGCCGAATATATATATAAATAACCAAAATCTCATCTTTTAGCACTTATACCTATTGACCGAATGCTTCAAACTTTTATATTCATTTTTTTAACACAATTTATTAAGCTTAAACTCAACTTCTAGTCATCTTATAAATAAAATTATCAAACATAAATCCTCCATGCTTAATAGTCCTAGCCGAATGATCCTTAACAATTAAACCACAATGTACAAAATTTCACACTTCAACTTACAAGCTCATAAACACATAAATTTTTCCACTACAAAGTCCATCTAACCCTCATTTATCACTTTCTAATATCACATTCAAGATTCATATTCTTCCAACTCATAACCGAATATCCAAAGCACCAAATTACAAAATTTCAATTCATGGGTTTAGGATAGAACTAAGATAGGAACTCAAATACATCAAAATAAAATCAAAATAACAAGTTTTACCTTGGATTTTAGACTTTCTATTTACCGAATGACCTAGCTTCAACTTCTTAGTTTCCTTTCTTAAACTTTCGGCTAACAAGGAGAAAAGATAAACACTTTTCTCATATATTTGGTTTTATTCATCTTTTCATTGTTTAATTTCTTTTATTTAATTATTTTAAATCCAATTTCATTTTAATATAGCAAGAAAACGTAATTTATTGGAAGAAATCATGTCATGGCCGGCCACTTACTAAAATTAGGGAAATTTGACATGCAAGTCCCTTACTTTTAATGCATGTATTATTCAGCCCTTTAAAAATCCATCTATCACATCTTTAAATTTTATCACTTGAGTCATTTTTCACAAATTCGCATCAATTAACTACATCAAAACATCAAAACTTTCACACACATGACTTAACACATATAATAGACATAGAAATAAGCATTTAGAAAATTTTTCGACTCGATTTTGTGGTCCCGAAACCACATTTCGACTAGGATTAAATTTAGGGCTGTCACATCTATAGATCGAGTTAATGCAAGACTAGTGGTTTAATTAGAAAGAACTTTCAATTAATCAACCCAGGGTCAGTTGTTCTTAGTCCTGAAAGAGATATTAACATAATTTAGGGATTTCTACGGATCAAGTCAAATGAATAAAACGTCTAGTTCAGAGTCTAATAACAAGTGAAGTCTAGGTGGATTCTTCCTTAGGTATTTTCTTAATCAATAAGTTTTCCCAAAAATAAATTTCACAATTTACTCTTTGTCGTGTTCTTAGTTAATTAGTGTAACTAAATTAGTCTAAAAAAATCTCTTTATTTCTAGGCTAGACAATAGAAATAAAGTTATTACTAGTACTTTTAGTTCCTGTGGGTTCGACATTCTAGTCTTGCCAATAAACTATACTACTGTTTGATAGGTGCACTTGCCTTTATCGTGATAATAGTTAGTTTTCAGGTACGATCATATTACTTTATCATCACACACATGATAGATCAGAGTTCTTTGTCCTTTCTTGAATAATTTTGCATTTTTGAGACCGTCATGACATAAGCTTTCTAATGAAGGGTGTATTTAGCATTTTGGAAGAAAGTTTAAAGATTCACCATGAATGTACAAGTATGGTTTGCTGGAATTTTATGAAGGAAAATGAATGCAGGTTGTTAATGAACTAACCTTTGAAAAGAGTTTGCATGAAAACACTTAGACTAGGCTTAGTTGTAGAAGTTTTGGAATAAGGAGTAAATGCATGCAATAGCAGAAATTTGAAGTTTCCATAAGAATAAAAAGGGCTTAGATAGGGAGGAGAAATGAGGATATTTGATAAAAATCGGGTGTCATAATCAATTTGCCAAATTGTGAATTAAAGGCTGTCATAATCAATGTGATGATTAAATTATTGAATTTTATTATTATAGATCAATAAACTAGAAGCCCAAATAAAAATCGAGGAACGGGTAAAGTGGTGGACAAAACCGAGCATTTGCCATATGTTGGACCCGTGGTATGTTGTATGTGATAAATTAGGTTTAAGCTCTATAAAATTTTATTATGATGATTTTTATAAATCCATGATATTCCATGAGATCCATTGTTATCGCAATGTATGAAATTACTATAATTTTATGAATTTGATATCTACAATTTGCTAAGATGAAATAGAATTAAGCTATCCAAATCAAGTGTTGATGAATTCAAAGGATACTGAAGTTATAAGTATTGTAGGCTCCGTATAAGACCATGTCTGGGACATGGCATCGGAACTAAACAGAGATCCCATGTAGGACCATGTCTAGGACATGGCATTGGCATCAACATGAAGTCTCATATAAGACCATGTTTGGGACATGGCGTTGGCACTGAGATGAGATATAGATCCCCTGTAAGACCATGTCTGGGACATGGCATCAGCGTCAAATTATGATCCCATGTAAAACCATATCTGGGATATGGCCTTGGCATCCGCTTAAAATCCCATGTAAGACCATCTCCGGGATATGGCTTTGGCATCCTACCAAGAGAATTGCATTATGGGTATCCTTCGATATTCTAAGTATATTTATAGCAAAAGTATTCAAGTTGATTGAGTTAATGAGAAAAACTAAAGCTTATGACGAGTGCTATAGGTACTCTCGAATAAGTTACGAGATAACGATAATGTAAGTTACGAGATTGACTAACTCATGAGAATGAGCAAGGTATGAGATTGAGTTAATATTGAGGATGTGTAAGTCATGAGTAAGAATAAGTTATGAGAATTTGAAAGTTATGAGTATGAGAAAGAAATTAAATAAAGATTTTAAACGACTTTAGGTGTAATAATGTTTCATTGGTTATGTTGCTATTTTAATTCATGTAACTTACTAAGCACTTTATGCTTACTCTTTCAATTTCCCTTTTCTATATAGGTTTGTTGAATTTGCTTGGGGATTGTTAAAAGTCAAAGCTCGAAGTCACACTATCAAGATTTCCATTTCGATATAGTTATGTTAGTCATTTTGAGTATGGCATGTATAAGACCTTAGTCATTTTGTTACATGACTCATATTAGTGAGCCAATTGTGTTGGCCATTTATATTTACAAGTTTCATTGTGTAAATGGCCTTTGGAATTGGCCTAAAGCTATCCAAATTGCTTATTGAAGTGGTAATGAATTTCATGGAAATTGTGCAAATTTAGTTAGTAGTTTATGCATGCATTTTCATATGAATTGGTTGATGTGTGAGCACCTATTAGGAGACATTTAGATGAGTATTGGTGCTATGTTATAATGTATGAAGGTTGGGTTATGTGTGAAGGTGTTTCAAGGTGGCTAAGGGCTTGGTAAATAGCCCTATATCGTCAACACAAATAGACACACAGTCGTGTGTCCAGGCCGTATGCAACATACGAGCTGCACACTGGCATGTGGCTCGACCGTGTGTCCCTTACAGCTTGCATAAAAAGAATTAAATGCCCATCAGTGTTCCACACGGACATGAGACACGGCCGTTTGTCCCGACTATGTGGAAGACACGGCCAGCACATGTGCGTGTGCCATGACCGTGTGACTGCTGACGTCAGAAACATAATACCGAGGTTTTTACACATGGGCCACGACACTGGCGTGTCAAGCTCGTGTGAGGGACACGGGCTAGGCAGACAGGCGTGCACCAGGCTGTGTGAAAAGCCCTTTACGTTCGAGGTTAGAAATTAAATCTACACGAGCGAGGGGCACGGGCGTGTCCCTTGTGTACTTAGGTCGTGTGAGGTACACGAGCCATCAGCACGGCCATGTTTAGAGGACACACGGGCATGTTGCCCATCCACATGGGTGGGTGCCCTATTTTTACTAGTTTTGGAAGAAATTTTCTTAAGTGCCTGAATGGTCTTGGATTATTTCTGATCTATGAATTAGGGCTTGTAGGCTCAGAAGAAGACCCATAAAATAATGATCAAGAAAGTTTTAATTGGGACACATCTTTATGAGTTTAAGTTGAATGTTTGCATGAGTTTTAAAAAGATAATGCGTGATACCCTACTCTGGCATTAGTTACGGGTAAGGGGTGTTACATTTAGTGGTATCAGAGCTAGTGTTTAGTCGATTCTAAGGCTAACCTAGCACATGCACGAGTTTAGCTATATTGCCATACTTAAGTAAATATGTGATATGATAGTGTGACGACTCCTAACAATCTAAATGTGATTTCTTATAGCAAATGGATCCTGATCGAGCTATGGCATACGATGTAGAAAGTAATGCACCCGCTTCCGTGGAAGGGATGGTACCAGCTGGGACCGAGAATAGACCAACTACTGTGAGTCAAGGAGGAGAGGCTTGAGAGGCCTTCATCCAAAAGATGAGTGAGTGGTACACATAGTTCGTTCGAATGAACCTGGCCGCTCAACAACAAGCTTCACCCCTTCCAAGTATTCAAACTACCCCAATAGCTCCCCAATTTGTAGAAGTAGTAAGGCGAGAAAAGCAAGGGGAAGAGGAATTCTAGGCTACTAAAGATGATGACCCGGAGAGAGTCAAATTCTGGCTAGAGAATACCATCAAGGTATTCGATGAATTATCTTGCACTCTGTAAGAATGTATGCAATGTGGTGTATCCCTCCTACGAGATTTCATCTACTAATAATGGAACTCCCTTGTGCCAGTGGTACCAATGGAGAAAGTTAATTGGGAGTTTTTCAAGGGAGAATTCTATAAGAAGTACATTAGTCAGAGGTTTATTAATCAGAAGCGTAAGGAATTCTTAGAACTGAACCAAGGCCAGATGATGGTAACAAAATATGAGCAGGAGTTTGTAAGACTGAGTAAGTACGCTCGAGAATGTGTATCCACTGAAGCTACTATGTGTAAAAGGTTCGAGGACGAATTAAATGAGGACATCAAGATATTTGCTGGTATTCTCGAGTTAAAGGAGTTTGTGGTGCTCGTCGATAGAGCTTGTAAGCCCGAGGAGTTGACCAAGGAAAAGAGGAAGGCCGAGATGGGATCTTATGACTCAAGAAAGAGACCGTTCGGCAAGTCATTTCAATCTTCTTCCAAGAGATCAATGGAGTTTACTTCATAGTTAGTTGCTTTAGTAGGATTCTCAAGTACAGGTAAGAGCAAACAGAATTCGGTCTGCAAATCTCAGACGACCTCAGTTGCGAGTGTGGGTAATAATCGACCCACTAGACCTGAGTGTCCCCAATGTGGCAGACGACACCTTGGCAAGTGTCGAGCACATGAGAGGGCTTGCTTCAAGTGTGGCTCTCAAGGCCACTTTATAATAGAGTGCCCTGAGATGGTCGAGAAAGATACAGATCAGAGTGCGAGATCGGCAAGTGCTCCATCTAGAGGCAGACCCTAGAGGAACCCAGGTTCGGGAGTGAGTAGTAAAGGTGCTCCAAAAGAACAAACTGTGAGAGCTGAGGGTAGAGCACTAGCAAGAACATACGCCATTTGTGCTCGTGAGGAGACATCATCACCCGATGTAATCACGGGTACATTTTCTCTCCATGAAACTTCTGTTATAGCTTTGATAGATCCAGGATCTACCCATTCATGCATTTACATGACTCTGGTCTCTAGCATGAGTATACCAGTAGAGTCTACGAAACTTGTGATAAGAGTATCCAATCCCTTAGACAAATGTGTGTTAGCAGACAAGGTATGTCGAGATTGTCCTTTGATGATTAGTGGTCATTGTTTCCCGACTAATCTCATCATTCTACCATTCGACAAATTTGATATAATCCTTGCATGGATTGGTTAACCACAGATAGTGAATTACGGTAGAAAGTTTATTAAACTGAAATATGAGAATGGTGATACTCTTCGAGTTGAATCTGAGGAATCAAAGAGTTTGCCCATATTGATTTCTTCTATGGTTGCTCAAAGGAGTGTAAGAAAAGGATGCGAAGCTTACCTAGCTTTTGTGATGAATACAAAGGCGTCGGAGTTGAAAATTGAGTCAGTGCCCGTGGTTAGTGAATATCAGGATGTCTCCCCAGAAGAGTTGCCTGGATTACCTCCAGTTAGAGAGGTAGAGTTTGGTATAGAATTGGTCCCCGACACTACCCCTATTTCTATTGCTCCTTGCAGAATGGCTCTGTCTGAGTTAAAAGAGTTGAAACTACAGCTACAAGATTTTACATACAAAGGTTTTGCAAGGCCAAGTCATTCTTCGTGGGGTGCTCCTGTATTATTCGTGAAAAAGAAATATGGTTCTATGAAGTTTTACATAGATTACTGACAACTTAATAGAGTGACCGTAAAGAACAAGTACCCTTTGCCAAGGATCAATCATTCATTCGACCATTTAAGAGGGGCCATAGTGTTTTTCAAGATAAAATTGAGATCCGGGTACTATCAGTTAAGGGTTAAGGAGTTTGTTGTTCCAAAGACGGCATTTCAGACAAGGTATGGCTATTATGAATTTCTCGTCATGCCATTCGGGTTAACTAATGCTCCAGCAATGTTCATGGGCTTAAAGAAGTTGGATTTCAGGGCCACATCATTTCGTGTGATGGCATCCAAGTTGACCTAAGTAAAATCTCAGCAATTGTTGAATGGAAGCCATTGAGAAATGAATCTGAGGTCAGAAGTTTCTTAGGCTTGGCAGGTTACTACCGAAGATTTGTCAAGGGATTTTCTATGACTGCCACTCCAATGACGAGGTTATTTTAAAAAGATGTCAAGTTCGAGTGGAACAAAAAATGCCAACAAGTTTCGAAAAGTTAAAGACGTTGACTGAGGCTCCTATTTTAGTGCAACCTTAATCGGGACAAGAATTTGTGATCTACAGTGATGCATCCTTAAATGGATTTGGTTAAGTGCTCGTGCAAGAAGGTAGAGTGATTGCGTATGCCACGAGACAATTAAAGACTCATGAAAGGAATTATCCCACCCATGACTTGGAGTTGGTCGCGATAGTGTTCGCGTTAAAGATTTGGAGGCACCATTTATATGGTGAAAAATGCCAAGTGTTTACTGACCACGAGAGTTTAAAATACTTAATGACTCAAAAGGAGTTGAATCTACAGCAAAGAAGATGGTTAGAGTTGATTAAAGATTATGAGTTGATTATAGACTACCACCCGGGTAAAGCGAATGTTGTTGACGATGCATTAAGTCAGAAGTCACTATTTGCATTAAGAGCTATGAATGTTCAGTTGAACTAACCGATAATGGTTCGGTTTTAATAGAAATGTGAGCTAGGCCATTGTTCATTCAAGAGATTTGTGAAGCACAACCGAGTGACAAGGAATTGCAAGCCAAGAAGATTCAGTATGATGCGAGCACTGATTCGAATTTTCAGATCGGTTCAGAGGGTTGTATAAAGTTTTGAGGTCAAATCTGTGTACCTAAAGATGATGACCTAATTTAGAGGATTATTTGTGATGTGCATAGTAGCTGAATGACTATCCACCCCAGTAGTACCAAGATGTATAATGATCTGAAGCAATGTTATTGGTAGCCGAACATGAAAAGAGATTTTCGAATTTGTAGCAAATTACTTAATTTGTCAGCAAGTAAAAGTAGAACACTGAGTGCCCTCTAGTCTATTACAACCCATCATGGTTCCCGAGTGGAAATGGGATAGTATTACTATGGATTTCGTGATAGGTTTGCCTACGTCACTGAGAAAGAAATATGTTGTTTGGGTTGTGGTCGACAAGCTTACAAAGTCTGCCCATTTTATACCTGTACACACAGATTATTCATTTGATAAGTTGGCTGACCTGTACATTTCTAAGATTGTGTGACTTCATGGAGTACAATTATTGATCATCTCAGATAGGGATCCGAGATTCACGTCATGATTTTGGAAGAAGCTATAGGAAGCTTTAGGCACAAAGCTAATCTTTAGTACTGCTTTCCACCCACAGACTGACGGACAGTCGGAGAGTATAATACAGGTGCTTGAGGATATGCTCAGATGTTGTGTATGGGGATTCCAAGGTAGTTGGAAAAAGTACCTGCCTTTGGTAGAATTCGCCTATAAAACAGCTTCCAAACGAGTTTAAATAAGGCACCTTATGAGGCCTTATACGGGTGTAAATGTTGAACACCTTTATATTGGACTGGACTCAAAGAAAATCAAATTCATAGAGTTGATATAGTCAAGGAGACTGAGGAGAAGGTTAAGGTGATCAGAGATTGTTTGGAAGCTGTGGCTCATAGACAAAAGTCGTATGCTGATTTGAAGCGAAAGGAGATCGAGCTTCAAGTCAGGGATAAAGTGTTTCTAAAAGTTTCTCTGTGGAGAAAAGTTCTAAGATTTGGTCGAAAGGATAAATTAAGTCTGCGTTTCATCGGACCATATGACATCACCGAAGGAATAGGACTGGTAGCTTATCGGCTAGCCTTGCCTTCTGAGTTAGAAAGGACCCGTGAAGTTTTTCACGTAATGTTGCGACGCTACCTATCCGACCCTTCGCATGTGATTACCCCTACAAAAATTCAGATTCAACCGGAAATGACTTATGGTGAAGAATTGGTTAAAATCCTAGCTTGAGAAGTCAAACAGTTAAAAAATAAAGGCATTTCCCTTATGAAGGTCTTGTGGTAGAGACATGGGGTAGAAGAGGTGACTTGGGAGATAGAGCAAACCATGAAAAACCAATATCCCAACATATTTACTGGTAAGATTTTCGAGGACGAAAATCCCTAAGCGGGGGAATTGTAACAGCCAAAAATAGGGCTTAGTTAAAATAGTGGTTCTGAGACCACAAATCTGAGGTAGAAAGTACATTTTATGATTACTCTTAAGTTTATGACAAAAGTTGCATGATAGTGATAAATGGCATGAAGAAATTTTTATAAAGCTTGATCAAATTGTCTTTAAGGGCTAATTTGCAAAAGATGAAATTTTAGAAAGTTTAAGTATGAAATAGCATTAGAGAAAATTATTTAGAATTATTTCATGTGCTATAGTATTTACACGAAAATTTTTGGTGAGTTATTTTACGCGATTGAAGGCTTAATCGCGAAAAGGGACTAAATCGCATAAAAGGGAAAAGTTTTATTTTACTAGCAACTTGTGTTAATTAATTAGAGAACTAGTATATGGGGGTTTTAAAGGGAAAATAAGAACATTATATAGGGCATGGTCGGCCAAGTAAAAGGAAATGGCCAAAAAGGTAAGAAATGTCAAAGTTGGTGAGATATTTGTCATAAAAAAATTGATAAAAATTGCCTCGTGGCCTAGCCTTCACTTTTGCATCATTTCTTCTTCTTCTTTACTGATTTTACCAGCCAAAAGAGAGGATTTTAGAGCTTCAAATTTCAGCAACTTTTAGCACTCATTTGTAAGTGAGTTCTTTGTCCTTTCTTGAATATTTTTGCATTTTTGAGACCCTCATGACATAAGCTTTCTAATGAAGAGTGTATTTAGCATATTAGAAGAAGGTTTAAAGATTCACCATGAATGTACAAGTATGGTTTGTTGGAATTTTATGAAGGAAAATGAATGTAGGTTGTTAAATAAATAACCTTTGAAAAAGAGTTTGTGTGAAAACACTTAGATTGGGCTTAGTTGTAGAAGTTTTGGAATAAGGAATAAATGCATGAAATAGTGGAAATTTGAAGTTTCCATAAGAATAAAAAAGGCTTAGATAGGCATGAGAAATGAGGAAATTTGATAAAAATCAATTTCTGAGCATAATGGCAAAATGGTCATTTTGCCAAAGTTTAAGGGTAAAACGGTCAATTTGCCAAATTATGAATTAAAGGTTGTCATAATCAATGTGATGGTTAAATTATTGAATTTTTTCATTATAGATCAAGAAACTAGAAGCTTGAATCACAACCAGGGAAAGGGTAAAATGGTGGACAAAACCGAGCATTCACCATGTTTTGGACTCGATGTAAGTTGTATGTGATAAATTAGCTTTAAGCTTTATAAAATTTTATTATAATGATCTTTTATAAATTCATGATATTCCATGAGATCTATTGTTATGGCAATGTATGAAATTAGTATAATTCCATGAATTTGATTTGTGCGATTTTGCTAAGTAAAGATGAATTTAGAATTAAGCTATTCAAATCAAGTGTTGATGAATTCAAAGGATACCATAGTCATAAGTATTGTAGGTCCCGTATAAGACTATGTTTGGGACACAACATCGGCACCGAATAGAGATCCCATGTAAGACAATGTTTGGGACATGGCATTGGCACAGATATAAGGTCCCGTATAAGACCATGTCTGGGACATGGCATCGGCACCGAGATGAGATATAGATCCCCCATAAGACCATGTCTGGGATATGGCATGGGCATCTAAGAGTGATCCCGTATAATACCATGTTTGAGACATGGCATCGGCATCAAATTACGATCCCGTGTAAGACCATATCTGGGATATGGCCCCGGCATCAGCTTGATATCCCATGTAAGACCATCTCTGGGATATGGCTTTAGCATCCTACCAAGAGAATGGCATTATGGGTATCCTTCAATATTCTAAGTATATTTATAGCGAGAGTATTCAAGTTGATTGAGTTAATGAGAAAAACTAAAGCTTATGATGAGTGTTACAGGTTCTCTCGAATAAGTTACATGATAACGATAATGTAAGTGATGAGATTGACTAATTCATGACAATGAGCAAGGTATGAGATTGAGTTAATATTGAGGATGTGTTAGTAATTAATAAGAGAAAGTTATGAGAATTTGGAAGTTATGAGTATGAGAAATAAATTAAATAAAGCCTTTAAATTACTTTAGGTGTAATAATGTTTCATTGGTTACGTTGCTATTTTAATGCATGCAACTTACTAAGCATTTTATGCTTACTCCTTCAATTTCCCTCCTCCATATAGGTTTGTCGAATTTGCTCAGGGATCATTAAAAGTTGGAGCTCGAAGACACACTATCAAGATTTCCATTTTGGTATAGTAATGTTAGCCATATTGAGTATGGCATGTATAGGACCTTAGTAATTTTGTTACATGACTCATATTATTGAGCCAATTATGTTGGCCATTTATATTTACAAGTTTTATTTTGTAAATGGCCTTTGGAATTGGCCTAAAGCTATCCAAGTTGCTTATTGAAATGGGAATGAATTTCATGGAAATTGTGCAAATTTATTAGTAGTTTATGCGTGCATTTTCAATATGAATTGGTTGATGTGTGAGCACCTATTAGGAGACATTTAGATGAGTATTGGTGCTATGTTATAGTGTATGAATATTGACTTATTTTTGAAGGTGTTTTAAGATGGCTAAGGGTTTAGTAAATAGCCTTATATCGTCCACACGGGTAGACACACGGGTGTGTGTCTAGGTCATGTGCGACACACGGGCTGCACACGGGCGTGTGACTCGACCGTGTGTCCCCTGCACCTTGCATGGAAAGAATTAAATGCCCACAGTGTTCGACACAGACATGGGACATGGCCGTGTGTCTCGACCGTGTGGAAGACACGGCCAGTACACGAGCGTGTGCCATGGATATCTGACTGCTGAAATCAAAAATAGAATACTGAGGTTTTTGAACACAGGCCACGCCATGAGCGTGTCAAGGCCGTGCAAAGGGCACGGGCTCTGCACAAAGGCGTGTGCTAGGCGATGTGAAAACCCCCGTAGGTTCGAGGTTAGAAATTAAATCCACACGGGCAAGGGGCATGAACGTGTCCCTAGTGTGCTTAGGCCGTGTGAGGTACACGGGCCATCAGCACGGCCATGTTTAGTGGCCATACAAGCATGTTTCCCATCCACACGAGTGTGTGCCCTGTTTTCACTAGTTTTTGAGGAAATTTCTTAAGTGCTTAGATGGTCTCGAATTATTTTTGATCTATGATTTAAGGCTCGTAAGCCCATAAGAAGACCCATAGGATATTGTTTGAGAAAGTTTTAATTGGGACACATCTTTATGAGTTTAAGTTGAAGGTTTGCATGAGATTTAAAACAGTAATGCCTCATACCCTACTCTGGCATCAGTTACGGGTAAGGGGTGTTACAATCAAGGGAGAACATCAAGTCCCCACCAGAATGCTTCAGCCTATTTCTATTCATCAATATAAATGGGAACGCATAATGATGGATTTTGTATTCGGATTATCATTATCTCCAAGTAAGAAAAATGCCGTTTGGGTGATAGTCGATCATTTCACAAAGTCGGCTCATTTTATGGCAGTCAAAATGGATTGGTCTCTACAAAAGCTAGTTGAAGTCTATATTTAAGAAATTGTCAGATTACATGGCGTACCTATGTCAATTATCTCTGATCGGGATCCTCGATTTGCTTTGAGCATTTGGAAACAATTGGATGAGTTACTTGGTATGGGGTTAAATTTTAGCATGACTTTTCACCCTCAGATGGACGAACAATATGAACATGTTATTTAGATTCTAGAATATATGCTTCGAGCCTGTGTGATTGAGTTTGAAATTGGTTAGGAATGTTATTTACCTTTGGCCGAGTTTGTGTACAATAATAGTGTCCAATCAAGCATTCAAATGGCTCCTTACAAATCTTTATACGATCGGAGATGTAGAACACCTATATGTTGGTTGAACTTGAGTGAGAAGAAAGTTATTGGGGTAGAATTGATTCAAGAAATGAAAAATATGGTTAAAGTGATTTGAGGCAGATTAAAAGTAGCTTTCGACAGACAAAAATCCTATGTAGGTGTGAAACATCAGGACATTGAATACTTAGTGGGTGATAAGTTCTTTTTATGAGTGTCTTTGTGGAAAAGTATTATGTTTTGGAAGAAAGGAAAATTGAGCCCTCATTTTATAGGTTCATATGAGATCACTGAGAGAGTTGGACTTGTTGCATACCTACTAGCATTACCAATAGAGTTACAGAAAATTCATAATGTTTTCTACATGTCAATGCTCAAAAGACATCGGTCGAATCCATCTCATGTTTTATCGATAGAAGAAATTGAAATTCAACATGATTTAACTTATGAAGAAGAATTGATCGAGATTTTAGCTCGAGGGGTAAAAGAGTTATGAAACAAATGAGTCCTATTACTGGAGGTTCTTCAGCGTAGCCATAATGTCAAGGAAGTGACGTGGGAGTCAGAAGAAATGATTAGGTATCAATATCCTCACCTCTTCTCAGTTAAATTTTTTGGACAAAAATTCTTTAGGGGGAGATTTGTAACGACTTGAAAGTCAGATGTGTCAGGAAATGTACTTCCAGAATCTCGTTTTCGTGAATTAGGTTTATGATTATTTTCATTAAATAAATTTTTGGCTAGAATTTTCCTTAGAGGGAATTGTATGATAGTTAGATAATTCTAAGTATTAAGTTTTTTTATTAAAGTAGGGAAACTAAATCAAATAAGTGATAAAAATAGGAATTTAAATTAAATTATATGGTGGATCAATATAAACGGACTTATTAAGTAAATAAACCATAATTTATATCAGTGTATGGTGGTGGACGATTTTAATCTATTTTAATAGTACTTTACAAACGTATTATGTTAGAATATTAATTGAGTTACAAAAAAATAATATCAAATGTTATATTTTATTAACAAAAATAGACGTGAGATATAGTTAGTGGGGAGAAGAAAAATTAAGCAATTATTCTTTATTTGTTTCTTCTTTCTGAAACCATAAGGAAAGGGGAGAAGGGTTGTTCAACCGTGGAGCTAAAATGCATGTTTAAATTTGTAATTCAGATTTGATTATTTTAGCATGAAATTTATGTTTTTGATGTTTTAATGTTATGATTTAGTTTACCCATATTGAAATGTTTAGAGTGAATGAAAATTTTCGAAGTTACCATGGATGAGAAATTCAAAGGTCTGGTGTTTTTTTATTGAATACTAAATGTCTTTGAGTTGATTATTGGAGTGTAAGGTTTGTAGGCTAATTTGGTCAAATTGTGTGGTGATTTATATATAAAATGTGATATTGAGTGATGAATTTATTATTATGGAATCTCGTTTGAGTAATTACCGTCAGTTATCCAACTAGCGCTAGGCGCAATAATTTGTTGAATTGTTCAACTAGTACTAGACACAACTATCGTCGATTATCTGACTAGCGCTGGTGGAATGACGAAAATGTGAAAGTAAATGTCGAGTTATCGTACCCACAGAGACTGTGAAAAGAATTATTTATGAATTCTATTTAAAATACTTTGGTGGAGAAAAATATTTTGTTTGAAGAGGGTGATTAAAAACTAAAATTTTAAACTAAGTAAAAATAAATAAAATAAAGTTCTAAAGCACGATTTCAAAATATGATTTAATCAAGATGACATAATTGTGTTAGATTAATTACATTTCTTAACTTAGAATTATTAAACTCATGTTTATGTTGTTATGAATAAATTCACGGCAACTTGGTAATTTGCTAACTTATGAACATACTCACCTACAGAAATCCATTCATCTATTACACATATCCCTATGTCAATTCAATCGATTAAATTGATTTTAATAAGCAATCATGTTATCGCACATATATACTTATTAAATTGAAATAACCTCTTGTACATATCCCCATGTCAATTCAAACGATTAATTAAATCTAATAAGCACATAAAAGACTAGGTAAGGTAACAAGGTATCCTTACCTTGAAATAGTTTAATCACAATAATCTTTCAAGTTATGCATGGCAAGTGTATCGCCGAATACAATGCTAATTTAACCCTCAGCCACCTTAGATGATTAAACATGCACTGATTAAGTGTTGTGTCAATTAATTACAATTTCAATCCGTTTAAATAATTAATTCATCTGTTACCTAACAATTGTAATGCAAGAATAACTTAGTCATGATTTTACTTAATCAAGCATCTTACCGAGGCCTATAACAACATAAACACAATTTTAATAATTTAAGAGGACGAAATGCAATCAACCTAACATGAATTAAATTCAAGCTAAATTGATTAAATTAACCATTCCAACAACATAAATATTCATAGACATGTTCATCATAACAACAACAAAAATTAAAGAGATAGGGAACAAGAATCAAATCCAGTGGTTTTCCATGGCTTGACTAGTGTGCTCCGTTCTTCCTTCTTTTTTGTCTTCATCGACCAAGGCTACTATGAACACCTAATTGCTACTCCAAATGGCTGATAGAAGCCTCTTTTCCATGAGCAGAAATCGGCAAATGAACAAAGGAAAATGGATGGGAAAATGAGAGGAAGAAGTGAGAGAAGAGAGAATAGATGTGAATGAATGAGATGTGTTGAGTGATCAGCCAAGGGGGGTTTTATAGTTGAATATGACTGCTAAAATTAGCTAAAAAAAGCAGCCAAAGAGCCATCCCTTGGCCAGCCACACGTGTGGTAAGGTTGATGGTTTCAACTTTGCTAAATTTGGCTTGGGGCAAATCTATAAAGCCACCAATTGTGGAGGGGTTTGATTGCAACTTGAGCAATTCTTCAAGGGCCTCTTTGCAAGCTTAAATAATCTGCTAATAAGCTGATTTGGGTCAGCATATGGACAGTTTTGGGCAGTCCATTTCTTGGTCGATTTGGTTCACTCGGTTCGGTTCAATTGGACCACTTTCTCATAATTAATTAATAATAATTTATTAACCTAAATTAAATTTGCAATAAATTAAAATTAATTATATTATGAATTAATACACATAATTTTTGACCGTCTTAGGCTGAAATTTAGTTCATCTCAAAACTTCAAATTACTTCTCGATTTTGTGCTTCTAGCAGTGTCTGTCGGGTCATTTTTTGCCCTTTGTACAATTCTGTCGAAAATAACCAAAATTAATCAAAATTAATTATAAAATTAACTAAAATTCAACATGTTCATATTTTAAGTATAATTTAATTATTTTATAAAAATTAATTATTATTCGACAAGAATTTTATCAAAATTGCATGATTTTAAGTTAAAAAGGGCATGTAAAAGTGTGTAAATTTTTGTGTTTCCACACCCCCAAACTTAATTCATTGCTTGTCCCAAGTAATGCACAAACTTGAAAAGAATTTCTCGAAAACACCTTTGAAAAACTCCTTTAGAACAACATTCTTCCCAAAATTATGAATTCAATATACATTTGCTCAAAAACAAAAAATTTGATAGTTGCTACTTAAGTATACGTATCGTTCAAATTAATCTCAACAACTATTGTAAGAGAAAAATTAGACTAAATGCCTCCTTAACAAAGAAATGTTAACCCTTGCCAATTTGATTTTTATTCCCTTATTCAAGATTAAGCTGCAATCATTAAGTTTAACTTATGCCTTCATATGTTGATCGTAGCAATTTCTCTCCACTAATGTAGGTAGCATTCGAACTTGAATCAATAGGTCTTTAACAAGGTTGTAATGTGGCTGGGCTTAGGGGTAGGTAAAAGATAGATAAATTTAGGCTAAAAACCCTAGACTCAACTTGTATCGGACCTTCGAAATAATCACCTTCAATACATCAAGTTTCTTTACTTTCACATGCCCTTTTGTACATTTCAAGTACATATGCTTTTTTTTTATGAGCATTTTATTGCATGTACTACAATTTTTAGAGCATTTGATACTTCTTTTCAACTCCCACAAACTTATTTTCAAAGATTACTCTAAATAGTACTGAGTCTAGTGTTTGGGATAATTTAAAGAACAAGAATTTTGCAAGGGTCCAAATAAAATTAGGCCATATAGTCTCAAAGTTGGGTTTCAAAGGATAAAAATTTCATCATGGTTGGCTTGAAAGCTCAAACAGTGTAACACTCCTAACCCGTGTCCGACGTTGGAGTGGGGTTACGAGGTATTACCGGACAAGACACAACTATTGTACAATCACAATTACATTTAGATCATATTTGAAGGCTACATATATAAATTCAATTTATCAATTCATGAATCAATGTTTATCAACTTATAACATATACTGCACTAACATATCTTTCAAAGAAATCAATAAATATTTCAATTTCTAAGGATTTATGAGCTTAACCCGTAAATAAATCATAGACCATTTATCATGCTTAATATCTAAGTCTTTACTAAAATAATAAGACAAAAGACAAATTAAAATCTTACATATATATATACAAACAAATCAAACACTCATTATATTACCAATATATATAATCGGCATCTTAATAATTATCCTATAACTAAGTTGATTTATAAGCCTAAATTAATGACTTACACATTATAACATAGTTGCATTAAATTATATGATAAAACAATCAAATATATATAATATACCGAATGCATCATGAGTAATAATGTGCTTTTATAATATACTTTAGCATTAATGCACAAAGATCAAAACAATTTATCAAAACTCGCATATAAGCATTTTATCATTATAAAACAAGAGTTACTATTTATTTGGTCAATCTCTTTAACTTTAATCGAATACAATAAGCTTAAAACTTATACTGTTACCAACGTCTAATACAACCTTACTCAACCGTTTAGCTGCAAAAACATTTCATAAAACCAAATTAATATATATATATCATAGTTACCTTTCACATCAAACTTGTCATGAATATGCATATATTCATACAATATAACAAGCATTTTACTAATGCATTAAACATACCAAAACCGAATTTATATGATAAAAGTACTTATTCAATATACTGTAATGTATCAAAGGTCATTTATAAGACCAATTTTATAAACAAATATTTTTTATAATTTACCCTTTTCAAATAGCTTATAACCATGGCAAATCAATATACAATTTCCACATATTAAATGGTAATCCAAAAGTAATATCAATTGCCGAATACATCCAACCATGAAATCAAGATTTATTATTTCATACCAATTCATTATACAAACATATTATACAACAAATTCATCTTATGCCATTATAAATGCAAGTGCCAAAATATAAATTAGTATCATAATCCATGTCCATAATTTTTACCTAACGCAAATCTATTAAACTCTTCTTAATCAATGCCACATCCGAATTACCGAATAATACCTTAACTAAGCTAACCAACAAAATTCACATAAATGTACTCAGCATGGCTGATTTATCACTCAAACATACTTATAAGCAACCTTTAACCGAATCAACCAAATGCACATATCCAAAATCACCAACCAACTTCACTACACAAAATGGATATCACACATATTATTCATCCATGACACATAGCATGATAACCAAAATGAACTTAAGCCATAAATAAACAAAACTGAATTTAAACGATTAAGTTAGGTCATTTTTGCACGGCTTAAATTATACAAAACCATAATCTAACATTTCAAACTATAATCTAGTCTATACATGTCATAGGTTTGAGAATTCAGCTCATAAAATACTGAAGACAGTCGATAGTGTGATAAGCTTCTCTGACGATTCTCGAGCTTATAACTTGAGTCCAAAATCTATAGAACAAAAACAAACATACACACACAAAGTAAGCTTTTATAGCTTAGTAAGTCATAAGCAAATAAACAATTTAAGAAAATGATTTATACAGTTAAACTATACCAAATTATACTATCATAATCAAATTAAACTTCAATCTTATGATTTAACATTTATCTTATACTTTCACGCCTAACTTACTTTTGGCCAACTACATATATATATTCAAAACATCTTTCGCTTTCAAGCTCAATCATTAAGTGACCACGTACATGTATACACAAATACATTTACTCATGAATTAAAATATAGCTTCTTATGCATAACCATAGCAACGACCGAATGAACACTTGCATATATAAAGAGACATTAACTGTAACACCCCTAACCCACATTCGTCGCCAAATAGGGTTACAGGGCATTATCAGATAGACTTCAATTACCAACAATCATAGTCAGACATATTTTAATAATCTTAGTCCTTTTTCAACTTAAGGATAAACCAGCGTAAACAAACATATAATCATGATTACGACACACTTAATAAATTTCTTTAAATTATAATCGAACTTTTAAGGCTAACAATCACATGGAACAAAGGTTTCATTGATCAAGAATTTCCAACATTATTCAGTAAAGGCACATTACCAAATTTAAGTCAACCAATCATTTGTACCAAAACAAAGCACCATTCCGAAAAGCACTATTCATTTGGTAAATTTTCTTTTTACTTGAAACCTAACCTTAAGCTACATAAATAAAATTTTACCCAATTTATCCATCATTGCCAAAACCTAAGGTACATTACCATGCATTTAATTTAATAATCCAATTTCAAATCCAATCACATAATTTACATTCTCATTTTGTAACTTAATCATCCATATAACATGCAAAACAACTCATATTTATAACTAACTATATGATAACGCATTTCACACCCAATACAAATCACAATAGCCGAATACCCAATTGAACCAAAACCAATACTAAAATTTACTAATTACATAAGTACTAAACCGATCCATTAATAACTAACTACATTTATTATTTAATCAAGCATGACATTTCACCGCATAAATCAATTCAACCACACCCTCAAGTTTACGACATCATTATAATATAAATATTCATGATTCCATAATAAGTACTTAACTTTCAATATATGCTTAAACCACAACTAAGATTACCAAATTATAATTAAGTATACCATACCTAAAACATAACTCCAATATAACATCAACTTATAAATTCAATTCTTGTGCCAATTTTGCATGGCACATTTAAACACATAACTTAAATTCAGTCCTAAAATAGGCTACTCGATACATGCCATATAATCAAACTAAAACATCCAAAAGTACCAAAAGATAGGCGATAGTGTGACGAGCTTCGCGTAACAGATCCTAAGAATCTATCTCACAAAGAACAAACACAAACACACCAAGTAAGTTTTAATAGCTTAATAAGTTATAAGCAATTTTAATAAGTCAATCAATTAAACTCTTAATAATAATTTCATATATATTAAAGACAAGGATTTATCAAATAATAACTTACTTACTTACTCAACCATATAGCATTTCTTATTCTTAACTCAAAACTGAATCTAGTAAGTAACACCATTCACATTGAATAATCATAACTGCAACCACAAATCTATTCAAATATATATATATTATATTTTATGCACACTTCTAAGAAACCACTTCACGTTTAGCCTTTCACATAAACCACAACCAAAACACATATATATTTAATTTCACATGTAAACCCCTCTTAGCAACAAGATGTATCAAACTTAATCTTTGAGCTTAAAAATTTACTCGCACACTTAGTGCTCAATAACCAATTTCGCACACTTAGTGCTCAGTGATTCAACTTGCACACCTAGTGCTCAATGACCGATTTTGCACACATAGTGCGCGGTAATCAAATTCGTACACTAAGTACATCTCTCATACTTGCCACTCATTTGGTTAAATACACATAAAACTTAGACATCGACCATAAATAAATGCATTGACTTATTCATCTCCCTAATCAATATCACATTTGGATGTCTCAAGAGTACATATATATATATCTTCTATTTGGCTAAACCATCACTTATATATATATATATATCCATTCAAATATCCTAATAACATATATATATAAATATATACCACGTTCAGCTCAATTAATCACATATAAATTTTGACATTCGGCTATATCAATTGAGGCATGTATATATAAACACTCATTAATTCATGTATATCATTACAACAAAATTCAATTCAACTTAATTGCTTAAAAACTTACCTCGAGTATTGACGGACTATGTTTCTTGACTATTCAACTAATTTCGCTTTTCCCCAATCCGATCCCGATCTTTTTTGTTCTTGATCTAAATTGATTTCAAATTAAGCTAAATAAGGAGAGGTTTCATTCAATTTAATCCCGACCACATATTTGGATAAATTCCCAAACTGCCCTTCAATTAAAACATCTTTGCAAAATAGTTCAAAATACATAACACCTAAAATATACTCAATTTCTTCTCAACCTATAAGGGCCGAATCTACACTAGACTTATATAAGTCCTTGCATTTTATTTATTTCGCAAATTAGCCCTCCTATTTACAATTTTATTTTATTTTTATTTTTATTTTAACAAATCAATCCAATACACATTACATCACTAAAAATCTTATTAGTAACTTAGATAACCTAACACCAAGCTTTTATTTTCTAACATAAACAACAATAAACTCAAACATCCTCTCATGGCCGATTACAAAAACATCATTTCATTTTTTTAAGATTAATTCGTGGGCATTATGAATCACTTAACAAGGATATTAAAGACGTAAAATCAAAAAAAAACTAGTATAAAGACTCACCTAATTTGAGCTTAGAGTAGCCAAATGTACCAAAGCTTCAACCTTTCTTTTTCTTAGTTTCGGTAGTGGAGAGTAAAAAATGATATGAACCAAAATGCTTTCATATTTTAATTTAGTTAAAACATATTATAAATTTTCAAATTACCTAAATAGCCTTCATAAAATCATTTCATTCCTACTAACTAATAAATAATTCTGTCCATACATAATTTCGTTGGTATATTTGCATCTTAAAACCTCCAAATTAAAAGAACATCATCAATTAACTACTCACACATAAACCATCAAATTTTCATATTATACGATTAGGCCCCTTTTTATCAAATTGATATTCAAATGACAAAATTAAGACACGAAAATTGACTCGGATTCGTTGTCCTAAAACCACTGTTCCGATTAGTGTCGAAAATTCGAGCTGTTACAATTCTCCCCCCTTAGGGATTTTCGCCTACGAAAATCTTACCAGTGAATAGATTCGGATATCGTTCTTTCATTGAATCTTCAGGCACCCAAGTTGCTTCCTCGACCCCATGTTTAAGCAAAAGCACTTTTACCAACGAAATTTTGTTATTTCATAACTCTTTTACTTCGTAAGCCAAAATACGAATCGATTCTTCTTCATAGCTCAAATTCGATTGAATTTCAACCTCTAATGGATTAATCACATGAGAAGGATAGGATCTATATCACCGGAGCATCGAAACATGAAAAACATTGTGGATCTTTTCTAGTTCAGGTGGCAATAGTAATCTATAAGTAACTGGCCCAATCCGCTCTAAAGTTTCGTATGGTCCGATAAATCTCGGCCTCAATTTACCTTTGCGACCAAATTTAAGTATTTTCTTCCACGACCAGACTTTCAAAAACACTTGATCATCGATCTGAAACTCTATATCTTTACATTTTAAGTCAGCATACGATTTTTGCAATCTGATGCCGCTTTCAAACTTTCACGGATCACTTTTACTTTCTGTTCAGTTTCTTTAACCAAATAAACCCCGTATATCTTGTTTTCACTGAGCTCGGTCCAATATAAAGGTGCACAACACTTACGACCATATAAAGCTTCATAAGGTGCCATTTTGATACTCGATTGGAAGCTATTATTTTACGCAAATTCGATCAAAGACAAATATCTTTCCCACTTACCCTCAAACTCAAGAATACAACATCTCAACATGTCCTCAAGAATTTGAATGATTCGCTCGGATTGACCATCTGTTTGGGGGTGGAAAGCTGTGCTAAAGTGTAATTTAGTATTTAATGCATCATGCAATTTCTTCCAAACCCGTGATGTAAACCTCAGATCTTTATCCGAAACAATAGAAGTAGGTACCCAGTGTAATCTCACAATTTGAGAAATGTATAATTCAGCTAGCTTATCGAGTGAGTAATCTGTATAGACCAGAATAAAATGAGCTAACTTTGTCAATCTATCAACAATAACCCAGATTGCATCTTTCTTGCTTGATGTCAACGGTAATCCGGATACGAAATCCATCGTGACTCGATCCCACTTCCACTCGGGTATCATAATCAGCTATAGTAATCCCGAAGGTACCTAATGTTTGGCTTTTACTTGCTGACATATTAAACACTTCGAAACAAAGTCAAAAATGTCTCGTTTCATACCATGCCACCAGTAATGCTATCTTAAATCATTATACATTTTTGTGCTACCCAGGTGAACAGACAATAAGCTATTGTGAGGTTCGTTACAAATCATTTGAATCAACTTAGGATTCTTTGGTACACATATCTGGTTTCTGAACCGCAAACATCCATCAGCATCAACTTGAAATTCTGAGTCAACATTCGAATCAAGTGAGTTGTTTTTGCTATCAAGTCATTATCTACTTTCTAAGCTTCGTAAATTTGTTAAATAACTAACGGTCTCGCCTTTAATTTGGTTATAATCGTACCATCTTCAGACATGGCCATATGCACATTCATTGCACGTAAAGTGGATAGAGATTTTCTGCTTGAGGCATCTGCAACAACATTAGCTTTTCTCGGATGATAATCAGTCACAAGCTCGTAGTCTTTTAGCAACTCCAACCATCGTCCCTGTCTCAAATTCAAATCTTTCTGCGTGATCAAATATTTTAGACTTTTGTGATCAGAGTAGACATGACATTTCTCACCAAACAAATATTGGCGCCATATTTTCAAAGTAAATACTATAGCAGCTAATTCGAGATCCTGTGTTGGGTAGTTCTTTTCATGTGGCTTTAGCTGTCTCGAAGCATAAGCTACAATATTTCCCTCCTGCATCAATACGCAACCCAAACCATTTAAGGATGCATTACTGAAGATAACAAAATCTTTACCCGATTCTGGTTGAACGAGTACTGGAGCTTCAATTAACGAAGTTTTCAACTGATCGAAACTTTTCTGACATCTTTCTCTCCACTCAAATCTTACATCTTTTTAACGTAGCTTTGTCAATGGAGTGGCAATCATCGAGAAACCTTTCACAAATCGTCTATAGTACCCAACAACTCCCAGAAAACTCTGAACTTTTAAAACATTCCTCGGGGGTTTCCAATCAAGTATAGCTAAAATCTTACTCGGATTAACCCGAATACCGGAGGCTGAAACCACGTGTCCCAGAAAGCTAACCTCGTACAACCAAAACTCACATTTACTAAACTTCGAATATAACTGTTTATCTCGCAAAGTCTGTAATACTAACCTCAAATGTTCAGCATGCTCGATTTCATTTTGTGAATAGATCAAGATGTCATTAATAAACACAACCACAAAACGGTCTAAATACGGTCGAAAAATTCTATTCATCAAATCCACGAAAATTGCATGTGGTTTAGTAAGTCCAAACAGTATTACTAAGAACTCATAATGCCCGTATCGCGTTCGAAAAGTATTCTTTGGTACATCAGAATCTTTGACTCGTAACTGATAGTAACCTGATCGCAAATCAATTTTTAAAAATATAGAATCCCCTTTTAACTGATCAAACAAGTCGTCAATCCACGACAAAGGATACTTATTCTTGATAGTCACTTTATTGAGCTGCCTATAATCAATACACATTCTCATCATTCCGTCTTTCTTTTTCACAAATAGAACTAGCACACCCCAGGGAGAAAAACTCGGTCTCGCAAAACCTCTATCTATCAACTCTAGCAGCTGTGATTTCAATTCTTTTAATTCAGTAAGTGCCATCCGGTACGGAGTAATCGAAATCAGAGCCGTCCCTCGAACTAAATCAATACCAAACTCTATCTCCCGAATAGGCGGCAAACTAGGCAGTTCTTCGGGAAACACATCTGGATACTCACACACTACCGACACAGATTCGATCTTCTTTTTGGTCACCTTACTATCAAGCACGTAAGCTAGGTAAGCTTCACAACCTTTTATCATATACTTCTGAGCCAACATCGAGGAAACTAATGCTGGTAACCCATTCAGATCATTAGATTCAATCCGAATAATCTCATTATGCTGGTACCTTAAATCAATAGTCTTTCGCTTATAATTCACCACAGTATCGTGTATGGTTAGCCAATCCATACCGAGTATAATATCAAATTCATCGAACGGTAATAACATCAAATCAGCCGAATAAACATAAATCTCGAATCATCAAGGGGCAATTCTTACACACCTTTTCAACTAAAACACAGCGGCCTAAGGGGTTCGATACCCGAATCACAAACTCAGTAGACTCAACAGGCATAGTCTTACTGAATACTAAGCTTTCACACACAAAGGAATGAGTTGAACCAGGATCAATCAAAGCAATCACACTAGTATCATAAAGAGTGAATATACTAGTAATAACATCAGGAGATGAAGCTGCCTCTCGAGCGCGGATGGCATAAGCTCTAGTAGGTGCACGAGCCTCGGATCGAACTGCTGTATCTGAAGTCCCTCTCTGAGTACCACTCCTACCTCCCGCATTTCGAGGTGGTCTACCTCTAACTGCAGCACTACTCGATCTTACATTCTGAGCACCATCTTTCTCAATCGCCTCTGGATAGTCCCAAATGAAATGATCTCATGATCCACACTTATAACAAGCTCGATTATTATACCTGCCCCAACACTCACCAACATGTCGCCTACCACACTATTGACACTCGAGTTTATTCGATCGGTTATTGCCAACACTAGTAACAGAGGTGGTTCATGAATTTACTGATGGTCGTTCCTGTATAGAAAGTCCTGTAGTGGCCTTAGATTAGTTACCATCATCTCTGGACTTCTTTGCTATCGTATGAAAAGTTTTATTTGCTGATCTCTTTCGAAAATCTCTAGCTTCGAACTCAACTTTTCTTTTCTATTTTCCCAACTCTTCGACCTTGCAAGCACGCTCGACAAGTACCACAAACTCTTTTATTTCAAGTATGCCAACAAGCAATTTTATGTCTTCATTTAGCCCTTCCTCAATTCTTTTACACATAGTAGCCTCAGTAGCAACACACTCCCGGTCATATTGGCTAAGTCTCACAAACTCACATTCATAATTAGAAACGGTCATACGACCCTGTTTCAACTCAAGAAATTCTTTGCGTTTCTGGTCAATGAATCGCTGGCTGATATACTTATTACGAAACTCTGTCTGAAAGAAATCCCAAGTGACACACTCTTTCGGAACCACCTAAACTAGAGTGTTCCACCAATAGTAGGCTAAATCCTGTAACAAAGATTTAGCACATTTTGAGTACTCTTTGAGTGAACAAGATAATTCATTGAAAACACGAATGGTATTATCGAGCCAAAATTCAGCCCGCTCATCGTCATCATCAGTAGCTGTGGCCCTAAACTCTTCAGCTCTGTATTTTTTGATTTTATCCACAGAAGGTTTATTCAATATCAGAGGATCGATGGTCGTAGATACTACAGGTATCGGAGGGGGTTATTCAGATTCGGGGGTTGTTGAATAGTCAGATTTGTCTAGATATATTGAGCAAACCACTCATTCATCATACTATAGAAGGCTTGTTCAGCCTCGTTTTCTTGATTACTCGCAGATGGCCGAGACTCAGTTGGCGCTATCCCTTGCGCGAAAGTAGGTACTATACTCTCGACATCATCCGCTACGGCTCGATCAGAATCACGTTCCATTTACTATATGAAAAACACATTTTAAGCGTCAAAAGTCATCACACTATCACGATAAAAATTATGGCATGTATAGCTAGACTCACACGATCTACGTTAGTCCGAGAATAGGCTAAATTGTAGTTCTAATACCAATAAAATGTAACGCCCCTAACCCACATTAGTCGCTGAATAGGGTTATAGGGCATTATCTGATAGGCTTCAATTACTAACAATCATAGTCAGACATATTTCAATAATCTTAGTCCTTTTTCAACTTAAGGATAAACCAACATAAGCAAACATATAATCATGATTACGATACTCTTAATAAATTTCATTAAATTATAATCAAACTTATAAGGCTAACAATCACATGGAACAAAGGTTTCATTGATCAAGAATTTCCAACATCATTCAGTAAAGGCATATTACCAAATTTAAGTCAACCAATCATTTGTACCAAAACAAAGCACCATTCCGAAAAGCACTATTCATTTGGTAAATTTTATTTTTACTTGAAACCTAACCTTGAGCTACATAAATAAAATTTTACCCAATTTATCCATCATTACCGAAACCTAAGGTATATTACCATGCATTTAATTTAATAATCCAATGTCAAATCCTATCACATAATTTACATGCTCATTTTGTAACTTAATCATCCATATAACATGCAAAACAACTCATATTTATAACTAACTATATGATAACCCATTTCACACCTAATACAAATCACAATAGCTGAATACCCAATTGAACTAAAACCAATACTAAATTTACTAATTACTTAAGTACTAAAACCGATCCATTAATAACTAACTACATCTATTATTTAATCAAGCATGACATTTCACCGCATAAATCAATTCAATCACACCTCAAGTTTACGACATCATTATAATATAAATATCCATGATTCCATAATAAGTACTTAACTTTCAATATATACTTAAACCACAACTAAGATTACCAAATTATAATTAAGCATAGCATACCTAAAACATTACTCCAATATAACATCAACTTATAAATTCAATTCTTGTGCCATTTTCGCATGGCACATTTAAACACATAACTTAAATTCAGTCCTAAAACAGGCTACTCGATATATGCCATATAATCAAACTAAAACTTCCAAAAATACCAAAAGATAGGCGATAGTGTGACGAGCTTCGCGTAATAGATCCCAAATATCTATCTCACAAAGAACAAACACAAACACACCAAGTAAGCTTTAATAGCTTAATAAGTTATAAGCAATTTTAATAAGTCAATCAATTAAACTCTTAATAATAATTTCATATATATTAAAGACAAGGATTTATCAAATAACAACTTACTTACTTACTCAACCATATAGCATTTCTTATTCTTAATTCAAAACCGAATCTAGTAAATAACTCTATTCACATTGAATAATCATAACTGCAACCACAAATCTATTCAAATATATATATATATATTATATATATTTTATGCACACTTCTAAGAAGCCACTTCACGTTTAGCCTTTCACATAAACCACAACCAAAACACATATATATTTAATTTCACATGTAAACCCCTCTTAGCAACAAGATGTATAAAACTTAATCTTTAAGCTTAAAACTTTACTCACACACTTAGTGCTCAATAACCAATTTCGCACACTTACTGCTCAGTGATTCAACTCGCACACTTAGTGCTCAATGACCGATTTCGCACACATAGTGCTCGGTAATCAATTTCGTACACTTAGTAATCTCTCAAACTTGCTACTCATTTGGTTAAATACATATGAAACTTAGACATCAACCATAAATAAATGCATTGACATATTCATCTCCCTAATCAATATCACATTTGGATGTCTCAAGAGTACATATATATATCCTACATTTTGCTAAACCATCACTTATATATATATATATCCATTCAAATATCCTAATAACATATATATATATATACATATATATACCACGTTTAGCTCAATTAATCACATATAAATTTTGACATTCAGCTATATCAATTGAGGCATATATATATATAAACACTCATTAATTCATGTATATCATTACAACAAAATTCAATTCAACTTAATTGCTTAAAAACTTACCTCGAGTATTGACAGACTATGTTTCTCGACTATTCAACTAATTTCGCTTTTCTCCGATCCTATCCCAATCCTTTTTGTTCTTGATCTAAATTGATTTCAAATTAAGCTAAATATGGAGAGGTTTCATTCAATTTAATCCCAACCACATATTTGGATAAATTCCCAAATTTCCCTTCAATTAAAACATCTTTGCCAAAGAGTTCAAAATACATAACACCTAAAATATACTCAATTTCTTCTCAACCTATAAGGGCCGAATCTACACTAGACTTATATAAGTCCTTGAATTTTATCTCCTATTTACAATTTTATTTTATTTTTATTTTCATTTTAACAAATCAATCCAATACACATTACATCACTAAAAATCTTATTAGTAACTTTGATAACCTAACACCAAGCTTTTATTTTCTAACATAAACAACAATAAACTCAAACATCCTCTCATGGCCGATTACAAAAACATCATTTCATTTTTTTAAGAGTAATTCATGGGCATTATAAATCACTTAACAAGGATCTTAAAGATGTAAAATCAAACAAAAACTAGTATAAAGACTCACCTAATTTGAGCTTGGAGTAGCCGAATGTAGCAAAGCTTCAACCTTTCTTTTTCTTTTCTTAGTTTCGGTAGTGGAGAGTAAAAAATGATATGAACCAAAATTCTTCCATATTTTAATTTAGTTAAAACATATTATAAATTTTCAAATTACCTAAATAGCCTTCATAAAATCATTTCATTCCCACTAACTAATAACTAATTTTGTCCATACATAATTTCGTTGGCATATTTGCATCTTAAAACCTCCAAATTAAAAGAACATCGTCAATTAACTACTCACACATTAACCATCAAATTTTCCTATTATACGATTAGGCCCCTTTTTATCAAATCAATATTCAATTGACAAAATTAAAACACGAAAAGTTAACACATGTAAATTCACACATAATAAATACTGAAAATAAATTTTTAAAAAATTTTCTGACTCGGATTCGTGGTCCGAAAACCAGCGTTCTAATTAGGGTCGAAAAATTAGGCTGTTACGTTAACAGACTATCATTCAATGACTAAGCCAAAACATCTTTATCATACCAAATACACACACTAATATTCGTAAACTCATAAGTCAAAGTTTAACAATAATATATACTTACAACAACGGTCAAATATACTACCAATTTCATATATTCTAAAATCACTTCAATAAAATTCATATTATTTATTCACAAGATTGAATACATTTTTCACATTCACATATATTCTTACTTTACTTCAAGCATGTTTTGCAACAAATATAAAGTAACTTACTCACTTTATTTCAAATAGGTGATAAACCAATTCATACCTGATCATTTTAGTTCATTTTTGCACATTCGATCACAACTTATTGATGACCGATGAACCATTTGGAATTTGATAAGACACTCGAATAATCACATATATATCATACAATGCCAACGTCCCAAACCTAGTCTTACATGTAATCACATATTGATGCCACTGTCCCAGACAGGGTCTTACTCGCACACATATATCGGAGTCACATATCAATGTCATGGTCTTACTTGCACATCACATATCGGAATCTTGTGTCATGACATATGTATCCTAACTATTCCTAAGGTTCATACGGGGCTATCAGACATCGCAACTCGGTCGAAACGAATGCTTGAACATGGTTACCAAGCTTATACACATTTGGCAATAGCATATATAAATTAATATATTTTATTTCAGCAAATATACTTTGCATTTAATTAAAATTAAGTACGTCTATTTGCTTATAAACTTACCTCGGACAATGTAAAACGGATGGGACAGCTAGTTGGCAACTTTTATTTTCCCCCAATCTAAATCCGATTTCTTTGATTCTTGATCTAAACATATTCAAATTAAGCTCATTCAAACATATTTTCACTCAATTTAGTCCAAAAACACATAAAGAGGAAAATTACTATTTTACCCTAACATTTACACTTTTTACAATTTAGTCCCTATTGCACAAAACACAAAATATGCAAAATTCACTATACCCATGTTAGGCTGAATGTTCCTAGTGTACATACAAATCCATATATTTCATTTATTTTAAATTTTAGTCCCCCAAATTTTTTTTTGCAATTTAGTCCTAATTACTCAAAATTATTAAAAACTCCAATACAAAACATGTTAATCTAAAACATATCTTTCATATTTCATCATCAAACAAAAAAAAAATCACAAGCTCTCAGCAATGGCATAACTCAAAATATTCACCAGAATAAAAAATTCAAGCATGGGTTTACTAGTACTCGAAGCAACGATCTTAAAAACGTAAAAATTATCAAAAACTGACTAAGAACGAACCTTGAATCGAGCTTGGAAGGATGGTCGAACCTAGGTTTCTATATTTCTTTTCTTTTGTTTCTAGTTTCGGTGAAAGAACAAAGAAAAATAAAATGAATATGATAACTTGACTTTAGTTATTATATGTTTATTAACAAAATTACTTATTTAACCTTTATAATATAATATAAAATCATTATATTCCTTGGCCATTACCATCCACTTATTCATTCAATGGGCTAATTGCAACATAAAGGCTTCCATTTAAAAAGCCAAATGCAATTTAGCCCCTTTTAGAAATTACCACCAAATTTTCATTTTACACGATTAAGCCCTTCTATTTAATCGGACACCTAAACGACAAAATTAAATCACGAAAATTTCACACACACAAATTCACACATAATAAACACAGAAAATAATTTTAAAATGTTTTTTGACTCAGATTCATGTTCCTGAAACCACCATTCCGATTAGGGTCTAAATCGGGCTATTACAAACGGTCCAAATAAAAGTTGCGTAAATCATTTCCAGCATTCCATTCTTCCTAAGATTTCGCCTCGAGAAATGACTAAGTCAGTTCTAAAGACTTAAAATTTCATGCATGCTTAACTTTCTTAAAGAACTAAAAATTTATGGTACGATTTACAAGCTTTATTAAAAATACTTTTATATCATTATTAAGATAACATAACAATTTATTAAAATAATAGAACCTTATTTATTCTAAAGTTTAGCATACTTAACAAAATTTCAAATTATTGAACAAAAAGATATCCTAATCATAACTGAAAGAAAAATCTATTATGAGTGGAAATAATTTCAATTTTTCGGTCCCCCCTACTTAAGACGAATAATGTCTTCATTGTTTAAAGTGAATAGATACTATACACTAGGTAGAATTTTAGAAAAGAGGAGGTGAGTCAATTTGACTGCTTAAGTACGAAGCTCTCTCTAGACCGAATCCTAGACATGTGTATATCTATTGCCACACTTTATACTTTGTGACTTGCTCATATTTTATTAATGATTTCCCTCTCTTATTTTATTATGCAAGAATAAGTATTCCTAATTAACTTAATCCTAAAATAACCTAAGAATAGAAATAAAATAAAGTCGAGATCCTCCCTTTTTATTTATTTGTAGATCCTTCCGAATTCGACTCATCTTTTGGTTCATTATTATTGTCTCTACATGAATCACTTCGCTCATTCTTCGATAACGGACTCCATGGTTCAAATATGCAATTTGAAAATCAGGCACAAAAATAAATGGGTCATTGTCAATTTTCTTAAGAGCATTTCTCATCGAGTCATCCCTTATTTTTGTGTATCTCCAGTAAGCTTATTAATGCCACTGCATATGTTGCATTATATCCATTAACTTTGACAGCTCGTCTCGAAGATCTAGGCGAGGTGATTGAGTTCTAAATATTGAAGTTTCAATGTTAGGTTCAGCTTCTACTTCCATATGTTCCGCCTCATCGAGGACTTCAGCTTCTTGTACTGGCTCGATCTTTGTGGGATCTTCTTCCTCTTCCTCGGGATCCTCACTTTCTTCAACTCGTTGCTACAGAATAGATTCTCCATGTAACACCCATTACCCGAGACTGTCGCTAGAGTCAAGCACGAGGCGTTACCAGACTTACCTTACTAGTTTGGCGCATAAAAATTTGCTTCTAAAATTAATTCATTCACATTCATTCAAAATATCCCTAAAATAGGCCCTCAAGGCCCTAAACATGTAATTGGAATGCTTCAGGACCAAACCATGAACATTTAAAAATTTTCCAATTACTTATACAAATTAAAACAATTTATTTCACTGTTCATAATAAAACTGTCCACCTGCATAATAGCCACTAAATTAATTTATAACTCGAGTTACAAAAGTCAAAATTTAAATCCGTAAATTTTTCCTGAAACTAGACTCATATATGTTCTTACCATAATTTTTCTAGAATTTCTGGTGTGGCCAATTAGTACGGTTTATTAGTTAAATGTTCCCCTATTTCACAGCCTAGTGAACCTAACCTCTCTTCACTAAAAATCAATTATCTCATAGTAAAGTTTCCATTTAGTTTTTCCACTTATTTCTAATGAAAATAGACTCACTAAGGAATCTATAAATATAAATTATGACTCATAATTCTTTTTGTACTATTTTTAGTGAATTTCTAAAATCAAAACAGGGGATCACAAAATTCCTCTAAACCAGTTTTACAAGAATTTAAATATCTCAGAATATAAGCTTCCTTTGATTGCTCTCTTTCTTTCCTATGAAGATAGACTCGATAATATTTAATTCTATATCTCATTCACCACTTAATTCCATTTCTACAATTTTTACTGATTTTTCAAATTCACGTCACTGCTACTGTTCCAAAATTGTTTCATGGCCAACTTTTACTCTTTCATAATTTCTTTGCATAAACTATCAGTTAGGCATACATAGCATCAAATCATGTTCTTAATTAGCCTTTCAATAGCTAATGACTATCAAGTATTCATATGCCATTCTTTAATCGTATCACAAGAACATACACATGAAATGACCAAGTCCCTATACATGCCATAACTCAAAACCTTTCAAATTACAAAATACCGAGATAGCCTTTGATAGTGTGAGATGAACTCCGACGTCCTTACAATCCCTGAATTGGCTTGGCTACACTATAAAAGAGAGAAAGGAAAAGGAGTAAGCTATAATGCTTAGTAACTTTACAAGTAAATAAATGACAACATTCACCAAGTATAAATATACTCATATTATACCATCAACTAACAAAATATTTATTTTACTTCTCCACTTACTCTTTAACTTTCCTATTTATCATTCCTTTTCCTGAATTTTCTTGTAACATAGCCTATATATTAACCCAATGAACCGTTTGGAATACTCAGGATACTTTGGTTTTCCTGCTTGATAGTAGCCTGCCAATGCCATGCTCTAGGCATGGTCTTACATGGGATGTTCCTTGTCCTGGCAAAGCCATATATCTGATATGGACTTACATGGGATGTTCCTAAACTGTCTCAACCTGCCAATGTCATATGTCTAATATGGACTTACATGGGATGTTCCTCGACTGTCTCAACCCAAAATGTCATGACATTCCGTATCCCATACATTCATAAGGTTCTAATAGGCTTTCTGATACTTTTTCTCTGTTACCTCGCCTTTTATTCAACTTGGAATATTCTCATAAAATAAATGTATATATGCTGGAAATTAACAACATTAATATAAAATAGCAAAATATTACATTTATTTACCATAAACTTACCTCCGTGGAAAATATGATCAACTTGATAACTTAATTTTCTACCTTTTTCTTTCCTCAGTCTATCAACAAATTTCATTCTTCTTGATCTATAATTAGCAAATCTAGCCTATTTAAAACTCACATTTATCAAAATAGTCCTTAACTCTAACTTTGGAAAAATTATGATTTTGCCCCTAAACTTTTACATATTTACACTTTTACCCCAAAGCTCAGAAATTAAACTTTTTTACCTAATTCTTCTATTTTAGGACATGCTGATCATTTTCCTTTAATGGCAACATCAAATTCTCACTCTAACATGTACTTATGAAAATTAATATTTTTCCCCAATTCTTTTGTTTTAGGACACGCTGATCATTTTCCCTTAATGACAACATCAAATTCTCACTCTAACATGTAATTATAAACATTAGGTATTTTTACCGATTATATTGTTTTACTCATTTTTACTTAAAACCGAGTAGCACAAGTTGTTTAACATAATTTAAAACCTCATATTCTATCATAAAACATCAAAATAATCACATTTCACCAATGGGCATTTTTCCAAATATGAACCCTAGGTTAAATTATTGCTAAAATAAGCTAAATTAAGTTATCAGGACTCGAAAAACGTAAAGAACATTAAAAACGGGGCTTGGAATCACTTACTATTGAGCTGGGAAGCTTGAAACAAACCCTAGCTACGGAGAACCCTTGACATTCGGCCTAATGAAGAAGATGATAACATTTTGCCATCTTTTTCCCTTTTTAATCTTTTTAATTACCAAATGACTAAAATGCCCTTCATTAAAACTTTGGTTATGTCTACCTATGTATGTCTATTTTTTTCCATGAAAACCTAATGGTATAGTTACCATTTAAGGACCTCAACCAAACCACCACCATATCACAAGATTATTTACACAAAGTAGGTATATTACTATACATGCCATACTAAATCTTACAAGCCATTTACCAAAAAGTCCTTTGGATAGTGTGAACGAGTCTTCGACCTATCCCGATTCTCGAGCCGGCTTGTCCAAAACTACAATGAATGAAAAGGAGGGAGTAAGCATAAATGCTTAGTAAGTTTACATGCAAATAACAAGTAACATAACAAAGTCATTATGCCAAACAACATTAACATAGCATCACCAAAACATATGTCGCAATTCTAGTCATCATACTTCATCTTACCACATTTTTGTTGTTGTCTCGGGTTTCAACCCAAGGGTTAAGTACATACCTGTCCAATACGGCCATTTCTCAACATTACCGAATTGTCACTTACGTCTTGAGTGCCTTTCCATTTCACTTGAATTTTTACCCGTTGAACACATTGGAATACAACTCGGATACACGGATCATTTGCACATAAGTGCTGAATATGTAATCAATCAATCATGTAACCCGCCCATAAACGAACTCGGACTCAACTCAATGAGCTCGGGCGTTCGCATCCATAAGTGAACTCGGACTCAACTCAACGAGCTCGGATGCCTAGTTACATCTCACGAACTCGGACTCAACTCAACGAGTTCAGACATTCGCACCCATAAGTGAACTCGGACTCAACTCAACGAGCTCGGGTGCCAAACCATCCTAGTGACATGTCACTTGTATCCTAATCTATTCCTAAGGTTCAAACGGGATTTTCCTCGATCACTTATCCTTGCCGTCTTCCACATAATACCGGAACCAATACTCGGTAGCAATTTATATTTAACAAGTAGCACATATAATTTGCATATTGTTCAAAAATAACCACAAAGTATATATTTCATGATAAAAATCAGCATATCATATAAATAACATCGATTAACTTAAAAATAACAGTTATGTTACATTATTTGCACATGAACTTACCTTAGTACCAAAATACAAAGATTTTTGCAATTTAGTCCGTAATCTTTTCTTTTCCTCGATCAAGGTTGATTCCACGTCTTTCTTGATCTAAAATAACACATTTAGCTTATTTAATACTCACATTATCAAAATAGTCCTAAATTCAAAATTTGGAAAAATTACAATTTTGCCCCTAAACTTTTGCATATTTACACTTTTGCCCCAAAGCTCGGGAATTAAATTTTATCACAAATTCTTATGTTTTAGGACATGCTGATCATTTATTTACCATTAGCAAGCTCAAATTCATACTAAAACACTTACTTATGAATAATATGTACTTTTACCGATTAAGCCGTTTTACTCGTTTTTACTTAAAACCGAGTAGCACAAGTTTTCTAACATAATTTAAAACCTCATGTTCTATCATAAAACATCAAAATACACAAATTTCACCTATGGGTATTTTTCCAAATATGAACCCTAACTTAAATTATTACTAACATAAGCTTTATCGAGCTACCGGGATTTCAAAAACGTAAAAATCATTAAAAACGGGGCTTAGAATCACTTACTATGAAGCTTGGAAGCTTGAAACAAACCCTAGCTATGGAGAACCCTTGAAATTTCGTGGTAATGAAGAAGATGACCAATTTTGTGTTATTTTTCCCTTTTTATTTCATTAAATGTCCAAATGACCAAAATGCCCCTCCATACTAAACTTTCAAAAATTCCTTCCATGTCCTAGTTTGTCCATGAACATAAAATGGGTCTAATTACCATTTAAGACCTCCTAATTAATATTTCAAAGCAATTTCATACTGAAAACTTCTAGAATGCAAGTTTTGCAACTTATTCGATTTAATCCCTAACTTCAAATTAAGCACTTTACGCTTAGAATTTCTTCACGAAATTTTCACACCATCATAAAATCATATCATAAACATCAAAATAATTATAATATAATTATTTCTACCTCAGATTTGTGGTCACGAAACCACTATTCCGGTTAGGCCCTAATTCGGGATATTACAATAGCTGATAGAAACTGTAGGGCCCATTAGGGGTTTTAGGGCCCAATGGCTAAAAATTGCTAGAACGAGTTAATTAGATTGCTGAGATGAAAATTTGGTTAATAATGACTAAAATCTGTATAAAACCCTAGGGAACTGATAAAATTACTGAAATACCTTTATAGGTGAAAAATTACTATTTTACCCCTAGGAGCAAAATGATTGTTATACCCCTAGGGCTAAGTGTAACCAAAATACTTGTTTTACTATTGCTATTTACTGCATGCCATGTCAGTATTATCTGTTGCATGCGACTGGGATATTGATGGCGGAAGTATTGAAAGTGACTTGACCACGTACTGGAGGCTTTGCCTCAACTTACTGATATCTGAGCAGCTATGCTACAACTGTGGAGTGTAGGGCTGGGTGGGTTGAGTTATTCCCCACATGGTGTGTAGGGCTTGTACGGGTGGAGTGGAGCGGATGGATTTAGGCTGGGTTGGGCTTGCATATATATTAATATCTATTCTGTTCTGAAATAGGCCTATGGGCCGTACTGTTATCTGAGAAGGGCTAAGGCCCAGTTTACTGTATCTGGATAGGGCTTCGGCCCAATGGGCTTGAGCTGACTTGGGGTCTGGATGGGCATTCTATACACACTGAGTTTTCCAAAGTCACCCCGTTTCTTTCCATCCATGCAGTTGAGCCCTACTTGGACTTGGAGCTGGGAGGGATTCAGAGTGGCCACGAAGATTTAAATTTCTGGTTTTCAATTATTTCATTTTATTATTTATTTAGATTATTTTTATTTTGGCTTCTGGGTTGTTTTCAAAATAACACGATAAACGAACGTTTTCCAAACCAAATGCACTTTCCAAAGAGTATCAAAAGTAACATTTTTAAATAAACCTTTCATGATCGGAAGTAAATAGGATATTTTTTAAGTAAATCAGGAATTTCTCTTAAAATAAAAAAAATGGTTTTTCAGAGCTCACCCTAATCGTAGTAACTAGGTAACAAGGTTAGATGTAGGTGATGTGACACACCAGATTTGGCCATAACGTCTAGGCTGGGTTTGGGGTGTTACACAGTAACAATAAATTTAGCTTACTACTAAGCTATTTCAGCTTGAATAAATACTACTAAATTCTTACTTTCTCAACTTACTTATCTGTGGCCTTACTAAAGGCTCTATATACTATAGGCTCATCACTTACTAATTTCCCTTGCATGCCTACATCATCTCACTGACCATAGTCATATTCCTTCCTAATATTAAGATATTTCAACATATGTCATTCTCATGGTGTAAACTGAAAACTCATAAACAAAAATTACCTATCCTTTGTTGAAAGTTTCCTCAACTAATAACTATGGTGTTCTTACGAACTCACTTGGACCTGTTTATCATTTCTTTACCTGAACCTTCCTGTAATTTAACATGTACATTAGCCCATTGAACCACTTGGAATTCTAAGGATACTCGGGTTTTCCTGCCTGATAATAGCCTGCCAATGCCATGTTCTTGACATAGACTTACATGAGATATTCCTGTCTTTCCAAAGCCATATGTCTGATATGGACTTACATGGATTATTCTTGTCTTTCCAAAGCCATATGTTTGATATGGACTTGCATGGATTATTCCTGTCTTTCCAAAGCCATATGTCTGATATGGACTTACATGGATTATTCCTATCTTTCCAAAGCCATATGTCTGATATGGACTTACATGGATTATTCTTGTCTTGTCTGATAACCCTAAATGTCATGACATTCGTATCCCAAACATTCCGAAGGTTCAAACGGGGCTTTCTAATACTTTTTATCTATCAACTTCTCTTCGATTCAACTTATCCCCTTCAAACTATGTTTTTCTATACTTTCTTAATATCATACAATGCCATATTTCAGATATGGGCTTACATGTAACCTTTTATAATTTATCTTTTCAATGTCGAATTATTATCGAACAATAATTACTATATCTGAAATTCACTGCTAAAATATTTATAGCTAAAATACCAATTTAATATCCAAAAATGCATAATTAATTTCTTATTAAACATATGAACTTACCTCGATGCCAAAACGACCATTTTACCAACTTTCCTGATTTTCGATTTTTCTCCCGTTCTAGGTCCAAATATCATTTTTTGGGATCTAAAACATCTTATTTCACTTATTTAATTAATGTACTATTCAAAACAGTCCCTAACTTAAAATTTGGAAAAATTACAATTTTGCCCCTAAACTTTTACATATTTACACTTTTGCCCCAAGGCTCGAAAGTTAAACTTTATACCAAATTCTTATGTTTTAAGACATACTGATCATTTATTTACCAACATGAACCTCAAATTCCCACTATAACATGTACTTATGAACAATAGGTATTTTTACCGATTAAGCACTTTTACTCGTTTTTACTTAAAACCGAGTAGCACAAGTTGTCTAGCATAATTTAAAACCTCATATTCTACCATAAAACATCAAAATAAACACTTTTCACCTATGGGTATTTTTCCAAATATGTACCCTAGCCTAAATTATGGCTAGAATAAGCTTTATCGAGCTGCCGGGATTCTGAAAACGTAAAGAACATTAAAAACGGGGCTAGAACTTACTTACTATTGAGCTTAGAAACCTTGGAAACCTAACCATGGCTTCCCCCATGCTATATTAGGCCTCCATGAAGAAGATGGACCAATTTTGGCTTTATTTTCCCTTTGTAATTCTTTTAATTGCTAAATGACAAATATGCCCTTAAAGGCTTTTCATTCAAATTTGTCCTAATCATGCCGATTTTTGTCCACGAAATTATCCAATGGTCTAATTACTAAATAAGGACATCCACTTTAAGAACTCATTTCAATTAAATCCCCTTTAACATCTAGAACTCACATTTTACAATTTTTACAATTTTTTCCTAATTATCAAATTAGGCACCTATACATAAAATTTCTTCGCAAAATTTTCACACAATTACTCAATCAATAAATAACCTTAAAACTAAAGTAGAATAATTTTTTTTACCTCAGATTCATGGTTCCGAAAATATCATTCCGTTTCGGCCCTAAATCAGGCTGTTACAACAACTTTTAGAAATAAGCTCTAATAGACAAATTAAACAGGCAATCTATAAAATTTCTTATCGGTAGTCTAACACATGCATCTAGTCAATTAGTAAATCATGATAACTCATCGTAATAAACTTTTCTATCTCAGATTTGTGGTTTTGCAACCTCTATTCCATTTAGGCCCTGTTTCGGGATGTTACAAGAGTCGAGCACGAGGCGTTACTAGACTTACATTACTAGTTGGGGGCATAAAATTTGCTTTTAAAATTAATTCATTCACATTTATTCAATACATCCCTAAAATGGGCCCTTGAGGCCCTAAACATTCAATTGGAACGGTTCGGGACCAAATTGGGAACATTTAAAAAATTTTAATTACTTACACAAATTAAAATAATTTATTTCATTGTTCATAATAAAATTGTCAACCTATATAACAGTCACAAAATTAATTATAACTCGAGTTACGAAACTCAAAATTTAAATCCGTAAAATTTCCATGAAACTAGACTCATATATCTTCTTACCATAATTTTTCTAGAATTTTTGGTAAGGCCAATTAGTATAGTTTATTAGCTAAAACTTCCCCTGTTCTGTAGCCCAGCGGACCTGACCTCTCTTCACTAAAAATCAATTATCTCATAGTATAGATTTCATTTAGTGTTTCACTTGTTTCGAATGAAAATATACTCACTAAAGAATCTGTACATATAAATTATGAGTCATAATTATTTTTTTTACAATATTTAGTGAATTTATAAAATCAAAAAAGGGGATAACAAAATCCCTCTAAACTAGTCTCATAAGAATTTAAATATCTTAGAATATTGACTTTCTTTGCTTGCTCTATTTCTTTCCTATGAAAATAGACTCAGTAATATTTAATTCTATATATCATACACCATTTAATTCTATTTCTACAATTTTTTTTGATTTTTCAATTTCACATCACTGCTGCTGTTCCAAAACTATTTCATGACCAACTTTTACTCTTTCATTATTTCTTTGCATAAAATACCATTTAGGCATACATGACGTCAAATTATGTTCCTAATTAGCCATTCAATAGCTAATCACTACCAAGTATTCACATGTCATTCTTTAATCGTATCATAAGGACATACACACAAAATGACCAAGTCCCTATACATGCCATAACTCAAAACTTTTCAAATTACAAAATACTGAGATAGCCTTTGATAGTGTGAGACGAACATCGCCGTTCTTACAATCCCCAAATTGGCTTGGCTGCACTATAAAAGAGAGAAAGGAAAAGGAGTAAGCTACAATGCTTAGTAAGTTTACAAGTAAATAAATGACAACATTCACCAAGTATAAATATACTCATATTATACCATCAACTAACAAAATCTTTATTTTACTTCTCCACGTCCTCTTTAACTTTCCTGTTTATCATTCCTTTACCTGAACTTTCTTGTAACATAGCCTTTATATTAGCCCAATGAACTATTTGGAGTACTCAGGATACTTGGGTTTTACTGCCTGATAATAGCCTGCCAATGCCATGCTCTAGACATGGTCTTATATGGGATATTCCCTGTCCTGCCAAAGCCATATATCTGATATGGACTTACATGGGATGTTTTTGAACTGTCTCAACCTGCCAACGCCATATGCCTGGTATGGACTTACGTGGGATGCTTCTCGATTGTCTCAACCCAAAATGTCATGACATTCCGTATCCTATACATTCTTAAGGTTCAAACGGGCTTTCTGATACTTTTTCTCTATTACCTCACCTTTGATTCAACTTGGAATATTCTCATAAAATAAATGTATATATGCTGGAAATTAACAACTTAATATAAACTATTAAAATATTACATTTATTTACCGTAAACTTACCTCGGTGGAAAATACGATCAACTTGCAACTTAATCTTCTACCTTTTTCTTTCCTTGGTCTATCCCCAAACATCATTCTTCTTGATCTATAATTAGTAAATTTAGCTTTTTTAATACTCACATTTATCAAAATAGTCCTTAACTCTAACTTTAACAAAATTATAATTTTACCCCTAAACTTTTGCATTTTTACACTTTTACCCCAAAGCTCAGAAAGTAAATTTTTTCCCTAATTCTTCTGTTTTAGGACATGCTGATCATTTTCCCTTAATGGCAACATCAAATTCTCACTCTATCATGTACTTATGAACATTAGGTATTTTTACCGATTATACCATTTTACTCGTTTTTACTTAAAACCGAGTAGCACAAGTTGTTTAACATAATTTAAAACCTCATATTGTATCATAAAACATCAAAATAAACACATTTAACCTATGGGTATTTTTCCAAATATGAACCCTAAGTTAAATTATTGCTAGAATAAGCTAAATCAAGTTATCGGGACTCCAAAAACGTAAAGAACATTAAAATTGAGGCTTGGAATCACTTGCTATGGAGCTTGGAAGCTTGAAAGAAACCCTAGCTATGGAGAACCCTTGACATTCAGCCTAATGAAGATGATGATAACATTTTGCCATCTTTTTCCCTTTTTAATCTTTTTAATTACCAAATGACTAAAATGCCCTTCATTAAAACTTTGGTTATTTCTATCTATGTATGTCCATTTTTGTCCATGAAAATCTAATAGTATAATTACCATTTAAGGACCTCTACCTCAATTATGCTCTTCAATTTAATCCTTTTCTATCTAGAACTCATTTTTATCAACTTTTGCAATTAAGCCCTAATAGGCAAACGAAACATGCAATTCATGAAATTTTCTATCAATATTCTAACACATGCATCTTTTCACTCGGTAAATTATATAAATTTATCGGAATAAAATTTTCTATCTCGAATTCGTGTTTTCGCAACCACTATTCCGTTTAGGCCATATTTCGGGATGTTATACTCCAACTATTTGGTAAAGGTCCCAATCTGTGATTGTGCCCTAGCTATACCCTGTCTTCTTTATGTTTGCAAGAATTTTACCTCCAAGCACTGAATTGTTATCGTAAAGGGAAAGTAAGTTGGGCCAGAACATCTAACAGCACAATTTCACATTTCCCTCAGTATAATTTTTACCACAATGGTTTTTCCAGTTAAAAATGAGTGTTTTAAGAGCATTCTCTCTAATGAGATTGTAGTCCCATTCGAACTAGGCATAAGGTTGAAACGGATGAAATAGAACCATACCTTCGCAAGTGGTGTCAAATATTCTCTTTGACTAGTATGGATTCCTTGTATTGACATAGTCCAGTTGGAACTTGGAATTGTAAGTTTGTCAAGAATTTCTTGCAAAATTTCAGGCTTGATATTCTAACAGCCCAAATTTGGGCCTAAATAGAATTGTGGTTTCGGGACCACAAATCTGACATAGAAATGTTTATTCTAATAAATTTTTAAGAATTACTATGTGATTGATTGCATGAGTAACATTTTGGTAAATAAATTTTACCGATAAAGTGCCCGATCGAATTTTAGGACTAAATTGTAAAATTTAGAGAATATGTGTTCTAGAAGCTTTTAGTGTGAAATTGAATTGAACTCATAAATTAGGTCCGTATTGAGTAATTTTACCATTTTATGGTATGATAGACAAAAATGCCCATGGAAGGAAAAATTAGCAAAGAAGGCCATTAAAGGTATTTTGGTCATTAAGGTATTAAATGAAATAAAAAGGGAAAAATAAGCCAAAATTTTGTCCATCTTCTCCTACTCTCGGCCAAAAATCTCAAAGACACTATAGCTAGGGTTTTTCATCATTTCAAGCTTCAAGTAAGTGCAATTTAGTTTCGTTTTTAATTTTCTTTACATTTTTGAAATCCTTAAAGCTTGGGCTGCCTACTTCTACCATTATTTTGCCTTAGGGTTCATGTTTAAAAATTTACCCATATGTGACATGAAACCATTTTGATGTTTAATGGTAGAAAATGAAGGGTTGATGTGTAGTAAACAATAATTTCTAAGTGATTTTGCATGAAAATGCATATAGGGACTAAAACGAAAAAGTTGCAAAATATGTGCATAAATTATGTAATGCTGAGAATTGTAGGCTGATATAAGGGGGAAATATGTTCGGCTAGGCTTAGGAGTGTAAATAAGTTGATACATTCCATTTTACGAGCCTAGGGACTAAGTTGTAAAAATTAGCAAAGTTAGGGGTAAAATGGTAAAAATTTCCATAGGACGATCAACGGGATCAACGGGATCCACGGGATTCCATCAACACTATCAACAAGCTCTTTTGGTATTTTGATTACAAACTTTGAAAGTTATGGCATGTATAGATGGTCTAGTGGTTGAATCTTAAGTCATGGCCTTAGAGGTCAAATATTGTGAGAAATGTTTTGGGCAATTGGCCATTTGAAATGAGCCAAAATTTGTTATGTCATATTTTGTTAAAATATTGTAATGTGTTGTGCAAATTTTCTAAGTATATGTGAAATGTGGCATGGAGGAATATATATGCTTTTAGTATGTACAAATGGTTGAAAGATGGCCCTATTATGTATGTTTGGATGTGTTAATGTGCCATGTTGATAAACGGTGAAGTTTGTTGGATTTGGTTTGTGTTTCAAGGTGGCAATTGGCTTTGGAAAATAGCCTATAATTTTCCACATGGGTAGGCACACGAGCGAGTGTCTAGGCTATGTGTGACACACGGCTAACCCACGAGCGTGTTAATAGGCCGTGTGTCCCCTGCACCTGAATTTATGAAAATTTTATATTCTGCAGTAAACACACATGTTAAGGGCATGACCGTGTGGAAAACACGGCCTAGCCCACGGGCTTGCGGCCTGGCTGTGTGACGAAGTTTTCGCAATGACGTCATAAATAGAATGTCCCAATTTTTCACACGGGGAGAGGACACGGGCGTGTTGAGGCCGTATGAAGGACACGGGCTAGAGACACGGGCATGTGCTCGGCCGTGTAAAAAGCCCTATAGGTTTGAAATGAAAATTCATTTCACACGGGCATGGGACATGGGCTTGTGAGACCACACGACCTGCCCACACGGGCATGTCCCTGACCCACACTGGCGTGTGCCCTGTTTTGAGTCAAAATTTTCACAAATGTTCGAATGGCTTTGGTTTAGTCCTGATTCATGCCAAATGTATGGTTTGGGCTTCGTAGGCCCATAATGTGGCCCACTAAGCCCCAAAATGACCTTAGCCATGTGTGTGACATAGCCGGGCCCAGTAATTCCTATATCTCCATGATACTTTCCCGTGTGGGGCCCACGAGTCCATTAGGCCCACACGGCCCATTTCGTCCCAACGTGGCCCAAAACAGTCTAAACCCATGAGCTCACTCATGGTGGCCTCTACAATCATGCGTCCATGTTTCGTGGGCTCGAATCACCATACGTGCGTTCGCACGCTCGTGTAGCATCAAATGCCATATTTCCAGCTTTTTGGCTTTTGCCATCCTAAGGTCAAAATAGTGTGTGTACACACCTGTTTACGAAAATATGCTGCGATCTGCTAACACCGAACCTACGTTTATATAGGACCTGCAGTTAGTCTTCCCATCAATAAGGTTATCATCCTCCTTTAATACTTAAATCGAAACAATACTGGTACTTGCCTTAATTGGACGAGCGTAGTTAAGTCCGCTTTAACTATTGGCGAAGATTAAAACCCCCTAGATAGATTTCTACATTACAACAAGCCTTATTAATCGAAATTGCTTAAACATGTGGTTTATATCCATACTTGATAATTTATAGAATCATCAAGAGTATTCGGCCCCAAACAAGGAAACAATGCAAGAATACTTGCTCTGATCAAGTACTAAGTGTCAGATGTTGACTACCTCAGAACTCTTGCTCCTCTTTCACTCCTTAAGAAAACCTAGGTACCAATCAACATTAGACTATGAGAAAAGAGGGGAGATTCAGTAAAGGGAAAAGAACCAGGATAGAAGAATGGGAAAAATATTAGCCAAGAAAAACACTTAAAAGGAGTCATTAATACTTACACCCAAATTTGGGAAAAAGATGTGGAAGAAGGTGCAACCCAACAATCGAATCAAACCCCAAATTCCCAAGTCAAACCCTTCAGGCTAAGCAAACGAAGGCTAGAAGTTAAAAGAAATGGAAGTGAGAGGAAGGAGAACAATAATCGGCTAGAACAATTGTTTGAGTGAAGGGGATAAAGGGTATTCGACTACCAAGATGAAGAGAAAAGAAATATGACGAGAGGGAAGAAGAGTGAAAAGATTTGGAAAAGGTTGTGTAGAGGAGGAATCAGTCACTAGAGAATAGCAGAATAGTCTAGTAAAATACCTAAATGGTACACTCACCAATTTGGCTAGGAAGTGAAGGGAAAGAATAAGCAAAAACACAACAAAAAAAAATGTTATATTCGGCCTTTGAGAGGGAAAAGAAGAAAACAGAAACCAAAAGTAAGCAGAGAGCACTTAGAAAAACACAAAACCGAAAATACAGTGCCTAAGACCCCAAAATCGAAAGTGACTACACTCCCCTTGCCAAAATTCATGAGTAACAAGAGTCCTCATTTGGCACTCCTCCCTCATTCAAACTCCCTTATTTTTCTCCCAATATCCTTCAACCAACAAACCTCACTATTCAGTCCTAGAATTCGGCAACGACTCTTCCATCACTTAGCATTTCAATAAACATCCAACTCCTACCTGGTGCAAGCAACAAAATAAAAATATCCCGCAGCTTTCCCTAAGATTCGAACCCCTACCCACTGGTATAGAAAACACGCCTCTTACCCCTTAGACCTTAGACTCTCTTGTTTCATAGAATAATCACAATAATTTAAAAGGCCTCCTGCTAGAGTTAGGGTTCCTTCAAGAACAAAACTTTCAAAAAAGCCAGGGCTAGAACCTAGGGCTTCCAGAGACCCCCAAACACTCCTAATTTACTTAGCTATTAATGCAAACATGCACTTTATGTCACAACATACAAAAATCATAGGCTTAGATTTTTAGGGTGTTACAACTCTATCCCCTAAAAGAAATTTCGGCCTCAAAATTTACCAGGTCAAAATAGATGAGGGTATTGTTGTCGCATCGCTTCCTCGGGTTCCCATGTAGCCTCATCAGAACTGTGGTTATGCCAAAGTACTTTAACCAGTGGGACAAATTTTCTTCTCAGTACCTTAACATCGCGGTCTAAAATATGTATTGGTTCCTCCTCGAAAGTAAGATCTGGCTTAACCTCGATCTCCTCAGTCGAGACAACATGCGTAGGATCAGAGCGGTAACGCCTCAGCATTGAAACGTGGAATACATCATGAATTAGGTCCAACTCTGCAGGCAACTCAAGTTGATAGGTGACTAGTCCCACACGCTTCAATATGCGGTAAGGCCCAATGAATCTCGGGCTTAACTTGCCCTTCTATCCAAACCTCAATATCTTCTTCTATGGGGAGACCATGAGAAACACAAAATCTCCCACAGAATACACAAACTTTTTACACTTCAAGTCCGCATACGACTTTTGTCTATCTGATGCCACCTTTAACTGGCCACAAATTAAGCTTACCTTGTCCTCAGTATCAGAAACTAATTCTGGGCCCAGAACATGCTTCTCACCCTGTTCAGTCCAACATGAAGGAGTACGAAACCTACGGCCATATAACGCCTCATACGGTGCCATCTATATGCTCAACTGGTAACTATTATTATATGCAAACTCCACTAATGGCAAATAGTCTTCCCAATAGCCTCGAAACTCTATTACACATCCCCTTAACATATCCTCTAGTATCTGAATCACCTTCATCGATTGACTATCTGTTTGAGGATGGAATGCAGTATTAAAGTCTAGTCTTGTACCCAGTGCCTCATGTAATTTCTCCTAGAACCGAGACGTGAAACGAGGATCTTTATCATATATAATGGAAACCGGTACCCCATGCAGTCTTACAATCTCAACTACATACAACTTAGCCAGCTTCTGCAACGAGTAATCAGTACAGACTGATATAAAATGAGCAGACTTGGTTAACTGATCTATGACGACCCACACCAAATCTTTCTTAGTAATCGTTAGGGGCAGCCCACTAACAAAGTCCATAGTTACCCTCTCCCACTTCCATTGTGGAATCTTAATCGGTTGTAACAATCTTGAAGGCAACTGATGCTCAGCCTTAACTTGCTGGCACGTCAAGCACTTACTTACAAATTCAGTCACCTCATGCTTAAGTCTTGGCCACCAGTAAAGCTTACAAAAGTTTCGGTAAATCTTGTTCCCACCAGGATGCAAAGCATAAGGACTACTATGCGTCTCTCGTAGTATAGACTACCTCAAATCAGTATCTCCCGATACACAGACTCTCCCACGGAAACATAGTACCCCTACGTTATCCAGTCTAAAATCTATCATTTCCCCATTTTCAATCTGTTGGAAGCGAGGACCCAGCGACTCATCTACCAACTATTTACCCTTAATCTGCTCCATCCACAATGGTTTAACTAGATGCTCAGCTAGCAGACTACCATCATCAAATAAACTTAGGCGAGCAAACATCGCCCTCAGATCAAAAATAGCCCTACGGCTCAGTGCGTCGACTACGGCATTCACTTTAATAGGATGGTATTCAATCAGGCAATCATAATCCTTAAGCAGCTTGATCCATCTACGCTGCCTAAGATTCAACTCCTTCTGAGTAATGAGGTATTTGAGGCTCTTGTGATTTGTGTAAATAATACACTTCTCACCGTACAGGTAATGCCTCTAGATTTTCAGTGTGAATACCACCGTAGCCAACTCCAACTCATGTGTTGGGTAATTTGCCTCGTGAGTCTTAAGCTGACGTGAGTCTTAAGTTGACGAGACACATATGCGACCTGTAACATCCCAAAATAGGGCCTGAACAGAACAATGGTTCTAAAACCACAAATTTGAGATAGAAATAATTATTTTACAATTATTTTGAGGTTTATGATATGATTGCATGATTTTGTGAAAATTTCGTGAAGAAATTCTATGCATAAAGTGCTTAATTTGAAATTAGGGACTAAATCGAATAAGTAGCAAAACTTGCATTCTAGAAGCTTTTAGTATGAAATTTCCTTGGAATATTAATTAGAGGGTCTTAAATAACAATTTGACCAATTTCTAAAATTTTGGACAAAAATGGGCTTGTACATGAAAATTTTCAAAGAAAGGCATTAAGGGTATTTTGGTCATTAGGTAATTAAAAGAATAAAATGGGAAAAAGATGACAAAAAGTGTTCATCTTCATCAAGCTTGGCCGAAACTTCATGTGTCTCCATAGCTAGGGTTTCTTCAACTTTCAAGCTTCATAGTAAGTGATTCCAAGCCCCGTTTTTAATGTTCTTTACATTTTTGAAATCCCTGTAGCTCGATTTAGCTTATGCTAGCAATAATTTAAGCTAGGGTTCGTATTTGGAAAAATACCCATAGGTGAAAAGTGTTTATTTTGATGTTTTATGATAGAAGAAGAGGTTTTAAATTATGCTAGACAACTTGTGCTACTCGGTTTTAAGTAAAAACGAGTAAAAGGGCTTAATTAGTAAAAAATACCTATTGTTCATAAGTACATGTTATAGTGGGAATTTGAGGTTGTTGTTGGTAAATAAATGATCAGCATGTCCTAAAACATAAGAATTTGGGAGATAAAGTTTAATTTCCGAGCCTTGTGGCAAAAGTGTAAATATGCAAAAGTTTAGGGGCAAAAATGTAATTTTTCCAAAGTTTGAGTTAAGGGCTGTTTTGATAAATGTGAGTATTAAATAAGCTAAATTGCTATTATAGATCAAGAAGAACGAAATTCGGGAGTAGCTAGGGGAAAGGAAAAAGTAAAGGACTAAATTGTCAAGTTTAACTGTATTTTGTATCGAAGTAAGTTTACTGTAAATAAATGCAATATTTCATTATTTTACATTAATGTTGTTAATTTCCAGCATATATACATTTACTTTATGAAAATATTTGAAGTTAAACTAAAGATGAGATGACAGAGAAAAAGTGTTAGAAAGCCCCGTTTGAACTCTAGGAATGTTGGGGATACGGAATGTCATGACATATTGGGTTATCAGACAGGACAGGAATATCCCATGTAAGTCCATATTAAAAATATGGCTTTGGTAGGACAGGGAACATCTCATGTAAGGCCATGCCTAGAATATGGCATTAACTGGTTATTATCAGGCAGGAAAACTCGAGTATCCTTAGTATTCTGAGTGGCTCAACGAGCTATTGTACAGGTTAAATTACAGGAAACTTTCAGCAAAGGAATGGTAAGTTATATCCATGAGTTTATTGAATAATTAAGTAAGAAAGAAAGTAAGCGAATAAGGAAGAGGTTAAGAAATGAGGTGTAAGGAAAGCTTATGATGCTTGATGATACTATGGTTAACTATTATTTAGGGTGAATGTTGTGATTTATTTACTTGTAAACTTACTAAGCTTAGTGCTTACTCTCTTTATTTTCCTTCTTTTTATAGTTCTTACCAAGCCAACTCGGGGATCGCAAGGAACGTCGGAGATCCGGTCACACTATCAACAGGATGATTTTGGTAGAGCTAGACGTTTCATTTCGCGCATGGCATGTATAGGGACTTGGCTTATTTTGGTATGAATATCCTTAGGATATGTTTAATGAATGCTATGTAAATACTTGATGATGATTAGCTATTGGAATGACAAATCAAACATAGGTTTAATACTATGTATGCCTAAATGGTAATTATCATGTGGAAACCATGAAAAAGGTGAAAATAGCTTGAAAACAGACTCGAATAGCAGCAGTGACGTGATTTTGGAAAATCACTACAAATAGAAGAAATGAAATCAAATAGTGAGTGAGACATGAAATTAAATCTTAATGAGTCTAATTTCATGTGGAAGAAGTATAGTAAGTAAAAGAGTAGCATATTATGAATTATTTTCATTTGAGTGAGACTGCTCCAGATTGACTTCGTGATCCCCTGTTCTGAATTTAAAAATTCACCATAAATTTTACATAAATACTTAGGCATTATATTTTATATGCCTAGATTCCTTATTGATCCTAGTTTCAAATGAAATAAACAGCATGCCTATTTGAATTTTTTACAGAGGGAAAACTAATTCGTAGCGAGCAGAGGTCAGAGTAGTCGAATTGCATAACAGGGGAGACTTTAACTAATAAACTGTACTAATTGACTAGACTAAAAATTCTATAAAAAAATTAGTAAGAAGGTATATGAGTCTAGTTTTAGGGAAAATTTATGGAATTAAATTTTGAGTTTTGTAACTCAAGTTATGATTTATTTAGTGACTGTGATGCAGTTGGACAGCTTTATAAGGAACAGAGAAATAATTTTATTTTGGTTCGTTTAAGTAATCGGAAAAATTTTACTGATCCTAGTTTGGCCCCGAACCATTTTAATAGCATGATTTAGGGTTTTGATGACTCTTTTTAGAGATATATTGAATTAATGAAAATAAATTAATTTTAAAAGCAAATTTTTGTGCTCGATTGAGTAAGTTAAGTCCGATAACGCCTCGTGCTTGACTCCGGCGATGGTCTCGGGTAAGTGGTGTTACACGGCCACCTTACCCTCTTGCTTCAACACACATCCCAAACCAACGTGTGACACATCGTTGTAGACAGTAAACTCTTTCCCAGGCTCTGGCTGAATCAAAACAGGGGCCTCTGTCAAAACTTTTTAAGTTTTTCAAAACTCTCTTGCTACTTATCAATCCAGTTAAATGATACCTCTTTACACAGTAACTTAGTTAGGGGTGTAGCAATCAACGAAAACCCCTCGACAAACCATCTATAATACCCTACTAGACCTAGAAAACTTTGAATCTCAGATACATTCTTATGTGGTTTCCAATCCACAATAACCTCTATTTTCCGAGTATCAACCCTAATTCCTTCGGTAGATACTACGTGGCCCAGAAATGTCACCTCTCTTAGCCAGAACTCGCACTTACTGAACATAGCGTACAATTGTTTCTCCCTCAAAATCTGTAGAACAACTCAGAGATGTGCATCATGATTATCCTCAATTTTCAAATACACCAGAATATCATCGAGAAACATAACTACTAACCGATCCAGATAGGGCTGGAACACTAAGTTCATCTAATCCATAAAGGCTACTAGTACATTCGTTAACCCAAACGGCATCACAAGGAACTCGTAATGTCCATAACAAGTCCTAAACGCGGTTTTGTAAACATCGACCTCTTTAACTCTCAGTTGATGGTACCCAGAACAGAGATCAATTTTGGAGAATACCGAAGCTCCTCGTAGCTGATCAAAAAGATCTTATATCCACAGAAAAGGGTACTTATTTTTTATGGTTAATTTGTTCAATTGCCGATAGTCGATGCACATTCGCATGGATCTATGCTTCTTTTTTCACAAACAACACTGGTGCTCCCTATGGAGACACACTAGGTCGAATGAATCCTCAGTCCAGTAATTCCTAAATTTGAGCCTTAAGTTCCACTAGCTCATTCGGTGCCATTCTATAAGAGGCGATGGACACCAAAACTGTACCAGGTAGAAGCTCGATTCCAAATTCAACTTCACGGTTCGGAGGTAATCTAGGTAGCTCATCAGGAAAAACATCAAGAAAATCTTTAGCTGTTCTCAAATCCTAGGCAGAAGGACCCTTAGAATCTGAATTACTGAAGTAGGCTAAATACGCCTCACAACCTTTACAAAGCAATTTCTCGGCCCTTAACGTAGAAATCACATTCGAAAAATAATCTCAATGCTTCTGAATAACTACTACCTCCTCACCCTCCACAATCTTCAATACCACCTGCTTAGCAGCACAATCCAAATTCGTTCGGTGTTTTACTAGCTAATGCATTCCCAATATTAGATCAAATTCGCCAAAAGGCAGTTCCATCAAGTTTGCTACAAAGGTAACCCCTTGAACCACTAAAGACACATCCCTAAATAGCTTGTTCACTTTCATAGACTGCCCTAAAGGACTTAACATAGTAACCTCACTTATAGCAGTTTCAAATATTACACCCAAAGTCTCAGTCACAGTGCATGCAATATATGAATGTGTAGACCCAATGTTAATTAGTGCAGTATAAGGTACATCATGGATAAAGAATGTACCTGTTATCACATCTGGGGGGTCTCCGTCCTCTCAGCGATGAGCAACATAAACCAGAGCTGGCTACCTCACCTTAGCATGTCCAGCACCTCTACCCGGTGCTCCACGACCATGACCCAAGCCGTTTCCACCCCTGGATTGACCACGGCCTCTTGGTACTTACTGACCACCCATTGGCAGCTGTACATTACCCTGACCTGTAACTTGCATCTTCATAAGCCTCTGTGGACTTGATGGTATCTCCCATAATCCACACAAGGCTGTGATCTAGTAATAGCAACAGGGTCCTCAACTCGAACTGGCCCAACGACTTGGCCCTTTTCTTAGGCCTCCCAAATGCACTTGAAGACTCTAACTTTCTCTTATTTCTGGCGTTCAGCGCGCTTCACTTCCTCGGCTATCTTTGCCTTTTCCACCAAAGCAGAAAAATCCCGCTCCCTTGGGGGAGCTATTAGTATTTGAAAACTATCTCTGAGGTCATCCTTGAAACGAACAAAATACTCACATTTGGTTGCCACCATCCCTTGAGCATAATGACTAAGTCGTAGGAATTTCTCCTCATATTCAACCATAGTTTTATCCCCCTGAGTTAAGTTCAGAAATTCCCATCTCCGAGCATCCACATAGCTAACGCCTATGTACTTCCCTTGAAACGTAGACTTAAAGGAATCCCAGGTTAACCGGACAGGTTGTGTGCCCTCTTTCACAATAAGCCACCACTGATAGGCTTCACCTCGCAGCAATGACACTGCACCATTTAGTTTCAGCTCGGGGTGCAGTTGAGGTCATCCATTATTCTCTGTGGCCTCTAACCAATATTCGGCCACATTAGGGGCTACTCCAACAATACCCCTAAAGATCTCAGCTCCATTCGACCAGAGTCGTTCCGTAATTGACCCACGGCCCCCAGTACCAGCATTGGGTCTAGCGACCCCTTCCAGAATCCTCAACATTGCTTGGGACAATGCGTCATCCCTAGCTACTCGATCATACGACCCCGTCTCCGTTACTGGTTAAGTCGGGGCCTCCTTGGCCTCAACGTTCGGCATGTGGCCCGATGACGAAGACCCAGCTTTAGCACTTTCATGGCCTCTACCGCAGCCTCTTGTACCCCTTCCACGAGTACCTCTAGTGCTCATTATCGCTTTGCATATTATCTGAATTAGAAATTTTATGCAGATTAGTTTACAGTTTCAGTAATTAAGCAAGTGTTTTATAGGAAGTAGTAGCTTAGAATTTGTTTTCGCAATCGTAGGCTCACTACAGTTTCAGTTTCCTACAGTTTTTAGTTTACTCTAACTGGAGTATCTCAGCATGGTCTACTACCTTCAGTAGTCTACAGTATTTCTATCTACTGCATTTAACTGTAAACAAACAACAATTTTAAGATAACTTACAAAATTGGCGCAGGAGACTCGATGTGCCACACTTTTCAGTAGAATTACCTCAAAACACTTCACATCATTTGAAAATAGCTTGCTGAAACTCAAAATTTAAAACCCATTCCACAGCCGAGTTTTGCAACCTGGCTTTGATACTACTAAATGTAACACCCCAAACCTGGCCTAGACGTTATGACAGCATCTGGCGATGTCAAATTGAGGTGTTTTTTGAAAACATGTTCTCACTGAAAGCCTGTTCATTATTAGACCTCTTCGTGACATTATCGAAAAAGTTGTTGATCATATATACACTTTGAAACCTCTCTTTATTCATTAATATACTTTTTATTTATCTTTCACTGAATTAAGTGGTACATTCATTATCAAAATGAAGTTTATTATCCGAAACCATTTACTTTTAAAACCGTTCACATTATCAAAATCTCATTTAATAGCGGAAGCTTTTAAAACATTTTACGTAAGCATGGTGTTTTTAGAAAGCATTTATCTTTTGAAAACCTGTCTTTCTCCTATATCTAGTAGTTTGTATCAAAGCTAGTAAAAATTCCAAAATTAAAATAAGATCTAGAGAGGCCTTATTACATAAAAATTATCCAAATCAAAATTAATAGTAAATAAGAATCAACTATAAAAGCAGTCGTATGGCCAACTCTGAGTCCCACACGGCACCAACCCATCTATGGCTGGGATTACCTAAACGGATAAATGGAAGGGTAAGTTTACAACAACTCAGTGTGCAATCCCTTAAAAAAAGTATGCAATAGCAGTCTAGGCCTGAGCCCATTACAGTAACATTAAAATGGGCCTAAGCCTAATACAGTATCAGTAACAGAGCAGTAATGCAAACAGAAATTGTAATGCCCTGAATTTTGGGCCTAGAAGTATTGGCCCTTGAGTTTTGGATCGGTTAAAAGGTGGCTTAAATATTTCAAATGTGTGATTTTAGAGTGTTTGGAGGGTACTATGAAGTCCCGGGTTCAACTTAGGCCATAGGAAAATTTTTGATTTTTAGCCTTAGTGGAACCCTGATCTCAAGTGGTATGACTCTTAAATAAATCAAGGTAAAATAAGGCACAAAAGGAGATGTGGTCTAGTGGCAAGGAAGTGACGCCATAAGGGAAGCAAGGGGTCTAAGGTTCAAGTCTTGGCTCTTGCAATTTATTTTGGTTTTTCTTTTAAATAATTCTAGAAGCGAGTAGGCGGGCTTTAAAGTTAAATGTGTTGGACTTATGACACAAAGGAGCTTGTGTCCTAGTGGTGGTAGCGTGACATGGTTATTGAGAGGACTATGGTTCGAATCCCTTTACACGCAAAAGTTGATTATTTTGGTAGTGCTTTAATTTTCGAGGTTGATGGAGAATCCCATATTGGGAAGCTAACAGGATAATAGGCGAGGGGCTGGCTTTAAATAAAGTAAACCATTAGGAGAGTAGGCATCCTTTCTCGACTTATCCCTTTCACGTTCTTGCGTGTTTGTTTGGGTTAGGCATTGGATCATTCGTAGTTGGTGGTGGTGGGTCACGGTGGTGGTGACCGTAGTTGATCGACACACCCCTGGGAGTCCAGGGTGCGATTATTGTTGGCTTCTGGGCATAACAGCGTTCAGAGCATGGATTAACTTCAGATACCTATCAGGTGTGTACTTCACCCTACTCTAGCTGTAGAACGGCAAATGCCGGAATGCCAAAATGGGCCATGTGGGCCCAATAGGCCTGTGGGCCCATCGGGCAAATTGTATGATTGTGTAGTAAATATTGGACTAGACTAGGTGAATCTCATATCTGTGGCTAGTTTTGGGCTAAAGGGCGACACGAGTGTGTCGGCCCACCTGGGCTAAGAATGGGCATTAGGCCCATTCGCAACGTTATCTCTATTTAGAATACTTGAGTCGCTCGAGGCAACTGTAGACTTTTTGAGGGATTGATAAAATTACTGAAATACCCTTATAGGGTAGAATTACTGCAATACCCCCGATTTGCAAAATTACAAAAATACCACGATTTGTAAAAGTACAGTTTTACCCCTAATTTACAAGATTATCATTTTACCCTTAATTTGTAAAATTACCATTTTACCCCTGATTTGTAAAATTATCGTTTTACCCCTGATTTGTAAAGTTACCGTTTTACCTCTGATTTGTAAAGTTACCGTTTTACCTGATTTGTAAAGTTACCATTTTACCCCTGATTTGTAAAGTCATCATTTTACCCCTGATTTGTTAGAATTACTGTTTTACCCTCAGTTTACAAAATTACAAAAATACCCTATTTTACAAATTACAGAAATACCCCGAATTTCAAATTTAGCGAAGTACCCCTAATTTACAAAATTACCAAAATAACCCTTTAGGGTAAAATTACCAAAATACCCCTATAGGGTAAAATTACCGAAATACCCCTATAGGGTAGAATCACCAAAATACTCCTATAGGGTAGCATTATCGAAATACCCCTGTACGATAGAATTACCGAAATACCCCTGTAGCTAGAATTACCGAAATACCCTTGTAGGGTAGAATTACCAAAATAGTCCTGTAGGGTAGAATTACCGAAATACCCCTGTAGGGTAGAATTACCGAAGCACCCCCTATGGGGTAAAATTACCATTTTGCCCCTAGGGTGTTAAATGACTGTTTTGCCCTTGTAGGCAAGTGACTGACTTGGACTGTGTGTTTGACGGATTTGACTGTGTTTGTATGACAGTGATTTAACTGACGTGACCATGATTGTGTGATTGATATGTTTTAATATGTGTTTAAATGACTGATACTGAACATGGCCATTCTGCATACATGTGTGATGATTGAGCATAGCATACACGACATATTGGGTTGGGACATTGATATGGAGGAAGTTCTGTTCTGATAGGATCACACGGGTCGCACGAGATGACTGTGGATCCAGTAATAATATGATAAGGTCATATGGGTCACATGAGACGACTGTGGACCGACTGAGGGCTTAATGCCAATTATTCTAAGTATGGCTCTGTGCCAACCAACATATGGCTCTATGCTATCGGGATCATGGCTTGTGCTGATTATAGTTGCCTAAGGCTATGTGCTTATCTTATTTACTGATGACTGTGTGTCGATCACATTTACCCATGGTTGTGTGCCAGTTTTATTACCCTAATAGATGGCTATGTGCCAATCCTATTATAGTTACTGATGGTTTTGTGCCAATTATTATACTGTTACTAAAGGCTTAAAGCCGCATTTAAATTAGCAGCATGGCTGCCTCATTGGTGTGTTGGGCTGGGTGGGTCGAGTTATTCCCCACATGGTGTGTTTGGTTCATACAAGTGGTGTGATGGCTGGACTGGGTTGGGATTACATTCGCATATTGTTCTGATTCTGCTATAGGCTTGGCCCACACTGTTCTGTATAGGGCTAATACCCAGACTGATCTGTTCTATATAGGGCTTCGACCCAGTCTGTTCTGCATATCTGTATTATACTGTTACAGATTATGTTTTGGGCTTAGGCCCACCTGATTCTGATTCTGATTTTGATTCTAATCTGATAATGTTTCTGATTCTGTAATGGGCTAAGGCCCATCAGGTACTGTTTGTTATAGTGGGCTAAGGCCTAATTGATACTAGAATTGTAGTAGGGCTGGGGCCCAAACTTTTAATTCATTTGTATGACTGACTACTCGGTTTATATGGTAGGGGATGACACACTGAGTTTTCATAAAACTCACCCTGTTTAATAATTGTGTAGGTCATCCCTAGCTTTAGGAGGATCGGTTCTGCTAGGGACTCAGAGAAGGCCACATATTGCTTATGCTTTGTCTTGATTTACTTTTAAGTACTTTATTCCGGTGTGGGTTGTAATCATGCCTTTTAAACTTTCTGGTTTTTACATTTGGTATTTTATTTATTGTTTTATAATTGCTAGAAGTCGGACACGATTTTTCTAAAACAATAACTATTTTTCAAAATATCATGTTTCCGCAACTGTTTTAAATTAGGCTTCTGTAAAATTAAGGTTTTAAAGGTAATAACATTTTACAAAAAAACGTCTTTTAATAAACCACGTTTTAAAAATATGCATACAAAATTCGAGATTTTACACAAGTTTTAAATGGCAACATGTTTTAATAAGAAAGGTTTTCAATGGAAACAAGGTTTTCGAAAAAAACTTCAATGTGATACGCCAGATTCGGGCCTAACTTCTAGGCCGGGTTTGGGGTGTTCCAGAAATCCCACCCAATCCAACCAGACGCACCATTCTGTCTCACCAGTCATACCATGTGGGGATAAAATCGACCCACCCAACCTGACATACCAAGATTAGCAGTGGTTACAGTAGTAATCAATATCGTAGTAGAGCTGCCAGTAATCAGTATTACAGCAAGGCTACCAGTAAACAGTATCGCAGCAAAGTTGCCAGTAATATGGGTGGCTTAAAGCCATCAGTACAATACATTTCTTCCAACATTAACAACCTCGCCCCATGCAGTATGTTGTGCCATAAAATCATATGTGTATGCAACATGTCATGCCCAACTATAGTCATACATATTATAGAGCTAATCAATCATTTTACCTCTAGGGGTATAACGGTCATTTTTATCCTATAGGCGTAAAACAGTCATTTCCATAGAAATGGGGTCCAAACACACTTACTGACCCATCAGAAGATCCACAGTCATCTCAGGTGACTCGTGTAACCTTAGCAATCATAACAGTGCTAATGGGCCCAAGGCCCAACACGTGGCCCATGTGGGCCCACTTGCTTGTGTGGCCCACTAAGCCCTGAAATGACCTAGCCATGTGTGCGACATAGCCAGGTCCAGTAATTCCCATATTTATGTGATACTTTCCTGTATGGGGCCCACGAGCCCATTAGGCCCACACGGCCCATTTCGGCCCAACGTGGCCCAAAATGGCGAAACCCATGAGCTCGCTCATGGTGCCTCTACAATCATGCGCCCTTGTTTCATGGACTTGAATCACCACACGTGCATTCGCACGCTCGTGTGGCATCAAATGCCATAATTATTGTAACACCCCTAACCCAGGTTCGATGCCGGAACTGAGTACGAGGCGTTACCAGTTGATAACATAACTAATCGTACAAGGTCGAGGCATAAAATTTTGTTCTAGTTTAAAACTATTCATAAAATATTGTACCATCCTTAAAATGAGCCTACAGGGCCCAAAACATAATTTGGGAGTAGTTCGAGACTAAACCGAGTGCTTGAAAAATTTTTGAAAATTAGGTCAAAAGCAGGGCACACGCCCGTCTGAGACAGGGGCACGCCCGTGTGAGCAGGCTGTGTAGTCACACATGCCCATGTTCCCAACCCGTGTTGCATTTTTGGAAAAATATTTTTCATTTCGAACCTACAGGGGTTTTCACATGGCCGAGCACACGCCCATGTCCTTGGCCCGTGTGCTTTACACGGGCTTGACATGCCCATATGGCCTCCCCATGCGAAAAACTGGGGGTATTCTGTTTATGACGTTAGCATGCAATTTTGATCACATGGCCACGAGACACGCCTGTGTGACCAGGCCATGTGACGTCCATAGTTTCCGAAAATCTGATGAAATTTTCACACACCTTTCACACATGGTCGTAGGGGTTGGTTAACCCCAAGTTAGGCTATTTTCCAAGCCATTCTTTGCCCCAAAACGCATGCTAATTTTACCACTTTTAATACCGCATGACTTACACATTTTTAGGCATTTAAATGGCTTCATTTAACTATCAATCATTCATTTCAACTTAACCACATGCAAACACACCAATCATTCTGTGCAATGCCTCATAAGAATAGATAAGTAAAACAACATCATCATTGGCCATATCACATGGCCTTAGTTACAAAAAAATGCAAAAAGAGACACCTAACCACATGGTTATCAATCCTACTCAACATTTACAACACCATTAATCTCCTATACATGCCATATTCTAAGGAGTTCATTTCAATATACCAAAAGATAAAGCTGATAGCGTGGGTGATTCTCTGACACGTCCCGATCCCAAGCTGGCTCAACTGAATCTATAAAACAAGGGAAAAGAGGAATGAGTAAGCTTTAAAAGTTTAGCAAGTCTATATGTAAATAATTAACATCATAGCAACATTTAGCAACCCCAAAGGTTATCTTTCACACACCAACTTACCACCTAATCTTACCAATATTCCCATACAAATCATGCACTTTATTTTCACCTACACAAGTCCACATGCACCCTTTGCACCATGTGCAATTACCCACAATTATACTTGCTCAAAAGAATGTACCTGCACTCATATATCATATTACCACACCAAATCTCTTTAGTGAACTTTCCCGTTGAACTTTTGGGATTAACATTCGATACTCGATGGTTTTCAGCACATTGCTGCACCAACCCATATCTCGGCTCACGTGTACACATGGTGAAGTTCACCTTATCACCCATGTGACCTAGCCAATAAGTCTTGTAGCTCTCGTGTCTACATGGTGTCCAGTCCCTCAGATCTACCCATGTCACCTAGCTACATATATTATAGCTCTTGGGTGCACATGGTGAACCTCACCTTATCACACATGTGACCTGTCTATCTTTGATCCTTAGCTCTTGTGTACACATGGTAAAGTTCACCTTATCACCCATTTGACCTAGCTACATTTTATCTGTATCTCCCGTTTTTCCAAAGGTTCAACCAGGAACTCCCATTTCCCAAAACTTTCAACATCATAGGAAAATTTCAATATCAATATTTCATAGCATACATCAAAATTCTTAATGTACAAATTAAATTGACATGTTACTTACATATAAACTTACCTCGACAACAAAAAGCGACACCTTGCAAATTATTTTAAAACCTTGTCCTTCCCCAATAAAGGTTGATTCCTCGATCTTCTCGATCTATAATGACACATTTAACTCGTTTAATACACACATGACTCAATTTAGTCCAAAATGATCCTATGACAATTTTTACCATTTTACCCCTAACTTTGTCAATTTTTACAACTAAGTCCCTAAGCTCGTAAATTGAAATGTATCCATGTCCTTGGTTACCCAAGCCTAGCCGAATCCCAATGGCACTCAAAACAGCCCACATTCCTCATAAATTGATATTTTTACCACACAAGTTGTTAACTTTACAATTTGGTCCCTATTAGGGACTTTCATGAAAAATCACCTAGAAATCATAGTTTACCACACCTTGAACTTCCATATTCCACCATTAGACATCAAAATACTTGTATGTCACATGAGTAAAATTTTAAACATCAACCCTAGCTTAAAATAATGGTAGAAATAACTAGATTAAGCTATGAGGATTTCAAAAATGCGAAGAAAATTAAAAACGGAGCTCGGTTGCACTTACTTGTGAGCTTGAAAATCAACAAAACCCTAGCTATGGCTTCACCTCAATATTCGGCCAAGGAGAAGAGATATGAACACAATTTGGCCTTATTTTCCCTTTTAATTCTTTTATTAACCAAATGACCAAAATGCTATTCATTAAAAACCTTTGATATTCCACCATTCCTTTGGCATTTTTGTCCAAACTAAGTTAAAATGGTTTAATTACCATAAAAAAACCTCTAATTTAGAAACCCAATTCAATCAAATACCTTTATGGATTAAAACCCATATTTTTGACCAATTGCAATTTAGTCTAACTTATCAAATTGAACATGTAACCAATAAAATTCACACACCAAAATTTCACATAACTATTCAAACACTCAATAAACATCAAAACTAAATCCGAATAATATTTTAAACCTCAAATTCATGGTTTCAAAACCACTTTTCTATTTAGCCCCTAATTTGGGATGTTACATTTCTGGCTTTTCGGCTTTGCCATCCTACTGTAAAAACTGTGTGAGTTCACACCTGTTTATGAAAAAGTGCTACGATCCACTAACACCAAACCTACATTTATACAATACCTACAGTCAATCTTCCCATCAATAAGGTTATCATCTTCCCTTAATTCTTAAACCAAAACAATACTGGTACTTGCCTTTATTGAACAAGTGTAGTTAAGTCTGCTTTAACTGTTGGCGAAGATTAAAGCCCCTTGACAAATTTCTACATTACAACAAGCCTTATTAATCGAAATTTCTTAGACGTGTGGTTTACATCCACACTTGATCATTTATAGAACCATCAAGAGTATTCAGCCTTAACAAGGAAACAAGGCAAGAATACTTTCTCTGATCAAGTATTGAGTGTAGGATGTTGACTGCCTTAGAATGCTTTCCCCTCTTTCACTCCTCGAGAAAACCTATGTACCAATCAACATCACACTATGAGAAAATAGGGGAGATTAGGGAAAGGGAAAAGAACCAGAATAGAAGAACGGGAACAATATTAGCCAAGAAAAACACTTAAAAGGAGTCATTAATACTTATACACAAATTCGATAAAAAGGGGTAGAAGAAGGTGCAACCCAACAATCGAATCAAACCCCAAATTCCTAAGTCGAACCCTTCTGGCTAAGCAATCGAAGGCTAGAAGTTAAAAGAAATGGAAGTGAGAGGGAGGAGAACAACAATAGGCTAGAACAATTGTTTGAGTGAAGGGGATAGAGGGTATTTGGCTACCAAGATGAAGAGGAAAGAAATATGATGAGAGGGAAGAAGAGTGAAAAGATTCGGTAAAGGTTGTGTAGAGGATGAATTGGTCCCTAGAGAATAGCAGAACAAGCTCGTAAAATACTTGAATGGTACACTCACCATTTCGGCTAGGAAGTGAAGGGAAAGAATAAGCAAAAACACTCTAAAAAAACTGCTATATTCGGCCTTTGAGAGGGAAAAGAAGAAAATAGAAACTGAAAGCAAGCATAGAGAACTCAGAAAAACACAAAATCGAAAATACAATGCCAAACACCCCAAAACCGAAAGTGACTACACTCCACTAGCCAAAATTCATGAGTAACAACAATCGCCATTTGGCACTCCTCCCTCCCTGTAATACCCCTTACCGGAGACCATCGCCAGAGTCGAGCATGAGGCGTTAGTAGACTTACCATACTAGTTCGGGGCATAAAAATTTGCTTTTAAAATTATTTCTCCCACATTCATCTAATATCCCTAAAATGGGCCCTCGATGCCCTAAACATGCAATTGGAACGGTTCGGGACCAAACCAAAAACATTTAAAAATTTTCCAATTACTCACACAAATTAAAACAATTTATTTCACTGTTCATAATAAAATTGTCCACCTACGTAACAGTCACTTAATTAATTATAACTCGAGTTACGAAACTTGAAATTTAAATTTGTAATTTTTTCTGGAAACTAGACTTATATATCTTCTTACATAATTTTTCCAGAATTTTTGCTTTGGCCAATTAGTATAGTTTATTAGTTAAATGCTCCCCTATTTCACAGTCTAATGGTTCTAACCTCTCCTCACTAAAAATCAATTATCTCTTAGTACAGTATTCATATGGTGTTTCTACTTATTTCTAATGAAAATAGGCTTACTAAGGAATCTATACATATAAATTATAACTCATAATTCTTTTTCAACAATTTTTAGTGAATTTCTAAAATTAGAACAGGGGATAACGAAATCCCTCTGAACCAGTCTCACAATAATTTAAATATCTCAACATACAGACTTCCTTTGCTTGCTCTGTTTCTTTTGCTATGAAAATAGACTCAATAAGCTTTAATTCTATATCTTATTCACCATTTAATTCCATTTCTAAAATTTTTAGTGATTTTTCAAATTCACATCACTGCTGCTGTTTCAAAACTGTTTCATGGCCAACTTTTACTCTTTCATAATTTCTTTGCATTAAACCTCATTTAGGCATACATAACACCAAAACATGTTCTTAATTAGTCATTTCAATAGCTAATCATTATCAAGTATTCACATGTCATTCTTAAATCGTATCATAAGGAGATACACACAAAAAGACCAAGTCCCTATACATGCCATAACTCAAAACATTTCAAATTACAAAATACCGAGATAGCCTTTGATAGTGTGAGAGGAACTCCGACGTCCTTACGATCCCTAAATTGGCTTGGCTACACTATAAAAGAGAGAAAGGAAAAGGAGTAAGCTACAATGCTTAGTAAGTTTACAAGTAAATATATGACAACATTCACCAAGTATAAATATACTCATATTTTACCATTAACTAACAAAATCTTAATTTATTTCTCCACTTACTCTTTAACTTTCATGTTTATCATTCCTTTACCTAAACTTTCTTGTAACATAGCTTGTATATTAGCCCAATGAACCGTTTGGAATACTCAGGATACTTGGGTTTTCCTGCCTGATAATAGCCTGCCAATGCCATGCTCTAGGCATGGTCTTATGAAAATTAGGTATTTTTACCGATTATGTCATTTTACTCGTTTTCACTTAAAACCGATAGCATAAGTTGTTCAACATAATTTAAAACCTCATATTCTATCATAAAACATCAAAATAAACACATTTCACCTATGGGTATTTTTCCAAATATGAACCCTAGGTTAAATTATTGCTAAAATAAGCTAAATCAATTTACCGGGACTCCAAAAACATAAATAACATTAAAAACAGAGCTTGAAATCACTTACTATAGAGCTTGGAAGCATGAAACAAACCCTAGCTATGGAAAACCCTTGACATTCAGCCTAATGAAGAAGATGATAACATTTTGCCATCTTTTTTCCTTTTTAATCTTTTTAATTACCAAATGACTAAAATGCCCTTCATTAAAACTTTGGTTATTTTTATCTATGTATGTCCATTTTTGTCCATGAAAACCTAATGGTCTAATTACCATTTAAGGACCTCTACTACAATTATGCGCTTAATTTAATCCTTTCCTATCTAGAACTCATATTTATCAACTTTTTCCAACAAGCCCTAATAGGTAAATTAAACCTACAATTCATGAAATTTTCTATCAATATTCTAACACATGCATCTAATCACTCAGTAAATCATAAAAATTTATCGGAATAAACTTCTCTATCTCAGATTCATGGTTTCGCAACCACTGTTCCGTTTAAGCCCTATTACGAGATGTTACACTCCCTCATTCCAACTCCCTTATTTTTCTCTCAATATCCCTCAACCAACAAATCCCACCATCTAGTTCTAGAATTTGGCAACCATTCTTTCGTCACTTAGCATTTCAGTCAACTTTGAACTCTTACCTAGCGCAAGCAACAAAATAAAAATATCCCACACATTTCCTAAGATTCGAAACCCTACCCACTCATCTGGAAAACACACCTCTTACCCTTTAGACCTCAGACTCTCTTGTGTCATAGAATAATCACAATAATTTAAAAGGCCCCCTGCTAGAGTTAGGGTTCCTTCAAGTAAGAAAAACAAAAATTTCACAAAAGCCAGGGCTAGAACCTAGGGCTTCCCAAAGATGCCCAAACACTTCTAACTTTCTTAGCCGTTAAAGAAAACATGCATTTTGTGTCACAACATACAAAAATCATAAGCTTAGATTTTTGGGGTGTTACATTAGATGGAAAAATTATTTTCTCAAAAATTTAATAAATAAAAATTATTAATAATTCAATAAATTGAAAAATAAATAATTGAATAAAACTAAAATTTAAGAGAAAAATTAGTCTTACCACACTTTCTTTTTTGTAAAAAATTAAGAACTCCTCGAAAAATAAGTATGAAACAAAAGATGGAAAATTAGAAGAGGTTGTAGGGCATTTAGCTAAGGATGGGTGGAAGGGTCGTTTGCCGCTCGAGTGTGCGAGGTAGTAGCATGCAACAAGGTATGGATATGAACAGCGTCCAGATCGTCGAACTGGCCTAGCGTGGGCACGCGTGGATGTTGGGCACTGGTGCAGGACACGACCTGGGTAGCTGGGGCTAGAGCAGTAGGTGCACAATGCAGTGCGCGATGGAGCTAGCGTGTGTGAGGTGCAGCATGCTACTGTCAAGTCAGCTGGACAATGCTATGACTAGGAGGCTGTAATACTTAGGGATTTTGGTGATTGGAGGGAATGATGTATGAATGAAAACAAAATATGAATAGATGGGTGTAATTTATAGTGAAAAGGAGTAGGACTTAGAGTAGAATTCTTTGTACAATTTAATAATTAAAATATTCTAATTCTACTTGATAACGACTCGCGATATTAAGTAATAAAATTTATAAAACTAATCACACCTAAACTAACTAATATCACGACCTTAAAGGTAAGCGCACCTGTTGAACAATAGTATAGTTTAGTGGCAAGACCGAGTTATCGTACCCAAGGGAGCCAAAAGTACTAGTACTTACTTCCTTTCTATTATCTAGCCTAAAAATAAAGAGAGTTGATTTAAACTAATTCTAAAACTAACTAAAAGTGCACAAAAAGTAAATTGAGGAAAAAATTTCGGGAAAACTGATTGATATGAGCAATACTCAAGGGAGAATCCACCTAGACTTCACTTGTTATTGGTTCTTAAGCTAGACGATTTATTCACTTGACTTGATCCGTAAAGATCCCTAATTTATGCTAAACCCTCTGCCGAGGCGAAGAGCAACTAGGCCTAGGTTGTTAACTAAAGTTCCTTTATTAATTAACACCCTAGGTTGCATTAATTCGATCTATGGTTCCCCATATTAGGTTTGACCCCAATCCAGCAGATTTATGTCTCCCTATATCTAGGGTTGCATGCAACTCCGCTTAATTATGGTAGATCTACTCTTATCACAGGGGCTTTTGCTCCTCTACTTTAAGCACATTCGTTTCTTGAATTAATACCTAGGCTTATTAACACAAGAATTAAACACACATAATTAAGAATAACTCAGTATTTATCATATAATTGAAGAATAAATAATAACAAGATTCTTCTTAGGTTTCATCCCCCTCAAGTATTTGAGGGGTTTAGTTCATAATAAAGAAAGAAAACATCTCAGAAGAATTAAAATAACAAAACATAAAGAACCCGAAAACCCCTTAAGGAATTTAGGGAGATTCTCTATCTTGATGTAGAATTTTGGCTTCTGGGATGAATCAATCGGCTTCCCTTAGAGTAATTCCTTGCTTTCACTCCTCGTGTTGCCAGAAAAATGGTGCTCCTTTTGGGAGAAAAAGAGTGTCTCCTTAGAGTTGCCTCCTAGGGTCTTTATATAGAGCTTTGGGGAGCCTTTCTTAGCCTCTAAGCATCCAAATCTGAGTGAAATTCCTCTTCCTCACGACTAGAACACGCCCGTGTTGTGACAGCCCTAATTTGACCCTAGTCGGGAAGTGGTTTCGAGACCACAAAATTGAGTCACAAAAATAATTAAATATTAAATTCTACGTCTAGTATATGTGAAAATGCATGTGGAAATTTTAAATTGGTTTGATTTTGTCTAATTGAATGTGAATTTTTAAGATAAGGACTTGTGTGAGAGCTTTGAAAATGTGTTAGGCATTTTAGAAATGGCCTATTATTGTATGGCTTAAAAGTATAAGGAGTTGCATGTCAATTTACCACTTTTGGATATAGTGGCCGGCCATGTGGTTTAATGAATGAAAATGCATAAATTTTATATGTATTTTTAATTTATAAATGCTATTTAATAAGTGAAAAATAATTTTATGTTATGAATTTAATATTTTGAAATATTGGTGATAAAAACAAGGGGCATTTTGTTCTTCTCTCTTTGGTTTTCTTTCAATAGCCGAAACTAAGAGGAAACAGAGAAAGAAACACAAGCATTCGGCCTTTAGCTAGCTTGCATTCAAGGTAAATTTCATGTGTTCTATTTAGTGTTTTTAGTGAAATTAGCATGGCTAGAGCATGGTTTAGATGGCCCATGTTTGGAATTTTGAATGTGTTTTGTCATGGGTATTTGGCCATGAGAAGGATTGAAGAAATGGTTGTGATTTCCATGCTTAGAAGTAGAAATGGTGGTAATAGACATGGTAGACTTGTTATTTTGCTTCTATATGTGATTTTTTAAGTCATTGGGTTGTACGGTCCTTATGGAAATTGAAAGAAATTTTTTATTAGAAAACCGAATGTTGGTGAGTAAAATGTTCAATGTCCTTTAGAAAGACAATCGGTAATTGAAAGTTTGGGATTTCAGTTAAATGTTAAAATTATGCATTTGTCTGAGTATTTACCGATTTTTAACTTGAGGATGAGTGGAGTTTATATGCTCTATGTAAGTGTTATGTCTTGCAATTGTTAAAGGCTTGGATGTTAAACTTAGTTACTTTTATAATGGTCAAAGGAGCTTACAAAATTGAACAGAGATTAGTTGATAAATAAAGGTTGATTTGAGTTTACTTTGAGCTTTTGTAATCTTGTTTTGTAAAGTATATTTATATTTATAAATCATCTTGTAAATTTGGCCATTGAAGTATTTGAAATTCGAGCATGTGGTGAGCGTGTATTAACGGTAGGCAAATTGATTAATATGCATTTGAAGCATGTTTTGTGATGAATTGAATTGGAGTGTTTGATGCTTTAGTTTATAGATGGTTATTAGATGAGCTTGTTAAATTTTGGTAATTAGGACTTTGTAAATTAAATGGTCTTCGGCAATGTTAAATTTATATGAAGGATTCGGTATTAAATGATATAAGTGTTTTTGAGCTAGCATGCTTGTATGTATGTGCAATGACCGATTGAGAACTTAAATGAATTGGCAACATTCGACTAGTTTGATAAGTAAAGCAATTTGAGGTAGATGTTTAATCGGTTGGTGAAATGGCTAATAAGAATTTGTAAGGAAATTTGTTAAGGCTGAATATGCCATAGAAATTAGTTTGAAAATGGGTTGAGTTGCTTGAATGATTTGCTGAATATGAGCTAAGTGATGGTTGTGTTTTATTTAGCTATAAAAGGAGTTTTTGAAATGTACAATTGTGAATGGATTTAGTAACATATTTTTTTTTGTAGTCAAAAAGAAGTTTTGACACTAGTTTATATGCTTGTAAAATGTTTAGTTAAAGGCTAGAAATTGATATGTGAATTTTAATCTATGCTTGAACATTTGGCTGAATGGTATTGTGTGAATGAAATGAGTAATGTCTACGTTTTAAAACAATTATGGTCATGACTAATATGATGTCTTAGAAATCTTATATGATATGCATATTATATATATATGTATATGTTTTATGTATGTACCTTGTTAAAACTTAAGGGACATTCGGCTATAAGTAAGCATGGTAAGATTTTGATAAGTGAACTTTGTTTAATTTTAGCTCAAGAGCAAAGGACTTCAAATACGGATAGAGGGAAAAGCTAAAGACTTGAATAATGATTTCCAATCGTTCAACAACTATTAAAGGTAAGTTCTTGAGCGCTTAAATTAAAATGTTTATGTTAAATTATGAAAGAAATGAAATGAACCTCTATAATATAAGCATAGCATGATAATTTCTGAATGTAAATTGATAAAGTAGCGTACATGATTGATAAAGTTACGATATGTTATATGCATATTTAAGTGAAAACATGTGTGGAAGCATGATATAAAGAAAGAAGGAGGGATTTGATAGTATAAGCCGAATGTGGCATAAATAATTCAATGAGAATTTTGAATATGGAATGAGTACCGAATGTATTATGAGATGAATTATGGTTTAATGTTATAAAGTAAGTGGAAATACTAATGTGATTGGTAAATTGAAGAAAGGAAATTGAGACATTAGTAAATTTTAAGTGTTTAAACATAAGTATTAGTGAAGGTTACATGCTATATCTTGATAATTAAATGTCTCGAATTATATATGTGTATTATCGAATGATACGTGCATGTGGAATAAAAGCTATATAGTTGACATGAGTAAATTATCAAATGGTGAGTATGATATAGAAATGCCATAATAGATGTGCTTATTTACCGAATGGCTAATGTGGAAAAATGTATAAGATATGTATATGTGGGGAGGCCGAAATGGCTAATGTTAAATGTGAGTAAGTTATATATATATGTGTGTACTTAGTGAGGTCAAATGGCTAATGAGAATGTTGAATGGCCTAATGGTTATTATAGAATGAAAGCAAATTATGTGTTGTATAAGTTGGTGCGAATAAAAGTATCATCCTATTTAAGACGTTTGTGTTAGGTGAATATTAAAAGTATACGAAATGATATATGAATAATTTTGGGAATTGACTATCGTACGATATTATTCGGGTCTATGACCTAGTAGGCTTCGTGCTGGTAATATATTCGGGCTAAAGTCCCACAGGCTTCGTGCTGGTAATATATTCGGGCTAGAGTCCCACAGACTACATGCTGGTGATATGTTCGTGTTTTAAAGTCCTGTTGGTTTTCGAGCCGGTAATGAATACAAGTTCTTGAACCTAGCATGCTAAGTGCCGTTGAATTATTTCAAACTAAAGATTATGCAATATAAGGTAATGATAAAATTAGTTGCATGAAAATCTATCAAGTTGAATTGTATTCAGCTAGATGTGCAAATACAAGGTATGAATTGTATTCAGTCATTTTACGTATATGTGATAAGGAATATGTGTGGTCCTTTAGGTACCTATACGACAATTTAATATTTGTCATGTTGAATTATTCGAATATTGATGTGATTATGAACTAGAGAATTTAATTTCTATATATGCATATACATACGGGTATGTGCTCGAAGTGAGTGCATATGAACAATGGTTAGCAATTGTAAGTGAATAAAGACTAAGTATTATGTACATGATGCTTACTTACTATGTGAATTTGACTTCAGGTGATTTATGAATGTGCTTTGGGAGTCAATTATGAAAGGGTTATGTGTTATACTAAATGAGTATTGATTCTATGAAATTATTCATGAAAGATTATGACATGAATATGTGAATCCAAATATGGAAATTGAATGTGGTTATAGAATTATGATTTAGTTCGATTGATTGAATTAGAAGTAGCAATGAAGCTTTTAGATACAAAAGAATATATGATCTCAAATCTGGAAGAGACAAATAAATTATATGTGCATACATAAGGTTTGAACTATTTGACTGAATGGCGATATCCCTTGATATTGTTAAATGTGATTTGTGCAAGGTCTGAGACTATGAGATTTAGTAATGAAACAATAATTAAAGATGTTCTGTACACTAAGTTGGCCAGGTATGTATCATGTACTCGTATGTGACCTTAATTTGGATTGAATCAAAAGTATATAAAGTAATGCATATGCGAATAAGTGTACGAATATAAATGTGACCACAGTACATGTGACTATGATACATTTGGCTAATATGTGATGTCGTGAGAACATATTTGATTAAACTATAATAAAGGGATTTAGATTTAAGTGAAATTATATGCTAATGATGTCTTGTGTGCTTGCGAATATTCGACCATCTTGGTTATTATCATGAAAATGTATGTGTATTAGTTAAGCGAAGTGTTTATTGAAATTATAGTTCGTTATGAAGCTCTAAATTGACCTCATCGAATAGAGGAAATGGATGATAAATGATGTTGGATGAAAACATTTTATGACGTTAAACTCAAGGCCAAAGAAATTGTCAATTAAACTATGTGCAATTATGGTTAGGTATATTCGGCCAAATGAGACTTTACTTAGATCTTTTGTATAAAAGATAATTGTATTTGATTCAGCAAAGTTACTGTTTTGCTTAAGACTTACTAAGCTTATGAGAGCTTACTCCGTTTGTTTCGTGTTTCTATTTTATAGATCGTGGACTCCTACTACTAGCTCAGGAATCGTCAGCAGTTCAAATGATTCTAACTTAGCTTATGGCATGTATAGGATAGACTGTAGTAGAAGGATATCTTGACTATTGTTTATAAGCCATGCGAATATGGCATCCTTTGGAAGTTTACATTTATAAGTTATGAATTTGATCTTTGTTTGTGTCTAGAAATTTTGTAAATGAATGATCTTTATTCAAGAAAATGTTCAAATTTTTACTGTTTTGATCTGTTTTCTAATTTCTGGTAATGCCTCGTCCTATTCCGGCGACGGTTACGGGATAGGGGTGTTACACGTGTGCCACGCCCGTGTGATTTTGACAAGAGGCCGTGTTCTGGAATGCTTCGGTGGCACGACCATGTGGCCAGGCTGTGCTTGTCGGGGGCTGGACCGTGTGATCTTTGTGTGGCACGGTCGTGTGGTAACTTCTTGGGCCGTGCTTTTGCACATTGTGGCCCATTTTCTCCGGTTTTTAGTCCATTTTTCGTTCTTTTCTCTTCCCTATACTCTCCTGAGTATAAGATATGAAAAAGAAAGATTAAGAGCACCAATTCTCACTAAATTGATAATAATTCATCCGAAATATAGGCTAAACATGAGGTAAAAATATGTATAAATTAGCGTTTATCAAATACCCTCACACTTAAGCCTTTGCTTGTCCTCAAGCAAAATCTCAATCCTTAATTAAGAATCATTCTTCTCAATGCACAATCTGTATCAATAATGTTTCAAATTACTCCACAGGTAAGCATACAATGAAAATTCAATCAAAAGAACATTAAAGACTCAATTACTTTAAGTTGAGAATTTTATCATTGGAACATAAGTTTTCTTCTTTCTCCTAAGTAGTTATCTCTCCATCTTAATTAACAGAAGTTGACATCCTCACTAAGGATTCACTCTATCCACTCGAAGTGTTTAGGGTTCGAAAATTAAGTACTCTCTAGTCAACCTTAAAAGTTATTACCATAGGCTTGCCTGAAAATCAAGTGTCCACCACTGTAGATTGATATGATACATCGATCAAAAGGTCTTTTAAAGGTTGTAATGGGGCTTGGTTAGGGTGTTGTCACAGGCTGCAAAAGAGGGTTAGAATCAAGATCGAATTGAAAAATTATCTAGCTAGAAAAATCTCTAACACTGGAACATATTTCCCAAGCTAATTCTTAGGATAATATCAATTCTACCTTGGTAGACTTGGAATAGAAATAAGCAAAAACTATTTGAACTATATTACAACTGAATTAATACTTCACTTTTTTTTAAAGAACAACTCAAGTACAATAATCTGAGAATTTACACTTTTACAATTTAGAAAATAGAATAAAGCTAAATAATAATTCAACTCAAATCTCGACAAAAAATAAGGGTCAAAATAATCGAATGAAATTAAAAAAAAATGGGTTATTGGTTAATAATTAGAGGGTGAGTCAAGGAAAAGGTTTGTTAGGCTCAATGGGGTTTACTAGGGGTTAATTTATGGAGGTAGGCTTTTGTGGAGTAAGTGGGTTAAAACCTAGGCGCCTTTATCATTTCAGTTTATCAAATCAATGATGTGGTCTCAACATGTATAATCAAAGCAAGTTCTAGAATAACAAATCAGTATTGACTCACTCAAAGCAATAATAAAAGTAAGCACGAAAGAATGTATGCTCAAAACGCTCAAAAATCTCACCAAAATTATAGCTTTTGATGTCAATCCTGTGAATTTCAAATCTCACGATAACACTTAGAATTAGGGAAAAGAACTTATGCAAAAATTGTAGCTCTCAACAATTTCAACTTATCATGCTTGATTCCCTAATGTTTTAGGGTTTGAATATTCAAAGTACAAGCACCAATGTCTTTGTTTTCAACATATCAATAAAAGTCATAAGTCAATCAGAATTAGTTCCTAATAGGAGACTAAAGAAGATGCTATTGAGAACAATGTAACCAGTTAGAAAAATTTTAGGGATTTCAGATAAAATTTAATGTCTGATAGTAAGTTTCCCCCCCACACTTAAGATGTACATTGCCCTCAATGTATAAAGATAACATTAGTAGCAATATAAGCATTAGATCATAAGGTAGTGAAGGGTATGAAACTCCCTGAAATTTGGATGAATTTGAAAGACAGAGATTGGACTTGGAAGAGCGGCCAGTTATGGCACGGTGTTCCCCTTTTTGTAGAGATTTGAGCTATAAAGCTCCTTTGAAACTGTGAAGGAATTGATTAGTCGTGGGGAATTTGGGGCAATGGAAATTACTTGTTAGGGTGAGGCCGTTAGGAAAAATAATTAAAACAAAACAAAATACGAAATATACTAATGGTCAAAAAAAGGAAATGAAAGAAAATAAAATAAAACGTAAAAAGGAAAATAAAGTTAGAAGAAAAGGGAAAAAGAAAGATTAGTGTTCAAAAGTTAGAATAAAGTAAAATAAAAATAAGATAAACAATAAAAAATAAAGTTAAGAGGACTAGAGAAGTCTAATCCTCTGATGGATCACGCGGCAGTGGTGTGATGCTCAGGTGCTGGCATATCTGCGCTAAGGTGGCGTTGATATAATCGAGGCGCTGGAAGCACTGCTACTTAAAACGATCTAGGCGCTCGGATATGTCAGCATGTGTGGCTGCTGCCTGGGTGGGTCGTCTGGGGCGTGGTGGCTCTGTGGGTGCGTCCTCTGCTCGTTGTGGTGGTGGGACATCATCAGCGATGTCCTCTGTGCCCTCTCCCTCCTGGATGAGTCAGAACTGAAGGGGGTACCTCCTGGCCTTCACTCGATCATCCTCATGTGTAACATCGTCACGATGCCTTGGGGAGACATCTGACCGATCATCGCGTAGGAGAATGTCTGGGCTACGGTGTTGAGGAGCCCGAAGTGATGAGCGAGATGCGTGATGTATGGCCCCATGGATAGAACGCCTCGGTGGTGCCTCTCAGTCTGGTGTTGCATGGCACGTGCGATGAAGAATGCGAGGTCAATGACATGTCCGTCATGCACCAGAGAAAGTAGACGTCGTGTGTGTTGACGATGCCTGTACTCTCTCATCGACCTGTAAGAGTGTGAGCAATGAGAGCATGGATATACCTTATAGAGGGGACGAGGGTGGTCGGTTTGCTGACGTTGGGGTTATAAACTTGCTGACCAGGGGTGATCTCGTGCCAGCAGTCGACGGGCCTGACGTGGATGCGGCGAGAAAGGTTAGGGAAGTCCTCGTCCACCATAAACTGCTCGGTGCAGAGCCCAAGTGCAATGCAAACTCTGGCATGCTAAGGTGTCGTACCAGTCCTCCCAAATGGAATTGGACCGTCCCTGGATCATCGAATCTATTCATCACAGTCTGTAGGTAAAATGTGGAGCAGAACTCGAGGGTGAGTTCTAAATATGTCGGCTCTATGATTTGGAAGAACTGCTCCCATGGCTCTGTCATTAGTAAGGCCCGGACGTCATCTACTAACTGTATCTGCGCGAGGGTGTCCCAGTCTATGTAGCGGCCCATGGATATAGGGCGGGCTCGGAGGAGTTGATAGTGTTCCTCCTGCGAGGCTTGAGAAAATGTGATGAATGGGTGGCAGACCTTGGAGGTCGGCCTCAATGAAGAGCTCCTTGGCCCTTTCCTTTTCTTAGAGGCGGGGACGGTAGCCTTTCTAGTTTGTGAAGATGACATGGTATCTAAAATAAAATAACATAAACATTAGTCCTAAAAAATTAAACTAGATAGAGAATAATAAATGAAGAATAAAATGACAATGTAAAAAAGGGGATTAACCTAAATAGTAGAATCTAATCATGTTAGAACTTGTAAGAAAACTAAGAAGTACGGGTGTGTGTATATAATAAATGTATGCAAATATGGGTTTAAATGGCAATGAAAAGGAATTCTAAGTGGCAAGCAAAAAATGAAAATAAGTGGCATGTAATCCTCATGTGTTTTATTTAATTCTAGAGTATTCATCCTAATTTTTCTAATTCCATGCTTGATTAAACATCTAGAAGAAAGCAACATTAAATATATAGATAATAAACATGAAATATAAATAAATAAAAGAGAAAAATTGGGAGAATAGAACCAAAAGTTATGTTGCAAGGTCGTGGGTTGGAGTTGCACGGGCATGGGTAGGTTGAAATTGAAGGTGGTGGTGTTTTAAGGACTGTGGCGGCGCTAATGGAGGTTGGGGAGGGTGTTTTCTAGGGTTTGGAGTGAAAAAGAAAGTGAATAGTGGCAGCCTATTTATAGTTTTTGGGTCATACGGGCATGTCACACGCCCGTGTGAGTCGTGTTTGGCCTGTGTCTTTCTAAATCTGGTGGTTTTGGCACGCCTAGTTTGAAGTGCATGCCCGTGTGGTTGGTTCACACGGCCGTGGGAGATCGGGTCTTCTTTACTTACATAGTCGTGTGATGGTATCCACGGCCATGTGTGATGGTATCCACAGTAATAACCAGCAAGTCCCAGAAAACTACGGACTTCATAAACGTTTCTTAGAGATTTCCAATCCACAATAGCTGAGATTTTATTCGGATCAACACGGATACCAGAAGCTGATACAACATGACCCCGAAAACTAACTTTGCATAGCCAGAATTCACATTTGCTGAATTTTGCGTACAATTGTTTATCATGCAATGTCTGAAGTATAATTCTTAAATGTTTAGCATGCTCACTTTCATTCCGAGAGTAGATCAATATATCATCAATGAAAACAACAACAAACTGATCTAAATACGGTCTAAAAATTCTGTTCATCAGATCCATAAACACAGTAGGAGCATTCGTTAATCGAAAAGGCATAACTAAAAATCTGTAATGCCCGTACCTTGTTCGGAAGGCTATCTTTGGGATATCAGAATCTTTTACTCGCAACTGATAATAACTTGACCTTAGATCTATTTTCGAAAATGCAGAAGCACCTTTCAGCTGATCAAACAAATCCCAATTCGGGGTAGAGGATATTTATTCTTTACAGTCACTTTATTAAGCTGACGGTAATCAATGCACATTCTCATCGTGCCATCTTTCTTCTTCACGAGCAGAACAGGAGCACCCCATGGTGAAAAACTTGGTCTAGCAAACCCTCGATCAGTTAATTCTTGTAGCTGAGTCTTTAATTCTTTCAATTCCTTTGGTGCCATTCTATACGGAGTTATAAAAATCGGAGTAGTTCCCGGAACTAATTCAATACCAAATTCGACTTCTCGAATCGGAGGCAATCCCGTAAGTTCATAAGGAAATACATCAGAAAATTCACAGACGATAGACACCGATTCAATCTTTTTATCAGACACCTTTGGATCAATCACATAAGCAAGATACGCTTCACCACCCTTTCTCACATATTTATGAGCTTTCAATGTAGATATTGCATCTGGTAAAACATTCAATTCACTAGATTCAATTTGGACAATTTCACCATCCTGCATTTCAAGTCAATAACTTTTCGTTTGCAATTAACAACAGCATCATGCAAAGTTAACTAGTCCATACCCAGAATTATATCAAATTTCATCAAATGGCAATAGCATCAAATCAGTAGAGAAGCATATATCTTCAATCATTAACAGACAATTCTTGCAAATCTTATCAACCAGAACACTTTCGCCTAAGGGATTTGATACTTCAATTACAAATTTAGTAGATGCTACAGGAAAAGTCTTACTATATGCTAAATTCACGCAAATATATGAATGCGTTGATCCAGAATCTATCAAAGCAACTACAGAGGTATAATAAAGAGTGAAAGTACCAATAATCACATCAGGAGATGAAGCTTCTTCCCGTGCTCGGATAGAATAAGCTCTACAGGTGCTCGAGCCTTAGATCGCACAACCGTATCTTTAGTTATTCTTTGGCTCGTACTAGCATTTCTCGCATTTCTAGAAGTTCTACCTCTAGTAGAGGTATTATTTGATCTCAGATTTTTAACTATCTATTGATCAACAGATTCAGGGCAATCTCGAGTAAAATAATCCAGAGATCTACATCAGAAACAGGCTCGATCCTTCAATCTACAATTTCCTGGATGTCTTTTTCCACAATGTGCACACTCGGGTTTCTCAGATCTAACATTCCCGACACTAGCAACAGATGTAGCAGGAGTTTCAAAACTTGAACGCGACCTATCACGATCTCTATCAGAATGTCTCATATTAGTCTTCAAACGATTAGATTCATCTCGGAACCTCTTTGACACAGATTGAAATGATCTACCCAAAGATCTCTTTCGAACCTCTCTAGGTTCAAAATCAACTTTCTTTTTTTCTTTGCTAAGCTCTTCAGCTTTACAAGCTCTTTCAACTAGCACAACAAATTCATTCAGATCAAGAATTTCGACCAAAAGTTTAATGTCTTCATTCAAACCTTCGACAAATCTTTTACACATAGTGGCCACTGAAGCAACACATTCCCGTGCATACTGGCTCAATCTTACAAATTCTCGCTCGTATTTTGTAACAGATTTGTTACCTTGTTTCAATTCAAGAAACTCTTTACATTTCTAATCAATAAAATGCTGACTGATATATTTCTTTCTAAATTCAGTCTGAAAGTAATCCCAGTTGATACATTCACTCGGTACAACAGATGTCCATGTTTTCCACCAATGGTATGTTGAATCTCACAACAATGAAACCGCACATTTAACACATTCCTCCGGGGTACATGACAATTTGTCAAGAACTCAGACCGTGTTTTCAAGCCAAAATTTAGCCCTTTTTGCATCATCATCAATTGTAGCTCGAAACTCTTCAGCCCCATACTTTCGGATCTTATCCACTGGAGGCTTGCTCAGATGAATTAGATTTATCACAGGTGGTACAACCGGAATTTGTTGAGGAACATTCGCGGGTGGGGGTTGAATAGCTGGATTTGTCCGGACATACTGAGTGAACCACTCATTCATCATTTGGAAGAAAGCTTGTTTAGCTTCTCTCTAATTACCACTTGTAACCGGTCTAGAACCAGATGGCACTTTCACTCGAGCGGGAGCAGGCACAATACTTTCAACATCATCAACTATGGCCCTTTTGGGATCCATTACTATATGAAAAACACATTTCATTCATCAGGATTGATCACACTATCACAATTTAGATATATGGCATGTATAGCCAGACTCAAACACGCTACTTTAGTCCTAGAATCGACTAAACCGTAGCTTTGATACCAATCAAATGTAACACTCTTATCCTGTAACCGTCACTAGAATAAGAAGGGGCTTTACTGGATTTTCAGAAAAAATTAGAACAGAATATTCACATATTATAACAAGATCCAAACATGAAGTCCCTTTCGGAAGTCTACTAGACCTCAAACATGCATAACGATAAGGTCGGGTCTAAACTGAAAACATTCATAAACTTTAGAACACATATAAAATTTTCCAAATTAAGGAGGTCACACGCCAGTGTAACCAAGTCGTGTCTCTCACATGAGACTTAGGCATGCCCATGCACCCAAGCCGTGCCAAAATAGAGTAAGCATACCGACTTTTTTCCACGGCCACAGAACACACCTGTGGGTCTTGGCCGTGTGAGTTTTTATGTCAATACTGGAAAATTATCACGGCCACAAAGCATTCCCGTGTGACATAGCCGTGTGGCGCTAAGTAGACTTGGTTTAAGTCATGCTTTCCACCCACTAAGGGTCAAACCCACAAGCCAAATTCATGCCATAAAGATACTACAATTCCAAATACATTCAATGCCTAAAAAATACCTCAACATGATCAAACTATTCACATACATACTCAATTTCAAATCTCACACCAAGCATATCCATAACTTAGCCAAAGTTCAAGATTAAACGTTTGGAACATACCTTATTCATACAATTTCCAAATCTTACCTTTTCTTGACCTGATCATGATTCATGAAGATCAAAACATACAAATTCATATAGCCATTATAAGCTACTCAAATTGGCATCACAAGCCATATACCAAAACCAAACACAACATATCATTTGCTAGCTAACTCTCATGGCCTTACAAATAAACATATCCAAGCTTAATACATAGACACTCTATCCTATACATGCCATATTTAACTTTGTACATTTAAAAAGGTACCAAAATCAAACTTGATAGTGTGGTGACGATCTATGTATGTTCCCCGAGCCTACAGTAGCTACGATATCTGTAAAATAGTTGAAAGAATAAATGGAGTAAGCTATAATGAGCTTAGTAAGCCAAATACAAAAATTATGCATTCCATAATTGTAATGCGATAACCATTTTCCACAGAAAATTCACAAATCAGATTTATTCACTTAATACATGCTTCTAGTTTCCACAATTTGCATACCTTTCATTCTTGGGAAATCAGTATAAACAGACGTACCTGAGTCAGACACATATGGTATGCATTCATTCATTTCTCGAAATTTCTCCTCATATCACTTAGAAACATTACCAAGATCATATAAGCCTTATACAATGCCGACATCCCCAACGTGGTCTTACATCTTATTCAATACTGATGCCATTGTCCCGGACAGGGTCTTACACGAAACATATACAATGCCAATGTCCCAGACACGGTCTTACACGTAGTTCTCTAATCAATGCCTACGTCCCGAACGAGGTCTTACATGATATCATTTTACCATTGTTCATTTGGAAATGACTCAGAATAATGCATCAGGCTCTCATGCCCATCCAATTACAGTTTATAAATAAAAAAATTTATAACAGACATTAATATAACGCATATTTGTATCTTGACTTACCTTGTACGGATTTAGACAAATTCGGATTGACTATTCAACGATTTTGGACTTTCCTCGAACTAAGTCCGATCTCCTTGGTTCTTGATCTAAATAAATCCAAATTCAACCATTCAATTATTCATTCCATTCAATTCAATCCACAAACACTTATTTAAGGCATTTTACAAATTAACCCCATATTTTCACTTTTGAACAATTTAGCCCCTACTTCATAAAATCATTAAATTAATAAAATCTCTTAGACATGTACCTAGCCGAATCTCTATAGTGTTCATCTAAGCTCGTAATTCGCATTTATTTCACAAATTAGTCCTCCAAAATTTTCATTTTCACAATTTAACCCACACAGCCCAAAATCATCAAAATTTCATGGCAAAACATGTTTATTCAATGCCTATCCATCATAATTCAATCAAATTCATCACAAAGATTTAAAAATCATCAATGGCATCTCATGAAATCTTTAACAAAAACAAAAATTCAGACATAGGATTTGAAGAACACTTAACAACGATCACAGAAACATAAAAATTATCAAAAACGGACAAAAACTCATACCTCAATCAAGCACATTCATGACCGAACCCTACAAAGCTTTTATTCTTTTCTTTCTTTTCTAATTTTCGGCAAAATAGATGAAAATGGCTTTAATTTCATTCATTTGTTTTATTAAACACACATTAATAAGCCATTTACCATATTGCCCTTCATTTAAAAACAAATAAAACATATTTTATAAGGCCATAAATGTCCACTACCATTTAATAAGGTTTAATTACCTCAATAGGCCATCATTATTTAAAAGCCATTTCAATTGAACACTTGAACATATAGCATACTAATTTTATCACATATATAATTCAATCCTTTTTCACAATTAAGGATAGAGACAGACGAATTAAATCATAGAAATTTCACAGAAATTTCCCAGAATTTAATTCAGAAAGCATAAACACAAAAGATAATATTAAAATATTTTTCAAACTCGGATATGTGGTCGTGAAATCACTATTCCGGCTAGGGTCCAAATCGAGCTACTATAGTTTCTCTTCTGCAAGCTTAGGATCCAAGTTGAGCTATTGAAGAGCCCAATAAGCTTTATGCTCTAACTCTAAAGGTAGATGACATGCTTTTCCAAAGACCAACCTATAGGGTGAAATCCCTAAAGGTGTCTTGTATGCCCTACTGTAAGCCCATAAAACATCATACAGTCTTCTAGACTAATCTCGTCGATTTCGGAAACTACCTTCTCAAGTATGCCTTTGATCTCCTTATTTGCCAATTCAGCCTGCCCATTCCTCCGCGGATGGTAAGCTTTAGCAACCTTGTGCTTCACTCCATGTTTGTCTAATAACCATTTCAACTACTTGTTCACAAAATGGGACTTTTCGTCACTGATGATGGCTCTCGGGGTTCCAAACCTTATGAACACATGCATTTGCAATAACTTTATCACAATATTAGCATCATTTGTCGGATTTGCTTCAGCCTCAATCCACTTAGACACATAATCTACTGCTACCCAGATGTACTAGTGACCAAAAAACGGAAGAAAAGGATTGAGAAAGTTAATGCTGAAAACATCAAATAACTCTTTACGTAAGCATGTGCATCTTGAATAGTGTCAACCAAAAGATTCCAGCTTACAATACTTTGGCCGCAGTATGTGTATCTCTGAGGTGTCCCCCACTCAGAGCTGTGTGACAGTGGTATAAAATCTTATGTACGTCATCTTCTGCAACGCATCTCTTAATCATTTTATCTACATACTTTTTAAACAAATATGCCTCTTCCAAGAAATAATACTTCACGTCGCGAAGAAACTTCTTCTTTTGATGATATGTTTTATCAATCGGCATCAAACAACAAGCTAAATAGTTAGCAATATCAACAAACCAAGGGGTATTATGGACATGATTTACCTTCAGTATGTGTTCATTTGGAAATGTCTCCTGAATGGGTATAAGAGGAGAATTCCCTTCTTGCGGCTTCAATCTAGACAAGTGATTTGCTACTTGATTTTCTACTCCCTTTCGATCTTGAAAGGCATTATTATAAGAATATACTTATAATCAATATTATTCTATCTTCAATGGCCTTATACAAAATGAACTTCTAACCACTATAAGCCAACACATTTGGCCAAGCCAATTATGACACATAAAAAAATGGCCAAGTCCCCCATTCATGCCATAACTCAAAATGTTGAATTCATTAATACCAAAATAATTATTGATAGTATGAATGGATCTCCGATGATCTCTGATCTGAGCTACCTTGGCAACACTATAAAACATGGAAAAATAAATGGAGTAAGCTAAATAGATTAATAAGCTTGTACGCAAAAAATAAGCAAACCTTACCACACATATAACATTCAAGTAATATAACATGATTCAATGTAAATTTACCATAGTCTCATGTTCATAATTCATTCCATCACAACTTACCTCATATTCATCAATTCATGAATCTAATAATCATAAGTTTTAAGCGCATACCTATATCATCTCGTCATGATTTTACACATAATCTCATCTTTGACATACCTATGAACCATTCAGAATAACAATGTCGAAAACTCGAGAAATTTTGCACACTAACTGCCACATATGTTGTAACAGCCCGAATTAGGGCCTAGACAGAATAGTGGTTACAAGACCATAAATTCGAAGTAGAAAATTTTAATTCCATGATTATTTTTTATTTTATGGCATGCTTGCATGATATTGAGAAAACTTCATGAAAGAAATTTTGTAATGCCCTAAATTTTTAGGGTTATTGAATTTTTGCATGAATTTAGTTTGCATGGCTTGATATGTTGTATTACTGTGTTGGGTGTGATTAGTGAACCTTTAGAAAGCCTAGGTGTAGAGACGTAAAATTTGCTTTGGGTCACTAATTGAGGTAATTTGTTGGAAACTTTGAAGAATATCGAATTTTGATTTTATTGAAAAGGGGAGTCGCCACCGATCTTTTTTTTAGGTATGATCGGATACCTATAAAGTTTATTTTAAAGAAAGAAAATCGGGCTTAGGTCTACGTTTAAAATCCAAATAAAAAGTAGGGTTCGGGAGTCGGTTACGCGCGGGGAAGGTATTAGCACCCCCGCGACGCCCAAAATTGGTATCTTAATAAACACGTGTTGTTTTGATCTTTGAAAATGCGAGTTCAATATGAACTTTAATCGTGATCCGTTCAAAACAAGAATTTTTAAGTATTCAATTTTTAGAAGGATATCCCGTTTTAACACGAGCCTACGTAATTCATCCAACATAGCGATGAGATCACAGACTTAATGTTAAAATTGGTACATTGCCTTAATTTTGAAATTAATTTAAGAAGACATGGATGACAATACTAAAAAAAAAATAACACGAAAACTAACATTAGTATTCAAAAAAAGGGTGCAATCTAATATACTAAATCCAAAAACAAGCAAATAACAATAAAGACCTAAGAATTTACGAGGTAGACAAAAAATAATAACAATGCATATATGATAATGATAGTAATGATATAAATACAAAATATTAGTGAACATATATATATAAAACATCTAATACTAGGTTTAAGAAAAAGATATAGATACAATAAACATTAAAAATAACCATATAAAAATAATTAATGATAATAATATATATAATATATAATATATTGACAAGCAAGATGAAAACAAAATACGCATATAATAATATACTAAGAAAACGATGTGTTTAATTAGTACATATCTATATATATATATACACACGTAGATAATGACAATAATAATAATATAAAAAGAAGTAATAATAATAATAATAGTGAAAATAATAAGTATAATATTAAAAAAAATACATGAAGCAATATAAATATAAAATATTAAAAAATATATATACAAAATATGTTAAAGTATTAAAATATGTACATAGTATTGCATCAAGATATATACATAAAACATAAAATATAACATTAAAAATATATTCATGTAATATAAAAAAATACATAATAATATAACGAATATATATACATAAAATAGTATATGCAAAATAAGTAAGTAGCGAAATAAGAGATACATAAAATGCGTATATACATATATATGAATAATATAATATGAAAAGTACATACATAATACATGCAGAAATATATATACATAAAAATATATGTGATATATGAAATATTAAAAATATAATACTAAAAGGAAACATAATCTATATACAAATATTTAAGACCAAAAATAATATATTTAATAACAATAAAAATAATATAACAAACTTAATCAATTTAAAAAAGTAAAAAGAAAGGAAAGGGACTAACTCGAGAGAAAGGTAAAAGATTCGGGATTCATTTTAAAAAACAAAAACAGACGGAAGGGATCCATTCGAACACATGCTAAACTAAAGGGAGTCAAAAGCACAATTTTCCCTGCTATTAAAACGCATGGCTTCATTTGGACCAACTCGCAAAACGCAACAAGTTTCATGGCCGAATTAAAAAATGAAATAACTGCATACAGGACTCAATCGAACACCCACGCGAGAAAAGGGGGACCAAACATGTAATTAATCCCTCAACGCGAAACGCGCGGATCCTGGGGCATTCGGATCGGATCTGAGCGGGTCGGCCTAAGGCTTACACGGCGTCGTTTTCAAAACTAAAGCAAATGAAATAAAATAAAAGCTAAAAAGAAACCCTAATAAGCCAACTCTCCCCTTTTCATTTGTTCGGCCGAAGAGAAAAAAAGAGGAAAAAGGCTCGCCCGTCCGACTGATGTGAGGCCTTTCGAACGGCCAAAACGCCATTGAAGCCGGCGGTTGGCTCCAGGTATGGACAGAACGGCCATCATCGAATCCCTGTTTCGATTTCAGCCTCGAAATCCCCTCAAAACTTTAATATCAACGAAGAAAGAGCAAATTTCAGTGGCTCCTATCAAGGTAAACCCCTCTATTTCGACATTAACTTCTTTAAACTTAAACCTGGACCCGAGATATTAGAAATTTCCTTTGGAAACCCAGTAAACGGATCAATATTCCTTGATCTAAACCCGACTATACCCCGGAAGCAAAAAAGTTTTCATTTTTATTTTCTTTCCATGTATATACAACAGATTAGAAAATAAAATAGAAGAGAAAATCCACGAAAATACCTCTGTTTTTTTATTATCAAGGCCCCCCCTTTTTTATGTCGAATCCCCCCGTTTTCAGATCTGTTTCCTGTTTTTTTTTTATTTCCCCCCTTTTACATTGAATATCAATGACTCCTTTATAGCCAAACGGGATAAAATATAATATATTACTATAGCTTCTCTGTTCGTGTCTCTCTCTGCTTGCTGCCTTTTTGCACTATTTTGTGTTGCCGTTTCTACTTTTGTGTTGTATTGTTTTTGCAGGTTTTGAGTAGACGTGATGGGACGGATGCAGGTACAGATGGAAGTCAATGGCGGTGGTTCACCATTTTGGTGTAAAAGACAGTCAGGGGGTGAGCCTCGGGTATCGAGCGCTGGTGGAGGCACGTGAGAAGGCTGAGGGTTGCGGCGGCTGCTAGGGTTAGCTTAGGGTTCTGGTTTAACCGAGTTTGGCTAAGGTATTGGGCCAATCGAGCCATCAAAATTGGGTAAGGGTTTGTAATTGGGCCCGGGGTTATTTAATTTTTGTAATTTGGACATTAAAGGGACATTATTGGTTTAATTTATTTTATGGTTTTTTTGGTTTCTGGTTGATTGGGCCCGGGCAAATTTAGGCCCGTACAGCTGCCCCTCTTTGCTCATTGTCGTGTAACGAGAATAGAGCAAAGACTTCAAAAGGGCCAAATTTGCCTGGTCTTGTAGGATCTCCTCTTCTTGGCATTCCTATTCTTCAAATAACGTCAATATGCTCCACCGTAGCTTCAGGGGCATGAGACTCCTTGTCTTCGATCCGTTTCACTGCAACTTCAGAGAGACAAAATCTGGTCATTTCGATCGGCTCCAGTCTTTAATCTCAATGTATGACCTAATATTCAACTCACCTCTTGCAATACGAGTTGAGAAAATAGAAAATGAAAAGCAAATATTGAAACTACCTCAGTGTGTAATTTGAGACTTAACTCACCTCTTGCAATATGAGTTGAATAAACAGAAATTAAAAAGCAGGAATTGAAAAAGATCAACTCACCTCTCGCAACATGAGTTGAATAAATAGAAATTAAAAACACAAATTAAAAGGAAATTGCAAATACCTCAACGTGAACCGAGGCTCAACTCACCTCTGTAATATGAGTTGATTTCTTGAAAAAGAAATTGAAAAGAAATTAAAAATACCTCAATGTGTTTTGAGGCTCAACTCACCTCTGCAATATGAGTTGATTTTTGAAACGAAAATTGAAAAGCAGAAAACGGAAAAGCTCAACTCACCTCTATAATATGAGTTGACTTTGAGAAACAGAATTTAAAAAATAGAAGTTGAAAAAGCTCAACTTACCTCTGTAACATGAGTTGACTTTTGAAAAGCAAGAATTGAAAGTATCTCAGCGTGTATTGAGTCTCAACTCGCCTCTCGCAATATGAGTTGATCTCTTTGAAAGACAAAAATTGAAGAACTGAATTTGAAAATACCTCGGCGTCCTGAGGCTCAACTCACCTCTGTACTATGAGTTGATTTTGAAACATAAATTGAAAACTGAAATTGAAAAAGCTTAACTCACCTCTGTAATATGAGTTGATTTTTTTGAAAAAGAAATTGAAAAGAAATTGAAAATACCTCGACGTGTCCTGAGGCTCAACTCACCTCTGTAATATGAGTTGATTTTGAAACATAAGCAGAAATTGAAAATACCTCAGCATGTTCTGAGGCTCAACTCACCTCTCGCAATATGAGTTGATTTTTTTGCAAAAGAAATTGAAAGCAGAAATTGAAAAAGCTCAACTCACCTCTGTAATATGAGTTGACTTTGAAAATACCTCTACATGTGAGCCGAAGCTCAACTCACCTCTATAATATGAGTTGTCTTTGAGAAACAGGAATAAAAAGACAGAAATTGAAAATGCCTCAATGTGTCTTGAGGCTCAACTCATTTCTCGCAATATGAGTTGATTTTGAAAAACAGAAATTAAAGGTACCTCAGAGTACCAAAACATTATCTGGCGGAACTCAAGTGTCTTTTCCTTGCTTCAGTGCAGTTATCATTGAAACCTCTTGTTCTGTTGAAATACCTGTATATGTCATGCATGATGTTATCATGATATGCACATGTTAGCCCTAAATGCCTTTATGCTTAAATGATTATGCTTATGCGCCCTAGCCTCTTTTTTCACGATTATTGTGATGATCTGCATTCATTGCTTCAATTCTTGATCTTCTCTTCAGGCTTTATACTCGTCTTCCAGCTTCACGAGTAATTTGTGTTTCTCGGACATCACTCTGTTGTCCTCTGTTGAACTTTGTCTTTGCTTTGAGGCTCTTGTACTCATCACGTTCTCATCCAGGTAATATTCAACATTTCTTTTGTTTGGAGTATGTCCTTTCAAAAAGCTCTAGATCTTCAACGTATGAATTCTTCGCGTTTCTTAATCAAGAATCCCTTTCTCTCTTTTTTTTTTAAATTAAGGTGTCATTACTCATTGTCCATTAGGGCTTTATCATTGATGTAATACACTGCCCTATTGCTCGGTTGGTATTTCAACCCAAAACCCGAAGAAATAATCGCATTTTGCTCAACCAGCTTGCCCCACTGTAACTTCAGGGTCCATCCCACTATAATTTAAAGGTGTAGGATCTGTAACTTGTTTCATCGAGATTGCGTCACTGGCGCGGTATCCAGTTTCTGTTCAGCCAATATCTTTAACAGGAAATTTGAAGAGGTAAACTCAATTAAACTTAAAGTTTCCCAATCTTTTACACTTGGTGAGCTCTTAAACAGCAGTCCTGTTTCAGGTTCCTATACTATTTGAAGCTTTCAGAGTAATATGTAAAACTCCTCTTACAAAGGTATGATTAATCCATTAATCATTATCTCAATGTGAAATGCTTGAAAAGGATCAAACTAATGGATAAAAGAAAAATTGATTAAGAGCATAGCTCGAAACAAACAAGTTATACAATGAGAGCAAATGCAAGTTTATTGGACGTGCATTTTGAACAGAATAAGGTAATCAAAGATAAATTCGATAATGGGTAAAATGGAAAGCTAGGTGCCCCAGATATCACAGCCTGAGCTTCTCTGTACAAACTCTTTTGAGACCATTTTGAGATTTACATGTGTTTAGGGGATTCGGAGTACTTTGTCGATGCTCCAAGACGTAGCACATTTCTTCATTGTCAATACAAGCATAGCAAGACTACCATGTGTCCCGTTTTATCAAAATTTGAGCAGCCCTTTTCTGGGTTTTCAACTCAAAACCCCTTTGGTCTCAAGGCGCCCTTTGCGGGTTTTCACCTTGGCCTCTCCATTTTATTTTCTTCCTTTTTTCCTTCTTTCTTCTTCTTTTTTTTTTAGGTCTCAAAGCGCCCTTTACTTTGGCCTCTCATTTTTGGGCATCTTTAACTTGAATCTGAATTTAGGGTTAGGGTCAGTGCTCCTCCAGGGAAAGCCTCCTTTACCTCATAAAGATCTTAAGCATTCATTTTCCTTTGAAATCCTTTTGTACAGAAAGGATCTTCTATCATAACTTGCCATTATCCATTTTTCGCACATTTAACCATGATGAATGCTTTCAGATCCTTTTTCTGCAGTCAAGTTTACCGAAGACATTCTACTTCATCCAACTCTTGATTTAATCAAAGCTTGGAGAAAAGAATCTTAATTCCCATAGGCAGAATCACCTCTAATGCCCCAGCGAAGGTACTGGTCAACTTTAATAAGCACAAAGAGTAAAAAGGTAGCTTCTTATGCCAATATTTACAAGTCTCGGTCACCTTTCATAACTCTTTTGTATTTTTCTTTTGGCAGCCTTTGTTGTATTGTGATGTTGTGCCTAATCTTTGAACGAACTGTAATCTTTTGACATTGTACAGTTGCGCACTATAAAACATGATTCTTTTTTTTTTTTTGAATTTGGTCTCTTTTTTTCCTCTTTTTTGATGACTGTCAACTTTATAATATTGGCATATGAAGTAACTTTCACTTTCTTAGCGAAGTGATTGACGACCACGACGATGATGCCCCTAAAACATCCATGCCCCATGCATTGAGAAATTTGAAGAAATGGAAGAAGCGCGTGAGTCTTATCAACATAACTGATGCCATTCCTTTTCCATAGTGGACCAATAATATCCGATCCTCATGATTAGCCTTGCCATTGTATGACAACTTTCATGTGTTCTTTAGACACCCTTATGGACTTCTTTCAAGGTGTTTCCAAGTGCGTAGTGCGAAAATATCCTTGAATTCTTGGAAATACCTCAATAGTCTTGCCTCATTTCTACGGTGAGCTAGGCTTTAATCTTCATCTCTTTTCCAAACTCGCAATGTCAACTAACCCTTTGTAAGTTGGGATTTATCCTTCATCTCATTTCGCTATCCTTAACAAATCGGAAGATAGCCACAATCTCCGTCATCTTCGAAGTCTTGAAATCCCTCTAGACACATATCTTACTCCAAAGGGAGTCAGTAGTAGCATCGCTCATGACATCGATATCTGGGCACCTATTGTGGGCACGAAGGTATATTTCAAAGAATAAATGATTCTTAAGAAGATTATATGCACGGTATGATCATGAATGTAAAATAAAAGAATGAAAGTCCAAATGAAAGAATCTATAAATAGAAGAAAATTCACTCAAAAAGATGCATTTCATTGAAATAAAGATCTTGGACCCAAGCCTATTTCACAAAAGGAAACTTATCGCCTCTAGGTTTAACGCAATAAGTATGTTTTGAACATTACTCTAGATTAGCTTTAAAAGTGCACGGGTCCCTTCCACAGTTCCACTGTTCAAAACACTCCTGAGCATGTGAAGTTTGGAGGTGGGTGATATCGTGGCCGTTGGTTGAATTGGGTACGAATTAGAAGTATAGTGGCTTCCTGTTCCCACTATATGGGTTTTTGGCATTCTCAATTAGTTCCCCAGATACCACGATATCCGTAAAGTCCTTCGTGGCGCTCCCGACCAACATGTCATAAAATGGCGCTTTCAATGTGTTGATGAAAAGAACCGCTATTTCAGTTTTGGTTAAAGGTGGTTCCACTTGTGCTGAGATATCCCTCCATCTCTACGTGGACTGCCTAAAAGTTTCTGTTGGCTTCTTTCCCATCCTCTGAAGAGTCAACTGATCAGGCATCATGTGAGACACGTGCTTGTACTATTCCCAAAACGCTGATGCTAGGTCTTTCCATGATCGGATCCTTTCTCTACTAAGTTGATTATATCATCGGAGAGCCGATCTGACTAAGCTGTCTTGGAAATAGTGCATGAGCAGCTTATCTTTATTTACATAACCAGTCATCCTCCGGCAAAACATAATAAGATGCCCCTTTGGACAACTCGTTCCATCATATTTTTCAAAGTCTGGCACTTTGAACTTCAGAGGCAGAACCAGATCGGGTACCAAACTAAGCTCTTTGGCACTCAATGCCGAGAAGACTTCAGTACCTTCTATTGCCCTGAGGCTTTCTTCCAAACTTTTATACTTATCATGATCGTCTAATTTCAATTTGGCTATTCCCACTGGATCATTCAGAACAAGAGGATTGGAAGGAGTAGCTCCGGGATTTGACACAAATATACCTTGCCCCAATTGAGCAGGTGATGTAGGTCGTTGCTCTAGGCCTACGGATTCCCCTTGAGTGCACCCCTTTTGTGTTGTATGGGCATGCGGTGGAGTGAATCCTGAGGGATAGAGTGGATACCAATTTGCTCTTGATTGGGGTTCTATGACTTCAGGACCTTGCAAGGGTTCTTTCTCTTTAACCAAAACCGACATCATCTCCATCATTTTGGCCATTTGACCTTTTCGTTCCAGTGATTCCTCTTGAGATCTCACCATTAGATCATTCTTTTCTTGCTGTGACTTGGCCACTTGCTCTTGTAATTCCCTTTGGAATCTTTCCATTCTTTTGATTCTTTCGTTAAATTCTGCATCCATCACTCTAGTTTGCTGTCGCATTCTATACAAATGTCGTGATTCCAGCCTTGTATTGTTGCAACTGCGAATTGCACGATTTTTGCCTTAGTGAGTGGTTATGGGATATACAATGAACGAATGTATGAATTTCAAATGAATGTCAATCATGAATGAGTATGCAAGAAGTTGGTGTTGATTTCAAGATAGCCCCTATTTAGGCATTTCATTAATCAAAAGAATCCATTACAAAAAGTTTCAGTCACTTGTGTAATTAACTCCTCCATCAGAAACCCATTTTTTGGTAACTAATCTCTAGTCACCACCTTTTTAATATGATGCCTATAATGCATGATGAAAAATAAAAAAAGAAATAAAGACAAATAACCTTGGTTAGTACAACAAATATGAACAGATGAAAACTGTGGAAAATCTAACAAATTAAGCTATTTGGTCCAATGGACCCGATTCCTTTACATAACAAGCGTAAATGTAAAAGAAACAAGAGGCATGAGGTATTTTTCCGTGTACTTATTTCGGTGATTAGTAAACGGGCAAAGGTTAGGCATGGCTCTAGTTAGGTGGCTCGTATGGTTCACTATATGAGGTTTTGGTTCTAAAGGGTACTCGAATTGTCTGCACTATCATCCACTAAGATTAGTACAGAGCCTCGATCATGGCCCATCACAGACTCACGAGTTCAATTCGAGGGATTACATTTACTTATGCCTATACGGAGGGACAAGTTAACTCACAAAAGCATAAGTCGTATATAACCCAAAAGTATCCACTAGCTTGTGCAGAGGGACGAGCTAACTCACGAAGGCGTAGCGTTTACTTTCACTTAAACGGACAGAGCCCGGATATGGCGCTCATGTTATGCAAAATGCGAGTGCATGGTGTGTGGGGAGGAACTCACAAACCTTTTTATTTTATTTAAAAACTACGAAACTAAAATCGTAAAAACTTAGAGCTTAAGAACAAAAGGATAAAACAAGTCAACAAAATATCTACAATAGATGCAAATACATGATTTTTCAAAAATGAAATTTTCGGTTCACGACTAAATATTTATTTGAACAAAGAATTTTGAAAATTTTGACAACGCGCGTTTAATTCGACTTGACTCTCGAAAAGGCTTTCCCCAGTGGAGTCGCCAGCTGTAGCGACGTAAAATTTACTTTGGGTCGCTAATTGAGGTGATTTGTTGGAAACTTTGAAGAATATCGAATTTTGATTTTATTGAAAAGGGGAGTCGCTACCGATCTCTTTTTTAGGTATGATCGGATACCTATAAATTTTATTTTAAAGAAAGAAAACCAGGCTTAGGTCTACGTTTAAAATCCAAAGAAAAAGTAGGGTTCGGGAGTCGGTTACGCGCGGGGAAGGTATTAGCACCCCCGCGACGCCCAAAATTGGTATATTAATAAACACGTATTGTTTTGATTTTTGAAAATGCGAGTTCAATATGAACTTTAATCGTGATCCGTTCAAAACAAGAATTTTTAAGTATTCAATTTTTAGAAGGATATCCCGTTTTAACACGAGCCTACGTAATTCATCCAACATAGCGATGAGATCACAGACTTAATGTTAAAATTGGTACATTGCCTTAATTTTGAAATTAATTTAAGAAGACATGGATGAAAATACTAAAAAAAAAAATAACACGAAAACTAGCATTAGTATTGAAAAAAGGGTGCAATCTAATATACTAAATCCAAAAACAAGCAAATAACAATAAAGACCTAAGAATTTACGAGGTAGACAAAAAATAATAACAATGCATATATGATAATGATAGTAATGATATAAATACAAAATATTAGTGAACATATATATATAAAACATCTAATACTAGGTTTAAGAAAAGGATATAGATACAATAAACATTAAAAATAACCATATAAAAATAATTAATGATAATAATATATATAATATATAATATATTGACAAGCAAGATGAAAACAAAATACGCATATAATAATATACTAAGAAAACAATGTGTTTAATTACTACATATCTCTATATATATATACACGTACATAATGACAATAACAATAATATAAAAAGAAGTAATAATAATAATAATAGTGAAAATAATAAGTATAATATTAAAAAAATACATGAAGCAATATAAATATAAAATATTAAAAATATATATACAAAATATGTTAAAGTATTAAAATATGTACATAGTATTGCATCAAGATATATACATAAAACATAAAATATAACATTAAAAATATATTCATGTAATATACAAAAATACATAATAATATAACGAATATATATACATAAAATAGTATATGCAAAATAAGTAAGTAGCGAAATAAGAGATACATAAAATGCGTATATACATATATATGAATAATATAATATGAAAAGTACATACATAATACATGCAGAAATATATATACATAAAAATATATGTGATATATGAAATATTAAAAATATAATACTAAAAGGAAACATAATCTATATACAAATATTTAAGACCAAAAATAATATATTTAAGAACAATAAAAATAATATAACAAACTTAATCAATTTAAAAAAGTAAAAAGAACGGAAAGGGACTAACTCGAGAGCAAGGTAAAAGATTCGGGATTCATTTAAAAAAACAAAAACAGACGGAAGGGATCCATTCGAACACATGCTAAACTCAATTTTCCCTGCTATTAAAACGCATGGCTTCATTTGGACCAACTCGTAAAACGCAACAAGTTTCATGGCCGAATTAAAAAACGAAATAACTGCATACAGGACTCAATCGAACACCCACGCGAGAAAAAGGGGACCAAACATGTAATTAATCCCTCAACGCGAAACGCGCGGATCCTGGGGCATTCGGATCGGATCTGAGCGGGTTGGCCTAAGGCTTACACAGTGTCGTTTTCAAAACTAAAGCAAATGAAATAAAATAAAAGCTAAAAAGAAACCCTAACAAGCCAACTCTCCCCTTTTCATTTGTTCGGCCGAAGGGAAAAAAAGAGGAAAAAGGCTCGCCCGTCCGACTGATGTGAGGCCTTTCGAACGGCCAAGATGCCATTGAAGCTGGCAGTTGGTTCCAGGTATGGACAGAACGGCCATCATCGAATCCCTATTTCGATTTCAGCCTCGAAATCCCCTCAAAACTTCAATATCAACGAAGAAAGAGCAAGTTTCAGTGGCTCTTATCAAGGTAAACCCCTCTATTTCGACACTAACTTCTTTAAACTTAAACCTAGACCCGAGATATTAGAAATTTCCTTTGGAAACCCAGTAAACGGATCAATATTCCTTGATCTAAACCCGACTGTACCCCGGAAGCAAAAAAGTTTTCATTTTTATTTTCTTTCCATGTATATACAACAGATTCGAAAATAAAATAGAAGAGAAAATCCACGAAAATACCTCTATTTTTTTATTATCAAGGCCCCTCCTTTTTTTTATGTCGAATCCCCCCGTTTTCAGATCTGTTTCCTTTTTTTTTTCCCCCTCTTTTACATTGAATATCAATGACTCCTTTATAGCCGAACGGGATAAAATACAATATATTACTATAGCTTCTCTGTTCGTGTCTCTCTCTGCTTGCTGCCTTTTTGCACTGTTTTGTGTTGCCGTTTCTGCTTTCGTGTTGTATTGTTTTTGCAGGTTTTGAGTAGACGTGATGGGACGGATGCAGGTACAGATGGAAGTCAATGGCGGTGGTTCACCATTTTGGTGTAAAGGACAGTCAGGGGGTGAGCCTCGGGCATCGAGCGCTGGTGGAGGCACGTGAGAAGGCTGAGGATTGCGGCGGCTGCTAGGGTTAGCTTAGGGTTCTGGTTTAGCCGAATTTGGCTAAGGTCTTGGGCCAATCGGGCCATCAAAATTGGGTAAGGGTTTGTAATTGGGCCCGGGGTTATTTAATTTTTGTAATTTGGACATTAAAGGGACATTATTGGTTTAATTTATTTTATGGTTTTTTGGTTTCTGGTTGATTGGGCCCGGGCAAATTTAGGCCCGTACACTAGGCTTAAGTCTAAAGCCTAATAGAATTTTAAATTTTGGCCTTAGGTGATAATGGACTTTGGCTAAATAGGTTTTTAAATTAATGTTTAAATTTTATGGCAGAAGTAAGCTTGTGGTAAAGTGGCAAGGTGGCGCTACTTAAAGCTCAGGGAAGTGGCGTGTGGAAGCTTGTGAGGGAGCTAAGGATTGAATCCCTTAATGAGCAAGGTATTTATTTTATTTTATTGCATGTGCATAGATAGAGGTGGAATCCAATTTGAACTCTGAGGTAAAGTGTTTGAATTGCTCATTGGATTGGATTAAGGGGTGATAAGGGGAGATTATCAAGGAGCGAATTTAAGAGTTTGAGTGTGAGGCTAGTGTTGGCCGAATGAGGGACCGTAAGAGGTGTAAATTCAGCTAGGGACCTTAGGTAGTTGTGTTTTTGGCATTTGGGCATGTGGGTGTCGCTTTCCTCCCTAGGCTAATTTGGGTTTTGTTTATTGGTGTTTCGGTGATAAGCAATTGGGTATTTCAAGTGTGCAGATTATTTTCTCAACCCCTCATATTGTGGTTTCTTTGTTTTACTTTCTACTTTTTGGTTTGTCAAACCATTGTCGAATCTTGACCTCTCATTCTATCTTCTTCTTTGTTACTGCCAAATTTGGTTAGTGGTTAGTCGAAGCCAACCTTTCTCATCTCTCTTCGTTTGAACCCTTGATCCAATATTCTCTACTCTAGCCGACCATCAAAACACTTCTCTTCCTTTTCTTTTTGTACTTTCATTTTGATTCAATCCTCTTAAACATCTCTTGGCTGATTTCTTCAAAAGCTGAAATCCAAAAACATTTATTCTTCTCCTAGTCAACTTCTTCTTTGGCTGAACTCTCCTCATCTCTAATCTGAAAAGCCAAAACTTTCAAGCCTCTTATCTCTCTGTCGACCATCTTCTCTCTTTTCATAACTTCTTCTCTTCTTCTTTCACTTTTTCTTTCAAAACTAAAACCTTAAACTCTCTTTAATGTGCTTATCTAAAAAAAAAAATTGAATCCCATCATCTTTTCTTTGTTATTCTTCCAACTATTTTTAGCCATTCATCTTCTTTCCTTTTGTTTGGAGTAGATCAAGCGTAGATTTAAGCATAGAGTAGTGGTAACATCTTTTGGTGGTGTCGTTTCATTCGGGAGAATTTTGGGTAAGTGATCTCCTTCCTTATTCTTTTCTATTAATTGGGTGTTAAAAAGTTAAAATGCACTAACCTTCTTGGACAATCGAATTCGATCTTGTCACTAGAGACCAACTAACATTTTATCCCTTCTTGGTGGTTTATGTGTTGGCCGTGGTGGAAGACGATCTTACGGGAAGCGGTTGGTGTCAAAGGTTATCATAGCGATCTAGATCTACTCGTTAGATCTCGGCCAAGGTAAGTGGTTATTAGAGTATTTTAGTTATGGTCGAATACTTCTGAGGCAGATGATGATAGTTTCAATTGGATGATGGATTAACATAGTGATTAAACGGTTGTAGGTTAATTGTTCGCGGGATCTCGACGTAGTTCGTAAACAGGTGTGTAACGACACCCTCTAGTAGCTTAGATCGGGAAAAGTCGATAAGTTGAGAAGCCGAAATGCTGAAATGTCAGCATTTCATGGACTTGCGAGCATACAAATGCTCGTAGGTCGACCCAAAATCATGAATCTGGATTAGTGGACGGTAAGGGCTGCGGTGCGTGTTTTCGTGCACTTGGGCTATTGGCGAAATAGGGCCCAATAGGCTTACAGGCCCATATTGGTAAAAGTATGTGGTAAGTGATTTCTGGTAAGCTGGATATTAAATCTGTGATAATATGTGTAAAAATTAGACTGAGCGGGCCATAGTAGCATGTGGGCTCCCTCGGGCCCATTAAGGGTTTTTGGGCCCAATGGCACTATATGAATGAATGGGCTATTTGAGTCGCTCAGAGCAACATTAGACCTGCTAGAAGGTCACATTAAGCATGAAACTTAGAGACGTAGCAAAATTACCAAAATACCCTTGAAGGGTGAAAATTACCATTTTAACCCTATATGCTAAATGACTGTTTTAACCCCAGAAATAGCTGACTGATTTGCATGTTACTGTTCTGATATTTAGTATGCCATGTCATGTAGTACTCTAATTTGCATGGGGTTGGGTTATGGATACAGAGGAAGTGTTAAAAATGGTGTTACCACGTAATCTGCTGAGAGGTTTTGCCTCGTATTTCTGTTGTGGTGGCTCTGCCACGATTTTTGTAATAGCAGCTCTACTGTGACTGCAGTGTGTAGGGCTGGGTGGGTTGAGTATTCCCCACTTGGTGTGTAGGGCTGGTACGGGTGGTATGTAGGGCTGGACTTGGCTTGGGCTTTGCATACATGCATATATATATACTCTGATCTATTTCTATAATGGGCCCAAGGACTACTTTGTTTCTGGAAAGGGCCAATGTAACGCCCTAATTTTTTGGGTTTTTCTTAGATTGTTCTTTATCTGATAAAATGTTTAAACTCTAGTATTTGGGTGTGTAATACATGTTTGGAGTGTGGTAATGGGCCTATGGAAGGCCCATGTGTTGGTTGGAAGCTCGGCAAAATTTTGTATTTTTGACTTAGGAGATAGGGGTCTCTTGAAGATAGGTGTTATAAGAAAATATCAGTGAAATAAGACAGAAATTGTTTAGTGGTAAAGTGGCAAGGGAGGCGCCACTAAGCTCCTTAAAAAGTGGCGCCTAAGTGAGCTTAGAGGTCAAGGGTTCAAGCTCCAGAGGTTGCAAAGGTGGTGTTTTATTGTTGTGTTTGAATGGGTAAGAGTTTGAAGCAAAGTTAAACTCTACTTGTGAAGTGTTTGAATCGGTCATGAGAGGATATTGTGGAGTGAATCAAGGAGCGAATTAAGGTGTTTTGAATTTGAAGTAAGGTGGCCGGCCAAGAGGACTCTAAGTGGTGCATTTTTGGCATTTTGCATAGGAAGTATTCGGCTATTAGGTCCTATTAGTGCCGATTTCCTTTAAGTTCTTTTGGTGATGATTGTGCCGATTCTTTTTTCTTAGCTTCCATTATTCTTCTTTTTCTTCTTTTTTTGTTGGTAGCCGAAACCTATTGTAATCCTGATTGCCGAATATAGAACTTCCAAAAACCCCATCTTGTGCCGTTCTTCTCTTGTTAAACCGATTGCTTATTTCTTACCCTCTCAAATCTCTTTTCTTATTTTCTTCCTTTCCATTTTCTTCTGCTATCATCTACATACCTTCTTTTGACATTACTCTCTGGTTGATAGACACAAAAGCCGAAAGCAAACACCCACTTTGCCGAGACACTTCCTTTTCACTCTCATTCTTTTCTTCTTCTTCTAAACCCTTCCATAAATCGAAACCCTTATTGTGTTTAGCCGAATCCTCTGTACTCTCAACTCTTCATTTCTTTTACTTAGATCGTGGCTAAGAGGGCTTCTGGAGGTACTTCTTGAACCGATTAACTTAGTGGTAAGTATTCGGGAACCTTCCTTGCTAGTAGGTTTTATTTTGAAGTAAAAGCCAAAAACCCTCTAGGGGGAAGGCTATCATTGGACTAAGAGGTCTTGTGACCTTTTCTTCTGTTTTTATGCGCTAGAGAAGGAAAAAGGACGTGCTTCAAGGGACTTCGGAGACTGAGCAAGTGGACTTCGGGATTTAGTCTATAATCGGCAAAGAGGGGTAAGATTTCAATGTTTTGGGTCATGATAGTCGATTATGGGTAAGGGATTTTGGCTTAATGGTTGTTGGCTATTAAACTAACACTAAGGTAATTAATGATAGGTTTTCATATGTGGGTTTCGCCAAATTGTTTCAACAAGTAACAGGTGTGTAACTAATCCCAACTGTTAGACTAAAATGGTAAAAGCCGAAAAAGGCGTAGCGTTACCGACATCTGGTGTAAGTGACCAAAAGTGCGTTCGTATGATATTTGAGAGTAACCATTTACTCCATTGGGCTTAACTATGAATTCAGTGTCGGAAGAATTGCAGAAGGTGCAATTCTGAATCTTTTGGTAAGTTGGGCTGCGATGGGCCAAGATGGGCCCAATGGGCTTCCGAGCCCAAATCGAAAAATGATCGTTAAAGACTTTCTGGCAACATGAATAATAAAAACATGGTTAAGTTGGTAAACTAAACTTAAAATTGGGCTTAACGGGCTTGAGATGATATTGGACTTAGTAAGGCTCATTAGGGGTTTTAGGCTAAAAAGGGCAAAACTGGAAATTTGGCTTAAATGGACTTCCGTGGTTAAATGAGGACTGATAATTTATGGAACTTGCATAAAATCTCTGAAATATGATAAAGGACTAAAATACCCTTGAACGTGGAAAATTATCGAAATACCCCTAGGTGTAAAAAGACTATTATACCCTTAGGGTCAATCCTGTATGAAATGTATAATTTTATGTATCTGCATGAGTTACCATTTAATATGAATATATCTGATGCATGAGATGCTATATGTTGCATGCTAGTATGTATATATATGTGTTGCATGGGGTTTGGGTTTATGATGGAGGAAGCGTTCTGGCAGCCTCGCTGCAATCTGGTGGCCTCGCCACATATATATATATCTGTTCTGGTAGCCTCACTGCAATCTGGTGGCCTCGCCACGTATCTATCTGTTCTGGTGGCCTCGCCACAATATCTGTATCTGGTGACCTCGTCACAATATCTGGCAGCCTCGCTGCAAATTATATCTAGCAGCCTCGCTGCAAATATCTGTGGTGTGTAGCGGTTGGGTGGGTCGAGTAGTCTCCCCACATGGTGTAAGGCTGGTACGGGGGTGTTATGGATGGATTTGGGTTGGGTTCTCTGTTTGCATAATATATCTGATCTGTATCTGTTTATGGGCCTATGGGCTTAATCTGATTTCTGTAATGGGCAAGGCCCAATTATTCTGATTCTGAGGCTTGATCTGTTTTGGCCTATGGTTGAGATTATATTGCACACTGAGTTGTCAAACTCACCCCCCTTATATTTCATCTCTGTAGGTAACCCTCAACCATAGTGGGCTTGTAGCTGCGAGAGATTCGGAGTGGCCACAACATTTGCAAGTTCGGGTTTTCATATTATTTTTAGTATTTTATTTTGCTATTATTTTTGGGTTTTAATTGTAATAAGGCCGCTGTTTAATTTTTCTTTATGGGTTTTGTTTTCTTTGATGGTTTAAATCGTATTTGGTCGAAACTGCTAGTATATGCTGCGCAGGTTTTCAAATTCTTAAGAACGTTTTCACAACTCAACAAGTTTAAAATTTGGACAACTTAAAAGAGTAACAAACTGACATTTTCAGAAGCTTACAGTTTTACTGAAAATCACACTTAATTCACAACAAACAAAAGGCTGTAAACTTACATTTAGGTTCATGTGACACACTAGATCTGGTCATAACGTCTAAACCGGGTTTGGGGTGTTACATTTAGTGGTATCAGAGCTAAGTTTCAATAACTCGACTGTGGATCGGGTCTAAAAATGGAAGTTTTCAAACAATCAAAACAAAGATTTTTGGAAGATCATGTTTTTAACATTGTTTACAAAACTAATTGGAACTTATTTTGCTGAACTTCTTTCGAACATAAATGATTTATTCTCAAAGAAAACAAAAATTTATTAAGTTTTCCTATGTAATCTTTTTAAAGAGTGGCACACCGAATCTCCGGCCCAAGCCTGTAAGTTTTCTGAGCTTTTCTGATTAATTCTGCAATTCTGATTATATGCCTGACTAAGACTCTATTATGATACTTTAGCTAGGGTATTACAAAAACTATAGAGACTTTGATAGGTAGACTGAGACTGTAGCTAGGCTACCGTGGAAGAAGAATAAACTCTGAAGTTCTACTTATTCATAAGACATTTGTAATAAACACTGAAATATTAATATGACTCATAAAGTTTCTAAAATAGAAAGTACGAAATGAGCACGCGAGCAGCTTATGGTAGGGGCCGTGGACGTGGCCGAGGTAGTGCACGAGCTGAGACTTCATCTTTGGGTCATACGCTAGTAGCTGATATACCGATACCACCGGCAACAGAGGTGGAGTCCCATGATCGAGGTGTTGGGGACGACGCCCTATCACAAGAGATGCTTCGAGTTCTGGAAAGGGTTGCTGGGGCAAGTACTGGTAATGGATTTTGGGGATCCATTTCTAAGCAACTCCGAGCTAATGGGGCAGAATTCTTTAGGGGCGTGTCTGGTGTAGCCCCGAATGTGGCCGAGTATTGGTTGGAGGCCACAGAGCGGATTATGGATGATCTAGATTGCTCTGTGGAGCAAAAGCTGAAAGGAGCCGTGTCGTTGCTGAGAGATGAAGCTTATCAGTGGTGGCTCACGGTAAGAGATGGAACTTCAGATGGTGAGGTAACATGGGAGCTGTTTAAGAAAGCCTTTAAAGGAAAATATGTTGGGGCTAGCTATGTGGATGCTCGTAGGAAAGAATTCTTGAATTTGGTTCAGGGAAGTAGGATAGTATCTGAGTACGAGGCTGAGTTTCTGAGGCTGAGCCGGTATGCGTCTGGGATAGTCACTCCTGAATATGAGCGTAGCGTACGTTTCGAGGATGGTCTGAGAGATGAACTAAGGGTACTGATTGCTCCGCAGAGGGAGCGTAACTTTGCTGCTTTGGTTGAGAAAGCTAAGATAGCTGAGGAAGTAAAGCGTACCGAGAGACAGAATCGCGAAAAGGATAAAAACCGCTTCCGGAGGGATTCTGGATCATCAAGTGGGGCTAATAGGAATGTTAAGAGAGCAAGAGTGGCAGAACCAGTGCGAGCAGTACCAATGAATGCTGTTAGACCGCAGGGTTGTAGGAATTGTGGTAAGATACATATGGGCGAGTGTCGGAAACGTTCTGGAGCCTATTTTCGATGTGGGTCGATGGAGCATAGGATTAAGGACTGTCCCGAAGAACCGGATCAAGGACAAGTTATGGCTCAAAGGGTTGTCCAACCAGTGAGGGGTGGACCACCAGCTCCGAGGGGTTGTGGACAAGGTAGAGACAGAAATGGTAATGGTCGAGGACGAGGAGCACCTGGCAGGGGTGCTGGTTTCGCTGAGGCTCGTCAGCCAGCGCTAGTTTATGCAGCTCGTCGCCGAGAGGAGGGTGATGCTCCTGACGTCATAACCGGTACGTTTTTTATTTCTAGTATGCCATACACTATGTTGATAGATGTTGGATCTACCCATTCTTATGTTGCATGTGCCATATCTGGGTCGCTGGGAATGCGTTCTAAGGAGACAGTGAGTGGGGTAACTGTACTAAGTCCGTTGGGTCACTCGGTTAGGGTAGACAAACTGTATAGAGACGTGTCTATAGAAACTCAAGGAAAAATCTTTTCTAGAGACTTGATGGAGCTACCTTTCGGAGAATTTAATCTTATCTTGGGAATGGATTGGCTTGTAAAGCATAGGGCTACTTTGGATTGTATTGCAAAACGAATGGGGCTAAAGACTGCAGAGGATGAGGAAGTTATGGTGATAGGTGAACGTAGAGATTATTTGTCCAATGTGGTGTCAGCATTAAGAGCTGAGAAGTGGATTCGTAAAGGATGTGCGGCTTATTTGGCATTCGTAGGTCAAGTAGAAATTGAGGAACTAACTGTGGATCAAGTTAGAACCGTTAAGGATTTTCAAGATGTTTTTCCAGAAGAGCTTCCAGGGCTACCTCCGAATCGAGAGGTTGAGTTTGGGATCGACTTGTTACCTGGTACGGCACCAGTGTCTATTGCACCGTATAGGATGGCACCAAAGGAGTTGGTGGAGTTGAAAGCGCAGATTCAAGAACTGTTGGATAGAGGCTTCATTAGGCCAAGTGTGGCTCCGTGGGGAGCACCAGTACTATTCGTAAAGAAGAAAGATGGGTCAATGCGAATGTGCATCGATTATCAGCAGTTGAACAAACTGACGATTAAGAATAAGTACCCGTTGCCAAGAATCGATGATCTGTTCGACCAGCTTAGAGGAGCTTTAGTGTTCTCCAAGATTGACCTTCGATCTGGGTACCATCAGTTAAGGGTAAAAGAGGTGGATATATACAAGACAGCATTCAGAACTCGCTATGGTCACTATGAATTCTTGGTTATGCCATTTGGGCTGACCAATGCACCCGCAGCATTTATGGATTTGATGAATCGAGTGCTTCAGCCATACTGGGATCGATTCGTGGTCGTCTTTATCGACGATATTCTGGTTTATTCTGAATCTGCGGAGAAGCATGATGAGCATCTCCGTATTGTGCTGCAAGTGCTAAGGGAGAAGGAGCTTTATGCGAAATTCAGTAAGTGTGAGTTCTGGTTGAGGGAGGTAACCTTCTTGGGTCATGTTGTATCTGCTGAGGGGATTAAGGTAGACCCTCGAAAGATTGAAGCAATTCTAGAGTGGAAACCACCAAGGTCAGTGGCAGAAATTCGAAGCTTTCTGGGTTTAGCTGATACTATAGAAGGTTTGTAAAAGGATTTTCTGTGATGGCAGCGCCATTGACAAAACTCGTAAGGAAAGGAGTGCCATTTATTTGGACCGAGTAGCAGCAAGAAGCTTTTAAGAAACTAAAGAAGGTTCTGACCGAGGCACCTGTACTGATTCAACCAGAGTCTGGAAAAGATTTTACCGTGTACAGTGATGCATCACATGTTGGGTTGGGCTGTGTGTTGATGCAAGAGGGTAAAGTGGTTGCTTATGTATCGCGACAACTTAAACCTCATGAAGTGAACTATCCTACCCATGATCTGGAGTTGGCAGCAGTAATCTTTGCACTTAAGATTTGGAGGCATTATCTGTGTGGAGAAAGGTGTATTATATACACAGATCATAATAGTCTTAAGTACTTGCTAACTCAGAAGGAGCTGAATCTGAGGTAACGGAGGTGGATTGAGTTGCTTAAGGATTATGATTGTGCAATTGAGTATCATCCAGGCAAAGCTAATGTGGTGGCTGATGCCCTAAGTCGTAGAACTGTGTCTGATCTGAGAGCGATGTTTGCTCGTTTGAGTCTGTATGATGATGGTAGTCTGTTAGTGGAACTGCAAGTAAGGCCAACCTGGGTAGATGAGATTAAGGAAAAGCAGTCGAGGGATGAGTCTCTGGTTTCTCGATTTCAGCAGGTTAAGGATGGGAATACCTCTGAGTTTGGACTTAACAGTGAAGGAGTTCTATGTTTCCGCGGTAGAGTCTGTGTTCCTAAGGATTTCAAATTGAGGCAAGAAATTCTGAATGAAGCTTATAAAGGGTTGTGTGCTATGCACCCTGGAGGTAATAAGATGTATCATGACTTAAAGGAGTTGTATTGGTGGCCTGGACTGAAGCGTGAGGTAACGGAATTTGTGGGGAAGTGCCTGACTTGTCAGCAAGTGAAAGCTGAACATCAGTTACCTTCTGGACTTCTGCAACCAGTGAAGGTACCACTCTGGAAGTTGGAAAGGGTGACCATGGATTTTGTAAGTGGGTTGCCCTTAACGCTGTCAAAGAAGGACTTGATTTGGGTGATTGTGGATAGGTTGACTAAATCTGCTCATTTCATCCCTGTACGTACTGATTATTCGCTTCAGAAGTTAGCCAAGTTGTATGTGGCAGAGATTGTACGACTGCATGGGGTGCCAGTGTCTATTATCTCCGATCGAGATCCTAGATTCACATCTCGGTTCTGGCAAAAGTTGCATGAGGCGTTGGGAACGCGTCTAAATTTTAGCACAGCCTTCCATCCTCAGACTGATGGTCAGTCAAAAAGGGTTATTCAGACTCTGGAAGATATGTTGAGGGAATGTGTTATCGATTTTCGAGGCAGTTGGGAGGATTATCTACCCTTAGCAGAGTTTGCGTATAATAACAGTTATCAGGCTAGCATTCGTATGGCACCTTATGAGGCACTGTATGGGCGTAGGTCTTGTTCACCTAGTTGTTGGACTGAGCTGGGCAAGCGGCAAGTTCTTGGACCTGAGTTGGTAGTAGAGACTGAAGGGAAGGTCAAAATAATAAGGGATCAGTTAAAAGAGGCATCTAATCGACAGAAGTCTTACGCGGATTTGAAGCGTAAGGAGATTGAGTACTCAGTGGGTGACATGGTCTTCTTGAAAGTTTCGCCTTGGAATAAGATACTAAGATTTGGTAAGAGAGGCAAGCTAAGTCCGCGGTTCATTGGGCCTTATCGGGTTCTTAAGCGAGTAGGACCGGTGGCGTATCTGTTGGAATTACCTCCAGAGTTAAATAGAATCCATGATGTGTTTCACGTATCCATGCTAAGACGATATCGTTCTGACCCTACTCATATTCTACGAGTTGCAGAAGTGGAAGTACAGCCTGATTTGACTTTCGAGGAAGAGCCTGTGCAGATTCTAGAACGAGACGTAAAGGTTCTAAGAAGGAAATCAGTCCCATTGGTAAAGGTACTTTGGCGTAATCATGGTAGAGAGGAAGCTACTTGGGAACCAGAGGAGGCAATGCGTCAGTAATATCCCCATATGTTTGGATAAGGTAAATTTCGAGGACGAAATTTCTTGAAGGAGGGTAGAGTTGTAACGCCCTAATTTTTTGGGTTTTTCTTAGATTGTTCTTTATCTGATAAAATGTTTAAACTCTAGTATTTGGGTGTGTAATGCATGTTTGGAGTGTGGTAATGGGCCTATGGAAGGCCCATGTGTTGGTTGGAAGCTCGGCAAAATTTTGTATTTTTGACTTAGGAGATAGGGGTCTCTTGAAGATAGGTGTTATAAGAAAATATCGGTGAAATAAGACACAAATTGTTCAGTGGTAAAGTGGCAAGGGAGGCGCCACTAAGCTCCTTAAAAAGTGGCACCTAAGTGAGCTTAGAGGTCAAGGGTTCAAGCTCCAGAGGTTGCAAATGTGGTGTTTTATTGTTTTGTTTGAACGGGTAAGAGTTTGAAGCAAAGTTAAACTCTGCTTGTGAAGTGTTTGAATCGGTCATGAGAGGATATTGTGGAGTGAATCAAGGAGCGGATTAAGGTGTTTTGAATTTGAAGTAAGGTGGCCGGCCAAGAGGACTCTTAGTGGTGCATTTTTGGCATTTTGCATAGGAAGTATTTGGCTATTAGGTGCTATTAGTGCCGATTTCCTTTAAGTTCTTTTGGTGATGATTGTGCCGATTCTTTTTGCTTAGCTTCCATTATTCTTCTTATTCTTCTTTTTTTGTTGGTAGCCAAAACGTATTGTAATCCTGATTGCCGAATATAGAACTTCCAAAAACCCCATCTTGTGCCGTTCTTCTCTTGTTAAACTGATTGCTTATTTCTTACCCTCTCAAATCTCTTTTCTTATTTTCTTCCTTTCCATTTTCTTCTGCTATCATCTACATACCTTCTTTTGACATTACTCTCTGGTTGATAGACACAAAAGCCGAAAGCAAACACCCACTTTGCCGAAACACTTCCTTTTCACTCTCATTCTTTTCTTCTTCTTTTAAACCCTTCCATAAACTGAAACCCTTATTGTGTTTAGCCGAATCCTCTGTACTCTCAACTCTTCCTTTCTTTTACTTAGATCGTGGCTAAGAGGGCTTCTGGAGGTACTTCTTGAACCGATTAACTCAGTGGTAAGTATTCGAGAACCTTCCTTGCTAGTAGGTTTTGTTTTGAAGTAAAAGCCGAAAACCCTCTAGGGGGAAGGCTATCGTTGGACTAAGAGGTCTTACGACCTTTTCTTCTGTTTATATGCGCTAGAGAAGGAAAAAGGACGTGCTTCAAGGGACTTCGGGGACTGAGCAAGTGGACTTCGGGATTTAGTCTATAATCGGCAAAGAGGGGTAAAATTTCAATGTTTTGGGTCATGATAGTCGATTATGGGTAAGGGATTTTGGCTTAATGGTTGTTGGCTATTAAACTAACACTAAGGTAATTAATGATAGGTTTTCATACGTGGGTTTCGCCAAATTGTTTCAACAAGTAACAGGTGTGTAACTAATCCCAACTGTTAGACAAAAATGGTAAAAGCCGAAAAAGGCGTAGCGTTACCGACATCTTGTGTAAGTGATCGAAAGTGCGTTCGTATGATATTTGAGAGTAACCATTTACTCCATTGGGCTTAACTATGAATTTAGTGCCGAAAGAATTGCAGAAGGTGCAATTCTAAATCTTTTGGTAAGTTGGGCTGCGATGGGCCAAGATGGGCCCAATGGGCTTTCGAGACCAAATCGAAAAATGATCGTTAAAGACTTTCTGGCAACATGAATAATAAAAACATGGTTTAGTTGGTAAACTAAACTTAAAGTTGGGCTTAACGGGCTTGAGACGATATTGGACTTAGTAAGGCCCATTAGGGGTTTTAGGCTAAAAAGGGCAAAACTAAAAATTTGGCTTAAATGGACTTCCGTGGTTAAATGAGGACTGATAATTTATGGAACTTGCATAAAATCTCTAAAATGTGATAAAGGACTAAAATACCCCTGAACGTGGAAAATTACCGAAATACCCCTATGTGTAAAAAGACTATTATACCCCTAGGGTCAATCCTGTATGAAATGTATAATTTTATGTATCTGCATGAGTTACCATTTAATATGAATATATCTGATGCATGAGATGCTATATGTTGCATGCTAGTATGTATATATATGTGTTGCATGGGGTTTGGGTTTATGATGGAGGAAGCGTTCTGGCAGCCTCGCCGCAATCTGGTGGCCTCGCCACATATATATATATCTATTCTGGCAGCCTCGCTGCAATCTGGTGGCCTCGCCACGTATCTATCTGTTCTGGTGGCCTCGCCACAATATCTGTATCTGGTGACCTCATCACAATATCTGGCAGCCTCGCTGCAAATTATATCTGGCAGCCTCGCTGCAAATATCTATGGTGTGTAGTGGTTGGGTGGGTCGAGTAGTCTCCCCACATGGTGTAAGGCTGGTACGGGGGTGTTATGGATGGATCTGGGTTGGGTTCTCTGTTTGCATAATATATCTGATCTGTATCTGTTTATGGGCCTATGGGCTTAATCTGATTTCTGTAATGGGCAAGGCCCAATTATTCTGATTCTGAGGCTTGATCTGTTTTGGCCTATGGTTGAGATTATGTTACACACTGAGTTGTCAAACTCACCCCCCTTATATTTCATCTCTGCAGGTAACCCTCAACCATAGTGGGCTTGTAGCTGCGAGAGATTCGGAGTGGCCACAACATTTGCAAGTTCGGGTTTTCATATTATTTTTAGTATTTTATTTTGCTATTATTTTTGGGTTTTAATTGTAATAAGGCCGCTGTTTAATTTTTCTTTATGGGTTTTGTTTTCTTTGATGGTTTAAATCGTATTTGGTCGAAACTGCTAGTATATGCTGCGCAGGTTTTCAAATTCTTAAGAACGTTTTCACAACTCAACAAGTTTAAAATTTGGACAACTTAAAAGAGTAACAAACTGAATTTTTCACAAGCTTACTGTTTTACTGAAAATCACACTTAATTCACAACAAACAAAAGGCTGTAAACTTACATTTAGGTTCATGTGACACACCAGATCTGGTCATAACGTCTAGACCGGGTTTGGGGTGTTACAGCCAAGGCCCAATTTAATCGTATCTGAATAGGGCTTCGGCCCAAACTGAGCTTTGACTGATCTTTGACACTGGTTGGGTTAGTTTACACCCTGAGTTTTCACAAACTCACCCTCTCATTTCCATCCTTCAGGTAACCCCCAACCATACAGGACTTGGAGCTGCGAGGGATTCAGGGTGGCCACATGATTCATACTTCCAGTTTATAGTTTTTCTTAAATTTACTTTATTTATATTTTATTTTTAAATTTTTGTTTTAAGTTGTAATAAGGCCACTCGGGTATTTTGTTTTGAGTTTACTTTATTGTTTGTTTTTTTTTCAACGGTAGACTAGTCAATGCGGGTTTTTTTTTAACTTAATCAAATGTTTTCAAAATACGCAATACGTGCCGATTGGATAACTTAACATCAATAACACAATAATTAGATCTATTAAAAAGTGAAATTTTACTTGGTAATAACTGCGGTTTTTAAAACTAAAGATGATTCTTATTTACAAGCTATTAAACATGGTTTTACTACAAACAACATAACGTTTTATTAAAAGAAGATCAAAGCTTAGTCAACTGTCCATGTGAAACACCAGATCCAGCCATAACGTCTGGGCTGAGTTTGGGGTGTTACATTTAGTGGTATCAGAGCTCGGTTGTAGCAACTCGGCTGTGGAATAGGTTCAAACATTTTTTTAAATCTAAGTCTAACTTGTTTTGAAATCGATTTTGAAAAACTCTCTTAAGAAAAGTCTTTTAAAATCGATCTTGTTTCCAAAAAAATATATTTTTTTCTTTATTTTTTCAAAAGATTAAGAGTTCTTGAGAAATTTTTAACAAAGTTCATTTAAAATAACTAGTACCGACGAAACTTGGATTTTCTGAATTTGATTTCTAAAGAGTGGCACACCGAGTCTCCGGCACCAAGTCTGTAGTATCTTCTGCCTTATTGTACTTAACTGTGATATTGCAAAACTGAAACATTATTGTAGATAATACTATGACCCTACTGAAACTCTGTAGTTAGGGTGACACTAAGACTATAGAAGACTGAGATAGTAGGAAAAACTGAAAACTCTAGAAGACTGAAATTGTAGCTAGGCTATGATTCTGGGAAAACAAAACTCTGAAATACTATCTCTGCATAAAACATCTGTAATAAATACTGAAATATTAAACTAATTCATAAAATTTGTAAATCAAATAATATGATATGAGTACGAAGGCAGCACATGGAAGAGGTCGTGGACGTGGCCGACGAAGTACTCAGGTTGGATCTTCGTCTTCGAGACATATGCTAGCTGAGGAGGCATGAGCGCCACTAGCAACTAAGACGGGGTCTGATGATCGGGCTGCTGGGGATGACGCTTTATCCCAGGCGATGCACCGTGTCCTGAAAAGAGTTAATGAAGCAAGTACTGGAACGGTGAATCGGGGATCAATGTCTGAACGACTTCAAGCTAATGGAGCAGAGATTTTCAGGGGCGTATCTGGTGTAGCCCTGAATGTGGTTGAGTATTGGTTGGAGGCCACGGAATAGATAATGGACGACTTGGATTGCTCAGTGGAGTTAAAGCAGGAAGGAGCAGTATATTTGCTACGTGACGAGGCCTACCAGTGGTGGATCACTATGAGAGATGGTACACCAACTGAGCGAGTGACTTAGGAGTTGTTTAAGATGGCCTTCAAAGGGAAGTACATCGGGGCGAGCTATGTGGACACCTAAAGGAAAGAATTTCGAAATCTAACTTAGGGTAGTAAGACTGTAGTGGAATATAAAGTTGAGTTTTTAAGGTTAAGCCGGTATGCTGGTGGTATAGTCGCTACAGAGTATGAACGCAGCGTGCGATTCGAGGATGGCCTCAGAGATGAGCTAAGCGTGCAGATTGCTCCGCGGAGGGAGCGTGATTTTGCTGCTCTGGTGGAGAAAGCCAAGATTGTTAAGGATGTGAAGCGCTCGGAGTGTCAGAACTGCGAAAAAGAGTGAAACTGATTCAGGATGGATTCAGGGTCGTCAGCTGCTCCTAGTAGGACTGTTAAAAGAGCTAGAGTGGACGAGCCGGTTCAAGCAGTTTCGATGAATATGTTAGACTGAAAACTTGTAGGGATTGTGGAAAGGTACATCTTGGCGAATGTTGGAAACGTTCGGGAGCATGTTTCTAGTGTGGGTCCAAAGATCACCGAGTTAAAGATTGCCCACAGAAGCTGGCGTAGATGCAAGCTACTGAGCCGAGGGTTGTTTAGCCAGTGAGAGGTGGTCAACAACCGTCGAGGACGTGGTCAGGCTAGGGGCGGCAATGGAAATGGAAGTGGACGTAGAGCACCGGGTAGGGGCGCTGAAAATGCTGACCATGATAGTCGATGTTGGTTTATGCTGCTCGTTGTCGAGAGGAGGGTGACGCACCTGACGTGATAACCGATACATTTTTAATTATAGCAGGCCATACACTGCTCTGATTGATATTGGATCTACCCATTCGTTTGTTGCTTGTGATGTGTTTGAGACGTTGGGTGTGTAATCTGAGAAACCTGCGAGTGGGGTATCTGTGATAAGTCCACTGGGCCACTCGGTTAGGGTAGACAAACTTTTTAGAGATGTACCCTTAGAGACACAGGGTAGAATTTTCTCTGCGGACTTGATCGAGTTGCCATTTGGAGAGTTTAATCTCCTCTTGTGTATAGATTGGCTTGCAAAGCATCGAACGATGTTGGATTATGCTAATAAGTAGATAGTGTTAAAGTCTACGGAGGATGAGGAGGTAACAGTTATAGGGAAGCGAAGAGATTACTTGTGCAATGTTATCTCGGCTTTAAGAGTTGAAAAGCTGATTTGCAAAGGTTACGAGGCATTTTTGGCGTATGTGAGTCAGTTAGATTCTAAGGGTTTGACCGTAGGAGAAGTTAAAACCATCAATGAGTTCTAGGATGTTTTTTTGGATGAGCTTCCAAGGTTACCTCTGAACCGTGAAGTCGAATTTGGTAGAGTTGAAAGTGCAAATTCAAGAGCTTCTGGATCGATGTTTTATTAGACCAAGTATGTCTCCATGGGGAGCACCGGTTTTGTTCTTTAAGAAGAAGGATGGGACGATGCACATGTGTATTGATTATCGTCAGTTGAACAAACTGGCTATTAAGAACAAGTACCCTCTGCCAAGGATCGACGACCTATTTGACCAACTAAGAGGAGCTTCGGTGTTTTCCAAGATCAATCTTCGATCTGGTTATCATCAACTAAGGGACAAAGAGGAGGATATTCATAAGACAGGGTTCAGGACTCGGTATGGTCATTACGAGTTCCTGGTAATGCCGTTCGTGTTGACAAATGCAGTAGCAGCCTTCATGGATCTTATCAATCAGGTATTACAACCCTATTTAGACCAGTTTGTGGTCGTCTTTCTAGACGATATTCTGGTGTATTCGAAAACTGAGGAGAATCATGATGAGCATCTCTGAATTGTTCTACAAGTGTTGAGGGAGAAGTAGCTGTACGCAAAATTCAGCAAGTGCGAATTTTGGTTGCGAGAAGTGACATTCTTAGGTTACGTTGTTTCTACTGAGGGGATTAGGGTGGATCCTTGAAAAATCAAGGTGGTTTTGGAATCGAAGCCATCGAGATCTATGTCAGAAATTTGAAATTTTCTGGGTTTAGTAGGGTACTATAAGAGATTTGTGGAAGGATTTCCCTTGATTGCGGCACCATTGATGAAAATTTTGAGAAAACGGGTACCATTTATTGGGTTGAGAAACAACAAGAGAGTTTTGAGAAGTTGAAGAAAGTTTTTACTAAGGCACCAGTGTTAATTCAGCCGGAGTTTGGAAAGGATTTTACTGTGTATAGTGATGCATCGCACGTTGGATTAGGCTGTGCGCTGATGCAAGAGGGTAAAATGGTTACTTATGCATCGCGACAGCTTAAGCCTCAAGAAGCGAATTATCCTACGTATGACCTGGAATTGGCGGCGGTAATCTTTGTGCTAAAAATCTAGAGGCACTATTTGTATGAAGAAAAGTGTATCATATACACGGATCATAAGAGCCTTAAGTATCTATTGACTCAGAAGGAGTTGAACCTTAGGCAAAGAAGATGGATAGAGTCGCATAAGGACTATGATTGTTCTATTGAGTATCACCCAGGCAAAGCTAATGTTGTAGCTGATTCACTTAGTCGAAGAGCTGTAACTGAGCTGAGAGCGATGTTTGCTCATCTTAGTTTGTATGATGATGGTAGCTTATTAGCTGAATTGCAAGTAAGACCGACTTGGATGGAGCAATTAAGGAGAAGCAATTACTGGATGAATCTTTGGTTCCTCAGTTTCGACTGGTTGAAAAGGGTGGAACTTTTGATTTTGGTTTGAATAATGAAGGGATTTTGTGTTTCCGTGGGAGAGTTTGTGTCCCAAAAGATTCTAGTTTAAGGTAGCCTATACTGCAAGTGGCTCATGGTGGTCTCTGTGCCATACATCCTGGGAGGAATAGCTTTTATCAAGATTTACGGGAGTTGTATTGGTGGCCTAAACTTAAATGAGACGTAATGGAGGTTGTGGGTAAGTGTCTGACATGCCAGCAGGTGAAACCTGAGCATCAACTACCTTCTGGACTTCTGCAACCGGTGAAGATTCCACTATGGAAGTGGGAAAGGGTAACCATGGACTTTGTGAGTGGGCTACCCTTGACGCCTACCAAGAAAGACTCGGTTTGGGTGATTGTGGATAGGCTGACTAAATATACTTATTTTGTACCCATTCAAACTGACTATTCACTACAAAAATTGACAAAGTTGTATGGAGCTGAGCTAGTGCAACTTTATATAGTGCCAGTTTTGATTATTTCTGATCGGGACCCTAAGTTTACATCTCGATTTTGGCTGAAGATGCATGAGGCGTTGGCTACAGGGCTAGACTTCAACACTGCGCTTCACCCCCAAACGACTAGACAGTCAGAAAGGGTGATTTAAGTTCTAGAAGATATGTTGAGAGGGTGTATTATCAATTTCCGAGGTAGATGGGAAGATTACTTGCCGTTAGCAGAGTTTGCATACAACAATAGTTACCAGGCGAGTATTCGTATGGCACCATATGAGGCGCTGTATGGTCGAAGGTGTCATACGCCTACTTGTTTGACAGAATTGTCAGGTTCTTGGGCCAGAGTTAGTAGCAGATACAGAAGAAAAGGTCAAGCTGATCAGGGATTTGTTAAAGGAGGCATCTGATAGGCAGAAATCTTATACTGACTTGAAATGTAAGGAAATTGAGTACTCAGTGGGGGATTTTGTTTTCTTGAAGGTCTCACATTGGAAGAAAATTTTAAGGTTCGAAAAGAAAGACAAAGTGAGTCCGCGGTTTATTGGGCCTTATCAAGTTCTTAAACGGGTGGGTCTGGTAGCATATCAGCTAGAACTACCTCCGTTGTTGGACCGAATTCATGACGTCTTTCATGTCTCCATGTTAAGGCGATATCTGTCTAATCCATCCCACATTATACCAGTTGAGGAAATTGAAGTAAGATTTGATCTGACATTCGAGGAAGAGCTTGTGCAGATTCTAGACCGTGAAGTCTAGATGTTAATAAAGAAATCAGTCCATTTGGCAAAAGTTCTTTGGCATAATCATGACAGAGAAGAAGCTACATGGGAGCTAGAGGAAGTGATACGTCAACAATACCCTCACCTGTTTGGACCAGGTAAAATTTTCAGGTCAAAATTTCTTTAAGGGGGTAGAGTTGTAAGGCCCAAAATTTTTAGGGTTTTTGAATTTTTACGACAATTTAGTTTGCATGGCTTGATGTGTTGTATTATTGCATTGGGTGTGATTAGTGAACCTTTAGATGGCCTAGGTTTAAGTCTAAAGCCTGGCAGAATTTTAAATTTTAGCCTTAGGTGAGAATGGACTTTGGCTAAGTGGGCTTTTAAATTAATGTTTGGGTTTAATGGCACAAGTAAGCTTGTGGTAAAGTTGCAAGGTGGCACCACTTAAAGCTTAGGGAGGTGGCGTGCGGAAGCTTGTGAGGAAGCTAAGGATCGAATCCCTTGATGAGCAAGGTATTTATTTTATTTTACTGTATGTGCATAGTTAGATGTGGAATCCAAGTTGAACTCTGAGATAAAGTGTTTGAAGTGGTCATGGGATTGGATTAAGGAGTGATAAGGGGAGATTATCATAGAGAGAATTTAGGAGTTTAAGTGTGAGGCTAGTGTTGGCCGAATGAGGGACTGTAGAAGGTGCAAATTCGGCTAGGGACCTTAGGTAGTTACGTTTTTGGCATTTGGGCATGTGGGTGCCAATTTCCTCCTTAGGCTATTCGGGTTTTGTTTATTGGTGTTTCGGTGGTAACCAATTGGGTATTTCGAGTGTGCAGATTCTTTTCCCAACCCCTCATATTATGGTTTCTTTGTTTTACTTTCTACTTTTCGGTTTATCAAAGCATTGTCGAATCTTGACCTCTCATTCTCTCTTCTTCTTTGTTATTGCCGAATTTGGTTAGTAGTTAGTCGAAGCCAACCTTTCTCATCTCCCTTCATTTGAACCCTTGATTCGACATTCTCTACTCTAGTCGACTATCAAAACACTGTTCTTCATTTTCTTTTTGCATTTTCATTTTGATTCAATCTTCTTACACATCTCTTGGCCGATTTCTTCAAAAGTCGACATCCCGAAACATTTAGTCTTCTCCTAGTCCACTTCTTCTTTGGTCAAACTCTCCTCATCTCTAATCTAAAAAGCCAAAACTTTCAAGCCTCACATCTCTCTGTTGACCATCTTCTCTCTTTTCATAGCTTCTTCTCTTATTCTTTCACTTTTTCTTTCAAAACTGAAACCTGAAACTCTCTTTAATATGCTCATCTAAAAGAAACCGAATCCCATCCTATTTTCTTTGTTATTCTTCCAATTCTTTTCTGCCATTCATCTTCTTTCCTTGTGTTTGGAGTAGGTCAAGCGTAGATCTGAGCATAGAGTAGTGGTAACATCTTTTGGTGGTATCATTTCAGTCGGGAGAATTTTGGGTAAGTGATCTCCTTCCTTATTCTTTTCTATCAAGTGGGTGTTAAAAGTCGAAACGCACTAACCTTCTTGGACAATCAGATTTGATCCTGTCACTAGAGACCAACTAACATTTTAACCCTTCTTGGTGGTCTATGTGTTGGTCGTGATGGAAGATGATCTTAGGGAAGCGGTTGGTGTCAAGGATTATCATAGCGATCTAGATCTATTTGTTAGATCTCGGCCAAGGTAAGTGGTTATTAGAGTATTTTAGTTATGGCCGAATATTTCTGAGGTAGTTGATGATAGGTTCAATTGGATGATGGATTAACATAGTGATTAAACGGTTGTAGGTTAATCATTCGTGGGATCTCGACGTAGTTCGTAAACAGGTGTGTAACGACACCCTCTAGTTGCTTAGATCGATAAAAGCTGAAAAGCCAAAATACTGAAATGCCAACATTTCATGGACTTTCAAGCGTCTGAATGCTCGTTGGTCGACCCAAAATCATGAATTTGGATTAATGGACAGCAAGGGCTGCAGTGTGCATTTTCATGCACTTGGGCTGTTTTGGGCCTCGATGGGCCGAATAGGGCCCAAAGGGCTTACGAGCCCATATGGGTAAAAGTATATAGTAAGTGATTTATGGTAAACTGGAGATTAAATCTGCGATAATATGTGTAAAAATTTGACTGAGCAGGCCAGAGTAGCATGTGGGCTCCTTAGGGCCCATTAGGGGTTTTGGGCCCGATGTTACTATATGAATGAATGGGCTATTTGAGTCACTCGGAGCGACGTTAGACCTGTTAGAAGGTCATATTAAGCATGAAACTTAGAGACATAGCTAAATTACCAAAATACCCTTGAAGGGTAAAAATTACCATTTTACCCCTAGATGCTAAATGATTGTTTTACCACTAGAAATAGCTAACTGATTTGCATGTTACTGTATATGATATTCTGTATGCCATGTCATGTTGTACTCTAATTTGCATGGGGTTGGGTTCTGGATACGGAGGAAGTGCTAAAAGTGGCATTGCCACGTAATCTACTTAGAGTCTTTGCCTGTATTTCTGTTCTGGTGGTTCTGCCGCGATTTCTGTAATATTAGCTCTGCTGAGACTGTGGTGTGTAGGGCTGGGTGGGTTGAGTTATTCCCCACATAGTGTGTAAGGCTGAACTGGGCTTGGGCTTTGCATACATGCATATATATGTACTCTAATCTGTTTCTGTAATGGGCCCAAGGACCACTCTATTTTTGAAAAGGGCCAAGGCCCAGTTTAGTCTGTATCTGGTTAGGGCTTCAGCCCATACTGAGCTTTGACTGATCTTTGACACTGGTTGGGTTTTCCACACTGAGTTTTCACAAACTCACCCTCTCATTTCCATCCATGCAGGTAACCCCCAACCATAGAGGACTTGGAGCTGCAAGGGATTCGGGGTGGCCATATGATTCATACTTCCAGTTTATAGTTTTTCTTAATTTTACTTTATTTATATTTTATTTTTAAATTTTGATTTTAAGTTGTAATAAGGCCGCTCGAGTATTTATAGTCAATGTGGGGTTTTTTTCAAACTTAATCAAATGTTTTCAAAACACGCAATACGTGTCGATTGGATACCTTAACATCAATAACACAATAATGAGATCTATTAAAAAGTAAAATTTTACTTGGTAATAGCTACAAATTTTAAAACTGAAGATGATTCCTATTTATAAGCTATTAACACGGTTTTACTACAAACAACATAACATTTTATTAAAAGAAGATCAAAGCTAGTTAATTGTCCATGTGACACACTAGATCTGGCCATAATGTCTGCGCCGAGTTTGGGGTGTTAAAAATTGTATGAAATAGTGATTAATTTGTCCTTTAGGACTAAATTGAAAAAGTTGTAAAATTGAGTTTCTAGAAGTTTTAAGGATGAATTAGCATGAGAAAATTTATTAGGAGTCTTTTTTTAGCAAATATACCAATTTTTAGCATGATGGACAAAAATGCCCATGGAAGGGGAAAAATATCAAAGAAAGGCCATAAGGGCATTTTGGTCATTTGGTTAATTAAAGCAGTAAAAAGGGAAAAAGAAAGCAAAAATCTTGTCCATCTTCTCCAATGGGTGCCGAAAATTTCAAGCTCCGTAGCTATGGTTTTATTTCAACTTTTCAAGCTTCAAGTAAGTGCAATTTGGTCCCCTTTTTAATTCTCTTCGTATTTTTGAAATCCTTGTGACATGATTAATCTATTTCTACCATTAATTTGATCTAGAGTTCATATTAAAAAATATACCTATGCATGACATGCAAGTAAATTGATACCTAGTTGTAGAAAATGGAAGTTTAAGGTGTAGTAAACATCATTCTCTAAGTGATTTTCATGAAAAACCCTAATAGGGACTAAATTGAAAAGGTGATAAAATGTGTACTAAAAGTGACAATTGATGAAAAATAGGGGCCAATATGAGAATATAAAAGGTTCGGCTAGGCTTGGGTAGTCAAGAAATTAAGTGCATTTCATTATATGAGCCTAGGGACTATTTTGAAAATATGTAAAAGTTTAGGGGCAAAATATAAATCTTGCCAAAGTGTAAATTATGGGTTGTTTAGCCAATGTGATTATTAAACGAGCTTAATTTGTCATTTTAGAACAAGAAACACGAAGTCTGGATCAAAATAGGGGAAAAAGCAAGATAGTAGAGTAGATGGAACATTTGCCCCCGTTTTGGACCCGAGGTAAGTTGTATGTGATAAATTAGCTTTATGTTTTATGAAAATTTTATTGTGATGATCTTCTATGAATTCATAAAATTCAATGAGATTTGTTGCTAAGACAATGTATGAAGTATGCATAATTCCATGAAACCTATTGATATTAACTTTTACCTAAAATGATGAAAGCATGGAAAAGAAATTACATGCAACTGTTAAGGAATTCAAAGGATACCGTAATCATGTCATGAGCATTTGTAAGTCCCGTGTAAGACCATGTTTGGGACATGGCATCGGTACTAAACTGAGATCTCATGTAAGACCATGTCTGGGACATGGCATTGGCTCGAGATGAGATCCCATGTAAGACCATGTCTGGGATATGGCTTTGGCATCGACAGCAGGTCCCTTGTAAGACCATGTCTGGGATATGGCTTTGGCATCGAGATGAGATGAGGATCCCCTATAAGACCATGTTTGGGACATGGCATGAGAATTCAAGATGAGATCCCATGTAAGACCATGTCTAAGACATGGCATTGGCATCAGAGTACGATCTCGTGTAAGACCATGTCTTAGACATGGCATCGACCTCGACATGAGATCCCGTGTAAGACCATATTTGGGTTATGGCTTCGACAGCAATATATGATCCCATGTAAGACCATGTTTGGGACATGTCATTGGCATCATTTCATGAGATTGACTTACGGGTATCCTTCGGTATTCTAATAGAATATTAAAGGAGAAAGTATCCAAGTTGATAAATTTCATGAGAAAGACTAAAGTCTCGTGATGAGTGTTACAGGTGCTTTCGGGTAAGTTACGAGAAAATGAGTATGTAAGTCATGAGAACAAGTAAGTCACAAGAATGAGTAAGTCATGAATTTGAATAAGTTAAGAGATTCAACAAATTATGAGAATGAGTAAAAGAGAAATAACATTCTATGCCACTTTATTTGAAGGATATTTTAAAACTTATGCTGCTATTTTATACATGCAACTTACTAAGCATTATATGGTTACCCCTCTATTTTTCCTTCTCCTTTATACGTTTGTCGAATTAGCTCGAGGATCGATTAAAGTCAAAGCTCGAATTCATAGTATCAAGTCGTCCATTTTGGGTATAGTAAAGTTAGTTATTTTGAGTATGGCATGTATAAGAAAACTGTCATTTTGAGATAGGTCATTTTGAGTAGCCATATGTGTGTTTGCTAAAGTTGATATACACTTCTTTTGTAAATGGAAAATGAGTTTGGCCAATACTAGTTAAGCATGACTAACTAGTTAAGCATGACTAATTATAATAAAACAAATCATAAAATATGGCCATTTTTATGTTTTAATAGCCAAAAATCAAAGGAAATAAAAAGAAAGAAAGAGTCCTAGGGTTTGGCCTTTGATTTACTTGATTAAGGTATGCATTTGTTTTGGTTTTTGATGATTTTTATGTTTTTGTGATCATTGCTTCGTATTCTACAAAGCCCATGCTTAAATCTATTTTGATGAAGATTATTGAATGTGCCATTGTTGATAAATTGAGCTTTGTGATGTTAATTGATGAGTTACGGAAGCTTGATGTGAGATTAATATGTTTTGCCTTGAAATTTTGATGAATTTGAATAATTTTGGTTTAAATTGTGAAAATATTTTTTGGAGGACTAATTTGCGAAATAAAGGTGATATAAGGGCTTAGATGAAAGCCTTAAAATTTTGGCTAAGCTTGTATAAAAGGAAATTTGTGAATTTTGTGATTTTATGAAATAGGGACTAAATTGTCAAAATGTGCAAATGTGAGGGTTAATTTGTAAAATGCTCAAATTATGTGTTTTTGGATTGAATTGAATGATTTGGTGAATAAAAGAGTTAAATTTGAATTTATATATATCAAGAAACAAAGAAAACAAAATTGAATCGGGGAAAGTCGAAAGTCGTTGAATACCAGATCGTTATCGTCCAAATCCGTACGAGGTAAGTCAATATACAAATAAATGTGTTAAATTGAATTATATTTGCTATTATGTTGATTGAATGGTGTTAAATGGTTATGAGAGCCGAATATGTGAAATCCGAAATAAGTTTCGAGCATGTGAACAAGTCCGAAAAGCCCTGTCCGAACTTTAGGAATAGTTAGGATACATATGTCATGACATAGGATCCGATATATGTTTGCATGTAAGACCACGTCTGGGACATTGGCATCTATCTGAGATTTACATGTAAGACCATGTCTGGGACATCGGCATCATATTTGACTTAGTGTAAGACCCTGTCTAGAATAGTGGCATTGATATCTGATTACATGTAAGATCACATCTGGGACGTTGGCATTGTACGATCTTTTATGAGTTTTTTGCGTATCCTTATTGATTTTGAATGGTTCAACGGGCATTATAAGAAAATGAATGAGTGTACAAATATGCTTCTGATTTCGGTATGTATGAAACACGTTTTGTGTTGGAGATTGAAAGATAACATATGTTCAATGGTGAGCTTATGATATATATATAATGGTACGAGAATAAATGTGGTACATGATCAAATGATATTTATGAATAACTGAATTATATGAGAAATGTGAACCTCTAATTGAATTTTTCCATGAATCACTTGACTAAATTAAGCTATGATTGTATTCTTAAACAATTTATTTGTTTATGGCTTACTAAGCTCTTAGTAGCTTACTTTGTTTATGTTTGCTGTGTTTTATAGATATCGAAGCTACCGAAAGCTCAGGGATCATCGAGAATCATCACCAGACTACCCATCTTGATTTTGGTATCTTTTGAAAATGAAAAATGTTGAATTATGGCATGTATAAGCTAGATGAGGTTGAACATGTGTTGTGATGTTTATAAGTTATGCCATGTGATATGGATAACAAATAGTTATGTTTATGCTTACTTTTGACATAGTGGTGTATTTTGGTATGTTTGTTGTGGCTTACTTGGTTTAATAAGAAATGGTCTTTTTGGTATGAAAGTGTTGAAAAAATGGTAAGTTTAGCCATGGGATAGATGTGGTACTTTATGACTTATGTTACATGAGTTTATAATGTGAAATTGGTTAAGATTTGGTATGATTTTGTTTTAAAATTTAATGTGACTTGAGATAAGAAATATTTGGTATAAATGATGAATGGTTTGAGTATGTTTTGGCTGAAAATTGTTGGTATTAATGTATTGTTTTTGGCTTGTAGAGATGACCCATAAATGGGTGGCAAATTGGCTTTTTAAATAGCTTATTTTGGTCCACAAGGACAGAGACACGGGTGTGTGTCTCAGCCGTGTGTGACACATGATTATAGTAGATGGCCGTGTGTCCCATGGGGTACCCTTTGAGTTAAGTCAGTATACCCTACAGGAATAGCATGGCCAAGGCACACAGGCGTGCCTAGGGGTCGTGGGTGACACACGGGCTAATCACATCGGCATGTAGCTGGCCATGTGCACAGGTCAGTAGCTCCTTCAATTTTTAGACGGTCGCGCACACGGACGTGTCTTGTGGCCATGTGAACAAGTTAGTATATATGCCCTGTTTTGCCATGGCCTGGACACATGGGCGTGTTTGGTGGCCGTGTGAGGCACACGGCCTGGTCACACGGGCGTGTGACCTCAACAGCTTTGAAAAATTTTTAAGTTTCAGAAAACTTTCTAAGTGTTCGGTTTTGTCCCAACCTTCTTCTAATGCATGTTTTAGGTCTCGAAGACCTTTATAAGGGACTTAATGATAATATTTGATAATGATCTGATGTTGATGATAGAGAATTATTTGTAAAAGTTTTGATTTGTCTGGTAATGCCTTTAGCCTTGGTCCGGCGTTGGATACAAGTTAGGGTGTTTCACCTAGCACATGCACGAGTCAAGCTATCATGCCATACTTAGGTACATATGTGAAATGATAGTGTGACGACTCCTGACAATCTTAATATGTTTCATTATAGTAAATGAATCTTGAACGAGCTGCAGTAGACGATGTAGAAAGTAACACACCAGCTCCCGCTAAAGGGATGATGCAAGTTGGAACCAAGAATAGGCCAGCTATTGTAAGTTAGGGAGGAGAGGCTTGGGTGGCCTTCTTCCAAATGATGAAGGAGTGGTTCACTGAGTTCATCCGAACAAACCTGGCCACTAAACACCAAGCTCCACCCCATCAATTTCCTCAATCTACCGCAGCAGCTACTCAGACAGTAGAGGTAGTAAGGCGAGAAAAACCTCCAGTTGATAGAATTCGGAAGCAAGGGCAGAAGAGTTCCTGTCTACTAAGGACAATGACCCAGAAAGAGCCGAGTTTTGGTTAGAAAATACCATCAGGGTATTCGATGAGTTATTGTGCACCCCTGAAGAGTGCATGAAGTGTGTTGTACTCTCTTATGAGATTCCGCCTAACAGTGGTGGAATACCCTTGTGTCAGTGGTACCAAGGGAGAAGGTTAATTGGGAGTTCTTCCTGGAGGAATTCTGTAAGAAGCATATCAATCCTCGGTTTATTAATCAGAAGCGTAAGGAATTTCTAGAGTTGAAATAAGGTCGGATGACCGTAATAGAGTATGAGCGTGAGTTTGTGAGACTCAGTAAATACGCTCGAGAATGTGTGTCCTCCGAGGCCATCATGTGTAAGAGGGTTGAGGATGGATTAAATGAGGACATTAAAATGTTCGTCAATATCCTTGAGCTAAAAGAGTTTGTGGTACTCGTGGATAGGGCTTGCAAAACCGAAGAATTGGCCAAAGAGAAGAGGAAAGTTGAGATGGAGTCTCGTGACTCAATAAAAAGACAGTTGGGCAAATCATTCCAATCCTTCTCTAAGAAATCAAAAGAATTTACTACACGATCTGCGACTTTAGTGGGTTCTCGAGTAAGAACAAAGGTAAACAGTGCCTTTGTTTTGGATAAAAATAAAATTGAAACCAAGCACATTAGGGCACGATTTCCTGAATTTTCAAACATCAAACATTGCCTTTGTTTTGGAAAATTTTCAAATAAACAATTGTAAAGCCGGCTCAAGATGCATTAGTTTAACTTAAAATAAAATGGAATATTTAGTTTTGGATCAATAAGTTGAAAATCACAATGCAACACTCGTGAGTGAAAGGCGAGATTATAAACATGGAACAATATACATGGATAAAGTATCCTACTAATGAGTGAAAATAGTATAGACGTACAAATAAAAGGAACAACTTAAATAACATACAATAGCAATGAGCTCACATCCAAACATTAATAATCAAAATAATGAAAACTAAAAATATAGCTAATTAAAGAAACAAATCAGAATAAACCTATAGCAAGCTTTCAATCATAGATAAAGAAAAATTACGAAAGTAACACAAAAGACTAATAGACAATATGAAATGATAATATATGAATCAATATGAAAACCAAAAAACCCCACATAATATACAAAATAATATGGAAACTAGGAACCAATAAATCAGTTTAAAAACTATATGAAAAATTTGCAAATGGATAACTCATGCTAAAATTTGAAATAATTTACATACATAAAAAATAAAAAAACACCAATAATATATAAATGAGTATTAAAATAAGTATTATGAAAGAAGAAATTTGGAGTAAATAATGTACAAAATATTTTAAAAACAATACATGTTTATTTAGAGTTGATAATACACATAGAAAAAAATCACAAACAATATATAATAGGATAATAGTACATGAATGAAATTTTAAAAAAATATATAATAAAATATATTTTTAAAGCATAAACTATGCACAATAGATTTGAAAGGAAATATATATATTTAAAAGAGATTATGTATATAAAATAACATAGGATTAATAATGTATGTAGAATAAAACTGACTTTATCATAAACTGTATATAAATATATATGATAATATATACGGGTAATATAAATTAAATATTATACAAAATTTTAAAACAATATGGTATAAAAGAGAGCCTTAAAATAATGATTTCATAAAAAAAAAAAACAAAGTAAAATTATCAAAGTAATTCAAAATGCATATAAAAATTTTTTAAGCCGCCCATTTTTGAGTTTTCAATTCAAAACCACTTTGGTCACAATGCACCTTTTGCGGGTTTTCGCCTTGGCCTCTCCATTTTTTTTGAAAGTCTCAAAGCACCCTTTGTGGGTTTTCACCTTGGCTTTTCCCGTTTTCAAGTAAAATACTTCTTGACAGAATCTGAATTCACGGGATTGGGCAAGTTTTTACCATCCATCTCGGCTAGAATCAATGCTCCTCCAGAAAAGGCTTTCCTTACCACATAAGGTCCTTTTCAGTTTTGTAACATCTCGAAATAGAGCCTAAACAAAATAGTGGTTTTGTGAGCACAAATTCGAGATAGAAATAATTATTTTATAATTATTTTGATGTTTATGATATGATTTCATGATGGTGTGAAGATTTCGTGAAGAAATTCTATGCATAAAATGCTTAATTTGAAATTAGGGACTAAATTGAATAAGTTGCAAAACTTGCATTCTAGAAGCTTTTAGTATGAAATTGCTTTGGAATATTAATTAGGAGGTCTTAAATAGGAATTTGACCAATTTCTAAAATTTTGGACAAAAATGGGCTTGTACATGAAAAATTTTCAAAGAAAGGCATGAAGGGTATTTTAGTCATTTGGTAATTAAAAGATTAAAAAAAGGGAAAAAGATGGCAAAATATGTCCATCTTCTTCATTAGCACGAAATTTCAAGGGTTCTCCATAGCTAGGGTTTGTTTCAAGCTTCCAAGCTCCATAGTAAGTGATTCCAAGCCCCGTTTTTAATGTTCTTTACGTTTTTGGAATCCCGGTAGCTCGATAAAGCTTATGCTAGCTATAATTTAAGCTAGGGTTCATATTTGGAAAAATACCGATAGGTGAAAAGTGTTTATTTTGATGTTTTATGATAGAATATGATGTTTTAAATTATGCTAGACAACTTGGGCTACTCGGTTTTAGGTAAAAAACGAGTAAAAGGGCTTAATCGGTAAAAATACCTATTGTTCATAAGTACATGTTATAGTAGGAATTTAAGGTTTTTGTTGGTAAATAAATGATTAGCATGTCTTAAAACATAAGAATTTGTGATAAAGTTTGATTTCCGAGCCTTGGGGTAAAAGTGTAAATATGCAAAAGTTTAGGGGGAAAAATGTAATTTTGCCAAAGTTGGAGTTAGGGACTGTTTTGATAAATGTGAGTATTAAATAAGCTAAATTTGCTATTATAGATCAAGAAGAACGACATTTGGGAGTAGATCGGGGAAAAGAGAAAGTAAAGGACTAAATTGTTAAGTTTAGTCATATTTTGTATTGAGGTAAGTTTACGGTAAATAAATGCAATATTTCATTATTTTACATTAATGTTGTTGATTTCAAGCATTTATACATTTATTTTATGAAAATATTCAAATTCGAATCATAGACGAGATGACAAAGAAAGAGTATCGAAAGGTCCTGTTGAACTTTAGAAATATAGGGATACAAATGTCATGACATTTGAGGTTGACATGACAGGACAGGAATGAGCCATGTAAGCCCATATCAGATATATGGCTTTGGAGACAGGAATAATCCATGTAAGTCCATATCAAATATATGGCTTTGGAAAGACAGGAACATTTCATGTAAGTCCATATCAAGGACATGGCATTGGTAGATTATTATCAGACAGGAAAGCCCGAATATCTCTAGTATTTCGAGCGGTTCAACGGGCTATTGTACAAGTTAAATTATGGAACATTTATCAGCAAGGGAAGGGTAAGTTATATTCATGAGTACTGAAAATATCAGGTAAGAAAGAAGACAAGTGAATAAGGAAGAAGGTAGGAAATGAGGTGTAAAGAAAGCTTATGATGCTAGGTGATATATTGAATAATTATCATTTATGATGAATGTTGTAATTTATTTGCTTGTAAACTTACTAAGCCTAGTGCTTACTCTCTTTATTTTCCTTCTTTTTATAGTTATTGCCAAGCTCACTCGGGAATCGAAAGGAACGTCGGAGATCCGGTCACACTATCGAAGGAATCATTTTGGTACAGTTAGATGTCTCATTTCGTGTATGGCATGTATAGGGACTTGGCTTCTTTTGATATGATAAGTACAATGAATGATGTATAAATACTTGTTAGTGAATAGCTAATGGAATGGCTAATTATATACATGTTTAATAGTATGTATGCTTGAATGGTAACTATTGCAAGGAAACTATGAAAAAGGTGAAAGTAATTTAAAAATAGATTCAAACAACAGCAATGATGTGAGTTTTAAAAATCACTAAAAATAGTAGAAATGGAATTAAAAGGTGAATGAGGCATGAAATTAAAGATTAATGAGTCTATTTTCATGTAGAAGAAACAGAGTAAGCAAAATAGTAGTATATTATGAGTTATTTGCACTTGAGTGAGACTACTCTAGACTGACTCTGTGATCCCCTATTTTGAATTTAGAAATTCATCATAAATTGTACAAAAATAATTAGGTGTTATAAATTATATGACTAGATTTCTTATTGATTCTAGTTTTTAATGAAACAAACGGCATGCCTATTTGAGTTTTGTACAGAGATAAACTTTATTTGTAGTGAACAGAGGTCAGAGTAGTCAGACTGCGCAACAAGGGAGACTTTAACTAAAAAACTGTACTAATTGGCTAGACCAAAAATTCTAGAAACAAATTTATAAATAGATACATGATTCTAGATTCAGGGAAAATTTACAGATCTTGATTTTGGGTTTCGTAACTTGAGATATGATTTTTTTTGTAACGGTGATACAGTTGGACAGTTTTATAAGGAATAGAGTAATAATTTATTTTGGCTCGTTTAGGTAACCGGTAATATTTTATTGATCCCAGTTTGGTCCCGAACTATTTCAATACCATGATTTAGGGTTTTGATGACCCCTTTTTAGGGACATATTGAACGAATGAAAATAAATAAATTTTAAAAAGTAATTTTTTATGCCTGTTTGAGTAAGTAAAGTCCGGTAGCGCCTTGTGCTCGACTCCGGCGACGGTCTCGGGTAAGGGGTGTTACAAGTTTGGCATCCATTTCCCTCTGAAATCCTTTTGTATTGGACGGATCTTTTTCAAAACCAGATCTCCTTCATGGAATTCTCTTGGGTGAACCTTTTTGTCGTAAGCTCGTATCATTCATTTTTCGTACATCTAACCATGATGGATAGCTCTTAGCCTTTTTTCCTCAACCAAATTCAACTGATCATAGCAAGACTGTAGCCATTTTGGCTCATATAACTTTAGTTCAGACAAAACTCGATGAGAGGGAATCTCAACTTCACTGGGCAAAACCACCTCCATGCCGTAAACCAAAGAGAAAGGCGTTGCCCCGGTGGTGGTTCTAACAGACATTTGATAGGCAAAGAGGGAAAATGGTAACCTCTCATGCCACTCTATATAAGTCTCTGTCATTTCCCCCACTATCTTCTTAATGTTTTCATTAGTTGCCTCGACTGCACCGTTCATTTTCGAGTGATAAGGGCACGAGTTGTGGTGTCTAATCTTGAATTGACTACAGACCTCCGCTATCGTGCTATTGTTCAAATTTAGTTTATTGCCAGATATGATCTTCTCCGACATTCCATATCAACATATGATTTCCTTTTTTAGAAATTTACTGATGCCGACTTAGTAACACTGGCATATGAAGCGGCCTCTACCCACTTGGTGAAGTAGTTGATGACCACAAAGATGAATCGATGTCCATTTGAAGCTTTTGGAGAGATCGGCCTAATGACATCCATGCCCCACATAGAGAAAGGCCATGGGGAAGTCATAACATGTAAAGGCGAAGGAGGCACGTTAATTTTGTCTCCATAGATCTGGCATTTGTGGCATCTTTTGGCGTAGTTAATACAATCCCCGTCCATAGTGGACCAGTACTAACCAAATTTCATAATTTGGTTGGTCATTGTAAAGCCGTTAGCGTGTGTCCCACAGACACCCTCATGGACTTCTTCTAGAATTTTCTTGGCCTCAACAACATCCACACATCTGAATAACTCTTGATCCTTTCTTCTTTTGTATAGGATCTCCCCATGCAAGATGTAGTCAATGGCCAGTCTTCTCAACGTCCTTTTATCATTCTCGGTCACCTGGTCTGGTACTCACAATCCCTCACATATCGCAATATATCGTGATACCAAAGGTGATCATCTTTTTCCTATTCTTCGTCAATGTTGCAGCAATGAGCCGAAGCCTCATAAATACTCATTTGGATAGGCTTCATGTCCTTTTGTTTACTTACTTTGATCATAGAAGCCAAGGTAGCCAAGGCGTCAGCTATCTGGTTTTCATCTCGCGAGAGATAGCAAAAAGTGATATCATCGAACTCCTCCATTAACTTCAGAACTATTTTTCAATAATTGATCAATTTGGGATCTCTTGTCTCCTATTCACCTTTGAGCTGATAGATTACTAGTTCAGAATCCCCATATACCTCTAGCACTTTAATCTTTCATTCTATGGCTACATGAATACCCATGATACATGCTTCGTATTTTGCCATATTATTGGTGCAATCAAAATTCAATTTACTGGTGAAGGGATAGTGATCTCCGTTTGGAGATACCAAGACTACCCCGATTCTATTACCCACAGCATTAGAGGCTCCGTCAAAATTTAGTTTCCAAGAGAGACCTTCTTGGGAAGCTTCTTCAGTGGCTGCAACGTCCGTTAGATTTTCGTTCGAGAAATCAAATTTTAAGGGTTCGTATTCTTCGAAAGCTCTACTAGCCAGAAAATCTGCTATCGCACTTCATTTTACAACTTATTGGTTCACATGCACTATGTCAAATTCGAAAAACAGAATTTGCCATCGAGCCATTCTTACATTCAGAGCTGTTGACTCCATCATATATTTTAGGGGATCCAATTTCGAAATGAGCCAAGTGGTGTGATACAACATACACTATCTTAGCCTTCGGGTTGTCCAAAGCAAAGCACAACACAACTTCTCGATTGGTGAGTACCTTGTCTCACATTCAGTAAACTTCTTACTCAGGTAGTAAATAGCTCTTTCTTTCCTTCCCAACTCATCATGCTGGCCTAGTACGCATCCCATGGAATTCTTAAATACCGCCAAGTACAGTATCAATGGCTTATCTGGGTTAGGTGGCATCAGCATCGGGGGGTTGGACAAGTGTTGTTTGACCTTGTCGAAAGTCTTTTGGCACTCTTCGTCCCATACACCTAGGTTGTGTTTCTTAAGGAGACGAAAAATAGGGTCACATTTCTTGGTTAGTTGTGAAATGAACCGGGTGATGTAATTTAATCTTCCAAGGAATCCTCGAACTTCTTTTTGAGTACACAGCGGAGGCAACTCTTGTATGGCTTTGACTTTGTCTGGGTCGATCTCGATCCCTTTCTCACTAACCACAAATCCTAGCAGCTTCCCAGACCTGGCTCCAAAGGTACATTTTGCTGGTTTGAGTTTTAGCTAAAACTTTCTCAATCTTAAGAATAATTTCCTTAGGACCCATACATGTTCCTTCTCCATTTAGGATTTATATATCATATCGTCGACATAAACTTCGATTTCCCTGTGCATCATATCATGGAACAAGGTCACCATAGCTCTTTGGTATGTTGCTCCTGCATTTTTCAGTCCAAATGGCTTTACTTTATAGCAGAAAGTTCCCCACACGGTTATGAATATGGTATTCTCCATGTCTTCAGGATGCATCTTTATTTGGTTGTATCTCGAGAAACCATCCATGAAGGAGAACAGTGAGTAACCTGCGGTGTTGTCCACCAAGGTATCAATGTGAGGCAGTGAGAAATTATCTTTCGGGCTAGCTTTATTCAAGTCTCTATAGTGTACACACATTCGTACCTTTCCATCCTTTTTAAGGATGGGGACGATGTTGGCTACCCATTTTGAGTATTTTACCACCTTTAAAAATCTTGCGTCAAATTGCTTTTTGACCTATTCTTTTATTTTTAGCAAGACATCGGGCCTCATCCTTCGAAGCTTTTGTTGAACTGGCTTACATTCTTCTTTTATGGGAATTGATGCACCACTATATCAGTATTCAACCCAAGCATGTATTGGTATGACCATGCGAAGACATCCTTGAATTCTTGGAGTAATTCAATAAGGTCTCGCTTTGTCTCTATGGTGATGCTGGCTCCAATCTTCACTTCTTTCTCTTCTCCTAAACTCTCGATTTCTACTAACTCTTCATGAGGTAGGATTTGCTTCTCATCTTGCTCTACCATCCTCAACAATTCAGGGGATAGGTTACAATCTTGATCATCTCCAAAATCCTCAGAATCCTTCATACACATATCTCACTCAAAAGGGGGCTCTGGGTCATTAGTGGCATCGCTCATGTCATTGATATCTGGGGACCTGCTATGGGATAATGGAAGATGTAAAGAATAGAAGCATCTAAGATGGCATAATCATGAATGAAGAATAAAAGAATATTTGGAAGAAAGAATAATTGTCTGTTATAATATGATTATGGATGAATTGGAAAGAATAAAAGAATATTTTCTCAAAAAGATGCATTTTTCATTGAATTAAAGATTTTTGGACATAAGCCTATTTCACAAAAGATTCGTATTACTCTTAAGCCTAGAGTAATAAGTGTTTTGGGAAATTACGTTGAAATAGTTCTAAACAGTACAGGAATCTCTTCTGCAGTCTAGTTGTTCAGAACGCTCCCAGGCTCAAAGGGGCGGATGCCCGACAAGTTCTCTCTTCCAGTCCCTTCTTCATCTGTGGTGTTGATGTCCAAATTTTCCAACGTTCCTTCTATGGCTTCCTTCTTTGGCGTCTCCCACTCAGGGTGGATGATTCCTCCAGACACAAAAGTCTTTGATATGTGGGGGAAGATCATTGGTTCCTATTTGATCTCCTCCCCATTCAACCGTGCCCTCCTTCTCTCTTGCTTCTTTTCCAGTTCTTTCTTTCTTTGTCTTGTGTCCTACTTAAACCCCAAACTGAAGTGGTCCTATTTATCCTTCATCATTGGTGCCTCAATCCTTCCTTGGCGATGTCTTTCGAGTCCTCTTCTTGGTAAGGCCTCTTTTCCAATAGTTTGCTGCAAGCCTATTCTTGCAGACCTGGATGTCTTTGGCATTGGAATCCTATTCCCTTCGGTAGCGAATGTCGCTTTTACAAATTCCAAAGATCTAAAGGAGTATTCAATTACTTCATCATTTGCCTCTAGATACGGAGCGTTACTGGTTACCACTACGATGATGTCTTCTTTAACATTTATCGTCACTAGCCGCCCTTCTATTACCAATTTCAACTTTTGGTGCAGCGATGAAGGATCGCTCCTGCTGAATGTATCCAAGGCCTCCCCAATAGGCAGTTATATGAAGGCTTAATATCCATTATTAGAAAGTCTACCTCGTACGTGTTTGGGCCAATTAGAAGAGGTATTTCAATTCTTCCCATTACCTTTCTCTTTGTACCATTGAATGCCCTCATTATATTTTGGCACGCTCTCATGTGAGAGCTGTCTACAAGCAATCTATTCAGTATGGATAATGGTAGAATGTTCAAAGCCGATCCATTTTCAATAAGCAACCCTGGTAGCATATACCCCTTGCAGCTGGTAGTGATGGGTAGAGCCTTAGTTGATCCCATGCCACCGGGCGCTATGTCGTCATCATTGAAGAAGATAAAGTTATCAGAACTTATGTTTTTTACCAAGCGGTCCAGCTTGCTGACAGAGATATCGTTAGCAACATAGGTTTCGTTTAAGACTTTCATCAGTGTGCTGTGATGAACCGCTGAGCTTAGGAGTAAGCCTAGCACCGAGATACGAGCTAGTTGTTTACGCAACTTTTCTACGACACTGTACTCGTTGTGCTTAAAAAACTTCAGAAATTCTTTTGCCTCTTCTTCATTGACTGGCTCATTACCAGGGGGCTTAGGTCTGGTCGTTCTTTCCTTCTTCTGTTCGACCACTATGGCTTTTCCTTTTGCGGGTTCGGCTTTCTCACTTGCTAAACCATAGCACCTTCCGCTACGCGTATAGGAACCCACATATTGGTCCTCTTTGGAAGCGTCGGCTAGGTTCTCCTTTTCCGGGATCGTCACATTACAGTCGTAATTCCATAGAACCCTCTTGCTGTCTTTATAGGAAAAGACTGTATGTTTTTAGAGTATGACTTTTGGTGGCATTCGTGCTCTCGCTTCATTATTTTTAGGTCTTGAAATGATGATTACTGGGTAATTGACTTTTTAGATCTGCGCCATCGATTCCCCTTCTAACGTGCATATATTTCCCTCTTTGGGGCTTTTCACCTCTTCATAGAACTCCATTTCCTTGTTGTTCATCATGTCTTGCACTAGGGCCCTGAACTCCTCGCACTATTAGATTTCATGCCCCACTTCATTATGGAGCTCACAGTAGTTCCACTTTCCTCCAAGTCTCTTCTCTGAATCCAATACGATTAATCCTCTTTCCATCATCGCCTTCTAAACCCGTTTCAAAGGGGTTTTAACTTCAGCAACCTCATATTTGACCTTCTTACTCACACTTTCGTTTATCCCATTTACTCCTTGGTCAGTGAGACTGGGTAGCGGGTTTCCTAGTACATTGGGCGTGGAAGGGTCGTCAAACTTTATGACTCTCATTTTTATTAGCCTTTCGACTAATTTCTTTAACGTGATGCAATTTTCAATTGAATGCCCTACGATTCCTGCATGATATTTGCATTTGGCGTTTGCATCATACAACTTGGTAAATGGGGGTTGCAGTGGTTTTAAGTAGAAAGGGGACACCACATATGCATCAAAGACGCTCTGATATAGCTCTGTATACATCATGGGTATAGGTGTGAACTGCATCCTTTCGGTGTTTGCCCTTGTGTTGGACTCTTATCTCGGGGGACTCTGATGATTAGTGGTTGTTGTCTTTGGCTGGCTCACTGTAATTGCTCTCAAATGACCTTTGTTATATGTGCTCGTGTTATTCACCTCATTCTCCCTCCTTGTTGGGGTTGATAAATAGAGCTTTCAAAGTACTGATGAAGAGCATGGTTGTTTCTTTCTTTAGGAGAGGGGGTTGGACCTGCGTCACCAGTTCTCTCTATCGTTGGGCATACTACCTGAAGCTCTCGTTTGGCCTCTTCTCCATGTTTTAGAGTGTAATTCTATCGGGTGCTATATCTGTCACATGGCCGTATTGTTTTATGAAGGCTTGGGCCAAGTCTTTCCATGAACCAATTTGGGCACGACTTAGTTGATTGTACCATTTGGCCACAAACCCGATCAAATTGTCTTGAAAATAGTGGATTAATAACTGGTCATTGTTGACATATCCTGTCATTCTTCGACAGAACATCGTTATGTAAGCTTCAGGGCAGCTAGTCCCGTTGTACTTTTCAAACTCCGGCATTTTAAACTTCAGTGGGAGTACGAGATCTTGGACCAAGCTTAGATCTTTAGCGTCAATTTCATAATGGTGATCAGCGCTCTCTAATGCCTTAAATTTCTCCTCCAGCCATCTACACCGGTCCTTGAGTTGTTTTAGGAGCTCGACTCTTGTCCTTTTTATTTCAGCCATGTCATCAAAATCAGGGACGACAGGGTTGGCTGGATTGTCTCCAGGGTTAGAGCCCAAACCTATCGGGAAGCCTGTTGGCACCGAGGCACATATCTAGCATTGGGGCCTAATGTTGACAACCGCCCTTGGTGGACATGCGTTTGGTTGCACTTGGGCACTCATTAGGGTGAGGCCAAGAGGATAGGCAGGGTCTTTATTATCATCCCCAGGATTGACCAAAGGGCTTTTTCCTTTTTCTTACCCCCAGTCAATAGCTGTGTTAGCTGGTTCATCATGTTTCTTTGTGATTCCAGCATTTGGCCCCTCATATCTTGATGGATTTCAGCTAATTGATCTTGCATTTGTGCTTGCATCTGTTCTTGTATCTCCTTCTGTATTTGCTCCAACCTTTCTAGTCTTTTATCCATTGCTTTAGTCTTTCTTCGTGTACCGTAAGGATGCGTACTTGGTAGATTTTTGTCTGTTTCTAGATTACTGAAATGATTTTTTTTAATTTATTAGGGTCTTTTCATGAAAATTTAATGCATATGATGTAATGCAATGCATATGAAATGAATGCAAAAAGGCACCGATTCTGATTCAATTCCATTTAGAAAACTTTACTAGAAAACAAAGTTCTTTACATAAAACGGATTACAAGTAAGGCTTTTCCCTAATGCTTAAAGTCTTAATTTTCCTAAGCAACGAAGCTAGCTCTTGCCCCCGGCCTGATTCTAGCTCATACTTCACACTTAATACATCAGCCTGTACTGCCACAGTCTACAAGTGATTGGCTACCTCCCAAATCTGAGCCACGGCTTCTGCCATGACATAATCTCTGTCTCTAACCTAACATTGAGAATATTGTAGCTATTCTTTCAAGCGCTCTTCACTTGTTTCAAGGAGTTCGATCTGAATTTCACAATTCCGTAAAGCCGTTTCTAATTCTTCTATTATTCCTTTCATTTCCTCGATCTTGTATAAGCTCACCCTTAACTCCATCGCAAAATTACAACTTCGATACTGATGAAGAGACTTTTCCAATTCTGCGACTCTAGCTTTTAGTTTACCCTTTTCGTTTTGGCTTTCTGATAGACTCCTTTCTAGAACCTCATTTCATGCTTGAGCCTCTTAGAATTTCCTCTCTCATTGGTCGACTTTGGTTTTGTCCTCCTAAATTTCTTTTCGCCACTATTCAGAAGTTTTCCATAACATGTCAGTTTTCATTAATAGTCGCAACGTCTTATAATATGTTATCAAACTATCCAGATCTTCCTCAGTCCCACTCTTTCCTTTCCTTAATTTCTCAGTTTCTAGCTTCTGAACATCCACGTCTAGTCTTAAACTCATTTTTCCTCTTCCATTTGCTCAATCTTCTTTCTGAGCTCAAAATTCTTCTTTTCGAAGTCCCGCCTTATGATCGCTAGCTCTGACGGGACCACTCGCAAGCATTCTTCTATTGATCGAGCTCCCTCCAAACTTGGCCTGGGGATGTTATCATTAATCCTTTTACTAAACCACCCACTGTATTGTAGAGTTACAATTGAGCCAAAATCAATCCCTTCATTTGGCAAGTTTGCTTACAAGCATTAGAAATCTCTTGTACTTTTTTCTTATAATTGTCCCCCTTATATGAGAACTCGTATTGAGCTAGCCCATATGTCACTAGTATAAACTGTCTTGATTTGTACTGCCTTAATACGAGCAGAGGGGCATATCCAACAGCCCCTCAAATTCCTGGCAGAGGTACCCAATTAAAACTACCACACTAATAAAGGATCCACCATCCAAGGGGCTCTCCATTCAACATCATCTTCTCTGAGATTTCGAAGAATTTCCATCCACCTTTCCTCTGATACGTCATCCCTTCTTGGCGTAGCTACTTCTTCCTTCAACGGGGAATAATTCTCAGAGAATACATGGTAAGCAACTTTGCCCACCTTCCAAAAATAACCATGAAACCATTCAAAAGGTAATTGCACACATCCAATAAATCTGCTTTCACCTGCCCTCCGACACATGCTCAAGGACCAGAATGCTTTTGCTAGGATCATAGGAATGGGTGTGACATGTTTATGAAGTAGATCAAATAAGTCGGCGACCGCATCGTCTATATATCTTAAGGCCTTGGGGAATATTACCAATCCATAGATGCTCAAGGCGAAGACGTCAACTTTCTTCTTCACATCTGGAAGTACCAGGATCAGGTCTCTCAAACTCACCCAAAGAATGCATTTACAATTACCCTTTTGCTGAATCCGGGCTGTAACCCACTGTTCACTCATCCCAGTAATATTCATTAACTTCTTCACAAAGGTTGGGACATTAGCAGCCCTAGAATAAGCTTTGTCGACTTGGAACCTTGGACAACAAAGCAAGGTTGTATATTCATCCATAGTGGGCACTAAGTCTACCCTCCCAAAAGTGAAACAACTATAGGCAAGTTTCCAAAACTAAGCCATAGCCCGAAACAAATGCTTGTCCACTTTGATGTCAAACAGGTATGATAGATCACCATAATTACGGTAGAAAAGCTACTTAGCCTCATCCTCCCAATGGGCTCATATATCTCTCAATTTCTACAACTCATTTTGTGTCACACTGATGCGGGTGAAGTCCCACAACTCTGATGTATACCCTTCAGCTAGACAGTCCCCCTTCTCTAATTGTAAATTCTCTGACCATGTACGGACTGCCGTATTATCCTCCACTTTATCAAGAAAGTCGTTCTCCATGCTAAGCTTTCTAATTTAGTAACCGAACTTGAATCGACACCTCTTAAATATGGAATGACGTGCAAACATAGCCAAAACAAAATACAACCAGTCAGTAACATACACAAATAATAAAAAGCAAACAAAAAATTGTCAAACACCTATCTGGGTAACAACTAAGGCTCAGGATAGCTTTACCTAGGGTGGATTTTTAGGGTTCACTATATGTGGCTTAGTTCTAAATAAAAGTGTACTTAAACCAGTAGATTCCTCAATCCTCACCCATTATAGGCTCATATTGATTGAGTTGGGTTTAGGGGAATATATTTCCCTATGGCCATGCAGAGATGAAAATCTTAAGAAGACATAGGTACAGATGTATCCTAGAAGCAATCCAATAGCCCATGCGAAGGTGAAAACCTCACGAAGGCGTAGTTTCTCACTCCCACTTAAAAGGTGAGACCACAATAGTCATGCAATACGATGCAAGAGTATTCTACAAGACTCGAACCACAACAATCATGTAACAAAAGAATCATGATTTTTCAAATCAGTTTTCAATTTTCGACATAAGGACAAAATCAATTTATGGCCTGACTCTCTTAAAGTTCCCAGTGGAGTCACCAAGCTGTCGAAACCATTTTTTTCTGAAAAACGGGGATCGACTTTAAAACGAGGTTTGGAATCACGGACAATCCTTTTTGTTTAGGTGTGATCAGATCACCTAATAAAACATTTTATTTTACTAAAATATCAATTTTGGCCTACGAAATTCAAGAAAACGGGTTCGGGAGTCAGTTACGTACGAGGAAGAATTAGCACCCTCGTTACGCCTAAAATTGGTACCTAACTGATTAAATAATGTCCTTATGTCTAAAATTTAAAAAAGGATTTTGAAATAAGATTTATTTTAAAACATTTGATTAACTCAAATTGGACATTAAAATTCTTTTGTTTTCAAAGGAATGCAATATCACATCCAGCACGTTAGGACTTGATCTTTTAAACCCTCGAAACCACGATCAATTCTTGACCCAAAAGCTCAATCATTTGAAAATTACAAAAGGATATCCGACTATTTGGTCCAATGAAAAACCGAAACCCAATACGTTAGGGCACGATTTCTCAAATTTCCAAATATAGAATATTGCCTTATTTTGGAGTTTAGAAAACGCGAACGAAACTTTAAAGGGATATTTGATTATTTGGATAAAAAGAAAATCAAAACCCAACATGTTAGGGCATGATTTCCCAAATTTCCACACATCAAACAATGCCTTTGTTTTGGAAATTTTTCAAATAAACAATTGTAAAGTCAGCTCAAGATGCATAGTTTAACTTAAAATAAAATGGAATAATTAATTTTGGATCAATAAGTTGAAAATAACAATGCAACACTCGTTAGTGAAAGGCGAGATTATAAACATGGAACAATATACATGGATAAAGTATCCTACTAATGAGTGAAAATAGTATAGACGTACAAATAAAAGGAACAACTTAACAAACATACAATAGCAATGAGCTCACATCGAAACATTAATAATCAAAATAATGAAAACTAGAAATATAGCTAATTAAAGAAACAAATCAGAATAAAACTATAGCAAGCTTTCAATAATAGATAAAAAAAATAAGATAGTAACACAAAAGACTAATAGACAGTATGAAACGATAATATATGAAGCAATATGAAAACCAAAAAACCCACATATTATACAAAACAATATGGAAACTAGGAACCAATAACTCAGTTTTAAAACTATATGAAAAATTTGGAAATGAATAACTCATGCTAAAATTTGAAATAATTTACATACATAAAAAATAAAAAAAACACCAATAATATTTAAATGAGTATTAAAATAGGAATTATGAAAGAAGAAATTTGGAGTAAATAATGTACAAAATATTTTAAAAACAAGACATGTTTATTTAAAGTTGATAATACACATAGAAAAAAAAATCATAAACAATATATAATAGGATAATAGTACATGAAAGAATTTTTAAATAACAAAAAATATAATAAAATATGTTTTTAAATTATAAACTATGCACAATAGATTTGGAAGGAAATATATACATATAAATATATTTAAAAGAGATTATGAATATAAAATAACACCGGAATAATAATGTATGTAGAATAAAACTGGCTTTATCATAAACTGTATATAAATATATATGATAATATATAAGGGTAGTATAAAATTAATATTATACAAAATTTTAAAACAATATGGTATAAAAGAGAGCTTTAAAATAATGATTTTATAAAAAAAAAACAAAGTAAAATTATCAATGTAATTCAAAATGCATATAAAAAATTTCAAAAAAAGATGAATGTTAACTGAATTTTAAAAAAGTAATGAATCATACAAATTAAAAAGACTAAATTGATATAAAATTAAACTAAAAGGGTTAATTAATGAATAAAATGAACCACTGAAATTAACACAAGGACTAAAGTGCAATGCACGCGAATGTACAAAGATCAAAACTAGAAATATTCCAGATCCAAAAACATAGCATTTAGGCGCGGACCAGATTGGATTTTTGCACAAATTACATAGATAACTTAAAAAACAAAGAAAAACAAAGAAGGCCCAATTGCATGGCAGAGCAAAAGGGAAGGATTTATTGCGCAAATATTCCCTTTAAACGAAACACACGGATTCTCATGGGTAACCGAGCGGGTTGGATCGGGCACACTGGACCAAGCCCCAAACGACGTCATTCCCACATGCATATAAAACAGTTTTTTATATCAGATTCCCTTACTGATCGAAATCCGAACCTTCTTGCCATCATTTAATCGAGCCTTATAAGACCAAACCCTATCCCCACTTGACCACCCCAAACGGTGATCAACGGAGGGTGATCTACTCGCTCTTCAACCCCGTTTAGATCCATATTCAAGGATCTAACATTTCTACCACAAAGAATCAAAAAGGAAGTCCCCACCCTTGTTGGATCTGATTTTGATGGAGAAGAACTCTGATGATACACCAACGATTCAAGGCTCGGGTAAGTTACTTTCTTTCATCCCTTTCCTCTTATTTTCCTTTGTAAGCAAACCCAAAATACCAAAACAAAAGAAGACTTGCCAGAAAAAAGAACTGCGAAATATGAAATTGAATTAAAAAAGAAAATCACCTTCATAAAAATTTTTCACTAGATTTGCGTTTCTATTGATTTGTATACATGTATGCGTTCGTAAAAAAAATGAGTCCCCCCACAATCAAAATGAAAAATGGCTTTATGGTCGAATAGGAAATATAATAAAAATAATACAATATTTTTTGTCCTGTTTTCATTTTGCTGTCGTGTTTGTCTTCTTTGGTTTATAGGTACGGAGGTACGGGGCTAGCTGTGGCGTGGTGGTATGTGGCACTTGGCGTGGGCGTACAGAGGCATGTTGGAGGCCGTACAAGGGTTGCGACGCACCTAGAGAAACCTAGGGTTTCTGTAAAGTTTAAGTTCTGGGCCGTTTGGGCCTGGTTTTGGGTATTGGGCTTTGGGTTCGAGTTATGTTTTTGTAATTGGGCCCTTATAGTGTTGTAATGGACCTGGATAGCTGATTTGGATTTAATTTTATTATAATTTTTTATTTTTTATTCTATCTATATGGGCCCGATCAGATTAGGTCGATTACAACGAGTACTTTTTCTCTTGATGAAACTTTTATTATTGCTTTGATAGACCCAGGGTCTACCCACTATTATATTTGCATGAAACTAGTCTCTAGTATGAACACACCCATAGAGTCCATGGAGTTTGTGATAGAAGTCTCTAATCACCTAGGCAAATGTGTGTTAGTAAGCCAAGTATGTATCGGTTGCCCATTGATGATTAGGGGTCATTATTTCCCAGCTAACCTTATGCTTTTGCCATTCGATAAATTTGAAGTAATTCTTGTCATGGACTGGTTAACCACTCATGATGTGGTAGTGAACTATAGCAGAAAATCTATTGAATTGATATATCAGAAGGGTGAAAATCTCTGAGTGGAGTCAGATAAATCCAAGAGTTTGCCTATAGTGATTTCTTCTATGGTTGCTCAGAAGTGCGTTAGAAAAGGATATCAAGCTTATCTTACTTTTGTGATGAATACTAGAAAGTCAGAGTTGAAAATTGAATCAGTGCCAGTGGTTTCTGAGCATCAGGATGTCTTTCCGGAAGAGTTGCCCGGATTACTCCAGTTAGAGAGGTAGAGTTTGGTAAAGAGTTGGCTCCTAGCACTATGCCTATTTCAATTGCTCCTTATAGAATGGCCCCGACTGAGCAAAATGAGTTGAAAACTCAGCTACAAGAATTAACAGATAAAGGTTTTGCAAGAGAGAGTCATTCTCCATAGGGTGCTTGTTACAGCCCGAAATAGGGCCTAATCGGAACAGTGGTTTCGTAACCACAAATCTGGGAGGAATAAGTTAAATCTTGTGAATTTTATACTGCATAGGTTTATCGATTAAGTTCTGTGAGAAAATTGTTTAGAAATTTACTATTTTTGTGATCAATTTGAAAACATGGACTAAATGGCAAATAGGGGAAATTATGAGTATTAGATGAAATAGGGACTTGATTAAATTGTGATATGAATGTAGGAGTGTTTATGTTGCAATTATACCATAAGTTAATAGGATGGACACAAAAGGGTAATTCTAGAGAAATTTTCAAGAAACATGGCTAAGGGCATTTTTGTCCAATTGATAAAAATTGTCATAAAAGATGAGAAAAAAATGAAAATGTTCATCTTCTTCTCATGTTTCTACTGAATTTTCTCTCCACCATTGCTAAAGGGGTTTTGAGCTTTGTCAATCAAATTATAAGTGTATTTCAACCCCGTTTTCAATTATTTTTGTATTTTTGAGTCCCTTGAAGCTTGAATTTCATGATTTTTCTATTTATTTGAAAAGAAATTAGGGTTTGAAAATTACCCATTTTAGAGAAATGTTGTTATTTGATGAATTTTGGTAGTAATTGAGTTATTGATGTGTTATTTACGTATTTTTACAAGTGGTTTTTGCTAAAAACGTCCCTAAGGGACTAAATTAAGAAAAGAGAAAAGTTGCTCATAAATAGATGAATGTGAGTGAATTTTGGATGATTTTATTGATAAAAGAAGCTAGCTGAGTTTAAAATGCAAGAAAATGAAGTAAAATTGAAATTTCGAGACTAGGGGTAAAATGGTCATTTGCCCAACAAGTCTGATTTATGAATGTGTTGGATAGAATATTGATAAATGTGTTAAATGCATTTATTTAGATCAAGAAATAAGAGAGGGTGATCAAAATCGAGGAAAGGAAAAGATAGTAGAATAGCACGAGTTAGTCGATTTGTTATCGAGGTAAGTCATATGTAAATTATAGCTTATCTGCTTCGTTGTTAATTATTTGATGATTTCGATGTGAAAATATGTGAATATGATATTGAATTAAGTAAATGTGTAATTGTGATTATTTTGATAAACCCCGGTTGGACTGTAAGAATGTTTTCGGATATGTGTGACATGTCACTTGAGGGCTTTGAATCTGTCTGATTCCGTATCCCGGGTGTTGGGTGTACTAGCATGTGTTGCAGTCACCTGTCAGCTTATGTGAGCAGACCCATGGATTACGTCTGTGTATCTGTGATCTGAGGTAGCTACGACTACATATTCTGGTCGCTTCGGCTACATACTCTGTTGGCTTACGCTATATTTCTGTGATTGGCTTCGGCCATATATCTGCGAAGCATTTCGGTGCTAACCTCTGTATATCCGTCTCTGTTCTGAATGTTCAACGGGGAAATTAACTTGATTATGTGAAGTAATTGTGCAGGTTGAGAATTAGAAATCAGTTAAATACAAAATAATTGTAAATGTCTATGTTTGGATGTTTTGGTAAGATTATGCATGAGTAAGTACACCAATATTGCACCTCTGTTATGTTAGAACCAACATCTTGGTTGATTATTGTGCATTTGGCTATTGATTTGCTTATGTCTTACTAAGCTACTTGTAGCTTACTCCCCTTTTCTTTCCTTTTTCCTTTAGATTATCAAGTGAAGAGCATTTTGGAATTTGTGACCCAAGGAGGCTCGTCTCACACTATCAAGCTACTGTTGAGTATGTGCTATGGTTTGATAATTTGAGATTGGCATGTATAATTGGCTAGTTTTTGTATAAATGTTATTTAGCGGTTAGAATGAAAAGGATGAATATGTGTAACTCGTTTTGTAAATGAGATATGAATGTAGTCTTCGAATGTATGTCATTGGGATTGGTTAATATGAATGAAATATAGTTGTGATGATGTCTCAGGGAGGTTAAGGCTTGGAAAATAGCCGAACACGGCCTGCATGGTAGGGCACACGGGCGTGTGTCTCGGCCGTGTGGGATTTGACAGAATACTCCACGGGGTAGAGACACGGGCGTGCCTAGGCCGTGGTCGAGCCACGAGCCAACCCCACGAGCGTGTGAAAGTACACGGCCTGTTCCCACGGGCCTGTGATATAGTTTGTGGCCGTGTCGAGTAAGTCAGAATGTTCCATGGCCTTTAGACATGGGCATGTGAGGGCCACACGGCCTTATCACACGGCCGTGCCCTGTGTCACACGGCCGTGTGACGTTGTTTTAAAAGTGAAAAATTTTTCCAGCTTCCGATGCGACAGGATTCGAATCCTAACCATCCGAAGGGTTAGTATTACCATAGAAAACCCTAGGGAAGAGTAGTATTTCATTAATTTGATTGAAAAATGAATCCAAACTCCGGTAAGTCTAGTAACACCCATTACTCGATTCTGGCGACGGTTTCGGGTAAAGGGTGTTACATTTTTAATTGGTATCAGAGCATGGTTTAGCCGATTCTCGGATTAGTGAAGTCAGTGTAATAGTCAGTCTATACATGCCAATTTTTAGACTTGATAGTGTGACGACTCCTAATGATTTTGAAATGTTTTTATTATAGTAAATGGATCCCAATCGAGATACTGTTGATGATGCTTAGAGTAATGCGCCTACTCCCGCGCAAGGGACAGTGCCTGTTGAGAGTAGACCCGAGACCCAAGGTCAAGGAGATGAGGCTCGGGAAGCCTTTCTCCATAGAATGAGTAATTGGTATACAGAGTTTATTAGGGCGAATCCGAATGCTCAACCTCCTCCGCCCCCTCCTATTCCTCAAGCTGTTCCCATAGTTCCTCCACAATCAGAAGTTGTAAGATTATCTAAGCCTCCGGTAGATAAAAGCAGAAAATATGGGGCTAAAAAATTCTGAGCTAATGTGAATGATGATCTAGAGAAAGTTGAATTTTGGCTAGAAAACACAGTCAGGGTGTTAGAAGAATTGTCTTGTACTCCCGATGAGAGTTTAAAATGTGCTGTCTCATTGCTGAAAGATTCTGCTTATTATTGGTGGAAGACCTTGACTTCCGTTGTGTCTAGAGAAAGAGTGTCATGGGATTTCTTTCTAGGGGAATTCCGTAAAAAGTATATTAGTCAGTACTTTATCGATCAAAAGCGGAAGGAATTTTTAGACTTGAAGCAAGGGAGTATGTCAGTAGTCGAATATGAAAGAGAGTTTGTTAGATTGAGCAAGTATGCCCAAGAGCTGGTAACCACCAAAGAAATGCTTTGTAAGAGATTTGAAGATGGACTGAACGAAGACATTCGATTACTTGTGGGAATCTTGGAAATTAAAGAGTTAGTAGTATTAGTTAAACGAGCCGTCAAGGCCGAAGCTTTAAGCAAAGACAAAAAGAAGGCTGAGAATGAAGCTAGAGATTCTAGAAAGAGGTCGATGGGCCAATCATTTCAATCACAATCGAAGAAATCAAGAGAGATGAGTTCTCGATCAAACGCTTCGGTAAATTTTTCTCAGAGAGACCGTGGTAAACAACGTTTTAAACCAAAGGGACAAACCACTTCGGCAACAAGTGTTGGTAGTGTAAGATCTGATAGGCTCGAATGCCAGCATTGTGGAAAGAGACATATGAGTGAATGTTATTTGTATAATCAAGCTTGTTTTATATGCGGGTCCCAAAATTATTTTGTTAAAGGTTGTCCCGAAAGAGAAGAGTTAGAGAGATCTCAAAATATGAAACCAAGTAATGTGAGCAGGGGAAGACCATCGAAGAATGTGGGATCTGGAAATAGCAGCAGAAGTGAAAAGAAAGATATTACTATTAGATCTGAATCGAGAGCTCCAGCAAAAGCATATGCTATAAAGGCCCGTGAAGAAGCTTCTTCGCCTGAAGTAATTACTGGTACATTTTTTCTCTGTGATGATTCTGTTTTTGCGTTAATTGATCCGGGATCAACTCATTCATATATATGTGAGAAAATAGTGTCTAACAAGAATTTGTGTATCGAGTCCACTGAATTTGTGGTTAAGGTGTCGAATCCATTAGGAAAACATGTGATAGTAAACCAAATTTGTAAGAACTGTCCCTTGATGATTCATGGTCACTGTTTCCCTGTTGATTTGATGTTGCTTTCTTTTGATGAATTTGATGTCGTTTTGGGGATGGATTGGTTAACCATGCACGGTGCTAAGATAGATTGTAGATGAAAGATCCTTGAATTGAATTGTGGTGATGGTGAAATAATCCGAATTGAAATGGATAAATCAGATTGTGTTTCGTCAATGATTTCTGCAATGTCTGCTTATAAATGTTTGAAAAATGGTTGTGATGCATATTTGGCCTATGTATTGAACAGTAAAGTGTCAAAAAGGGAAATTGAATCTGTGCCAAAAGTATGTGAATATCTGGATGTGTTTCCTGATGAATTGCCTGGATTAACTCCGGACAGAGAAATAGAGTTTGGTATTGAATTGCTTCCGGGTACTGCTCTGATATCAATTGCTCTGTATAGAATGGCACCAGCTGAGTTAAAAGAGTTAAAGACACAGTTGCAAGAGTTGACTGACAAGGGTTTTGTGAGGCCAAGTTATTCTCCCTGGGTGCTCCGGTTTTATTTGTCAAAAAGAAAGATGGAACATTGAGACTTTGTATTGATTATCGTCAACTTAATAAAGTGACAGAGAAAAACAAGTACCCATTGCCTAGAATTGACGATTTATTTGATCAGCTTAAAGATGCTTCGGTGTTTTTAAAAATTGATTTGAGGTCTGGATATTATCAATTAACGGTTAAGGAATCTAATGTGTCCAAGACTGCTTTTAGAACCCGGTATGGTCACTATGAATTTCTGGTAATGCCATTTGGATTAACTAACGCTCCAGCCATTTTCATGGATCTGATGAACAGGATTTTTAGACCTTATTTAGATAAATTTGTGGTAGTCTTTATTGATGACATTCTGATATACTCTAAAAGTGAGACCGAGCACGCGGAGCAATTGAGAATAATATTGCAAAATTTGAGAGAAAAGAAGCTTTATGCTAAATTCAGTAAAAGTGAGTTTTGGCTTAATGAAGTGGGATTCTTGGGACATGTAGTTTCAAGAGATGGTATTCGAGTGGACCCAAGTAAGATTTCTGCAATTGTAGAATGGAAGCCTCCGAAAAATGTGTCTGAAGTCAGGAGTTTTCTGGGCCTTGCCGGATATTACCGTCATTTTGTAGAGGGCTTTTCAATAATAGCTTCACCGATTACGAGACTGTTGCGGAAAGAAGCCAAATTTATATGGACGGATGATTGTCAGCAAAGTTTTGAAAGGTTGAAAAAGTGTTTGACAAAGGCTCCAATATTAGTTCAACCGAAGTCGGGAAAGGAATTTATTGTCTATAGTGATGCGTCTTTAAATGGACTTGGTTGTGTTTTGATGCAAGAAGGAAAGGTAATAGCTTACGCTTCTCGACAACTAAAGCCACATGAAAAGAATTATCTGACTCACGATTTAGAATTGGCCGCTATAGTTTTTGCTTTGAAGATTTGGCGACACTATTTGTATAGTGAAAAGTGTAGAGTGTACACCGATCATAAGAGATTGAAGTATGTGATGACTCAAAAAGAGTTAAATTTGAGACAACGGAGATGGTTAGAATTACTGAAAGACTATGAGCTCATAATAGACTATCATCCGGGTAAAATGAACGTGGTTGCGGATGCTTTAAGTAGAAAATCTCTGTTTGCTTTGAGGGCTTTGAATGCGAATTTGTCATTGGCTGATAAGGGTTTGTTGATGGCCGAATTAGTGGCAAAGCAATTATTTTTACAAGAAATTTGTGAAATCCAAAAAATTGACAGTGATTTGTTAGCAAAGCAGACTCAGTGTGAAACTGACAATAGTTCTGATTTTTGAATAAATTTCGATGGTTGTTTGTTGTTTCGTGATAGGATATATGTGCCGGAAAATACTGAACTGATTCAGAAGATTCTACATGAAGCTCATGATAGTCAATGGTCAATGCACCCTGGTAGTGTGAAAATGTATCAGGATTTAAAGAAGGTGTATTGGTGGCCGGGTATGAAACGAGATATTTCTGAATATGTGTTAAAATGCTTAGTGTGTCAGAGAGTGAAAGCAGAACATTAATTGCCTTCTGGATTATTGCGGCCAATTATGATTCCCGAGTGGAAATGGGAAAGAATTATGATGGATTTTGTTTCTGGATTGCCTTTAACTCCAAGAAAAACAGATGCTATTTGGGTAATAGTTGATCGATTAACTAAGTCAGCTCATTTTATTCTAGTGAAAATGGATTTTTCTATGGACAAATTAGCGGAGTTGTATGTCTCTGAAATAGTTAGACTGCATGGTGTGCCTGTGTCTATTATTTCCGACAGAGATCCTCGTTTTACTTCAAGGTTTTGGAAGAAATTACAAGAGGCATTAGGTACCAAATTAAATTTTTGTACTGCTTTTCATCCTCAGACAGACGGACAATCGGAAAGAGTGATTCAAGTGTTAGAAGATATGTTGCGATGTTGTGTTTCAGAGTTTGAAGGTAGTTGGGACAAATATTTGCCTTTGATTGACTTTGCGTATAATAATAGTTATCAGTCGAGCATTAAAATGGCACCGTATGAAGCTCTATATGGGCAAAAATGTCAGACTCTGTTGTATTGGACTAAACTCCGTGAAAGACATATTCATGGGACAGAATTGATAAAAGAGACAGAGGACAAAGTGAAGGTAATACAGGATTGTTTAAAAGCAGCATCCGATCGACAAAAGTCGTATGCAGATTTGAAAAGGAAAGAAATTGAGTTCCAAGTAGGAGATAAGGTATTCTTGAAAGTCTCCCCGTGGAAGAAAATCTTGAGATTTGGCTGTAAGGGTAAATTAAGTCCGCGCTATATTGGTCTGTATGAACTAATCAAAAGAATAGGTCCAGTTTCCTATCAGTTATCTTTGCCTCCAGAATTGGAGAGAATTCATAATGTATTTCATGTCTCCATGCTTCGTCGATACCGGTCAGATCCATTGCATCTAATTTCACCTACTAAGATTGAAATTCGATCAGATATGTCATATGATGAAGAACCGGTTAAGATTCTGGCACGAGAAGTAAAACAGTTGAGGAATAAGAAGTTAGTAAAGGTATTATGGCAACGTCATGGAATGGAAGAGGCAACATGGGAAACGGAAGAGACTATGAGGACTCAATATCCATATTTGTTTACTGGTAAGATTTTTGGGGACGAAAATCCCTAAAGGTGGGGAGGATTGTGACAGCCCGAAATAGGGCCTAATCGAAACAGTGGTTTCGTAACCACAAATCCGATAGGAATAAGTTAAATCTTGTGAATTTTATACTGCATAGGTTTATCAATTAAGTTCTGTGCGAAAATTGTTTAGAAATTTACTATTTTTGTGATCAATTGGAAAACATGGACTAAATGGCAAATAGGGGAAATTATGAGTATTAGATGAAATAGGGACTTGATTAAATTGTGATTGAATGTAGGAGTGTTTATGTTGCAATTATACCATAAGTTAATAGGATGGACACAAAAGGGTAATTCTAGAGAAATTTTCAAGAAACATGGCTAAGGGCATTTTTGTCCAATTGATAAAAATTGTCATAAAAGATGAGAAAAAAATGAAAATGTTCATCTTCTTCTCATGTTTCTATCGAATTTTCTCTCCACCATTGCTAAAGGGGTTTTGTCAATCAAATTGTAAGTGTATTTCAACCCCGTTTTCAATTATTTTTGTATTTTTGAGTCCCTTGAAGCTTGAATTTCATGATTTTGCTATTTATTTGAAAAGAAATTAGGGTTTGAAAATTACCCATTTTAGAGAAATGTTGTTATTTGATGAATTTTGGTAGTAATTGAGTTATTAATGTGTTATTTACGTGTTTTTACAAATGGTTTTTGATAAAAACGTCCCTAAGGGACTAAATTAAGAAAATAGAAAAGTTGCTCATAAGTAGATGAATGTGAGTGAATTTTGGATGATTTTATTGATAAAAGAAGCTAGTTGAGTTTAAAATGTAAGAAAATGAAGTAAAATTGAAATTCTGAGACTAGGGGTAAAATGGTCATTTGCCCAACAAGTCCGATTTATGAATGTGTTGGATAGAATATTGATAAATGTGTTAAATGCATTTCTTTAGATCGAGAAAGAAGAGAGGGTGATCGAAATCGAGGAAAGGAAAAGACAGTAGAATAGCACGAGTTAGTCGATTTGTTATCGAGGTAAGTCATAAGTAAATTATAGCTTATCTGCATCGTTGTTAATTATTTGATGATTTCGATTTGAAAATATGTGAATATGATATTGAATTAAGTAAATGTGTAATTGTGATTATTTTGATAAACCCCGGTTGGACTGTAAGAATGTATTCGGATATGTGTGACATGTCACTTGAGGGCTCTGAATCTGTCTGATTCTGTATCCCGGGTGCTGGGTGTACTAGCATGTGGTGTAGTCACCTGTCAGCTTATGTGAGCAGACTTGTGGATTACGTCTGTGTATCTGTGATCTGAGGTAGCTACGGCTACATATTCTGGTAGCTTCGGCTACATACTCTGTTGGCTTACGCTATATTTCTGTGATTGGCTTCGGCCATATATTTGCGAAGCATTTCGGTGCTAACCTCTGTATATCCGTCTCTGTTCTGAATGTTCAACGGGGAAATTAACTTGATTATGTGAAGCAATTGTGTAGGTTGAGAATTAGAAATCAGTTAAATACAAAATAGTTGTAAATGTCTATGTTTGGATGTTTTGGTAAGATTATGCATGAGTAAGTACACCAATATTGCACCTCTGTTATGTTAGAACCAACATCTTGGTTGATTATTGTGCATTTGGCTATTGATTTGCTTATGTCTTACTAAGCTACTTGTGGCTTACTCCCCTTTTCTTTCCTTTTTCCTTTAGATTATCAAGTGAAGAGCATTTTGGAATTTGTGACCCAATGAGGCTCGTCTCACACTATCAAGCTACCGTTGAGTATGTGCTATAGTTTGATAATTTGAGATTGGCATGTATAGTTGGCTAGTTTTTGTATAAATGTTATTTAGCGGTTAGAATGAAAAGGATGAATATGTGTAACTCGTTTTGTAAATGAGATATGAATGTAGTCTTCGAATGTATGTCATTGGGATTGGTTAATATGAATGAAATATAGTTGTGATGATTTCTCAGGGAGGTTAAGGCTTGGAAAATAGCCAGACACGGCCTGCATAGCAGGGCACACAGGCGTGTGTCTCAGCCGTGTGGGATTTGACAGAATACTCCACGGGGTAAAGACACGGGCGTGCCTAGGCCGTGGTCGAGCCATGAGCTAACCCCACGAGCGTGTGAAAGCACACGGCCTATTCCCACGAGCGTGTGATATAGTTTGTGGCCGTGTCGAGTAAGTCAGAATGTTCCACAGCCTTTAGACATGGGCGTGTGAGGGCCACACGGCCTTATCACACGGCCGTGCCCTGTGTCACACGGGCGTGTGACGTTGTTTTAAAAGTGAAAAATTTTCCGAGCTTCCGATGCGACAGGATTCGAATCCTAACCATCCGAAGGGTTAGTATTACCATAGAAAACCTTAGGGAAGGTAGTATTTCATTAATTTGATTGAAAAATGAATCCAAACTCTGGTAAGTCTAGTAACACCCATTACTCGATTCTGGCGACGGTTTCGGGTAAAGGGTGTTACAGTGCTCTCGTACTATTTGCGAAAAAGAAAGATAGCTCTATGAGGTTGTGCATAGATTATCAGCAACTTAATAAAGTGACCATAAAGAACAAGTACCCTTTACCAAGTATCAATGATTTATTTGATCAGTTCAGAGGAGCCACAATGTTCTCCAAGATAGACTTGAGATCTACGTATTATCAGTTAAGAGTTAAGGAGTCCGATGTGCCTAAGACTGTGTTCCGGACAAGATATGCCCATTATGAATTTCTCGTCATGTCATTCGGTTTCACGAATGCACCTGCGGTCTTAATGGATCTAATGGATCGCATCTTTCAGCCATACCTATATAAGTTTGTTGTGGTTTTTATTGACGACATGCTAATTTATTCTCGTGATGAGGGCGCACATGCCAAGCATTTGAGCATAGTTTTGCAAACCCTACGAGATAAGCAACTTTATGCCAAGTTCAGCAAAAGTGAATTTTGGCTTAAAGAAGTTGGATTTTTGGGCCACATCATTTGAGGTGATGGCATTAGAGTTGATCCAAATTAGATCTCGAAAATTGTTGAATGGAAACCGCTGAGGAACGTATTTGAGGTCAAAAGCTTCTTAGGTTTGGCTGGTTACTACCGAAGATTTGTTAAGGAATTTTCCATGGTTGCCACTCCAATCACAAGATTGCTACAAAAAGATGTTAAGTTTGAGTGGAACGAAAAGTGCCAACGAAGTTTTGAGAAGTTAAAGGCGTTACTGACTGAAGCCCCTATTTTAGTGCAACCAGAATCCAAAAAGGAGTTAGTAGTTTACAACAATGCATCATTAAATGGACTGGGCTATGTACTTAGGCAAGAAGGTAAGTGATTGCATATGCTTCGAGACGGTTGAAACCTAATGAAAAGAATTATCCGACTCATGATTTGAAGTTTCCTGCAATAGTGTTTGTAGTAAAGATATGGAGGCATTATTTATACGGCGAGCAATGCCAAGTGTTCACTGACCTAAGAGTCTTAAGTACTTGATGACAGAGAAAGAGCTAATTTGCGACACCGGAGATGGCTCGAGTTGCTTAAGGATTATGAATTGGTCATTGATTACCACCCAGGGAAAGCGAATGTAGTAGCCGACGCTTTAAGTCAGAAGTCCCTATTTGCTTTGAGAGCCATGAACACAAAGTTGTCCTTAACCGATGATGGTTCAGTTTTAGCAGAGATGAGGGTTAGACTAATGTTCATTCAAGAGATTTGTGAAGCATAGTTAAAAGATAGAAAATTGCAAACCAAGAAAGCTCAGTGCGAGTTAAGTACTAATTCAGACATCTAGATTGATTCAGATGGTTGTATAAGGTTTCAAGATCGAATTTGTGTACCGAAGGATGATGAGCTTATTCAGAGAATTTTATGTGAAGCATATAATAGTCATATGTCCGTCCACCCTGGCAGTACCAAGATGTACAATGATTTGAAGAGATGGTATTGGTGGCCGAATATGAAAAGCAATATTTTCGAGTATGTTTCGAGATGCTTGATTTGTTAGCAAGCAAAAGTGGAACACCAAGTACCCTCCAGTTTATTACAGTCTATCATAGTCCCCAAGTGGAAATGAGACTATATTACCATGGATTTCATGATGGGTTTGTTGATGACACCAAAAAAGAAAGACTCGATTTGGGTTGTGGACCACAAGTTTACTAAGTTGGCCCATTTTATAACAATACGCATGGATTATTCATTAGATAAGTTGGTGGACTTGTACGTTTCTAAGATTGTGTGACTTCAAAGAATTCTATTATGAATCATTCTGAATAGAGATCCAAGATTCACGTCACGATTTTGGAAGAAGTTATAGGAAGCTTTGGGTACAAAGCTAAACTTCAATACCACTTTCCACCCACAGACCGACGGTCAATCGAAAAGAGTAATACAAGTGCTTGAGGATATGCTCAGATGTTGCGTGTTGGAATTCCAAAGTAGTTGGGAAAAGCACCTACCTTTGGACAAATTTGTGTACAACAACAGTTTTCAGTCGAGTTTAAAAATGGCACCTTATGAGGCATTGTATGGGCGTAAGTGTCGAATGCCTTTGTATTGGACTGAGCTTAAGGAAAGTTAGATTCACAGGGTTGATCTAGTCAAGGAAATAGAAGAGAAAGTAAAAGTAATTCAAAATTGCTTGGAAGCTACTTCCGATAGACAAAAGTCATATGCTGATTTGAAACGAAAAGAGATCGAGTTCCAAGTTAGGGATAAAGTATTCTTGAAAGTGTCTTCGTGGAGAAAAGTCCTTAGATTTGGCTGAAAGGGCAAGTTAAATCTACGTTTTATCGGACCATATGAGATCACTGAGAGGATAGGGTCAGTAGCCTATCGGCTACCTTTACCACCCGAATTAGAAAAGATTCATGATGTATTCCATGTTTCCATGCTACGACACTATCGATTGGACCCTTCACATGTGATTACCCCGACAGAGATTGAGATTCAATCGGACATGACTTCTGGTGAAGAACCGGTTAAGATTTTGGCTTGGGAAGTCAAACAGTTAAGGAATAAGAGTATAGCCCTTGTGAAAGTACTATGGAAAAGACATGGGGAAGAAGAGGCAACGTGGGAGCTTGAGGCAACCATGAGGAACCAATATCCCAACTTATTCACCGGTAAGATTTTCGGGGACGAAAATCCCTAAGGGGGGAAAATTATAACAGCCCGAATTAGGGCCTAGACGAAATAGTGGTTATTAGACTACAAATTTGAAGTAGAAAATTTTAATTCCATAATTATTTTTTAGTTTATGGCATTCTTGCATGATATGGAGAAAACTTCATGAAGGAAATTTTATGAAATAGTGATTAATTTGACCTTTAGGACTAAACTGTAAAAGTTGCAAAATTAAATTTCTAGAAGTTTTAAGGATGAATTAACATGAGAAAATTTATTAGGAGTCCTTATTTAGCAAATAGACCAATTTTTAGCATGGTCGACAAAAATGCACATGGAAGTTGAAAATATCAAAGAAAGGCCATAACGGAATTTTGGTCATTTGGTTAATTAAAGTAGTAAAAAGGGAAAAAGAAAGAAAAAATCTTGTCCATCTTCTCCAAGGGGTGCCAAAAATTTCATGCTCTATAGCTAGGGTTTTATTTCAACTTTTCAAGCTTCAAGTAAGTGCAATTTGGTCCCTTTTTAATTCTCTTCGAATTTTTGAAATCCTTGTGACATGATTAAGCTATTTCTACCACTAATTTGAACTATGGTTCATATTAAAAAATATACCCATGCATCATAGGCAAGTAAATTGATACCTAGTGGTAGAAAATGAAAGTTTAAGGTGTAGTAAACATCTTTCTTTAAGTGATTTTCATGAAAAACCCTAATAGGGACTAAGTTGCAAAGGTGATAAAATGTGTAGTAAAAGTGAGAATTGATGAAAAACAGGGGCTGATAAGAGAACATAAAGGTTCGGCTAGGCTTGGGTAGTCAACAAATTAAGTGCATTTCATTATACAAGCCTAGGGATTATTTTGCAAATATGTAAAAGTTTAGGGGCAAAATTATAAAATTTGCCAAAGTGTAAATTATGTGCTATTTAGCTAATGTGACTATTAAATGAGCTTTATTTGTCATTTTAGATCAAGAAACACGAAGTCTAGATCGAAACCGATGAAAAAGGAGGATAGTAGACTAGATCGAACATTTACCATCATTTTGGACCCGAGGTAAGTTGTCTGTGATAAGTTAGCTTTATGGTTTATGAAAATTTTATTGTGATGATCTTCTATGAATTCATGAAATTCCATGAGATTTGTTGCTAAGATAATGTATGAAGTATGTATAATTCCATGAAACCTATTGATATGAACTTTTACCTAGAATGATGAAAGCATGGAAATGAAATTCCATCCAAGTGTTAAAGAATTCGAAGGATACCGTAATCATGTCATGAGCATTTGTAGGTCTCGTGTAAGACCATCTCTGGGACATGGCATCGGCACTGAACTGAGATCCCATGTGTAACACCCCTTACCCAAGACTGTCGCCGGAGTCGAGCACGAGGCTCTACCGGACTTTACTTACTCAAACGGGCATAAAAATTTGCTTTTTAAAATTAATTTATTTTCATTTGTTCCATAATTCCCTAAAAAGGGGTCATTGAAACCCTAAATCATGGTATTGAAATAGTTCGGGACCAAACCGGGATCAATCAAATATTACCGGTTACTTAAACGAGCCAAAATGAATTATTTGTCTATTCCTTATAAAACTATCCAACTGTATCACGGTTACAAAAAAAATCATATCTCGAGTTACGAAACTGAAAATCAAGATCCATAAATTTTTCCTGAATCTAGACTCATGTATCTATTTAGTAATTTTTTTCTAGAATTTTTGGTTTAACCAATTAGTAGAGTTTATTAGTTAAAGTCTCCCCTGTTGCACAGTCTGACTACTCTGCCCTCTGTTCACTAAAAATAAAGTTTCTCTCTGTACAAAACTCAAATAGGCATTCCGTTTGTTTCATTAAAAACTAGACTCAATAAGAAATCTAGGCATATAAATTATAACACCTAATTATTTATGTAAAATTTATGGTGAATTTTTAAAGTCAGAATAGGGGATCACAAAGTCAGTCTAGTGTAGTCTCACTCAAGTGCAAATAACTCATAATATACTACTCTTTTGCTTACTCTATTTCTTCTACATGAAGATAGACTCATTAAGCTTTAATTTAATGCCTCATTCACGTTTTAATTCCATTTCTACTATTTTTAGAGATTTTTAAAACTCACGTCATTGCTGCTGTTTGAATCTGTTTTTAAATTACTTACACCTTTTTCATAGTTTCCTTGTAATAGTTACCATTCAAGCATACATACTATTAAACATGTATATGATTAGCCATTCCATTAGCTATTCACTAACAAGTATTTATACACCATTCATTGAACTTATCATATCAAAAGAAGCCAAGTCCCTATACATGCCATGCACGAAATGAGACATCTAACTGTACCAAAATGATTCCTTCGATAGTGTGACCGGATCTCTGATGTTCATTGGCAATAACTATAAAAAGAAGGAAAATAAAGAGAGTAAGCACTAGGCTTAGTAAGTTTACAAGAAAATAAATTACAACATTCATCATAAACGATAATTATTCAATATATCACCTAGCATCATAAGCTTTCTTTACACCTCATTTCCTACCTTCTTCCTTATTCAATTGTCTTCTTTCTTACCTGATCTTTTCAGTACTCATGAATATAACTTACCTTTCCCTTGCTGATAAATTTTCCATAATTTAACTTGTAGAATAACCCGTTGAACCGCTCGAAATACTAGGGATATTCGGGTTTTCCTGTCTGATAATAATCTGCCATTGTCATGTCCTTGACATGGACTTACATGAAATGTTCCTGTCTTTCCAAAGCCATATATTTGATATGGTCTAACATGGATTATTCCTGTCTCCAAAGCCATATATCTGATATGGGCTTACATGGCTCATTCTTGTCCTGTCCTGTCAACCCCAAATGTCATGACATTTGTATCCTTATATTTCTAAAGTTCAACGGGACCTTTCGATACTCTTTCTCTGTCATCTCGTCTATGATTCAACTTTGAATATTTTCGTAAAATAAATGTATAAATGCTGGAAATTAACAACATTAATGTAAAATAATGAAATATTGCTTTTATTTACCGTAAACTTACCTCAATACAAAATATGACTAAACTTAACAATTTAGTCCTTTACTTTCTCTTTTCCCTGATCTACTCCCAAATTTCGTTCTTTTTTATCTATAATAGCAAATTTAGCTTATTTAATACTCACATTTATCAAAACAGTCCCTGACTCCAACTTTAGCAAAATTATATTTTTTCCCCTAAACTTTTACATATTTACATTTTTTCCCCAAGGCTCGGAAATCAAACTTTATCACAAATTCTTATGTTTTAAGACATGCTGATCATTTATTTACCACCAACAACCTTAAATTCCTACTATAACATGTACTTATGAACAATAGGTATTTTTACCGATTAAGCCCTTTTACTCGTTTTTACCTAAAACCGAGTAGCCCAAGTTGTCTAGCATAATTTAAAACATCATATTCTATCATAAAACATCAAAATAAACACTTTTCACCTATGGGTATTTTTCCAAATATGAACCCTAGCTGAAATTATAGCTAGCATAAGCTTTATCGAGTTATCGGGATTCCAAGAACGTAAAGAACATTAAAAACGGGGCTTGGAATCAGTTACTATGGAGCTTGGAAGCTTAAAACAAACCCTAGCTATCGAGAACCCTTGAAATTTCGTGCTAATGAAGAAGATGGACATATTTTGCCATCTTTTTCCCTTTTTTAATCTTTTAATTACCGAATGACTAAAATACCCTTCATGCCTTTCTTTGAAAATTTCAATTTAAGCATTTTATGCATAGAATTTCTTCACGAAATCTTCACACCATGAAATCATATCATAAACATCAAAATAATTATAAAATAATTATTTCTATCTCAGATTTGTGGTCACAAAACCACTGTTCCATTTAGGCCCTATTTCGAGATGTTATATTTCTACCCCCTTTAGGGATTTTCGTCCCCAAAAATCTTACCTGTAAAGAGATTTGGGTACTGTTTTTGCATGGCCTCTTCAGGCTCCCATGTAGCCTCATCAACCCCATGTCTATTCCATAAGACTTTCACAAGAGCAATACTTTTATTCCTTAATTGCTTTACCTCTCGAGCTAGAATTTTTACCGGTTCTTCACTATAAGTGATATCTGGCTGAATCTCAACCTCTGTCGGAGAAATCACATGTGACGGATCTGATCGATAATGTCGTAACATCGACACATGAAACACATCATGAATCTTTTCTAACTCAGTCGGTAAGGCTAATCGATATGCTAATGGCCCAACTCTGTCAATCACTTCAAACGGTCCAATAAAACGTGGACTTAGCTTGCCTTTCCTGCCAAATCTGAGAACCTTTTTCCATAGGGATACTTTCAAAAATACCTTGTCGCCAACTTGATACTCGATCTCTTTTCTTTTTAAATCTGCATATGACTTCTGTCTGTCTGAAGCTGGTTTCAAACAATCTCTAATAACTTTCACTTTTTCTTCTGTTTCTTTAACTAGATCAACCCCGTAAATCTAGTTTTCCTTAAGCTCTGTCCAATATAAAGGTGTACGACATTTGCGTCCATACAAAGCCTCATAAGGTGCCATCTTCAAACTCGACTGATAACTATTATTATAGGTAAACTCTACCAACGGTAAATACTTTTCCCAACTGCCTTGAAATTCCAATACACAACATCTAAGCATATCTTCAAGTACTTGAATAACTCTCTCTGACTGACCGTCTGTCTGAGGATGAAATGCCATACTAAAACTCAACTTTGTACCTAAAGCTTCTTGTAGCTTTTTTCCAGAACCGTGAAGCAAATCTCGGATCTCTATCTGAAATGACCGATAATGGTACTCCATGTAGTCTAACTATCTTTGAAATGTAAAACTCGGCCAACTTGTTAAGTGAATAATCCATACGAACTAGGATAAAATGAGCCAACTTAGTTAGCTTATCAATCACAACCCATACAACATCTTTCTTTTTCCCTGTCAACGGTAACCCTGTCACAAAATCCATAGTAACTCTGTCCTATTTCCACTCCGGAACTAGCACAGGCTACAATAACCCGATGGTACCTGGTGTTCAGCCTTTACCTGTTGACAGATCAAGCATCTAGAAACAAACTCTAAAATATCTCTTTTCATTCCTACCCACCAGTACAATTTCTTCAAATCATTATACATCTTTGTACTACAATAGACAAAAAAAACTACTATGTGCTTCTTGTAAGATCTTCCGAATAAGCTCATCATTCTTTGGTACACGTACTCTGTCCCTAAACATCAAACAACCATCAAAACCAATCCGAAAATCTGATTCTATGCCTGACTCACATTGAGCTCTTTTAGCTTGTAACTTACTGTCATCTTTCTGAGCTTTGCAAATTTCTTCAAGAAACACCGGTTTAGCTCTCAACTCAGCTAAAATAGAACCATCATCTGATATGCCCAAATTGGTATTCAAAGCTCTCAATGCAAATAAAGTTTTTCTACTTAAAGCGTCAGCAACTACATTGGCCTTACCTGAGTGATAATCAATCACTCACTCATAATCTTTAATCAGTTCCAACCATCTTCTTTGCCTCAAGTTCAAATCTTTTTGAGTCATCAAGTATTTCAAGCTTTTATGATCGGTGAATATCCGGCACCTTTCGCCATACAAGTGATGTCTCCAAATCTTTAACGTAAATACAATAGCAGCTAATTCTAAATCATGCATCAAATAATTTTTCTCATGTGGTTTCAATTGTCTAGAGGCATAAGCAATTACATTTCCTTCCTGCATGAGTACACAACCGAGCCCATTCAAGGATGCATGAGTACACAAATTCTTTACCCAGTTCCGGCTGTACGAAGATAGGAGCTTCAGTCAACAACGCCTTTAACTTGTCAAAACTCTGCTGGCACTTCTCAGTTCATTCAAACTTAACACCTTTCCGTAGCAATCTCGTTAACGGGATAGCTATCATAGAAAATCCCTCTACAAATCGTCTATAATAACCAGCTAAGCCAAGAAAGCTTCTAACCTCTGAAACATTCCTAGGAGGCTTAAAATCGACAATGGCTGAAATTTTGTTTAGATCAACTCTAATACCTTCACCTAAAACAATATGTACAAGGAATCCAACTACTCGGAGCCAAAACTCACTTTTGCTGAACTTAGCATACAACTGATTATCTCTCAGGATCTATAAAACTGTTTTCAAATGCTCTACATGTTCAGTCTCATCATGAGAATAAATCAAGATGTCATCAATGAACACGATTACAAACTCATCCAAATACAGTCTAAATATCCAGTTCATTAAGTTTATAAAAATGGCAGGAGCATTAGTTAAGCCAAACGGCATCACAAGGAACTCATAATGACCATACCTAGTTCGGAATGCAGTCTTCGAAACATCTGACTTTCTAACTCGCAGCTGATAATATCCAGATCTCAAATCTATCTTGGAAAACTCAGTGGCTCCCTTCAATTGATCAAACAAATCATCAATTCTAGGCAATGGCTATTTGTTCTTGATAGTTACCTTGTTAAGCTGTCGAAAATCTATGCACAATCTCATTGAACCATCTTTCTTTTTCACTAATAGCACTGGTGCACCCTATGGCGAACTACTGGGTCTTGCAAAGCCTTTATCGGTTAATTCCTGTAGCTGAGCTTTCAATTTTTTCAATTCCAACGGGGCCATTCTATAAGGAGCAATAGAAATAGATGTGGTACCTGAAATTAACTCAATACCAAACCCCACTTCTCTAACAGGAGGCAAACCTGGTAATTCTTCCAAAAATATATCTAGATACTCGCACACCACGGGCACTGACTCAATTTTTAGTTCTGGATCTTTAGTATTCAATACAAAAGCAAGATAAGCCTCATACCCCTTTCTCAAACATTTCTGAGCTGTCATAATAGAAATCATGGCAAATGAACCATCTGACTCATCTGAATTAACCCGAAGAATTTCACCATTTTCACATTTCAACTCAATGAATTTCCTTCCACAATTTACTACCACATCATGTGCAGTCAGCCAATCCATACCCAGAATAACATCAAACTCATCAAAGGCAATAACATGAGGTCGACCGGAAAACAGTAACCTCTAATCATTAAGGGGCAATTTCTACATACTTTATCTACCAATACATACTTGCCTAGTGGATTCGATACTTTAATCACAAATTCTGTAGATTCTATAGGCATGCTCATACTAGGCATCAATTTCATACAAACATAGGAATGGGTCGAACCTAGATCAATCAAAGCAATGACATTAATATCATATAAAGAAAATGTACCCGTAATCACATCGGGGGAGGATGCCTCTTCAAGAGCACGAATAGCATAAGTCCTTGCAGGTATTCTAGCATCTGGTCTGACTGCCAGTCTCTAGAGGTGCCTCTGTTACTCGCTCCTACTCCTGGGTTCCTTGGTGATCTGCTCTAATAGGAGCATTTCTGGATCTCACACTCTGTATTACCTCTCGTTTAGCCACCTCTGGACATTGTCACACAAAATGATCTAGAGCACCACACTTAAAACAAACATTCTCATCTACTCGACAAGGACCATAATGAAGTCTAGCACACCATGGACACCCTGATCTACCCGGCCTGACATTACCTACACTCGCAGTCGAGGTGGTCTGAGCCTTCGGGTCCTTAAATCTGCTACCTCTATTTTGACTAGAATACCCAGTCGAAAACTTAGATCTGGTAGAAAACTCATTGGGCTTTTTGGATGTAGCCTGAAATGACCTGCTCATCTGTCTTTTCTTTGTATCTTGCGTCTCAGTCTCAACTTTGCCTTTTCTCTTTAACAGCTCCTCTGCCTTACAGGCTCTCTCAACTAGAACAACGAACTCTTTTATTTCTAGGACACCCACTGACAGTTGGATATCATCATTTAACCCATCCTCAAACGTTTTACACATAATAGCCTCTGTAGATACACATTCTCGAGCATATTTACTGAGTCTAACAAATTCACGCTCATAATCAGTCATTGTCATATTACCTTGTTTCAGCTCTAAGAAATCTTTTCTCTTCTGATCAATAAGCCTCTGCCTGATGTACTTTTTACGAAATTCCTCCTGAAAGAAATCCCAAGTGACCCTCTCTTTTGGTACAATTGATACAAGTGTCTTCCACCAGTGGTAGGCTGAGTCTCTAAGGAGTGATACTACACATTTCATACATTCCTCAGGTGTACAGGATAATTCATCAAAGACTCTAATGGTATTTTCCAGCCAAAATTCTGTGCTTTCTGCGTCATCATCTTTTGTTGCTCGAAATTCTTCTGCCCCTTGTTTCCTAATTTTATCAACTGGTGGCTTTTCTCTTATCACTGTTCCTGTGATTGGGGGAGCTTGAGCTACATGGGTGGCCTGAGGATCATGAGGGGGTGGAGGTCTAACAGCCGGATTCGTACGAACGAACTCGGCAAACCATTCATTCATCATGTGGAAGAAGGCTTCCCGAGCCCCTCCTCCCTGATCAATTGTCACTGTCCTATCCTCGGGTGGCACTGCTCCTTCTGTGGGAGCAGGCATATTACTTTCTACCTCATCTACCTCAGCTCGTTCGGGATCCATAACTATAAAATAAAAGCATTTCAAAATCATCAGGAGTCGTCACACTATCAAAATACAAGTATGGCATGTATAGCTAGACTCTTACTCATGCTAACTATTCTAAGAATCGACTAAACCTCAGCTCTGATACCAATAGATGTAACACCCCTTACTCGAGACCATCGCCGGAGTCGAGCACAAGGTGCTACCGGACTTTACTTACTCAAACGGGCATAAAAATTTGCTTTTTAAAATTAATTTATTTTCATTTGTTCAATACGTCCCTAAAAAGCGGTCATCAAAATGCTAAATCATGGTATTGAAATAGTTTGGGACCAAACCAGGATCAATCAAATATTACCGGTTACTTAAACGAGCCAAAATGAATTATTTCTCTATTCCTTATAAAACTGTCCAACTGTATCACGATTACAAAAAAATCATATCTCGAGTTACGAAATTCGAAATCAAGATCAGTAAATTTTCCCTAAATTTAGGCTCATGTATATATTTAGTAATTGTTTTCTAGAATTTTTGCTTTAGCCAATTAGTACAGTTTATTAGTTAAAGTCTCCCCTATTGCATAGTTTGACGACTCTGACCTCTGTTCACTACAAATAAATTTTCTCTCTGTACAAAACTCAAATAGGCATCTCGTTTGTTTCATTAAAAACTAGACTCAATAAGAAATCTAGGCATATAAATTATAACACCTAATTATTTATGTACAATTTATGGTGAATTTTTGAAGTCAAAATAGGGGATCACAGAGTCAGTCTAGAGTAGTCTCACTCAAGTGCAAATAACTCATAATTTACTACTCTTTCGCTTACTCTGTTTCTTCTACATGAAGATAGACTCATTAAGATTTAATTTCATGCCTCATTCACGTTTAATTCCATTTCTACTATTTTTAGTGATTTTTAAAACTCACGTCATTGCTGCTATTTGAATCTATTTTTAAATTACTTTCACCTTTTTCATAGTTTCCTTGTAATAGTTACCATTTAAGCATACATACTATTAAACATGTATATGATTAGCCATTCCATTAGCTATTCACTAACAAGTATTTATACACCATTCATTGAACTTATCATATCAAAAGAAGCCAAGTCCCTATACATGCCATACACGGAATGAGACATCTAACTGTACCAAAATGATTCCTTCGATTGTGTGACCGAATCTCCGACGTTCCTTTCGATTCCCGAGTGAGCTTGGCAATAACTATAAAAAGAAGGAAAATGAAGAGAGTAAGCACTAGGCTTAGTAAGTTTACAAGAAAATAAATTACAACATTCATCATAAACGATAATTATTCAATATATCACCTAGCATCATAAGCTTTCTTTACACCTCATTTCCTACATTCTTTCTTATTTACTTGTCTTCTTTCTTACCTGATCTTTTCAGTACTCATGAATATAACTTACCCTTCCCTTGCTGATAAATTTTCCATAATTTAACTTGTACAATAGCCCGTTGAACCGCTCGAAATACTAGGGATATTTGGGTTTTCCTGTCTGATTATAATCTACCATTGCCATGTCCTTGACATGGACTTACATGAAATGTTCCTGTCTTTCCAAAGCCTTATATTTGATATGGACTTACATGGATTATTCCTGTCTCCAAAGCCATATATCTGATATGGGCTGACATTGTTCATTCCTGTCCTGTCCTGCCAACCCTAAATGCCATGACATTTGTATCCCTATATTTCTAAAGTTCAACGGGACCTTTCGGTACTCTTTCTTTGTCATCTCGTCTATGATTCAACTTTGAATATTTTCGTAAAATAAATGTATAAATGCTGGAAATTAATAATATTAATGTAAAATAATGAAATATTGCATTTATTTACCGTAAACTTACCTCAATACAAAATATGACTAAACTTAACAATTTAGCCCTTTACTTTCTCTTTTCCCCAATCTACTCCCGAATTTCGTTCTCTTGATCTATAATAGCAAATTTAGCTTATTTAATACTCACATTTATCAAAACAATTTTGGCAAAATTAAATTTTTGCCCCTAAACTTTTGCATATTTACGCTTTTACCCCAAGGCTCGGAAATCAAACTTTATCACAAATTCTTATGTTTTAAGACATGCTGATCATATATTTACCAACAAAAACCTCAAATTCCTACTATAACATGTACTTATGAACAATAGGTATTTTTACCGATTAAGCCCTTTTACTCGTTTTTACCTAAAACCGAGTAGCCCAAGTTGTCTAGCATAATTTAAAACATCATATTCTATCATAAAACATCAAAATAAACACTTTTCACCTATGGGTATTTTTCCAAATATGAACCCTAGCTTAAATTATAGCTAGCATAAGCTTTATAGAGTTACTGGGATTCCAAAAACGTAAAGAACATTAAAAACGGGGCTTGGAATCACTTACTATGGAGCTTGAAAGCTTGAAACAAACCCTAGCTATGGAGAACCCTTGAAATTTCATGCTAATGAAGAAGATGGACATATTTTTCCATCTTTTTCCCTTTTTTAATCTTTTAATTACCAAATGACTAAAATACCCTTCATGCCTTTCTTTGAAAATTTTTCATGTACATGCTCGTTTTTGTCCAAAATTTTAGAAATTGGTCAAATTTCTATTTAAGACCTCCTAATTAATATTCCAAAGCAATTTCATACTAAAAGCTTCTAGAATGCAAGTTTTGCAACTTATTCGATTTAGTCCGTAATTTCAAATTAAGCATTTTATGCATAGAATTTTTTCACGAAATCTTCACACCATCATGAAATCATATCATAAGCATCAAAATAATTATAAAATAATTATTTCTATCTCAGATTTGTGGTCATGAAACCACTGTTCCGTTTAGGCCCTATTTCGGAATGTTACACCATGTAAAACCATGTCTGGGACATGGCATTGGCTTCTAGATGAGATCCCATGTAAGACCATGTCTGGGACATGGCTTTGGCAGCGATAGGAGGTCCCGTGTAAGACCATGTCTGAGATATGGCTTTGGCACTGAGATGAGATGAGGATCCCCTGTAAGACCATGTTTGGGACATGGCATAAGCATTCAAGATGAGATCTCATGTAAGACCATATCTTGGACATGGCATCGGCATCAGGGTATGATCTCGTGTAATACCATGCCTGGGACATGGCATCAACATTGACATGAGATCCCATGTAAGATCATATTTGGGATATGGCTTTGGCATCAATATATGATCCCATGTAAGACTATGTCTGGGACATGGCATTGGCATCATTTCGAGAGATTGACTTATGGGTATCCTTCGGTAGTCCAATAGAATATTAATGGAGAAAGTATCCAAGTTGATGAATTTCATAAGAAAGACTAAAGTTTCATGATGAGTGTTACAGGTGCTTTTGAGTAAGTTATGAGAAAATGAGTATATAAGTCATGAGAAAAAGTAAGTCACGAGAATGAGTAAGTCATGAATTTGAATACGTTAAGAGATTTGGCAAATTATCAGAATGAGTAGAAGAGAAAGAACATTCTATGCTGCTTTATTTGAATGATGTGTTAAAACTGATGTTGCTATTTTATACATGCAACTTACTAAACATTATATGCTTACCCTGTAACAACCCTATAACCCATATCCGTCGCCGGAGTGGGTTATGAAGTATAACCAAACCAAAGCACCACATTTGTACAATCACATAGACTTAAGATCATCAACATTTATATACATATTGAACACAACCAAAGATCAAATTCAAAATATATAAAAGTAAACATCCAAAAGATGCCATATTCGCATGGCTTATATACAATAGTCAAAATATCATTCTACATATAGTCTATCCTATACATGCCATAAGCTAAGTCCGAATCATATGGTTACCACAACAGTAGATAGTGCGACGAAATGCTGACGATCCCCGAGCTGGTAGTAAGAGTCAACGATCTATAAAACAGAGAAACATAACATTCAAAGTAAGCTTTCATAAGCTTAGTAATTCTTAAGCAATTTTAAACAATTGAACTTAAAAACAAACCAAATGATCGAAATCACATAACATTTTCTAAGTATGATACCATTTGGCTGATTATGCACATTCACATATATCATTTTACTCTAATTAAATTCAAACTCATATAGACATAAGCATTTACATATTTCAAGATTTACTTTAATTCTATTGAATTCAACTAGTGTACCATTTCTTATCCACACTTACATTAAACATTCATAGTTAAATGGTATATCAAATACTTTCATGTAAAATTGCATAATGACTGAATGCACACATACACACATATACATATGAAATTACAACATCTTTACATATGCTTCTCAATACACATTCTTAATTCCCTTTAGGTCAATCTCACATATATAATATATATATTATACCTGGCCAACTTATTGTCTTGAACTCATTTTATTACTAATTTAGCACAAGGTCGCATAATCTCTGACTTTAATTAGTTCACCTGCATTTAGTCTACTAGATAAAAACTCTAAATCACATCACTGGCATATTGCCTGCTAGGTTTACAACCTGAATCACACATATAAGGTAAGTATTTACCAATTTAACGGACTTTCTCTTCGAGTCGTTCAGAAATGTGTAGACTTCAAATAGGCCTTATACATTGCCGACGTCTCAGACGCGGTCTTACATGTTATTCAAGGTCGATGCCACTGTCCCGGACAGGGTCTTACACGAAACATAAGTGATGCCAGTGTCCAAGACACGATCTTACACACTATCACAAATCAATGCCTTCGTCCTGGACGAGGTCTTACATGATATCGTTTTACCATTTCTCAATCGAATATGATTCTAAATTTCTCAATCATTTCATACACCTAGTGCCCCAACAACCGATCTTGTACACGTAGTACTCGGTTAAAGGATTCGCACACATAGTGCCTCTACAACCGATCTCGTACACATAGTACTGGGTTAAAGGAATTCGTACACATAGTGCCTCTACAACCGATCTCGTACACATAGTACTCGGTGAAAGGAATTCGCACACATAGTACCTTTATTCATTCGCACACACAGTGCTCGCATTCACTCGTCATTACACGACGAAATGACTTAACCAAGTCTATAAAACATCATACATATATAACAGTATCAAAGCATATACTACACATCAAATCCATCTCTAATAGATTACATATATATTTCGCTCATACACATAAAATCATGAATCAAAATATAACCTCTCATGTATACACATCACAAATATCCGAATATACTTCACCATATTTTATTACATAACATATTCGGTAAATCACATTACACACCAATACTCCAAATGTATTTCATACTTCTATTCGGCTATATAAACACATATATATGTAACATTTACTCACATACATAATTACAGTTTGACCGAATATATATATAAATATACAACCATTTCTCATATGCTTTTCACTTCACATACACAATTCGATCCACCATTCGATCCACCATTATCTTCATAAGCATAAATAATTAACACGTACCTGGATCACTTAATGCCTTATACGAATTCACATGTTATCTCATACTTTCATGACTTATACTACAACCACATATAATTGAGACCCATATCTTTGTTCAAAGGTTATCATCGTTACATAACACATAGGGCTAAAACACATATCTTGGCACAATCAATTTCATCATATCAAATTCGACTAAATATGCTAGTCATATAGGGCTTCTAACCTCGTTTCAATATTAATTCGGCACTTTGAATACAAATATTTAATCTAACATTTTCTTAATTACAAATTATTCAACTGATAAGCATACAATTTAATAAAGTTCAAACACTTAAGAACTTATTTATATTGTCGTCGAACTACTACGGATCAACTATTCCACAAGTTTAGCTTTTCCGTTATCCGAGTTTGGCCCTTGAGCTTAATTCAACAAAACTTAAACTAGTTTAATCACCTTTTAAACTCATTATAACCAATAAAAATAATTTCTCAATAAAACACATACATACGACAAACACGTTTATTTATACACACACTCACATTCGGCGCTACATCACAATCCATTCACAAAAGCATTTAATTAGCTCATTCATTAAACTTTAACATTCTCTTGCAAACATCCTTAAGACCGAATGAATATTTCACTCATCCTAGCATATTTATGCCATGTAACTTTACTTATTTCTTCTTATCAATCATCATTCAAACATGTAAGCATAATACATTTTAATCACCTTAACAAACTACCATTTGTTATTAGCATAATTAGCTTTCATTTTCAACATCATACCAACCTAAATTTGGCCGAATGTCTACCTTCACATATTCACACTTAAAAATTCACACTTCATTAAGCTTACCTTCCTATTTCAAACCATACAGCCGAATACACATATACTCTTTAATACACATAATAATTTATACAAACACCACTAAACCAAATATCAATTAATTAAACAGTTGAATAAATTTCTTTAACCATTTTCTCTTTAACTAACTAAATATTTCCAACTAAATTTTCACTATTTCAAGACTACATTCGATACAAGGTATATTCATCTCTACCTTACAACCATCAAACTAATCCATGAATAAAATGTAAGCTTATTCGACCATTATGGGAATAACTAGGTTTGACGTTAAAACTCTAGCTCTCATCAACTAGCATAAATTTCACAAGCTATTGACCATACCCGAATTCTATTTTAAACATTCAAACATTCATTTCTAGAATTTAACATACGGTCTCACTAAGTAATCACTATGACCGAATGTTATTTAACCATCAAGACTACATAATTTTTTTATTATTTAATTAACTCAATTCACTTTACCATAATTCTTTCCTTACAAAGCCTCAAAACACCAATTCAAACTACAAAAAGAAAATCATGGCCGTATGCACATTCCTTAATAAACAACCATTATTCCCATTTTTAGTCAAGTCTATATTTGGTAACCATATGGATACACATACTAACAATTTAACTATCAATTTCTAATATTAAACACAATTCCCATATTTTACTATGTTAGCCGATTATCATTTAAACATTTTAAGCCACAATTATCAAATTATAACAAGCTCAAACCTCAAATTTCTATCGTTTACACATTAAAACATCAAACATTCAAAGCATTACACCTTACCAAAGTAAAATTTCAAAACATATAAATTCCACACAATGACACCATAATCAAATGCAACCACTCTTTTTAAGCTACAAAAACCTAGCTTTACTAGCTTAAAGCCATCTTACAACCAGTATCAATATAAAAACATCAAAGCATTCTTAAATCTATTTACTTATCTCATGTCCGAATATGCATATTACCACCAAAAATAAAAATTCTTTCTTGGGTTATACTAAGAGCGTAAAGGTCAACTCAATTTCACAAAATTACAAGAAACAACATAAAAATCATACCTTAGTTAGAACACATGCCAGCCGAATGCTCTTGTTCCCAAATTCTTTTCTTTCCGTAGTGTTTCGGCAAAGTGAATAACAAAGAATAAGTGCTTTGTTTTTTTCACCCAATTAACTTTTATTATAACATATTTTATAATTCATAATATAAAACCATTTCTTATTACATAATTATTATAAAACACATATATTATCCATCATTTAACATCATTGCCGTCCACTATACCAAGAATGGTCTAATTGACATGCAACCACTCCCTATTAAAGAACACTCACAATTCGGCACTTGCATATTGTACCTCTAATTTTTCCTTTTATGCAATTGAGCCATTATTAAAAAAAATTGACATTCAAATGACAAAATTAAAACACCAAATTTTCACAATAGGCAATTCACATAATAAGAACACTAAAAATAATATTTTAAAAATTTTCTGACTCAGTTTTGTGGTTCCGAAATCACTTTCCCGATTATGGCCAAAATAGGGCTGTCACAACCCCTCCATTTTTCCTTCTCCTTTGTAGGTTTGCCGAAGTAGCTCAGGGATTGATTAAAGTCTGAGCTCGAAGTCACACTATCAAGTTGTCCATTTTAGGTATAGTAAAGTAAGTTATTTTGAGTATGGCATGTATAGGAAAACTTTGTCATTTCGAGATAGGTCATTTTGATTAGCCATATGTGTGTTTGCTAAATATACACTTCTTTTGTAAATGGCAAATGAGTTTGGCCAATACTAGTTAAGCATAACTAATTAGTGTTAATGAAGTTTTATGAATGAAATCCATGCATGACGAGTGTAATATGAGATCATTGTATGCATGTCACGTTGAGAATGTTTGGATTTTTATTTATGCCATGGTTTGCGGTATTAAATTGGCCTTGTGCTTAGTTAAGTTTCAGGGTGGAAAAAGGCTTGGAAAATAGCCTATAATTGTCCACACGGTTGGGGACACAGGCGTGTGCCTAGGCCGTGTGTGACATACGGTCAGCTCCCATGGGCATGTTAATAGACTGTGTATCCCCTACATCTTAAGTAGTTAAGTCAGTATTGAACACAGGCTGAGCACATAGGCATGTGCCTTGGTCGTGTGTACCCCTGATGTTTATAGTGTTCAAAGTCAGAGTACTCCACGGGTTAATGGCACGGGCGTGTCTAGGCCGTGTGAGGGACACGGGCATGTGCCCAATCTATGTCAAACCCCTGTAGGTACTAAATGAAAATAAATTCAGCACTGGCTAGGGACATGGGCGTGTGTGACCATACGGCCTGCCCACACAGGCGTGTCCCGTCTCACACAAACGTGTGGCCTTATTTTAAGCAAAATTTTTCTTAGAGCTCAAAAGTTCTCAGATTAGTTCCAAGCCATTTCTGATGTATGTTTTGGGCCTCGTGGGCCCAAGATAAGGAAATTAAGAGTTTATTTAGAAAAATTTTAATTTAGAGTGAAAAGTAAGGCTCGATTTACTATGATCAAGCATTTTCAAGTGCGGTAACACCTCGTACCCTGTCTCGGCATCGGACTCAATTAAGGGGTTTTACATATGTAGCCAAAGCCGCCTAAGTCTCATATCAAATAATCGCTCACTCTCGAGCTACCAACGAGCCTGCTTACACAAGGTGTCAGTCAAGGCGTAGCTACACAGTGCTGCTCACTCAAGTTGTCTAGTATCCGCAACATATGCTAGTATACTCAGCCACTGGTATGACGTATGAGACTAGTACCCGGATCACATAATCACATAATGCATGGTAACCCTAGTGACATGTCACTTGCATCCTCACCTATTCCTAAGGTTCAAATGGGATTTCTTACTTGTCGAATTGTCATCGGACTCATCCATAGAGTTAAACTCATTCACGTAATCAAACATAGAGTTCATGCAATATTAAGACATTTAAATACTATTATTTTAAAGCTTATTTTTAACATACAACCTTACCTCGATATAAAAATGGTGAAATGGACCTAATCGTCAAATACTTTATTTTTCCTCAGATCTAGGTTCAAACCTCTTTTTTCTTGATCTATAATAACAAATTTAACTCATTTAATACTCACATTATTTAATTAAGCACAAGAATCATAGTATGGAAAAATTATAGTTTTGCCCCTAACTTTTTAACTTTTTACACTTTTATCCCTAGGCTCGTAAAATGATTTTTCATTCAATTTCTTCATTACCAAAGCCTAGCCAAACCTATTACATCCTCATAAGAGCCCACATTTTTAATTTATTCACATTTTTACACACATTTTACAACCTTTTAGAAATAGGAACCTATTTGACACTTTCATCAAAAATCACTTGGCAAATGTTGTTTATCTAACACCAAACATACATTTTCTACCATTAAACATCAAAATACACAAATATCTAACATGGGAAAAATTTTATACTTCAATTTTCTTTCAAATTAGTCCTTGAAATAACTAAATCAAGTTACAACATTCACAAAAACATAAAAATAATTAAAAACGGGACAAGGATGGACTTACAATTAAGCTTGGAAGCTTGGTCGAATCCTAGCTATGTCTTCCTTGTGAATTTCAGCCATGAGGGGGAAGAAGATGGGCAAGAAATTGTCTTTCTTTACTTATTAGTCCATTTATTAATCAAATGACCAAAATGCCCTTAATGCATAACTTTGAAATTTCACCTAACCATGTCCATTTTTGACCATCTTAAAGCATAATGGTCTAATTCCTAAATACGGACCTCTAATTTAAAATCTCATTACAATTAAACACCCATAGCTTCTAGAACACACATTTTGCACCTATTGCAATTTAGTCCTATTAGTCAAATTGGACACTCTAACGGTAAAATTTCTTAACGAAATTTTCACACAATCATTCAATCATATAGTAGACCTTAAAATAATATCACAATAAATATTTCTACTTCAAATTCGTGGTCCCAAAACCACTGTTCTGATTTGACCCAAAAATAGGCTGTTATAAACTTACCTCGACAAATGCTTGTGTATGAAAAAAATCTACTAATCCGACATTTTCCACTTTCCTCGTTCTAGCTTTTAATTCGGTCAATTCGGATCTATACGAGTAAATTTAACATCAATTTATCACATTCCATATTCAAGTGAACTCAATTTTCATCCTAGGCAAAATTACCATTTTGCCCCTCACTTTTCCATAAATTCCCATTTCGTCCCTAAGCTCGAAAAATAAAATTTTTGCAATTTACTCCCTATTCCAAGCCTAATCAAAGTTCCATCACAAAATTTACAGCACATGTATTCATAAAATTTTAGAATTTTCCATGAAATTTCACAACTTTACATTTTAGTCCTTAACTCATGTTTTCATCAAAAATCACTTTGTACAAGTTGTTTATATATCAACAACCTTTCATTTTACACCTTAAATTTCTAATTTCTAGCATATACAACCATAACCCATTTTTGTACTTTGATAACTTTACAAATTGATCCCCCGAATAGATAGATTAAGCTATCCCAATTTCAAAAATATCAAAATTACTAAAAATAAGACAAGAAAACTTACCCAATTTGGCCAAGAAAGTTTCTTCTCTCTCTCCTAGGGTTTCCATGTTTTATTTGGGCAAGATGATGAGAAAATAAGATGATAATTCTTCTATCATCTTTTAATTAATTAAATTAATTCACTTTCCAATTTAGTCCTTAGCCTTTTTCTAATTTTCCATGGATGAGTCATACCAAAATATCTACATACTTTTTTTTAATGGTCTAATAACCATATAAGAACCTCTAGTTTTGAATTCCATAGCTATTTAATCCTTTTAACTACTAGAATTCTACTTTAGCATTTTATACGATTTGGTCCTTCTCGTAATTAAACACGAAATCGGTAAAATTTTCTTACCAAAATTTTCACATGACATTTCTATCATATTATGGACAATGTAATAAAATAAAAATAAATTTTATTTTCGGCTCAGATTTGTGGTCCCAAAACCACTTTTTCGATTTCACCGAATTTGGGCTGTTATACACTTTTTCCCTCATTGGCACTTTTACCTAGTGGCATAATGTTGTTACGAGGTGTGGAATAAAAGTCCAAATTTTTGTCTTTGCATGCACTATTCCATATCTTGAAGGATCCAATCCCTAGACAAATTTGTCTTCTCTGCATAATACGATATAATAGAACTGATCGAAATACATTAACGTTAGATACATTCAGCGCTGGCGCAATTCTAATGCCAATGAATTGCATCCACATCTTAGCTACAGGAAATGTAATAGCTGATTAAATTTTGTAAGAAGCTTAGTATCTGACCTATAATTCTAACTACCCCTACCTCGTGTCAGATTTTTTTTATCATCTTCCATGTGAATGTTTTGAAACCTTCCTAAATCTATACTATCAATAAAATCTATTTCATAAAATAGGATGTTATAAAATTCACAGATATCGTTAGAAGAAATTGAAATGTCTTCCTCCTGTACTTCAATGTTACTGATTACTGCATGCAAAATTGCTACCATTGATGATAACAAACCAAAGTTCAAATTTTCTTGCAATGGACCATTGAGGTTTTGAACCTTTACTCTTAAATTAGAGGTCTTCCCTGTGACTCCAAAAAGTTATTTTTCCATATTGGCTTACAGAATCTAACAGGGTCGAAAACATGTGGAGTTTTCAGAATAGGAGTTCTTTTACTGTTTTTAAGAGGCATAATATTACCAACCCAAATATGAAAAGTAATTAATAAAATAGTAAAAGATTGAGAATACTTGAACTCAACTTTTGTTTACTTTGTATGTGCTTCCCTCTCTATTTTGTTGTTGACAATACTTTCTAAAGTAGCTTCCTAGAATATGGAATGAGAGATTAGAATTTTAGTGTTTCAAGAGAAGCGGGATTTTAGAGGTTGAGGGTTTTAGAGAGGTTTTGGAAGAGTAAATGTTTAGAATGAAGTTAGATTAAATTAGAGGGATAATTGTATGATTAAAAAGGATGTTTTTAAGGTGAAAGTTTAGGTAAATTAGTGATTATGCCATCGGGTTGCGCAGTCGGGTCTAGTTTACCCTACAGAAAATTACAGCGATGTCACGACACAAGGGTTCCGTATCTTGACATCCCTGGCAGACTACCTATGTAGCTATGTCGGGGTTCAATGTTGCAACACACCCTACAGTTTTAGAATTCAGAAGGAACTATCTTCTATATTGCGACATGGGCAGGTGATGTCGCGACATTTGGTTGATTTGTAAACTTCTTCATTACTGCCATTGATGTTGCAACACAGAGTTGTCTGTACAATGATGTTGACCTTGTTTTCCACAGTTTTGATCCATTGACATGCTTCAAACATCTGTTGGACCCATCCTTGACCTCCCTATAACATGTTAACAATTTTGTTAGTAAAATATGTAGTTAGTATAGTTAGTAATGGTTAATTAGTAGAAAAATTTAGGTTTTACTATCACACTTGTCTGTTAGCTCAAAAAATATGCACCGATGGCCTTCTTGTAATTTGTTTCTATATGTATTAGTCCAGCACCCATCATGTCATTCTATTCGATCGCAGTTTTCACATTCTCTAGATTTACCTTTCTGGCATACTTTAATGATCGACAACTCTTTCTATAGGATATAATTATCAATAATTTGTATAGCCACATAACCATAGAACTGCTTTAACTAGTGTTTAGTGTTTTTATGTTATAGAAAGTTTACAGATTGCAGTTCACAATTGTTGTCTTTAGGGTTTCTATTTTTCTCATTAATCAGGTATGCCTTTTCAGAAGTACTTTTTAAAACTATTTGTAGAGAGGTAGAAAAAGAAGATTGTATTGTGTTACTTGAGTTCTGCTTTAGTGGGCTTGTAAATCCATCTATCGGACTACAGATAATTCCCTTCTATGGTCTTTGAAGGAATCAAACATTTCGTAACGGTTGTAACATGAGGTTTATACGCACAAAATATTCAACTTGACGGTAACCTGCTATATGATCGTAAGTTCTATCAATATATATTTTTCCCACTCCTTTCAAAAGTTGAAAAATTCCCAAATCTATAAACTTCTGGGGTGCTTGCTCTAATATTAGGGATGCGAATAAAATGGTCAATTTAGGTTCATCCGTAAGGATCACTAGTTTTTCGTCTTGGTGTCCTGTGAACTTCTAGATCAATAGATATTTTTCTATTAACTTTATCCTCACTATCATCGTCTCTATTGACAGGTCTTTATTATACTGTTCTTGTGGTTTAGTATGACCTGAGGTTTCTGGAACGATGCTTTCATGATTTATTTAATTCTTAAATTTAGTGCTGGTTTCCTCTGCTAGCTCTATATCTCCTCTTTCTAAAGTTCTGTTTAAGTTGTCTAAATAATTTTTCGTCGACTGTAAGGGATAAGAATAAAAAGATTCTCCTTCTTTATAAGCTCTTATGATAACATTTTATTGTCTGTGTAGTTTCAGACTTGGCACATCTTGGTACCTTTGTGATGGCTCATCTTGGGGATTAGTAATTCTTGATTCTCCTGGATTTCTGAATCTTCAGACTCCTTCCTTGTACATTTCTTCGTCAAAATTAAAGTCTTCATCAGACCACATATAATAAAAGTCATCCATGGCTTGTGTTGATAGACCTTTTTGTGTCTAGGATTCTTAAAATTAAACTAATGTTAGAACTATTATGTAACAAAATAAATTGAAAATTGTGCCCATAACCTACAAATTTCCTAATCATTCCTTAACAAGCACAGGTTAAAATCAATTTAGTGATGTTGCCTTCTGGGAAACGGCACTACCAACTTAACTGCCTGTAGAAGTACTAATGTCCACAGTGTGAATACAGCAATAAAATGAAGATTTACAAGATGGTATCAGTAAGTATATGGGTCGAGTTCTAATATAGATTTTACAATGAATTAGGTAAATACTCCAAGGATCGTACCCAAGGGAGGCTTGTACTATATCAATCTTATCCTAAACAATTAATGATCTAATTAATATATTAAGTCGGTTATAGTACGTGTAACAACCTACTTTTGACCCTAATCGGAACGAGTGGTTTCGGGACCACTTGACCGAGTCAAATTATTATTTTTATTTCTTTGATATGTTTTACAGCATGATAGTTATATGGAGTGAAAGTTTCGTTTAGAAATTTCATCGTTAAAATAGTTAATTCGATAAAAAGGATTAAATCGCATAAAGTGATAAATCAGAGTTCTATTTCATAAATAACTTATTTGATCATGGCTTTATAAAAGGAAGTACTTGCATGGCAATTATGCCATTTATATTGTGAGTGGTTAATGGTGGACATTTATGTCCATAATAACATGAAATAAAAATGGTTTTAGTAAAGGGTAAAATGGTCTTTTGGTTTATTATATGTTTTATATTAAAAATAAACACGAAAGTGCTTTATTTCATGGTTCTTCCACCGATTCTTCAAACAAAAATAAAGGGTTTAAAGCTTTCTTTCATTCCGCTAGCATTCTGCAAAATCAAGGTATGTTTTGGCTCTGGTTTTTATTGATTTTTACGTTTTTGAGATCGTTGCTTCGTATACTAGCCGACCCGTACCTCAATTTCTGAATTTGGTTGTGTTTTTCAAATATACCATTGATGAATCCATGTTATTTTAAAGGTTTTTGATGAATTATTGAATGTTATATGGAAATATACAAGTTTTATAAAGTAATTTTTATGAAAATGAGTTTTAAAGATTTAATTGAAAATAAATAGAATTTATGCAGCTAGAAATGTGATTTTACGAAAGATATGTGCTTGTATAAGGTATAGGGATATTCAGCTAAGGTAAATTGAGGGATTTATTGTGTATTTTGCTATTTTGTGTTAAAAAGGGCTAAATTACAAAGTGTTGAAAGTATAGGGCTAATTGGTAAATATGCCAAAATACATGTCTTTGGATTAAATTGAATGTGTTGGTAATTAAATAGCTAAATTTGTATTAATATAGATAAAGACGATCAAATCCTGGAACTTGATCGGGGAAAACGAAAGGTAGACGAGTAGAGATCGGGAAGTCGAGGTAAGTTCGTATAATTAGAATCAAATTGTAAATGCTCATAATTGTGGTTAAATTGTCATGTGAATGTATAATACTATATAGAAATGAAATTTCCTATTGATTTTATTTATATATGAATGGATATGGAAATGTTTAAAGAGTACAAGTACAAACTGATTACCGAGCCCCGTTAGAACTATAGAAGTCGTAGGATACAAGTGACATGTCACTAGGGCTACAAGGTGGTTTGAGCTCTTGCATTTGTTACGAACTCACCACAGCTCATGAGCTATATGTTCATCCTTCGGGATTACATGTTCAGTCTTCGGACTTACCGTTCAACCTACGGGCTTACCGTTCATCCTTCGGGATCACATGTTCAACCTTCGGGCTTACCGTACAGGCTCGAAAGAGCATATATGACGCATTGATGGATTACAGGTTATATCTATATACACTGTGTGTGTATCACCCGAGTATCCCTTGATATTCTTTAAGGTTCAACGGGCAATTTCACCGATACATGTTACATGAAAAACAAGGAAGTAAATGAATTATATGCTATATGAGTTATAAGGTTTACATGAAATATATGTGATGAATTACATAAGTCATATGTTGCAAGTTCTACATAAGTTGAGTATTTGATAAATGCTTTATGATATGTGAATGTCTCAAATGGTAGATGAATGATTTATGGATTACATGGACTAACAAGTGTATACTTGTGAAATAGGCAACTTGAGCACATAAATTGACTTGGTATTAGTTATGTGTTTATCTTATTGATTCGGTAAGTTTAATTCTTTGTTGTACGAGCTTACTAAGCTTTTAAAGCTTACTCCGTTTACTTTTCCCTTGTTTTATAGATTCGAAAGCTAGCTTGGCGTTTGAACGTGTCGGAGATCGCCAACACACTATCCAAATAGCTTTTTGGTACTTTTGGATCTTTGTTTTGAAATGGTCATGGCATGTATAGGCTAGTTAATAAGTTTATGTCTATGGTTAGTTTGTTAATGAAAATGGAATGTTTTGGTACCTATTAAGCTATAAGATATGGCTTGCTTTGTAAATGTTTTGATCAATCTTGAATGCCTTATATGATGAATTCTATGTGTTTGAAGTTGATGATGAATGTGATATTATTGATAGAAATGGTAAGTGCAATGATGTGGTTTAATTGGCATTGTTAGCTAATGAATTGTGAATATGTTTTGGTATGGAATGTTGTGTATTTTTATATGCTTACATGGTGTTGAATGGTTGTTTTGGTTGCCAATTGTTGATGAAATGATATGGTTGTGAAATGCTTATAGGGATGACCCATTTGCGTAGCAAGAATGGCTTAAACCAAGCCTACCTTGTGCCACATGGGTAGAGCACACGGGTGTGTGACTCGACCATGTGAACCCTGCATCTTGAATGCTTTGAACAAATTTTACACACAGCCTAGACACGGGCGTGTCTGGTAGCTGTGTGGTAGTTGATAGTGTTGGCCACGGCCTAGACACACGAGCGTGTCTGGTGACCGTGTGAGGTTAGTCAGTTTCAACCACGGGCTGAGTGTTTTGGGCGTGTCTAGTGGGCACGACCGTGTGTGTGTGTACATGGGCTAGGGGCACGGCCGTGTATCCCTAACTTGGAAGATTTCTAAATGTTTCCCTTATCTTTCACATGTTTGCAATTTGATCCTAAATGAATGTACGTATCGTTACATAAGCTTTAAAGCATGATTGGTCAATGATTATAGAACTATGTTATTGATATTAAAGTTCAAAAATTGTCTGTTCTGATATTCTTACAAGTCCGGTAATGCCCCTTACCTATTCTGGCGACGGTTATAGGATAGGGGTGTTATAGTACGAATATAAGAAAAAGAGATAATTTTAAGGTTTATTAAACTAAAGAAATAAAATAACATATAAAGAGTAAAATTCATGAGATGGAGAGAAATAAAGTGAATCAAATCTAAAGATGGGTGATTAGCATGCTTCAGTAATCTCAATCAATTGTTGTCTCAGGTTCTTCATCAATTAACTAGTTGCTACCCTAGCAGGATCTTTCAATTTTCCACAACATAACGAGTCAGCAAGAACTATTTATCTTTTGACTTCACAATCCAGGCTGGTTTGGGATCAAGGTTTTCATGGAAGGGAAATACCAATTTTAGGTTAATTCCCACCATGATAACTTCCTGGGGTCGCTAGGCCTAGGGTTTGTTTCACATTCTTCCTTTCCCAAACAATTAATTCGTTGATAACCCTACACAAACAATTAAGATATCATGCTTCCACTCACTATTCTGGCATAGAATTATTAGTTTCTCATAGTTTTCATAAACAACATGGAATAAATGGAAGAATTAATAATAGGGAATGGATTAAAATAAAGAGTTTAAGAAAATCCTGATTAATATTGATAATAAGCATGAATTGTCACATCCCAAAAATTGGGTTAGTAGAAATTAGGTTAATAAATTGAAAGTGGTCATGACCAAAATTTTATTTAGATAATCTTTTGCTCATTTGATAAATAAATATCAATTATAGTGATTGAGTAGTGGTGGAGCTGTCCTTGATGATTTGATCTCAAACCCCTTCCCTTTCATTAATTTCTTTTTGGAAAAAATTGTTTTAAATCCTTAGCACGAGTCATCCCATATTTTTATTATTATTTGTGCAAGTTTAAGAATAAGGAAGTGAGTAGTCTAGTGGTTTATTAACTCCTTAGCAATTCTAGTGGTTCGAGGTTCAATTCCTAATGCTCACAGTTTTCTATTTAATGTTTAAACATTTATTTCCATGTGCTTTTAGTGCTTTTTGTCCACCCCATTTTCATCATAACTAGGAGGATTCTTTTCCTCCAATATAAGTCAAACTTGTCATAGTTAGAGGGTACATGATCACATTTTTACTCCATGTCCCGTCCCTTACCATAACTTCACATCTTACCTATTTGCAAGATACATTGAACTGAGCCAAGCTTGACCAAGCATTCCGCCCTTCCATTGCCCTTCATACTCCCTTTCCATCTCATTTTCTTCTATTTTTCAATTCTTTTCTCACTTTTTTCTCTCCATTTTGGCCAACCACAACTACCACTCTTTTAATAATATTTTTTTTCCTCCACCATGACCTAATCCTCCTTCCACGTATGATATTATGACATAACATTCTGCATTGGGATGGCTTATTATGGACGGAGGAAGTGTTATGGCTTTTAGCCATCCTGTCAATGGCTTATAGCCATCTTGTCTGTGGCTTATAACCATCCTATTTACTGGCTACTTTGATGCAATATCAATTAGTGCCACAACCGGTGCTAATCTTGGTGTGTTTGGTTGGGTGGGTCGATTTTATCCCCACATGGTGTGGCTGGCGAGACGGAGCAGTGTGTTGGCTGGATTGGGGTGGGATTTTTGTTGCATTCTTGCTCTATTTACTGATATTGCATTGGGCTCAGGCCTACCTGAATCTGTTTCTGATTCTGTAATGGGCTAAAGCCCACCTGAAACAGTTACTGCATTCTATTACTATAAGGGATTACACACTGAGTTTTCGTAAACTCACCCTTCTGTTTAACTGTATAGGTGATCCACAACGTTAGGCGGTTCGGTGCTACGAGGAGCTCGAAGGTGGCCACACATCTGTACTGGTTTTATATTAGCTTTTGGATTATAAATATATCATATGGGCTTCCGTTATATAATAAGGCCTTTGTATGGTTTTAAATTTTTAATTAGGTTTTACTTGCTTGATATATTATGCTTGTAACACCCCTAGACCCGGTCCCATCGCAGGAGAGTCGAGAGGCATCACCAGACCATTTCTTTGATAAGCTGCATGTTATTAAAAAAATAATCTTTACTAAACATAACAATATAATTATCACTATTGGACAATTGTTCCTCCACCGACAACAACTATAACGATTTATAGAAATTCAAAACAATGTTCATAATAATATTTTTGTTTTTATTGCCTAGTCACATTCACGCCTATGTTCATAGATCACCATCAATAAGATATGACATACCTCAAAAATTTGCTTACAAACATGCGTATTACCACCATTCACTTATAGTATAATCTAGTTAGTACCATGACTGTAAAAGTGAAAAATTTATAAGAGCCATTTTCGCATGACTTAAGTTAATTACAAAACCAAAAGGTGTTTGCGTAACCACAAAAAGTCAGACCTATACATGCCATTTCTAGATACAGTTTCCAGTACCGAAAGACGAGTGATAGTGTAGATGACTTCAATTTCTGGAATTCCCGAGACCGTAGCTCCCGATCAAGATCTACAAAATTGAGAGCAGGGACGACAGAGTAAGCAAATAATTGCTTAGTAAGTACTTAAGTAACTCATTCAAAAATAAATGAAGGGCATAATGTTATTATCTCATGTTTAAAACCTTCTTTGGCCGAATAAGATCATACCCATATTACTAATTCGCTCACATGTTTATCACAAAAAGAAGCTCCATGCATTCAAAGAGTTATTCACTCAAAAATCAAGTATTTCGGATTTCTTCTTTGCATAATCAATCGAGAATAAAATTTATACACCTCAACATCAAATTTCTTATACATACCTGCGATATCAAACAATAGTTCACAAATCCTTACCGTCTCGACTAAACAAATTCAATGACATGCTAAATCATTAAGAGCATAGAATGCATACCTGCCTTCCTTACATCAAGTAGCGCATTTGTTTTGTCAAGGCAATATTATTTATATAATTACTCGTACGTGAGCCTACACATTTAACCCATATCCGATTTCCACCACGAATAGACTTCAAGGCCAAATCCGAATCTTATTACTGGCTGTAAGCCCTTTGAGACTAAGCTCGGCTTTAACTCTGGCTCGAAAGCCCTTCGAGACTAAGCTCGGCTTAAACTCTGGCTTGAAAGCCCTTCGAGACTAAGCTCGGCTTTAACTCTGGCTCGAAAGCCCTTCAAGACTAAGCTCGGCTTTAACTCTGGCTTGAAAGCCCTTCGAGACTAAGCTCGGCTTTAACTCTGGCTCGAAAGCTCTTCGAGACTAAGCTTGGCTATCGACGAAATTTATACTTACTCTTATCAGAATACATATCTTGTCACCTTTCAAATACAAAAACACAACAACCTCGGCATACTACCGACCATTCTACATACGGTTTATTTGCTTGTAAACACGGAATACAAATTCATATCTAAATACATTAGGATTCCCCTTTAGTATTCGGTCTCTAACATTTACTCATACTCTCATTCCCAAAATTTTGCATTCGGACATATCATTTGCCATTTGAGTTCACATATTATGCATATATAAATCTTATAACTTCACTTTATCATAATTAAGGATTTGTTACTCAAGAACTTACCTCATATTTTTCGGAGAAATTTCGATTTGACTATTCCGTGACCTTGGCCTTCCCTTTATCCGAAGTTGCCTCTCTAAGCTCTTGAGCTTAATTTGAACAATACGATAATATCAAACTCTATTCAAACATTTCTATTGATAATTACACTTTCATTCCAATCAAAACATATATGTAATTCCCTCATCACCCATACATTCGGCAAAGCACCATTACATTACAATTTATAACTAAATTCATTGATCAATGTAGTAAACAAAGTCTTTTAATCCAACTCAATACTCATGCCACCCCAATTAACAAAAACCGAATATGTTAGCACCAAAATGCTTTAGCCATAAACCGTTTCTAACATTTTTAGTACATACTTTCCCCCATTCGGTTAACTTCATAATTGGTTTAGGCTCAAACATTCACAACCACTTTAGAAGCTTTTATTCCATCTCTTAGTTTTACTACCAAATCATTCGACCCACATGGATTTCATAACACATGAATATTTTCAAATCAAAGCATCAAACGTTAAAAATTGCAATGGAAGCACATATAAATTAGCTCAATTTCAACTAAACTCCCTATCTAATAATAATATGGAAACCATCTAAATTTAAAAATCTCCATGGCCGAATGTCTAATGTATTCCCTAGCTCAAAATTCAATTCATCAAACGAATCCATGTTAACTAAATTTTCCAATACCAAAAAAAATCCTTATAAGTATAATTCATCCATTTTCTTCCTACAATCGCATTCGGCAAAGTACTTATTTTTGTACAAGTATTTTAACAACATGGCAAAATTTCACACCCCACATATTAATCATATAAAACATGCTAATTTTTATTCTTTAGCAACCGTGTATCTCCCCTAGCACTCACATCCACAATTTCCCCAAGTCTCACCTATTTCTATATTCGGCCAATACCCAAATTGTCAGTCAATATACTCACACTCATATAAACCTCCATTGAAACTCACTTTAACCAAATCAAAGTCTTCCCTATCCGAAATCCCAAAGAGAACATAGCAAATAAGTTCACAACCATTTCCTTAGATCTTTCACATTACCGAAAACTCAAAATACTTTCTTATTCACAAAAATTTAAACGTGGGCTAGCTAGAAGATGTGCTAACCATTCCAACTTCTAAAAATCATGTAAAACTAATCATAATTTCATACCTTAACTTGGTTTTAAAGGTGACCAAATGTTCAAGCTTCACACCTCTCCCCTTCAATCCTCACTCACGGCAAAAGAAAGAAGGAAATGGCTTCCTTTTGATTTTTTTTTTCTTTATTAAATCTTATTTTATGCATCATAACCTATTTTCTAATGAAACAAAAAATGTATAAAATATAATTAAACATCATCATTACCGTCCACTAGAGTGGAAATGGTTAATTTGACATGCAAAGGCAATTGTTTGTAAATTCACACTTTTTAGCCCTTTTGATTTTTGCCTACTTTAAACCAAAGTTCAACACTTAAGTCCTCTTTAAGCAATTAATCATTTGAAGGTCAAATTTTTACACAATTATTATAACACATACCAAAACTCATATCAACTACAAGACTTACATCATCTATTAAAATTTCTGACTCGGTTTAGCAGTCCCGAAACCACTTCCCGACTATGGTCGAACTAGGGCTGTCACAACTCCCTCCCCCTTAAAAGGATTTTTGTCCCCGAAAATCTTACCCGAAAATAGATTTGGATATCGTTCTCTCATAGTACTCTCGGGCTCCCAAGTTGCTTCCTCGATCCCATGCTTGAGCCATAACACTTTTACTAACGAAACCTTCTTGTTTCGCAATTCTTTTACATCGCGGGCCAAAATTCGAATCGGTTCTTCATCATAGCTCAAATCGGGCTGAATCTCAACTTCTGACGGACTAATCACATGCGAAGGGTTAGATCTATAGCGACGGAGCATCGAGACATGGAAGACATTGTGGATCTTTTCAAGTTCAAGGGGCAGAGTTAGTCGATAAGCAACCGGCCCAATACGTTCTGAAACTTCATACGGTCCAATGAATCTTGGACTCAACTTGCCTTTACGACCAAAGTGGAATATCTTTTTCCACGGCGAAACTTTCAGAAACACCTTATCACCAACTTGATACTCGATGTCTTTACGCTTTAAGTCCGCGTACGATTTCTGACGATCGGATGCTATTTTCAAACTGTCACGAATTATGCTCACTTTCTGCTCTGCTTCTCTAACTAAATCAACTCCGAGAATCTTATTCTCACTAAGCTCGGTCTAAAACAGAGGAGTACGGCATTTACGACCGTAAAGAGCTTCGTAAGGTGCCATCTGAATACTTGTCTGAAAGCTGTTATTATACGCGAACTCAACCAAGGGTAAATATTTTTCCCATGAACCGCTTAACTCGAGAATGCAACATCTCAACATATCCTCGAGCATCTGAATAACCCGTTCAGATTGACCGTCCGTTTGCGGATGGAAAGCTGTACTGAAATGAAGTTTAGTACCCAAAGCTTCTTGCAGCTTCCTCCAAAATCTAGAAGTAAATCGAGGGTCTCGATCAGAAACAATAGAAGTCGGCACCTGAGAAACGTATAATTCCACTAACTTATCAAGCGAAAAGTCAGTGCGAATCGGGATGAAGTGGGCTAATTTCGTTAATCGATCAACAACAACCCAAATGGAGTCCTTTTTGCTTGGTGTCAACGGTAAAGCTGATACAAAGTCCATTGTAACGCGATCCCATTTCCACTCGGGTATCAAAATCGGCTGAAGTAATCCCGACGGTACCTGATGTTCCGCTTTTACTTGCTGACATACTAAGCATTTAGATACAAAATCAGAGATGTCTCGTTTCATGCCATGCCACCAATACTGTCGCTTCAAATCATTATACATTTTCGTACTGCCCGGATGGACCGACATTCGGCTACTATGGGCTTCATACAAAATCATCGAAACTAGCTCAGACTTTTTCGGAACACACAATCGGTCTTTAAATCTCAAACAATCATTTCCGTCGACTCGAAATGCTGAATCCCCATTTGACTCACACTGAGCTCGTTTGGCAACTAAGTCGTTATCGGCTTTCTGAGCCTCACAAATCTGTTGAAGTAGCACAGGTCTTGCTACCAATTCGGCAATCAACCCATCATCTCCTGACATCGTTAGCTTCACGTTCATAGCTCGCAAGGAAAATAAGGATTTTCGGCTAAGGGCGTCTGCAACTACGTTAGCTTTTCCCGGGTGATAATCAATAACAAGCTCATAGTCTTTTAGTAATTCTAGCCACCGCCTTTGTCTCAAATTCAAATCTTTTTAAGACATCAGATACTTGAGACTTTTGTGATCGGAGTAGATGTGACATTTTTCACCGAACAGATAGTGTCGCCAAATCTTCAAAGCGAATACAATAGCGGCTAATTCAAGATCATGAGTCGGATAATTTCGCTCGTGAGGCTTCAGCTGTCTCGAGGCATAAGCAATAACCCGGCCTTCTTGCATCAAAACGTAGCCTAAACCGTTCAGAGATGCATCACTATAAACTACAAACTCTTTACTGATTTCTGGCTGGACTAACACTGGAGCTTCCATCAAAAGGGCTTTCAGTTGATCGAAGCTTTTCTGACACTTATCCGACCACCCGAACTTGATATCTTTTTGCAACAGTCTCGTCAATGGAGTCGCAATCATCGAAAAACCTTTGACGAATCGTCGGTAATAACCAGCGAGTCCTAAAAAGCTTCGAACCTCAGTAATATTTTTAGGGGGTTTCCGGTCGAGAATAGCTGAAATTTTGTTCGGATCAACCCGAATACCCAAAGCAGATATTATATGCCCCAAGAACCCGACCTCGTGCAACCAAAATTCGCACTTGCTGAATTTCGCATACAATTGATTTTCACGTAAGGTCTAAAGTACTAGTCTCAAATGCCCGGCATGCTCGGCTTCATTGCGAGAGTAAATCAAAATATCATCGATGAACACTACCACAAAACGATCCAAAAACGGCCTAAATACCCGATTCATCAAATCTATGAATACCGCAAGGGGCGTTGGTGAGTCCAAACGGCATCACTAAGAACTCATAGTGGCCGTATCTCATTCTGAATGCCGTCTTCGGTACGTCGGAATCTCTAACTCTCAACTGATAATAACCGGATCGCAAATCAATCTTCGAAAAGACTGAGGCTCCTCTCAACTGATCGAACAAGTCGTCAATTCGGGGCAATGGATACTTATTCTTTACCGTAGCTTTATTCAGCTGTCGATAGTCGATGCACATTCTCATAGTCCCGTCCTTCTTTTTCACGAACAAAACCGGTGCACCCCAAGGTGAAAAACTAGGTCGCGCAAAGCCTCTATCCGTCAACTCTTGCAGCTGAGATTTTAATTCTTTTAATTCGGTAGGTGCCATATGATACGGGGCAATCGAGATCGGTGTCGTACCTGGAATCAACTCTATACCAAACTCGACTTCTCTTACAGGCGGCAATCCCGGTAATTCTTTGGGAAAGACATCTGAAAACTCGCAGACTACGGGCACCGTCCCAAGTTCTCGGTCGGTAACTTTGTTATCTAGCACATAGGCCAAATACGCTTCATAACCCTTCCTCACATATTTCTGAGCTGACATGGTTGTAACTATTGCAGGTGGCCCACTTAGATCAATGGACTCGATTCGGATTATTTCATTATTCGAACATCGCAAATCGATAGTTTTCCGCTTACAATTTACTATCGCGTCATGAACGGTCAACCAGTCCATTCCGAGAATAATGTTAAATTCGTCGAATGGTAGAAGCATCAAATCAGCCGAAAAACAAAAATCTTGAACCATTAACGGACATTTCTTGCATACTTTATCAACCAGAACACAACGGCCCAAAGGGTTCGACACTCGAATTACAAATTCAGTAGACTCAACAGGAAGAGTCTTACTGGAGGCTAAAGTTTCACATACATACGAATGGGTTGAACCAGGATCAATCAGAGCAATAACATCAGTATTAAAGAGGGTGAAAGTACCAGTAATAACATCCGGAGAAGAAGCTTCCTCGCGGGCACGAATTGCATATGCTCTGGCCGGTGCTCGAGCCTCGGATCTAACTGTAGTATCTCTGGTCCCTCTCTGACTACCGCTAATATTTCCACCACGTCGCGGTGGTCTACCCCGCGAAGCTGTGCCACTAGGTCTCTGAGTCAGATCAGGAGTGCGTTCATCATTTCTCGGACAGTCTTTAATAAAATGGTCGGCTGATCCACATCTGAAACAAGAGCGGTCGCGATGCCTACAACTCCCCGGGTGCCATTTACCACAATAATTGCAATCCAATCTATCCCAACGTTCATTTCCAACACTGGCAATAGAAGTAGCTCTCGAACTCACGGGAGGTCGATGGTGTTCTCGCCTAGAAAAACCCGATGTATATTTAGATCGGCCTGAATCATCTCTAGTCTTTTTGGACGATTGCTGAACAGATTTTCCCGCAGATCTCTTACGGAACTCTTTATTTCCATCTTCGGCTTTTCTTTTTTCATTACTGAGCTCTTCAGCTTTACAAGCTCGCTCGACTAACACGACAAACTCCTTAATTTCCAGAATTCCCACTAGCAGCCTGATATCTTCGTTTAATCCGTCCTCAAAACGCTTACACATGATGGCCTCGGAGGATACACACTCACGGGCATAGCGGCTGAGGCGCACGAACTCCCTCTCATATTCGGCCACTGACATCTGACCTTGTTTAAGTTCAAGAAATTCCTTCCGTTTTTGATCGATGAATCTCTGACTGATGTATTTCTTACGGAACTCGTTTTGGAAGAATTCCCAGTTGACCCGTTCCTTCGGAACAACAGAAACCAGAGTATTCCACCAGTAGTAGGCAGCGTCACGTAACAAAGACACCGCACATTTAAGACACTCCTCGGGTGTGCAGGACAGTTCGTCGAACACTCGGATGGTATTGTCGAGCCAAAACTCGGCTCGCTCGGCATCGTCACTAGGGGTAGCCCGGAACTCTTCGGCCCCATATTTTCTAATTTTGTCAATAGGGGGCCTACTCGATCTCACTGGATCGGTCACAGGAGGAGTCGTAAAAGTCAGAAAAGGAGTATTCGGGGGCGGAGGTTGCGGAACAGCCGGATTTGATCTAGCGAATTGAGCGAACCAGTCACTCATCATTGCATAGAAAGCTGGTCTAATATCATCATACCGATGACCAAAATTTGGTTGAGAGTCGGGTGGCGCTGTCCCTTGCACGAGAGCAGGAGCTACACTCTCAACGTCGTCCGCTACGGTTCGATCAGGTTCGGGATCCATTCTATATCAAAAATCACATTTCAGATATCAGAAGTCATCTCACTATCAAAATGACACTAAATGGCATGTATAGCTAGACTCATACTTACTACGGTAGTCCGAGAATCGACTAAACTGTAGCTCTGATACTAACTAAAATGTAACACCCCTAGACCCGGTCCCATCGCAGGAGAGTCGAGAGGCATCACCAGACCATTTCTTTGATAAGCTGCATGTTATTAAAAAAATAATCTTTTCTAAACATAACAATATAATTATCACTATTGGACAATTGTTCCTCCATCGACAACAACTATAACGATTTATAGAAATTCAAAACAATGTTCATAATAATATTTTTGTTTTTATTGCCTAGTCACATTCACGCCTATGTTCATAGATCACCATCAATAAGATATGACATACCTCAAAAATTTGCTTACAAACATGCGTATTACCACCATTCACTTATAGTATAATCTAGTTAGTACCATGACTGTAAAAGTGAAAAATTTATAAGAGCCATTTTCGCATGACTTAAGTTAATTACAAAACCAAAAGGTGTTTGCGTAACCACCAAAAGTCAGACCTATACATGCCATTTCTAGATACAGTTTCCAGTACCGAAAGACGAGTGATAGTGTAGATGACTTCAATTTCTAGAATTCCCGAGACCGTAGCTCCCGATCAAGATCTACAAAATTGAGAGCAGGGACGACAGAGTAAGCAAATAATTGCTTAGTAAGTACTTAAGTAACTCATTCAAAAATAAATGAAGGGCATAATGTTATTATCTCATGTTTAAAACCTTCTTTGGCCGAATAAGATCATACCCATATTACTAATTCGCTCACATGTTTATCACAAAAAGAAGCTTCATGCATTCAAAGAGTTATTCACTCAAAAATCGAGTATTTCGGATTTCTTCTTTGCATAATCAATCGAGAATAAAATTTATACACCTCAACATCAAATTTCTTATACATACCTGCGATATCAAACAATAGTTCACAAATCCTTACCGTCTCGACTAAACAAATTCAATGACATGCTAAATCATTAAGAGCATAGAATGCATACCTGCCTTCCTTACATTAAGTAGCGCATTTGTTTTGTCAAGGCAATATTATTTATATAATTACTCGTACGTGAGCCTACACATTTAACCCATATCCGATTTCCACCACGAATAGACTTTAAGGCCAAATCCGTATCTTATTACTGGCTGTAAGCCCTTTGAGACTAAGCTCGGCTTTAACTCTGGCTCGAAAGTCCTTCGATACTAAGCTCGGCTTTAACACTAGCTTGAAAGCCCTTCGAGACTAAGCATGGCTTTAACTCTAGCTCGAAAGCCCTTCGAGACTAAGCTCGGCTTTAACTCTGGCTTGAAAGCCCTTCGAGACTAAGCTCGGCTTTAACTCTGGCTCGAAAGCTCTTCGAGACTAAGCTTGGCTATCGACGAAATTTATACTTACTCTTATCAGAAAACATATCTTGTCACCTTTCAAATACAAAAACACAACAACCTCGGCATACTACCGACCATTCTACATACGGTTTATTTGCTTGTAAACACGGAATACAAATTCATATCTAAATACATTAGGATTCCCCTTTAGTATTCGGTCTCTAACATTTACTCATACTCTCATTCCCAAAATTTTGCATTCGGACATATCATTTGCCATTTGAGTTCACATATTATGCATATATAAATCTTATAACTTCACTTTATCATAATTAAGGATTTGTTACTCAAGAACTTACCTCATATTTTTCGGAGAAATTTCGATTTGACTATTCCGTGACCTTGGCCTTCCCTTTATCTGAAGTTGCCCCTCTAAGCTCTTGAGCTTAATTTGAACAATACGATAATATCAAACTCTATTCAAACATTTCTATTGATAATTACACTTTCATTCCAATCAAAACATATATGTATTTCCCTCATCACCCATACATTCGACAAAGCACCATTACATTACAATTTATAACTAAATTCATTGATCAATGTAGTAAACAAAGTCTTTTAATCCAACTCAATACTCATGCCACCCGAATTAACAAAAACCGAATATGTTAGCACCAAAATGCTTTAGCCATAAACCGTTTCTAACATTTTTAGTACATACTTTCCCCCATTCGGTTAACTTCACAATTGGTTTAGGCTCAAACATTCACAACCACTTTAGAAGCTTTTATTCCATCTCTTAGTTTTACTACCAAATCATTCGACCCACATGGATTTCATAACACATGAATATTTTCAAATCAAAGCATCAAACGTTAAAAATTGCAATGGAAGCACATATAAATTAGCTCAATTTCAACTAAACTCCCTATCTAATAATAATATGGAAACCATCTAAATCAACACGAATTAAATTCAAGCTAATTTGATTAAAATAACCATTTCAACAACAATAATATTCATAGATTTGTTCATCATAAAAACAATAGAAATTAAAAAGATAGGGAACAAGAGGCAAATCCGGTGTTTCTCCGTGGCTTGACTGATTGCTCCGTTCTTTGTCTTCGTTGTCTTTGCCGAGCAAGGCTTCTATGAATCCTTGATTGCTGCCCAAGATGGCTGCAGAACACCTCTTTTTCAATAGAGGAAATCGGCACAAGAGAAAGGGGGAATGGAATGGAAAAAGGAGGAGAGAAAATTTGAGAGAAACTAAGAGAGGATGAGAGAATGTTGTGGAATGAGGGATGATTAAAATGATCAGCAAGGGGTGGCATTTATAGCTGATTGTGGTTGCTAAAAATAACAAATTCCAGCAGCCAAAGAGCCCCCCTATGGCTGGCCACACACATGGCAAAGGTTGAAGCTTTCAACTTTGCTAAAAATAGGCTGGGGTAAATCTACAAAGCCATAAATTAAGGTGGGGTTTGAATGCAAATTGGAGGTCTTTCAATGGCCTTTTTGCAAGTATATTTAATCAGCTAAAATGCTAATTTTGGTCAGCCTATGGACGGTTCTGGTCAGCCCAATTAGTGGCTGGTTTGGTTCACTCCATACGGTCCGACCAGTGCGGTTCAGCTAGACCCTTTCTCCATAATTAATTAAAAATAATTTATTTAACCCAAATTAAATGGGTAATAAATTAAACTTAATAAAATTATGAATAAAAACACATTTTTTTAACATTTTAGGCTGGAAATTAATTGGCCTCGATACTTCAAATTGCTTCTTGGTTTGTTCTTCTCGCAATGTTCGCCGGGCCATTTTTCGCCCTTTGTGCAATTCTGTCAAAAATAACCAAATTTAATTAAAATTAACTATAAAATTAATTAAAATTCATAATGTTCATATTTTTAATACAATTCAATTATTTTATAATATTTAATTATTTTTCAACAAGAATTTAACCAGAATAGCATGACTTTAAGTCAAAAAGGGCATGAAAAAGTATATAAATTTTTGTGTTTCCAACTGGCTAGTTAAGCATCAAGCAAATTTGGAATTAGAGTGGGCAGTGGGAGCATAGTGGTGAAGTCTGTGTCGTGCAACTGTTCTGATAGTTGGAAATTTCAAGGATGAAATTTCTTTAAGGAGGGGTGAATTGTAACGCCCTGAATTTGGGACTAGAAGTATTGGGCCTTAAGCAAGGTAACAGTTAGGAGACGGCACATAAATGTTTAGTTGTGCAAGAAAGTGACATAAATGAATGTCTGCATCAGTGGATAGGTGAATTAGGAGAGTTTCGGGGTCCCTGAGAAGCCCTGCGTTCAAGCTTTGGCTTTTGAAAATTTTTTTGTTTTCTTACTTGAAGTGTAACACCCCTAACCCGTATCCATCGCCGGACTAGGGTTAAAGGCATTACCAGATACATCAGAACTTTTACAGACATTTTACAATCATTCATCTCAAAACATAATCAAACATAATCATATAGTCCCTTATGAAGAACTCTAAGACCTTAAACATGCAATAGAAGAAGGTCGGGACTAAACCGTATAGTTAGAAATTTTTTTGAAAACCTTAACTTCTTTTTCTATACTGTAGAGGTCACACACCCGTGTGACCAGGCCGTGTGCCTCAAATGCCTACCAGACACGCCCATGTTTCTAGGCTGTGGTAGAATAGGGCATACATGCTGACTTGTTCGCATAGCCATGAGACACGCCTATGTGTTTGGCCATGTGAAAATTGAGGAGGCTACTGACTTGCACACACAGGCATGCCACACAGCCATAAGGCACGCCCGTGTGTCTAGCCCGTGTGACATCCTGACCAATTCGGCTAAGGTACAGGGATCACACGGTTGAGACTGTAACGCCCTAATTTTCGGGATTTTTTGGGATTCTTGTGATTTTGGTGTGAAGATGAAATGTTGTTGTTTGGGTATGTAACTTATGCTTTGAGTGTGTTAGTGGGCCTTTAGATGGCCCAAGCATAAATTAAAACCCGATAGAATTATCGAATTTTAGACTTAAAGAGAAGGGGACTTGAGTAGGTGGACTTTTAAAAGAAAGTAAGTAATTCAAGACACAAGTGAGCCCTTGGTAAAGTGGCAATGTGGTGCCACTTAGAGCCTAAGAAAGTGGCGTGTGGAAGCTAGGCAAGGACCAAGGTTCGAGTGTTAAGGTGAGCGGTGTGGTATTTTATTTTTACTGCATGTGCCAGTCATGTGATGGACTTTAAGTAAAACTCTGTTGGAAAGAGTTTGTGATGCTCATGGGATTGAATCAAGTAGGATAAGGGAGAGAAATTCTAGGAATTTTTGAATGGTAGCATGAGATGGCCGAACATGGGACTCTTGAGGGAGCATAATCGGTTTTGGCCTATCAGTTTTGGGGCATATTTGGCAAGGGGGAGTTATGGGAGTTAGCCAAATGTTTTTGGGGTCTTTCTTGGGATTTTAGTTTGGCACATTTGGTAGGTGTGTGCCGACTAGGTAAGGCTTTAGGGTTTTTTTCTCTTCTCCTCCCTTGTTCTAGAGGCTGACGCCCTAAACACCATCACTTGTGCTGATTTGTCCATAACCAAGCCTTCTCTTCTCTTCTCTTCTCCTCTCTTCTCTACTCACATCGCATTTCTCTTTAATTTTCACAAAAGCCGAACCTACTTCTTTCTTTTCTTCTCCCTTCTCAAAGCCTAGTGGTCGACTTCCACAAAAGTCGAAACCTGAAACTGGTGATTGCCTATTTCACCTTGACCAAAACCTCTCCCTATTGCTATTTCTTTTCAAGAAGCCGAACCTCAAATCTCTTATCTCTTTCTCTACCGATTGTTTCTTCACTTCGTGAACTTCTCTTCATCTATTCTTCTTTTAAATCGAAATAGACATATTTTAGGATAGATCCCAAAGCCAAAGTCACTTAGATTCATTCTCTGCTCGTGTCTTGGGGTTAGATCTATGTTAGATCTGGGCTAGAAAAGGATTGGAAGCATTCTTTGTTAGGTGGATCTTCGGTAAGTGCTCAAATCCCTTTCAATTCATTATTTCGGGATTTAAGAAAAGTTGAAAATCCCTATGTGCATAGGGTGGCTATCGATTGGGGCTAAAAGACTTTATTGGTGTTATTATTCAGTTTTTTTTGTGCCAGTGTGGACTAAAGGCTACCAATAAAGGGGTGTGTGGAAGGCTAGGACCGTTGGTGCGACTAGATCTAGATCTAGTCACTATTTTCGGCAAAGGTAAGCATTCAAGTGATTAAGGGGTGGTTGTCGATGTATGTAGGGTAAGGTAATGATAGTTTCGGTTGGATGTGGGATTAACGGTATGTTTTCAAATGATTGTAGGATAATCGGGTGGGAAATCTCACTGTAGTAATCGCAAATCAGGTGTGTAAACGAACACCCACTAGTAGACTAGATCAGGAAAAGCCAAAATGCCAAAATTTTTGCATTTCGTGGGCTTGCGAGCACTCATGGATAGGTTGACTCAATAAAAACTGCAATCGCAAACGGTAAGGTTGATGTGTGCGCGATTTCGTGCACCTCGGTAAATTTGGGCCTCGAGGGGCTGAATTTGGGCCTAATGGGCTTACGGGCCCATTTGGGTGAAAACGGCTGGTAAGTGGGTTCTAGTAATTTGTATGGTAAGACTACTAAGATAACTATGGAATTTGGGCTTTGTGGGCCAAATTAGTTAATAGACACTATAGGGCCCATTAGGGGTTTTAGGGCCCGATAGCTCTAAAGTTGGTAAATGGGCTAGATAAGCTATTTAGGTGAAAATTGGACTGTTAACAACTGTAATAAGCATGAAACCCTAAAAACTGGTTAATTTACTGAAATACCCCTAAAGGGTGGAAAAATTATTATTTTACCTATAGGTGCAAAATGACCATTATACCCCCAGGGTTAAATTTGACTGAAATGCATGCTATATTATATCTGTTCACTGTATGCCATGACATGTTTTACTGTTGCATGGGACTGGGTTTATGATGGAGGAAGTGCTAAGTGGCAATGCCACGTTTACTGAAAGGGGCTTTGCCTCGTTTTACTGTTAGTGGCTTGGCCACGTTATCTGATTAAGCAACTATGCTGCAACTGTAGTGTGTAGGGCTGGGTGGGTTGAGTAATTCCCCACATGGTGTGTGGGGCTAGTACGGGTGGTGTGCAGGGTTGGATTTGGGTTGGGTTTTTGCATACATGCATAATATCTGTTCTGTTACTGAATGGGCCTATGGGCCGCACTGATTACTGAATAGGGCTAAGGCCCAGTTAAACTAAATCTGAATAGGGGTTTGACCCAGTTAATACTGTACCTGGATAGGGCTTAGGCCCAGTAAGCTTGAACTGATTTGGGCTCTGGTTGGGTTTTCTTTACACACTGAGTTTCCAAACTTAACCATTCCTTTCATCTATGCAGGTGAGCCATAAGCTAGTGGACTTGGAGCTGGAGGGATTCAAAGTGGCCACAGGGACTACAGTTCATTAATTTGATTTAAGTAATTCATTTTTTAATATTTTTACTTAAATTAGTTTAATTTTGGTTTTGGGTTTGTAATAAGGTCGCTTTAAGTACTTTTAATTTGGGTTTGATTCCTTTATTTATAATTTGATTAAAATGGGTAGATTAAAGCTGCGTGGGTTTTTCCTAAAATTAATCGACGTTTTTAAAATAAAACACTTGTATCAAATGAATAACATAGAGACGAACAAGATCTTGTAATAGAATACACTTTAAGCTGGTAGTGGATTGGACGTTCACAAATGAAACCTGGATTTTCTTTTCAAACTTTAATAACGATTTTTGCAAAACTCACCCTAATCGCAATGATTAATGAACATGATTAATCCTCCGTTGATGTGACACATCAGACTTGGCCACAACGTCTGGGCTGGGTTTGGGGTGTTACAGAGACACACGCCCATGACATTCAAGATATAACATTGACCAACCGTTTCAGCCAATTACCAAAATAAAACATAGCTCAATTCATCATGATCCAATTCATACTCATCATTCAAAATAAATCATACACTTACCAAAATCAAAACATTTTCCATACCAAAATGACCATTACTCAAGGTCATACTTGCATCACATAAACTTACCAAAATAAGCATATTCTTAACCATTTGTTAGCCACATCACATGTCATAACTAAAATATATTTCAAAACACAACCTAAAGACATCTAACCTATACATGCCATAAATTAACAAATTCACTTACAAAATATACCAAATAAAGATTGATAGTGTGGTGATGATCCTTGATGATCCTGGAGCTTTCGGTAGCTTCGATATCTATAAAACAGAGTAAAGAAACACAAAGTAAGCTACAAGTAGCTTACTAAGTTATATATACAAATAAATTCATAACATAGAACAATTTTATACCATTTTAAAACATAAGATATATGGCATGACATAAACACAAGTTATATTTCTCATTAATCTCAGCTAATCAAATTCACTTACTCCATTTCACATATCTTATCCATATAGCTCACATATCAAGTGATTATATACGTACATACCTTTTTTTTTCAAATTTTCATATACATTCACACGTATCAGAATTCAGATGCGCATTCGTATTTTCCTTCGCTTTCTCAGAATGCCCCTAGAACCAATCGAAATTAACTAGGATATGTGGATAGTTCAGAAAACTCATACAATGCCGACGTCCTAAACATGGTCTTCCATGTAATCGAATATCAATGCCACTGTCCCAGACAGGGTCTTACTCAAATCAACATGTTGCCAATGTCTCAGACATGGTCTTATACGTTAATATTATATCGATGCCAACATCCTAGACGTGGTCTTACATGAAAACACATATCAGATCCTATGTCGTGACATATGTATCCTAACTATTCATAAGGTTCGAACGGGCTTTTCGGACTTGATCATATGCTCGTAATTTATTTCAAATTTCACATATTTGGCTCTCATAGCCATATAATACATTTCAATTAACATAATAGCAAATATAGTTGAATTTAACGCATTTATTTGTATATAAACTTACCTCGTACAGATTCGAACAATTACAACAGCTAATCAACGACTTTTGACTTTCCCCGATCTAATTATGTTTTTTTTTAGTTCTTGATTGATATAAATCCAAATTAAGTTGTTTTATTCACAAAATCATTCAATTTAATACTGTAACACCCCTTACCCGAAACCGTCACCAGAATCGAGTAATGGGTGTTACCGAACGTATTGGAGTACAGACTCATATTTTTAACCAAATCATTACAATTTTACCCTTATCAAGGGTTTTTTTACTCAATATAGACATCTCGAATGATTAGGATTTGAATCCTATCGCATTGGAAGCCCGAAAAGTTTTTCACTTTTGAAACTACGTCACACGCCCGTCTGACACAAAACACGGCCATGTGCTAAGGCCATGTGGCCTTCACACGCCATGTCTAGAGGCCGTGGTCGAACCTGTCAAATTGGCCACGGTCACCCCGCATGGCCGTTTGGGGGCCGTGTACCCCACACGGTTGAGACACACGGCCGTGTCTCTTGCCCGTGTGGTACCCAAAATTTGAAATCAAGGTGCAGGGGAGGCACGGTCCAGGGACACACCCGTGGGGTCAGACCATGTGCCACCCATAGCCTAGGCATGCCCGTGCCATGTGTCTGTGGAGCATTCTGTCAAACCCCACACGGTCGTGTCACACGGCCGTGTGCCCTGCTAGGTAGATCGTGTTAGGCAATTTACCAAGGCTTTGCCTCCCTGAAATTCCCTTTCACATACACAACATTCATTTCAACCATTTTGATGACACATACCCGGAATAATTTCATTTATAACATCATTTAGAAAACAAGTATCACATATACACCTATTCTATTTGACTTACAAAACAACGCTTATACAAAGACTAGACACCTATACATGCCAAACTCAAAATATCAAAACCATGTATACATACACCAAGGTAGCTTGATAGTGTGAGACGAGCCTCCTTTGATCACCAATCCCAATATACTCTATGCTCGATAATCTAAAAGAAAAGGGAAAAGAAAGAGGAGTAAGCTACAAGTAGCTTAGTAAGTCATAGGTAAATCAATAACAAAATGCACAATAATTAGCTAAGGCATCTTATTCCCACATAGCATAAATACAACATTCATATACTTACTCATCCACATTCTTACCAAAATGTCCAATAATAAACAATCACACACATCTCATGTTTAACTCATTTTCAATTACTTAGCCTGCACAATTACATCACATAACCAAGTTAATTTTCCCGTTGAACATTCAGAACAAAAACGGATATACAGACGTTAGCACCGAAGTACCTCATAGATAAGTGGCCGAAGCCAGTACAGAGGTATGGCAAAAGCCATCAGACTATGTTGCCGAAGCCACCAGAATATGTAGCCGAAGCTACCTCAGATCACAGAAATATAGACGTAATCCACGGGCCTGCTCACATAAGCTGACAGGTGACTGCAACACATACAAGTGCACCAGCAACCGGGATACGAGATTAGACAGAATCAGAATCCTCAAGCGACATGTCACCCATATCCGGAATCATTCTTACTGTTCAAACGGGATTTACCAGAATGTTCACAAACATACAATTGCATAATTCAAGAATTCATATCCATATATTTTCACATAGAGATCATCAAATGGATAGCAATAAGATAAATGTGCTATAATTTACTCATGACTTACCTCGATAACAAAACGACTAAATTTCGAATTAGTCGACTACCTTTTCTTTTCCGCGATCACGGTCTCTTTTTCTTCTTTCTTGATCTAAATAAACACATTCAACACATTTTATCAATTTCTTACTCAAATTCGTTTACAAACCGGACTTTTGGGCAAAATGACCGTTTTGCCCCTAGTCTCGTAAACTCAATTTCATTTTATTTTCTTGCATTTTGGACTTAGCTAAATCCTTTTTCACAAAAACAATCCAAGAATCACATATATTCACACACTTATAGACAAATTTCACTTTTTCTCGTTTTAGTCCATTAGGGACATTTTTATCGAAAACTATCCGGAAAAACTCGTAATTAACACATCAATGACTCATTTTCTACCATTACACAACAATGCACAACTATATCACAATTGGGTATATTTTTGGAACTCAATATCTTTTCAAATAAATGGCAAAATCATGAAATTTAAGCTTAGGGGAACTCAAAAATACGAAAATAATAAAAAATAGGGTTCAAATGTACTTACAATTTGCTTGAAAAAGATCAAAACCCTTGAGCTATGCTGGAGAGAAAATCGGCAGACAACTAAGGAAGAAGATGAACACTTTTCATCTTTCTTTCATCTTTTTATTTGTCTTTTAGCAATTTGGACAAAAATGCCCCTAACCATGTTACACACAAAAATTTCTAGAAATACCCTTTTTGTCCATGCCACTAACTCATGGTCTATTTGCCATTTAAAGACCTCTAGTTCAAACCCTCATTTCAAATAGGTACACATTATAACTCACATTTTGCAAGTAATGCAATCTAGTCCAAAAATAAAATTAAGCACTAAATTAATAAATTTTCTAAATGATTTTCACACATAGCATATTTAACAGATAGGAAAACATAAAATTTTTAGAATTTAACTATTTTAATTCGAATTTTGTGGTTACGAAACCACTATTCCGGTTAGACCCTATTTTGGGTTGTCACATTTCTCCCCTCTTAGGGATTTTTGTCCCGAAAATCTTACCAGTAAACAGATGGGGATACTGATTCCTCATTGTCTCTTCTGTTTCCCATGTTGCCTCTTCTACTCCATGACGTTGCCACAATACCTTTACCAGAGCATTTCTTTTATTTCTTAATCGTTTCACTTCTCGTGCCAGAATCTTAATCGGTTCTTCATCATATGACATATCTGATCGAATTTTAATTTTAGTAGGTGAAATCACATGCGATGGATGGGACCAATATCTATGAAGCATAGAAATGTGAAACACATTATGAATTCTTTCCAACTATAGAGGTAAAAATAATCGATAGGCTACTGGACCTATTCTTTCAGTTACTTCATACGGACCAATATAACACGGACTTAATTTACCTTGTCGGCCAAATCTCAAAATTTTCTTCCATGGAGACACTTTTAAAAATACTTTATCTCCCACTTGAAACTCAATTTCTTTTCTTTTCAAATCCTCATACGACTTGTGTCGATCAGACGCAGCTTTTAGACAATCTCGAATTATCTTTACTTTATCTTCAGTCTCTTTTACCAAATTAGTCCCATGAACATATTTCTCACGAAGTTCAGTCCAATACAACAGAGTCCGACACTTCCATCCATACAAAGCTTCATATAGTGCCATTCTAATGCTTGACTGATAACTGTTGTTATGCGAATTCAATCAAAGGTAGATATTTGTCCCAACAACCTTCAAATTCTAAAACACAACATCTCAACATATCTTCAAATACTTGAATCACTCTTTCTGATTGCCCATCTGACTGAGGATGAAAGACAGTACTAAAATTCTATTTAGTACCCAATGCCTTTTGTAACTTCTTCCAGAACCTTGAGGTAAAATGCAGATCACTATCAGAAATAATGGATACAGGCACACCATGCAATCTAACTATCTTAGAAACATATAACTCTGCTAATTTATCCAAAGAAAAGTTCATCCTCACCGGAATGAAATGAGTTGACTTAGTTAATCGGTCAACAATTACCCAAACAGAATCTTTCTTCCTTGGCGTTAAAGGCAATCCGGAAACAAAATCCATGGTAATTCTTTCCCATTTCCATTCAGGAATCATAATTGGTTAGAGTAATCCCGAAGGCAACTGATGTTCTACTTTTACTCTCTGACACACTAAACACTTTGTTATATATTCGAAAATATCTCGTTTCATGCCCGGCCACCAATACACTTTCTTTAGATCTTCATGCAAAATCTTCCGGATGCATTGACCAAGATGCACTAACCAATGACTATCAAGAGCTTCATGCAAAATCTTCAAGATTAGTTCAGTATTTCTCGGCACACAAACTCTATCACGAAATAGTAGACAATCACTTACATCAATTCAAAAATCAGAATTATCATTTGTTTCACACTGAGTCCATTTTGATAATAGATTACTGTCTAATTTCTAAGTTTCACATATTTCTTGTAAGAATAATGGCTTTGCTACTAATTCAGCTATCAACGAACCATCACCAGACAACAACAAATCCATATTCAAAGCTCTCAAAGCAAACAAAAATTTTCTACTTAAGGCATCAGCGACCACATTTGCTTTACCCGGATGATAGTCAATCACAAGTTCATAGTCTTTCAATAATTCCAACCATCTTCGCTGTCACAAATTCAAATCTTTTTGAGTCATTACATACTTTAGACTTTTGTGATCAGTATACACTCTACACCTCTCACCATACAAATAATGTCGCCAAATCTTCAAGGCAAAAACTATAGCAACTAACTCCAAATCGTGAGTCGGATACTTCCTTTCATGTGGCTTTAATTGCCGAGAGGCATAAGCTACTACTTTTCCTTCTTGCATCAAGACACATCCAAGTCCATTTAGAGACACATCACTATAGACAACAAATTCTTTCCCCGACTCAGGTTGCACTAACACTGTTGCCTCAGTTAAACACATTTTCAACCTTTCAAAGCTTTGCTGCCATTCATAGGTCCATACAAATTTAACTTCTTTCCATAACAATCTCATAATCGGAGAAGCTATTATAAAAAAACCTTCTACAAAGTGACGATAATACCCAACTAAATGCAGAAAACTTCTGACTTTAGACACACTTTTAGGAGGCTTCCATTCTATAATTGCTGAAATCTTATTCAGATCTACTCGACTACCTTTTTCCGAAACAATATGCCCTAGAAATCCAACTTCACTAAGCCAGAACTCACTTTTACTAAAATTGGCATACAGTTTCTTCTCTCTCAAGGTCTGAAGTATAATTCTCAAATGTTCAACATGCTCAGACTTACTTTGAGAATATATCAAAATGTCATCGATGAAAACCACTACAAACTTATCCAAATAAGGCCTGAAAATCTGATTCATCAAATCCATAAAAATGACCGGAGTATTGGTCAATCCAAATGGCATTACCAAAAATTCATAGTGACCATACTGGGTCCTAAAAGCAGTCTTAGGCACATCAGACTCCTTAACCTTCAATTGATAATACCCAGATCTCAGATCAATTTTAGAAAACACTGAAGCATCCTTAAGTTGATCAAATAAGTCATCAATTCTAGGCAACAGATACTTAGTCTTCACTGTTACTCTGTTAAGCTAGCGATAATCAATACAAAGTTTTAATGACCCATCTTTCTTCTTAACAAACAAAACCGAAGCACCCCACGGGGAAGAACTAGTTCTCACAAATCCTTTGTTGGTTAATTCTTGCAACTGTATTTTTAGTTCCTTCATTTCTGTCGGCGCCATTCTATACGGAGTAATCGAAATTGGAGCAGTACCCGAAAGCAATTCAATGCCGAATTCTATTTCTCTATTCAGAGGCAACCCTTGCAATTCTTCCAGAAATACATCCAAATATTCACATACCACAGGCTCAGATTCAATCTCCTTTTCAGACACCTTAGTGTTTAACATGTAGGCAAAATATGCCTCACAACCACTTTTCAAACACTTATAAGCAGACATTGCAGAGATCACAGTCGGAACGCAATCTAACTTATCTATTTCAATTCAAAGTAGTTCACCATTACCACAATTCAACTCAAGAATCTTTTGCCTACAATCTATTTTAGCATCATGAAGAGTTAACCAATCCATTCCCAAAATAACATCAAACTCATCAAAAGGTAGCAACATCAAATCAATAGGGAAACAATGACCACGAATCATCAAAGGACAGTTCTTACAAATTTTATCTACTATCACATGTTTTCCTAACGGATTTGACACTTTGACTACAAATTCAGTGGACTCAATACACAGATTCTTATCAGACACTAGTTTCACATATATGTGCGAATGAGTTGATCCTGGATCAATTAAAGCAAGAACAGAATTATCATAAAGAGAAAATGTACCAGTGATCACTTTAGGTGAAGACGCTTCCTCACGAGCCCGTATGGCATATGCTCTTGCTGGAGCTCTCGCTTCAAATCTTGCAGTCGTATCTTTCTTTTCGCTTTTACTACTATTTCCAGATCCCACATTCCTTGATGGTCTTCCTCTACTCACATTACTCGGTCTCACATTCTGAGATTTCTCAAACCCTTCTCATTCAGGACAATCTTTAATGAAATTATCTTAAGATCCACATCTAAAACAAGCTCGGTTATGCAGATAACATTCACCTAGATGTCTCTTTCCACAGTGTTGGCATTCGAATCTATCAGATATAACACTACTGACACTTGTTACAGAAGTAGATTGTCCATTCGGATTGGAGCGCTGCTTACCACGATCTCTCTGAGAAAAACTTACCGAAACATTCGATCGAGAACTCATCTCTCTTGATTTCTTTGACTGAGACTGAAATGATCGACCCATTGATCTCTTTCTTGCATCCCTAGCTTCACTTTCAACTTTTCTTTTCTCTTTGCTCAATGTCTCAGCCTTAATGGCCCGTTCAAAAAGCACTACTAATTCTTTATTTCTAGAATTCCTACAAGTAGTCTGATATCTTCATTCAATCCATCTTTGAATCTTTTACAGAGTATTTCTTCAATAGTTACAAACTCTTGAGCATACTTACTTAATCTAACAAACTCTCTTTCATACTCAGCTACTGACATTTGCCCTTGCTTTAACTCCAGAAATTCTTTCCGCTTCTGGTTAATAAATCACTGACTGATGTACTTTTTACGAAATTCTTCCAAAAAGAAATCATGAAACCTTCTCTTTCAGAACCACTGATATTAAAGTCTTCCACCAGTGATAAGCAGAATCTCGTAACAATAAAGTGGCACATTTTAGACTTTCTTCTAGGGTACAAGACAATTCATCTAACACTCTCATAGTGTTCTCTAACCAAAATTCATCTTTCTCTGGACCATCATCCACATTAGCTTGGAATTCTTCTGCCTCATATTTTCTGATCTTATCTATTGGAGGTTTAGACAGTCTTACCACTTTTGTTCGTGGAGAGGCTATGGGAACGGCTCGAGAAATAAGAGGGGGCGGAGGAGGTTGAGCATTCGGATTCACCCGAATGAACTCCTATACCAATTACTCATCATATTGAGAAAGGCTTCCCGGGCCTCATCTCCCTGACCCTGACTCTCGGGTCTACTCTTAATAGGTGCTGTCCCTTGCACGGAAGCAGGCGCAACACTCTGAGCATCATCAGTAGTATTTCGATTGGGACCCATTTACAATAATAGAAAATATTTCAAAATCATTAAGAGCCGTCACACTATCAAGTCTAAGATATGGCATGTATAGACTGACTATTACACTTACTACGTTAGTCCAAGAATCGGCTAAACCGTGCTCTGATACCAATTAAAAATATAACACCCCTTACCCGAAATCATCACCGGAATCGAGTAACGGGCATTACCAAACTTACCAGAGTACAGACTCATATTTTTAACAAAATCATTACAATTTTACCCTTATCGAGGGTTTTTTGACTCAATACAGACATCTCGAATGATTAGGATTCGAATCCTATCGCATTGGAAGCCCGAAAAATTTTTCACTTTCGAAACTACGTCACACGCCCGTGTGACACAAAACACGGCCGTATGTTAAGGCCGTGTGGCCTTACACGCCAATGTCCAGAGGCCGTGGTTGAAACTATCAAATTGGCCATGGTCACCCCACACGGTCATTTGGGGGTCGTGTACCCCACACGGTTGAGACACACGGCCATGTCTCTTGCCCGTGTGGTACCCAAAATTTGAAATCAAGGTGCAGGGAAGGCACGATCCGAGGACACACTCGTGGGGTCAGACCATGTGCCACCAACGGCCTAGGCACGCCCGTGCCATGTGCCCGTGGAGCATTCTGTCAAACCCCACACGGTCGTGTCACACGGCCGTGTGCCCTGTCGGGTAGATCGTGTTAGGCTATTTACCAAGCCTTTACCTCCCTGAAATTCCCTTTCACTTACATAACATTCATTTCAACCATTTCGATGACATAGACCCAGAATAATTTCATTTATAACATCATTTACAAAACAAGTATCACATATACACCTATTCTATTTGACTTACAAAACAACGCTTATACAAAGACTAGCCACCTATACATGCCAAACTCAAAATATCAAAACCATGTATACATACACCAAGGTAGCTTGATAGTGTGAGACGAGCCTCATTTGATCACCAATCCCAATATACTCTATGCTCGATAATCTAAAAGAAAAGGGAAAAGAAAGAGGAGTAAGCTACAAGTAGCTTAGTAAGTCATAGGTAAATTAATAGCAAAATGCACAACAATTAGCTAAGGCATCTTATTCCCACATAGCATAAATACAACATTCATATACTTACTCATCCACATTCTTACCAAAATGTCCAATTATAAACAATCACACACATCTCATGTTCAATTTATTTTCAATTGCTTAGCCTACACAATTACTGCACATAACAAAGTTAATTTTCCCGTTGAACATTCAGAACAGAAACGGATATACAGAGGTTAGCATCGAAGTGCCTCACAGATAAGTGGCCGAATCCAGTACGGAGGTATGGCAAAAGCCATCAGAGTATGTAGCCGAAGCCACCAGAATATGTAGCCGAAGCTACCTCAGATGACAGAAATACAGACGTAATCCACGGGCTTGTTCACATAAGCTAACAGGTGACTACAACACATGCAAGTGCACCCAGCACCCGGGATACGGAATCAGACAGAATCAGAATCCTCAAGCGACATGTCACCCATATCTGGAATCATTCTTACTGTTCAAACGGGATTTACCAGAATGTTCACAAACATACAATTGCATCATTCAAGAATTTATATCCATATATTTTCACATAGAGATCATCAAATGGATAGCAATATGGTAAATGTGCTATAATTTACTCATGACTTACCTCGGTAACAAAACGACTAAATTTCGAATTAGTCGACTACCTTTTCTTTTCCGCGATCACGATCGCTTTCTCTTCTTTCTTGATGTAAATAAACACGTTCAACACATTTTATCAATTTCTTACTCAAATTCGTTTAAAAACTAGACTTTTGGGCAAAATGACCGTTTTGCCCCTAGTCTCGTAAACTCAATTTCATTTTATTTTCTTGCATTTTGGACTTAGCTAAGTCTTTTTTCATAAAAACAATCCAAGAATCACATATATTTTTAACCAAATCATTACAATTTTACCCTTATCGAGGGTTTTCTGACTCAATACAGACATCTCGAATGATTAGGATTCGAATCCTATCGCATTGGAAGCCCGAAAAATTTTTCACTTTTGAAACTGCATCACACGCCCGTGTGACACAAAAACACGGCCGTGTGCTAAGGCCGTGTGGCCTTCACACGCCCATGTCCAGAGGCCATGGTCGAACCTGTCAAATTGGCCACGGTCACCCCACACGGCCGTTTGGGGGTCGTGTACCCCACACGGTTGAGACACACGGCCGTGTCTTTTGCCCGTGTGGTACCCAAAATTTGAAATCAACGTGCAGGGGAGGCATGGTCCAGGGACACACCCGTGGGGTCAGACCATTTGCCACCCATGGCCTAGGCACGCCCGTGCCATGTGCTTGTGGAGCATTCAGTCAAACCCCAAATGGTCATGTCACACGGCCGTGTGCCCTGCTAGGTAGACCGTGTTAGGCAATTTACCAAGCATTTGCCTCCCTGAAATTCCCTTTCACATACACAACATTCATTTCAACCATTTCGATGACACATACCCGGAATAATTTCATTTATAACATCATTTACAAAACAAGTATCACATATGCACCTATTCTATTTGACTTACAAAACAACGCTTATACAAAGACTAGCCACCTATACATGCCAAACTCAAAATATCAAAACCATGTATACATACACCAAGGTAGCTTGATAGTGTGAGACGAGCCTCCTTTGATCACCAATCCCAATATACTCTATGCTCGATAATCTAAAAGAAAAGGGAAAAGAAAGAGGAGTAAGCTACAAGTAGCTTAGTAAGTCATAGGTAAATCAATAACAAAATGCACAATAATTAGCTAAGGCATCTTATTCCCACATAGCATAAATACAACATTCATATACTTACTCATCCACATTCTTACCAAAATGTCCAATAATAAACAATCACACACATCTCATGTTTAATTCATTTTCAATTGCTTAGCCTGCACAATTACTTCACATAACCAAGTTAATTTTCCCGTTGAACATTCAGAATAGAAACGGATATACAGACGTTAGCACCGAAGTGCCTCACAGATAAGTGGCCGAAGCCAGTACAGAGGTATGGCAAAAGCCATCAGAGTATGTAGCCGAAGCCACCAGAATATGTAGCCGAAGTTACCTCAGATCACAGAAATACAAACGTAATCCACGGGCTTGCTCACATAAGCTGACAGGTGACTACAACACATGTAAGTGCACCCAGCACCCAGGATACAGAATCAGACAGAATCAGAATCTTCAAGCGACATGTCACCCATATCTGGAATCATTCTTACTGTTCAAACGGGATTTACCAGAATGTTCACAAACATACAATTGCATCATTCAAGAATTTATATCTATATATTTTCACATATAGATCATCAAATGGATAGCAATATGGTAAATGTGCTATAATTTACTCATAACTTACGTCGATAACAAAACGACTAAATTTTGAATTAGACGACCACCTTTTCTTTTCGACGATCACAATTGCTTTCTCTTCTTTCTTGATCTAAATAAACACATTCAACACGTTTTATCAATTTCTTACTCAAATTCGTTTACAAACCAGACTTTTGGCAAAATGATCGTTTTGCCCCTAGTCTCGTAAACTCAATTTCATTTTATTTTCTTGCATTTTGGACTTAGCTAAATCCTTTTTAATAAAAACAATCCAAGAATCACATATATTCACACACTTATAGACAATTTTTCACTTTTCCTCGTTTTAGTCCCTTAGGGACGTTTTTATCGAAAACTGTCCAGAAAAACTCGTAATTAACACATCAATGACTCATTTTCTACCATTACACAACAATGCACAACTATATCACAATTGGGTATATTTTTGGAACTCAATATCGTTTCAAATAAATGGCAAAATCATGAAATTTAAGCTTAGCGGAACTCAAAAATACGAAAATAATCGAAAACGGGGTTCAAATGTACTTACAATTTGCTTGAAAAAGCTCAAAACCCTTGAGCTATGGTGGAGAGAAAATCGGCAGACAACTAAGGAAAAAGATGAACACTTTTCATCTTTCTTTAATCTTTTTATTTGTCTTTTAGCAATTTGGACAAAAATGCCCCTAACCATGTTACACACAAAAATTTCTAGAAATACCCTTTTTGTCAATGCCACTAACTCATGGTCTATTTGCCATTTAAAGACCTCTAGTTCAAATCTCCATTTCAAATAGTTACTTATACATTATAACTCACATTTTGCAAGTAATGCAATCTAGTCCAAAAATAAAATTAAGCACTAAATTAATAAATTTCCTAAACGATTTTCACACAGAGCATATTTAACAGATCGGAAAACATAAAATTTTCAGAATTTAACTATTTTGAATTCAGATTTTCTGGTTACGAAACCACTGTTCTGGTTAGGCCCTATTTTGGGTTATCACAAATCCAAAACATATAATTACGACATTTTACAAATTAACCCTCACATTTGCACATTTTGACAATTTAGTTCCTAATTCATAAAATCACAAAATACTCAAAACTCACTTAGACCATGACTTAGCTGAATATACATGAAGCTCATGCCAACCCAAACATTTCATTTATCTCACAAATTAGTCCTCTAAAATTCCATATTTCACAATTTAGCTCAAAAGCTCAAATTCATCAAAAATTCATAGCAAAACGTATTAATCTCACAAAAAACTTCTATAATTCATCAATTAACACATCAAAACTCATAAAATCAACAATATCATCTCATAAAATATTCTTCAAAAATAGAAATTGAGACATGGGCTTTGTAGTATACAAAGCAACGTTTACAGAAACGTAAAAATCATCAAAAATCGAAGAAATTCCATACCTTAATCACAAGACACAAGAGTCAAACCCTAAGGAGATTTATTTCTTTTCTTTTTCTTTGATTTTCATTTGTAAGAACATATATATGCTAATTTCCATGCTTTGGTTTTCATTAATGAACATTAATAGGTCATTTACCTTTTTAACCTTCCTTTCTAGATTTATAAATCACATATAACAAGGTTATAATTGTCCACCATTATAACAATTGGTTTAAAAACCATTTAAGGCCATAATAATCAAAGGTCATTTCAAATAAACCCATTGAACATATAGCATACTAATTCTATCACTTACGCAATTTAATCATTTTATCAAAATTAAGCACACAAACAGACAATTTTCATATGAAACTTTCACACATGCTAATTCACATAAAATAAGCACAAAAATAATATTAAATTATTTTTTAGACTCGGATATGTTGTCCCAAAAACACTATTCTGACTAGGTTCTAAATCGAGTTGTTACAACTTTCCCCCTAAGGGACTTTTATCCCTAAAAATCTTACCGTTAAACAAGTTCAGATGTTGTTGCCTCATAGTATCTTCAGATTCCCATGTAGCCTCTTCTAAATCATGACGATGCCATAATACCTTAACTAATGAAATCTTCTTATTTTGTAGTTCTTTCACTTCATGAGCTAAAATATGGATTCGTTCTTCTTCATAAGTCATATCGGGCTGAATTTCTATCTCAAAGGGACTAATCACATGAGATGGATCTGATCTATACCATCTAAGCATCGATACGGAAATACATTGTGAATCTTTTCAAGCTCGGATGGTAGAAGTAATCTATAAGCAACCCGCCCAACTCGCTCAATGATTTCATAAGGTCCGATGTATCTCAGACTCAATTTGCCCTTTTTACCTAATTGAAGCACTTCATTCCATGGAGAAACTTTTATGAACACTTTGTCACCAATCTCAAATTCGATATATTTGCGTTCCAAATCCGCATATGATTTCTGATGATCAGAAGCTGCTTTCAGACTATCTCGAATTATTTTCACTTTCTGCTCAGTCTGTTTAATCAAATCAACCCCGTGCATCTTGATAAGCGTTAATTTATACATATTTTTACATCATGTTTAGCCTATATTTTGGATGAATTAGTATCAAATTAGTGAGAATTGGTGCTCTTAACCATTCTTTTTCATATCTTATACTCAGGAGAGCCTAGGGAAGATAAAAGAATAGAAAACGGGCCCAAAACGGTGAAAAATGAACCAAAATGCACGAATCACACGTGCCAAGAGGTGCCACACGGCCGTGCCACACGGGCGTGCCTCACAAAGCTCACACGGACAAAGTCCCGACAAGTACGGCCAATATACACGGGCGTGCTAAATCACACGGCTTCTGTCGAAACCCACACGGGCGTGGCACACGGGCGTGTTCTAGTCATGGGAAAGACGGATTTCACTGGAATTGGGATGCTTAGGGGCTAAGAAAGAGTCCCTAAAACTTCTTTATATAAAGATCCCATGAGGCAACATAGAGGGGGCCTTCTTCCCACTTTTACACACCCTCTATACTCGTTTCCTCTCGTCTTTCTGCCACACCACAGGTAGAAGCAAGGGATTACTCGAAGGGAGAAGCCAATTGATTCATCTCAAAAGCTGAAATTCTGCATCAACATAGAGGATTCTCCTAAATTCCTTCAGGGGTTTTTGGTTTCTTTTATGATTTGTTATTTGATAACTTCTGAGATGTTTTCTTTTATCATTATGAACTAAACCCCTCAAATACTTGAGGGGGTGAAACCTAAGACAGATCTGGTTATTTATTCTTGATTTATATGATAATTATTTGAATTGTTCTTAATTATGTGTTTTAATCCTTGAATTAATAATCCTAGGTATTAATTCAGGAATTGGATGTGCTTAGAGCAGAGGAGCAAAAGTCCCTGTGATAAGAGTAGATCTATCATAATTAAGCGGAGTTGCATGCAACCCTAGACATAGGGCGACATAAATCTGCCGGATTAGGGTCAAACCTAATATGGGGAACCATAGATCAAATTAATGCAACCTAGGGAGTTAATTAATAAAGGAACTTTAATTAACAACTTAGGCCTAGTTGCTTTTCACCTCGACGGAGGGTTTAGCATAGATTAGGGATCTCTACGGATCAAGTCAAGTAAATAACTCGTATAATTCAAGAAGATAATAACAAGTGAAGTCTAGGTGGATTCTCCCTTGAGTATTAATCATATCAATTAGCTTTCCCTAAAAAGTCTTCCCGATTTACTTTTTCTTTTGTTTTATTCTTAGTTTAGATTTTAGAATTTAGTTTTAAACAAATCCCCATTTAATTTCTAGGTTAAATAATAGAAAGGAAGTGAGTAATAGTACTTTCAGTTCCCTTGGGTACGATACTCGATCTTATCACTAGACTATACTGCTATCGATAGGTGCGCTTGCCTTTAAACGTCGTGATATTAGTTAGTTTGGGTTTGATCAAGTTCTTTATAAATTTTATTACTTAGTATCGCGAACGAGGATATCAAGTTTTTGGCGCCGTTGCCGGGGAACTAACTGAAATATTACGAAAGCTCGATTTCTATTACTTTAGCCATTATTTATTTATTTAATTATTTTTACTTTTATTATTATTTTTTATTATTTATTTATTTTCCTTTTAATTATTTTATTTTATTTTATTTTCTTTTTAGGATTTTTCTAGTTTATGACTAGAAACAACCTGACAAGACCACTACTTTTTGACGAAGATTTGGAAGCCACAGTCCGTAGAAATCGTAGGGAACTTAGACGAAGTCTACATTATCCAGAGCAGGAACTTGAGCAAGAGCCAGAACTTACTGAAAAGATGGCCGTAAATCAACATGTTCATCACCCTCCAGCACTACCAGCCGAACCAGAAGCAGCTCCTCGAACTATGTACGATTATGCTAAACCTAGTTTGATTGGTACTCAAACTAGCATTGTTAGACCTGCTATTGCTGCTAATAATTTTGAACTAAAACCTAACACTATTCAGATGATTCAGCAGTTTGTGCAATTTGATAGTCTACAGGATGAAGATCCCAACGCAACTTTTTGGAGCTATGTGATACTTTTAAAATCAATGGCGTTACTAATGACGCCATTTGTCTAAGGCTATTTCCTTTTTCTTTGAGAAATAAGGCAAAACAGTGGTTAAATTCTTTACCACGAGGCTCCATTACCACATGGGACCAAATGACTGAAAAATTTTTGCTTAAATATTTTCCCCCTGCTAAAACTGCTAAATTACGTAACGATATTTCTTCCTTTGTGTAGATGGATTTAGAAACACTTTATGATGCCTGTGAAAGGTACAAAGATCTTTTAAGAAGATGCCCTCACCACGGATTACCCTTATGGCTACAGCTTCAAACTTTCCAAAATGGGTTAAACCCATCAACTAGGCAGATGATCGATGCAGCCGCAGGCAGAACCATCAATAATAAAACACCGGACGCAGCTTACGAATTTATTGAGCAAATGTCATTGAATAACTATCAGTGGCAAGTCATGAGGACAAAGCCGACAAAAGTCGCAGGAGTTTATAATATTGATGCTGTTACTATGCTCACTAACCAAGTAGAACTATTAAATAAGAAATTTGATAATTTTGTTGGTTCTACGCAGGTTCAACCAGTGATGCAATGTGATGCAGCCCCAGGAAATACGTTTAATTCAGACCATCTACACAACATGGACGCTGAACAAGCCAATTACATGGGTAATAACTCTCGACCTCAAAATAATCCTTATAGTAACACTTATAATGCAGGTTGGAGAAATCACCCAAATTTTTCATGGGGAGGACAAGGAAATCATAGACAACATCCTCCGGTATATCAGCAGCCACCACCTCAACAGGAAAAGAAACCGAATCTTAAAGATATGTTCACCAAATTCATGGCCGCTTCAGAAACTCGCTTCCAAAACACTGAAATAGCATTAAAGAATCAACAGGCCTCTATCCAAGGACTCGAGAACCAAATTGGTCAGCTTGCAAACTTAATCTCGGAAAGACCTCAGGGTGGGCTTCCAAGCAACACTGAACCAAATCCCAGAGAACATGTGAAAGCAATCACCCTAAGAGATGGTAAAATGCTAGCAGAACCAGAAAAGAAGCATGCCCACGAACTGCCAAAAGATAAAGTAGAGGAATCTAAGAATGACGCTATTCCAACACTCAAAGAATACAAACCGCGCATCCCATACCCAGCAAGATTAAAGAAGGACCAAACAGACGCCCAATTCGGTAAGTTTCTTGAACTTTTCAAACAATTACATATTAACTTACCCTTTGTTGAAGCAATTTCACAGATGCCGAAATACACGAAATTCCTAAAAGAGCTCCTGACGAACAAAAGGAAGCTAGAAGAGTTAGCCACAGTGGAACTCAACGAAGAGTGTTTAGCCATTCTCCAAAATAAATTGCCAACAAAGCTAAAGGATCCAGGGAGTTTTACTATCCCTTGTTTAATTGGTAGCTTAATTATCAATAAAGCATTGGCTGATTTAGGTGCAAGTATTAATCTCATGCCTTATAAAATGTTCAAACAACTAGGTCTAGGGGAACCTAAACCCACTAGGATGAGCATTCAATTAGCCGATAGATCTGTTAAGTATCCTAGGGGAATCATTGAGGATGTGCTAGTAAAAGTCGATAAATTTATATTCCCTGTAGATTTTGTTGTGCTTGACATGGACGAAGACATTGACGTACCTTTAATTTTAGGACGCCCATTTTTAGCCACTGCTAGAGCTATTATTGATGTTGGAGATGGTAAATTAGTTCTTAGAGTTGGGGAAGAGGAAGTGATTTTCAAAATCTATGATGCTATGAAATTTTCTAGAGAGCAAGATGATTCATGTTATTTTGTCGATATAATTGATCACTATGTTCAAGATAATTTGTAGGAAATCTCTATCACCGACACTCTGGAACTGTGTCTCATTCAGGGGGAGGGTGAAACCTCCTTAGAAGTAGAGAAGGTAAGAAAAGAGTTAGACTCTAGCGAAACTATCACCAGACATATAAGCTATGAAAATTTAAAGATGCATGATAAGCTAAGGCAGAAACCTTCTATTGAGGAACCCCCTAAGTTAGAGTTAAAACAACTGCCAGAACACTTAGAATATTCCTTTTTAGGGGAGAACTCAACTTTACCGGTTATTATTGCATCAAATTTAGGATCTAGAGAAAAGGAAGAACTGCTCCAGGTTTTAAGAAAACATAGGCAAGCCATAGCCTGGAAAATTTCGAATATCAAAGGAATTAATCCTTCTTTCTGTACCCACAAGATTTTAATGGAAGATGAATATAAACCAGCAGTGCAAGCTCAGAGATGATTAAATCCTAACATGAAGGAGGTCGTAAAAGCCGAGGTAATTAAACTTCTTGATGCAGGTATCATTTATCCTATTTCTGATAGTTCTTGGGTAAGCCCCATGCAGGTCGTTCCTAAAAAAGGTGGGCTAACCGTGGTGTCCAATGACAAAGAAGAACTCGTGCCAACACGAACAGTCACAGGATGGAGAGTATGCATAGATTACCGAAAGCTAAATGACGCCACACGAAAAGATCATTTTCCTCTGCCCTTTATCGATCAAATGTTAGAAAGATTAGCCGGTCACATGTATTACTGCTTCCTAGATGGCCTCTCCGGTTACTTCCAAATTCCGATAGCTCTAGAAGATCAGGAAAAAAACGACGTTCACATGCCCATACGGTACATTTGCATATCGTAGAATGCCTTTTGGTTTATGTAACGCTCCTGCTACTTTTCAGCGATGCATGCTAGCTATCTTTAACGAATTTGTGGAAGATATCATAGAGGTATTCATGGATGATTTCTCCGTTTTCGGTAACTCTTTCCAACACTGTCTAAATAATTTAAAGCTTGTTTTGATGAGATGTGAAGAGACAAATCTAGTGCTAAATTGGGAAAAATGTCATTTCATGGTTCAGGAAGGTATTGTGCTAGGACATAAAATCTCTAACAGAGGAATAGAGGTAGACAAAGCTAAAGTTGAAACTATTGAGAAACTACCCCCTCCCAGTTCAGTTAAGGCTATAAGAAGTTTTTTAGGACATGCCGGTTTTTATCATAGATTCATTAAGGACTTTTCTAAAATAGCTAAGCCTTTAACTAAATTGCTAGAAAAAGACATACCTTTTAACTTCGACCAAGAATGCTTAGAGTCTTTTGGCACCCTTAAAGACAAGTTAGTCAATGCGCCAATTATGATTTCACCTGATTGGAATTTGCCTTTTGAACTAATGTGCGATGCAAGTGATTTTGCCGTAGGTGCAGTTCTTGGACAGCGAAGAGACAAGCATTTCCAACCGATTTACTATGCTAGCAGAACATTGATAGCCTCTCAAGCCAATTGCACCACCACGGAAAAAGAACTGCTAGCCGTTATTTTTGCTTTTGATAAATTTCGATCTTATTTAATCTTATCTAAAGTCATCGTTTTTACTGACCATTCAGCTCTTTGATATCTCTTAGCCAAACCTGACGCAAAACCTCGTTTAATAAGATGGATTTTACTCTTACAGGAATTCGACTTAGAAATTAAAGACAAGAAAAGAGCTGAAAACTTAGCGGCAGATCACCTCTCAAGATTAGAAAATACACAGCCCAGGTACCTTGAGAATATAAACGATATGTTCCTTGAGGAACAACTCCTAAATTTAACAGGTACGACACTTCCTTGGTTTGCCGATTTTGCAAATTATTTAGCAGCCAATATAACCCCAAAAGGGCTAACCCATCAGCAAAAGAAGCGATTCTTTTCTAATTTGAAAAACTACTTTTGGGAAGATCCTTTTCTTTTTCGAATTTGCACAGACCAGGTTATACGAAAATGTGTGGATGACATAGAGGCATATCAAATTTTAGAGCACTGCAACTCCGGACCCACAGGAGGACATCACAGTGGAAACAGAACTGCTTACAAAGTACTCGAATCAGGTTTTTACTGGCCTACTCTTTTCAGAGACGCCAACAGGTATGTGACCTCTTGTGATAAATGCCAACGAACAGGTAATATCTCCCAACTTAATGAAATGCCTCAAAATTATATGCTTTCATGTGAAATATTCGATGTATGGGGTATAGATTTCATGGGACCCTTTCCTAATTCATTCGGAAATAAGTACATACTAGTAGCAGTAGATTACATGTCAAAATGGGTAGAAGCTCAAGCCTTACCCACAAATGATGCTAGAATGGTAGTACGATTTCTGAAGAAAATTTTTTCTCGATTTGGAACACCTAGGATAATCATAAGTGATAGGGGCACACATTTTTGCAATACCCAATTTGAAAAAACCCTAAGAAAATATGGAGTACACCACAGAATAGCCACCCCCTACCACCCACAAACTAGCGGTCAAGTCGAAGTAACGAACAGAGAACTAAAACGCATCTTAGAAAAGACAATAGAATCAAATAGGAAGGACTGGTCTAGGAAATTAGATGATGCATTATGGGCTTACAGAACTGCATTTAAAACACCCATAGGAACATCTCCTTATAAACTCATTTATGGAAAAAATTGCCATCTACCATTTGAACTCGAGCATAAAGCATTCTGGGCTATAAAATTTCTAAACCTTGATCTTAAAAGTGCAAGCGAAAAGAGACTTCTGCAGCTAAACGAGCTAGATGAATGGCGCTACAACGTTTACGAGAACTCACGATTATATAAGGAAGCCGTAAAGCGACGTCATGACAAAAGGCTAAAACGACCCAAGCAATTCAAAACAGGTGATCTTGTCCTACTCTACAACTCAAGGTTGAAACTATTCCCTGGAAAACTCAAATCAAGGTGGTCAGGTTCGTTTACCGTTCTCAAAGTCTTTCCATACGGCACTGTCGAGGTAACTCACCCCAACCACGGTACTTTCAAGGTAAATGGCCATAGGCTAAAACATTATATAGGTGAGAACTTTACAGAAAATAAGGAGGAGCTTAGGCTCCATCCCGTTTCTTCTTGACACCTCTAGGAAGAGTCAAGCTTAGACTCTAAATAAGCGCTTCTCGGGAGGCAACCCGAGCACTAACGTAGTAAGTTTTTTTTTTAAAAAATTTTTCATAATTTTATTGCATAAACTAACGTTTTTCCTGCAGAAAATATGGACCACACGGCCAGGCGCACGGGCATGCCTAAGGCCGTGTGTATACTAAAAAGCAGAGACACGGTCGTGGGGGCAGACCGTGTGTAAACAGAGTACCGTTTCCCCAAAACACGGGCTTCCGATAAACTCCCACGGCTGTGCGATATGGCCGTGGCGACTCATCGCAATCCACACGGGTAAGACAGGAAAACGCACGGCCGTGCGAATTAGCCGTGGCAACCCTACACCTTCCACACGGGCAAACATAGCAACACACACCCGTGCCATAAGCCCGTGGAAGCTACTGTCAATTCAGACATGCCCGTGCACCTTATTACACGCTCGTGCGCTTAGTGAACGATCAATCTCCACGGCCGTGTGAACATCACCACGCCCGTGCATTTAACGAATGATCAATCTCCACGGCCATGCTCAAACTATACACGGGTGTGCTCATCGAGCGTGGCAAGCCAAAATGTCTGATTTTCGAAAAACACGGGCTAAACATGACTCACACGGGCGTGCGACATACCCATGCGACCCAAAATGTATATATACAGGGCCATTTCTACCCTCCCATTTCACTCAAACCCTAAGATTTTCTCCCCAAACCTTCCCCAAACCTCCACAAACACCATTCCAGCCCTCCTACCACCACCATACTAGATTTCCACGATCCACACGCCCGTGCAACATTACCCACGACCGTGTGACACCAATTTTGTTTCTATTTTTCTTCCTTTTTCTCATTTATTTATTTTTACTGCATTTTTTGGTTTTTACATTACATTCTTTTATTATTTTATTTATTTATTAATACTATTGATTTAGGCTATTAGAGAATTAGGAAATAGAGAATAATCTAGAATAGTTTAGAATTCTAATTTTGCTTGCCATTTTAGATTCCATTTCACAATTTCCTGCCATTTAACATCATAGTTAGTTGCCACTTAATATACCTTGTAAATAGGCCACTTAAACACACATAATTATGCCATTTGTTATTTAGTTTAGTATATATACATCCATTCATAGAAGATTTTTTTATTTTTATCCTCAACTTCAAAAATGATTAGATTTTACTACCAAGGTAAATTTTCATATTAGGAACATGTTCATTTTCTTCCTCAGCCTCTTTATTTTAAATATTTACATTTCTTTTATATTATTTGTCTTTTCCTAATAAATTTTTGTAGATACCATGTCATCTTCCCGAGCCAAGAAAGCTGCCGTCCCCGCATCTAAGAAACGAAAAGGACCAAGGAGCTCTTCAACTAGGCCCACTTCCGATATGCGCCACCCATTTCTTTAATTTCCACAAGACTCTCAGGAAGAGCGCTACCAGCTGCTGCGCGCACGCAATATCACGATGGGCCGATGCATCGACTGGAGTGCCCTCGCAGAAGTACGCTTGGCAGATGATGTCCAGGCCCTGCTTGCCACCGACCCTTGGGACCAGTTCTTTCAGATCGTAGAGCCCACATACCTTAAACTCACTCTCGAGTTCTGTGCTACATTCCACCTTCAGACGGTGATGACATGGTTCGATGATCCTGGGACGGTCCAGTTTCGTTTGGGAGGACTCGTTCGACAGCTCAGCGTCCTAGAGTTCGGTGTGGCACTCGGGCTTTACACCGCGTAGTTTATGGCTAAGGAGAGCTTCCCCACCCTCTCTAGGCGCATCCATATCCAACCCTTTGACTGCTGGAAAGAGATTGCCCCAGGAAGACAACTATACAACCCCAGCGTCAGCAAAGCCTCCGCTCTCCCTCCCTCTCTCAGGTATATTCATGCAATTCTTGCTCATACTATTACAGGCCGCCGAGAGAGCACAGGCGTCGTCAACATACACGACGTCTACTTTTTATGGTGCATGGCAAATGGCCGCCCCATCGACCTTGCATATTTCATCGCCCTCGCCATGCAGCATGAGATCGAGAGGCACCGAAAGGGAGTCGTATCCATGGGCCCGTATATCACTCGACTAGGCCGTTACTTCAGCCTATTTAATACCACAGCCCAGACCTCCTCCTACACATTACTTGGCCAGATGTCCTCCCAGGGCATCCAGAGCATGCTTTCGATGAGGATGGTCGAGAGACGACTCGGTGGCGACCACTTTCACTTCCGCCTTGTCCAAGAGGGCGAGGATCCAGAGGACATTCCTGATGATGTCCCATCGCCACCACCAGCCGAGGATGCGTCAGCTGAGCCACCACGCCCTACACGATCACACCAGACGGCAGCTTCCAGTGTTGACATATCCGAGCGCCTGGACCACTTTGAACACCGCCTCGATTACATCGACGCCACCTTAGTGCACATATGTCATCACCTTGGCATCGTCCCACCACCACGACACCCACCAGAGGATTAGATCCTCTTTTATTTTATTTTATTCTTACTTTTTATCTTATTTTATTTTATTTTATCTTTTGTTTTTCTTTATTTTCTTTACTTAGTATACACTAATCTTAACCTTTAATATTAGTCTTTCATTTTCCTTTTGCAGCTTTTTAATTTTCTTATATATTTCTTTATTTTGAATTTTCGTAAATTTTCTATTTTATTATCATAACGGCTATCTCCTAACGAAGTAATCCCTCTTCATCTTAACCTCCCACGACTAATAAACCCCTTCGCAATTTCAAAGGAGCTCTACAGCTCAAATCTCTACGAAAAAGGGAACACAGTGCCAAACCTACCAGCTCTTCCACTAATCCATCCAAAGCAGGGAGTTTCATACCCTCCCCATATCTTATGATTTTATGCTTTTATTGTTGTTAATATTTTCCTTGTACATTGGGGGCAATGTACGTCTTAAGTGTGGGGGGGTAACGTACTTTCACTTTTTATACTATCTTTGAAACCCCTGAACTTTTCCTAATAGCAATATCTTCAGTCTCCTATTAGGAATTTATCCTGATTAGTTTATGATTTCTATTGATATATTGAGAATTAAGATATAGGTGCTTGTACTTTGACTATTCAAACTTTAAAACATTAGAGAATCAAGCATGATAAGTTGAAATTTTTTAAGAATCCCCAATTTTTGCATAAGTTATTTTCCCTAATTTTAAGTATTATCTTGAGATTTGAAATTTGCAGGATTGACATCAAAAGCCGTAATTCTGGTGAGATTTTGAGCCTATTGAGCATACATTTTCTTCGTGCTCACTTTTATTATTGCTTTGAGTGAGTCAATACTGAATTGTTATTCTAGAACTTGCTTCGATTATACATGTCGAGACCACATCATTGATTTGATATACTGAAATGATAAAGGCACCTAGGATGTAACCCACTTACTCCACAGAAAAAGCCTTCCTACATAAATCTAACCCCTAGTGAACCCCGTTGAGCCTAACAACCTTTTCCTTGACTCACCCTCTAATTATTAACCAATAACCCATTTTTGTCGAATTTCATTCAATTATTTTGATCCCTATTTTTGTCGAGATTTGAGTTGAATTTTTCATCTAGCTTTATTCTCTCTGCCAGATTGTAAAGTTTTGTTCAATTTATTGTCATTATTTGGATTGTTCTTAAAAAAAAAGTGCATACAGTGAAATTCGATTGTAAATTATAGATTGTAAATAGTTCGTCAAAGTTTTTGCATGTTTTTATTTTAAGGCTACCAAGGCGAAAATGATAATATCACAAGAATTGGCTGAGAAATATGTTCCAGAGATAGAGATTTTTCTAGCTAGATAATTTTTCAAGTTCAATATCGATTCAAACCTTTTTTTGCAGCCTGTGACAACACCCCTAACCAAGCCCCGTTACAACCATGAAAAGACCTTTTGATCAATGTATCATATCAAACTATAGTGGTGGAGATGTGATTTTCTTGCAAGCCTATGGTAATAACTTTTCAGGTTGACTAAAGAGTGCCTTAAATTTGAACCCTAAACACTTTGAGTGAATAGAGTGAACCTTTAGTGAGGATGTCAACTCCTGTTAATTAAGATGGAGAGATAACTACTTAGAAGGAAGGAAGGGACTTATGTTTTCAAAGATAAAAATCTCAACTTAGAGTGATTGAGTCCTAAATGTTCTTTAGATTGAATTTTCATTGTATGACTACCTGTGGATTAATTTGAAATATTATTGATAAGGGTTGTAGATTAAGAAGAATGGTTTCCTTTAGGGATTGAGATTTTGCTTGAGGACAAGCAAAGGCTTAAGTGTGGGGGTATTTGATAAGCGTTAATTTATACATATTTTTACCTCATGTTTAGCCTATATTTTGGATGAATTAGTATCAAGTTAGTGAGAATTGGTGCTCTTAACCATTTTTTTTCATATCTTATACTTAGGAGAGCCTAGGGAAGATAAAAGAATAGAAAACGGGCCCAAAACGGTGAAAAATGAACCAAAATGCACGAATCACACGGGCCACGAGGTGCCACACGGCCGTGCCACACGGGCGTGCCTCACAAAGCTTACACGGACAAAGTCCCGACAAGCACGGCCAATATACACGGGCGTGCTAAATCACACGGCTTCTGTCGAAACCTACACGGGCGTGGCACACGAGCGTGTTCTAGTCGTGGGAAAGACAAATTTCACTCGAATTGGGATGCTTAGGGGCTAAGAAAGAGTCCCCAAAACTTCTCTATATAAAGATCCCATGAGGCAACATAGAGGGGGCCTTCTTCCCACTTTTACACACCCTCTATACTCGTTTCCTCTCATCTTTCTGCCACACCACAGGTAGAAGTAAGGGATTACTCGATGGGAGAAGCCAATTGATTCATCTCAGAAGCCAAAATTCTGCATCAACATAGAGAATTCTCCTAAATTCCTTCAGGGGTTTTTGGTTTCTTTTATGATTTGTTATTTGATAACTTCTGAGATGTTTTCTTTTATCATTATGAACTAAACCCCTCAAATACTTGAGGGGGATGAAACCTAAGACAGATCTGGTTATTTATTCTTGATTTATATGATAATTATTTGAATTGTTCTTAATTATGTGTTTTAATCCTTGAATTAATAATCCTAGGTATTAATTCAGGAATTGGATATGCTTAGAGCAGAGGAGCAAAAGTCCCTGTGATAAGAGTAGATCTACCATAATTAAGCGGAGTTGCATGCAACCCTAGACATAGGGCGACATAAATCTGTCGGATTAGGGTCAAACCTAATATGGGGAACCATAGATCGAATTAATGCAACCTAGGGAGTTAATTAATAAAGGAACTTTAATTAACAACTTAGGCCTAGTTGCTCTTCACCTCGACGGAGGGTTTAGCATAGATTAGGGATCTCTACGGATCAAGTCAAGTAAATAACTCGTATAATTCAAGAAGATAATAACAAGTGAAGTCTAGGTGGATTCTCCCTTGAGTATTAATCATATCAATTAGCTTTCCCTAAAAAGTCTTCCCAATTTACTTTTTCTTTTGTTTTATTCTTAGTTTAGATTTTAGAATTTAGTTTTAAACAAATCCCCATTTAATTTCTAGGTTAAATAATAGAAAGGAAGTGCGTAATAGTACTTTCAGTTCCCTTGGGTACGATACTCGATCTTATCACTAGACTATACTGCTATTGATAGGTGCGCTTGCCTTTAAACATCATGATATTAGTTAGTTTGCGTTTGATCAAGTTCTTTATAAATTTTATTACTTAGTATCGCGAACGAGGATATCACATCTTGTTTTCACTAAGTTCAGACCAATATAATGGAGTACGATATTTTCTACCATACAAGACTTTGTATAGTACCATTTTAATACTCAATTGAAAACTATTATTATAAGCAAATTCAATCAATGGCAAATACTATTCCCACGTACCTTCAAACTCAAGAATGCAACATCTCAACATATCCTCGAGTATCTGAATGATTCGCTTAGATTGACCATCCATTTGTGGGTGAAAAGTAGTGCTGAAATGTAATTTTGTACCTAAAGCCTCTTGTAATTTCTTACAGAATCGCGAAGTGACTCTTGGATCTCGATCTGACACAATAGACAATGGCACCCCATGCAATCTCACAATATCAGAAATATAAAGTTCAGCTAACTTTTCAAGTGTATAATCGGATCGTACCGGAATAAAATGAGCTTATTTCTTTAATCTGTCAACTACAACCTAGATTGAATCTTTTTTTCTCGGAGATAGGGCAAACCAGAAACAAAATCCATCGTCACCCGATCCCATTTCCACTCTGGTATCATGATTGGTTGTAATAAATTGAAGGGCACCTGATGTTCAGCTTTCATTTGTTGACATACTAAGCATTTCAAAACAAAATCAGAGATGTCTTTTTTCATTCTCGACCACCAGTATAGTTGTTTCAAGTCATTATACATTCTTATACTACCCGGATGTACAGAGAATTTAATACAATGTACTTTACCCAAAATCATCTAAATCAACTTGGAATTTTTCAGAATGCAAATTCGATCTCGAAATCTCAAACAATCATTAACATCAACACAAAATTCAAAATCTGAATCAGAATTACACTGAGTTCGCTTGGCTAACAATTCATTATCCACTTTCTAAGCATCAATAATCTGTTGCAAAAACAAAGGTTTCGCCTTTAATTCAACTAATACTGAACCATCGATAGACAGATCTAAACCAGCATTCATAGCATGCAATGCAGATAGTGATTTTCGACTAAAGGCATCAGCTACAAAATTCACTTTACCCGGATGATAATCAATGACAAGTTCATTATCTTTTAACAATTCCAACCATCTTCACTGTCGCATATTGAAATCTTTTTGAGTCATCAGGTATTTCAGACTTTTGGGATCTGAAAACACGTGACATTTTTCACCGAATAGATAGTGGCGCCAAATTTTCAAAGCAAATACAATCGCAGCTAGCTCAAGATCATGTGTCGAATAATTCTTTTTCTGCGGCTTTAACTGTCTAGAGGCATATGCTATAACCTTGCCTTCTTGCATTAAAACACAACCGAGCCCACTTAGTGAAGCATCACTGTAAATCACATATTCTTTACCCGATTTAGGCTATACAAGTACCAGAGCTTTAGTTAACATAGCTTTCAGCTAATCAAATTATTCTGACATTTATTGGACCATTCAACTTTCATGCCTTTTTGTCGCAATCTCATCAACAGAGTTACAATCACAAAGAAACCTTTCACGAATCGACGGTAGTACTCAGCAAGTCCTAGAAAACTACGAAGCTCGAAAATATTTCTCAAAGGCTTCCAATCCAAAATAGATGTAACTTTACTTGGATCCACCCGAATACCGAATGCTGACATAATATGACCCAAAAAGCTAACTTTTGTATAACCAAAATTCACATTGACTGAATTTCGCATATAATTGCTTATTACGCAGAGTCTGAAGCACAATTCTTAAACGCTCGGCATGCTCACTTTCATTCTGTGAATAAATCTAAATGTCATCAATGAATACAACAACAAATTGATCTAAATACGGTCTAAAAATTCTATTCATCAGATCCATAAACACAGTAGGAGCATTCGTTAATCCGAAAGGCATAACTAAGAATTCATAGTGTCCGTACCTCGTTCGAGAAGTTGCTTTTGGAATATATGCATGTTTCACTCTTAACTGATAATAACCTGATCTCAGAACTATTTTTGAAAACAAAGAGGCACCTTTCAACTGATTGAACAAATCATCGATTCTGGTCAGAGGATATTTATTCCTTATAGTCACTTTATTCAATTGGCGATAATCAATACACATTCTCAACGTGTCATCTTTCTTTTTCACAAATAGAACCGGAGCACCCCATGGTGAGAAACTCAGTTTAGCAAATCTTCTATTAGTCAATTCTTGCAACTGAGACTTTAGTTCTTTTAATTCAGTTGGAGCCATTCTATATAGAGCTATTAAAATCAGAGTAGTACTCGGTATCAATTCAATACCAAATTCAACTTCTCGAATCGAAGGTAATCCCGAAAGTTCCTTAGGAAACACATTAGAAAATTCGCAAACAAGAGGCACTGATTCAATCTTCTTCTCTGTAACTTTTGAATTGATCACATACGTAAAAAGGCTTCACAACCCTTATTTATAAAATTCAGGGCTTTCATTGTAGATATCACAGTCAGTAACCCTTTCAAATCACTAGACTCAATTCGGATTATCTCACCATTCTCGCATCTCAAATCAATAGTTTTCTGTTTGCAATTCACAATAGCATCATGTAAAGTTAGCCAATCCATACCTAGAATTATATCAAACTCATCAAAGGGTAAAAGCATTAGATCGGCTGGAAAACACACATCTCGAAACATCAATGGGCAATTCTTGCAAACTTTGTCAACTAGGACACTTTTACCTAAGGGGTATAATACTCTAATTACAAATTCAGTAGCCTCTACAGGCAAAGTCTTACTGTGCACTAAATTCATGTATATATATGAATAAGTAGATCCTGGATCTATTAATGCAATTATAGAAGTATCGTATAGAGTAAAAGTACCCATTATCACATCTGGAGACGAAGCTTCCTCCCTAGCTCGGATAGTATAGGCCCTGGCTGGTGCTCTGGCCTCAGATCGAATAGCAATGTCTCTCATAGATCTTTGGCTATTACTCACATTTCTCATATTCCTTGGGGGTCTTCCTCTTGCTAAAGTATTAGTCGATCTCGAATTCTGTGTAATCTATGGTTCTACAAACTCAAGACAATCTCAAATGAAATGATCCATAGATCCACATCTGAAACAAGCTCGATCATTCAATCTACAACTTCCCGGATGTCTTTTACCACAATGCTTGCATTCAGGCCATTCAGATAGAACATTTCCAACACTAGCAACAGAAGTAGCAGGACTTTTGAAACTCGAGTGCGACTGGCTCTATCCCTACTCGAATGTCCCACATTAGACTTTGAATGGCTATAATCATCTCAGAATCTATTTGACGCAGGCTAAAATGATTTTTTTAGATCTTTTTCTCACTTCTCTAGTTTTAGAATCAGCTTTTCTTTTCTCCTTAATGAGTTGTTTGGCTTTACATGCTCGATCAACTAGCACAAAAAACTGTTTAATATCAAGGATGCCAACTAACAGACAAATGTCTTCATTTAAACCATCAATGAACCTTTTACACAGTATCTCTTCAATCGACACACATTCACTCACATAGTGGCTTAAACGAATAAACTCTCGCTCATATTCTATAACAGTCATACGGCCCTGTTTAAGTTCCAGGAATTCTTTCCGCTTTTAATCAATGATCCTAGCTAATGTATTTCTTGCGGAATTCATATTGAAAGAAATCCCGAGTTATTCGTTCTTTCGGAACAACGGAAGTCAAGGTTTTCCACCAAAGATAAGCTACATCTTTGAGCAAAAAAACTGCACATTTCACACATTCTTTAGGTGTATACGACATTTCATTGAAAACCTGAATGGTATTCTCGAGCTGAAACTTGGCTCTATCAGCATCATCATCACTTATAGCCCTGAACTATTTGGCTCCATATTTTCTTATTTTATCCACAAGAGGCTTATTAAACAGAATCGGGTTCATTACCAGATGTACAGTAGATATCTGGGGGGAATAGGTGGGGGTGGAGGTTGTTGAGTAGCTGGATTAGTACGAACATATTCTGTAAACCACTCACTCATCATTTGGAAGAAGGCTTGTTTCGCCTCTCCCCCGTGACTACTTGTAATAGTTCGATACAGGGCCTAAACGGAATAGTGGTTTCGAACCACAAATCTGAGGTCAAAATATTTATTCCAATTGAGTTTTAAAATTCATTTTGTGTTTGCAATTTTTTTTGAAATTTTCATTACAAAATTTTATTGTTTGTGTGTCCAATTTGATAAATTGGACTAAATTGCAAAATTAGTAAAATGTGACCATTGGTTAATTTATTGGAAAAATGGACACGAAATGGGTGAAAAATAATATTTTTAAGTTAGGGGCATTTTGGTCATTTAGTGATTAAATGAATTAAAAATCAAATTAAAAGTAAATTTTTGCTCATCTTCTTCATCAAGGCCGAATATAGCATGGAGAAACCATGCCTATGGTTTTTCAAGCTTCCAAGCTCGATTGTAAGTCTGTTCTAACCTCGTTTTTAATGATTTTTACGTTTTTGAAATCCTAGTAACATGATTTTCTATTTCTACCATTTAGTTGAGCTAGGGTTTGATTTCAAAAATTGACCCATGTTGAATAATTGTGCATTTTGATGAATTATGATAGATTATGTATGTTTATTGTTAGAGAAATGGTTTCTGCTGAGTGATTTTCAATGAAAATGTTCGAAAGGACTAAATCATAAAAGTTTATAAAATTGGTCATAAGTGTGAGTTTTAATGAGAATTGTGGGCTGCCATATTTATGAAATAGTTCAGTTGGGCTTAAAATACAGAGAAATTGAATAAAATTATTTACGAGCCTAGGAGTAAAATCGTAATTTTGACAATGTTTAAGGGCAAAAAGGTAAATTTTTCCAAAATGTAAAATTGAGTTAATTTGAGTTGTATATGGAATAAATGACTGAAATATGTTATTATAGATCAAGAAAGACGTGTAATCGACTCGAATCGGGGAAAAGAAAAAGTTGTGGACTAGATTGCAAATTTATCATCCTTTGCATTGAGGTAAGTTGATATGTAAATAATACATTGTTATTATTTGTATTTCAATATTTTTTTATATTATGCAAGATGAAGTTGGATATTGGATGGTTATTTGAGAAAAAATACAAAATTATAATGAAAATGACTAAATTGGTAAAGTGTATATTTTCCGATTGAACTCATTGAATAAAAAAGATACAAATGATTTGTGGTGGGAACACATGTGTAGTACTATGTGTACGCTACTATGTGTTCAAGATGGATTAAGTCACATACATAGTACTAAGTGCAGGCTACTACGTGTATCATATAGTTGGGATCGCATGTGTAGTACTATGTGTAGGCTACCATGCGTATCCGATAACTTCGATCACATGTGTGGTACTAAGTGCAGGCCACTATGTGTAAGAGATGAAATTAGTCACATGTGTAGTACTAAGTGCAAGGCTACTATGCGCACCAATTAACTTCAGCCACAAAGGCAGTACTACGTGTAGGCCACCGAACATTTGTTACTGTTTCATTCCGTTGTGTTCAATGGAAAGTGGCTAAGTGAAAATGAATGAAATTGTGAAGTAGCCAACTGGAAGTGAGTGTATATATTGACTAAGTGCAGGTATATGTGTATATATGTACATGAATAACATTGATGACTGATCAAATTTTGGTAAATTTGATGTGGGCAAATTTTATTTGGAAAACCCATATAAGAAAATTTATGGGCGAGATGAGATTTGAAATAAAATAGTTTGTACAGTAACAATGAGTTGATTTTGAAAAATTACAAAAAATGGTAGGAATTGAATTTGAGATTGAATGATATATGGAATTAAAGCTTATTGAGTCTATTTTAATATAAAAGAAACAGATCAAGTAAAGGAATTCTGTATTTTGAGATATTTATATTTTTGTGAGACTAGTTTAGAATGCATTCTTGATCCCTTGTTCTGACTTGGAAAAATAATTAAACATTGTAAAAGAATATTTATGGAACATAATTTATATTTTTAGACTCTTTAATGAGTTTATTTATAGAAGAAAGAAACGAAAACCTCATTTGAATTCTGTAGAAAAAGATAATTAAATTTTAGTGAAGAGTGGTCAGAACTGCTGAACCGTGAAACAGGGGAGACTTCAATGAATAAACTATACTAATTGGCCAAACCAAAAATTCTAAGATATTTATGGTAAGTATATATATGAGTATATTTTTTATGAAAATTGACGGATCTTAATTTGGAGTTCCATAGCTCTTGGTAAATATAATTGTGTGACTGTTACTCGAGTAAACAACTTAAAAAGGGCTTAAGTAAATGGTGGGACTATGTGTATTTGTAATTGTACTATTATGTGAACATGTTATGAAGTTTTATAAAAGCTTGTAATAAATTGATTATTATTTACATATTTACTTACTAAGCTATAATGCTTACTCCCTTCCCTTTCTTTTTCTTATAGAGTTTCAGATGCTAGCTCGAGTTAGAGGTCACCGGAGATACTATCACACTATCAGGCTGAGGTTAGTATTAAAAGATTTCAAAATATTTATAAGTTTATGGCATGTATAAGGACTTGAATATATGTATATATATTACTAAGTTGGCCTAGAAGGTTAGCCTAAATTAATGGAAATTTTATTGTTGTATACGACCATGTGATATGACTAATAGTAGCCATGTTATGAGTCATAATGATACAGTACATGAACGAGTATGCTTGCATGTTAGTAAATGAATTAATGTATATATGATAAGAATGTGATTAGATTCTAAATTGAAAGGAATTTTATAGCCAGTTTTGTGTATTTGTAAGTGTAAAAATCCATTGATGCCTCGTACCTGTTCTGGCATTGAATACAGGTAAGAGGTGTTACATTTAGTGGTATCAGAGCTATGGTTTAGTCAATTCTTAAACTACCATAGCGTGTGTGTGAGAGTCTAGCTATACATTCCACATATATAACTTAGTGAATATATTGATGTATTGAGATGGACCTTTATGGTTCGAGTTGATATACATGTGTGTTAATGGTGTGTAATGGATTAAATAATGGTGGTGGAATATGGATAAGATGCTACTGTTCTAATTGAATTTTATAAGTCGATCAATAAGATTGAATATTTGTAGTGGATAAATGTGATGGGCTTATTATGAATGGTAGATACTTATACATGATAATGATGAATGTGTTACCAACAAACTTGAAAGTGTGTTCATGATGAGTTGAAAATTTGAGATGTATAAATCAAATGTCTGATATTATATTGATATGAAATGCTATACTATATATGTGTATGTATGAAAGTCAAAAGTTTTAAAGGCTTTACAATATTCACTCCCCCTTGTCAGTATAGTACCATATGACGAAGTTCATCAGATTGACATTGAATAAGCTTGTAAGTGAGAAATAAAGAGTTTAGTGGTGGAATAGTTAATAATGTGATTAGAGAGGGGAAATGGCTTAGTAAGTAAAGATGATTATAACTGAGATATCAGATGATTTTTTTGAAGATTATTCAGAATACGCAATGTTACTATTAAAAAAAAAGAAGAAGAAGCTATTCATGAGTAATCGATTTATTCAGGTATGATATCTACATAAATAATTTACTGGATATTTCTTCTAAATTAGTTTTTCTAGTGAACTGAATAATGTGGAATTATTGGTGACTTTAGTAGTTAGTTGCATAGTGGTAAAATGGAAAAGATATATGACTGCAGCTGTTATGATTATATATCTTACAGTAATATTTTTTTGGGTATTTTACATGATTTGTTATATACAGAAATATATGTAATTATTCATTTTGAAATGTGATTACTATTTTATAAAAAAAGTTGGCTAATCATGATGTTAAATGGAATTGTTGAAAGTTTGATTAAAATATGAGCAGTACTGCTTTATCTCTTTTCTGGGTTTCTAATCAATTATGCTTGAGAGAAAAATTGATAAAAAGATTCATATGATGTGGTTTTCTATTTCTATTGGTTGAAGCTCTGAATTATAAACATAATATAATATAATATAATATAATATAATATAATATATATTCGAGAAAGATATTTATTAGTCGGAGACCATTATATTTACTGTAATAACTCCTGATTCGAATATGAGAGTTTAGCAATATGAATCACAGCTGGTGGATATCATGTTATTAGACTGGTTGTTATTGGTACTATTTTCAGTCTTTTCTCTTCTGTTTGGGAAGTATTATTGATATTGAAGTATTATTTTATTTATAAGGTTGAGACACTGATCTTATTATGGTACTATGGTTTCAATTAGTATGATGGTTACGATTTCAAAAATTTTCAAGCTTCGATATTGATAATTGATAGCTATATTGATGATACAGTTATTATAGACAGATGTTTAAACATGACAATTATAGTTGAGTAATCTATGAAAATTTTTCAGGGCATTTTATGTATCTAGACATTATCAGAAGTAAATGTGGTTGCTTGTTTTCTGATGAAAGTATGTTGATCTGATTGATTTATGATCATTGTTCTTTTATTTTCCATTGGCATTCTATTCTGTTACGTCAGAGAGACGAAGCTGACAGTGAATTCATATGAAATTACTCTTCTATTTCTTCTGTCTGTTGTCCTGTTTACATCTACATGGAAAATGTATTATCTCTGTTACAATTGACTATAGAATGAATGAACAGTGCATATTTTCGTTTGGTTTTTCTGAAGAGTCGTTAGGTTCCTTATTATTTCGTACAAGTGGTGTTTCTGGGTATACTGTATGGTTTAGTATCTTGAATTTCCTTATCTCGGTTTTCTTATCATTCTTGTGGGTTAATTTATCATGTATATCTTTAAGTTAAATATTGACAAAGGTGAGGATTATGACAGTTCAAGTTCAAATTGTATATTGATTTCCTTTCCCCAGGTAATCTTGGCTATTATCAGTGACTTCGAACAAGATGTTATGTTTCATTTGAGTTAATACAGTTAGTAAGTATTTGTGACTGGTATGTTGAAAGAAATATGATAAATTGTATGTTTGATATGTTCTAACGATATGAATAAGTGATCACTGTGGAATGCTACTAAATAGTTAGGATCAACACAGTAATTTCAATCAGAATGAGCTATTCATGTGCATCCTCTGGTCCAGAAATGATGTTGTGCATATATAGATTTATAGACAAATAGTCTGAAGGAAGAATTTATATTCCTGAAAGTATGGTACGGAGACATATCAATTGGGTTTTTCCTTAACTGAAAGAATGTGTGTGAATACCAAAAAATCTATCAGAAAGGTTAAAATATTGCAGGTGATTAAATGAAAATTTTTGTTTACCTTGTGAGTATTGGTTTAAATGATTTACCTTGTTGATGGAGTTTTGATTCTAATTAAACCAACGTTTCTGTTATAAATTGGAGAAGCTCAGAATTGGATTAGTAAGTGTTAAGTTAAATGAACGCAGTGTGAGCTGACTTTTGATTCTAAATTTTAAATTAGATCTAATTACTGATACTATTATTCCGAGACATAATTGGTGTATTGAGAAACACAGGGTATGCAGAGAGTTTTCGTTTAGAGCTCACCATAGTATTTTATCTATTCAGTTAAAAAGAAATAAAAAATAGAGTGATTTGAAGTAAATGTTCAAGTATACAGATATGAAATTCAATATTTCTGATTTTTGAGTTTAGATGTCATTTTGTTATCAGAGTTAAGTTGAATGACAAAATGCAATTAGGACTGTTATAGTCAATGATGAGTCGGGTGTGATACTGAAACAAAGATAATATGAGTTCTGTATCGGGATTTCTCTTATTCCTGGAAAATGAAAGGGTTATTTGGATTGTGATTGATCGATGATGAAAATCCTTATGATTATTTCAGAATTTGAGGATTATATTATTGATTATGGAAATAGATACAGGAAACTTTGTGTACGAGACTGAGTCAAATTGTGATTATGATAAAAAGTGAAAGCAATTATGAAAATTGGAAATAGTTTTTGACTGACATAGAAGTATATAAAATTGACACTTAGTTATACTGGATTTCAGTTTGATGACAGAGTGTTTCTGAAAGTATTATTTTGAAGAGGATTGGTTGTGGATGCTTAGGAAATTTTGAGAAAAGATATTGAATCTCTTTACCAATAAGATTTTCAGGGACGAAAATCCATAAAGGGGGAATTGTAATAGCCCGATACATGGCCTAAACAGAGTAGTGGTTACAAAACCACAATTTCGAGGTCAAAATATTTATTCTGATTGAGTTTTAAAATTTATTTTGTGTTTTCAATATTTTGTGAAATTTTCGCTACAAAATTTTATTGTTTGTGTATCCAATTTGATAAATTGGACTAAATTACAAAAGTAGTAAAATGTGCATTCTAGAAGGTAAAGGTATTTAATTGAAATGTGTTTTATTTATATCTTTATGGTTCACATTTTTATGAAATTATTTTGTAAAAATTTCGTACGAAAATTTCGACGTTTGGGCACTCAATTTAGTCAAAAGGACTAAATTGTAAAAACTGTAAAAGTTGAGTTCTACATGTTAAAGTTGTCCAATTGTTATGAAATTTTAAATTGGAGGTCCTTAAATTGTAATTAGACCATTGGTTAATTTATTGGACAAAAATGGATATGAAATGGGTGAAAAAGAATATTTTTAAGTTAGGGCATTTTGGTCATTTAGTGATTAAATGAATCAAAAATCAAATTAAAAGCCAATTTTTGCTCATCTCCTTCTTCAAGGCCGAACATAGCATGGAGAAACCATGGCTAGGGTTTTCAAGCTTCCAGGCTCGATTATCAAGAAAGACATGGAATCGACTCGAATCGGGGAAAAGAAAAAGTTGTAGACTAGATTGCAAATTTATCATCCTTTGCATTGAGGTAAGTTGATATGTAAATAATACATTTTTATTATTTATGTTTCAATATTTTGTTATATTATGCAAGATGAAGTTGGATATTGGATGGCTAATTGATAAAAATTACAAAATTATAATGAAAATGACTAAATTGTTAAATTGTATATTTTCCGATCGAACTCATGGAATAGAAAATATACAAATGATTTGTGGTGGGAACACATGTGTAGTACTATATGTAAGCTACTATGTGTTCAAGATGGATTAAGTCACATATGTAGTACTAAGTGCAAGCTAATACGTGTATCATATAGTTGGGATCGCATGTGTAGTACTATGTGTAGGTTACCATGTGTATCCGATAACTTCGATCACATGTGTGGTACTAACTGCAGGCCACTATGTGTAAGAGATGAAATTAGTCACATGTGTAGTACTAAGTGTAGGCTACTATTTGCACCAATTAACTTCAGCCACAAAGGTGGTACTACATGTAGTCACCAAACATTTGAGACTGTTTCATTCCGTTATGTTCAGTGGAAATTGGCTAAGTGAAAATGAATGAAATTGTGAAATAGCCAAGTGGAAGTTAGTGTATATATTGACTAAGTGCATGTATATGTGTATATATGTACATGAGTAACGTTGATGAATTTGATGTGGGCAAATGTTATTTGGAAAACCCATATCAGAAATTTTATGGGGATATGAGATTTGAAATAGAACAGTTTGTACAGCAACAGTTGGGTGACTTTGAAAAATTACCAAAAATGGTAGGAACTGAATTTGAGGTTGGATGAGATATGGAATTAAATCTTATTGAGTTTGTTTTTAAATAAAAGAAACAAAGCAAGCAAAGGAATTCTGTATTTTGGGATATTTATATTTTTATGAGACTGGTTTAGAATGACTTCGTTATCCCCTGTTCTGACTTGGAAAAATGATTAAAAATTGTAAAAAAAATAATTATGGAGCATAATTTATATGGTTAGACTCCTTAATGAGTCTATTTTTAGAATAAATAATGAGAACCTCATTTCAATTCATGCAGCAAAAGATAATTAAATTTTAGTGAAGAGTGTTCAAAACTGCTAAACCATAAAATAGGAGAGATTTCAACGAATAAACTGTACTAATTGGCCTAACCAAAAATTTTAAAATTTTTTTGGTAAGAAGATATATGAGTCTAGTTTCTTGAAAAATTAACGGATCTTAATTTGAAGTTCTGTAGCTCTGGATAAAAATAATTTAGTGACTATTACTTGAGTAAACTACTTGAAAAGAGCTTAAGTAAATGGTGGGACTATATGTATTTGTAATTATACTATTATGAGAACATGTTATGAAGTTTTATAAAAGCTTGTGATAAAATTATTATTATTTTTATATTTACTTACTAAGCTATAATGGTTACTCCCTTCCCTTCCTTTTTCTTATAGAGTTTCAGATGCTAGCTTGAGTTGGAGGTCGCCAGAGATACTATCACACTATCAGGCTGAGGTTAGTATTAAAAGATTCCGAAATATTTATAAGTTAATGGCATGTATAAGGACTTGAATATATGTATATATGTTACTGAGTTGGCCTAGAAGGTTAGCCTAAATTAATGGAAATTTTATTGTTGTATAAGACCATGTGATATGACTAATAGTAGCTATGTTATGAGTAATAATGATACAATACATGAACGAGTATGCTTGCACGTTAGTAAATGAATTAATGTATATATGATAAAAATGTGATTAGATTCTAAATTGAAAGGAATTTTATAGCTAATTTTGTGTATTTGTAAGTGTAAAAATCCAGTTATGCCTCGTACCATGTTCCAACATTGAACACGAGTAAAAGGTGTTACACTCTTGTTGCTTATGAATTTCTGCTAGGGGCAATTTGATCATTTTCGGCTTTGGGGTGTATGCGCACTAATTTTTGGGATTTTGTTTTCTCTCCACATCAGTTTTGTCAAGCACATTCTGGTACTCTTTTTCTTTTGTGCCAATTCTTTACTCTCTGTCTCGGCATTTTGGCTTTTCGTTGGAGCTGTTTTTGCTAAAGTGGCTTTAGGGGTTCTCTCGTTCCCTTTTGCTTTGGCGATTGAGACTACTTTTCTTTTCGGGTTTCACTTCATTTCTAGGCCGAATACCTTTTCTCCATTGAAGTCTCTTGGTTTTGGTGTTCTTTCCCTCTAGCCGTTTACATCCTACTTTTCTGCCCTTCATTTGTTTTCTCCTCCTTTCACAAATCTCTTCTTTCTTTTAGCTGAATGCTTCTTCTGATTTCTTTCTCTCTTGCTTCCTGATTTTTGAATTGTCGTGGGTTCCGCTCTGTGTGACTATAACTTTCTTTCTTTTTTTACCCAAGTCGATTATTGTAGATTATACTACTCCACTTCTGTTTTTTTATTTGACAAATATTCTCTGACTATTGGCCGAATTCTTATTCATATCTTTCCTTTCTGTTGACGACTCTGGGTAAGTAAATCGTTTACTATTCCTCTATTTCGATATTCAGGCTTTTTCTACCTTCTCTATTTTAGGGTAAATGAGTTTTCCTTCTCAGGGTGAGTGTACTATCTCGTGTCATGGTCTTAGGGTGTGCTTTGGGGGCCGATTATTACTTCTCTTCTCTCTTAGACAATATTCAGTAAGTGATCTTTTGGTTCGATTGTTACATGAAAGATTTTGGTTAACAAAGGTAGGGATTTCCAAACATCTATATGTTCAGTTTCTAGCCATGCGTTTATTCGACCATTGCTAATGGACTCCGTTGATAATGTAGTGGTTCGACAAGAAGGGTGTAATCAACCTTCACCATCGGGTTAAACAGATTAAACCCCGCTCGTTCTATCAAGGCAAGTATTAATTTTGGTTTCGTTTTAAGCATTAGAAGAGAATGAAAAATCCTATTAATTGATGGACTAACTGAATGCCTTGATCGAATATAGGTTTTACGCTCGTGGGATTCTAAGCCTTTTCGTTATCAAGGTGTGTACTCACACTGTTGCAATCATAGAGCAGAAAAAGTCAAAAACTTGGCAACCAATCCTAGACGGGCGTGCGATCGCGCGTGCTATGAACCGAGCCCATGAAGCATGGGTGTAAGACTGTAGAGGCTACCATGAGCGATCTAATGAGCTTAGGCTGTTGTGGGCCACGTTGGGCTGCAATAGGCCGTGTGGGCCCAATGGGCTCATGGGCCCCACATGGTTAAAACTTAAGGACATGTGGGAATATTGCACTCAACTGTGTCGCACAGATGGCTAAGGCATTTCTGGGCTTAGTGGGCCACACGAGCATGTGGGCCCACATGGGTCGCATAATGGGCCTTGGGCCCATACACACTGATATGTATGTTGAGGTTACACGACTCTCTCGAGATGAATGTGGACCTTTTGATGGGTCGATAAGTGTGCCTCGATCCATTTTGATGAAAATGACCGTTTTGCCCCTATAAGGTAAAAATGACCGTTATGCCCCTAGAGGTAACATGATTGATTTGCCCATGATATTTACGATTGTGATTTAGTATGACATGTTGCATACATGTATGATATTATGACATGACATTCTGCATAGGGATGGGTTATTATGGACGGATGAAGTGTTATGGCTTTTAGCCATCTTACTTATGGCTTTTAGCCATCCTGTCTATGGCTTATAGCCATCCTGTTTATGGCTTATAGCCATCCTGTTTACTGGCAGCTTTGTTGTCATATCGATTAGTGTCGCAACCGGTGCTAATCTTAGTGTGTTTGGCTGGGTGGGTCGATTTTATCCCCACACAGTGTGACTGGCGAGACAGAGTGGTTTGTTGGCTGGATTGGAGTGGGATTTCTGCTGCATTCTTGCTCTATTTACTAATACTGCATTGGGCCTTGGCCCACTTGATTCTATTTCTGATTTTGTAATGGTCTAAGGCCCACCTGAAACTGTTATTGCATTCTGTTACTATAAGGGATTACACACTGAGTTTTCATAAACTCACCCTCCTGTTTAACTGTATAGGTTATCCCATCGTTTGGCGGTTCGGTGCTACAAGGAGCTCGAAGGTGGCCATACATCTGTACTGGTTTTATATTAGCTTTTGGATTATAAATATATCATCTGGGCTTTCGTTATGTAATAAGGCCTTTCTATGGTTTTAATTTTTTAATTAGTTTTTACTTGCTTGATATATTATGCTAGTATAGGAAAAGACGGGTTTTCAAAGAAAAAGGTTAACTGTTTTCAAATCACCGCGTTTACACAACTCTTTTAGAAATGCTTCAGCAACAACAATGTTTTAAAAGTAATGATGTTTTAAAATTGTCAACAAATGGCTAAGATGATTTGAGGATTAAAAAAGAACAAAAAGTACAACAGTTTTGATAAAGTACAAAACATTTTGCTAAAAGCACAAAAAGTCTTTAACTTCCTAACAGGTTTATAGACAAAATTAAGTTTTTGGAAAACACTTCTCTATGACACTACTGGATTCAGCCATAATGTTTAGACTGGGTTTGGGGTGTTACATTTAGTGGTATTAGAGTCAAGTTTCAAAACTCGGCTATGGAATGGGTTTTCAAATCTTGAATTTCAATAAGTTGTTTTCAAATATGAAAGTGTTTTGAGATATTTTCTTCTGAAAAGTGTGGCATGCTGAGTCTCCGACGCCGAATCCATATCTTTTCTGGATACTATTGTCTGTTTAAAATTGAAATGCAGTGGATATAAATATTAAGACTACTATAAGTAGTAGACTATACTGAGACACTTTAGTTAGAGTAAACAGAAACCGTGGGAAACTGAAAACTGTAGTAAGACTGAGCGTTGCGAAAACAAACTCTAAACTACTGCCTCTCATAAAATATCTGCTTATAACTATTGGAACTAGAAATTGAACTGCATAAAATTTCTAAAGCAGATAAAGCAAATTTCGATAATGAGCACTCATGATCCTCGTGGAAGGGGTACAAGAGGCCGCGATAGATGCCATGGAGGTGTTAGGGCTGGGTCTTCAATATCGGGCCACATGCCAGATGTTGAGGCTCCGCAGACATTGGCTTCACCGGTAATTGAGACGGGCCGTATGGTCGAACAACTAGGGACTATGCATTGTCCCAAGCAAAACTGAGAATTCTAAAAAGGGTCGCTGGGCCCATTAATGGTATTGAGGGTCGCGGGTTGGTTACGGAACGACTCTGATCGAATGGATAACCTTGACTGTCCCCCGAGCAGAAACTAAAAGGTGTAGTGTCATTGCTACGAAATGAAGCCTATCAATGATGGATTACTGTGAAAGAGGGTACTCAGCCTGATCGGTTAACCTGGGATCCTTTTAAGTCGCTATTTCAAGGGAAGTACATGGGCCCTAGTTATGTGGATGTCCAAAGAAGAGAATTCTTGAATTTGACACAATGGGATAAATCGGTGGCTAAATACGAGGTAATGTTCCTACGTCTTAGCCGTTTTGCTCGAGGAATGGTGGCAACTGAATACGAGCATTGTTTCTATTTTAGGGACAGCCTCAAAGATAGTCTTCGGATTTTGATAGCTCCCAAAGGGAGCAGGGATTTGCTTCTCTTGTGGAAAAGGCGAAGATCGTCGAGGACATAAAGCACACTAAGTGTCAGAACTGGGAATCAGAAAGGGCAGAAATAAGAGGGATTTAGAGCCCTCAAGTTCATTTGGGAGGCCTAAGAAAAAGACCAGAGTCGATGGGCCAGTCCGAGTTGGGGCCCCTATTGCTGTTACTGGATCACAACCTTGTGCAGGATGTGGGAGTTACCATCAGGGCGAGTGCCGGAAGAGGTTTGGGGCATGTTTCAGGTGTGGATTAATGGAGCACTATATGATAGATTGTCCACAGAGGCCTGAGCAAATACAAGACACAAGTCAAGGTTTTTCTCAAACAGTAAGAGGTGTTCAGTAGCTACCGAGAGGTCGTGGTCAAGCCAGAGGAGGAAATGGTATGGGCCAAGGTCGTGGAGCACCGAGCGAGGTGCTGGTAATACAGAGGTGAGGCAGGCAAGTCTGGTGTATGCTGCACGTTGTGAATAGGTCGAGGACGCTCTAGATGTGATAACTGGTACGTTTCTTCTCCATAATGTACCTTATACTGCACTGATTGATGTGCATTCGTACATTGTATGCACTGTGTTTGAGACCTTGGGTATAATGTGTGAAATTACTGCAACTGAGGTTACGGTGTTGAGTCTATTAGGGCAGTTTGTGAGAGTGAATAAACTATTTAAAGAGGTACCTTTGGAGGATCATGGAATGACCTTTTTAGCGGAATTAATGGAACTTCCCTTTGGTGAATTTGATTTAATCTTGGGGATGGACTGGCTAGTTAAGCATCAAGTGAATTTGGAATTAGAGTGCGCAGCGGGAGCGTAGTGGTGAAGTCTTTATGGTGCAACTGTTCTGATAGTTGGAAATTTTGAGGACAAATTTTCTTTAAGGATGGGTGAATTGTAACGCCCTGAATTTGGGCCTAGAAGTATTGGGCCTTAAGCAATGGAACAGTTAGGAGACGGTACATAAATATTTAGTTGTGCAAGAAAGTGACATAAATGAATGTCTACTTCAGTGGCTAAGTGAATTAGGAGTGTTTGTGGGTCTCTGAGAAGCCTTGGGTTCAAGCCTTGGCTTTTGAAAAAACTTTTATTTTCTTACTTGAAGGAATCCTAACTCTGGTTTGTAAGCTTTTTAAATTATTGTGTTTAAAACATGACACAAGAAGAGCCTATAGTCTAGTGGTAGTGGCGTGTGGATGCTTCTAAGGGGAACTGGGTTCGAGTCACTCTATGCACAAATGAGTATTTATTTTACTTCTTTGCTATGTGAGTGGTGGAGTTTGACCCAACCACTGTTGCGTGGTGGAATTTGAATGAGTCATGGAGAAAGAGATTTGAGGAGATAATCTGGTTGTTAGGAGAAAATCAATGAGGAATTTGAAGTGTTGGAGCTGAATGGGGGCTCTTGTTACTCATGAATTTCGACTAGGAGCAGTTTGATCATTTTTTACTTTGGGGTGTATGAGCACTACGTTTTTGGGATATTGTTTTCTCTCCACATCGATTTTGTCAAGCACGTTCTACTACCCTTTTTCTTTTGTGTCGATTCATTACTCTCGATCTCAGGATTTTTGCTTTTTTTTGGAGCCATTTTTGCTAAAGGGGCTTTGGGGGTTCTCTTGTTCTCAATTTCTTTGGTGTTCAAGACTACTGTTCTTTTTGGGTTTCACTTTACTTCTTGGCCGAATACATTTTCTTCATTGAAGATCTTGGTTTTCGTGTTCTTTTCCTTTAGCCGTTTACATCATACTCTTCTCCCCTTCATTTGTTTTCTCTTCCTTTCTCAAATCTGTTCTTTCTTTTAGCTGAATGCTTCTTCTAATTTCTTTCTCTCTTGCTCCCTGATTTTTGAATTGCAGTGGGTTCCCCTCTGTGTGACTATAGCTTTCTTTCTTTTTGTACCCAAGCCAATTATTGTAGATTATACTACTCCACTTCCATTTTTTTACTTGACAATTATTCTCTGACTATTGGCCAAATTCTTCTTCATGTATTTCCATTCTGTAGACGACTATAGGTAAGTAAATCATTTGCATTTACTATTCCTCTATTTCGATATTCTGGATTTTTCTCCCTTCTCCCTTTTAGGGTAACTAAGTTTTCCATCTCAGGGTGAGTGTACTATGTCAAGTCATGGTCTTAGGGTGTGCTTTGGGGGCCGATTATTACTTCTCTTCTCTCTCAGACAATAGTAGGTAAGTGATCTTTTTGTTCGATTGTTACACGAAACATTTTGGTTAGCAAACCTAGGGATTGCCAAACATCTATATGTTCAATTTCTAGCCATGCGTTTATTCGACCATTGCAAATGGACTCCGTTGATAATGGAGTGGTTCGACACGAAGGGAGTAATCAACCTTCACCAACGGGTTAAACGGATTAGACCCCGCTCATTCTGTGAAGGCAAGTATCAATTTTGGTTTTGGTTTAAGATTAGAAGAGAATGACAAATTGTATTAATTGAAGGACTAACTAAATGCCTTGATCGAATATAAGTTTTATGCTCGTGGGATTTTGCGCCTTTTCGCTATCAAGGTGTGTACTCAAACTATTGCAATCATAAAACGACAAAAGCCAAAAAGCTAAAAACTTGGTGACCAATGCCACACGGGCGTGCGATTGCGCATTTGGTGAAGCGAGCCCATGAAGCATAGGCGTAAGATTGTAGAGGCTACCATGAGTGATCTGATGGGCTTAGGCTGTTGTAGGCCATATAAGGCTGTACGGGGCCGTGTGGGCCCAATAAGCTCGTGGGCCCCACACAGGTAAAACTCACGGACATGTGGGAATATCAGACTCAGCTGTGTCTCACACATGGCTAAGGTTTTTCTGGGCTTAGTAGGCCACACGGGCTTGTGGGCCCACTTAGGTCGCATAATGGGCTTTGGACCCATACACAATGATATGTATGTTGAGGTTACACAAGTCTCCCGAGACGACAGTGGACCTTCTGATGGATCGGTAAGTGTGCCTAGACCCATTCTGATGAAAATGATCGTTTTCCCTTATAGGGAGAAAATGACCGTTATGCCCCTAGAGGTAACATGATTGATTTGCCCATGATCTGTATGACTGTGATTGAGTATGACGTGTTGCATACATGTATGATATTATGACATGACATTCTGCATGGGGATGGGTTATTATGGACGGAGGAAGTGTTATGGCTTTTAGCTATCCTGCTTATGGCTTTTAGCCATCTTGTCAATGGCTTATAGCCATCCTGTTTACTGGCAGCTTTGTTACGATATCGATTAGTGCCGCAACCGGTGCTAATCTTGGTGTGTTTGGTTGGGTGGTCGATTTTATCCCCACATGGTGTGGCTGGCGGGACGGAGTGGTGTGTTGGGTGGATTGGGGTGGGATTTCTGTTGCATTCCTGCTCTATTTACTAATACTGTATTAGGCTCTGGCCTACCTGAATTTTTTTCTGATTCTATAATTGGCTAAGGACCACCTGAAACTATTACTGTATTCTGTTACTAAATGGGAGTACACACTGAGTTTTCATAAACACACCCTTCTGTTTAACTGTACAGGTGATCCCCAGCGTTAGGTAGTTCAGTGCTGTGAGGAGCTCGAAGGTGGCCACACATCCATACTGGTTTTATATTAGCTTTTGGATTATAAATATTTCATCTGGGCTCTCATTATGTAATAAGGCCTTTCTATGGTTTTAAATTTTTAATTGGGTTTTACTTGCTTGATAGATTATGTAATAATCTGGATGTTACAACTCTCCCCCCTTAGGGATTTTCATCCCCGAAAATCTTACTGGTGAATAAGTTCAGTTAACGCTCTTCCGTTGTGGCTCTTTTCTAACTCAGGTGGCAACAACAATCGAAAAGCAGCCAGCTTGATATGCTCTATAATCTCATACGGTATAATAAATCTCGGATTCAATTTGCCTTTACAACTGAATCTGATTATTTTCTTCCACAGTGAGACTTTTAAAAAATACTTTATCTCTGATCTGGAATTCTATATTTTTTCGTTTCAAGCCCGCATATGATTTCCTTCGATCTGACGTTATTTCAGACTTTCACAGATCACTTTTACTTTCTGATCAGTTTCTTTGATCAAATCAGCTCCGTGTCTTGTTTTCGCTCAACTTAGTCCAATACAATGGTGTATGACATTTACGACTTTGAGCTCGAGAATGCAACATCTCAATATATCTTCAAGTATTTGAATAATTTGCTCGGATTGACCATCTGTCTGTGGATGGAAAACAGGGCTAAAATATAATTTCATCCTCAATGTGTAATGCAGTTTCTTCCAAGACTGTGATATAAACCTCGGATTTCTTTCCAAAATGATGGAAATAGGCACACCCTATGATCTCACAATCTGAGAAACATATAACTCAACAAACTTATTACACGAGTAATTTGTATGACCCAGAACAAAATGAGCCGATTTAGTCAATCTATCCACAATAATCCAAATTGCCTTTTTCTTACTCGATGTCGACGGTAATCCGTATATAAATCCATCGTGACTCTGTTCCGTTTCTACTTAGGTATCATAATCGGTTGACGCAACTCAGAAGGTACCTGATGCTCGGCTTTTACTTGTTGACAGATTAAGCGTTTTGAAACAAAGTCAGAAATGTATCGTTTCATACCATACCACCAATAAAACTGTTTCAGATTATTATACATCTTTGTATTACCCGGGTGAACAGATAACTGACTGCTGTGAGCTTCGTCTTAAATTGTTTGAATCAACTCTGAATTTCTTGAAACACATTTTCAATTTCTGAACCTCACAATTCTGTTGAATATATAACGGTCTTGCTTTTATCTTAGCTATAATCGAACCATCAAATATGTCACTTAAATAACCCCCATTTTTTTTACTTAGGCTGAATCAGGGCTGATATTTCAATTAATAATACCTTTGTGCAAAAAGGGAAGCTCCAACAATCAAACTAACTTCAATTTACCACCACATTTCTCAGATAGAATTGTTCTGATAGACATAATTCTGTATCAAGCATTCTTCTTCTAGACTACCCTTCAGCTTACACATGTACATTTAAAGTTTACGACTAGTCCGGTAGATAGATTCAAACACATATGACTTAATCTTCTTTTAAATCAATGAATTCAGATCAGACTAAATCACTGGATCAGTCTTTTCGAAGAAATTCTTTCTTCTCCTTAAAGGATAACTAAGACATATTGTAACACCCTAACCCATATCCATAGTTAGATTAAAGTCATAAGGCATTACAGAATAAAACACTATCTCAAATAGTTACTTATAATACATATATAATTGATCACATACATAAGTCTCGAAAGTTAATCGAAATTTTGTTTCATAAAAATATTACACCTCTTAAATTAAAACATTTCACATCATATATATATAGTTATATCATTCACATGTAATACGATGATATATATTACATCAACGATTTCATAAAAATGTATATATATAAGTAATAAGCACCCGTAAATATGAACACTTTACATACACATTCGAAACACATAAAAAAAAACTTAAATCACATAACAAGTCCAACTATCATCTACTCATGCCTTAATTTAATGCATAAGTGAACATTAACTTTTATATCATATATATGCCTCTCTCTTTACCTACAAATTTCATAATTTATATTAATCCAACATCGTTCATAATGAACTACAGGACTGAATGTACATATCGTTAAGACAATTCTTATATATAATAATTACGCCCTTGATGTAGATCTAATATAAACTAAACACACACATATATATATAACATATTCATCACATATACATGCAAGGTACGCATTTACCCAAAAACCAAGGCTATACTTAACATTTATGCATTAAGCACATATCAAATAGTCAACCATATTAATTATGAACCACATACATTATTTATCACTTAATAAATGTACTAACCAATTTAGAACATAATCACTCATCATTGAAACAATTTTGCATTTTATATTTTCTATCACAAGATAACAAACGTCTTAAATTACACATTATGCCAACATTCTTTCATAGCCGAATCTTATTACTTACAATTCACATAAGCATCCAAATTTCTTGATCAATTACTGATAGGCAAGCTCATTAAGCGTTTAACCAATGATGCACAAGATCAAATATAACATGATTCGCAGACCATTTCCAGAACTTATACTGCTTTTCACATAAATATTGCATTCAAGGCATACAACTAGATATCAAAATTAATTAAGACCTTACCTATCATAACCGAACACCAAAATAATAATTTAGCCATTTTCGCATGGCTTAAATACACAACTAACTTCCGGTATTTTCAAAATAAGATCCAGCCTATACATGCCATAAGTTGTATTCAAATATTTAAATACTGAAGCAGTTAATAGTGTGATAGACTTTGCTGATGATCCTCGAGCTTGTAACTTGAATCCAAATTCTATAAACAAAGTGACATAAATACGAAGAGTAAGCTAACATAGCTTAGTATGTTAAAAGCAAATAAGCAGTTCTAAGGTAGATTCGATTCATTTCATGCTAAGCCAAATTATATTAATATCGCTAAACTTAACTACGAAATTACCGGAGGAATAAATAATTACATTTCCATATATAATTCTACCATGGCCGAATACTTTCATAACCATATAAACTGAATTTCAATAAATTTCCTAAGCTAAAACATCATTAAATAATCAAACACATATTTACTTATTCACATAAGCTCAAAATTCAACTATGATATTATATATATACACCACTTACATGACTACGCACATATATAATCACGTACATACATATATACATTTCCAAAATTAATTCTATAATATTCTTACCATTTTTTCTAACCGAACATACTTGCTTAATTTATATTTATATTTATTCATCCTTTACATCACTTAAAACTTATCAACTTTCAAATTCCACACTTACCTTGTTAACATCAGCTAATAAGCTAAACCATACATAGCCTCATAGCTCCCTTTTTATTTCACTTTCGGTTACGATTTACCTTTGCTTGATGAACCATTCAAAATTGACTAGGATACTCGGATAATCACACAATCGTACAATGCCGATGTCCCAGACGTGGTCTTACATGTAGTCACATATCGATGTCATTGTCCCAGACAGGGTCTTACTCGTAAACACATATCGAAATCACAAATCGATGCCATGGACTTACTTGCACATATATATCAAAACCTTCAGTCATGACATATGTATCCTAGCTATTCCTAAGGTTCAGTCGGGACTCTCAGACGTCGTTTCTCGGTCGAATCGGACTCGGAAGTGTAATAGCCACATTTATTCATATTCGGCTACAATATATCTAATTTCTAACATTTCATAACAGCAAGTAATTATAACATTAAACTATCAATAGACACATTTATTTGCTTATAAACTTACCTCGGACGTCGTAAAACGGAACGGAGCTGCTAGTCGACTACTTTCGTTTTTCCCCGATCTAAATCCGATTTCTTTAATTCTTGATCTAAACATATTCAAATTAAGCTTATTCAAACATATTTTCATTCAATTTAGTCCACACACATATAAATGGGAAAATTACCATTTTACCCTTAACATTTACAATTTTTACAATTTAGTCCCTAATGCATAAATTTCAAAATATACCAAATTAATCACATCCAAGGGTGGCCGAATACTCCTAGGGTCCTAATATGCCCATATTTTCTCATCAATTTCACATTCTAGTCCTCCCACATTTTTATTTTTGCAATTAAGTCCTAATTACTCAAAATCATCAAAAATTCCTTTATAATATATCTTAACCCAATCCATATCTTCCATAATTCATCATCAAACCATAAAAATCACAAGCTCTCATCAATAGAAAAATTCAAAATATTCATCAAAATGAAAAATAAAAAATCAAAGCTTGGGTTTTAAAGATTACTAAGGAACGATCTCAAAAACGTAAAAATAATCAAAAATCGACAAAAAAAAGGAACCTTGATGAGCTAAATAGATGGTCGAATCCAAAGCTATATCTTTCTCCTTTTCTTTTAGCTTGTTTCGGCAAAATGAAAAACAAATAAAAACCATTATGTGAACTTTATTTTATGTTTTATATTATATACATTATAATGTTTTAAATTACATTTATAACCTTTTTTGTTTTATATAAAATATCATATATTAAAGCCTTAACCGTCCCACTAATATAGATTTGGGTTATTTAAATCATAAAACCTTCAGTTTTAAAAGCCACTAACAATTTGGTGCTTAACCTATTAATCTAGCAAATTTTCAACTTATGCGATTCAATCCTTTTATTTAATCTAACACCCAAACGATAAAATTAAATCACGAAAATTTCACAGACACAAATTCATACGAAATAAACACAGAAAATAATGTTTAAATATTTTTCTGACTCGGATTCGTGGTCCTGAAATCACCGTTCATATTAGGGTCCAAACCGGGTTGTTACACATATTATTATACAGATGCCACTATCACCAAATAGAAATCATAATGTCATAAATAAGACAGACGTCTAAACATTAACAATAGATAATATCCCAACTATTAATAAAGCATTAGAACCCAAAAGAAAGTTAGATATGAGTTAAACAACAACCAATATAGAAACACAACTTCATATCTATGATACCAGTACTGCAGTATTCCTAAATTTCAAATAGAAATCATGATTATAATAGATGTAGCCATTTCCGTCAAATAGAAATATCTTACAGATAATCACATGGGATTATAAGAAAACTAGAATAGTGAAATTTTAACATCTAAAGCTACACAAAATATCGGAAAATTACAACCCATATAGAATGATATCAGCCCCAATGATATCCCAAAAAATATCCAAAAAAACAATGTCACTGATAAATACTGAAATCCACAGTAACAGAAGCAATATAATCTTTACATATTTTCAACATAACAATATCCAGTAGAAACAGAATATTAGCATTATATAGATTTTACCATCGATTTTAATATCCACACAATGGAATAAATATCAGAGAAAGATAGAGCAATGTTGAACATAACCCAAATAGATCAACGATGTTTTCGTCTATAAGTATGTTTAGCTAATTCTCTCAAACGATAAGTGTTCTTTCTGAAATTAAACAGTCACAGATACTTCTGAGAATAAATGTACATATAGAATGCCCAAAGAAATCGTAATAATTGTCCGACTGTAACCATTACAAACATTATCCCTTCATAGACAGAAATCAATTCAGAAAAGCTTCTAATTAATATTTTCCTTAGATAACATACCTGAATAGGTCATTTGATTGGAGATAACTTCTTCTTTAACAGTGACATCACATAATTTGAATAATCTTCAGAACTATCCAATGTCTCTTTAAATACTGTCTTCATTTGCTGATTCATTCACTTTTTTTAGCCATAATATGAATATTCCAAACACAGACTTTTGTAACTTCACCCTCGTCCCAAATCTTACAGATTTCACAATAACATTTCACTATTAAGGGGATGAGGGTAATAAAGCCTCAAATTTAACTTACACATAAATACACATATCACACACTTTCACAAATAGTCAATTCATTAATAATTTCACATTATCCAAACATTTATTAAACATTTACTTCTAATCACTTTTGTCCTTAGTACTTAATTCATATACCAACTCAAATCATCAATTCATAATCAAACATTCCAGATAGCAATCATAACTCAAATATCATAATCTATATGCTCGTATAATTATAACATTTATCAATATTATTATATCATACTCTTTGATCCATACTTTTATGAGCTTTAACTCATCATCAACACATTTCTATTCAAACATTCGAGTATGCATTCTGTACTTTCAAAATTAGCTCGATTAAAACTTATCTATCTCGTCAAAACAATTTTCGTCAGGGTCAGGAGATATCACACTATCACTGATTAAATATGGCATGAATAGCTAGACTCACATATGCTATGGTAGTCCTAGAACTGACTAAACCTAGCTTTGATACTAATAAAATGTAACACCCCTAACCCGTCTCCATCATCGGAGTGGGGTTACCAGGCATTACCGATCATAAAACAATTCAGAACAAACTTCCATTACAAGTTAGTCATATAATATTTTTTTTCTTTTTAATCAAAATATAAAATTCACTATTCATTTGGTCATTTATTTCAATGTATTACTCAAATAAAAACTTACCTAAAAACCATACTATATTAAAGATTACATCTACTTCATTTAACCCTATCATTTCATATATATATCCTATCACGAAAATTAAAATTAATTAACATATAAATTAACCATAATTTACCCCTCAAATTTAAATCATTACGAACATACGTTCTCATTTACATATATGCATATTTCATATCAAGCTATCTCAATAAATGTAACACCCCTATCCCGAAACCGTTGTCGGAATAGGTAAGGGGCATTACCGGACTTGTACCTTATGTCAAAACAGTAAAATTTTTAAACTTTTTAATCATTAATAAACTTGTATCAACAACCATAAAAGCATAGATCAATTGAGCATATAAAAATACATATAACACATTTAGTGTCTAATTGAAAACATGCCAAAAGATAGGGAAAAATTCATAAATTTTTCTAGTTAAGGGCACACGGCCGTGTCCCTTGCCCGTGCTCTTCTCACACGGTCGTGTCCCACCAGACACGCCCAAACCACACAGCCCGTGGTTGAAACTGTCGAAAATCATACGGCTGGTCACACGCCCGTGTACAAAACAAAGCAGACCGTGTGACTATACTGCCAAATTTCACACGGTTACAAGTTACCAGACACGCCCGTGTGTCTAGGCTGTGTACCAAATTGACCAAAACATTTAAGGTGTAGGTGACACACGGTCGAAATACACGCCCGTGTTCCCTGGCCGTGTGGCACAATATAGGCTCGGTTTAAGCCAAATTGCCAAAATTTGGGTCATTTCTACTAGCCATAATTATGCAACATCTCATGCCAAATTGTCAACCAAAAACATACCAATTCAAGCATATAATAGACCCAAAATCATCATAAATCTTGTACCAACTAGGTATAACAATTCAATAGCTAAAATAGTCACATTCATGAACTCATCCACACATAAATATACATAATCATTCCTTACCTTTCATCTAGGCTAACAATGCACATAACTTGCACATATAACGTAATAAACATATCAACCATGCAAGCTTATAATCTCATTAAGATCACATATCTTTCTATGAGCACATATAGCCAAAGAACAACTCAAAATACTTGCTTATATGCATATATGACCCAAGCCACATCTCATAGCTTGATCATTTACCAAAATATATCATGTTCACTAAATATCTAGCCTATACATGCCATGACCATTTCATTTACAAAAATATTCAAAAGTACCAAAGCTTGATAGATAGTGTGATGGCGATCTCCAACTCGTCCGATTATCGAGCTAGCTTCCAAATCTATAAGACAGTGAAAGAAATAAACGGAGTAAGCTTCTAAAGCTTAGTAAGTCCATATAACCTGAAATTAAACTTACCGATTCGATAAGGTAATCCATATAAGTAAGGCTATTTCAATCATATGACCTTATAGCCTATTACAGAATCTCATTCATGTTAGTTCATATCACTTCATAATCAATCTCATATAAAAGTATAACATGTAATTCACATCCATAGGCACATACAACATCATAGTTCTTATACATCTTTGACTTATGTGGAACATATAGTTCAGGTTTCATATGTCAAAACATTCATGTAATACATATGACATATATCTCTTATACACATGTACCATATAACTTTTTCTTGTAACATGTATCAGTATTGCCCATTGAACCTATAAGAACATCGAGGGATACTCAGGTGATACACACACAGTGTATATACATATAACCTGTAATCCGTCAATTAGTCATATATGCTCTTTCGAGCCTGTACGGTAATCCCGAAGGCTGAACATGTAATCTCGAAGGATGAACGGTAAGCCCGTAGGCTGAACGGTGAGTCCGGAGACTAAACATATAATCCCGAAGGATAAACCTATAGCTCATGAGCACGTGGTGAGTCCGCAACAAATGCAGGAGCTCGAACCACCCTGTAGCCCTAGTGACATGTCACTTGTATCCTATCGACTTCTACGGTTCTAACGGGGCTCGGTATTCGATTTATCACTTGTAACAATTTAACATTTTCATTCAAATTCATATATTCACATTCAATTAAGCTATTCGATCAACTATCATTCCACACTTTCAATAACAACAAGAAAAATGAACATGTACATATTAAATTCGTTATATGAACTTACCTCGTAATCCTGTATCTACTTGTCTATTTTTCGTTTTCCCCGATCAAGTTCCGGGATTCGATTGTCATTATATAAATAAATAAAAATTTCAGCTATTTACTAACTCACATATTCAATTCAATTCCAAAAACATATATTTTGACATATTTGTAATTTAGCCCCTATATTTTTAATACTTTGCAATTTAGTCCTTTACCACAAAAATGACAATTTACACAATTGATCCACAATTTCCCTTAGCCGAATATTCAAGGGACTTATACAAGCATATATCTTTCAATTAATCACAAATTTAACCCCAAAAACTCTATCTTTTTGCAAATAAATCCTTAAACTCATTTTCATCAAAATTTACTTTAAAATTATTGTATTTTCTCTCATAATATACAATAATTCATCAAAATCTATCAAAATATCAAGGATTCATCAATGGCATTTTTTAAAGATATTGACAAAATCAGAAATTGAGGTACGAGTCGACTAGTATACGAAGCAACAATTACAAAAACATAAAAATTATCGAAAACGGGACAAAAACGAACCTTGAATTTGAGATCAAAGTGACCGAATGCTTGAAAGAATAAAACCCTTAATGTTTTGATGAAGAATCGGTGAAGAAACAAATGAAAATGAGTGGTATTTTATTTTATTAAATCTAATTTAACATAGATTAATTAAAAACCAAAACTATCCTTTATAATATCATTTATAAAACTTTAATAATAAGGGCATATGTGTCCATTAGCTTTAAAAATGGTGAAATAACCATTTAAGGCCTTCCACTTATAAAGCCATCATCAAATAAGCCATTTATAAAATAGAACTCCTATTTATCGCTTTATGCGATTTAATCTTTTTTATCAAATTAACCAATCAGACAATAAAATTTCAATACGAAACTTTCACACAGTAATTCTATCATGCTGTAAAATATATTAAAGCAGTAAAAATAATATTTTGACTCGGTTAAGTAGTCCCAAAACCACCCATTCCGACTAGGGTATAAAGTGGGCTGTTACAATAAATATTTCATAACACATCAAATTATTGAATGACATAACCGAATTTACACTATAAGTAATGTTACTACTTTGCCGACATATGAACAACCATATTAAATTCATATACTCTATATCTTGAGATCATGTATTTAAATTATTGTAATGCAAGTCATATCTTCCCAATCTATGAAAATAAAACCACAACCAGAATATTTATGTCTTTAAACAATCATCATTCAACTCACTTCCAAAACACGTGGCCAATCATCTATATATATAAATGCGGAACTACTAATTAAAAATATTCCTTAATTCAATTCGACATTTATTCAAATATACTTTTAACTAAATTTTTAAACCATTAATAACACATAGAAACATAATCGAATCACTTTAATTAAAGGTAGTAGTATAACAAACCTAATTCATACTATTATATGCATATCATAGCCTAATCACTCATTCCACGTCCAAAATCATCAATTAACCTCAATGCACAAAACACATATCACATATACTATTCATCCACTAAACTTATTATTTCCCGAATATACTCATGCATTCAGTTCACTAAACGAATAATCACATAACCATTACAGCATGTTTATAATATAATTATGAAATCAATTCAATTCTCCCTATTTTATATATTATACATATCAATACTTGACTAAATCATATAACCAAAACACCATTCAAACATGTCATAAATTATACTTACCATAATATATTTATTTCTTGTCAAAATAATAAATCGACAACTAATCTAATAACCAAGTCGAACCATATTGCCAATTACCACACATTCAAAATTACTAACCAGACCTATCCATAGCTTAATCAAACTTAAACCAAACTTAACATGAATAAACAAGCCATTTTCGCATGGCTTTTATATGTACAAACCAAAATCCAATGCTTCCAATTATTATCAATCCTATACATGCCATAAATCTGAAATTTAACTTAAAAAAATACCAAAAACGATCGATAGTGTGATAGACCTTGCTGATGATCCCCGAGCTCGTAACCATCGTCTAAAATATATAAATAGCGAACAAGCACACACAATAAGCTATCATAGCTTAGTAAGTCATAAGCAAATAATGACTTAAAATTTATAACAACTCGACTTAACTAAAAATAAATTATGCTAACATAATCACATCTTTTTTTTTTCTTAAGATCACAATTTCATATGTATCATACATTTCCATACACAATTTTACCTTAGCCGAACATATACATATATCTATTATCAAGGTAATATTCAATTTCAAAATCTTAATACCATTAGATAGCCGAATATACATAACCCACATACATATATATATATCCATGAACCATTTCATAAATATCCACATAATATAATCAAAAGGCCAAATACATTTTCAATATGCATTTACAAAATTTCCAATTAAATTATACATGATTTATAACACATATCGAGTAACTTACTTATCTTATTTCAAATAAGTATTAAGCTATCACATACCTGATTACTTTAGCCCATTTTGTCCATTCAATCATAAGTCATCATTGCCCGTTGAACCATTTGAAATTGGATAGGACACTTGGATAATCACATTTATCGTACAATACCAACATCCCAGACATGGTCTTACATGTAATCAAATATCGATGCCACTGTCCCAGACAGGGTCTTACTCACACACATATGTCGGAATCACATATTGATACCATATCAGCATAAAGCCTACTAGGTGTAAAGCCTATTATAATACATCGGCATAAAGCCTGCTAGGCTCAAAGCCTGATATATTACACCGACACAAAGCCTGCTAGGCATAAAGCCTGATGTAATTCACAGACCCGAAGTCTGCTAGGCTCAAAGCCTAATATATTACACAGGCATAAAGCCTGCTAGGCATAAAGCCCGAATATCATTGATACAAAGATGATTTTACACATAATTCATTCATAACTTTCACATTACATAGTCTTAAAGCCTAATACCCATTTATTCAATAATAGATTCATCATTTATATCCAAAATCACATTCTCATCTCAAAACCAACATATATATATTTATACAAGTATACATAAATATCACATTTTAAATTCATATATATATATATCCATGTATCAATTTAAACTTGGCCAAAATACAAATATATTCATTAATAATATTATTATTCACTTTCTAGGTCACAAAGTCATCATATAATCGAATATACATATACATAAATGATTCACACTTTAACATCATATACACAAACATATATTATATAGCCAAATATAAACCTGCAACTTATATACAAAAAATCAACATTTTAACGTATATAGCTCATGTCACAACTTTCAATACTAAAACTCATTCATTACTTTACCATCAAACGCAAATTACTTTCATTACTCAATGTTGATTCATAATTTACTTCATATTATTATAACTATTTATTGATCACATATATATAAAAAATTTAACCATATGTATTTGTTTATAAACTTATGTGACAACCCTATTTTGACCCTAGTCGAAAGGTGGTTTCGGGATCACAAAACCAAGTTGAAAAATTTTCTAAATGCTCATTTCTATGTCCATTTTATGTGTTAACCCATGTGTGAAAATTTTTGTGCTTCGAATTAGTCAATTGGATGTGAAATACACATAAAAGGGCTTAGTTGTGAAACTTTGAAAGTATGCTAGGTAAAAGTGTGATGGCCAATTAATAGTATGGTTTAAAGACATGACTTTGCATGTCAAATTGCCCAAAAATAATTAGTGGCCGACCATGATTTGAAACATTCCACTAATTCATGTTTTCTCATATATTAAATTGGAATTTGGTTAGAAATATGTAATAATAAAATGTATAAAAAAAGAGAGAAAAATATGTTCATCTTTTCACCATTTTTGCCAAAATTTTGAAAGGGAAATAGGAGAAAGGAAAACAAGCATTCGGTTATCATCTTAGGACTAAATTAAGATATGTTTATGCTTCTTCATTGGAATTCTTGTATGTTTTAAGTTATTTGAAGACTTCTATTCATGACCCATGTCAAAATTTCAAAGGATATAGTGCTAAGTACATTCGGCCATGCTGGGAAATTTGAAGGAATTGAATGTTTTGTTTAAGCTTCAATGAGAAAAGATGAGAAAAGGAAGTTGAGTTAGTTAAGTTGCTTGTTAATGGATTGAATTTGCTGTTAAGAAAATCGATGTGTGTTTATAATGCCGAATGAACTTTGAAAGAATGTAGTGAAGAATTTGTTGTCATATGAATTGAATATAAAAGTTTTAAAATTAAAAGTGAAGTTGTTGGAGTTGTACATGTCTTTGCCGAATTTAAGACTAAGATTGGTGCATAATGTACTCGGTTTTGGACCATTAAACATTGTTAAATAGTTTGAAAATTTTGAATAAAGCTTAGATGATGTAATAGTAGGTCTAAAATAAATGCTCATGTTGTATGTTATTCGGTCATGAATGTGATACTTGAGCTTTTATAGGTCTTAAATGCTAGTAAATTTTGAAATATATGTGTAATGTCTGAATGAAATTATATATTAGGACAAAGTAAATAAAAATGTGAAATATGTATTATGTGTTTATGCATGCATTCGGCTAAGGTAATTGTTATTAAATTGTTATAAGTTTGAGTAGTTAAGGTCGAATGGGTTGTATATTAGGCATAAATGAATTTTATGCATAAGAGTATGTAAGTATTTGTGCGTGCGGCATTAAGGGTTGATAATTGAATGTTGAATTAGTTAATCAAAGATTTAATATGGTGAAATGTTAATGAATAACATAGTTAGTTTGTACTTTAAAATAATTGAGTTAAAGCTTGCCGAATATGATTAAATGATTAAGTTGTGATAGTTATATATATGCCTTATGTATGTGCCTTGTGTTTATAGAGACATTTGGCTAAATGGTTAAATTCATGTATAAGAAAGCTTGATGAGCTATGTAAATCTCTGCTTATGTATGCAAACTAGATAAAGATCAAATAAGTATGAAATCGAATTATGGCATATTATATAAAATATAATATATATTGAAATTATATGTGATTGTCAAATGTGATTATTAAAAAAATAATATTGAGTAAGTAATTAAAAAAAATCTATTTGTTTTAATTTAAGCTCAAGAGCAAAGATGTAACACCCCAAACCCGGTCTGGACGTTATGACCAGATCTGGTGTGTCACATGATCCTAAACTACGATTGTAACCGTTTAATTCGCGTTGAGACTTAGGTGATATTTTATAAAACTAGCAAGGTGAGAAAAGTTCTTGTTAAAACTACTTTAAGTTGTCATTATTCAAGATTGTTTAAATTTTAGAAACGTTATTTTGAAAACGTTATTAAGGTTTTGAAAACCCGCGCAGCCTATATCTAGCAGTTTCGATAAAGTACGAACCAAATCATTTAGGAAGTTAAAACCCAAAAAGAAAATTTAATAGCGGCCTTATTACACATTAAAACCCAAAAATAACATAAAATTAAAATACTAAAAAACATAAGCGAAAACCAGTTTTATTGCAGTCGCTGTGGCCACTCCGAATCTCTCGCAGCTCCAAGCCCACTATGGTTGAGGGTTACCTGCAGAGATTAATTAAAAGGGGTGAGTTTGATAACTCAGTGTGTAACATTATCTCAACCATAGGCCAAAACAGATCAAGCCTCAGAAACAGATTTAATTGGGCCTTGGCCCATTACAGAAATCAGGTTAAGCCCATAGGCCCATAACAGAAACAGAGCAGATATATACATGATGCAAACAAAAACCCAGCCCAGATCCATCCTTAACACCCCCGTACCAGCCTTACACCATGTGGGGAGACTACTCGACCCACCCAACCGCTACACACCACAGATATTTGCAGCGAGGCTGCCAGATATAATTTGCAGTGAGACTGTCAGACAACATTTGCAGCGAGGCTGCCAGATATATTTGCAGCGAGGCTGCCAGATATTGTGACGAGGTCACCAGATACAGATATTGTGGCGAGGCCACCAGATTGCAGCGAGGCTGCCAGAAAATATGTGGCGAGGCCACCAGATTGCAGCGAGGCTGCCAGAACGCTTCCTCCATCATAAACCCATACCCCATGCAACAGATAATCATACTAGCATGCAATATATAGCATCTCATGCATCAGATATATTCATATTAATAATTAACTCATGCAGATACTTAACATCATACATTTCATACAGAATTGACCCTAGGGGTATAATAGTCTTTTTACACCTAGGGGTATTTTGGTAATTTTCCATATCTAAGGGTATTTTAGTCCTTTTTCATATTTTCAGTGATTTTATGCAAGTCTGATAAATTAACAGTCCCTAAATAACCACGGAAGTCCACTTACGCCAAATTTCTAATTTTGCCCTTTTTAGCCTAAAACCCCTAATGGGCCTTACTATGTCCAACATCGTCGATAAGTCCGTTAAGCCCAATTTTAGGTTCTAGTTTACCACCTTAACCAAGTTTTTATTATTCAAGTTACCAGAAAGTCTTTTACGAACATATTCAAATTTGGGCTCGGAAGCCCATTGGGCCCGCCTTGGCCCATTGAAGCCCAACTTACCAAAACTCTCGAAATTGCACCTTCTGCAATTTCGCCATCGCCAATTCCCAATGTGACCACAATAGAGTATTCGGTCACTCTTATTTCCTTTCAAGCCTGATTTCCGGTCCCCATTGATCGGTCACTTAGCACAGTTTCGATTATTTCGGCTTTTAGCCATCCTAGTCTATGATGGAGATACGTTACACACCTGTTACTGATGAAACGTTGACGAAATCCACGTATGAAGAACCTACAATCGCACGCTAACTATTAGCCTAATAATCGATAATCAAAGAGTTATAAACCCCTTACCAAAATCAGCCTCCATGGCCTAAGCATCGAAGTCTTACCCCTTTTTGGTTATGGACTAGATCATAGTGTCCAACCGCGCTATCCTTTAAAACTCCTCGCTTGACAACCTCTCCTTGCTATTCAATGCGCAAAAGAAACAATCCATAGTATTAGAATCTTACAAGAAATGTCGACATGCCCTCTAAGGACCTATGGTTTCGGTTTCCCTTTAAAAGTTTAATAAATGACTGAACTTAGCGATTACATTACTTACCAATACCACCACTCGAAGAGTATCGCTCCCACGCTTCCACTACCTCTGATCTATTCTAGATCTACCACAAATCTAACTCTAATGCCACAAGAGTGGCTCTAGAGATATTCGGCTTTAGAAGGGTTAGAAAGAGGTGCTTTCGGCTTTTGAGGAAGTGATATGGGGCTCTAGTTGTTTTAATCAACAAAGCAGGTGGGGTAAATTGGCAATTAGAAGTGATAGAAGAATAGGGTTCGGCTATTGAATGTTTTGAAGGGAGAGAAAACAATCAACTTGGAAGAAGAGTAATCGGCCACCAAGAGTTTGGCCTCTTCCACAGTTGTCGGCAAAGATTCAGAGAAGAGAGGGAGAGAAGATTGGATTCGGCTAACAAAAGAATGATGGTAAGGGAATCAGTTTATGGTTTGAGAAGAAGAGAAGCAAATAAATGAAAATAGAAAGGAAACAAGAAAGGAAGTGCTCTAGTCGACTGAAGATTCGGCAACAAGGAGGGTATGGGGTTCGGCTACAAGGTTGATGAGAGGAACGGAATGGCAAAAGAAAGGTACCAATACGCTATGCGAAATTGACAGAAAAAGGGAAGCTTTTCTTGCTTAAGGAAAATCGGCACCAAGACAAAAAAACTAAAGAAGAATTCGGTACACTCAACACCTATTTGCCGAAATGTTAACACTCTTTCACCCCTAGCCGAATTGCACTTGCAAAGTCCCACAACCGGCTACTTCCTTTCAAAATTCGAACTTCCTAGATTTGCTCCTCAACCTCCTCCACGATTTGCTCCTTTGACCGGTTCAAATCTCCTCCAAGCAGAGTTCCAATCGGCTTCAAACTCTTACCTGCTCAAGCTCAAAAATAAAACACTACCTTGCAACCTCTAGCGCTTGAACCCTTGACTTCTAAGCTCACTTAGGCGCCACCTTTTAAGGAGCCTAGTGGCGTCTCCCTTGCCACTTTGCCACTGACTCATTTGTGCTATATCTTGTGCACAACTCCTTAAAACCCTTACTTTCACTGATCCCCTATCTCCTAAGTCAAAAATGCAAAATTTTGCCGAGCTTCTAACCAACACATGGGCCTTCCATAGGCCCATTAACACTCCCCAAACATGCACCACACACCTAATTACTAGCATTTAAACATTTTAACAGATAATGATCAATCCAAAAAAAACCCGAAAATTAGGGCGTTACAACTCTACCCTCCTTAAAGAAATTTCGTCCTCGAAATTTACCTTATCCAAACAAATGGGGATATTGCTGACGCATTGCCTCCTCTGGTTCCCAAGTAGCTTCCTCTCTGCCGTGATTATGCCATAGTACCTTTACCAATGGGACTGATTTTCTTCTTAAAACCTTCACGTCTCGATCCAGAATCTGCACAGGTTCTTCCTCGAAAGTCAAATCAGGCTGCACTTCCACTTCTGCAACTGGTAGAATATGGGTAGGGTCAGAACGATATCGTCTCAGCATGGATACGTGAAACACATCATGAATTCTATTTAACTCTGGCGGTAATTCTAACTGATACGCCACCGGACCCACTCGCTTAAGAACCCGATAAGGCCCAATAAACCTCGAACTCAGCTTGCCCTTCTTACCAACCTTAATATCTTATTCCAAGGTGAAACTTTCAGAAAAACCATATCACCTACTGAATACTCAATCTCTTTACGCTTCAAATCTGCATAAGATTTTTGTCGATCAGATGCCTCTTTCAAACGGTCCCTTATCACCTTGACCTTCTTTTCAGTCTCTGCTACCAATTCAGGTCCAAGAACTTGCCGTTCGCCCAATTCAGTCCAACAACTAGGTGAACGAAACTTACGCCCATACAGTGCCTCATAAGGTGCCATGCGGATACTAGCCTGATAACTGTTATTATACGCAAACTCTACCAACGGTAAATAATCCTCCCAGCTGCCTCGAAAATCGATAACACAACCCCTCAACATATCTTCCAGAATCTGAATAACCCTCTCAGAATGACCATCAGTCTGAGGATGAAAGGCCGTGCTAAAGTTCAGCCGCGTTCCCAACGCCTCATGCAACTTTTGCCAGAATCGAGATGTGAATCTAGGATCTCGATCAGAGATGATGGACATTGGCACCCCATGCAGTCGCACGATCTCTGCCACATACAATTTAGCTAACTTCTAAAGCGAATAATCAGTACGTACAGGGATGAAATGAGCAGACTTAGTCAATCTATCCACGATCACCCAAATCGAGTCCTTCTTTGACGGCGTCAAGGGCAACCCACTTACAAAATCCATGGTCACCCTCTCCCACTTCCAAAGTGGTACCTTTACTGGTTGCAGAAGTCCAGAAGGTAACTGATGTTCAGCTTTCACTTGCTGACAAGTCAGACATTTCCCCACAAATTCTGTTACCTCTCGCTTCAGTCCAGGCCACCAATACAACTCTCTTAAGTCACGATACATCTTATTACCTCCAGGATGCATAGCACACAACCCTTTATGAGCTTCATTCAGAATTGCTTGCCTCAAATTGAAATCCCTAGGAATACAGATTCTACCGCGGAAACACAGAACTCCCTCACTGTTAAGTCTAAACTCAGAAGTACTCCCATCTTTAATCTGCTGAAATCGAGAAACCAGAGACTCATCCTTCAACTGCTTTTCCTTAATCTCATCCACCCAGGTTGGCCTTTCTTGCAGTTCTGCTAACAGACTGCCATCATCATACAGACTTAAACGAGCAAACATCGCTCTCAGATCAGTCACAACTCTACGACTTAAGGCATCAGCCACCACATTAGCTTTGCCTGGATGATACTCAATCGCACAATCATAATCCTTGAGCAACTCAATCCACCACCGCTACCTAAGATTCAGCTCCTTCTGAGTCAGCAAATACTTAAGACTCTTATGATCTGTGTATATAATACACCTTTCTCCATACAGATAATGTCTCCAAATCTTAAGTGCAAAGATTACTGCTGCCAACTCCAGATCATGGGTAGGATAGTTCACTTCATGAGGTTTAAGCTGTCGCGATGCGTAAGCAACCACCTTACCCTCTTGCATCAACACACAGCCCAACCCAACATGTGATGCGTCACTATACACAGTAAAATCTTTTCCAGACTCTGGTTGAATCAGTACAGGTGCCTCGGTCAAAACTTTCTTTAGCTTCTCAAAAGCTTCTCGCTGCTGCTGGGTCCGGACAAATGGTACGCCTTTCCTTATAAGCTTTGTTAACGGCGCTGCCATCACAGAAAATCCTTCCACAAACCTCCTATAGTACCCAGCTAGACCTAGAAAACTTCGAATTTCGGCCACAGACCTCGGTGGTTTCCATTCCAGGATTGCTTCGATCTTTCGAGGGTCCACCTTAATACCCTCAGCAGATACAACATGCCCTAAGAAGGTTACTTCCCTCAACCAGAACTCACACTTACTAAATTTCGCATAAAGCTCATTTTCCCTTAACACTTATAGCATAATACGGAGATGCTCATCATGTTTCTCCTCAGATTCAGAATAGACCAAAATATCATCGATAAAGACGACCACGAATCGATCCAAGTATGGTTGGAACACTCGATTCATCAAATCCATAAAAGCTGCAGGTGCATTGGTCAGCCCAAATGGCATAACCTAGAACTCATAGTGACCATAACGAGTTCTGAATGCCGTCTTATGAATATCCACCTCTTTCACCCTTAATTGATGATACCCAGATCGAAGGTCAATCTTGGAGAATACTGAAGCTCCTCTAAGCTGGTCGAACAGATCATCGATTCTAGGCAACGGGTACTTATTCTTAATCGTTAGTTTGTTCAACTGCCGATAATCAATGCACATTCGCATTGACCCATCTTTCTTTTTAACGAAAAGCACTGGTGCTCCCCATGGAGACACACTTGGCCTAATGAAACCTCTATCCAACAGTTCTTGAATCTGCGCTTTCAACTCCACCAACTCCTTTGGTGCCATCCTATATGGTGCAATAGATACCGGTGCCGTACCAGGCAACAAATCGATCCCAAACTCAACCTCTCGATTCGGAGGTAGCCCTGGAAGCTCTTCTGGAAACACATCCTGAAAGTCCTTAACGGTTCTAACTTGATCCACCGCTAGCTCCTCAGATTCAGCTTGACTTATAAATGCCATAAAAGCCTCACATCCTTTACGAATCCATTTCTCTGCTCTTAATGCTGACACCACATTAGACAGATAATCTCTACGTTCACCAATCACCATAACTTCCTCATCCTCTGCGGTTTTTAAACTCATCCGTTTTGCAGCACAATCCAAAGTAGCCCTATGCTTTACAAGCCAATCCATTCCTAAAATGAGATCGAATTCTCCAAAAGGTAACTTCATCAAATCTCCAGAAAAGATCTTTCCTTGAGTCTCTATAGGCACGTCTCTATACAATTTGTCTACCCTAACCGAGTGACCCAAAGGACTTAGTACGTTTACCCCACTCACTGTCTCCTCAGAACACACTCCCAGCAACCCAGATATGGCACATGCAACATAAGAATGGGTAGATCCAACATCTATCAATGCAGTGTATGGCATACCAGAAATTAAGAACGTACCGGTTATAACGTCAGGAGCATCACCTTCCTCTCGGCGACGAGCTGCATAGACTAACGCTGGCTGACGAGCCTCAGCAAAACCGGCACCCCTGCCAGGTGCTCCTCCTCCCCGTCCATTTCCATTTCCACCTTTGCCTTGTCCACGACCTCTTGGAGCTGGTGGTCCACCCCTCACCGGCTGAGCAACCCTCTGATCTCTAACTTGATTCTGATCTGGTTCCTGAGGACAATCCTTAATTCTATGCTCCATCGACCCACATCGAAAACAGGCTCTAGAACGTTTCCGACACTCGCCCATATGGATCCTACCACAACTCCTGCAACTCTGAGGTCTGACAGCATTCATCGGCACCGCTCGCACTGGTTCTGCCACCCTTGCTCTCTTAACATTCCTATTATTCCCACCTGATGGTCCAGAATCCCTCCGGAAGCGGTTCCGATCCTTCTCGCGGTTCTGCCTCTCGGTACGCTTTACTTCCTCAGCTATCTTAGCTTTCTCAACTAGAGCAGCAAAATTACGCTCCCTCTGTGGAGCAATCAGCACCCTTAGCTCATCCCTCAAACCGTCCTCGAAGCGCACGCTACGCTCGTATTCAGTAGCAACTATCCCAGAAGCATATCAACTCAGCCTCAAGAACTCAGCCTCGTACTCAGATACCGTCTTACCTCCCTGCACCAAATTCAAAAATTCCTTCCGACGAGCGTCCACATAGCTAGCTCCAACGTATTTTCCTTTAAAGGCTGTCTTAAACAGCTCCCATGTTACCTCACCAGCTGCAGTTCCATCTCTTACCGTGAGCCACCACTGATAAGCCTCATCTCTAAGCAACGATACAGCTCCCTTCAGCTTCTGCTCCACAGAACAGTCCAGATCGTCCATAATTCGCTCTGTGGCCTCCAACCAATACTCGGCCACATTTGGGGCTACTCCAGACACACCCCTAAAGAATTCTGCTCCATTAGCTCAGAGTCGCTCAGATATCGCACCCCGAAATCCATTACCAGTACTCGCCCCAGCAACCCTTTCCAAAACTCGAAGCATCGCTTGTGATAGGGCATCATCCCCTACACCCCTATCATGAGATTCCACCTCTGTTGCCGGTGGTACTGGTATCTCAGCTGCTGGTGCATGACCCGAAGAAGAAGATTCAGCTCGTGCACTACCTCGGCCACGTCCACGGTCCCTACCACGAGCTGCTCGCGTACTCATTTCGTATTTTCTGTTTTAGAAGTTTTATGAGTCAGATTAATATTTCAATGTTTATTACAGATGTCTTATGAATAAGTAGAGTTTCAGTGTTTATCTTCTTTCGCGGTAGCCTAGCTACAGTCTCAGTCTACCTATCAGAGTCTCTACAGTTTCAGTAATACCCTAGCTAAAGTATCATAATAAAGTCTTTAGTCAAGCATGCCATCAGAGTTTTCAGAAATAATCAAAAAAGTTTAGAGAACTTACAGGCTTGGGCCAGAGATTCGATGTGCCACTCTTTCGAAAGATTTCATAGGAAAACTTAATAAATTTTTTGTTTTCTTTGAAAATAAATCATTTATGCTTGAAAAGAAGTTCATCAAAACTAGTTCCAAATAATTTTTGAAAAATCATGATCTTTTGAAAATCTTCATTTTTAGACCCGTTCCACAGCCGAGTTGTTGCAACCTGGCTCTGATACCACTAAATGTAACACCCCAAACCCGGTTTGGACGTTATGACCAGATCTGGTGTGTCACATGATCCTAAACTACGATTGTAACCGTTTAATTCGCGTTGAGACTTAGGTGATATTTTATAAAACTAGCAAGGTGAGAAAAGTTCTTGTTAAAACTACTTTAAGTTGTCATTATTCAAGATTGTTTAAATTTTAGAAACGTTATTTTGAAAACGTTATTAAGGTTTTGAAAACCCGCGCAGCCTATATCTAGCAGTTTCGATAAAGTACGAACCAAATCATTTAGGAAGTTAAAACCCAAAAAGAAAATTTAATAGCGGCCTTATTACACATTAAAACCCAAAAATAACATAAAATTAAAATACTAAAAAACATAAGCGAAAACCAGTTTTATTGCAGTCGCTGTGGCCACTACGAATCTCTCGCAGCTCCAAGCCCACTATGGTTGAGGGTTACCTGCAGAGATTAATTAAAAGGGGTGAGTTTGACAACTCAGTGTGTAACATTATCTCAACCATAGGCCAAAACAGATCAAGCCTCAAAAACAGATTTAATTGGGCCTTGGCCCATTACAGAAATCAGGTTAAGCCCATAGGCCCATAACAGAAACAGAGCAGATATATACATGATGCAAACAAAAACCCAGCCCAGATCCATCCTTAACACCCCCGTACCAGCCTTACACCATGTGGGGAGACTACTCGACCCACCCAACCGCTACACACCACAGATATTTGCAGCGAGGCTGCCAGATATAATTTGCAGTTAGACTGCCAGATAACATTTGCAGCGAGGCTGCCAGATATATTTGCAGCGAGGCTGCCAGATATTGTGACGAGGTCACCAGATACAGATATTGTGGTGAGGCCACCAGATTGCAGCGAGGCTGCCAGAAAATATGTGGCGAGGCCACCAGATTGCAGCGAGGCTGCCAGAACGCTTCCTCCATCATAAACCCATACCCCATGCAACAGATAATCATACTAGCATGCAATATATAGCATCTCATGCATCAGATATATTCATATTAATAATTAACTCATGCAGATACTTAACATCATACATTTCATACAGAATTGACCCTAGGGGTATAATAGTCTTTTTACACCTAGGGGTATTTTGGTAATTTTCCATATCTAAGGGTATTTTAGTCCTTTTTCATATTTTCAGTGATTTTATGCAAGTCTGATAAATTAACAGTCCCTAAATAACCACGGAAGTCCACTTACGCCAAATTTCTAATTTTGCCCTTTTTAGCCTAAAACCCCTAATGGGCCTTACTATGTCCAACATCGTCGATAAGTCCGTTAAGCCCAATTTTAGGTTCTAGTTTACCACCTTAACCAAGTTTTTATTATTCAAGTTACCAGAAAGTCTTTTACGAACATATTCAAATTTGGGCTCGGAAGCCCATTGGGCCCGCCTTGGCCCATTGAAGCCCAACTTACCAAAACTCTCGAAATTGCACCTTCTGCAATTTCGCCATCGCCAATTCCCAATGTGACCACAACAGAGTATTCGGTCACTCTTATTTCCTTTCAAGCCTGATTTCCGGTCCCCATTGATCGGTCACTTAGCACAGTTTCGATTATTTCGGCTTTTAGCCATCCTAGTCTATGATGGAGATACGTTACACACCTGTTACTGATGAAACGTTGACGAAATCCACGTATGAAGAACCTACAATCGCACGCTAACTATTAGCCTAATAATCGATAATCAAAGAGTTATAAACCCCTTACCAAAATCGACCTCCATGGCCTAAGCATCGAAGTCTTACCCCTTTTTGGTTATGGACTAGATCACAGTGTCCAACCGCGCTATCCTTTAAAACTCCTCGCTTGACAACCTCTCCTTGCTATTCAATGCGCAAAAGAAACAATCCATAGTATTAGAATCTTACAAGAAATGTCGACATGCCCTCTAAGGACCTATGGTTTCGGTTTCCCTTTGAAAGTTTAATAAATGACTGAACTTAGTGATTACATTACTTACCGATGCCACCACTCGAAGAGTATCGCTCCCACGCTTCCACTACCTCTGATCTATTCTAAATCTACCACAAATCTAACTCTAATGCCACAAGAGTGGCTCTAGAGATATTCGGCTTTAGAAGGGTTAGAAAGAGGTGCTTTCGGCTTTTGAGGAAGTGATATGGGGCTCTAGTTGTTTTAATCAACAAAGCAGGTGGGGTAAATCGGCAATTAGAAGTGATAGAAGAATAGGGTTCGGCTATTGAATGTTTTGAAGGGAGAGAAAACAATCAACTTGGAAGAAGAGTAATCGGCCACCAAGAGTTTGGCCTCTTCCACAGTTGTCGGCAAAGATTCAGAGAAGAAAGGGAGAGAAGATTGGATTCGGCTAACAAAAGAATGATGGTAAGGGAATCGGTTTATGGTTTGAGAAGAAAAGAAGCAAATAAATGAAAATAGAAAAGAAACAAGAAAGGAAGTGCTCTAGTCGACTGAAGATTCGGCAACAAGGAGGGTATGGGGTTCGGCTACAAGGTTGATGAGAGGAACGGAATGGCAAAAGAAAGGTACCAATACGCTATGCGAAATTGACAGAAAAAGGGAAGCTTTTCTTGCTTAAGGAAAACCGGCACCAAGACAAAAAAACTAAAGAAGAATTCGGCACACTCAACACCTATTTGCCGAAATGTTAACACTCTTTCCCCCTAGCCGAATTGCACTTGCAAAGTCCCACAACCGGCTACTTCCTTTCAAAATTCGAACTTCCTAGATTTGCTCCTCAACCTCCTCCACAATTTACTCCTTTGACCGGTTCAAATCTCCTCCAAGCAGAGTTCCAATCGGCTTCAAACTCTTACCTGCTCAAGCTCAAAAATAAAACACTACCTTGCAACCTCTGGCGCTTGAACCCTTGACTTCTAAGCTCACTTAGGCGCCACCTTTTAAGGAGCCTAGTGGCGTCTCCCTTGCCACTTTGCCACTGACTCATTTGTGCTATATCTTGCACACAACTCCTTAAAACCCTTACTTTCACTGATCCCCTATCTCCTAAATCAAAAATGCAAAATTTTGCCGAGCTTCTAACCAACACATGGGCCTTCCATAGGCCCATTAACACTCCCCAAACATGCACCACACACCTAATTACTAGCATTTAAACATTTTAACAGATAATGATCAATCCAAAAGAAACCCGAAAATTAGGGCGTTACAAAAGAGGATCAAAATCAGATAAGGGAAAGAGAAAGTAATTGAGTAGCCGTTTCGTAACTATTCAGATATATTTGAGGTAAGTTTTGAGTAATCAATTTTTAATATACAATCGATGATGTCTGGATATATGTATAGTAGATGGAGTGTGATCTATGGTTTCTACTCGAATAAGGTTGTGTGATAAATATTGTGTGTATAAGGCTTATAGCCGAATGGTCATTAGAAGTTAAGCTTGGAAAGTGAAATGGACATGTGTTCTTTATGTGTGCTTATTGAACCAAAAGTTATATGAATGGTGTTCCTGTTAAGCTAATATTCGAATGGAATAAACGAATCACGAATATGTGATCTTATGAGAATTGAATTTATTTGTGAATACGTATGCATGACATTCAGTGATAATAAATCCAGACTTAAGGTCAACAGGCTTTATGCTGGAATTTTTTCCGGACTTAAGGTCCGCAGGCTTTATGCTGGAATTTTATCCGGACTTGAGGTCTGTAGGCATTCATGCTGGTGTTATATCCGGGCTTAGTCCCGAAGGGCATTCATGCTGGTGTTATATCCGAGCTTAGTCCAGAAGGGCATTCATGCCAGTGTTATATCCGGGCTTAGTCCCGAAGGGCATTCATGCTGGTGTTATATTCGAGCTTAGTCCCAAGGGGCATTCGTGTCAGTGTTATATCCGGGCTGAGTCCCGAAGGGCCTTCATACTGGTGTTATATCCGGATTAAAATCCTGCAGGCAGTCGTGCGAGAATTATATGATGTATGTCGTAATAATCCCCAAACAAATGTGCTCATTACCTTAAATTAGTCAGGTATGTACCACATATTCCTTGTGAATTAGACCCATTATAAATTGTGAATACTCATTTGAATGGTGATGCCTGGACCACCGTTTAAGGTTGTATGAAATTTTAGGACCTATTCATGATACATGAATCTCAGTTCAAGTGGATATATGTTGGCAATGATTATGTGAGTATATTCGGTTGAAGTGTGAAGTTATATGAATATGTGAGTATGTGAATGAACATAAATTTAGCTTTGAAATCGAATTGTATGCATTCGGCCAAGGGTTGATTTTAGATGGATATAAATGAAGTTATTTATGTGCTCTGAAGTTATATTTAGGGAAAGTTTAAATGCAATGTACGGGAATGGTAGTATATTTAGTCAAGTTAGATTTGGCCAAGAGAATATGTTAAGCACTATGATTGCTATACAATGAATTTAAATGATTTCATTGCTTAAAAATTTACTAAGCATGGAAATGCTTACTCTGTTGTCCTTAATTCTCTATTTTATAGATCTCGCTCGTTAGCCACGGTATCGGGAAACTTTAGTCGAAGTCATCCACACCATCGAAGCCTATTTAGGTACTTTTAGTAACTAAACTTTGATAATGGCATGTATAGGTCTGACTTTTGATTTTAAACATGTATCATTTTGATGTTGTAAATATGTATAGCCATGCGAAAATGGCTTTCCAAGTTACCCTATGTGTATATATATATATATATGGTTTTGAGCTTGATAATAGTGGTTGTGGATGAATGTGAAAGTTGTGCATATTTGTGTATTAATGCTTAGTGTTTTATGCATAGTGTGGTTGATGTTGAAGAGAAAATAATGATTAGATAAAGATAAGATGGTTAGAATTTGAGTCATCAAATAAGTATGTGAAGTCGGCATTTATACATAAGTGAGTATGACATTTAATCGGTGGCCTTTGACATTACTTATTCTATGTTAGAAAGAAATGCATGAAATGCTTGATAATGTTAAATGGTGGTGAACATTTGGGCTAGGTAAGAAGTTGGAACAAATTGCATGGGAGCATGTCTGATCATTGCTCAAATGTCATGAGATTAAGTATCCTTTAGATGATATGCATACACATGTATATTTGGCTCTAGTAGATAAGGACATGCATTTGGCTAAGCCTTGATACTATTACCACATGAATAGTATTGGTTATTTGACAAGTATAATGGATTTAAATTATATTCGATATGCAGGCTCATATGTTTCGGTTTTTATGAGTGTTGATATCGGATTAAATTGATAGATGTATATGTATTTTTATATATATAGGTTAATACCTTTCTTTTTAAACTATTATCCACAAGTAATCAAATTGGATTTTTTGCATATAGAGTTTCTTTGAATTTTGTGTTTGTTTTGTAACGCCTCATAACTCTCCGGCGACGGATATGAGTTAGGGGTGTTACATTTTATTGGTATCAGAGCTACAGTTTAGTGGATTCTCGAACTAACGTAGAGCGTGTGAGTCTAGCTATACATGCTATATAGTGTTAATACGATAGTGTGATGATTTCTGATAGTTAAAGTGTGTTTTTTTCGTTTAGTAATGAATCCCGATCCTAATCGAGCTATAGTAGATGATATCGAGAAAGGTATGAATAGAAGTCCATGATATTTATGTACTAATGTATGCAACTTAATAACCATATGTTAAGAATTATGGAAACGTAGAAGGAAATGAGAGTTTATGTGGTGATAAGCTTATCTATGCGTGTTGGTACTTGTATAATGTTATGTGCCTAATCTATCTGATTGGTTGAATGTCGTAAACTAAGTTACTCAAGATAACAAAATGTGAGTTTGTGTACACTTATTGAATGAGTGTATTGTAGTGGATGACTAAGTTGAATCCATTATTAAGTGGTATGAAGTTGAAGTTGCCGTATATATATATATGCTTATAGGAAAGGAAATTTATTTTGTTTAAATTAGCATGTTCTCGTTAAATTGAACTTAGAATTTAAGAAATTTTGGGTATGTGGCAAAGCTAGTCGATTAGTCGTTTTGTAGCTACTCGATAATAGTAGAGGTAAGTTTTAAGTAAATATTCGTACCTTGCATTTGTTTATAATACGATGTATTTGAAATGAGCTTATATGCGAAGGATGTTAAAATTTAATTTTTGTAAATGGTTATCATGGTAAACTATGAGATGGCTTAGTGTATTGTATGTGTATGTGATTGTTAAGATAATCATAAGTTTTGGGAGATTTAATAAGCCATGTTTCTTGAGCAATTAATGCTATATGTATGAATGTTCATACCGAATATGAAATTGAAATGAAAGGGGTTGAGTAGAAATGTTCTATAAGATAATGGTCTGTGTGAGATTAAGGTAAAAGCTTAACAAGTGTTAATGTGTATCAAAGCTGAATGGTTAAATTGTGTGATTAAGATGAGACTATGATATGTGCTAATGTCGAATGGTATATGTGAAATTATTCATGGAAGTATATTAGTTATGTATGTGGATAAGAATAAAGGAGAAATGTTTAAATTGTGGAATAGGGTATTATATTAGAGCTAAATTTGGGTGAAATACAGTTGGCATTGAGAAATTGAACTGTTCATGTCTATAGGTGAAATTGGATCTAATCGAATGACTTGATATTAGTGTATGTAAAGTAATTTGCTGAATGGGCTATGAAATAAAATACAGTGAAGTATATTCAGATATATGTGATGTGTATGCGCAAGATGTTATATCTTGATTTATGATCTTATTTGCATGTGAAATATATATATGTATTCTATTAGAGACTGACTTAATGTGCAGTATATACTTTGATAATGTTATATATATATATGATGTATTATAGACTTAGCTAAGTCATTTCGAGGTGTAATAATAAGTGTAATCGAGCACTATGTCTGCGAGATCAGTTGTTAAGGCACTGTGTGTGCAAGATCTATAACCGAGCACTATGTGTGCGAGATCGGTTGTTGAGGCACTGTGTGTGCGAGTTCTGTAACTGAGCACTGTGTGTGCGAGATCAGTTGTCAAGGCACTATGTGTGCGAGATCTGTAACTGAGCACTATGTGTGCGAGATCAGTTGTTGAGGCACTGTGTGTGCGAGTTCTTTAACCGAGCACTGTGTGTGCAGGATCGGTTGTTAGAGCACTAAGTGTGTGAAATGAGATCATGTAAGACCTCGTCCGGGATGAAGGTGTTGATTTGAGGTAGTGTATAAGACTGTGTCTGGGACACTGGCAACACTTGTGATTCATGTAAGACCCTGTTCGAGACAGTGGCATCGATATTAAATAACATGTAAGACCGCATATGGGATGTCGGCATTATGTAAGGCTTGTCTAAAATCTAGATATTTCTGGACAATTTGAAGAGAAAGTCTGTTAAACGGACCAAATGTTAGTATATGACTTTAGGCTTATGATCGAATAGTAAAATAAAAATCTAAGTGAGCTTTGTGATAAGTTTTTGGAATGATTGATAAGTGTTATTATACATGTTTCAAAAGCTATTTATATTTGATGAATGTGATTTGCGTAGTTGTGTTAAGGCCGAATATGAAATAGAATGAACATGAGTTATGTATATGTGTTTAAGCCAAATAACCATTTTGAAATTATGGCATAAATATAATGATATGTCTTAAAAATGTCAATGAGAAGTATTAAGTGGAAATGAAGCTTTTGGTATGAGTTTGTATGCGAATGATATTAATGTTCACACTATGTAGATTGTCTGTAGATATGAGAAGTATGTGCTGGAATGGGTATGAAACCTTGTGAAATGATTATTATACCGCAGTACTTGGGTCTTTGGCTTAGCAAGCTATGAGCTGGTGAAATAAATTATTGAGCTTTAATATTCGGGCCTTCGTGCCTAGCAGGCTTAATGCCGGTGATTTGAGCAAGGTTTAAGATTTTGAGAATTCACGGTAAAACTACAATTTAATTTCTTTGATACATTAAGTTGACCAGGTATGTATTCTGTACTCATATGTGAGTTTGTTGGCGAATAAGTGTTATGACTATAAATGTGATCGTGATACATTCGGTCCATGTGTGATGCTATGTGAAAGTATTTGGAGATGAAATTGAGTTTATAGTTATGTCCTTTGCATAGCCCATGTGCCAAATTTGAAAAATTTGGCTAATTTTGCATTCGGCATTGGACAATATTTGTATAAAGAATTGATTTTTAATGTTAAATAATATATATAATTATATATATTTATATTTAGCAAACGTGGGGATAGAAGGGTTGGTAAATTGAGAGATTCAATTTGACTTAGAAGTTGAGTTGAGAACTTGAAAAGCTTGCTAAAGATGATTTCCATGGCCAATGAAATTCAGCCTTAATCTTTATGTGATGGATTTCGTAATTGCCGAAGGTGTTCATGAAGTGAATGAATTGGATTTTGAACGTTTTACGTTTAAAATTGAGAAAGTGTTTTGTTGTGGCAATGCTTAAAAAAAATTTTTTTTTTTAAATGGAAGGAAAAATAGGTTACCATATGTATGTGATTGCCAAAGTAGAACCTTTGTACTAAATTGAGATGCATGTAATGAACTTGCCGTTTGTAGTAAATAGATTAACTATGTTATAAGAGTTTTGATTCAAGTGAGATTAATGTGTTAAATGAGTTATATTTGATGATGTGTATTCGGCCAAAAGATATATATGTAGAAAATGGCTCGCTTATTTACTAAGTAAGAATGTATAGATTGAGATTCAGTCTGATTTAATCTATGAAAAAGAATCGATTCCTATTTTGGCTCGTGAGGTGAGAGAATTGCGAAACAAGAAGATTCCGTTGGTAAAAGTGTTGTGGCTCAAGCACGGGATCGAAGAAGCAACTCAGGAACTCGAGGAGTCAATGAAAGAGCGATACCCTAACCTATTTGTTGGTAAGAATTTTTGGGGACGAAAATCTCTAAAGGGGGGAGAGTTGTGGTAGCCCTATTTTGACCCTAGTCGAAAGGTGGTTTCGAGATCACAAAACCAAGTTGAAAAATTTTCTAAATGCTCATTTCTATGTCCATTTTATGTGTTAACCCATGTGTGAAAATTTTTGTGCTTCGAATTAGTCAATTGGATGTGAATTACACTTAAAAGGGCTTAGTTGTGAAACTTTGAAAGTATGCTAGGTAAAAGTGTGATGTCCAATTAATAGTATGGTTTAAAGACATGACTTTGCATATCAAATTGCCCAAAAATAATTAGTGGTTGGCCATGATTTGAAACATTCCACTAATTCATGTTTTATCATATTATTAAATTGGAATTTGGTTAGAAATATGTAATAATAAAATGTATAAAAAAAAAGAGAGAAAAATGTGTTCATCTTTTCACCATTTTTGCCGAAATTTTGAAAGGGAAATAGGAGAAAGGAAAACAAGCATTCGGTTATCATCTTAGGACTAAAATAAGGTATGTTTATGCTTCTTCCTTGGAATTCTTGTATGTTTTGAGTTATTTGAAGAGTTCTATTCATGACCCATGTCAAAATTTCAAAGGATATATTGCTAAGTACATTCGGCCATGCTGGGAAATTTGATGGAATTGAATGTTTTGTTTAAACTTCATTGAGAAAAGATGAGAAAAGGAAGTTGAGCTAGTTAAGTTGCTTGTTAATGGATTGAATTTGCTGTTAAGAAAATCAGTGTCTGTGTATAATGCCGAATGAACTTTGAAAGAATTTAGTGAAGAATTTGTTGTCATATGAATTGAATATGAAAGTTTTAGAATTAAAAGTGAAGCTATTGGAGTTGTACATGTCTTTGCCGAATTTAAGACTAAGATATAATGCACTCGATTTTGGACCATTAAACATTGTTAAATAGTTTGAAAATTTTGAATAAAGCTTAGATGATGTAATAGCAGGTCTAAAATAAATGCTCATGTTGTATGTTATTTGGTCATGAATGTGATACATGAGCTTTTATAGGTTTTAAATGTTAGTAAATTTTGAAATATATGTGTAATGTCCGAATGAAAGTATATATTAGGACAAAGTAAATAAAAATGTGAAATATGTATTATGTGTTTATGCATGCATTTAGCTAAGGTAATTGTTATTAAATTGTTATAAGTTTGAGTAGTTAAGGCCAAATGGGTTGTATATTAGGCATAAATGAATTTTATGCATAAGAGTATGCAAGTATTTGTGCGTGCAGCATTAAGGGTTGATAATTGAATGTTGAATTAGTTAATCAAAGATTTAATATGGTGAAATGTTAATGAATAACATAGTTAGTTTGTACTTTAAAATAATTGAGTTAAAGCTTGTCGAATATGGTTAAATGATTAAGTTGTGATGGTTATATATATGCCTTATGTATGTGCCTTGTGTTTATAGAGACATTCGGCTAAATGGTTAAATTCATGTATAAGAAAGCTTGATGAGCTATGTAAATCTCTGCTTGTGTATGCAAACTAGATAAAGATCAAATAAGCATGAAATCGAATTATGGCAAATTATATAAAATATAATATATATTGAAATTATATGTGATTGTCAAATGTGATTATTAAAAAAATAATATTGAGTAAGCAATTAAAAAAAATCTTTTGTTTTAATTTAAGCTCAAGAGCAAAGAGGATTAAAATCAGATAGGGGAAAGAGAAAGTAATTGAGTAGCCGTTACGCAACTATTCAGATATATTTGAGGTAAGTTTTGAGTAATCAATTTTTAATATACAATCGATGATGTCTGGATATATGTATAGTAAATGGAGTGTGATCTATGGTTTCTACTCGAATAAGGTTGTGTGATAAATATTGTATGTATAAGGCTTATAGCCGAATGGTCAGTAGAAGTTAAGCTTGGAAAGTGAAATGGACATGTGTTATTTATGTGTGCTTATTGAACCAAAAGTAATATGAATGGTGTTCCTGTTAAGCTAATATTCGAATGGAATAAACGAATCACGAATATGTGATCTTATGAGAATTGAATTTATTTGTGAATACATATGCCTGACATTCAGTGATAATAAATCCAGACTTAAGGTCCGCAGGCTTTATGCTAGAATTTTATCCGGACTTAAGGTCCGCAGGCTTTATGCTGGAATTTTATTCGGACTTGAGGTCCGCAGGCATTCATGCCGGTGTTATATCCGGGCTTAGTCCCGAAGGGCATTCATGCCGGTGTTATATTCAGGCTTAGTCCTGAAGGGCATTCATGGCGGTGTTATATCCGGGCTTAGTCCCGAAGGGCATTCATGTTGGTGTTATATCCGGGCTTAGTCCCGAAGGGCATTCATGCCGGTGTTATATCCAGGCTTAGTCTCGAGGGGTATTCGTGCCAGTGTTATATCCGGGCTGAGTCCCGAAGGGCCTTCATGCTGGTGCTATATCCGGATTAAAATCCCGCAGGCATTGGTGCGAGAATTATATGATGTATGTCGTAATAATCCCCAAAAAAATGTGCTCATTACCTTAAATTAGTCAGGTATGTACCACATACTCGTTGTGAATTAGACTCGTTATAAATTGTGAACACTCATTTGAATGGTGATGCCTTGACCACTGTTTAAGGTTGTATGAAATTCTAGGACCTATTCATGATACATGAATCTCAGTTCAAATGGATATATGTTAAGATTGGCAATGATTATGTGAGTATATTCGGTTGAAGTGTGAAGTTATATAATATGTGAGTATGTGAATGAACATAAATTTAGCTTTGAAATCGAATTGTATGCATTCGGCCAAGGGTTGATTTTAGATGGATATAAATGACGTTATTTGTGTGCTATGAAGTTATATTTAGGGAAAGTTTAAATGCCATGTACGGGAATGGTAGTATATTTAGTCATGTTAGATTCGACCAAGAGAAGATGTTAAGCACTATGATTGCTATACAATGAATTTAAATGATTTCATTGCTTAAAATTTTACTAAGCATGGAAATGCTTACTCTGTTGTCCTTAATTCTCTGTTTTATACATCTCCCTCGTTAGCCACGGTCTCGGGAAACTTTAGTCGAAGTCATCCACACTATCGAAGCCTATTTAGGTACTTTTAGTAACTAAATTTCGATAATGGCATGTATAAGTCTGACTTTTGATTTTAAACACGTATCATTTTGATGTTGTAAATATGTATAGCCATGCGAAAATGGCTTTCCAAGTTACCCTATGTGTATATATATATATAGTTTTAAGCTTGATAATATTGGTTGTGGATGAATGTGAAAGTTGGGCATATTTGTGTATTAATGCTTAGTGTTTTATGCATATTGTGGTTGATGTTGAAGGGTAAATAATGATTAGATAAGGATAAGATGGGTAGAATTTGAGTCATCAAATAAGTATGTGAAGTTGGCATTTATACATAAGTGGGTATGACATTTAATCGGTGGCCTTTGACATTACTTATTCTATGTTAAAAAGAAATGCATGAAATGCTTGATAATGTTAAATGGTGGTGAACATTCAGCTTAGGTAAGAAGTTGGAACAAATTGCATGGGAGCATGTCTGATCATTGTTCAAATGTCATGAGATTAAGTATCCTTTAAATGATATGCATATACATGTAAGGACAAGCATTTGGCTAGGCCTTGATACTATTACCACATGAATAGTATTGGTTATTTGACAAGTATAATGGATTTAAATTATATTCGATATGCAGGCTCATATGTTTCGGTTTTTATGAGTGTTGATATCGGATTGAATTGATCGATGTATATGTATTTATATATATATAGGTTAATACCTTTCTTTTTAAACTATTATCCACAAGTAATCAAATTGGATTTTATGTGTATAGAGTTTCTTTGAATTTTGTGTTTGTTTTGTAACGCCTCATAACTCTCCGACGACAGATACAAGTTAGGGGTGTTACAACTTACCTCAGACGATGTAAAACAGAACGGGATGACTAGTTGATGACTTTCATTTTTCCCAGATCAAAATCTGATTTCGTAGATTCTTGATCCTGATTAAACTTCAAAGGTGACCGAACCCTTGGTTTCTCTATTTCTTTTCTTTTGTTTATATTCAGCAATGAAGAAGATAATGGACAAATGGTTTTGATTATATTATAATGTGATATATTATAACATATTATTCACTTTACATTTTTAACCTTTATTATAAAATTATAGTTTCATATATACTATGTCCATTTCTGTCCACTACATTAATAATGGCCCAATTACAACATAAAAGCTTACTATTATAAAGACACCCACAATTTGGTCCTCACACATTAAACCATCAAGTTTTCATTTTATGCGATTAAGTCCTTTTATTTAATCGGACACCCAAACGGCAAAATTAAATCACGAAAATTTTAGATATATAAATTCACACATAATAAACACATAAAATAATTTTAAAATACTTTTCTGACTCAAATTCGTGGTCTCAAAACCACCATTTTGATTAGGGTCTAAATCGAGCTATTACACTAAATTGTTATTCACTTTTTAAAAACGTTGTTAATCTCGTTGAAAGTCTCTTTTAGTTGCAGAAGCTAATTTGAAGTAAAGAAGTTTAAACGTATGTTTTTGAAAATAGAAATTGGCTTGAAAACTTGTCTACGTCTAATAGATATAAAATGTAATAAAATCCCAACCTTAAAATAGAATTCAGAAAGGCTTTATTATAGAAATTTTACAAATCAAGGGCATTTTGGTAATTTTAGAGTACAGGGTCCTAACGTCCGAACCGAAGGTCAACTGTCACCTAAAGCGACTAAAGTAACCCAAACAAACATAACGATGCAAATGGGCCTAAGGCCCACTACTTGGCCCAAGTGGGCCCATACACTCGAGTGGCCAATTAGCCCAGAAATAGGCTCAACTATACGAATCACACAGTCCAAACCAACAGAAGCCATATATCATACATTTTGTCTGTGTGTGGCCTACAAGCCCATTAGGCCCACACGGCCCATTTAACCCAAAAATATTCTAGCCACGTGGACTACACAACTCAGTCAATATCCAGCGCAATATGCGAATTTAATCTGTGTGGGGCCAAAGGCCCATTGGGCCCACACAACCCATTTTAGCCCAACATGGCCTAACATGGCCTCAGTCATCTGACGCTGATGATCAGAGGCTCGATTCACCACACTAGCATTTGCATGCTCGTGTGGCATCATTTATCGATATTCCGGCTGAATCGGCATTTAGCCGATCTATAATCGAATCAATATGGAATACATACTTTATCAGCTTTCAGCCGATCAACAATCAAAATAGGGTATATAGTTATACTACTACACACCCTTTCGGCTCTCTTGCCGACTTTCAGATATAGGTAGAGTTACACACCTTTGTCGTCTTTGATAGCAACAGACTAGGTACGACTACACACTTTGTTGCAAAATGAGAGAAATGCTTACGAACCCCAAAGCCTACATTTCAATAAGGCATAACGTTAGCCCTCATTTGCTAAGATTTACAAACCACACTTCCAACCGATCGGTACCACTAACCTTAGAAGACAGTAAACCACCAATTGCTTTCAAATTGTTTGACAAGAATCCCAATGGATGCTCCACTTCGATTATTAGAACAACGAAAGATCTGCTAAGACAATACTGATTAGAGATGTAATCTAAACCCCCCAATTATACTACTATAGAACAAAGAGACATTCAGCCCTAACCCAAAATAGAGTATCGTTGTTACCTTACTAAGAGAAAAAGAGAGAGAGTTTGATCACTCCTGAAGCCCCAACGTTTCTTTACTCGACGGAGGACCCTAGCACCCGCACACCAACACGGAGAGAAGGTACAAACAAAATCAGATTTGATAAAGACAGTAAAGGAGACAGAGAATAATTTTACCAAAAGTGAAAAGTGTACTCACCCACCAACCAATAAAGTATTCAGCCAAAATCCACAAAAGAAAATAGAGAACCTAAAAGTGGTTAGATAAAAATGTAAAGGTTTTCGACCTAACCAAAATATGAATTTATCAGCAAAAGATCAAAAGGAAAATGAGCAACAAGATGAAGAGAAGTTTGGCTAATGGATGGAACCGAAAGAAATTAAGTAGAGAGGAAAAAAGAGAAGAACTTTCAACCAAGATTAAGGGAAAAGAGTGACAAAAGTTCGGCCAATAGTAGAAATTGGAAAAAGGAAATTATGAATAAAATACCAAATAAGCGGAAAAGCAAACAAGAAGAAGAAAAGAAGATTTCTTAAGGCAATTCAGCACTAAAAGCACGAAATGGTCACCTGAGAAAATGCCCTATGAAGAAAAGAGGCACGAAATGACAAAAAAGAATAAACCCGAAATACTAGAGGAGAAACTCGACACCTAAACTCTCACAATTTGCTAAATAAGCAGACTCAAACTACCAATCCCGAAATTCTCAATAGTCCCCACTCAAATTTGGTACAAATGACTGAATATGCACCCCCAAGAAGTTCCAAATTCAGCCAAACCTCCTCCCTTAACAACTCCACAATTTTCTCCCCACATCTCTCATTGATACACTCTAACTCCCCTTAATTAAAATTTAATTCAACAACCTTGACCAGATCAAACTTCACCTTTTACCAAGTCCACAACAGCCTTCCAGTACTTGAATCCAACACAACCACTTGCCGCCCTCATGTAGCAAAATAGAAGTCCATTGCCTGTAGTAGGATTCGAACCCTTGTCCTCTCACATGCTCCACATGCCACTTTGCCACCATGCCACAAGCTTTCTTTGTGTCCCATTTTGTCTACAATTACTTATAAAGTTTATAGACCAAAGTCCAGGTTCCTCTAAAAGAAAAACAAAATTAATTACAAGAGCCATGACTTGAACCCTTGCTCTCTTGCAACCTTAATGGCGCCACAACCACTAGACCACATGCTTCCTTGTGTCATAAATACACCATAAATATTAATAAGGCCTTCAACCTAATGCCAAGTTCACTTAAGGGAAAAACTAAAATTTTTGCTAGAGCCCTGGTTTCAACCTAGGATTTCTCCAACACTCCCACCTCTTCCCAAATCACTTAGCCACTAAACTAAACATGAAATTTTTAAAATTTTTCTCACACAACTAAAATCCAATTAATCTGACACGCGTAGCCCATTTCTTCTAGGCCCAAAATCTAGGGCGTTACAACTCTATCCTCCTTAAAGAAATTTCGTCCCCAAAATTTGCAACTAATAGGGTAGTCGTGTAACCTATACCCCACTACGCTACCACTGCGTAGTCTGATCCAAATAACCTAATCACACATCCAAAACATCTACCTATCAGAGTAGATAGATTACAATTTCAAAATCCAAAACATCCCATTCAAACAAATCACACAGAATAAATACAAACTCTAATTTTACGTGCAGCAATACAGTCTAATATCTAACAAATCAAAGTATTTCTATCTACTGCTTTCAAATGAAAACAACCAACAGTTTTAGAAACTTATGGATTCAGTGCCGGAGACTCGGTGTGCCACACTTTTTAGAAGAAATCTCAAACATATCACATATTTGAAAATAACTTTTTGAAATTCAAATTTTGAAAAACCCATTCCACATTCGAGTTTTGTAACTTGGCTCTGATACCACTAAATGTAACACCCACAACCGGGCATAGAAGTTAGGGTCTAATCTGGCGTGTCACATGGAAGTGTTTTTTGAAAACCATGTTACCATTGAGAACCCTTGTTATTTAAAACTTGAGTAAAAAATTAGTTCGTGTTCGTTGAATTTTAAACGCAGCACATTGAAATGTTATTCACTTTTTAAAAATGTTATTAATCTCATTGAAAATCTCTTTTAGTTACGGAAACTAATTTGAAGTAAAGAAGTTTAAACATATCTTTTTGAAAATAAAAATTTGTTTGAAAACTCATCTACGTCTAACAGATATAAAATGTAATAAAATCCCAACCTTAAAACAAAATCCAGAGAGGCCTTATTATAGAAATTAAAACCCAAAACAAAATTTAAAACATATATGAAGTCCAAACATAATAACTGCAGTCATGTGGCCACCTTTGAGTCCCTCACAACCTCGATCCTCCTAACGCTGGGGATTGCCTATACAGTTAATAACCGAGGTGAGTTTATAAAAACTTAGTGTGTAATCCCCTTACTAGAGTAACAGTCAGTATACAGGAACGGAAACAGAAACAGTCAGGGCCAGAGCCCTTTAACAGTTACAGTACAGTCCAGTTCAGAGCATACGTGGGCCCAAGCCCACTACAATATCATTTGGGTCACAACCCAAAACAGAATCAATTGGGCCTAGACCAAACCAATAACAGAACAAATGGGCCTAAGCCTAGTACAGTGACAGCTCTAATAAACAAATATGCAACAATGTGGGTATGCATCCCAACCCAATCCAACCAGCACACCACCCGTACCATCCAGCAGACCTTGTAGGGATTAAATTGACCCACCCAGCCAACACACCAATAATGCAGCAAGGCTGCTAATAACAGAAAACGTGGTGCAGCCACTAGAATCAGAATACATGGCCAAGCCACTAGCACAGAACTTCCTCCAAATCAAGCCCAACCCCATGCAGAATATCGTGTATGTCATGCTCAATCATCACACGTGTATGCATAATGGTCATGCTCAGTAACAGACATTTAAACACACGTTAAAAGCATATCAGTCATACAACCACAGTCAAATTAGTTAAAACACAGTCATACAATCACAGTCGAATAAGTTAAAACAAAGTCATACCCCCACAGTCAAATCAGTCGAATTCATAGTCCAAGTCCGTCACTTGCCCATAAGGGCAAAACAGTCATATCAGTCATAGTCCAAGTTAGTCATTTACCCACAAGGGCAAAATAGTCAATTTAGACCTTAAGGGCAATTTACCCTATAGGGGTATTCCGGTAATCCTACCCTATAGTGTATTTCGAAAATTTTACAAACTGGGGGTATTTTGGTAGTTTTACAATTTGGGGTATTTCAAAAATTTTATAATCCCGGGGTATTTTGGTAATTTTACAAACCAAGGGTATCTAGGTCATTTTACAACGAGAGGTATTTCGATAAATTTACAAACTAAGGGTATTTCTATATTTTTACAAATCAAGGGCATTGTGATAATTTTACAAATCGAGGGAATTTTGGTAATTTTACAGTACAGGGTCCTAACATCCGAACCGAAGGTCCATCGTCGCCTTAAGCGACTAAAGTAACCCAAATAGACATAACGATGCAAATGGGCCTAAGGCCCATTACTTGGCCAAAGTGGGCCCATGCATTTGGGTGGCCAATTAGCCCCAAAATAGCCTCAACTATACGAACCACACAGTCCAAACAAACAGTAGCCATATATCATACATTTTTTCCATGTGGGGCCCACAAGCCCATTGGGCCCACACGGCCTATTTAACCCAAAAATGATTTTAGCCACGTGGAATACACAACTCGGTCTAATATCCACCACAATATGCAAATTTAATCCGTGTGGGGCCCAAAGGCCCATTGGGCCTACACAATCCATTTCGGCCCAACGTGGCCTCAATCGTCTGACGCCCATGATCATGGGCTCGATTCACCAGACTAGTGTCTGCATGCTCGTGTGGCATCATTCGTCGGTATTCCAGCTGAATCGGCATTTAGCCGATCTACAATCTTCCGCAACTAAAAAAGATTTTACAAAGTAACTAATAACACTTTAAAAAGGGAATAGTTTTTTTTTATATACGTTTTGAATCTAAACAAACGCAAGCTAAGATTTCAACAAAAGTTTTTTTCCTTAAGAAGTGTTTTACAATGAAAACACAGTTTTTGAAAAACACTTCAATGTGACACGCCAAGTTCGGGCCTAACTTCTAGGCCAGGTTTGGGGTGTTATAATACTTACTTATTACTTGATAACGACTGTGTACACTTGCACAAATCCATGAGTTATAGTGTACGAGATCCCCAAGTATTTGAAATTATCTGAATGGTTCAATGGGCAAAGATGATGGTACAGGGATATAACAGATGATATGGATCAGTTCAGGTACACGTGAGAAGTACGACAAGTAAGTTGTAATAGATGTTTTCATACGTGAGAAGTGCCCATTAGTTGTTTTGGTACTTTTGAACTCAATGTATTCTGGTTATATAGCATGTATAGGTCATTTTGGCTAATGAAGCCTATATGTTTTAATATATAATTAACCATGTGATTTATCTTAATTTGGTATATGTTTTACTATGTGTATATATATATATGAGTAGTTGGCTTGTTTTGTATGAAGTATAATTGCCTTGGAAACGCTTGATGGTGCATTGGTAGTTTGGTACCAATTAGATGAAGTGGTGAAGTGGTATACATATTATGTTTTGAGCATTAACGTGCATATATGCATATGACCATTTAGGTAGCTTTTGAAGTTGATAATTGCATGTTTTATAATTATCAATTGTGATGCTTGATAGCAATTGGTTTAATGGTATTGAAGTTCCATCTTGTAGGTTTGATTTTCGTATGGTTTGAATGCCTATTTTTGGTTGTGGTTATATGCTATTGAAATGTTTAGGTTGGCACCAAAATTGGGTGAGAAATGTGGCTTAAAAAATAGCCTATTTCCATCCACATGGGCATAGACACGAGCGTATGTCTTAGCCATGTGTGACACACAATCAGGTGACACGACCGTGTGTCCCCTGTAGTTTTTAATGAAGCAAGCTAGTGAGTTACACGGGCTAGTCACTCGGGCATGTGGTTGGTCATGTGACCCAAGTCAGTGAGTTACACGGGGTCGAACACGGGCTAAGACACTGCTATGTGATCCCATTTTGAATGGCCACACGGCCTATGACACAGGCATGTCTCTTGGCCGTGTGAGACACACGGCTTGGTCATACGGGTGTGTGTCTTATAACAACCCGATTTTGGGCCTAGTTAGAATAGTGGTTTCGGGACCACAAATCTGATGAGGATAAATTTATTGTTAATATATTTTTATGGTCTACAATTTCACAGAATGATTTCACGAAAATCTCATTCAAAAATTTTGACATTGTAACACCCCAAACCTAGCCCAGACGTTATGGCCGTATTTGGTAGTGTTACAATGAAGTGTCTCGAAATCATGTTTCACTATAACTAGATTTGTTGTAAAAACCTCTTGTTCTTTAAGGTTTGAAGAAATCATCATTCCGTTTATCCTTGATTATTGAGATTATGAAAATAGTTTACTTTGAAAAAAAAAAACATATAGAGTGCGGAAGCTTTGTTTGAATTCTCGTTTGTTGTGAAATTGTGGTTTTTGGAAAACAGATATCATTTTGTAAAACGCGCCCTAACTAACAGATTTTAAATGAAATAGATAAACCCAATATTTAAGAAAAATTAAATAGTGGCCTTATTACAAAGCCAAAATAAAAACCATAATAAAGTAAATCAAAACTGAAAGCAGTGTAAAAGCAAAGAGTGCCCGCCTCCAAGTCCCACGTAGCACTGAATCACCTATGCCTCGGGATTACCTGTACAGTAAAAACAATTGGGTAAGTTTACGAAAACTTAGTGTGTAATCCCGTGCATAACAGTGTTTGAAAATCAATCTAGGCCTGGGCCCATTTAAGTACAGATTAGAGTCAGTGGCCAAAGCCCATTACAGAACAGTATATGATGCAAACAATATCCTACCCAACCATCCACTACACTCCAACACCGTCTAGCCCATCACTCCACGTGGGGATATGATCAACCCACCCAACTCTACACTCTATAGTGTAGTACCGATGCGGCACTATCAATAAATATGTAGCAGTGCTGCCAGAATATTAGGCTATAAGCCATAGAATAATGCAGCAAAGCTGCCAGAACAGTACACTTCATCCATAAACATATACCCAAACCCCATGCAATGTAACATACTCAATGTCATGTTATGTTATATTACAAAATATGCACACAAATATACATATAACAGAGCATGCTTAATCATTCAAACATCATATAGGATAAAAAAGGGTATTTTACCCACGATGGGTATTTTGGTCATTTCGTCCCTTAGGGGCATTTCAATTATTTATCAGTGTGGGCCTAAGTATGCAAAGGCCCACCAGTTGGCCCACGGTCGCCTAGCAACACATGCAATCATATCAGTACAGAAACTTGTCTATGGGCCGAGGCCCATTAAATCGGCCCATGTGGGCCCATACAGTCATGAGGCCCACCGAAACCAGAATTGGCCTAAGCCGAACGCATGCAATAATCGAGTTGATAATACCCATCTGTTTATAAATTTCCACCCATGCGGGCCCATGGGCCCGTTGGGCCCACTTGGCCCATTTCGGCCCAACACCCTCGAAATCACTCATGGTTATCTTTTGCGATGTAGGCCCATACTCCATGGGCTCGATTGGTCACATGAGCGTTCGCACGCCCAAGTGGCCAAAAGCCCATCCTTCAGCTTTTCGGCAGTCAGCAGTTTGGCATTTTCAATTATAATCTAATAGTGTGAAAAATACACACCTTCGACTTTTAGCCGATTGACAATCAAAGCAATGTATACGGTTACACACCTTATCACGTAGAGTACTAAATAATCCTGAGCGTCGCCACCTAAATTAAACATAACACAAAGTTAAACCACTTATCTAAAGATTTAAGGAAATTCTAATCCAAACACTTAGCCAAAGTATTTGCTATCACTATCCTTTACTAAAGTGATCAATTGCGATTTGCCTAGTCAAACTGTAGTTTCACGCGGTCACCCTTCCACATCCTGGCGGAAAGTCCTTAACTGCCAACACAGTCAAACCGTCATTTGACGCAGTCACCCTTTCGTATCCTAACGAAAAGTCCCTAACTGCCGAAACTCTATGTCGCTTGAACTTGGGAGTAGAAATCACGAATGCACTTCCAGTAGATACTCTTCCATGACCTCCCTCAGTCCGATTATCACTTGCCTCCATGATATATATATTCTAAAAGCCACAATCCTTATTCAGCCACTACCAAAAGGCAACATTCAACATTTAATGCTTTCAAAAACCGAACACCTAAAATCACTATAAGGGTATGCGTAATCTTTCAAATAACATAATCAACATTTGCAATTAAGGTATTTACCCAAAACTAGAGAACGTTCACAGTGGAAAGGGCTTTGAGTCTTGGTCACTTGATCAATATCGAAATTAACAATTGAGAAGAAGAAGGGTACAATTGGTTCAAAAAGGAGCAGAAAACAAAGTTGGCTATAATATATTCGGCTACTATTTCACAGGGGAAAAAGAGAGTGTGAAAGGCAGTGGTGCAATCAACCCAAACAAAGAACAATAGTGAGTTCGGCTAGGAAAGGTAACACAAAACAAATGATAAAGGCAAGAAGGTTTCGGTTTTTGAGTAACCAAAAGAAAAGGGTGCTCCACAACGAATCCGATAGAGAAGAAAACCAATATAAAAGTTGGCTAATATGGAGAAGTGAAAGGAGTAGAAAGAGCCGATGGGGACCTAAAGGTGCATTCGGTGTTTGCAAAGTCAAAAGAAAAGAGAAAGTGACCAGTGGTGCATCTGGCTTTTACAGAAACAAAAGAGAAGAGAGGGTGCTTGAAAGGAATAAGAAAGAATATGTATCCGTTAGTTCAATCAAAAAGAGGAAAAACAAAATCAGCTCAAGTAACTTTTGTGTTGAGCAAAAAAAAGGCACCCTTAGTCAAAGTTAGATCAAGAAAACAACAAAAAGAAAGCAAAAGAGATGTGTGAACGGCACACAAGAAAATTAAGAAGAAGGAAACTTTCCAAAACCAATTAATTTGGCACATAAAGGCTCCCTCCCCATTTGGTCAAAGCTTAGAACAAAAAAGAAAGCAATTTAAAACCTTTAGTAGCAAAAATAACGAATGATCGTATGGCTAATAAAGTCCCACATTCGGTTAATACTTCCCATATTAAATCCTTTAATTGCAACTTAATTTTAGCCAACCATCAATCAAATTCCAATCAATGTTTTTCCACCGCTTGACCCCCACCGCTTGACCAAGTCAATTTTTACCAAATTCGGCCAGCCTCAACTCTTCTTGCACGAGCAGCAAAAATCAAATCTCAGTTGCACAAGGGGGAGCTTGAACTCCAAACCTCACCATCGTCACTGTGCCTCACAAACACACTTCTTGCCATTGCACCGCAACTCTTCTTATACTATAATACGGTCAGCACTAATTATAACACTTACCTACTGAAGCCACGGTTATTTAAAAGTTAAAACAAAAACTTTGCCTGCCTAGGGGTTCAAACCGGTGCCCTCTCGATTCCCATAGCATGCTCCTTGCCACTGCACCCCAGGCGCTCTATGTGTCGTATTCCATCCCCAACACCTTTTAAAGCCTATCTGCCACAACCCATGTTGTTTAAAAAAAATCCAACATTTTTGCGCATGCTACAGCTTGAGCATGGAACCTCATGCCCACTCCTAACGCCACTTCTACTGGGCCACAAGCTCTTTTGTGTTGCAAATCACCCCTAACTAACTATAAGATTTAAACACCAGCTTCTATGCCCATATATGTGAAAATAAAAATTAAATGTTAAGGCCATGACTTGAACCTTAGATCACTCTTTGCTACCTAACGGTCCTAGCCACCAGACCACCTACTTCTATATGTCAAGCTTTAACCAAAAATATTTATAAAACATTCCATGTGACGCCAATTCCACATAATGAAAAAAACTAAAATTTTTGTTAAAGTCCTGGTTTGAACCCAGGACTTCTCAGACATTCTCAAGCACTCCAAATCACTTAACCAACAAACCAAACATGAAATTATGAAATTTTTCTTGACCACAAAAATCCAAATTTCTCCAATACTCGAAGCCCATTTCTCATAAGCCCAAAATTCGGGGCGCTACAGACATTTGGGCACTCAATTTAGTCAAAAGAACAAAATTGTAAAAAGTGCAAAACTTGAGTTCTAGGAGCTAGAGGTGTCAAATTGCTATGAAATTTTAAATTGGAGGTAATTAAATGTTAATTAGACCATTGGTTAATTTGTTGGACAAAAATAGACATGAGATAGGTGAAATAGAATATTATTAATTTAAGGGCATTTTGGTTATTTAATGATTAAAATGAATTAAAAACAAAATTAAAAGCCAATTTTTGTCCATCTTCAACTCCATGGTCGAATATAGCAATGGGAAACCATGACTAGGGTTTTTCAAGCTTCCAAGCTCGATTGTAAGTCCGTTCTCACCGGTCAAGTTGTTGGCAACCTTGTCGAGAAGGTAACATCACTATTGTAGTTTTAATTTTCACATACAAGTAGAATAATTAGGAAATTTTTAAGTTATAGTTACGAATTTAATTTCCCTAGTTTTACTAATCATATCTTTTTGGGTTTAGTTTATGGCTCATAGTAGGGGAACACCTATAGAGCCAGTCACAGTTCCATAGAAAATAATCTAAACAAATAGTCGACAACAACAACAAAAGCAGTACATGCAAGTCCACCACCTGCCATAGATAGCATACCATGTGAGAATCCGCTGTTTGATAAGGATAACAATCTAGAAAATCCACCACAACCACCACAGCTACCTGCAAATATAAACATGGCACGTAACGAGAAGAGTTTGAGAGAGTATATGTTGCCAAATTTGGACATGGTTCAAGGAAGCATAACGAAGCCAGCTATCATGGTCAATAATTTTGAAATAAAGCTAGCAATGATCCAGATGATTCAAAGCAATTTATAGTTTCAGGGAACAATGACAGAGAATCTGAGTCAGCATTTAAAACAATTCCACCAACTTTGTGATAACTTCAAATATAATGGGTTCATTGATGACACTATTCATCTTCGGCTACTCCCCTTTTCATTAATTGATAACACCTCTTCTTGGCTAGATTCACAGGTACCAGTATCGATCATGACATGGGACAAACTCGCAGGAAAATTCCTACAAAAGCTATTCCTTATTAGCAAAACGGTCCAGCTACGAAGGGAAATTTTGATGTCCAAGAAATTAGAAAGAGAAAGCTTTCAGGAAGCATGAGAGCATTTCAAGATCTTGATTTAGAAGTGTCAACACCACAAATTACCTAAGTGGTTATGACTATTAACTTTTTACAATGAGTTGGACGTATATTTGAGGTCTGAATTAAATGGAGTAGTAGAAGGAGCCTTGATGAATAGAACGTACAAAGATTTGTACTAGCTATAGAAAGTATGGCAATGAATTCCTGCCAATGGCCAACTGAATGTCATACATATTGCCAAAGACCACCTATGGTGAAGGCTGTTTAGAAAGATGATAGATACCAATAATTATTGGACAAATCAATCGAAAAAATGATGAAAAGGGTGCACCGGACATCTATGGAGGAGATAAACTACTCTTCCATTATATTGATAATCCTACCGAAGATGTGAACTACATCAAGAATATGGGTGGAAATCCTAATTCAAATATATACAATCTTGGATGGAGAGACCACTCGAACCTGAGATGGGAGGAAACCAATAAGGGGTAACAGTTCCAACCAAATTAAAAACATTAATTTTCAACCTCCTTATTTGTAGAAACCTTAGGAAAGGGCCAACCCAAGTGACCATACTCTATGTGGTCAATGTCTAGATAGAATCAAGGGGGAGATGTAGTCAATAAGAACAGATGTGAAGCTGGTGCAACTAAGTGCACCAGTTCAACAAAGACAGTGACTAAACTTGAAGATCAGATGAGCCAACTGATGAGCATGATGGGGAATATCAAAATACAAATTGGCACAAGAATTCCCAATACAGAAAATAATCCTCATAGGGAAGAGAAGGAGCACGTGAAAGCAATAGCACTCCAATCAGATAAAGGACCAAGAAGCCCAAAAAACCTAATGCAAGAGGCAAATATAGAGAATACTAACAATCTTCAAAAGAAACCCCTAGAAGTTGATCATGAGCCTGAACCAAAGGAAGCAATTGTAATGGTAGTTGAGCTAGAGAAAGAAACAACTAAAGATTATGTCGTTGCAAAGATACCATTCCCTTCAAGATTAGAAAAAAATGCAAAAGCGAGATGAATATGAGGTTTTAAGCTTTCTGAACTTCTTTAAAATGTTAAATGTTAACCTGCCCTTGATTGAATTAATTGAGAAAGTTCCTAAGTACGCCAAGTTTTTAAAGGAAATTATGTCTACGCGTAGGAAAATTAAGGTAGGCGAACAATTTAATATAAGTGCTTCCTATAGTGCTATTATTTCAAGACAGGTTACCCAAAAATTGTAAAACCCGAGATGCTTTACTATTCCCATAGATATAATGAGCATTCATTTTAATAGAGCTCATTCTGACTTAGGAGCTAGTATTAATTTAATGCCTTTATTTTTTAAAAACTCGGGTTAGGGGACATCAAAAATACCCAGACAACGCTACAATTGGCCAACAAATCTTCAATACATCCGTAAAGGAGTACTACAAGATGTGTTAGTCAAAGTGCACAGCTTTATCATCCCAACAGACTATGTGGTTCTAGATTTTGAGGAAGATCGAGAAATACCCATTCTGCTGGGTAGACCTTTCATAACTACTTCTTGATTCACTATTGATTTAGAGAAAACTACATTAACCATGAAAATCAATGGTGAAACTAAAACTTTCAAATGTGGTCACAATTAAATGATGAAAGTAGAAGGAAGTCAAGAGAACATTGTAATAAATTAGCTATTTCTGATAATCCTGAGTTGAGGGGCGTATTTCCTTTAATGTAGGCAGATTAAAAAAACAGGTTTAAGGAAAGGGGTAAGCAAGCAAAGGTGGAGTGGCACAACGAATGATGGACTAATAATGATAGAACTGAAGAATCGTCTATTTGTGAATTAATAATATTGTCAGATGAATCCAACAGCAAAACTTAAATTATCTGAATTGATTTTTCATTCTTTGTAAATTATTGTATAATTAATTAACAGTTTAGTTTAGGTTTTAAGTTTTATTAATTTTATGTTTTATAAAAACCATAACACTCTATGAATTGGAATTTCAGATGAAAATAGAGCTAGTGCCGCAACACGATAGCCCCGTGTCACAACACTAATGGCAGATTTAGTGAAATTCAGAAAATCTTTTCAATGTCGTGACATGGACTTTGTGTTTCATGACACCACAGTCAATATACCAAGAAATCCAAAAAGCCTAGAGTGTGTTGCAACATCAAACTTTGATGTCACAACAATAGTAAACTGGTAAGGATGTTGCGACACGGAACCCTTATGTCGCAACATCGCTGCAATTTTCTATAGGTTTGACCCAACAATTTAAGCCCCACTTTACCTGATTGTTAACCTTTAAACACCTATTTTATAACCTATATACATATTCTTCAATTATTTCAACATCTCTTAACTCGTTCAATCTCCCAAAACCTTTAAAATCCCTTAAACCCTAAAACTCACTTTTCTTTTTTTCTTTTTGGTTTGTATGGAAAATTTATTCTTTCAAAGCTTACTCAGTGCAGCAAACAATGGGAACATCTCAGGGAGAAAAAAACAAATAACCGTGATAAAGAATCAAATGACTTATACGAGGTTAGGTGTTCTTAACTCAACTTTTACTATTCCATTGAACTTACTTGCTTGATATTTCATTAGTTAGTATAACTAAAGCACCATGCCTCCTAGAAAAGTTTGAAGAACTAATGAATTGAAATCATCAATGGTTCTAAACCCCTCTAATTTTCCAAACCCAAGTGTTGAAAAATATTTTTTTTGAACTTCAAGGGAAAACTTTTATCCAAGAGAGGGGATTTGATCTGTAAATGGTTCTTTTTAAGGAAATATGGCCTTTGGTTAGATATCATAGTTGGGAACATTTCTGGACGATCCCAAAAGACATCGTTATGGTCCCTGTTGTTCAATAATTTTATGCATCTTTATGGGACCAAGAGTCTAGAAATGTCGAAGGTCATATATGGGAAATGATACTTGTGTGAGGGAAAGAAGTGTGAGTAACCCTTGAATTATTTGACTTTTATAATGCCCCATACTAAAAAAATATTTTATTGATGAAACTTATTTGGTGTATTTTCAAGACATAGATATGGATAACATTATAAACTTTTTTTACTAAAGGAAGGGGCGAATGGAAATTTCACCCAGGTACGAACATCCCAACCTCCTTTTATCAAGCCATAATATTTCCTAAAGCTAAAATGTGGATTTAATTTTTATGCGCATGATTTGTTCCTGCTTTAAATGTATCTAATATAAATTCTTTCTGGGAGGTTCTTCTTGTAACGCCCCGATTTTTGGGACTAGAAGTTTTGGGCCTTGAGTTTTGGATCGGTTAAAAGGTGGCTTAAATAATTAAAATGTATGATTTTGGAGTGTTTGGAGGGTACTATGGAGTCTCGGGTTCAAGTTAGGCCATAGGAAAATTTTTGATTTTTAGCCTTAGTGGAACCCTGATCTTAAGTGGTACGACTCTTAAATAAATCAGGGTAAAATAAGGCACAAAAAGGAGTGTGGTGTAGTGGGAAAGTGGCACCACTTAGGGGACAATGGAGTGATGCCATAAAGGAAGCAAGGGGGTCCAAGGTTCAAGTCTTGGCTCTTATAATTTATTTTGGTTTTTCTTTTAAATAAATTTGGAAACGAGTAGGCATGCTTTAAAGTTAAATGTGTTGGACTTATGACACAAACGAGCTTATGTCCTAGTGGTGATGGGTGACATGGTTATGGAGAGGACTATGGTTCGAATCCCTTTACACGCAAAGGTTGATTATTTTGCTAATGCTTTAGTTTTGGGGCATTGATGGAGAATCCCACATCGGGAAGCTAACATGAGAATAGGTGAGGAGCTGGCTTTAAATAGAGCAAACCATGAGGAGAGTAGGCATACCTTTCTCGGCTTATCCCTTTCACGTTGTGGCATGTTCGTTTGGGTTAGGCGTTGGATCATTAGTTGATCTGTATGCCGGGTCACGGTGGTGGTGACCGTAGTTGATCGACACCCCCTAGGGAGTCAAGGGTGCGATTATTGTTGGCTTCTAGGCATAGCAACATTCAGAGCATGGATTAACTTTAGATACCTATCAGGTGTGTACTTCACCCTACTCTAGCTGTAGAATGGCAAATGCCAAAATGCCGAAATGGGCCATGTGGGCCCAATCGGGCAAATTGTATGATTGTGTAGTAAATATTGGGCTAGACTAGGTGAATCTCATATCTGTGGCTAGTTTTGGGCTAAAAGGCCACACGAGCGTGTGGGCCCACCTAGGCCGAGAACGGGCCTTATGCCCATTCGCAATGTTATCTCTGTTTAGAATACTTGAGTCGCTCGAGGCGACTGTAGACTTTCTGAGGGATTCATAAAATTACTGAAATACCCTTATAGGGTAGAATTACTGTAATATCCTCGATTTGTAAAATTACAGAAATACCCTCGATTTGCAAAATTACAGAAATTCCCTAGATTTGTAAAGGTACTATTTTACCCCTAATTTGCAAAATTACCATTTTACCCCTAATTTGTAAAGTTACCATTTTACCCCTTATTTGTCAAGTTACCGTTTTACCCCTAATTTGTAAAGTTACCATTTTACCCCTGATATGTAAAGTTACCATTTTACCCCTAACTTGTAAAGTTATCGTTTTACCCCTGATTAGTAAAGTTATCGTTTTACCCCTGATTTGTTAGAATTATCGTTTTACCCTCAGTTTACAAATTACAAAAATACCATAGTTTACAAATTACAGAAATACCCCGAATTTTAAAATTACCGAAATACCCTATAGGGTAGAATTACCGAAATCCCCTTTTAGGGTAGAATTACCGAAATACCCCTGTAGGGTAGAATTATTGAAAGGGTAGAATGATCGAAATACCCCTGTAGGGTAGAATTACTGAAATACCCCTTTAGGATTGAATTACCGAAATACCCCTTTAGGATAGAATTACCAAAATACCCCTATAGGGTAGAATTACCGAAATACCCCTGTATGGTAGAATTATCGAAATACCCCTATAGGGTAGAATTACCGAAATACCCTTGTAGGGTAGAATTACTGAAATACCCCTTTAGGGTAGAATTACTGAAATACCCCTGTAGGGTAGAATTACCGAAATACCCCTGTAGGGTAGAAATATCGAAATACACCTATAGGGTAGAATTACCGAAATACCCCTTTAGCGTAGAATTACCGAAATACCCCTGTAGGGTAGAATTACCGAAATACCCCTCTAGGGTAGAATTACCAAAATACCCCTATAGGGTAGAATTACCGAGATACCCATGTGGGTAAAATTACCATTTTGCCCCTAGGGTGTTAAATGACTATTTTGCCCTTGTGGGCAAGTGACTGACTTAGACTGTGTGTTTGACGGATTTGACTATGTTTGTATGACAGTGATTTGACTGATGTGACAGTGGTTGTGTGATTGATATGTTTTAATATGTGTTTAAATGACTGATACTGAACATCGCCATTCTGCATACATATGTGATGACTGAGCATAGCATACACGACATATTGGGTTGGGACATTGATATGGAGGAAGTTCTGTTCTGATAGGATCGCACGGGTCACACGAGACGACTGTGGATCCAGTAATAATCTGATAAGGTCACACGGGTTGCACGGGATGACTATAGACCGACTGAGGGCTTAATGCCAGTTATTCTAAGTATGGCTCTATGCTAACCAACATATGGCTCTGTGCTATCGAGATCATGGCTTTGTACCGATTATATTTGCCTAAGGCTATGTGCCTATCTTATTTACTGATGACTGTGTGCCGATCACATTTACCCATGGCTGTGTGCCGGTTATATAACCCTAATTGATGGCTATGAGCCAATCCTATTATAGTTATTGATGGCTTTGTGCCAATTATGACACTACTACTAAAGGCTTAAAGCCGCATTTAAATTAGCAGCATGGCTGCGTCATTGGTGTGTAGGGCTGGGTGGGTATGGTGTGTTGGGTTGGTATGGGTGGTGTGATGGCTAGACTGGTTTGGGATTGCATTCGCATATTGTTCTGATTCTGCTATGGGCTTGGCCCACACTGTTCTGTATAGGGCTAAGGCCCAGGCTGGTCTGTTCTGTATAGGGCTTTGGCCTAGTCTGTTCTACATATCTGTATTATACTGTAACTGATTTTGTTTTTGGCTTAGGCCCACCTGATTCTGATTCTGATTTTGATTTTAATTCTGATAATGTTTCTGATTCTATAATGGGCTAAGGCCCATTAGGTACTGTCTGTTATAATGGGCTAAGGCTAATTGATACTGGAATTGTAGGCGGGTTGGGGCCCAAACTTTTAATTCTTTTGTATGACTGACTGTTCGTTTTATATGGTAGGGGATTACACACTGAGGTTTCATAAACTCACCCCGTTTAATAATTGTGCAGGTAATCCCTAGCTTTAGGAGGATCGGTGCTGCGAGGGACTCGGAGAAGGCCACACATTGCTTATGCTCTGTCTTGATTTACTTTTAAGTACTGTATTCTGGTTTGGGTTGTAATAAGGCATTTTAAACTTTCTGGTTTTTACATTTGAGATTTTATTTATTGTTTTATAATTGCTACAAGTTGGACACGATTTTTCTGAAACAGAAACTATTTTTCAAAATATCACGTTTCTGTAACTTTTTAAATTAGGCTTCGGTAATAATTATGGTTTTAAAGGTAATAACATTTTACAAGAGAACATCTTTTAATAAACCACATTTTAAAAATATGCATAAGAAATTCGAGATTTTACACAAGTTTTAAATGGCAACAAGTTTTAATAAAAAGGGTTTTCAATGGAGACAAGGTTTTCGAAAAACACCTCAATGTGACACGCCAGATTCGGGCCTAACTTCTAGGTCGGGTTTAGCGTGTTACACTTCTTTATGCTATTTTATAGAAAAAAAGAGATATGCCTCGAGAAATGGATTTACCATAAATGAAAAGATGTGTCAGTGGCTGGAAAGTAAGAGTTTTCTTCCCTCACATTGTGACAGACTTATGCAAAAAAGTAGGTGTTCCAATGGCATCCATAGAACAATCAATTAAACCATCTTGACGTATCATCGGTGACACTATGTTTACACAATATGTTGAAATTGGGGACAAGAAACAAAAGAGTGGAATAAATGCCAGAAGGAGGCAATAGCAACTCCAACTTAGTCTCAAAGGAGAGCAAAATCAACTGCTCAATAAGAAGTTGGATACAGTCGTCATCCAAAATTAGATTGGATGATACATTAGATGCAAGAATCGAGCCTAATCTTTTAGGAGTTTGCACAATAGAACAATATTAGGGTACCTAACATATCATAATCATTCATAAACAAAATGTCCCTCAAATAGTTCTACGAGACCTTAGACATGCTTTAGAGAAGGTTCGGGACTAAATTGATCTCGTATAAAAATTCTCAAAACTTTAAAAATTTTCAAAGTAATAGAGGTCACACGCCTATGTGGACAGGCTGGGTGTCTCACACGGTCTCGGACACACCCACGTGTCTAGGTCGTGTGAAAACAAGGCATACATTCTGACTTGCACCACACGGCCAAAGACACGCCCATGTGCTAGGTCGTGCAAAAATTAGGGACGTTACTAACTTGGGTCACACGGTTGACCACACGCCCATGTGCTAGCCCGTATGCCACCCACGGCCAATAGACATGCCTATGTGTCTACGCCGTGCCAAACCTGTAGGGTATACTAACTTGGCCACACGGCCAGTCACACACCTATGTGTAAGGTCGTGTGGAGCGCCCAAGCTCAATTCAAATTGGCCTTTGAGTAACATGGCAGAGGCACATGCCCGTGTCTTTGGCCGTGTGAGCAGAAATAGGCATTTATAAGTCCAATTTGCCACCCTTTAAGGGTCATCCCTACAAGCACAAACCAAACATAATTCATGACCCAAAGGAAACCAAAACCATACCAAAACATGCACAATTTGTTACATAAGTTCATTAACCAATTTCATACTCTTTTGCTATACCAAAACACAATTAATCCACATACCAAAACCATTCCTTTATCTAATCTCAATAGCACAAATTTCACATCAAACCTTATACCAAAATCATGCCATATCCATAACTCAATCTCATACCAAACTTATCGAAACAACATTATAACAAGCTTACCAAAGTGACCCTTTTCACAAGGCCATACATGTACATCAAATATACAATTTTTCTATCGCATAGTTTATACCAAAACAAATTCATAGTCTCAATCATATTGAAGCCATATCACATGGCAAGATATACATATAACACTTCTCATAACATCACTAGCCAATACATGCCATACACTAATATTTACAAATTCAAAAGTACCAAAATATCGTTTGATAGTGTGTGGTAACCCTTAACGATCCCTGAGCTCGAGCTACCTTCAATTATCTATAAGACAATGAAAACACACACAAAGTAAGCTTTCAAAAGCTTCATAAGCGATATACAAATAAACATAACGCATAAAACAAACTTAAGCCAACTCATCCATGTAAAATCATAGCCAATCACATATACAAACTTCATAAATCTCATCAAATTCATTTGTCCATAATGCATGTACTTGACTTATTTTTTGTTTCATTAATCACATAAACATCAATGTACCTGAATCGGTTACTCATTTCCATATTCATTCACTTATTGACATTGCCCATTGAACCGTTTGGAATCGACAAGGATACCTAGATAGCTCATAAACCTCATACAATTCCATATCCTAAATATGGTCTTACATGTTATAATATATCGATGCCATTGTCCCAGAGAGGGTCTTACATGAAATCATATACGATGCTAATGTCCTAGACATGGTCTTTAACGTAATCTCAGATGGATGCCAATGTTCCAAACATGGGCTTACACGATATCACACCTCAGAATCCTAATGTCATGATATCCGTATCCTCTACTATTCCTATGGTTAGTACGAGACTTTCTGACGTCGTAACACTGTCGATACTTTCTCATATTCACATTTTCAGCATGTTACAATAACAATCATGCATATATAATTCAAATGAAAATATGTTTATTTGCATATGAGCTTACCTAAAAAATGGAATGAACGGATCAGAGCGATTGCTCGATAACTTTTGACTTCCCCGATCTAAATCCAATTTCTTTCATTCTTGATCTAAATAAATTAAAATTAAACTTGTTTAATCACTATTCTATTTTATTTTCAATCCAAAAACACATATTTAGGCATTTTACACTTTAGCCCCTATAATTTCACATTTATTCAATTTAGTCCTAATTTCATAAAAACACAAATTTCACATAATTCAGTTAGACCCATGCTTGGCTGAATTACTCTGATGGCCTTAGTAGCACATTTTTTCCATTTATTTCACATTTTAACCACTCAATTTGCAAAATTCACAATTTAGTACCTAATTAGCATTTTCATCAAAAATCACTTAACAAAATATGATAATTCATCACTTAACTATAATTTTTCATCATCAATTAACAAAAAGCACATAAATTCATCAATGGCATTTCTCAAAATCATCAACAATCTCAAAAATTAGAACATGGTCTAGATAGTATTCGAAACAACGATCACAAAAACATAAAAATCATAAAAAATCAAAAAAATTGAACTTACAATTTAGCTAGAAGATGACCGAACCTTTCAAGCTTTCCAAACCCTATTTTCTATCCTTATTTTTGGTGGCAAACAAAGATGAATGAATAATTTTAGCTTTTTTTTTAATTAACATATATTTAACAATTACCAAATTAACCTTAACATTAAACCATTAAATAACACTTAATTTTGTCCATCATTGTCCACTCACAATTACAATGGTCTAATTTCCATTTCAGACCATCATATTTAAAAGCCAAAGCTAATTGACACCTTTAACTAGTAGAATGCAACTTTTGCATTTTACACGATTTAGTCCTTTTATCAAATTAGCTAACCAATCTTTAAAACTATTTCACGAAACTTTCACACACATATAATCACATGCCATAAACATAAAAAATAATATTAAAATATTTTTCCAACCTTAGATTTGTGGTTCCAAAACCACTGTTCTGATTGAGCTAAAATTAGGCTATTACAACTCTTCCCCCTTAGGAATTTTCGTCCCCAAAAATTTGACCAGTGAATAGGTTCGGGTATTGCTCTCTCATAGCATCATCGAGTTACCACGTAGCATCTTCAACACCATGTTGATGCCATAACACTTTTACTAATGCGATTTTCTTATTTCTTAGCTCAAAATCTAGATCGATTATTTATCATAAGTCATATCAGACTGAATTACAATCTCAAATGGAGAAATCACATACAAGAGATCAGATCTGTATCGTCGTAGCATCATAAGTCATATCAGACAGAATGTCAATCTCAGAGTCAATATCTTTTAGTTTCAAGTCTGAGTATGATTTTTTATGATTTGACGTTGCTTTCAGACTATTACGAATAACTTTTACTTTCTACTCAGTCTCTTTTATCAAATCAACTTTGTGAATCTTATTTTGGGTAAGCTCAGTCCAATACAAAGGTGTTCGGCATTTGTGACCATATAAAGCTTCATATGGTGCCATTTTAATACTCGATTGAAGACTATTATTATACGCGAATTCAACCAATGGAAAATACTATTCCTATGTACATTCAAACTTAAGAACGTAGCATCTCAAGATATCCTCAAGAATCTAAATAATTCACTCAGATTGGCCATCCGTTTGCAGTTGAAAAGTAATACTGAAATGTAATTTCATACCTAAAGCCTCTTGTAGTTTCTTCCAAAACCGCGAAGTGAATCTAAGATCCCTATCCGAAATAATAGATAGTGGTACCCCGTGCAATATCACAATATCAGAAATGTATAACTCAGCTAACTTATCAAGTGAGTAGTCTGATCATACTGGAATAAAATGAAATGTTTTCATCAGTCTATCAACCACAACCTAGATCGCATCTTTCTTTCTTAGAGATAGGGGCAAGCCCGAAACAAAGTCCACAGTCACTCTATCCCATTTCCATTCGAGAATTATAATCGGCTGTAACAGACCAAATGGTGATGTTTAGCTTTGACTTGCTGACAAATCAAACATTTCGAAATGAAATTTGAGATGTCCCGTTTCATACCAGGCCACCAGTAAAACTATTTCAGATCATTATACATTTTGGTGCCTCCTAGATGAACAGATAAGCGACTGTTATGTGCTTCATTCAAAATCATGTAACAGCCCAATTTAAGGTCAAGTCAAAACAGTTGTTTCAGGACCACGAATCTAAAGTAGAAAATTCATTGTGATAAATTTTTAAGGTTTACAGAAAGATTGCATGCATGTGTGAAAATTTGTAAAGAAATTTTATCGATAAAGTGTCCAATTTAACTATTGGGACTAAAATGCAAAAAAGTGCAAAATATGTGTTCTAGAAGCATTGGGTGTCTAATTGAAATGGAATTGAAAATTAGAGGTCCTTATGTAGTAAATAGATCATTATATCTCATGATGGACAAAAATAGACATGGAAGGGTAAATTTTCAAATAAAGGCTTTAAGGGCATTTTGGTCATTTGGTTAATAAAAGAATAAAAAGGGAAAATAAAGTCAAAATCTGGCCTCCATCTTCCTCCCTTAGCTGAATTTTGGAAGACACCATAGCTAGGGTCTTGTTCAAGCTTTCAAGCTCAATTGTAAGTGCATCCTAGCCCGTTTTTAATGTTTTTACATTTTTGAAGTCCACGTAACCCGATTTACCTATTTCTACCCATATTTTGAAGTAGGGCTCATGTTTAAAAATTTAACCATGTGTGACTTGCATGTATTTTGAGTTAATTGAAGAATATGAAAATTTGATGTGTGTTTAATAACTTTTACAAAGTGGTTTTTGATGAAATTGCATAAAAAAGACTTGTTTGTGAAAGTTTATAAAATGGTAGTAGAAATGTGAAATAAAAAAATGTGGGCTGTTATAAGCATGAAAGAAGTTTGACGAGGCTTGGGTAAGAAAGAAATTGAGTACATTTCATTCTACGAACCTAGGGACCAAAGTGTAAATATGTCAAAGTTTAGGGGCAAAAGTGTAAATTTTTCATAGTGTAATTTTTTAGCTAAATTAAACAATATGATTATTAAATAAGATAAATTTGCTACTATAGATCAAGAAAAATAAGGCTCAGAATTAGAACAACCGAAAAATAAGTAATTGATGGTTAGCTCCTTTTCGCCATATTTTTATGCCAAGGTAAGTTCGTATGTTAATAAACATTGTCGAATTGTGTTAATTATGCATTATTATCATGTATTTGATTGAATTTCAAAATTTAAATTGAATGTTCGAAATCAGTAAAAAGGAAAGATCGATCACGATCATTTCCTAGTGAAATATGAATTGGCGGTAAAAGACCATGTAGCACCCCTTACCTGGGTTTATCACATTACCCGGGTTTATCACCGTTCCCGGGCACAAGGCATTACCGAAAAATATCACCATCATTTATACATAATCAAATTCGTTCCAATTTAAACTTTATTCATAAAATACTATACAACCCTAAAAGTGGGCTTACGAGGCCCAAAACATGATTTACGAGTGGTTCGAGACCAAACCGAGAACTTAGAAAAATTTTAGAAATTTTGACCTAATACAGGGCACACGCCCGTGTGAGACAGAGGCATGCCTGTGTGGGCAGGCCTGTGATCACACACGCCTGTTTCCCCTACCCGTGTTAAATTATTGAAAATTTATTTTCCATTTTGAACCTACAGGGGTTTTCACATGGCCGAGCACACGCCCATGTCCTTTGCCTGTGTCCACCACACGGCCTCGACACGCCCGTGTGACCTCCTCGTGTGAAAAACTGGGACATTGTATTTATGACGTCAGCATGCCATTTTGGTCACACATAATAGACACATTTTTAGGCATTAAAAAGACCCCATTTACTCGTTCATCACCCATTTCAAAACATCTACTCACAAATACACCAAGCATTCCATGAATTACCTCATAAAGACATATATAAACCAATATCATCATTGGCCATATCGCATGGCCTTGATTACAAAATAACTTATCAATTGACAATTGCCCACATTATAGCCAAACCAACATGACACTTACAAGACAAGTGAGTCCCTATACATGCCATAGTCTAAGAGTTTTTTCCACCATACCAAAAGATGATATCGATAGTGTGGATGATCCTCTGACTCGATCTGATCTCGAGCTGGCTTGATTGAATCTATAAATAAAGGAAAAGAGAAAGGAGTAATCTTCAAAAGCTTAGTAAGTCTATATGTAAATAATTAACGTTGAGATAACTTTTGACCACACCAAGGATATCTCTCATTTACCAACTTACCACCCAAAACTTACCAACTTTCCATAGAATTCATACACATTAATTTTCACCTATATAAGTCCACATGCTCCCTCACAACCACATGCATTTTTCCATAATTTCACTTACCCACAGAATACACCTGCACACACATATCGAACTACCACACCAAATCTCTTTAGTGAGCATTCCCGTTGAACTTTTCGGATTAACATTTGATACTTAATGGATTTCTGACTCATGATTCCACCAACACATAAGCCCGGCTCTCAAGTACATATTGTGAAGATCACTTTATCATCCATGTGACCTAGCCATTTAATCTCGTACCCTCGTGTGCACATGGTGAAGGTCACTTTATCACCCATGTGACTTAGGTACATAAGACATTGCTCTTATGTACACATGGTGAATTTCAATTTACCATCCATGTGACATGGCCATTAAGCCCCATATTCCTCGTTTACAGATGTTGAAGGTCACTTTATCACACATGTGGCTTAGCCATTGAGCTCCATAGCTCTCGAGTCTACATGGTGAAGATCACTTTATCACACATGTGACCAAACCATATTTTATTCATATCAGCTGTTATTCTAAAGGTTCAATCCGGGGACTCTCATTTCCAACACATCCAACATCATAGAAGATTTTCAATATCAATATTTCATAATATCCATTAGTATTATAAATGTACAAACAAAACAGACACATTACTTACATATAAACCTACCTCGACAACAAAAAGCGGTACTTTGCAACTTAATCCGAGACCTTTCCCTTGCCCCGGTCAAGGTTGATTCCTCAATCTTTCCAATCTATAATGACACATTTAACGCGTTTAATGCACACATTGCTCAATTGGACACAAAATCATCCTATGGAAACTTTTACCATTTTACCACTAACTTTGTAAATTTTTACAAATAAGTCCCTAGGCTCATAAATTGAAATGTATCAATTTCTTTATTTACCCAAGCCTAGTCAAATATCCATGGCACCCAAAACAACCCACATTTCTCACAATTTCATACATTTACCCTTCAATTTATTAACTTTGCAATTTGGTCCTTTTTAGGGACTTTCATGAAAACATACCTAGTAATCATAGTTTACCACACTCTATACCTTCATATTCCACCATTAAACACCAAAATACTTGCGTGTCATACCTGGGTAAAATTTTAAACATCAACCCTAACTTAAAATAATGGTAAAATTAGCTAGAGAAAGCTACGAGGATTTTAAAAATTCGAAAAAAATAAAAAACGGGGCTCAATTGCACTTGTGAGCTTGAAAATCAACAAAACCCTAGCTATGGCTTCCCACCATATTTGGCCAAGTAGAAGAGATTATGGACACATTTTGGCCTTATTTTTCCTGTTTTATTTCTTTTATTAACTAATGACCAAAATGCCCTTGATTAAAAACCTTCAGTCTTCCACCCTTCCCTAGGCATTTTTGTCCAACTAAGTTAAAAAGGGCCTAATTACCAGATAAGGACCTCTAATTTCAAAACCTAATTCGATCTAGTACCTTATGGAATAAAACCCATATTTTTTACCTATTGCAATTTAGTCCAACATACCAAATTAGACATGCAACTTATGAAATTCACACACCAAAATTTTACATATTTATCCAAACACCCAATAAACATCAAAACTAAATCGAAATAATATTTTAAACCTCAAATTCATGGTTTTGAAACCACTTTTCCATTAAGCCCCTAATTCGGGTTGTTACAACTCTCCCCCTTTAGAGATTTTCGTCCCCAAAAATCTTACCAGTAAATAGGTTTGGGTACTTTTTCCTCATAACTTCCTCCAGTTCCCACGTAGCCTCGTCCACACCATGCTTTTACCACAAGACTTTCACCAAAGCTATACTCTTGTTTCTTAACTGTTTAACCTCTCGAACCAAAACCTTAATTGGCTCTTCCTCGTAGGTCATATTTGGCTAAATCTTAATATCTGTAGGTGAAATCACATGAGAGGGATCTAAACGATACCGTCCTAACATTGACACATGAAACACATTGTGTATTTTCTCCAATTCTGATGGTAAGGCTAGACAGTATGCCACTGACCCTATTCTTTTTGTAACCTGGTATGGTCCAATGAAACACATACTTAACTTGCCTTTCCGGCCAAATCTTAATATTTTCTTCCATGGTGACACTTTCAAAAATACTTTATCACCAACATGAAATTCAATCTCTACTTTTGCCTGTCAGAAGCAACCTTTAAGCAATCTCGAATGATCTTCACCTTTTCCTTCGTCTTTTTAACCATATCAACACCATGAATTTGTTTTTCACTCAATTCTGTCCAATATAATGGAGTTCGACACTTTTGGCCATACAATGCTTCATAAGGCGCCATCCTTATACTCGACTGATAACTATTGTTATAGGCAAATTCTGCCAAAGGCAAAACTTTTCCCAACCTCCCTCAAACTCTAGAACACAACCTCGAAGCATATCTTCATGAACATGAATTACCTTCTTGGATTCGTTATCTGTCTGTAGGTGAAATCTAGTACTAAAATTTAACTTCGTACCTAGTGCCTCTTGCAACTTTTTCCAAAATCTCAAAGTAAACCTCGGATCTCTATCCGAGATGATAGACATAGGTACTCCATGTAATCTCACAACTTCTGCAACATATAATTCGGCCAATTTATCAAGTGAATAATCCACACGTACCGGTATGAAATGAGCTGACTTCGTCAATCTATCTAAAACAACCCACACAACATCTTTTTTTTTAGTGTCAATGGCAATCTTGTCACAAAATCCATGGTAACCCTATCCAACTTCCACTCAAGAACCATTACTGGTTGGAGCAAGCCCAAAGGTACCTGATGCTCCGCCTTCACCTATTGACATATCAGACACTTTGCCATAAATTCTGAAATGTCCCTTTTCATGCTCGGCTACCAATACCATTTCTTCAAGTCATTATACATTTTTGTCCTACCAGGATGTATCGATAAACAACCACTATGTGCCTCAAGCAAAATTTCCCGAATCAACTTCTCATCTTTACGAAAACAAATCCTATCATGAAACATCAAGCAACCATCCGAACCAACTTGAAAATCAGAGTTACCATTCGTGTCACACTGAACCCTCTTGGCTTGCAACCCGTCATCATTCTTTTGAGCTTCACAAATCTGCTGTAGAAACAATGGCTTAGCCCTCAACTCGGGTAATAGAGAACCATCATCCAACAAATTCATACTCGTACCCATAGCTCTCAAAGCAAACAAAGACTTTCTGCTCGAAGCATCCACAACCATATTTGCCTTCCCGAGATGATACTCAATTACTAGCTCATAGTCCTTTAGCAATTCAAGCCACCTTTGTTGTCTCAAATTCAACTCCATTTGGTTCATCAAGTATTTCAAACTTTTATGATCGGTAAAAATCTGACATTTCTCACCATACAAATAATGGAGCCAAATCTTCAAAGCAAAGACGATAGTGGCCAATTCTAAATCATGTGTTGGGTAGTTCTTTTCATGTGGTTTTAACTACCTCAAAGCATAGGCCACCACCTTGCCATCTTGCATAAGTAGACAGTGTAACACCCTTAACCCATATCCGTCGCCGGAAGGGTTACAAGGTATTACCAAACGAACAAAACAACAACATCCGATCACTCATTTGATAAAATAAACTATGCATTAAAGTCACAAGGCCTAGTATACGCACAAATCAAATCAAAATTTTAATCTTATAATTCATACAATAAACACTCATACCAAATCAAATTTATATACGGCAATTCCAATATACATATACCTACATCGCATAAAAATTTTTTTTAAAAGATTTTATCAACTATACTAATATGGATCATATAAAATGCGCATACTAAGTATATTAAAATAAACCATCTTGACATATTTCATTTGGTCAAATTTTGAAGCTTTAGCCGCATGCATATTTAAACCTAACTCAATTCTTTAAGCAATACAAATCCACATTACCGAATTCAAACATGATCATTAAATAATTTTGAGCAAACACGATCAAACATATCACTTTTTTATCATACTTTAGCCGAATCTAACAGCAAAATAAAATCATTATTAACCAAACATCTATATCCTGCACATTGATTAAGTTTCTCCACACTTGAATTTATAACCTAAAACTTGACCATTTTATAATCAAAACCAAACTTAATCATGCTTATTACAAGTCCATTCGCAACTTACTCATTCATATAACATGCATATAAATTCACATATAACCAAATTCGCATACTAACCAAATTCGCATCTCATCTTAATATCTTTCATGTACAAAAATATATGCAATTTAACAATTATGACCGATTACCAATTGATCAATATCCATATGCCGATTATGCCTCTAACTTTGCGCCACACAAGAATATATATAACATATCTTTACTAATCAATTAAGCTTAAACTCCAAACATTTTCCCACACGCATCAACATAGATAGCATGCATAATTCACAGGTAAAGTACATATAACCATTACGATTCGACTAATTTAAGTATCACTTCTAGCCATATTCGTATGGCTTTAGTAAATACAACTCAAATCCATTAAAAACAAATACTAGACTATACATGCCATAGGTTCAAATCTAAACTTTCAAAAGTATCGAATTATAGATGATAGTGTGGATGACTTCTCTGACGATCCCCGAGCGCGTAACTAATTCCAAAATCTATATAACAAAGACAATTAAACACACAAAGAGTAAGCTGATTTAGCTTAGTAAGTTAAAAGTAGATAACACCTTAATAAGACATTCATAACTCAATTTAAGTAACCAACCCTTATACTATATTCACACATGTCTCCAAACTTGTTCATTCATCCAACAATTTATTTACCAAATATAAATATCATTTTATTCGAATGTAATTATATTAAAGCACAAAGCTATCCATCATCCCAATTACATTCCACACATAGCCAAATTTTCATTTGCATCCTATATAAACATTTGATCATTATAACATGGATATAACATATCATTTCATCTATTTAACTCACTCTTCTTTTATGCATTTCACATTTACTAATACCAACCTCATATGTTTAGACTTAATAATATCAACCACTTAGGTTCGATGCATACCTGCACCATTCCGAGCTTACAATTTCATTACCTCCTTTAACTCGATATTTAACTCGTTGAATTCCCTTTTGTAACACCCCAAACCCGGTCTGGACGCGATGACCAGATCTGGTGTATCACATGATCCTAAACTACGCTTGTAACCTTTTAATTCGCGTTGAGTCTTAGGTGATATTTTATAAAACTAGCAAGGTGAGAAAAGTTCTTGTTAAAACTGCTTTAAGATGTCATTACTCAAGATTGTTTAAATTTTATAAACGTTATTTTGAAAACGTTACTAAGGTTTTGAAAACCCGCGCAGCCTATATCTAACAGTTTCGATAAAGTACGAATCAAATCATTTAGAAAGTTAAAACCCAAACAGAAAATTTAATAGCGGCCTTATTACACATTAAAACCCAAAAATAACATAAAATTAAATTACTAAAACATAAATGAAAACCAGTCTTATTGCAGTCGCTGTGGCTATCCCAAATCTCTCGCAGCTCCAAGCCCACTATGGTTGAGGGTTACCTGCAGAGATTAATAAAAAGGGGGTGAGTTTGACAACTCAGTGTGCAACATTATCTCAACCATAGGCCAAAACAGATCAAGCCTCAGAAACAGAGTTAATTGGCCCTTGGCCCATTACAGGAATCAGGTTAAGCCCAAAGGCCCATAACAGAAACAGATCAGATATAACCATTATGCAAACAGAAACCCAACCCAGATCCATCCTTAACACCCCCGTACCAGCCTTACACCATGTGGGGAGACTACTCGACCCACCCAACCGCTACACGCCACAGATATTTGCAGCGAGGCTGCCAGATATAATTTGCAGTGAGACTGCCGGATAACATTTGCAGCGAGGCTGCCAGATATATTTGCAGCGAGGCTGCCAGATATTGTGACGAGGTCACCAGATATAAATATTGTGGCGAGGCCACCAGATTGCAACGAGGTTGCCAGATATAATGTGACAGAGTCACCAGATTGCAGCGAGGCTGCCAGAACGCTTCCTCCATCATAAACCCATACCCCATGCAACAGATAATCATACTATCATGCAATATATAGCATCAGATATACTCATATAGATAATTAACTCATGCAGATACATAACATCATACATTTCATACAGAATTGACCCTAGGGGTATAATAGTCTTTTTACACCTAGGGGTATTTTGGTAATTTTCCATATTCAAGGGTATTTTAGTCCTTTTTCATATTTTCAGAAGTTTTATGCATGTACAGCTGATTATTAGTTCCCAATTAACCACGGAAGTCCATTTGTGCCAAATTTCCAATTTTGCCCTTTTTAGCCTAAAACCCCTAATGGGCCTTACTAAGTCCAATATTGTCTCAAGCCCTTTAAGCCATATTTTAGGTTTAGTTTACCAACTTAACATGTTATTACTAACTACGTCGCCAGATAGTCTTTATTAGCCATTTTACCTATTTGGGCTCGGAAGCCCATTAGGCCCATCTTTGGCCCATTGAAACCCAACTTACCGAGAAGCTCGAAATTGCACCTTCTGCAATTTTGCCACTGTCATTTACTAGTTTGATCACCACAGGGTATTCGGTTACCCTCAGATCCTTTCAAGACAAATTTTTCGGTCACTTCAGTCGGACACTTTAGCATAGTTTCGGTCATTACGGCCTTTAGCCATCCTAGTCTATGATAGAGACACGTTACACACCTGTTTTGCAGTTCTGCCAACAAAATCCTCCACGTGCTTATTCCTACAATCCATTCCCTAATTGGTTAGCCAACAAGTTTTACAAACTAATGTCAAAAATCCTTTATTGCATTCGGCCATACCCTCAAATAGCCTTACAACCTTACCTTAATTGTTTTAGATCTCTCAGATCTAACTTTAAATGAATCGCAACTTTCTCCTCCTTGCTGGATCGCCTACTCTTGCTATCAAGAGCACACAAGAAACAACCATAGTATTAGAGTCTTATAAGCAATGTCGACATGCCCCCTAAAGATCTAGGGGTTTCGGCTTTTCTTTCTGATGTTGATAAACGAATGTACTTAATGTTTAGATCGCTTACCGTTGCTTCCACTCGAAGAGTATCGCTTCCACGCTTCCACTAACTCGAGACTATATTAGATCCACCGCAAATCTAACTCCAACGTCACAAGAGTGGCCCTAGAGATATTCGACTTTTTGAATGGTTAGAAGGAGATGCTTTCGGCTTTTGAAAAAGTGATATGGTGCACTTGTTGTTTTAACCAATAAAGTAGGTGGGGTAAATCGGCAAATAGAAGGGATGGAACAATAGGGTTCGGCTTTTATTTCTTGCAGGTGTCGACAGGGGTTTAGAGAGGAGAGGGAGAAGAGGTTGGGTTCGGCCAACCAGAGAATTAAGAAGAAGAAGAAGGTTTCGGTCAACAAGAATTTCGGCAAAACAAAGGTGTTTCGGTTTTAATGTTGTCGACAGGAACTTGAAGAAAAGAGGAGAAGAAATGTGGCTTTGATCTAACAGGGAAGTGGGATGGAATGAGACCGGTATGGGGTGTAAAAGCAAAAAGAAAACGAAAGAAGAGAAGAATACTAGGAAGTGGTTTCGGCAACAAGAGAATTCGGCAATGATGCTTAAGGTAAGAGTAGGTTGCGGCTAAAAGGAGAAAAAGGGAGATTGAATAGCAAAAGAGGAAAAAATAGAAGAAGTCTCTAATGCTATACACAATAGGCTCAAGAACCTCTAAAAGACCCTAAGTGAAATCGGCACAAACTCTAAAAGAACTAAGGAGAATTCGGCACACTCTAGCACCTAATTGCTGAAAATGCTTCCTAGGCACAATGCCGAATTTGCCTTCCCTCAAGAGTCCTTTGGCCGGCCATCAGTTTGAAATTCAAACTCTCCTTGATTTGCTCCTCAACCTCCTCCATGATTTACTCTTTGACCAATTCAAATCTTCTCCAACCAGAGTTCCAGTCGGCTTCAAACTCTTACCTGCTCAAGCTTAAAAATAAACAATACTTTCGCAACCTCTGGTGCTTGAACCCTTGACCTCTAGGCTCATTTAGGCGCCACCTTTTAAGGAGCCTAGTGACGTCTCCCTTGCCACTTTACCACTGGTTCATTTGTGCTACATTTCGCACGCAATTCCTTAAGACCCTTATTTCCACTGATCCCCTATTTCCTAAGGCAAAAATTCAAAATTTTGCCGAGCTTCCAACCAACTCATGGGCCTTCCATAGGCCCATTAACACATCCCAAACATGCATTACACACCTGATTACCAACATTTAAACATTTTAACAGATAATGATAAATCTAAGAAAAACCCAAAAATTAGGGCGTTACAACTCTACCCTCCTTAAAGAAATTTCGTCCTCGAAATTTACCTTATCCAAACAAATGGGGATATTGCTGACGCATTGCCTCCTCTGGTTCCCAAGTAGCTTCCTCTCTGCCATGATTACGCCATAGTACCTTTACCAATGGGACTGATTTTCTTCTTAAAACCTTCACGTCTCGATCCAGAATCTGCACAGGTTCTTCCTCGAAAGTTAAGTCAGGCTGAACTTCCACTTCTGCAACTGGTAGAATATGGGCAGGGTCAGCCCGATATCGTCTTAGCATGGATACGTGGAACACATCATGGATTCTATTTAACTCTGGGGGTAATTCTAACTGATACGCCACCGGACCCACTCGCTTAAGAACCCGATAAGGCCCGATAAACCTCGGACTCAGCTTGCCTTTCTTACCAAATCTCAATATCTTTTTCCAAGGCGAAACTTTCAGAAAAACCATATCACCTACTGAATACTCAATCTCTTTACGCTTCAAATCTGCATAAGATTTTTGTCGATCAGATGCCTCTTTCAAACGGTCCCTTATCACCTTGACCTTCTCTTCAATCTCTGCTACCAATTCAGGTCCAAGAACTTGCCGCTCGCCCAATTCGGTCCAACAACTAGGTGAACGACACTTACGCCCATACAATGCTTCATAAGGCGCCATACGGACACTAGCCTGATAGCTGTTATTATATGCAAACTCTGCCAACGGTAAATAATCCTCCCAACTGCCTCGACAATCGATAACACAACCCCTCAACATATCCTCTAGAATCTGAATAACCCTCTCAGACTGACCATCAGTCTGAGGATGAAAAGCCGTGCTAAAGTTCAACCGCGTTCCCAACGCCTCATGCAACTTTTGCCAGAACCGAGATGTGAATCTAGGATCTCGATCAGAAATGATAGACACTGGCACCCCATGCAGTCGCACAATCTCTGCCACATACAACTTGGCTAACTTCTAAAGCGAATAATCAGTACGTACAGGGATGAAATGAGCAGATTTAGTAAACCTGTCTACAATCACCCAAATCGAGACCTTCTTTGACGGCGTTAAGGGCAATCCACTTACGAAGTCCATGGTCACCCTTTCCCACTTCCAGAGTGGTACCTTCACTGGTTGCAGAAGTCCAGAAGGTAACTGATGCTCAGCTTTCACCTGCTGACAAGTCAGACATTTCCTCACAAATTCTGTTACTTCTCGCTTCAGTCCAGGCCACCAATACAACTCCTTTAAGTCATGATACATCTTATTACCTCCAGGGTGCATAGCACACAACCCTTTATGAGCTTCATTCAGAATTGCTTGCCTCAACTGAAAATTCTTCGGAACACAGATTCTACCGCGAAAACACAGAACTCCTTCACTGTTAAGTCCAAACTCAGAAGTATTCCCATCTTTAACCTGCTGAAATCGAGAATCCAGAGACTCATCCTTCAACTGCTTTTCCTTAATCTCATTCACCCAGGTCGGTCTTACTTGCAATTCTGCTAACAAGCTACCATCGTCATACAGACTCAAACGAGCAAACATAGCTCTCAGGTCAGATACAGTTCTACGACTTAGGGCATCAGCCACCACATTAGCTTTGCCTGGATGATACTCAATCGCACAATCATAATCCTTAAGCAACTCGATCCATCTCCATTGCCTAAGATTCAGCTCCTTCTGAGTCAGCAAGTACTTAAGACTTTTATGGTCTGTGTATATAATACACCTTTCTCCATACAGATAATGTCGCCAGATTTTAAGTGCGAAGATTACTGCTGCCAACTCCAGATCATGGGTAGGATAGTTCACTTCATGAGGTTTAAGCTGTCGCGATGCATAAGCAACCACTTTACCTTCTTGCATCAACACACAGCCCAACCCAACATGCGATGCATCACTGTACACGGTAAAGTCTTTTCCAGACTCTGGTTGAATCAGTACAGGTGCCTCGGTCAGAACCTTCTTAAGCTTCTCAAAAGCTTCTTGCTGCTACTGGGTCCAAACAAATGGTACGCCTTTCCTTATGAGTTTCGTTAATGGTGCTGCCATCACCGAAAATCCTTCTACAAACCTTTTGTAGTATCCAGCTAAACCCAGAAAACTCCGAATTTCGGCCACAGACCTCGGTGGTTTCCATTCCAGAATCGCTTCAATCTTTCGAGGGTCTACCTTAATACCCTCAGCAGAAACAACATGCCCCAAGAACGTCACTTCCCTCAACCAGAACTCACACTTACTAAATTTCGCATAAAGCTCCTTTTCCCTTAACACTTGCAGCACAACACGGAGATGCTCATCATGTTTCTCTTCAGATTCAGAATAGACCAAAATATCGTCGATAAAGACGACCACGAATCGATCCAAGTATGGCTGGAACACTCGATTCATCAGATCCATGAAAGCTGCAGGTGCATTGGTCAGCCCAAATGGCATAACCAAGAACTCATAGTGACCATAACGAGTTTTGAATGCTGTCTTGTGTATATCCACCTCTTTCACTCTTAACTGATGATACCCAGACCGAAGGTCAAACTTGGAGAATACTGAAGCTCCTCTAAGCTGATCGAACAGATCGTCGATTCTTGGCAACGGGTACTTATTCTTGATCGTCAGCTTGTTCAACTGCCGATAATCGATGCACATCCGCATTGACCCATCTTTCTTCTTAACGAAAAGCACTGGTGCTCCCCACGGAGACACACTTGGCCTAATGAAACCTCTATCCAACAGTTCTTGAATCTGCGCTTTTAACTCCACCAACTCCTTTGGTGCCATTCTGTACGGTGCAATGGACACCGGTGCCGTACCAGGCAACAAATTGGTCCCAAACTCAACCTCTCGATTAGGAGGCAGACCTGGAAGCTCTTCTGGAAACACATCTTGAAAGTCCTTAACGGTTCTAACTTGATCCACAGTTAGCTCCTCAGACTCCGCTTGACTTATAAATGCCATAAAAGCCTCACATCCTTTACGAATCCACTTCTCAGCTCTTAATGCTGACACCACATTAGACAGATAATCTCTACGTTCACCAATCACCATAACTTCCTCATCCTCTGTGGTTTTTAAACTCATTCGCTTTGCAGCACAATCCAAAGTAGCCCTATGCTTTACAAGCCAATCCATTCCTAAGATGAGATCGAATTCTCCGAAAGGTAACTCCATCAAGTCTCTAGAAAAGATTTTTCCTTGAGTCTCTATAGGCACGTCTCTATACAGTTTGTCTACCCTAACCGAGTGACCCAAAGGACTTAGTACAGTTACCCCACTCACTGTCTTCTCAGAACGTACTCCCAGCGACCCAGATATAGCACATGCAACATAAGAGTGTGTAGATCCAACATCTATTAACGCAGTGAATGGTATACGAGAAATCAAGAACGTACCAGTTATAACGTCAGGAGCATCACCTTCCTCTCGACGACGAGCTGCATAGACTAACGCTGGCTGACGAGCCTCAGCAAAACCAGCACCCCTACCAGGTGCTCCTCGTCCTCGTCCATTTCCATTTCCACCTCTGCCTTGTCCACGACCTCTTGGAGCTGGTGGTCCACCCCTCACTGGCTGAGCAACCCTCTGATCTCTAACTTGATTCTGATCTGGTGCCTGAGGACAATCCTTAATTCTATGCTCCATCGACCCACATCGAAAACAGGCTCCTGAACGTTTCCGACACTCGCCCATATGGATCCTACCACAACTCCTGCAACTCTGTGGTCCGACAGCATTCATTGGCACTGCTCGCACTGGTTCTGCCACTCTTGCCCTCTTAACATTCCTATTATACCCGCCTGATGGTCCAGAATCCATCCGGAAGCGGTTCCGATCCTTCTCACGGTTCTGCCTCTCAGTACGCTTTACTTCCTCCGCAATCTTAGCTTTCTCCACTAGAGCAGCAAAATTACGCTCCCTCTGTGGAGCAATCAGCACCCTTAGCTCGTCCCTCAAGCCATCCTCAAAGCGCACGCTACGCTCATATTCAGTAGCGACTATCCCAGAAGCATATCGACTCAGCCTCAAGAACTCAGCCTCGTATTCAGATACCGTCTTACCTCCCTGAACCAAATTCAGGAATTCCTTCCGACGAGCGTCCACATAGCTAGCTCCAACGTATTTTCCTTTAAAGGCTGTCTTAAACAGCTCCCATGTTACCTCACCAGCTGCAGTTCCATCTCTTACTGTGAGCCGCCACTGATAAGCCTCATCTCTAAGTAACGATACAGCTCCCTTCAGCTTCTGCTCCACAGAACAGTCCAGATCGTCCATAATTCGCTCTGTGGCCTCCAACCAATACTCGGCCACGTTTGGGGCTACACCAGACACACCCCTGAAGAATTCTGCTCCATTAGCTCGGAGTCGCTCAGATATCGTACCACGAAATCCATTACCAGTACTCGCCCCAGCAACCCTTTCCAAAACTCGAAGCATCGCTTGTGATAGGGCATCATCCCCTACACCCCTATCATGAGATTCCACCTCTGTTGCTAGTGATACTGGTATCTCAGCTGCTGGTGCATGACCCGAAGAAGAAGATTCGGCTCGTGTGCTACCTCGGCCACGTCCACGGCCCCTACCACGAACTGCTCGCGTACTCATTCCGTATGTTCTCTTTTAGAAGTTTTATGAGTCAGATTAATATTTCAGTGTTTATTAAAGATGTCTTATGAATAGTAGAGTTTCAAAGTTTATCTTCTTTCGCGGTAGCCTAGCTGCAGTCTCAGTTTACCTATCAGAGTCTCTACAGTTTCAGTAATACCCTAGCTAAAGTATCATAATATAGTCTTTAGTCAGGCATACAATCAGAATTTTCAGTAACAATCAGAAAAGTTCAGGAAACTTACAGGCTTGGGCCGGAGATTCGGTGTGCCACTCTTTCGAAAGATTCCATAGAAAAACTTAATAAATTTTCTATTTTCTTTAAAAATAATTCATGTAAGTTCGAAAAGAGGTTAATCAAAACTAGTTCTGAGTAATTTTAAAACAATGTTAAAACATGATCTTTCGAAAATCTTGTTTTGATAGCTTGAAAACTTCCATTTTTAGACCCGTTCCACAGCCGAGTTGTTGCAACCTGGCTCTGATACCACTAAATGTAACACCCCAAACTCGGTCTGGACGCGATGACCAGATCTGGTGTATCACATGATCCTAAACTACGCTTGTAACCTTTTAATTCGCGTTGAGTCTTAGGTGATATTTTATAAAACTAGCAAGGTGAGAAAAGTTCTTGTTAAAACTGCTTTAAGATGTCATTACTCAAGATTGTTTAAATTTTATAAACGTTATTTTGAAAACGTTACTAAGGTTTTGAAAACCCGCGCAGCCTATATCTAACAGTTTCGATAAAGTACGAATCAAATCATTTAGAAAGTTAAAACCCAAACAGAAAATTTAATAGCGGCCTTATTACACATTAAAACCCAAAAATAACATAAAATTAAATTACTAAAACATAAATGAAAACCAGTCTTATTGCAGTCGCTGTGGCTATCCCAAATCTCTCGCAGCTCCAAGCCCACTATGGTTGAGGGTTACCGGCATAGATTAATAAAAAGGGGGTGAGTTTGACAACTCAGTGTGCAACATTATCTCAACCATAGGCCAAAACAGATCAAGCCTCAGAAACAGAGTTAATTGGCCCTTGGCCCATTACAGGAATCAGGTTAAGCCCAAAGGCCCATAACAGAAACAGATCAGATATAACCATTATGCAAACAGAAACCCAACCCAGATCCATCCTTAACACCCCCGTACCAGCCTTACACCATGTGGGGAGACTACTCGACCCACCCAACCGCTACACGCCACAGATATTTGCAGCGAGGCTGCCAGATATAATTTGCAGTGAGACTGCCAGATAACATTTGCAGCGAGGCTGCCAGATATATTTGCAGCGAGGCTGCCAGATATTGTGACGAGGTCACCAGATATAAATATTGTGGCGAGGCCAGATTGCAACGAGGTTGCCAGATATAATGTGACAGAGTCACCAGATTGCAGCGAGGCTGCCAGAACGCTTCCTCCATCATAAACCCATACCCCATGCAACAGATAATCATACTATCATGCAATATATAGCATCAGATATACTCATATAGATAATTAACTCATGCAGATACATAACATCATACATTTCATACAGAATTAACCCTAGGGGTATAATAGTCTTTTTACACCTAGGGGTATTTTGGTAATTTTCCATATTCAAGGGTATTTTAGTCCTTTTTCATATTTTCAGAAGTTTTATGCATGTACAGCTGATTATTAGTTCCCAATTAACCACGGAAGTCCATTTGTGCCAAATTTCCAGTTTTGCCCTTTTTAGCCTAAAACCCCTAATGGGCCTTACTAAGTCCAATATTGTCTCAAGCCCTTTAAGCCCAATTTTAGGTTTAGTTTACCAACTTAACATGTTATTACTAACTACGTCGCCAGATAGTCTTTATTAGCCATTTTACCTATTTGGGCTCGGAAGCCCATTAGGCCCATCTTTGGCCCATTGAAACCCAACTTACCGAGAAGCTCGAAATTGCACCTTCTGCAATTTTGCCACTGTCATTTACTAGTTTGATCACCACAGGGTATTCGGTTACCCTCAGATCCTTTCAAGACAAATTTTTCGGTCACTTCAGTCGGACACTTTAGCATAGTTTCGGTCATTACGGCCTTTAGCCATCCTAGTCTATGATAGAGACACGTTACACACCTGTTTTGCAGTTCTGCCAACAAAATCCTCCACGTGCTTATTCCTACAATCCATTCCCTAATTGGTTAGCCAACAAGTTTTACAAACTAATGTCAAAAATCCTTTATTGCATTCGGCCATACCCTTAAATAGCCTTACAACCTTACCTTAATTATTTTAGATCTCTCAGATCTAACTTTAAATGAATCGCAACTTTCTCCTCCTTGCTGGATCGCCTACTCTTGCTATCGAGAGCACACAAGAAACAACCATAGTATTAGAGTCTTATAAGCAATGTCGACATGCCCCCTAAAGATCTAGGGGTTTCGGCTTTTCTTTCTGATGTTGATAAACGAATGTACTTAATGTTTAGATCGCTTACCGTTGCTTCCACTCGAAGAGTATCGCTTCCACGCTTCCACTAACTCGAGACTATATTAGATCCACCGCAAATCTAACTCCAACGTCACAAGAGTGGCCCTAGAGATATTCGGCTTTTTGAATGGTTAGAAGGAGATGCTTTCGGCTTTTGAAAAAGTGATATGGTGCACTTGTTGTTTTAACCAATAAAGTAGGTGGGGTAAATCGGCAAATAGAAGGGATGGAACAATAGGGTTCGGCTTTTATTTTTTGCAGGTGTCGACAGGGGTTTAGAGAGGAGAGGGAAAAGAGATTGGGTTCGGCCAACCAGAGAATTAAGAAGAAGAAGAAGGTTTCGGTCAACAAGAATTTCGGCAAAACAAAGGTGTTTCGGTTTTAATGTTGTCGACAGGAACTTGAAGAAAAGAGGAGAAGAAATGTGGCTTTGATCTAACAGGGAAGTGGGATGGAATGAGACCGGTATGGGGTGTAAAAGCAAAAAGAAAACGAAAGAAGAGAAGAATACTAGGAAGTGGTTTCGGCAACAAGAGAATTCGGCAATGATGCTTAAGGTAAGAGTGGGTTGCGGCTAAAAGGAGAAAAAGGGAGATTGAATAGCAAAAGAGGAAAAAATAGAAGAAGTCTCTAATGCTATACACAATAGGCTCAAGAACCTCTAAAAGACCCTAAGTGAAATCGGCACAAACTCTAAAAGAACTAAGGAGAATTCGGCACACTCTAGCACCTAATTGCCGAAAATGCTTCCTAGGCACAATGCCGAATTTGCCTTCCCTCAAGAGTCCTTTGGCCGGCCATCAGTTTGAAATTCAAACTCTCCTTGATTTGCTCCTCAACCTCCTCCATGATTTACTCTTTGACCAATTCAAATCTTCTCCAACCAGAGTTCCAGTCGGCTTCAAACTCTTACCTGCTCAAGCTTAAAAATAAATAATACTTTCGCAACCTCTGGCGCTTGAACCCTTGACCTCTAGGCTCATTTAGGCGCCACCTTTTAAGGAGCCTAGTGACGTCTCCCTTGCCACTTTACCACTGGTTCATTTGTGCTACATTTCGCACGCAATTCCTTAAGACCCTTATTTCCACTGATCCCCTATTTCCTAAGGCAAAAATTCAAAATTTTGCCGAGCTTCCAACCAACTCATGGGCCTTCCATAGGCCCATTAACACATCCCAAACATGCATTACACACCTGATTACCAACATTTAAACATTTTAACAGATAATGATAAATCTAAGAAAAACCCGAAAATTAGGGCGTTACACCTTTGATCACTCCATGAATGTGCACATTTAGTGCTAGTCATTTAACTCTAAGCTGTAATGAATTTGCACACTTGGTGCTCGATAATTTACTTCGCACACTTAGTGCTTGATAATTTTCTTCGCACACTTAGTGCTTGAATATTGAATTCGCACACTTAGTGCTTCTCATAACCATAACCATTTTACACTTGTACACTTAGTACTAAATGTCAATAATTCGCATATATATCAAACTTATTTGCATTCAAATTCATCTTCATTTTTGTACATTTTAATTCAGCATTCATACAAATAAATTGTATCTATATAAAGCGACAATAGCTATTTGCTAATAACTTACCTCGGATATCGACGAATAGAAATTTTTGGCTATTCAATGATTTTTGTTTTTCCCCGCTCCACGTTCGATATTTTGGTTCTTGATCTATACAATTTCAAATTGAATCCATTCAAATAAAATTTCTTTCATTTTAGTCCACACACACATAATTGAGCAATTCACCAATTTACCCCTAACATTTTACACTTTTACAAATTTATCCAATTATCACAAAACACAAAATATGCAAAAATTGCATATACCATGCTAGGGCCGAATCTTCACCAGGCTTATAGAAGTCTCCACATTTCACAAATTTCACAATTTGACCCCTCAACTTAATATTTTTACAATTTAACCTTAAATTCCCAATTTCATCAAAACTTCCACTACCAATTTGTTAATCAAGTACATATCTTAAATTTTTTATCATCAAACACAAAATCTACTAAGCTATCAACAATGGCAATTCATGAATACATCATCAAATTCAAAAATTCTAGCATGGGTCTTAGAGTATTCGAAGCAACGATCTCAAAAACGTAAAAATTATCAAAAACCGAGCTCAAACATACCTTATATCAAGCTACCACAAGGCCGAATGTTGCTTGTCTTCCTTTTTCTATTTCTTCTTACTAGTTTCGGTCAAAATGATGAATATATGCATGGTTGTTTTAATGTTTTATTATATTTTAACTTATAACATTATTAAATTACCTAAATAACCTTTAATAAAACATATAAAACCATTATAAAATATGACCACTACCGTCCATCCAACTAATTATGGTCAATTTGCCAATTATCAACTTACAAAGCCATCAACAATTTGACCTCTATGTTTTTAACTATCAAGTTTTCATTTTACACGATTAAATCCTTTTTTATTAAATTAGGCCCCCAAACAGAAAAATTTTAAAACGAATTTTAAAACGAAATTTTCACACCAGCCAAATCACACATTCAAAACACGGAAAATAACATTTAAATATTTTTCTAAATATGATTCGTGGTCCCAAAATCACGGTTCCGATTAGGGTCAAAATCAGGCTGTTACAACTCTCCCCCTTTAGAGATTATTGTCCCGGAAAATCTTACCGATGAATAGGTTTAGATAACGTCCTCAAGCTCCCAAGTTGCTTCTTCGACCCTGTGCTTAAGCCAAAGCACTTTCACCAATGAGATTTTCTTATTTCACAACTCTTTCACCTCGCGAGCCAGGATACGGATCGGTTCTTCCTCATAATTTAAATAGGACTGCATATCAATCTTGGATGGATTAATCACATGACAAGGGTCAGATCTATACCGTCGAAGCATCGAAATATGAAAAACATTGTGGATCTTTTCTAACTCAGGTGGCAACAACAATCTATATGCAACCGGCCCAATCTGCTCTGTAATTTCATACGGCCCAATAAATTACGGACTCAACTTGCCTTTGCGACCAAATCTAAGAATTTTCTTCCACGGTGAGACTTTTAGAAATACCCGATCACCGATCTAAAATCCTATCTCATTACATTTCAGGTCCGTATAAGATTTGTGAAGATCTGACGCTGCTTTCAAACTTTCACGGATCACATTTACTTTCTGCTTAGTCTCTTTAACCAAATCAACCCCGTGTATCTTGTTCTCACCGAGCTCGGTGTAATACAAAGGTGTACGACACTTACGACCATATAAAGCTTCGTAAGGTGCCATTTTGATACTCGATTGAAAGCTATTATTGTATGCAATTTCAATCAAAGGCAAGTATCTATGAATAGATCAATATATCATCTATGAATACTACTACAAACTTGTCCAAATGTTGCCAAAAAATCCGGTTCATCAAATCCATAAACATGGACAGCGCATTAGTTAAACCAAAAGGCATAACTAGGAATTCATAATGGTTATACATCGTTCTAAAAGTAGTCTTCAGCACATCAGATTCATTAATTTGTAGCTGGTAATAGCCAGATCTCAAGTCAATCTTAGAATACACCGTTGCTCCCTTTAATTGGTCGAACAAGTCATCAATTCTCGGCAATGGATACTTGTTCTTGATAGTCACCTTATTGAGCTGTCTATAATCAATACAAAGCCTTATTGACCCATCCTTCTTCTTTACTAACAATACAGGTGCACCCCAAGAAGAGAAACCCGGCCTCACAAATCCCTATTTTGTTAACTCTTGCAACTGAGCCTTTAACTCTCTTAGTTCTGTCAGAGCCATCCTATATGGAGCAATGGAAATAAGTGCAGTCCCAGGTAATAACTCAATAGCAAACTCAATTTCTCTGACAGGAGGTAACCCAAGTAACTCTTTCGGGAACACATCTGGAAATTCACAAACTATGGGTACATATTCAAGTCTCAATTCGGACACCTCAGTATTCAACACATATGCTAGATAAGCCTCACACCCTTTTCTCATACATTTCTGAGTAGGCATACAGGAAATTACAACTGGCATTTTAATCAACTCATTTGTTCCAACCGATAGAATTTTACCACTTTCACATTTTAGCTCAAGGTTTTTCTGTTTACAATTCACCTTAACATCATGTAATGTCAACCAATCCATTCCCCAAATAATATCAAACTTGTCAAATGGCAACAACATCAAATTAGTCAGAAAACAGTAGCCTTGGACATCAAAGGACAATTCTAGCAAACCTTATCTACCAATACAAATTTGCCTAACGGGTTCAACACCTTAATAACAATTTCAGTCAACTCAACAGGGAATGTCATACTATGCACCAATTTTTCACAAATATAAGAATGAGTGGAGACTATCAATGTAATAACATCAATATTATAAAGTGAGAATGTACCGATAATCATGTCAGTAGGTGATGCCTCCTCACGGGCTAACACAGCATAAGCTCGACCAGGCTCGTCTCAGATCTCACAACTGCGTTTGTAACACCCCTAGACCCGTACTCGTCGCAGAAGAGTCAAGAGGCATCACCCGACCATCATTTAACTTAGCAATACCACACTTGCACAATTCATGACATTAATACATTCATATATTGACACTCCTATATCGGATCAATGATCACACCTAAACATTTCATTTAAGACCCTTACTGTTCATATGATAAAAAGAATGTCAATGTTTAGCAAAGCTCAAAACCAAAATCAACTAGGCCGATTTACCAAGTTCAAAACAACGTACAACACATCATACCAACGAATTTCATATAAACTCCATTTAGTCCTTATGTACAAATTGAAAGGTTACATTTATGTACAAATCGAAAGGTTACATTCAATATCATATTTGATCACATTTTAACACTCATATATTATAAAACATAGTTATAAAAATATGACATACTTCGAGCCTAGTTTACAAAATGCATAACTTAAACTTCCATTCACATATAACGCACCCAAGTTTAAAACATATAGATGTAAGGCATTCAGGTAAACCAATTTCACATGGCTGATTTAATTTCAACTTCAAAATCATGTATGTTTAGCATCAAAATGTCAAGTCTATACATGCCATTTTCAAGGTTTAGTTACAAAATACCGAAAGACGTTTTGATAGTGTGGATGACTTCAACCTTGGAAATCCCAAGACCGTAGCTACTGAGTGAGATCTATAAAACAGAAAGTAAGGGCAACGGAGTAAGCAATCATTTGCTTAGTAAGTTTTAAGTAACGAAATCATTAAAAAAGAAAGAAAGAAAAGAAAAGGCATAGTAATATCTAAACTTGTTTAGTTCATTCTTTGGCCGAATAAGAACATAACTAAATACTACTTTTATCATTCATATCACAAAGGAAAGATTAATGTATTCGAATAACTTCAAACCATAGCCGAGTATGCCTACATCACTTTCTATGTCAATCTCATGTATATACACATTCATCTCAGATTCACGAAGTTGAACTCTTTAAAATAGAACTCATTCATCAAAATCAGCTCATAAACGTTCGAATGATTCTAAACAATGATTTAAGTATCTCTACTGGATTTCAAAATCAAAATTCGAAGGTAATCAAAGTCTCAACGAAAGTAGAATGCATTCCTGGCTATCTCATAGTAGGTTAAAATTATTTCAACATTTATTATATGATTTCTTGTACAAATGCTCACGAAATTTAACCCAAATATGATGCCTTCACGGATGGCCTTCGGGACTAAGCCCGGATCTTAACACTGGCTCGAAAGCCCTTCGAGACTAAGCTCGGATTCTTAACACTGGCTCAAAAGCCCTTCGAGACTAAGCTCAGATTCTAAACACTGGCTCAAAAGCCCTTCGAGACTAAGCTCGGATTCTTAACACTGGCTCGAAAACCCTTCGAGACTAAGCTCAGATTCTAAACACTGGCTCGAAAGCCCTTCGAGACTAAGCTCTAATTCTTAACACTGGCTCGAAAGCCCTTCGAGACTAAGCTTGGATTTAAACCCCAATTAACATTCAGACATGTATATGTATATGTATATGTACCATATCGCATTCGACTCACTAGTCATAAACAAAGGGCACAATTTCATCTCAAAATATAACAAAATTCAAAGTTCACATGCCACTTCCAACAATTTCATAGATTATCTTTGCCACAATAACATTCAAGTACAGCTCTTAAGTCTGAAATTAAATAATATACATATGTACTAAGATTTCATCATGTCATGAGCTAAATTTGTTACTCGAGAACTTACCTCGTATCTTTCTGAGAAATTTTGATTTGACTATTTCGTGACCTTAGCCTTCCCTTTATCCGAAGTTGCCCCTCTAAGCTCTTGAGCTTAAATGAACAATACAATCATATCAAACTTTATTTACACATTTCTATTGATAGTTACACTTTCATTTCAAACAAGACATACAAATAATTCCCTTATCTCACATACATTCGGCCAAGTACAATTACATCACAATTTACAACCAAATTCATTGATCAAGTTTAGTAAACAAAGTCTTTTAATCCAACTCAGTACTCATGACACCCTAATTAACAAAAGCCGAATAGGTTAGCGCCTAAATGCTTTAGCCATAAGTCTTTTTCCAACATTTTTAGTACATAATTCCCCCATTCGGTTAAGTTCACATTTGGTTTAGGCTCAAACATTTACAACCACTTTAGAAGCTTTTATGCCATCAATTAGTGAACTCAAATTTATGATAATTTAGTATCAAAATGTCTATGAATAAATTTCTCACTAATTTCTATCTTTAAACTAAAATTTCTAATTCATATTCACAAAAAGCCGAACCTAAAGTATAAAATGGTACTCTTAGATCTCAAATTTCAATCTTTAACACCAAATTTGCTTAACTATGTTCTATCAACATCAATCAGCTCTACTAAGGAAGGCTTAAACATAAACGCACAAGCAAATCAAGACTAATCTTGAACTTTCATATTATCAAATAAACTAGCTCAATTTGTCAACATTCTTCATTACGAAAATATATGGAAGACATTATTCAATTAAAAAAATTCCCTACCGTGGCCGAATGCCAACACCATTATAAGTTCAAAATCTTCTCATGAATTAGGCTAAAAGCTTATCAATTCATCCTTAATTTCCCCTCATAACCAAATTCAACAAAATCCACAAGATTTTCATCACCCTCATGACTGAATAGGCAAATTCCAACCCAACATCAAAATTCTTGCATACACTCAACAAGTTCAATGCAACGGTACTTAATCCATTATCTAAACATCACATAATTCACATATATTTATAAATTTTCATTCCATAGCTCTCACATCCAACTATCAACAATTTAGCTAATACATGAACATGGCTGAATGCTAAATTCTCAACCAAAACGGAAATTTCAAAGTGGGCTAAATAGAGGGCTAAACATCTTACTCCATTTTTGCAAAAATTCAAAAAAAAAATCACATAAAACATACCTTAATTTGATGCTAGAATGACCAAACTTAGTTCTTTTTTTCTCCTCTCCCCTTTTCTTGTTGTGAATTTGGCAATGAAGAACAAAGGTGGACAACCTTGTTCTTTTCACCATTCTCTTTTTATTATTTTATTTGTTTCATGATATAAAATATACATACAAAATTATGAAATATATATAAAATACACATATTTTGAATCATTATGTCATATGGCCGGCCACTTACATCAAAGAAGGCAAATTTGACATGCAAGTCCTTGCAATTTTTCATCATTCCATCTTTAGTCTTTTAAAATTAGCCACACATATAGTTAAGACTTCTTATACAAGTCCTTTTTACTTCAATAGACATTCAATTCTAAACGAAAATAAAGCATTGAAATTTATGCCCGCATGGTCACATATATTTAGTCATATAATATTTTATTTAATTATTTTCTAACTTCAATTTAGCGGTTTCGAAACCACTTTTCGACTAGGGTCGAAGTAGGGCTGTCACAACTCTCCCCCCTTAAGAAATTTTCGTCCTCGAAAATCTTACCGATAAACAGATTTGGGTATCTTTCTTTCATAGTGTTCTCGGGTTCCCAAGTCGCTTCTTCGATCTCGTGCTTGAGCCACAGCACTTTTACTAACGGCATCTTTTTATTTCTCAATTCTTTAACCTCTCAAGTTAAAATGCGGATAGGTTCTTCTTCATAACTCAAATCAAGCTGAATTTCAACTTCCGACGGATTAATCACATGCGAAGGATCGGATCTATAATGACGGAGTATCGATATATGGAAAACATTGTGGATCCTTTCAAGTTCAGGGGGCAAAATCAATCTATAAGCAACCGGCCCAATCTGTTCTGATATCTCGTACGGTCCAATAAATCTCGGACTCAACTTGCCTTTACGGCCAAATTTGAGCACTTTTTTCCACGGTGAAACTTTTAAAAACACTTTATCGCCAACATGATACTCAATGTCTTTACGTTTTAGATCCGCGTATGATTTATGACGATCGGATGCCATTTTCAAACTGTCACGAATTGTTTTCACTTTCTGTTCCGCTTCTCTGACTAAATCAACCCTGAGAACCTTATTCTCACTAAGCTCAGTCCAAAACAGAGGTGTACGGCATCGTCGACCGTAAAAAGCTTCGTAGGGTGCCATTTGAATACTCGATTGAAAACTATTATTATACGCGAATTCAATCAGGGGTAAATATTTTTCCCACGAACCGCTGAACTCAAGAATACAGCATCTCAACATGTCCTCGAGTATCTAAATAGCCCGTTCAGATTGACCGTCAGTCTGCGGATGGAAAGCGGTGCTGAAATAGAGCTTAGTACCTAATGCCTCATGTAATTTCTTCCAGAATCGTGAAGTAAATCGGGGATCTCGATCTGAAACAATAGAAATCGGCACTCCGTGCCATCGTACAATCTAAGAGACATATAATTCTGCTAACTTATCAAGTGAAAAATCTATACGGACCGGGATGAAATGAGCTGATTTTGTTAGTCTATCCACAATAACCCAAATGGAGTCTTTCTTGTTCGGCGTTAGCGGTAAACCGGACACAAAGTCCATCGTAACTCGATCCCATTTCCACTCGGGTATCAAAATCGGCTGAAGCAATCCTGAAGGTACCTGATGTTCTGCTTTTACTTGCTGACACACCAAACACTTAGATACAAATTCAGAGATGTCTCGTTTCATACCGTGCCACCAATAGTGTCGTTTCTAGTCATTATACATTTTCGTGCTACCCGGATGAACTGACATTCGGTTATTATGGGCTTCATTCAAAATCGTCGAAACTAGCTCAGAATTTCTCGAAACACACAATCAGTCCCTAAATCTCAAACAATCTTTTTCATCAATTCGGAACTCTATGTCCTCACCCGACATACATTGAGCTCGCTGAGCAATCAAGTCGTCATCGACTTTCTGAGCCTCATAAATTTGTCGTACAAACACTGGCTCTGCTCTTAATTCGGCTACCAACACATCATCTGCCGACATCGTTAATTTCACATTCATAGCTCACAAGGAAAATAGAGATTTTCGGCTAAGAGCATCAGCAACTACATTAGCTTTTCCTGGCTGATAATCAATAACAAGCTCATAGTCTTTTAGCAATTCTAGCCACCACCTTTTGTCTCAAATTCAAATCTCTTTGAGTCATCAGGTACTTGAGACTTTTGTGATAGGAGAAGATGTGACATTTCTCACCAAACAGGTAATGTCGCTAGATCTTCAGGGCGAAAACGATAGCGGCTAATTCAAGATCATGAGTCGGATAATTTCGCTCGTGAGGCTTCAACTGTCTCGAAGCATAAGCAACAACTCGGCCTTCTTGCATCAAAACGCAGCCTAAACCGTTCAGACTTGCATCACTATAGACTACAAACTCTTTGCTAGACTCTGGCTGAACTAACACTGGAGCTTCTGTCAAAAGGGTTTTCAGCTGGTCGAAACTTTACTGACACTGATTAGACCACTCAAACATGACTTCTTTTTCCAACAGTTTCGTCAACGGTGTCGCAATCATCGAGAAACCTTTGACGAATCGTCTATAATAACCGGTAAGTCCTAAGAAGCTTCGAACCTCAGAAACATTTCTAGGGTGTTTCCAATCAAGAATAGCTGAAATTTTGTTCGGATCGACTCGAATACCCGAAGCAGGCACTATATGTCCCAAAAAGCTGACCTCGCACAACCAGAACTCGCACTTACTAAATTTCGCATACAATTAATTATCACGTAAAGTCTAAAGTACAAGTCTCAAATGCTCGGCATGCTCGATTTCATCGCGAGAGTAAATCAAAATATCATCAATGAACACCACTTCAAAACGGTCCAAATACAATCTAAACACTCGGTTCATCAAATCCATGAAAATCGCAGGGGCATTAGCGAGCCCGAACGGCATCACTAAGAATTTGTAGTGTCTGTACCTTGTTCTGAATGCGGTCTTCGACACGTCGGAATCTCTAACTCTCAACTGATAGTAACCGTATCGTAGATCAATCTTCAAAAACACTGAAGATCTTTTCAATTGATCAAACAAGTCGTCAATTTGGGGCAACGGATACTTATTCTTTATGGTGGCTTTATTCAACTGTCTATAGTCTGTACACATTCTCATAGTCCCGTCTTTCTTTTTCACAAACAAAACTGGTGTGCCCCAGGGTGAGAAACTCGGTCTCGCAAAACCTTTGTCTGTCAACTCCTGTAGCTGAGATTTCAATTCTTTTAACTCAGTGGGTGCCATCCGATACGGGGCAATCAAAATCGACGTCGTACCCGAAACCAACTCTATACCGAACTCAACCTCTCTAACGGGCGGCAATCCCGGTAATTCCTTGGGAAACACATCTGAAAACTCATAAACTACAGGCACAGTCTTAAGTTCTCGTTCGGAAACTTTGTCATCTAGCACATAGGCTAAATATGCTTCATAACCCTTTTTCACTTATTTCTGGGCTGACATGGAAGTGATTACGGCAGGTAGCTATTTAAATCAGTAGACTCAATTCGGACTATTTCATTATTTGAACATCGCAAATCAATAGTCTTTCGCTTGTAATTCACTATCGCATCGTGAATAGTCAACTAATCCATTTCGAGAATAATATCGAATTCATCAAAGGGTAAAAGCATCAAATCGACCGAAAAACAGAAATCTCGAACCATTAGGGGACATTTCTTGCATACTTTGTCAACCAGAACACTACGACCCAAGGGATTTGATACTCGAATTATGAACTCAGTAGACTCAACAGGAAAGTCTTATTGGAGGCTAAAGTCTCACACACATATGAATGGGTCGAACCGGGATCAATCAAAGCGATAGCATCAGTGTTAAAGAGAGTGAAAGTACCGATAATAACATCTGGAGAAGAAGCCTCCTCACGGGCACGAATAGCATACGCTCTGTGTGACAGCCCTATTTCGACCCTAGTCGGGAAGTGGTTTTGGGACCACTAAACCGAATCATAAAAATAATTAATTACGATATCTTATGTCTAAATTGTGTAATAATTGTTTGTGTGAAATTGAAATGTTTGAACTTGACATAGTGTATGTGATTGTCGAACTAGAGGACTAAAGTGATAAGTACTATGATGTTTGTGGCTAAATTTTACGAAAGAAAATTTTATAAGGTTGCAAGTTAGGGAATTGCATGTCAAATTAGCTATTTGACACTTAGTGGCCGGCCAACCTTTATCATGATGCTATTTGATTGGTTATTTTTATTTATTCATTTTACTTTTGTGAATTTATGTATATTATATAAATAAAATGAATTTAATAATATTATTAAGTGATAATGGGAGGAAAAACCAAGGTTGGAAACATTTTCTTCTCCCTTTTGCCGTGAGTTGAGAAAGCATAGAAGCTTTTGAAGCTTAAGGAAATTTGGTCACCTTAATTTCTCAATAAGGTATGGGAAATTCATATTAGTTTCATATATTTTTGAGAAATTTGAATGGCTAGAGTATATCTTAATTAGCCCATGTTTTGATCTTGCAATTTTTGAGCTCTTGAGCATTCGGTCATGTTGAAGATTTATAGAAATGGTTGTGGCTTCAATTTGGATTTATGGAGTGATGGATAGGGAAATTGAGCTTGTAAAATGTGCATAAGAATGGATGTCTTATTAAATGAAAATTGGTGATTATGCTTTGGTATTTGAAGTTGCCTTATGTTGGTATATTAGATAGCTAATATGGTATTTTGGGATTGAATAAATGCTTTAGAACATTTTGTTAGATGATTTCATGTTAGGAAGTTTATGAGTTAAGGTTATAATTTGTGCTTTGTGGCCTTAATTGGTTAAGGGCCATTCGGTTCTAGCCTCTCTTTTTAAGAAGAAGAATAAATTTTATATGTGTATCTAGTCATGGCCGAATGTACCAAGAATGAGACAAATAATGATTATTTTGGGTTTAAAATGCTTTAATGAAATTGATTAAATATTATTAATTTGCGATTGTGTATAAATTTTGGGTGAATATATATAGAAGTGGAATTTTAGAAGTGAAACATATTTGGCCATTGAGATGAAGACACAAATTGTGTTTGAATTTATAGATTTATATATATATGTGTTCGGGTTTAATAGTCTTGGATTTTTATGGCATAAGTGAGCATTTCTATTTGGTTAATGTGGTTTGTTATAATGCCTAAATGTTAACTTGTGTTATATGATGTGCCGTACGACCACCTTAGATAAGGAAATGTGAAGTCGACTTGTGAATTGAGATGTTGGTGAATGAGTTGTATATATATATATATTTAGGTAATCGGTTGTAGCTAGATTTAATTCATTTATTATTTATGTGATTTTAATAATAAAATTTGAACGGTAAACTTTTTTATTTTAGCTCAAGAGCTAAGAGAGCCACAACGGGACAAAGGAAAAGCAAAAGTGGTGGATTAGTCGGTTCATAGATAATTATCAACCATCGAGGTAAGTTTTAAGAACGAAAACCCTATCTTGTGAGTTTACTTAACATGATGTATATGTTTAATACTCATGAGGATGATTCGTTTGAATAAATGGCCTATCATTTATGGAATGAAGTGGAGAAGGGTAATATATCCAAAAGTCCTTTAGACTTATGAGGTCTCTAGAAAACATATGGATAGATATGATTTATTCAAAGGCCTAATGACCGAATATGAAATGAAAGTACCATGTTATGTATTAATGTGTGAATGGAACAATGAATGATAAATTGTGTCTAACTTTCTGATATGTTCATTGGGATGAATTGAAATGTATATGTGTCTGTGCAATGATCCGGGTGGAATCTCGAAGGGCATATGTGCCATAGTTTCATCCAGGTTGAGTCCTGAAGGGCTTCCGAGCCAGTGATACGATCCGAGCTTAGACTCGAAGGGCTTCCGAGCCAGTGATATGATTTGAGCTTAGACTCGAAGGGCTTTCGAGCCAGTGATACGATCCAAGCTTAAACTCGAAGGGGCCTTCAAACCCGTGATATATCCGGACTCAGTTTCGAAGGGCGTTGAGCCAGTGTAGAAACGGGCTTGGTCCCGAAGGGCATCCATGCTGATGTTATAAAATAAATGTCGAGACAGTCCTAGTAAATATGTTACCTACCATAAGATAGCCAAGTATGCATCCTACCCTTGTTCGAGAATTTTGTTACTATGAATTGTGAGTGAATAATTCGTTAGGAATACTATGACTATTCATAAAGGCTACTCGAACAACTATGACTTGATTTTGGCGTACTTGTTCTAAATTAGAAGAATTTAAATATTTGGATATGGAATGTGTGTTTTGTGCATGAGTTTACTTTGTTTCTTTTCTTTAATGAACGTGTTCGGTGATAAGTTGAATCTAGTCGGAGACCATGAAGTTTCCTTTGGGAGATAAACGATAAAGGCGTTATCATAGTATTATCTTATTAGGTCGAAAGGTTCCTTAAACAAGCTTAGATATTACTATGTCACTCATTCGAATGATTTATGTTACTTAAAACTTACTAAGCGTAAAAATTGCTTATTCCTTTGCTTTTGATTTTTCTGTTTTATAGATCTCGTTTGTTAGCTGCGGTTTCGAGAATCTTGCTTTCGAAGTCATCTCTACTATCAAAGCCCTGTTCCGTACTTAATTAGCTAAACTTTTGTGAATGGCATGTATAGGAAGCATTTTGTGGTCGTTAAATTAAGAAACTTTTATTTTGAATATGTATATATATTTAAGCCATGCGAAAATGGCTTGCTCTCTCACTAATTATGAATGTATTGTTGAATGAAGTATTATAAGTTTTCAATGGTAATAATGCTTAATTTGACTTGATAGTAGTTACCTCGTCATTAAAAGATCCGGCTATGTTCTTTGGTAAACCATCACTTCCGAAATTTGTTAAATGAGTTTAATGGTTGAATGATTAAATATGCTTTAGTTTGAATGAGTCATATCATTAAGTTAGTACAATCGGCTATAACTAATAGTAATTAGGTTACTATTTGATATTAGTTCCACGTACAAATAAAAAGTATGAGAATTTCGTAGATGTCTTTATAAGTTGAGAAGTAAGGGTATTCAGTAGCTAGATGTGAAACTGTAACATGAACCTAGAGACATGTATAGATTCGGTTCGAGTTTTTGAATTGCATGAATAGTCTTTTCCATAAACGTTTGAACATGTTATACGAGTGGTTGTTTGTTTATTTGTTTGTGGGAATGTCAGGTAATGCCTCTCGACCCTCCGGTGACATATACGGGTCCTGGGGTGTTACATTTTTATTGGTATCAGAGCCACGATTTAGTCGATTCTCGAACTACCGTAGTTAGTATGAGTCTAGCTATACATGCCATTTAGTGTCATATTGATAGTGAGATGACTTCTGACATCTGAAATGTGATTTTTGGTATAGAATGGATCCTGAACCCGATCGAACCGTAACGGACGATGTAGAGAGTGTAGCGCCTGCTCCCGCGCAAGGGACAGTACCGCCGACTCTCAGCTGAATATTAGTCATCGAGATGATGACACTAGACAAGCCTTTTATGCGATGATGAGTGATTGGTTCGCTCAATTCATTAGATCAAATTCGGCTGTTTTGCAACCTCCGCCCCCGAATACTTGGCTTCCGACTTATATGACCCCTCCTGTGATCGATCCAGTGAGATCGAGTAGGCCCCTTGTTGACAAAATTAGAAAATATGGGGCTGAAGAGTTTTGGGCTACCCCTAGCTACGATGCCGAGCGGGTCGAGTTTTGGCTCGACAATACCATTCGAGTGTTTGATGAACTGTCCTGCACACCCGCGAAGTGTCTGAAATGTGCGGTGTCTCTGTTACGTGACGCTGCCTACTACTAGTGGAATACTCTGGTTTCTGTTGTTCCGAAAGAACGGGTCACCTGGGAGTTTTTCCAAACCGAGTTCCATAAGAAATATATCAGTCAGAGATTCATCGATCAAAAACGGAAGGAATTTCTTGAACTCAAACAAGGTCAGATGTCAGTAGCTGAATACGAGAGAGAATTCGTACGTCTCAGCCGATATGCTCGTGAATGTGTATCCTCCGAGGCTATTATGTGTAAGCGTTTCAAGGACGGGTTAAACAAAGAAATTAGACTACTAGTGGGAATTCTGGAAATTAAAGAATTTGTCGTTCTAGTCGAGCGAGCATGTAAAGCCGAAGAGCTCAGAAATGATAAAAGAAAAGCCGAGGAGGGAGCTAGAGAGTTCCGTAAAAGATCTGCGGGAAAATCTATTCAGCAATCGTCCAAAAAGACTAGAGATGACTCGGGCCGGTCTAAAAATATATCGGGTTTTTCTAAACATGAACATCATTGACCTCCCGTGAGTTCGCGAGCTACTTCCATCGCCAGCGTTGGAAATAAACGTCGGGATACATCTGATTGCAAATATTGTGGTAAATGGCACCCGGGGAATTGTAGGCATCGTGATCGCTCTTACTTCAGATGTGGATCTGCCGATCATTTCATTAAAGATTGTTCGAGAAATGATGAACGCACTTCTGATCCGAGTCAGAGACCTAGTGGCACGGCTGCACGGGGTAGACCACCTCGGCGAGGGGGTAATGTTAGTGGTAGTCAGAGAGGGACTTGAGACACTGCAATCAGATCTGAGGCTCGAGTACCTGCCAGAGCGTATACTATTCGTGCTCGTGAGGAAGCTTCTTCTCCAAATGTTATTACTGGTACTTTCACACTTTTTAATACTATGTGATTGCCCTGATTGATCCTAGTTCGACCCATTCATATGTGTGTGAGACTTTAGCCTCCAATAAGACTCTTCCTGTTGAGTCTACTGAGTTTGTAATTCGAGTGTCGAACCCTTTGGGTCGTTGTGTTCTGGTTGATAAAGTATGCAAGAAATGTCCCCTAATGGTTCGAGATTTCTATTTTCCGGCTGACTTGATGCTTCTACCATTCGATGAATTTGACATTATTCTTGGAATGGATTGGTTGACCGTTCATGATGCGATAGTGAATTGCAAGCGATAAACTATTGATTTGCTATGTTTGAATAATGAGATAATCTGAATTGAGTCCGTTGATCTAAATGGGCTACCCTCCGTAATCACTTCCATGTTAGCTCAAAAGTACGTGAGAAAGGGTTATGAAGCTTATCTAGCCTATGTGTTAGATAACAAAGTTTCTAAACGAGAACTTGAGACGGTGCCTGTAGTTTGTGAATTTTCAGATGTGTTTTCTGAAGAATTGCCGGGAGTGCCGCTAGTAAGAGAGGTTGAGTTCGGTATAGAGTTGATTCCAGATACGACGCCGATTCCGATTGCCCCGTATCGTATGGCACCTACCGAGTTAAAAGAACTAAAATCTCAGCTATAAGAGTTGACAGACAGAGGCTTTGCGAGACCTAGTTTTTCACCTTGGGGTGCACCAGTTTTGTTTGTGAAAAAGAAAGACGGGACTATGAGAATGTGCATCGACTATCGACAGCTGAATAAAGCCACTGTAAAGAATAAGTTTCTGTTGCCCTGAATTGACGACTTGTTCGATCAGTTGAAAGGAGCTTCAGTGTTTTCGAAGATTGACTTGCGATCCAGCTATTATCAGTTGAGAGTTAGAGATTCTGACGTGCCGAAGATAGCATTCAAAACGAGATATGGACACTACGAGTTCTTAGTGATGCCGTTTGGGCTCACTAATGCCCCTGTGGTCTTCATGGATTTGATGAATCGTGTGTTTAGGCCGTTTTTGGACCGTTTTGTAGTAGTGTTCATCGATGATATTTTGATTTACTCTCGTGATGAGATTGAGCATACCGAGCATTTGAGACTTGTACTTCAGACTTTGCGGGATAACCAATTGTATGCGAAATTCAGTAAGTGTGAATTCTAGTTGCGTGAGGTCAGTTTCTTGGGAGATATAGTGTCTGCTTCGGGTATTAGAGTCGATCCGAACAAAATTTTAGCTATTCTCGACAGGAAACCTCCTAGAAATATTTTCGAAGTTAGAAGCTTCCTAGGACTTGCCGGTTACTATCGAAGGTTTGTCAAAGGTTTCTCGATGATTGCGGTGCCTTTGACAAGACTGTTACAAAAAGATGTCAAGTTCGAGTGGTCTAATAAATGTCAGCAAAGTTTCGACCAGCTGAAAACCCTTTTAACGGAAGCTGTAGTATTAGTTCAGCCAGAATCCGGCAAAGAATTTGTAGTTTATAGCGATGCGTCTTTGAACGGTTTAGGCTGCATTTTAATGCAAGAAGGTCGGGTTGTCGCTTATGCTTCGAGGCAATTGAAGCCCCACGAGCAAAATTATCCGACCCATGATATTGAATTGGCCGCTATTGTTTTCGCTCTGAAAATCTGGCGACACTATCTGTTTGGTGAGAAACGCCACATATTCTCCGATCACAAAAGTCTCAAGTATCTGATGACGCAAAGGGATTTAAATTTGAGACAAATGCGGTGGCTAGAATTGCTTAAAGATTATGAACTTGTTATTGATTATCACACTGGAAAAGCTAATGTAGTTGCAGATGCTCTTAGCCGAAAATCCCTATTTTCTTTGCGAGCTTTGAACGTGAAACTAACGATGTCGGCAGATGAGGTGTTGATTGCTGAATTGGAAGCAAGACCCGTATTACTTCGACAGATTTGTGAAGCTCAGAAAGTCGACGACGATTTAGTTGCCAAACGAGTTCAGTGTGATTCGGACGTGAATTTAGAGTTTCGGGTCGACAGAAATGATTGTTTGAGATTTAAGGACCGATTGTGTGTTCCAAAAAAGTCCGAGCTAGTTTCGATGATTTTGAATGAAGCCCATAATAGCCGAATGTCAATTCATCTGGGTAGTACGAAAATGTATAATGATTTGAAGCGGCAATATTGGTGGCACGGCATGAAACGAGACATCTCTAATTTTGTATCGAAGTGCGTAGTATGTCAGCAAGTGAAAGCAGAGCATCAGGTGCCGTTGGGGTTACTTCAGCCGATTTTGATACCCGAGTGGAAGTGGGATCGCGTTACAATGGACTTTGTATCGGGCTTACCGTTGACGCCGAGCAAGAAAGACTCCATTTGGGTTATTGTTGATAGATTAACAAAATCAACCCATTTCATCCCGGTTCGTGCTGACTTTTCACTTGATAACTTAGCAGAATTATACGTTTCTCAGATTGTACGATTGCACGGAGTGTCGACTTCTATTGTTTCTGATCGAGACCCCCGATTTACTTCGAGATTTTGGAAGAACCTACACGAAGCATTGGGTACTAAACTCCATTTTAGCACCACTTTTCATCCCCAGATCGACGGTCAATTTGAACGGGTTATTCAAATACTTGAGGACATGTTGAGATGTTGCATTCTAGAGTTCAGCAGATCGTGGGAGAAATACTTACCTCTGATTGAATTTGCGTATAATAATAGCTTCCAATCGAGTATTCAAATGGCACCCTATGAAGCTCTTTAGGTCGAAAATGCCATACACCTCTGTTTTGGACCAAACTTAGTGAAGGTAAGATTCTCGGAGTTGATTTAGTCAGAGAAGCAGAGCAGAAAGTGGAAATAATTCGTGACAGTTTGAGAATGGCGTCCGATCGTCAGAAATCGTACGCGGACCTAAAGTGTAAAGACATCGAGTATCAAGTAGGTGATAAGGTGTTTCTGAAAGTTTCACCGTGGAAAAAGATACTCCGTTTTGGCTGTAAGGGCAAGCTGAGCCCGTGATTCATTGGACCGTATGAGATATCAGAACGGATTGGGCTGGTTGCATATAGATTGATTTTGCCTCCTGAGCTTGGAAAGATCCACGATGTTTTCCATGTATCGATGCTCCGTCGGTACAGATCCAATCCTTCGCATACGTTAAGTTCGTCAGAAGTTGAAATTCAACCTAATATGAGTTACGAAGAAGAACCTATGCGTATTTTAGCTAGCGAGGTGAAAGAATTGAGAAATAAAAAGGTTCCATTAGTAAAAGTATTGTGGCTTAGGCATGGAATCGAAGAAGCGACTTGGGAGCCCAAGAATGCTATGAAAGATAGATATCCAAACCTATTTTCTAGTAAGATTTCCGGGGACGGAAATCCCTTTAAAGTGGGGAGTTGTGATAGCCCTATTTCGACCCTAGTCGAGAAGTGGTTTCAGGACCACTAAACCGAATCATAAAAATAATTAATTACGATATCTTATGTCTAAATTGTGTAATAATTGTATGTGTGGAATTGAAATGTTTGAACTTGACATAGTGTATGTGATTGCCGAACTAGATGACTAAAGTGATAAGTACTATGATTTTTGTGGCTAAATTTTCTGATAGAAAATTTTATAAGGTTGCAAGTTAGGGACTTGCATGTCAAATTAGCCATTTGACACTTATTGGCCGGCCAACCTTTATCATGATGCTATTTGATTGGTTATTTTTATTTATTCATTTTACTTTTGTGAATTTATGTATATTATATAAATAAAATGAATTTAATAATATTATTAAGTGATAATGGGAGGAAAAACCAAGGTTGGAAACATTTTCTTCTCCCTTTTGCCGTGAGTTGAGAAAGCATAGAAGCTTTTAAAGCTTAAGGAAATTCGGTCACCTTAATTTCTCAATAAGGTATGGGAAATTCATATTAGTTTCATATATTTTTGAGAAATTTGAATGGCTAGAGCATATCTTAATTAGCCCATGTTTTGATCTTGCAATTTTTGAGCTCTTGAGCATTCGGTCATGTTGAAGATTTATAGAAATGGTTGTGGCTTCAATTTGGATTTATGGAGTGATGGATAGGGAAATTGAGCTTGTAAAATGTGCATAGGAATGGATGTCTTATTAAATGAAAATCGGTCATTATGCTTTGGTATTTGAAGTTGCCTTATGTTTGTATATTAGATAGCTAATATGGTATTTTGGGATTGAATAAATGCTTTAGAAAATTTTGTTAGATGATTTCATGTTAGGAAGTTTATGAGTTACGGTTATAATTTGTGCTTTGTGGCCTTAATTGGTTAAGGGCCATTCGTGTAACACCCCAAACCCGGCCTGGACGTTATGACCAGATCTGGTGTGTCACATGATCCTACAACTAAGTTTATGACCTTTTTGCTTGTAGTATCTTAAGTGAGATTTTCATCGAAATAGCAAGCTTGTGAAAAGTCAGTTCGTTAATCCTTAAAGTTATCCATATTTTAAAACTTGTTGCGTTTTGAAAACTTTGTTAAGATTTTGAAAACCCGCACAGCCTATAACTAGCAGTTTCGATAAATCACGAAGTAAACTATTAAGGAAAATAAACCAATAAAGAAATTTAAATAGCGGCCTTATTACGAATAAAACCCAAATGGCATAATGAAATACTTAAAATGAAACGAAAACCGAATTTGTAGAGGTTGTGGCCACTCCGAATCTCCCACAGCTCCAAGCCCACTAAGGTTAAGGGTTACCTACAGAGATGAAATGAAGGAGTGAGTTTGAGAACTCAATGTATAACATAACCTCAACCATAGGCCAAAACAGACCAGCCTCAGAATCAGATTTAATTGGGCCTTGGCCCATTACAGAAATCAGGTTAAGCCCATTGGCCCATAATAGATACAGATCAGATATAATACACAGACAGAAAATCCAACCCAGATCCATCCATAACGCCCCCGTACCAGCCTTACACCATGTGGGGAGACTACTCGACCCACCCAACCGCTACACACCATAGAAATTTACAGCGAGGCTGCCAGATAAAACTTGCAGCGAGGCTGCCAGATATTGTGACGAGGTCACCAGATACAGATATTGTGGCGAGCCCACCAGAGCAGATATATATATATGTGGCGAGGCCACCAGATTGCAGCGAGGCTGCCAGAACGCTTCCTCCATCATAAAAACCCATACCCCATACCCCATGCAACAGATATATACATACTAGCATGTAACATATAGCATCTCATGCATCAGATATATTCATATTAGAAGGTAACTCATGCAGATACATAAAATTATACATTTCATACAAAATTGACCCTAGGGGTATAATAGTCTTTTTACACCTAGGGGTATTTTGGTAATTTTCCACATTCAGGGGTATTTTAGTCCCTTATCATATTTTCAGAGATTTTATGCAAGTGTAATAAATTATCAGTCCATAAATAACCACGGAAGTCCATTTAAGCCAGATTTCCAGTTTTACCCTTTTTAGCTTAAAACCCTTAATGGGCCTTACTAAGTCCAATATCGTCTCAAGCCCGTTAAATCCAATTTTAGGTTTAGTTTACCAACTTAACCATGTCACCAGAAAGCCTTTAACAGTCATTTTACCGATTTGGGCTCGGAAGCCCATTGGGCCCACCTTGACCCATCGGAGCTCAACTTACCAAAATGTTCAGAATTGCACCTTCTGCAATTCCTTCACCACCAAATTCATGGTTAACCCCAACAGAGTGAATGATTACTCTTAAGTATTACACGAGTTCGTTTTCGGTCACTTTCCACCAGTTGTCGGTCACTTTATGGCCATTTCGGCTTTTACCACTTTAGTCTAAAAGTTGGGGTTAGTTACACACCTGTTAGCTGTCAAAACTGTTGAAGAACCCACGTGCGTAAAGCCTACAATTTATCACTAAGGTGTTAGTCTAAGAATCGGCCATACATAAGGCCTTCACCCACAAATCATAATCGGCCAACACGGCATCAATCATTAAATCTTACCCTTCTTTGCCGAACTGTGGACTAGGTATTTGTGCCTTGTTGAACCAACCTTCAAGTCCTTGTGAAGTGCCCCTTTTGTCTATGCTAACACAATAACGTCAAAGCAAGAGACCACAACTGCCTTAGTCCCACGATAACCACCCTCATAAGGGTTTCAACTTAAACTTTAATTAGAGACTTAATTGAAAACTAGATTGAGTACTTACCAGAGTGCTAATCGGTTCAAAGAGAGTTCTAGATAGAAGTATAATCTCGCTCCAAAATACTCCTTCCACAGCCCCTAAGCAAGATAGGTTTGGTCTAATGATTCGGCCTTGAACGCCACAAAATATGAAGGTTTCGGCTTACTAGGGACAAGTGAGATTCGGCCACAACAAGTATCTAATCGACTGGTTTCTGAAGAGAAGGAGGGAGGAGATACAAGCACGGTGGGTTCGGTTACGGAAGGTATCGACAGAAGAAGAAGAAGCAGAAGAAAGGTATGAGGCTTGCGAAAACTGACAAAGTGCAAAAAGGGGTTCCGGTCAATAAAAGAATTAGCAATGGGGTTGCTAGCTTTTGTGACTTCTGAAATAAAAGCAAGATGAGAAACAGAGAGGTATGAATAATAGGAGAGGGAAATGGAAGAGAATGGAAGAAAAGAACCAAAGAATTGCGATTGAATAGGGAAGGAGGTGAGCAATCAGTTTTACAGAAGAAATACGACACAAGGTTGGAATAAGGTTCAGCTACTAGGTGTGATAGGAGGAACAAAGTGGCTAAAAAGATACCTAATAGACTATGAAAATTCGACGAAAGAATGGGAGTTTACTCTCTTAGGGAAATAGGCAAAAGACACCTAAAGAGAACCTTTTGAAAATCGGCATACCAAGCCCCTAATTGCCGAAATCACAAGCACCAAGCCCCCTAGCTGAATGGCACTTGCAGAGTCCCTAAACCGGCCACCTCTTCCGAAATTCAAAAACTCCTTGATTTGCTCCTTGATTAACTCCTATGACCAATTCAAATTCCTCCCAAACAGAGTTTAACTTTGCTTCGAATTCTTACCTGCTCAAGCACAAAAATTAAAATGCCACCTTGCAAACTCTGAAGCTTGAACCTTGGTCCTCCAAGCTCACTTAGGCGCCACTTTTATAGCTTCTAAGTGGCGTCATGCTGCCACTCCACTACTAGCCAGTTTATGTCTCATTCCATACACAATTATTTATAACACCTACTACCAAGAGACCCCTATCTCCTAAGTCAAAAATACAAAATTTTGCCAAGCTTCTAACCAACACCTGGGCCTTCCATAGGCCCATTAACACACTCCAAACATGCATTACACACTCACATACTAGAATTTAAACATTTTATCAGATGGAGAAAAAATCTAAGAGAAACCCGAAAATTAGGGCGTTACAACTCTACCCTCCTTAAAGAAATTTCGTCCTCGAAATTTACCTGATCCAAACAAATGAGGATATTGCTGACGCATTGCCTCCTCTGGTTCCCAAGTAGCTTCCTCTCTGCCATGATTACGCCAAAGTACCTTTACTAAGGGAACTGATTTTCTTCTTAGAACCTTTACGTCTCGATCTAGAATCTGCACAGGCTCTTCCTCGAAAGTCAAATCAGGCTGTACTTCCACTTCTGCAACTGGTAGGATATGAGTAAGGTCAGAACGATATCATCTTAGCATGGATACGTGAAACACATCATGATTCTATTTAACTCTGGAGGTAATTCCAACTGATACGCTACCGGACCCACTCGCTTAAGAACCCGATAAGGCCCAATGAACTGCGGACTCAGCTTGCCCTTCTTACCAAATCTCAATATCTTCTTCCAAGGCGAAACCCTCAGAAAGACCATGTCACCCACTGAGTACTCAATCTCCTTACGCTTCAAATCTGCATGAGACTTCTGTCGATCAGATGCCTCTTTTAACCGATCCCTAATCACCTTGACCTTCTCCTCAGTCTCTGCTACCAATTCAGGTCCAAGAACTTACTGCTCGCCCAATTCGGTCCAACAACTAGGGGAACGACACTTACGCCCATACAACGCCTCATAAGGTGCCATACGGATACTAGCCTGATAACTGTTATTATACGCAAACTCTGCCAACGGTAAGTAATCCTCCCAACTGCCTCGAAAGTCGATAACACATCCCCTCAACATATCTTTCAGAATCTGAATAACCCTTTCTGACTGACCATCAGTTTGAGGATGGAAAGCCGTGCTAAAATTCAGCCGCGTTCCCAATGCCTCATGCAACTTTTGCCAAAACTGAGATATGAATCTAGGATCTCGATCAGAGATAATAGACACTGGTACCCCATGCAGTCGCACAATCTCTGCTACATACAAATTGGCTAACTTCTGAAGTGAATAATCAGTACGTACAGGGATGAAATGAGCAGATTTAGTCAACCTATCCACGATCACCCAAATCGAGTCTTTCTTTGACGGCGTTAAGGGCAACCCACTTACAAAATCCATGGTCACCCTCTCCCACTTCCAAAGTGGTACCTTCACCGGTTGCAGAAGTCCAGAAGGTAACTGATGTTCAGCTTTCACTTACTGACAAGTCAGACATTTCCCCACAAATTATGTTACCTCTCGCTTCAGTCCAGGCTACCAATATAACTCCTTTAAGTCATGATACATTTTATTACCTCCAGGATGCATAGCACACAGTCCTTTATGAGCTTCATTCAGAATTGCTTGCCTCAACTTGGAATCCTTAGGAATATAGATTCTACCATGGAAACATAGAACTCCCTCACTGTTAAGTCCAAACTCAGAAGTACTCCCATCTTTAACCTGCTGAAATCGAGAAACCAGAGACTCATCCTTCGACTGCTTTTCCTTAATCTCATCCACCCAGGTCGGTCTTACTTGCAGTTCTGCTAATAGACTACCGTCATCATACAGACTCAAACATGCAAACATCGCTCTCAGATCAGATACAGTTCTACGACTTAGGGCATCAGCCACTACATTAGCTTTGCCTGGATGATACTCAATCGTACAATCATAATCCTTAAGCAACTCAATCCATCTCTGTTGCCTAAGATTCAGCTCCTTCTGAGTCAACAAGTATTTAAGACTCTTGTGATCTGTGTATATGATACACCTTTCCCCATACAGATAATGCCTCCAAATCTTGAGTGCAAAGATTACTGCTGCCAACTCCAGATCATGAGTAGGATAGTTCACTTCATGAGGTTTAAGCTGTCGTGATGCATAAGCAACCACTTTACCCTATTGCATCAACACACAGCCCAACCCAATATGTGATGCGTCACTATACACGGTAAAATCTTTTCCAGACTCTGGTTGAATCAGTACAGGCGCCTCGGTTAGAACCTTCTTTAGTTTCTTAAAAGCTTCTTGCTGCTGCTCGGTCCAAATAAATGGTACCCCTTTCCTTATGAGCTTTGTCAACGGTGCTGCCATCACAAAAAATCCTTCCACAAACCTTCTATAGTACCCAGCTAAACCCAGAAAACTTTGAATTTCTGCCACCGACCTCGGTGGTTTCCATTCCAGAATTGCTTCAATCTTTCGAGGGTCCACCTTTATACCCTCAGCAGAAACAACATGCCCCAAGAAAGTTACTTCTCTCAACCAAAACTCACACTTACTAAATTTCGCATAGAGCTCCTTTTCCCTTAACACTTGCAGCACAATACGGAGATGCTCATCATGTTTCTCCTCAGATTCAGAATAAACCAGAATATCGTCGATAAAGACGACCACAAATCGATCCAAGTATGGCGGGAACACTCGATTCATCAGATCCATAAATGCTACAGGTGCATTGGTCAGCCCAAATGGCATAACCAAGAATTCATAGTGACCATACCGAGTTCTGAATGCTGTCTTGTGAATATCCACCTCTTTCACCCTTAACTGATGGTACCCAGACCAAAGGTCAATCTTGGAGAATACCAAAGCTCCTCTAAGCTGATCGAATAGATCATTGATTCTTGGCAACGGGTACTTATTCTTAATCGTCAGTTTGTTCAACTGACGATAATCGATGCACATCTGCATTGATCCATCTTTCTTCTTTACGAATAGCACTGGTGCTCCCCACGGAGATACACTTGGCCTAATAAAGCCTCTATCCAATAGTTCTTGAATCTACGCTTTCAACTCCACCAACTCCTTTGGTGCCATCCTATAAGGTGCAATGGACACCGGTGCCGTACCAGGCAACAAATCGATCCTAAACTCAACCTCTCGATTCAGAGGCAACCCTGGAAGCTCTTCTGGAAAAACATCTTGAAAATCCTTAACGGTTCTAACTTTGTCCACAGTTAGTTCCTCAGTTTTTGCTTGACTTATGAATGCCAAATAAGCCTCGCATCCTTTTCGAATCCACTTCTCGGCTCTTAATGCTGACACCACATTGGACAGATAATCTCTACATTCACTATCACCATAATTTCCTCGTCCTCTGCGGTCTTTAATATCATTCGCTTTGCAGCACAACCTAGAGTAGCCCTATGCTTAACAAGCCAATCCATTCCCAATATAAGATCAAATTCTCTGAAAGGTAGCTCCATCAAGTCTCCAGAAAAGATTTTTCCTTGAGTCTCTATAGGCACGTCTCTATATAGTTTGTCTACCCTAACCGAGTGACCCAAAGGACTTAGTACAGATACCCCACTCACTGTCTCCTCAGAACGCACACCCAGCGACCCAGATATAGCACATGCAACAAAAGAATGGGTAGATCCAACATCTATCAACGCAGTGTTTGGCATACTAGAAATAAAAAATGTACCGGTTATGACGTCAGAAGCATCACCCTCCTCTCGACGACAAGCTGCATACACCAACGCTGGCTGACGAGCCTCAGCAAAACCAACACCCCTACCAGGTGCTCCTCATCCTCTACCATTACCATTTCTACCTCTACCTTGTCCACGCCCTCTCGGAGCTGGTGGTCCACCCCTCACTGGTTGAGCAACCCTCTGATCCCTAACTTGATCCTGATCTGGTTCCTGAGGACAATCCTTAATCCTATGCTCCATTGACCCACATCGAAAACAGGCTCCAGAACGTTTCCGACACTCGCCCATATGTATCTTACCACAATTCCTGCAACCTAGCGGTCTAACTGCGTTCATGGGTACAGCTCGCACTGGCTCTGCCACTCTTGCTCTCTTAGTATTCCTGTTAGCCCCACCTGATGGTCCAGAATCCCTCCGGAAGCAGTTCTTATCCTTTTTGCAATTCTGCCTCTCGGTACGCTTTACTTCCTCAGCTATCTTAGCTTTCTCAACGAACGCAGCAAAGTTACGCTCCCTCTGCGGAGCAATCAGCACCCTCAGCTCATCTCTCAAACCATCTTCAAAGCGTACGCTACGCTCATATTCAGTAGCAACTATCCCAGAAGCATACCGGCTCAGCCTCAGAAACTCAGCCTCGTACTCAGATACTGTCCTACCTCCCTGAACCAAATTCAAGAATTCCTTCCGGCGGGCGTCCACGTAGCTAGCTCCAACGTATTTACCTTTAAAGGCTGTCTTAAACAGCTCCCATGATACCTCACCAGCTGAAGTTCCATCTCTTAGCGTGAGCCACCACTGATAAGCTTCATCCCTTAGCAACGATACAGCTCCCTTCAGCTTCTGCTCCACAGAGCAGTCCAGATCATCCATGATTCGCTCTGTGGCCTCCAACCAATACTCGGCCACATTTGGGGCTACACCAGACACACCCCTAAAGAATTCTGCTCCATTAGCTCGGAGTCGCTCAGAAATAAATTCCAGAAATCCATTACCAGTACTTGCCCCAGCAACTCTTTCCAGAACTCGAAGCATTGCTTGTGATAGGGCGTCATCCCCAACACCTCGATCATGAGACTCCACCTCTGTTGCCGGTGGTACCGGTACATCAGTTGCTGGCGCATGACCCGAAGATGAAGATTCAGCTCGTGCACTACCTCGGCCACGTCCACGGCCCCTACCACGAGCTGCTCGCGTACTCATATCGTATTTTCTGTTTTAGAATTTTATGAGTCAGATTAATATTCCAGTGTTTATTACAGATGTCTTATGAATAGGTAGAATTTCAGAGTTTATCTTCTTTCGCGGTAGCCTAGCTACAATCTCAGTCCACCTATCAGAGTCTCTATAGTTTCAGTAATACCCTAGCTAAAGTATCATAATAGAATCTTAGTCAGGCATATAATCAGAATTGTAGAATTAATCAGAAAAGTTCAGAAAACTTACAGGCTTGGGCCGGAGATTCGGTGTGCCACTCTTTAGAAAGATTACGTAGGAAAACTTAATTTATTCTTTAAAAATAAATCATTTAGGTACGAAAGAAGTTCATCAAAACTAGGTCCAAGTAATTTTTGAAAACGATGTTAAAAACATGATATTTCGAAAATCTTTATTTTGATTGTTTGAAAACTTCCATTTTAGACCCGATCCACAGCCGAGTTATTGTAACCTGGCTCTGATACCACTAAATGTAACACCCCAAACCCGGCCTAGACGTTATGACCAGATCTGGTGTGTCACATGATCCTACAACTAAGTTTATGACCTTTTTGCTTGTAGTATCTTAAGTGAGATTTTCATCGAAATAGCAAGCTTGTGAAAAGTCAGTTTGTTAATCCTTAAAGTTATCCATATTTTAAAACTTGTTGTGTTTTGAAAACTTTGTTAAGATTTTGAAAACCCGCACAGCCTATAACTAGCAGTTTCGATAAATCATGAAGTAAACTATTAAGGAAAATAAACCAATAAAGAAATTTAAATAGCAGCCTTATTAGAAATAAAACCCAAATAGCATAATGAAATACTTAAAATGAAACAAAAACCGAATTTGCAGAGGTTGTGGCCACTCCGAATCTCCCACAGCTCCAAGCCCACTAAGGTTGAGGGTTACCTGCAGAGATGAAATGAAGGAGTGAGTTTGATAACTCAGTGTATAACATAACCTCAACCATATGCTAAAACAGACCAGCCTCAGAATCAGGTTTAATTGGGCCTTGGCCCATTATAGAAATCATGTTAAGCCCATAGGCCCATAACAGATACAGATCAGATATAATATGCAGACAGAAAATCCAACCCAGATCCATCCATAACGCCCCCGTACCAGCCTTACACCATGTAGGGAGACTACTCGACCCACCCAACCGCTACACACCACAGAAATTTACAGCGAGGATGCCAGATAAAATTTGCAGCGAGGCTGCCAGATATTGTGATGAGGTCACCAGATACAGATATTGTGGTGAGGCCACCAGAGCAGATATATATATATGTGGCGAGGCCACCAGATTGCAGCGAGGCTGCCAGAACGCTTCCTCCATCATAAAAACCCATACCCCATGCAACAGATATATACATACTAGCATGCAACATATAGCATCTCATGCATTAGATATATTCATATTAAATGGTAACTCATGCAGATACATAAAATTATACATTTCATACAAAATTGACCGTAGGGGTATAATAGTCTATTTACACCTAGGGGTATTTTGGTAATTTTACACATTCAGGGGTATTTTAGTCCTTTATCATACTTTTAGAGATTTTATGCAAGTTCAATAAATTATCAGTCTATAAATAACCACCGAAGTCCATTTAAGCCAAATTTCCAGTTTTACCCTTTTTAGCTTAAAACCCCTAATGGGCCTTACTAAGTCTAATATCGTCTCAAGCCCGTTAAATCCAATTTTAGGTTTAGTTTACCAACTTAACCATGTTGCCAGAAAGCCTTTAACAGTCATTTTATCGATTTGGGCTCAGAAGCCCATTGGGCCCACCTTGACCCATCGGAGCCCAACTTACCAAAACGTTCAGAATTGCACCTTCTGCAATTCCTTCACCACCGAATTCATGGTTAACCCCAACAGAGTGAACGATTACTCTTAAGTATTACATGAGTGCGCTTTCTGTCACTTTCCACCAGTTGTCGGTCACTTTATGGCCATTTCGGCTTTTACCACTTTAGTCTAAAAGTTGGAGTTAGTTACACACCTGTTAGCTGTCGAAACCGTTGAAGAACCCACGTGCTTAAAGCCTACAATTTATCACTAAGGTGTTAGTCTAAGAATCGGCCATACATAAGGCCTTCACCCATAAATCATAATCGGCCAACACGGCATCAATCATTAAATCTTACCCTTCTTTGCCGAACTATGGACTAGGTATTTGTGCCTTGTTGAACCAACCTTCAAGTCCTTGCGAAGTGCCCCTTTTGTCTATGCTAACACAATAACGTCAAAGCAAGAGACCACAACTGCCTTAGTCCCACGATAACCACCCTCATAAGGGTTTCAACTTAAACTTTAATTAGAGACTTAATTGAAAACTAGATTGAGTACTTACCAGAGTGCTAATCGGTTCAAAGAGAGTTCTAGATAGAAGTATAATCTCACTGCAAAATACTCCTTCCACAGCCCCTAAGCAAGATAGGTTTGGTTTAAAGATTCAGCCTTGAACGCCACAAAATATGAAGGTTTCGGCTTATTAGGAACAACTGAGATTCGGCCACAACAAGTATCTAATCGATTGGTTTCTAAAGAGAATAAAGGAGGAGATACAAGCAAGGTGGGTTCGGTTATAGAAGGTATCAACAGAAGAAGAAGAAGAAGAAGAAGCAGAAGAAAGGTATGAGGCTAGCGAAAACCGACAAAGTGCAAAAAGGGGTTCCGGTCAATAAAAGAATCGGCAATGCGGTTGCTAGCTTTTGTGACTTCTGAAATAAAAGCAAGATGAGAAACAGAGAGGTATGAATAATAGGAGAGGGAAATGGGAGAGAATGGAAGAAAAGAACCAAAGAATTGCGATTGAATAGGGAAGGAGGTGAGCAATCGATTTTACAGAAGAAATACGGCTCAAGGTTGGAATAAGGTTCGGCTACTAGGTGTGATAAAAGGAACAAAGTGGCTAAAAAGATACCTAATAGACTATGAAAATTTGACGAAAGAATCGGAGTTTACTCTCTTAGGGAAATCGGCAAAAGACACCTAAAGAGAACCTTTTGAAAATCGGCATACCAAGCCCCTAATTGCCGAAATCACAAGCACCAAGCCCCCTAGCCAAATGGCACTTGCAGAGTCCCTAAACCGGCCACCTCTTTCGAAATTCAAAAACTCCTTGATTTGCTCCTTGATTAACTCCTATAACCAATTCAAATTCCTCCCAAACAGAGTTTAACTTTGCTTCGAATTCTTACCTCCTCAAGCACAAAAATTAAAATGCCACCTTGCAAACTCTGGAGCTTGAACCTTGGACCTCCAAGCTCACTTAGGCGCCACTTTTATAGCTCCTAAGTGGCGTCATGTTGCCACTCCACCACTAGCCAGTTTATGTCTCATTCCATACACAATTATTTATAACACCTACAACCAAGAGACCCCTATCTCCTAAGTCAAAAATACAAAATTTTGCTGAGCTTCTAACCAACACCTGGGCCTTCCATAGGCCCATTAACACACTCCAAACATGCATTACACACCCACATACAAGAATTTAAACATTTTATCAGATGGAGAAAAAATCTAAGAGAAACCTGAAAATTAGGGCGTTACAATTCGGTTCTAGCCTCTCTTTTTAAGAAGAAGAATAAATTTTATATGTGTATCTAGTCATGGCCGAATGTACCAAGAATGAGACAAATAATGATTATTTTGGGTTTAAAATGCTTTAATGAAATTGATTAAAGATTATTAATTTGTGATTGTGTATGAATTTTGGGTGAATATATATAGAAGTGGAATTTTAGAAGTGAAACATATTTGGCCATTGAGATGAAGACACAAATTGTGTTTGAATTTATAGATTTATATATATGTGTGTCCGGGTTTAATAGTCTTGGATTTTTATGGCATAAGTGAGCATTTCTATTTGGTTAATGTGGTTTGTTATAATGCCTAAATGTTAACTTATGTTATATGATGTGCCGTATGACCACCTTAGATAAGGAAATGTGAAGTCGACTTGTGAATTGAGATGTTGGTGAATGAGTTGTATATATATATTTAGGTAATCGGTTGTAGCTAGATTTAATTCATTTATTATTTATGTGATTTTAATAATAAAATTTGAACTGTAAACTTATTTATTTTAGCTCAAGAGCTAAGAGAGCCAGAACGGGACAAAGGAAAAGCGAAAGTGGTGGATTACTCAATTCGTAGATAATTATCAACCATCGAGGTAAGTTTTAAGAACGAAAACCCTATCTTGTGAGTTTACTTAACATGATGTATACGTTTAATACTCATGAGGATGATTTGTTCGAATAAATGGCCTATCATTTGTGGAATGAAGTGGAGAAGGGTAATATATCCGAAAGTCCTTTAGACTTATGAGGTCTCTAGAAAACATATGGATAGATATGATTTATTCAAAGGCCTAATGACTGAATATGAAATGAAAGTACCATGTTATGTATTAATGCGTGAATGGAACAATGCATGATAAATTGTGTTTAACTTTGTGATATGTTCATTGAGATGAATTGAAATGTATATGTGTCTGTGCTATGATCTGGATGGAATCTCGAAAGGCATATGTGCCATAGTTTCATCCAGGTTGAGTCCTCAAGGGCTTCTGAGCCAGTGATATGATCCGAGCTTAGAGTCGAAGGGCTTCCGAGCCAGTGATACGATTCGAGCTTAGACTCAAAGGGCTTCCGAGCCAGTGATACGATCCAAGCTTAAACTCGAAGGGGCCTTCAAACCCATGATATATTCAGACTCAGTTTCAAAGGACGTTGAGCCAGTGTAGAAACGGACTTTGTCCCAAAGGGCATCCGTACCGATGTTATAAAATAAATGTCGAGACAGTCCTAGTAAATATGTTACCTACTATAAGATAGCCAGGTATGCATCCTACCCTTGTTCGAGAATTTTGTTACTATGAATTGTGAGTGAATAATTCGTTAGGAATACTATGACTATTCTTAAAGGCTACTCGAACAACTATGACTTGATTTTTGCGTACTTGTTCTGAATTAGAAGAGTTTAAATATTCGGATATGGAATGTGTGTTTTGTGCATGAGTTTACTTTGTTTCTTTTCTTTAATGAACGTGTTTGGTGATAAGTTGAATCTAGTCGGAGACCATGAAGTTTCCTTTGGGAGATAAACGATAAAGGTGTTATCATAGTATTATCTTATTAGGCCGAAAGGTTCCTTAAACAAGCTTAGATATTACTATGTCACTCATTCGAATGATTTATGTTACTTAAAACTTACTAAGCGCAAAAATTGCTTATTCCTTTGCTTTTGATTTTTCTGTTTTATAGATCTCGTTCGTTAGCTGCGGTTTCGAGAATCTTGCTTTCGAAGTCATCTCTACTATCAAAGCCCTGTTCGGTACTTAATTAGCTAAACTTTTGTGAATGGTATGTATAGGAAGCATTTTGTGGTCGTTAAATTAAGAAACTTTTATTTTGAATATGTATATATATTTAAGCCATGCGAAAATGGCTTGCTCTCTCACTAATTATGAATGTATTGTTGAATGAAGTATTATAAGTTTTCAATGGTAATAATGCTTAATATGACTTGATAGTAGTTACCTCATCATTAAAAGATCCGGCTATGTTCTTTGGTAAACCATCACTTCTGAAATTTGTTAAATGAGTTTAATGGTTGAATGATTAAATATGCTTTAGTTTGAATGAGTCATATCATTAAGTTAGTACAATCAGCTATAACTAATTGTAATTAGGTTACTATTTGATATTAGTTCCACGTACAAATAAAAAGGATGAGAATTTCGTAGATGTCTTTATAAGTTGAGAAGTAAGGGTATTCAGTAGCTAGATGTGAAATTGTAACATGAACCGAGAGACATGTATAGATTCGGTTCGAGTTTTTGAATTGCATGAATAGTCTTTTCCATAAACGTTTGAACATGTTATACGAGTGGTTGTTTGTTTGTTTGTTTGTGGGAATGTCAGGTAATGCCTCTCGACCCTCCGGTGACGTATACGGGTCCTGGGGTGTTACATTTTTATTGGTATCAGAGCCACGGTTTAGTCGATTCTCGGACTACCGTAGTTAGTATGAGTCTAGCTATACATGCCATTTAGTGTCAGATTGATAGTGAGATGACTTCTGACATCTGAAATGTGATTTTTGGTATAGAATGGATCCTGAACCCGATCGAATCGTAGCGGATGATGTAGAGAGTATAGCGCCTGCTCCCGCGCAAGGGACAGCACCGCTTGACTCTCAGCCGAATATTAGTCATCGAGATGATGACACTAGACAAGCCTTTTATGCGATGATGAGTGATTGGTTCGCTCAATTCATTAGATCAAATCCGGCTATTCCGTAACCTTCACCCCCGAATACTTCGCTTCTGACTTATATGACCCCTCCTGTGACCGATCCAGTGAGGTCGAGTAGGCCCCCTGTTGACAAAATTAGAAAATATGGGGCTGAAGAGCTCCAGGCTACCCCTAGCGACGATGCCGAGCGGGCCGAGTTTTGGCTCGACAATACCATTCGAGTGTTTGATGAACTGTCCTGCACACCCGCGGAGTGTCTGAAATGTGCGGTGTCTCTATTACGTGACGCTGCCTACAACTGGTGGAATACTCTGGTTTTTGTTGTTCCGAAAGAACGGGTCACCTGGGAGTTTTTCCAAATCGAGTTCCGTAAGAAATATATCAGTCAGAGATTCATCGATCAAAAACGGAAGGAATTTCTTGAACTCAAACAAGGTCAGATGTCAGTAGCTGAATATGAGAGAGAATTCGTGCGTCTCAGCCGATGTGCTCGTGAATGTGTATCCTCCGAGGCTATTATGTGTAAGCGTTTCGAGGACGGGTTAAACGAAGAAATTAGATTACTAGTGGGAATTCTAGAAATTAAAGAATTTGTCGTTCTAGTCGAGCGAGTGTGTAAAGCCGAAGAGCTCGGTAATGAGAAAAGAAAAGCCAAGGAGGGAGCTAGAGAGTTCCGCAAAAGATCTGCGGGAAAATCTGTTCAGCAATCATCCAAAAAGACTATAGATGACCGGGCCGGTCTAAAAATATATCGGGTTTTTCTAAACATGAACATCATCGACCTCCCGTGAATTCGCGAGCTACTTCCATCGCCAGTGTTGGAAATGAACGTCGGGATAGATCTGATTGCAAATATTGTGGTAAATGGCACCCAGGGAATTGTAGGCATCGTGATCGCTCTTGTTTCAGATGTGGATCTGTCGATCATTTCATTAAAGATTGTTCGAGAAATGATGAACGCACTTTCGATCCGAGTCAGAGACCTAGTGGCATGGCTGCACGGGGTAGACCACCTCGGCGAGGGGGTAATGCTAGTGGTAGTCATAGGGGGACTTGAGACACTGCAATCAGATCCGAGGCTCGAGTACCTACCAGAGCGTATACTATTCGTGCTCGTGAGGAAGCTTCTTCTCCGAATGTTATTACCGGTACTTTCACACTTTTTAATACTGATGTTATTGCCCTGATTGATCCTGGTTCGACCCATTCATATGTGTGTGAGACTTTAGCCTCCAGTAAGACTCTTCATGTTGAGTCTACTGAGTTTGTAATTCGAGTGTCGAACCCTTTGGGTCGTTGTGTTCTGGTTGATAAAGTATGCAAGAAATGTCCCCTAATGGTTCGAGATTTCTATTTTTCGGCTGACTTGATGCTTTTACCATTCGATGAATTTGACATTATTCTTGGAATGGATTGGTTGACCGTTCATGACGCAATAGTGAATTACAAGCGAAAAACTATTGATTTGCGATGTTCGAATAATGAGATAATCCGAATTGAGTCCATTGATCTAAACGGGCTACCCTCCATAATCACTTCCATGTTAGCTCAGAAGTACATGAAAAAGGGTTATAAAGCTTATCTAGCCTATGTGTTAGATAACAAAGTTTCTGAACGAGAACTTGAGACGGTGCCTGTAGTTTGGCAATTTTCAGATGTGTTTCCCGAAGAATTGCCGGGATTACCTCTAGTAAGAGAGGTTGAGTTTGGTATAGAGTTTATTCTAGGTATGACGTCGATTTCGATTGCCCCGTATCGTATGGCACCTACCAAGTTAAAAGAACTGAAATCTCAGCTACAAGAGTTGACAGACAGAGGCTTCACGCGACCTAGTTTTTCACCTTGGGGTGCACCAGTTTTGTTTGTGAAAAAGAAAGACGGGACTATGAGAATGTGCATCGACTATCGACAGCTGAATAAAGCCATTGTAAAGAATAAGTATCCATTGCCACGAATTGACGACTTGTTCGATCAGTTGAAAGGAGCTTCAGTGTTTTCGAAGATTGACTTGCGATCCGGCTATTATCAGTTGAGAGTTAGAGATTTCGACGTGCCGAAGACAGCATTCAGAATGAGATATGGACACTACGAGTTCTTAGTGATGCCGTTTGGGCTCACTAAAGCCCCTGCGGTCTTCATGGATTTGATAAATCGTGTGTTTAGGCTGTTTTTGGACCGTTTTGTAGTAGTGTTCATTGATGATATTTTGATTTACTCTCGTGAGGAGATTGAGCATACCGAGCATTTGAGACTTGTACTTCAGACTTTGCGGGATAACCAATTGTATGCGAAATTCAGTAAGTGCGAATTCTGGTTGCGTGAGGTTGGTTTCTTGGGGCATATAGTGTCTGCTTCGGGTATTAGAGTCGATCCGAATAAAATTTCAGCTATTCTCGACTGGAAACCTCCTAGAAATATTTTCGAAGTTAGAAGCTTCCTAAGACTTGCCGGTTACTATCAAAGGTTTGTCAAAGGTTTCTCGATGATTGCGGTGCCTTTGACAAGACTGTTACAAAAAGATGTCAAGTTCGAGTGGTCTGATAAATGTTAGCAAAGTTTCGACCAGCTGAAAACCCTTTTAACGGAAGCTCCAGTATTAGTTCAACCAGAATCCGGCAAAGAATTTGTAGTTTATAGCGATGCGTCTTTGAACGGTTTAGGCTGCATTTTATTGCAAGAAGGTCGGGTTGTCGCTTACGCTTCGAGGCAATTGAAGCCCCACGAGCGAAATTATCCGACCCATGATATTGAATTGGCCGCTATTGTTTTCGCTCTGAAAATCTGGCGACACTATCTGTTTGGTGAGAAACGCCACATATTCTCTGATCACAAAAGCCTCAACTATCTGATGACGCAAAGGGATTTAAATTTGAGACGAATGCGGTGGCTAGAATTGCTTAAAGACTATGAACTTGTTATTGATTATCACACTGGAAAAGCTAATGTAGTTGCAGATGCTCTTACCTGGAAATCCCTATTTTCTTTGCGAGCTTTGAACGTGAAACTAATGATGTCGGTAGATGAGGTGTTGATTGCTGAATTGGAAGCAAGACCCGGATTACTTCGACAGATTTGTGAAGCTCAAAAAGTCAATGTCGATTTAGTTGCCAAACGAGTTCAGTGTGATTCGGATGTGAATTCAGAGTTTTGGGTTGACGGAAATGATTGTTTGAGATTTAAGGACCGATTGTGTGTTCCAAAAAAGTTCGAGCTAGTTTCGATGATTTTGAATGAAGCCCATAATAGCTGAATGTCAATTCATCCTTGTAGTACGAAAATGTATAATGATTTGAAGCGACAATATTGGTGGCACGACATGAAACGAGACATCTCTAATTTTGTATCCAAGTGCCTAGTATGTCAGGAAGTGAAAGCAGAGCATCAGGTGCCGTCGGGGTTACTTCAGCCGATTTTGATACCCGAGTGGAAGTGGGATCGCGTTACAATGGACTTTGTGTCGGGCTTACCGTTGACGCCGAGCAAGAAAGACTCCATTTGGGTTATTGTTGATAGATTAACGAAATTAACCCATTTCATCCCGATTCGTGCCGACTTTTCACTTGATAAGTTAGCGAAATTATACGTTTCTCAGATTGTACGATTGCACAGAGTGCCGACTTCTATTGTTTCTGATCGAGACCCCAGATTTACTTCGAGATTTTGGAAGAAGCTACACGAAGCATTGGGTACTAAACTCCATTTTAGCACCACTTTTCATCCCCAGACTGACGGTCAATCTGAACGGGTTATTCAAATACTTGAGGACATGTTGAGATGTTGCATTCTAGAGTTCAGCGGATTGTGGGAGAAATACTTACCTCTGATTGAATTCGCGTATAATAATAGCTTCCAATCGAGTATTGAGATGGCACCTTATGAAGCTCTTTACAGTCGAAAATGCCGTACACCTCTGTTTTGGACCGAACTTAATGAAGGTAAGATTCTCGGAGTTGATTTAGTCAGATAAGCAGAGCAGAAAGTGGAGATAATTCGTGATAGTTTGAGAATGGCATCCGATCGTCAGAAATCATACGCGAACATAAAGCGTAAAGACATCGAGTATCAAGTAGGTGATAAGGTGTTTCTAAAAGTTTCACCGTGGAAAAAGATACTCCGTTTTGGCCGTAAGGGCAAGCTGAGCTCGAGATTCATTGGACCGTATGAGATATCAGAACGGATTGGGCCGGTTGCTTATAGATTGATTTTGCCTCCTGAGCTTAGAAAGATCCACGATGTTTTCCATGTCTCGATGCTCCATCGGTACAGATCCGATCCTTCGCATACGTTAAGTCCGTCAGAAGTTGAAATTCAACCTAATATGAGTTACGAAGAAGAACCTATGCAAATTTTAGCTTGCGAGGTGAAAGAATTGAGAAATAAAAAGGTTCCGTTAGTAAAAGTATTATGGCTTAGGCATGGAATTGAAGAAGCGACTTGGGAGCCCGAGAATGCTATGAAAGATAGATATCCAAACCTATTTTCTGGTAAGATTTCCAGGGACGGAAATCCCTTTAAAGGGGGAGTTGTGACAGCCCAATTTCGACCCTAGTCGGGAAGTGGTTTCGGGACCACTAAACCGAATCATAAAAATAATTAATTACGATATCTTATGTCTAAATTTTGTAATAATTGTATGTGTGAAATTGAAATGTTTGAACTTGACATAGTGTATGTGATTGCCGAACTAGATGACTAAAGTGATAAGTACTATGATGTTTGTGGCTAAATTTTATGAGAGAAAATTTTATAAGGTTGCAAGTTAGGGACTTGCATGTCAAATTAGCCATTTTACACTTAGTGGCCGGCCAACCTTTATCATGATGCTATTTGATTGGTTATTTTTATTTATTTTATTTATTCATTTTACTTTTGTGAATTTATGTATATTATATAAATAAAATGAATTTAATAATATTATTAAGTGATAATGGGAGGAAAAACCAAGGTTGGAAACATTTTCTTCTCCTTTATGCCGTGAGTTGAGAAAGCATAGAAGCTTTTAAAGCTTAAGGAAATTCGGTCACCTTAATTTCTCAATAAGGTATGGGAAATTCATATTAGTTTCATATATTTTTGAGAAATTTGAATGGCTAGAGTATATCTTAATTAGCCCATGTTTTGATCTTGCAATTTTTGAGCTCTTGAGCATTCGGTCATGTTGAAGATTTATAGAAATGGTTGTGGCTTCAATTTGGATTTATGGAGTGATGGACAGGGAAATTGAGCTTGTAAAATGTGCATAGGAATGGATGTCTTCTTAAATGAAAATCGGTCATTATGCTTTGGTATTTGAAGTTGCCTTATGTTGGTATATTAGATAGCTAATATGGTATTTTGGGATTGAATAAATGCTTTAGAAAATTTTGTTAGATGATTTCATGTTAGGAAGTTTATGAGTTAAGGTTATAATTTGTGCTTTGTGGCCTTAATTGGTTAAGGGCCATTCGGTTCTAGCCTCTCTTTTTAAGAAGAAGAATAAATTTTATATGTGTATCTAGTCATGGCCGAATGTACCAAGAATGAGACAAATAATGATTATTTTGGGTTTAAAATGCTTTAATGAAATTGATTAAAGATTATTAATTTGCGATTGTGTATAAATTTTGGGTGAATATATATAGAAGTGGAATTTTAGAAGTGAAACATATTTGGCCATTGAGATGAAGACACAAATTGTGTTTGAATTTATAGATTTATATATATGTGTGTTCGGGTTTAATAGTCTTGGATTTTTATGGCATAAGTGAGCATTTCTACTTGGTTAATGTGGTTTGTTATAATGCCTAAATGTTAACTTATGTTATATGATGTGCCGTATGACCACCTTAGATAAGGAAATGTGAAGTCGACTTGTGAATTGAGATGTTGGTGAATGAGTTGTATATATATATATATATAGGTAATCGGTTGTAGCTAGATTTAATTCATTTAATATTTATGTGATTTTAATAATAAAATTTGAACGGTAAACTTATTTATTTTAGCTCAAGAGCTAAGAGAGCCACAACAGGACAAAGGAAAAGCGAAAGTGGTGGATTAGTCAGTTCGTAGATAATTATAAACCATCGAGGTAAGTTTTAAGAACGAAAACCCTATCTTGTGAGTTTACTTAACATACGAAAACCCTATCTTGTGAGTTTACTTAACATGATGTATACGTTTAATACTCATAAGGATGATTCGTTCGAATAAATGGCCTATCATTTGTGGAATGAAGTGGAGAAGGGTAATATATCCGAAAGTCCATTAGACTTATGAGGTCTCTAGAAAACATATGGATAGATATGATTTATTCAAAGGCCTAATGACCGAATATGAAATGAAAGTACCATGTTATGTATTAATGTGTGAATGGAACAATGAATGATAAATTGTGTCTAACTTTGTGATATGTTCATTGGGATGAATTGAAATGTATATGTGTCTGTGCTATGATCCGGGTGGAATCCCGAAGGGCATATGTGCCATAGTTTCATCCAGGTTGAGTCCTGAAGGGCTTCCGAGCCAGTGATACGATCCGAGCTTAGACTCGAAGGGCTTCCGAGCCAGTGATACGATCCGAGCTTAAACTCGAAGGGGCCTTCAAACCCATGATATATCTGGACTCAATTCCGAAGGGCGTTGAGCCAGTGTAGAAAGGGCTTTGTAACAGCCCGAAATAAGGCCTAGTCGGAATAGTGGTTTCGTAACCACAAATTCGAAGAGTAAAGTTTTGATTTTTATGAATTTTAGACAAGATTTGATTTATTGATATTTGATGTGAAAATATTGTTTGAAAATTTTATTGATTAAGTGTCCAATTTTATGTTTGGGACTAAATTGCATTAGTTGCAAAATGTGAAGTATAGAAAATAAGTATCAATTTGGAATGGGGGCTTGAATTAGAGGTCTTTATGTTGCAATTAGACCATCAAATAGTGTCATGGACATAAAAGGGTAATTCTAGAAATGTTTATGAGTTATAGGATGAAGGGCAAATTGGTCATTTGGGTGTTTTTAGTCATAAAAGACAAATTTTAAACAAAAAAATCTGCTCATTCTCTTCTCCATGCTGCCGATTCTTCTTCTTCACCATAGCTAGGGATTGCTTTGCTTTCCATGCTCAATTGTAAGTGCAATCTTGCCCCGTTTTTAGTTATTTTCGTATTTTTATGATTATTTGAGTTTGAATTTCATGATTCTACCATTATTTTCAAGAGATTTTGGGGTTCAAAAATATACCCATTTGTGTTAAGTGTGTATTTGATTGATTAATGGTAGATAATGAAAGATTAGAGGGTTATATGCATGTTTTTGGGATTGAAACTGGATGAATTTTTGTAAAAAGGGATTAATTTGCAAAGTCTATAAATTGTTCTTAAATGTGTTAATTATTTGTAAATTGAGTGTCATTGTTGTGAAAATGGGTTAAATAAGTCCATGGAATATAGAAAATGAAAGTTGGAGTCCAAGGGACTAATTTGTAATTATTGAAAAGTTAAGGGGTAAAATTGGAAATTTACCCAAATGTGAATTATGTCCGAAATTGAATAATTATTTGATAAATGATATTTTGTGTGTTAATCTATACCAAGAAAGGTGTGATAAGCCCGAGAACGGGGGAAAAGAAAATTCTCGATTTAATCTCGAGAAATTAATTCGATGGTGATTCAGGTAAGTTGTATGTGAATTCTAGCACATTTTTAATAAAATATAATTATTTGTTCATAGTCGTGTGATTATGTAAATATGTGAATCATGAGACAATCGGAAATCATATGTATATTCGTAAATGTGGAAAATAGGTATATTCTGTGAATTTCGAGTAAACATGTGATATAGATATATCTCTAAAATCGTGATAATGATGAATTATCTGTATGATCCCTATTGAGTAAGTCAGAATAAACATAGATATAAGTGACATTGTCACTAGAGGGTTCTGATTCTGTCTGATATAGTTCCCGGGTGCTGGGTGGTCTAGCATGTGTTGCAAACACCTGTCAGCTTCTACGAGCAGACCCGTGGTAACTTCTGTTCTATTTCTGACGGTAGCTTCGGCTATACATTCTGGTAGCTTCAGCTACACATTCTGGTAGCTTCGGCTACACATTCTGGTAGCTTCGGCTACATATTCTAGTGGCTTCGGCTACATAATCTGATGGCTTTTGCCATATCTCTGTATTGGCTCCGGCCATATATCTGTGAGGCACTTCGGTGCTAACCTCTGCATATCTGGTTATATTCCGATGTTGCTCAATGGGATTAGATTAACTGCTCTGTAACAAAGTGTTCTGCAGGTAAAGCGAGATAGTTCTGTACATTGAATTTGGTACAGTTAAACGTGTATATGATTGTTATATGAAATGTGACAAAAGAAGTAAGTTAAAGAAGTAGTGATATGAGTTGATATTGGCTATGTTAAAGTAAACGATTCATTGAATTGTTACATTGCTATGAATTTTCATATGACTTACTAAGCTATTATAGCTTACTCTGTTCCTTTCTTTCTTCCTCAGTATATCAAGATTCGTGGGATTGGGAGCCGAGGCGTTGGAGTATGCTTCACACTGTCAGGCTTCAACTGTATATATGTTTGATGTATTTTAGTTTATGGCATGTATAGAAGATTTATAGAGATGTATAGTTATTTTGTAAACTTATAAGTTCCATGTTCTTAATATTGGTATAAGTAAAGTATTGGTTGTATTGGTTGTATATGAAAATGGTTGCATGTTAGGGAGGTTAAGGCTTGGCATATAGCCTAACACGGCCTGCATGGCACGGCACACGGGCGTGTGTCATGGCCGTGTGGGACTTGGCAGAATGCTCCACGGGTATGCGGCACGGGCGTGGCTAAGCCGTGGGCAATACACGGCCTGATCTTACGGGCGTGCCACTAGTCCGTGCCTCCCCTGTACTTTGATTTTGAAGTTAGGTTGCCACACGGACTCGAGACACGGCCGTGTGTCTCAACCGTGTGGGGTACACGGCCTCCAAACTGGAGTGTGAAGTGGCCGTGTCAAATTTTACAGATTCGACCACGGTCTCTGGACATGGGCGTGTGAAGGCCAGACGGCCTTAGCACACGGCCGTGCTTTATGTCACACGGGCGTGTGACGTTGTTTCAAAAGTGAAAAATTTTCTGAGCCTCCGATGCAATAGGATTCGAATCCTAATCATTCGAGATGTCTGTAACATGTCCGAAAACCCTTGATAAGGGTCATAAATAGTGAAATTGTATATGATTCCGTGACTGATTTCGAATTAAGTCTTACAAAAGTCCGTTTAAGTCCGGTAATGCTCTGTACTTGATTTCAGCGACGGTCTCGGGTATAAGGGTGTTACATTTTAATTGGTATCAAAGCACGGTTTATGCGATTCTCAGACTAATGTAATAAGTGTGATAGTCTGTCTATACATGCCATAAGTAAAGTGTGATAGTGTGATATGCTCCGGCTCCCATGAACGATTTTGTTAAAGTTGTGGTAATGTTTTCTCTCTGATTTGTTATTGATTGACTGAAAATGACATTGAAAGGATTATATGTGTTTGTGATATGTTTGATTCTATAAAGATATGAAAAGATATGTATATGAGACTGTTTAAAGCAAATTGTGTCAATATGATAGTATTGTGATGATGTGATAAGTATTAAGTTACATGTGTAAATGAATGTGTGAGCCCCCTTCGAGGCTTAACGACCTCACCCCTTTATTAATGATATTTTGATAATGAAGTTTTAATGGAATGAAATGTGAATGAGTCTGCATAGGAGAGACAAAAGAAATCAATGTGGACCAGTGATTCTGAAAAATAAATTCAGAGTGGTTTTGTAATAAGTTGAAGTTGGAAAGTATAGTGGCATGTTTTGAGGGATTTCCAGACTAAATGTTCATTATTTGTTATTAAGAATGGAAGAATAATTAGTTCTGGTAAACTAATTCAGCTAGATGTTCAAATGTATGTTTGTTGCGAAATTTTTCAGAATCGTTTTTGTTAATGAATGAAATTAGAAAAAAGGTGGCATTTATGATGACAAGTGAATGGGATAGATATTTGAATTGAATATTTGTGGGTGAAATTGAGTATATTGGTCCCCACTGGATGTTTTATGTTCCCTATTTGCAGAAATACTTATATGATTGTTCCGTCTTTGACAAATGTGTTATAGAATGAGAATATTATCTGACTCTGCCGTTAAATGATGGTATGGTCATTCTGATTTGTTTATAATAAGTATAATTGTATTTTTCTCTTTGAGATTTTATTGTACGGTGATTGAAATGAATCTAAGGAAAAAGTTTGTATGAGGTTATTCTCTATTCCTATTGAATGGTATTCGATTGTAAAGAAATGTTGGAGAATGTATTCAGAATGTGAAATCCAAAGTGAATTGACTATCGACGATAGAGTATGATATGTGCATTTGTCTATGAGTTGAATTAGAGACTTTATGTGAGGTTTGAATGAAAATGGTGTTAAAAGAGGTATTGAGTAATTCTAAAGATAATTTAGTTTATGCAAAGTCATTATTATAGAAAGAAGTTAATCTCGATCAAACGACTTATTCAATGAGAAGAATATCTTTCAACTGTATTAATGACTAAGTGAAGTGGTGATGGTTAGATAATTATTGTAACTCCTTCTGGACAATTTATGTGCATGTTATCTTCAGAGATATATATATGTTCTGTTTGGGTTATGTCTGATATGGTTTCATCTCTCCCTGATATTCTATTCTATTGTACGAATATAAAAGTCAACGAAAAAATCTGTAAGTGGTTAATCATCCATTTCATCTGAATTGTTGTTCTGTTAAATATATGTGAAGGTTATATTACTATTGTTATTGGGGAATTTAATGTTCAGGAGTGACACTGTTCTTTCTGGATCTTATATGGGATATCATCGGAATTAATATCATTCTATGTGGGACATGATTCTATGATATTTAGAGTAACACTAGATGTCGAGACTTTGTTATACTAAATTTTTATGACACCATGTGAATGTTTGCAAGATACCTCTACTTGACGGGATAATTATGTTGATGACGATTATAAATCCTGGTTCAAAGGATAAGAATATAGTGGTACATTCATCTGAACTACAGAAGTTGTATTTCTGCATTGATTTCTATTTGAGTTATAAATGACTTTCTTCTGTGTTCGAATGTTTTATAAAGAAATCGAGATATTGTTTATTACTACGGTTAAGACCTCAGTATGATTATGATTCTATGATTCCCGATTTAGTGGTTATGATTTCTGTAAAACAATAAGTCGGGGTTATCTTATAGCAAGAAGAAACAGTATCTGGAAAAGAAGTCGATTTGAAATGTAAACTGATTTGATGTGATTCGATTGAAAGGATATTTGAACTTCGTATGATGAGATTTATCCATTGTAATGGGAGATAAATTTTTAATTGAATACATATGGATTGAATAGTTAGTGTTTTTGAAGACTTGACATAGTAGTGCTTCTATCAGAACAATTCTGTCTGAGAAATGTTGTGGTAATTTAAGTTTGTCAGATTATAAAAGTTTTCTTTTGTACAGAGATACTTTTAACCGAAGTGTTAGTTCTAATTCAGTCTGAGTTGAGCAAAGGAGTTGTGAATTCCAGTTATGTAACATTGTTTAGTTTGAAGTGTGTTCCGATGAAGGAGACTTCAGAAATATTTGGTAATTTTGAGTAATTAGAACTATATGCAAGGAGTTTTAAATACTTATTATTAGCGAAATGAACTTGGTGTGAATTTGATTCTGATTTTGAAATTCGAGTAAATGTTATGATTGGCTGCAGTTCAAAGATAGGTTTTATATTTTGAGAAGCTCAGAATTAATTTGTATGATTTTGAATGAAGCTTATAGTATGGATTTTCTGAACATCCGAGAAGCACAAAAAGGAATATTTCTAATTTTGTTATGAAGTGTTTGATCTGTTAGAAAAATTTAAGCTAAACATTTCGTGTTATCTGGTTTGTTACGGCCGATCATGATTTCTAAATAAGGTGGAATTCAATAATTATAAATGTTGTTTTGAGTTGTCTTTATTTTCGATAAAGAAAGATTGATATGGAATATAGTGATAAATTGAGGAAATCAGTCTGTAATATTTCGGTATGATTTGATTTTGGACTCCATAATTAGTCAAGCTTTACATTTTTGATATTGTGAGATTACACGAAATATCATTGTCAGCTGTGCTTGCTAGAAATCGGGGATTTGCTTTGCGATTCTGAAAGAAGACTTCGAGATTATGGTTTTCTTTTGGTATTCTCTGAAGCACTATTTTACCACGAGGAATTAAATTCTTGGAATTTTATATTCTGGTTTTCTTATTATTAATATTTCTATATGAATTTTGGAATATTGTTATTTTGATCTATTTCTGAAGTATTTTCTTCTCTAATCTGAAACGGCTACATTTGTTATGATTATGTATTAGAAGCTCAAATTTGAATTGTATACTGGCCTTTTCTTCCTTAATGGGATTTGAGGAATTCGAGCATACGGTGGAAACTTAGTGTACTTTCTGAATTAGATTGGATAGTACTGAATGTTACAGAAGAGATTTAGTATGAAAGATTGTGTAATCAAATTGGGATATAGAAAGATTCAGGAAATTGTTGACTGATTTCTGAGTTTAGTACAGATCGTTTGACTGATACTTCTTGAAGAACAATCTGAGTTTAATAAAATTGAATGTTGAAACAAGGTTCTTCTGGTGAAATTGAGTAATATGGACGAGTATTGAATTGAGATAGAACTTCTATTCAATTTGAATCAGGATTTTCATCTTCTTTTGAAAGAGAAATATCATAGAATTATGACCAATCTTTTGACAAGACAATATATGTATAATAGTGGGTATAAAGTTTATTTAGTAAAGTGATCAAAGTCTTCGTGATATGATCTCAGGTTGTAAATTGAAGTTTCAACTTGAAAGTGAACAGAGATTTTAAGGATGAATTGAGACTTATGATTCCGAGAAATTATGAAGACATCTCTCAGATTTGAAATTGTTTGCTTCTGATAAGATTTTCGGGGACGAAAATCCCTAAAGGGGGGGAGAGTTGTAACACCCAAAATAAGGCCTAGTCGGAATAGCGGTTTCGTAACCACAAATTCGAAGAGTAAAGTTTTGATTTTTATGAATTTTAGACAAGATTTGATTTATTGATATTTGATGTGAAAATATTGTTTGAAAATTTTATTGATTAAGTGTCCAATTTTATGTTTGGGACTAAATTGCATTAGTTGCAAAATGTGAAGTACAGAAAATAAGTATCAATTTGGAATGGGGGTTTGAATTAGAGGTCTTTATGTTGCAATTAGACCATCAAATAGTGTCATGGACATAAAAGGGTAATTCTAGAAATGTTTATGAGTTATAGCATGAAGGGCAAATTTGTCATTTGGGTGTTTTTAGTCATAAAAGACAAATTTTAAACAAAAAAATCTGCTCATTCTCTTCTCCATGCTGCCGATTCTTCTTCTTCACCATAGCTTGGGATTGCTTTGCTTTCCATGCTCAATTGTAAGTGCAATCTTGCCAGGTTTTTAGTTATTTTCGTATTTTTATGATTATTTGAGTTTGAATTTCATGATTCTACCATTATTTTCAAGAGATTTTGGGGTTCAAAAATATACCTATTTGTGTTAAGTGTGTATTTGATTGATTAATGGTAGATAATGAAAGATTAGAGGGTTATATGCATGTTTTTGGGATTGAAATTGAATGAATTTTTGTAAAAAGGGATTAATTTGCAAAGTCTATAAATTATTCTTAAATGTGTTAATTATTTGTAAATTGAGTGTCATTGTTGTGAAAATGGGTTAAATAAGTCAATGGAATATAGAAAATGAAAGTTGGAGTCCAAGGGACTAATTCGTAATTATTGAAAAGTTAAGGGGTAAATTTGGAAATTTACCCAAATGTGAATTATGTCCGAAATTGAATAATTATTTGATAAATGATATTTTGTGTGTTAATCTAGACCAAGAAAGGTGTGATAAGCCCGAGAACGGGGGAAAAGAAAATTCTCGATTTAATCTCGAGAAATTAATTCGATGGTGATTCAGGTAAGTTGTATGTGAATTCTAGCACATTTTTAATAAAATATAATTATTTGTTCATAGTCGTGTGATTATGTAAATATGTGAATCATGAAACAATCGGAAACCATATGTATATTCGTAAATGTGGAAAATAGGTATATTCTGTGAATTTCGAGTAAACATGTGATATAGATATATCTCTAAAATCGTGATAATGATGAATTATCTGTATGATCCCTATTGAGTAAGCCGGAATAAACATAGATATAAGTGACATTGTCACTAGAGGGTTCTGATTCTGTCTGATATAGTTCCCGGGTGCTGGGTGGTCTAGCATGTGTTGCAGACACCTGTCAGCTTCTACGAGCAGACCCGTGGTAACTTCTGTTCTGTTTTTTACGGTAGCTTCGGCTATACATTCTGGTAGCTTCGGCTATACATTCTGGTAGCTTCGGCTACACATTCTGGTAGCTTCGGCTACACATTCTGGTAGCTTCGGCTACATATTCTGGTGGCTTCGGGTACATGATCTGATGGCTTTTGCCATATCTCTGTATTGGCTCCGGCCATTTATATGTGAGGCACTTCGGTGCTAACCTCTGCATATCTGGTTATATTCCGACATTGCTCAATGGGATTAGATTAACTGTTCTGTAACAAAGTGTTCTGCAGGTAAAGCGAGATAGTTCTGTACATTGAATTTGGTACAGTTAAACGTGTATATGATTGTTATATGAAATGTGACAAAAGGAGTAAGTTAAAGAAGTAGTGATATGAGTTGATATTGGCTATGTTAAAGTAAACGATTCATTGAATTGTTACATTGCTATGAATTTTCATATGACTTACTAAGCTATTATAGCTTACTCTGTTCCTTTCTTGCTTCCTCAGTATATCAAGATTCGTGGGATTGGGAGCCGAGGCGTTGGAGTATGCTTCACACTATCAAGCTTCATCGGTATATATGTTTGATGTATTTTAGTTTATGGCATGTATAGAAGATTTATAGAGATGTATAGTTATTTTGTAAACTTATAAGTTCCATGTTCTTAATATTGGTATAAGTAAAGTATTGGTTGTATTGGTTGTATATGAAAATGGTTGCATGTTAGGGAGGTTAAGGCTTGGCATATAGCCTAACACGGCCTGCATGGCATGGCACACGGGCGTGTGTCATGGCCTTGTGGGACTTGGCAGAATGCTCCACGGATATGCGGCACGGGCGTGCCTAAGCCGTGGGCAATACACGGCCTGATCTTACGGGCGTGCCACTAGTCCGTGCCTCCCCTGTACTTTGATTTTGAAATTAGGTTACCACACGGACTCGAGACACGGCCGTGTGTCTCAACCGTGTGGGGTACACGGCCTCCAAACTGGCGTGTGAAGTGGCCGTGTCAAATTTGACAGATTCGACCACGGTCTCTGGACATGGGCGTGTGAAGGCCACACGGCCTTAGCACATGGCCGTGCTTTATGTCACACGGGCGTGTGACGTTGTTTCAAAAGTGAAAATTTTTCTAAGCCTCCGATGCAATAGGATTCGAATCCTAAACATTCGAGATGTCTGTAACATGTCCGAAAACCCTTGATAAGGGTCATAAATAGTGAAATTGTATATGATTCCGTGACTGATTTCGAATTAAGTCTTACAAAAGTCCGTTTAAGTCCGGTAATGCTTTGTACTTGATTTCAGCGACGGTCTCGGGTATAAGGGTGTTACAGGCTTGGTCCCGAAGGGCATCCGTGCCGATGTTATAAAATAAATGTCGAGACAGTCCTAGTAAATATGTTACCTACCATAAGATAGCCAGGTATGCATCCTACCCTTGTTCGAGAATTTTGTTACTATGAATTGTGAGTGAATAATTCGTTAGGAATACTATGACTATTCTTAAAGGCTACTCAAACAACTATGACTTGATTTTGGCGTACTTGTTCTGAATTAGAAGAGTTTAAATATTCGGATATGGAATGTGTGTTTTGTGCATGAGTTTAGTTTGTTTCTTTTCTTTAATGGACGTGTTCGGTGATAAGTTGAATCTAGTCGGAGACCATGAAGTTTCCTTTGGGAGATAAACGATAAAGGTGTTATCATAGTATTATCTTATTAGGCCGAAATGTTCCTTAAACAAGCTTAGATATTACTATGTCACTCATTCGAATGATTTATGTTACTTAAAACTTACTAAGCACAAAAATTGCTTATTCCTTTGCTTTTGATTTTTCTATTTTATAGATCTCGTTCGTTAGCTGCGGTGTCGGGAATCTTGCTTTCGAAGTCATCTCTACTATCAAAGCCCTGTTTGGTACTTAATTAGCTAAACTTTTGTGAATGGCATGTATAGGAAGCATTTTGTGGTCGTTAAATTAAGAAACTTTTATTTTGAATATGTATATATATTTAAGCCATGCGAAAATGGCTTGCTCTCTCACTAATTATGAATGTATTGTTGAATGAAGTATTATAAGTTTTCAATGGTAATAATGCTTAATATGACTTGATAGTAGTTACCTCGTCATTAAAAGATCCGGCTATGTTCTTTGGTAAACCATCACTTCCGAAATTTGTTAAATGAGTTTAATGGTTGAATGGTTAAATATGCTTTAGTTTGAATGAGTCATATCATTAAGTTAGTACAATCGGCTATAACTAATAGTAATTAGGTTACTATTTGATATTAGCTCCACGTACAAATAAAAAGGATGAGAATTTCGTAGATGTCTTTATAAGTTGAGAAGTAAGGGTATTCAGTAGCTAGATCTAAAATTGAAACATGAACCTAGAGACATGTATAGATTCGGTTCGAGTTTTTAAATTGCATGAATAGTCTTTTCCATAAACATTTGAACATGTTATACGAGTGGTTGTTTGTTTGTTTGTTTGTGGGAATGTCAGGTAATGCCTCTCGACCTCCGATGACGTATACGGGTCCTGGGGTGTTACACTCTGGCAGGTGCTCGAGCCTCGAATCTGACTGCAGTGTCTCTAGTCCCTCTCTGACTACCACTAGTATTACCTCCACGTCGCAGTGGTCTACCCTGTGCAGCCGTGCCACTAGGTCTTTGACTCGGATCGGGAGTGTGTTCATCAACTTCCGGATAGTCTTTGATAAAGTGATCGACAGATCCACATCTGAAGCAGGAGCAGTCATGATGCCTACAGCTCCCCGGGTGCCATTTACCATAATATTTACAATCAGACCTATCCCGACATTCATTTCCGACACTGGTGATAAAAGTAGCTCAGGAACTCACAGGGGGTCGATGATGATCACGTCTAGAAAAACCTAAAGTATTCTTGGACAGGCCCGAGTCATCTCTAATCTTTTTGGACGATTGCTGAATAGACTTTCCCCTCAAATCTCTTACGAAACTCTCTAGCTCCATCTTCAGCTTTTCTTTTCTCATTACCAAGCTATTCGGCTTTGCAAGCTCGCTCAACTAGCACGACAAACTCTTTAATTTCCAGAATTCCCACCAGCAATCTGATATCTTCGTTTAATCCGTCCTCGAAATGTTTACACATAATAGCCTCGGAGGATACATAGTCGTGGGCATAATGGCTGAGCCATACAAACTCTCTCTCGTATTCAGTTACTGACATCTGACCTTGTTTAAGCTCAAAAAATTCCTTCCGTTCCTGGTCGATGAATCTCTGACTGATATATTTCTTACGGAACTCGGTTTGGGAAAACTCCCAAGTGACTCGCTCTTTCGGAACAACAGAAACCAAAGTATTCCACCAGTAATACGCAGAGTCGTGTAACAGAGATATCGTCCAATTTAGACACTCCTCGGGAGTACAGGATAACTCATCGAATACACAGATGGTGTTATCGAGCCAATACTCGGCCCGCTCAGCATCGTCACTAGGGGTGGCCCGGAACTCTTCAGCCCCATATTTTCTAATTTTGTCGACTGGGGGCCTACTCGATCTCACTGGATCGGTCACAAGAGGGGCCACATAGGTTGGGAACGGAGTATTCGGAGGCGAGGGTTGTGGAACAGCTGGATTTGATCTCAGGAATTGAGCGAACCAATCACTCATCATTGTATAGAAGGCTTGCCTCGTGTCATCATCTCGATGACTATTATTGGACTGAGAGTCATTCAGCGCTGTCCCTTGCGCGGGAGTAGGCGCTACACTATCGATATCGTCTGCTATGGCTCGATCAAGTTCGGGATCCATTCTCTACCAAAAATCACATTTCAGATGTTAGAAGTCATCACACTATCACATTAACATAAATTGGCATGTATAGCTAGACTTATACTTACTACGGTAGTCCGAGAATCGACTAAACCGTAGCTCTGATACTAATAAAATATAACACCCCTAGACCCGTGCCCGTCGTAGGAGAGTCAAGAGGCATCACCCGACCATCATTTAACTTAGCAATACCACACTTGCCCAATTCATGACATTAATACATTCATATATTGACACTCCTATATCGGATCAATGATCACACCTAAACATTTCATTTGAGACCCTTACTGTTCATATGGTAAAAAGAATGTCAATGTTTAGCAAAGCTCAAAACCAAAATCCACTAGGCCGATTTACCAAGTTCAAAACAACGTACAACACATCATACCAACAAATTTCATATAAACTCCATTTAGTCCTTATGTACAAATCGAAAGGTTACATTCAATATCATATTTGATCACATTTTAACACTCATATATTATAAAACATAGTTATCAAAATATAACATACTCCGAGCCTAGTTTACGAAATGCATAACTTAAACTTCCATTCACATATAACGCACCCCAGTTTAAAACCATGGATATAGATGTAAGGCATTCAGGTAAACCAATTTCACATGGCTGATTTAATTTCAACTTCAAAATCATGTATGTTTAGCATCAAAATGTCAAGTCTATACATGCGATTTTCAAAGTTTAGTTACAAAATACCGAAAGACGTTTTGATAGTGTGGATGACTTCAACCCTGGAAATACCGAGACCGTAGCTACCAAGTGAGATCTATAAAACAGAAAGTAAGGGCAACAGAGTAAGCAATCATTTGCTTAGTAAGTTTTAAGTAACGAAATCATTTAAAAAGAAAAGAAAAGAAAAGGCATAGTAATATCTAAACTTGTTTAGTTCATTCTTTGACCGAATAAGAACATAACTAAATACTACTTATATCATTCATATCACAAAGGAAAGATCAATGTATTTGGATAACTTCAACCTATAGCCAAGTACGCCCACATCACTTTCTATGTCAATCTCATGTATATACACATTCATCTCACATTTGCGAAGTTGAACTCTTTAAAATAGAACTCATTCATCAAAATCAGCTCATAAACGTTCGAATGATTCTAAACAATGATTTAAGTTGTTGGATCGCCCGGTGCCTCCAAGGCGCAGCGGAAAATTAGAATAATAAATTTTACCGGCGATCCATACCATGGATCCATGTGTAAGGAACGAATCGGGGTGATAAAGGTTTCGAAATTACCGAAACTTCAATCTGAGTAGACAGCGACGCCAAGGCAACGGGAATCCTGAAGCACTATCGAACCAAGCCGCAACCTTTAACGATGTCGGCCTCTACGTAGTCCACCCAATTGACAATGAACGGAAATCTCTCAGAAACTATTTTCAGAGAGTATATCTTTTGACGGCTGCTAGGCCTCACTTTTATGGTTTCGGGATTGCCTATGTATATCCCCTTTAGGGTTTTTACCCTTGCCATATTTAAAACTTTGTGTTAATTGGTATATATTCATAATGAATATTTATTACCATAAATAATCCGAATCATAATAATCGTTATTAAATAAATATAATAACGTTTAACCGAAAATTATAATTACGTTAATTATAATAAAGATTTCGGTAAACTATATTTATTTAAATTTATATATATATGAACCAAAATCATATATTAGAAAATTATGTTCTTGATTATGTGTACAACATCCTTGTACATATAGTATGTTCAATAATTTGATTGCCGAATTTAATTAATTCTATAATTAATTTAATTCATGCGACAACCAGACACAATACCAACTATGTTTTACTCCGTTCATTTCAATTAAAAGGTGTGACCCTATAGGTTCTTGTAACATTAGCAGTAATATTAGAACTATTCTAATATTACAAACAATGAGTGGCATCTAGCAATGCATCATTGCTACCTAAGTTACAAGAAGTCATGATTCGACATAACCTTTTGTGATTAACTTTTCATGCATTAATCCTTAAGTCCAATATCTTTAGAATAGACACAAGTCATGGAATAGTCACACTTGCATAGTCCATCCTATGTTTCTTGATACCTTGAGTAGACTATGATATACAAATAAGTATGACATCTCATATCAACTTATTTGAGCATGGCCATGCATTTCTAGTCTCACTCAATCAAGTGGCCTGAGATATTACTCCTATTATGTAGGAGGGACTTATCCTATATTGATCAACCATATCCCTCTACATAGATTGTGGTATATCCAACATTAGTCTTAATAGAACAACCAATTACAGTGTTCGTTTGACTATATCAAAATATACAACTCACGATGTTGGAATGATGATGATCTCAAGTATGAGGATCATATACATATTAATCACTATGAGTAATATTGTGACAATTACATAATAATCCAAGAAACATACTCATAGCGGGTCGGTCCAATATGTTGTTCTCTAACACACACATTCATGCATTGATTCTGATACTCGATATCAATGACAACTCTTTATCATCAATCAACTACATGTTAGTCTCAATGCATTATTATTGTCCTAGCCAACAATAATACTTGACTAAGGATCTTTTAAGAATAATCATATTATTCTTAGGACATTATTATAAAACAGTTTATTTATGCACACAGAAATGAAACTGAAATAATAATGGCAAAGCCTTATATTAATAAACATGATAAATCAAGTATGTTGTTACAACCATCTCGTGATTGATCTTTGGGCATACTCTTACATAAGTATCTCTACCGGATTTCAAAGTCAAAATTCGAAGGTAATCAAAGTCTCAACGAAAGTAGAATGCATACCTGGCTATCTCATAGTAGGTAGCACATTTGTTTAAAATTATTTCAACATTTATTATATGATTTCTCGTACAAATGCTCACAAAATTTAACCCAGATATGATGCCCTCATGGATGGCCCTCGGGACTAAGCCCAGATCTTAACACTAGCTCAAAAGCCCTTCGAGACTAAGCTCAGATTCTTAACACTGGCTCGAAAGACCTTCAAGACTAAGCTCGGATTCTAAACACTGGCTCGAAAGACCTTCGAGACTAAGCTTGGATTCTTAACACTGGCTCGAAAGCCTTCAAGACTAAGCTCGGATTCTAAACACTGGCTCGAAAGCCCTTTGAGACTAAGCTCGGATTCTTAACACTAGCTCGAAAGCCCTTCGAGACTAAGCTCGGATTTAAACCCCAATTAACGTTCACACATGTATATGTACATGTACCATATCGCATTCGACTCACTAGTCATAAACAAAGGGCACAATTTCGTCTCAAAATATAACAAAATTCAAAGTTCACATGCCACTTCCAACAATTTTGTAGATTATCTTTGCCACAATAACATTCAAGTACAGCTCTTAAGTCTGAAATTAAATAATATACATATGTACTAAGATTTCATCATGTCATGAGCTAAATTTGTTACTCGAGAACTTACCTCGTATCTTTCTGAGAAATTTCGATTTGACTATTCCGTGACCTTGGCCTTCCCTTTATCCGAAGTTACCCCTCTAAGCTCTTGAGCTTAAATTAACAATACAATCATATCAAACTTTATTCACACATTTCTATTGATAGTTACACTTTCATTTCAAACAAGAGATACATATAATTCCCTTATCTCACATACATTCGGCCAAGTACAATTACATCACAATTTACAACCAAATTCATTGATCAAGTTTAGTAAACAAAGTCTTTTAATCCAACTCAGTACTCATGACACCCTAATTAACAAAAGCCGAATAGGTTAGCACCTAAATGCTTTAGCCATAAGTCGTTTTCCAACATTTTTAGTACATAATTCCCCCATTCGGTTAAGTTCACATTTGGTTTAGGCTCAAACATTTACAACCACTTTAGAAGCTTTCATGCCATCAATTAGTGAACTCAAATTTATGATAATTTAGTATCAAAATGTCTACGAATAAATTTCTCAATAATTTCTATCTTTAAACTAAAATTTCTAATTCATATTCACAAAAAGCCGAACCTAAAGTATAAAATGGTACTCTTAGATCTCAAAATTCAATCTTTAACACCAAATTTGCTTAACTATGTTCTATCAACATCAATCAGCTCTACTAAGGAAGGCTTAAACATAAACGCACAAGCAAATCAAGACTAATCTTGAACTTTCATATTATCAAATAAACTAGCTCAATTTGTCAACATTCTTCATTACAAAAATATATGGAAGACATTATTTAATTAAAAAAATTCCTTACCATGGCCGAATGCCAACACCATCATAAGTTCAAAATCTTCTCATGAATTAGGCTAAAAGCTTATCAATTCATCCTTAATTTCCCCTCCTAACCAAATTCAACAAAATCCACAAGATTTTCATCACCCTCATGACCAAATAGGCAAATTCCAACCCAACATCAAAATTCTTGCATACACTCAACAAGGTCAATGCAACGGTACTTAAACCATCATCTAAACATCACATAATTCACATATATTTATAAATTTTCATTCCATAGCTCTCACATCCAACTATCAATAATTTAGCTAATACATGAACATGGCCGAATGCTAAATTCTCAACCAAAACGGAAATTTCAATGTGGGCTAAATAGAGGGCTAAACATCTTACTCCATTTTTGCAAAAATTCGAAAAAAATCACATAAAACATACCTTAATTTGATGCTAGAATGACCGAACTTAGTTTTTTTTCTCCTCTCCCCTTTTCTTTTAGTGAATTCGACAATGAAGAACAAAGGTGGACAACCTTGTTCTTTTCTCCATTCTCTTTTTATTATTTTATTTGTTTCATGATATAAAATATACATACAAAATTATGAACTATATATAAAATACACATATTTTGAATCATTATGTCATATGGCCGGCCACTTAGATCAAAGAAGGCAAATTTGACTCCTTGCAATTTTTCATCATTCCATCTTTAGTCTTTTAAAATTAGCCACACATATAGTTAAGACTTCTTATACAAGTCTTTTTTACTTCATAAGACATTCAATTCTAAACGAAAATAAAGCATTGAATTTTATGCCTGCATGGTTACATATAATTAGTCATATAATATTTTATTTAATTATTTTCTAACTTCGGTTTAGCGGTTTCGAAACCACTTTCTGACTAGGGTCGAAGTAGGGCTGTCACAGCATCTTTCATTGTACCCTTACCACTGGTTCCACCTCTGACATTCCTCGGTAGTCTACCCTTACTAACAGTGTGACTTGATCTAACACCTTGAAATTTCTCATCTCTCGCTCCCTCAGGGCAATCTTTAATAAAATGATCTACGAAACCACACTTGAAACAAGCTGGGTTAGGTCCCCAGCACTCACCAGTGTGTCGTCTGCCACAACTCTGACACTCAGGTCTATCAAACCTTACGTTACCCACACTACCCATTGATGTAGCCTAAGTTTTAGAACCTGAATATGCTTCAGTGTGACTATCAAGCTAAAACTGTCATTCTAGGATTCATTTCTTTAGACCTCTTTAATAAAAATTGGAAAGACTTACTCATCAGTTTCTTCCGAGCATCTCGAGCCCCCATAATTGCTTTTCTCTTCTCTTTATTTAGCTCCTCGACTTTGCATGCTCTGTCAACTAACACCACAAATTCATTTAGTTCTAGAATTCCCACTAGCACTTTGATGTCCTCATTGAGCCTGTCCTCAAACCTTCTACACAACATCGCTTTGATAGAAACACATTCTTTTGCATATTTGCTAAGTCTAACAAATTCACGTTCATACTCAGCCACAGTCATCTTACCTTGTTTCAACTCGAGGAACTCTTTCTGTTTTTGATCCACAAATCTTTGAATTATATACTTTTTGCAAAATTCCTCCAAAAAGAAATCCCACTTCACTTTCTCCCTCAGAACCACAGATATTAATGTCTTCTACCAATGATAAGCCGATCTTTCAGCAAGGGCATAGCATATTTTAGACACTCCTCAAGTGTACAATATAACTCCTCAAATACTCTGATGGAATTTTTGACCCAAAACTCCGCTCCCTCTGGATCATCATCCACACTAGCTCTAAACTCTTCGACTCTTTATTTCCAAATTTTATCCACTGGAGGTTTTGCTAACCTTACCATATCAATAACCTGTGGGGCTACGAGAACCAATTGTGGAATAGGCAGAGGAGGAGGGGGTTGAGCATTAGGATTCGCTCTAATAAAATCAATGTATCAGTCATTCATCATTTGGAGAAAGGCATCCCAAGCCTCGTCTCCTTGACTCATAGTCTTATTTCTACTTTCTACCGTTGCGGTCCATTGCGCGGGAGCCAGCGCATTGTTAGAAGCATCATCAGCTGCAGCTCGTTCGGGGATCTATTACTATATGAAACTAAAACATAGTTTAGAAAAGTCAGGAGTCACCACAATATCATAGTATATCTATGGCATGTATAGCTAGACCCATCCACAACACTATGCTAATATGAGAACTGACTAAACCATAGCTTTGATACCACTAAATGTCACACCCCTTACCTGGGTTTATCACCTTACCCGAGCATGAGGCATTATCGAATAATATCACCATCATCCATACATAATCGAACCACAAATTTTTGTTCCAATTTAAAACTTATTCATAAAATACCATAAAACCCTACAATTGGGCTTACGAGGCCCAAAACATAATTTGGGAGTGGTTCGAGGCCAAACCATCAACTTAAAAAAATTTCAGAAAATTTGACCTAATACAGGGCATATGCCCGTGTGAGACAGGGGCATGCCTGTGTGGGCAGGCCGTGTGGTCACACACATCTGTGTTCCTTACCCATGTTGAATTATTGAAAATTTATATTTCATTTTGAATCTACAGGGGTTTTCACACGGTCGAGCTGTAACACCCTAGTTTTTAGGGTTTTTGAGATTTTGCTTAAATTTACTTTTGCTTGTCTGGATGTGCTAAATTATGCTTTGAGTATGTTTGGTGGGCCTTTAGAAGGCCTAAGGTTAAGTTTAAAGCTTGGTAGAATTTTAGATTTTGGGCTTATAGGAGAAGGGGAAGTGGCTTAGTGGGCTCTTAATGAGAAGTTGGGGTATTTAAGACACAAGAAAGCTTGGGTTAAAGTGGCAAGATGGCTCCACTTAAAGCATAGGAAGTGGCGTGTCAAGGATGGTAAAGGAGCTAAGGTTCGAATCCATGAATTAGCAAATTGCTTCTTTTATTTTGTTGCTTGTGCAAGGTAGGTGGTGGATCCCAAGTGAAACTCTGAAGGAGAGCTTTTGAATGGCTCATGAGATTGAATCAATAAGGGATAAGGGGGAGAAAATTTAGGAATTTTGAATGGGAAGCAAGTGATGGCCGATTAGGGGTCTCTTGGAAAGCAAATTCGGCTAGGGTCCTTGCAGGTACCATTACTCTTTTAACTTTCATGTGTTGGATGGGATCTATCCATGGTTTTAGGTACTTAGATCTGTTGTCGCTCGATCCATCCGGGAAAGAAGCTTTGGACTTTAGGGGCCACAAACAATCTAAATCTGTAATCTATATTTCTACAAAGGTAAGGATAACTTATTGATTGGTGGTTGCCGATTGTATATGGGATAAGTTAATGATAGTTCAATTAGTTTTGCATTAACATGATGAATAAACTATTACAGGTTGATTGCTCGTAGGATCTCGACATAGTTGTAAACAGGTGTGTAATCAACCCCCTCTAGTAGACTAGATCGGCAAAAGCCGAAATGCCAAAATTCTGGCATTTCAAGGGCTTGCGAGTGTACGAGCGCTCGTGGGTCGGTTTGAAATGGTAAAGTTGGTACTCACAATCGGTAAAACTGTTGTGTGCACGTATTCGTGTATTTGGGTGGTTTTGGGCCTTGAAGGGCTGAATTTGGGCCCAATGGGCTGACGGGGTCATATGGGTGAAATCGAGCGGTAAGTATATTATGGTAATCTAGTTATAAGATCTGCTTAAACGAGTGGAAAATTTGGATTTAGTGGGCCACAGTAGCTTGTAGGCTCCGTCGGGCCCATTAGGGGTTTAGGGGCCCTATGACTTCGTATTAATAAATTGGGCTAATTAAGCACTGGGGTGACGATAGGTCTGTTAGTAGACTGCAATGAGCATGAAACCCTAAAATCTGGCAAAGTTACCGAAATACCCCTTAAGGGTGGAAATTACTATTTTACCTTTAGGTGCTAAAAGACCATTTTACCCCTAGGGCTAAGTTGACTGATTTGCATGCTACTATATCTGATATTCTGTATGCCATGCCATATTATATTCTGTTTGCATGGGGTTGTGTTTTTATGATAGAGGAAGTGCTAAAGTGGCAATGCCACGTATTCTGCTTAGAGGCTCTGCCTCGTATTACTGTTCTAGTGGCTTGGCCACGATATCTGGATAAGCAACTCTGCTGCGACTGTGGTGAGTAGGGCTGGGTGGGTTGAGTTATTCCCCACATGGTGTGTAGGGCTGTACGGGTCGTGTGTAGGGCTGGATTGGGCTTGGGCTTTGCATACATGCATAATACACTGATTTGTTACTGTAATGGGCCTAAGGCCCACACTGTTTTCTAAATAGGGCTAAGGCCCAGTTATCACTGTATCTAAATAGGGCTTAGGCCCAGTCTGAGCTTGAACTGATCTCTAACTCTGCTTAGGTTAGCTTGCACATTGAGTTTTCACAAACTCACCCCCTTTCTTTCCATCCATGCAGGTGAACCCCAACTTTAGAGGACTTGGAGTTGCGAGGGATTTGGAGTGGCCACGTGAACTATTTTTCTGGTTTTATATTTCGTGAATTTACTTTATTTAAGTATTCTTTTATTTCTGGGTTTTAAACTGTAATAAGGGCGCCCGACAATTATTTTTATTTTGGTTTTTACATATTTATTTAGTACTTGTTTAAAATGATAGTTTAGTCTGCGCGGGTTTTCCAAAATTAACAAACGATTTCAAAATATCCAATACGGAACGGATAATTTACTTACCAACACTGTAACAAGATTGGCTAAAAAGAAATGGGATTTTACTTAGTAATGGCAATGGTTTCGAACACTAAAAATAACTTTCTTTTACAATATTATAAGCACGGCTTTACTACAAACGACCTAAAGACGTATGAAAACAAGATCTAGGTTTAGTCTAATATCCATGTGACACACCAGATCGGGACATAACGTCTGGGCCGAGTTTGAGGTGTTACATTTAGTGGTATCAAAGCCCGGTTGCAACAACTCAGTTGTGGATCGGGTCTAAAGGTTTCTTTAAAATTAAAATTAAGGTCCACAATGGTATTTTCAAAAAAAATTGGTTTTGGAAACTTTTTGAAGAAAACCCTTTTTAAAATGATTTTCTTCAAGATGTTCGTATTTTACTAAAAGACTAAGGTTTTGATGTCAAAAACAAAGTTTATTCAAAGGATTTAATATTACCAAAACTTTGTTTTTCTGAAATCTGGTGTTTGAAGAGTGACACACTGAATCTCCGGCACCAAGTCTGTAAGTACTATTTCTTTACTGTAATTGATTAAAATACTTTGACATTGAGAAATTACTGTAGATAGTACTAAGACCCTGCTAAGATTTTGTAGTTAGGGAAACACCGAGACTGTAGAGGACCAAGGCAGTAGGAAAATTGAAAACTCTAGAAGACTGAGACTGTAGCTAAGCAACGATTCTGTGAAAACAAACTCTAAAATACTAGCTATACATAAGACATCTGTAATAAAAACTGGAATATTGAGCTAATTCATAAAATTCATAATTAGATAATACGATATGAGTATGAGGGCAGCTCATAGTAGAGGCTGTGGACGTGACCGAGGTAGTGCGTGTAACACCCCAACCCGTATCCGTTGTCGAAATAAGGTTTCAGAGCATTACTCGGATTTATATATCATTTAACAAAAATTTCTGTTAAATACTTATCGATTCAATGCATCATATAGATAATTATATTATCATTCAATCAATAGCTTGGCACTTATCTTAGCATCAATCAACATTGTTAGTATACTTACGCATATTTTATATAATATGCTTATAAGTAACATTCTCTTACCGTTTAAAATCATTTATTTCATTATATTATAATTTCATGTACCGTAATTTCCATATATTTCACTTATATCTATTCCGATTATAATTCATATCAAACTTAATAAAAATCAAATTCTATATGCACATACTGTAACACCCCTAACCCGAATCCAACACCGGATTAGAGTTACGGAGCATTACTAGAGTTATTGATTTATTTATCAAATATTTTATTTAACAATCTAACATTTCTATATTTCGAACCACTTAAAATTAGACATATTTTTCCCCAAACATTTTTTTTCTCGACGTATTTTATTTGGATATATTATTCGTCTCAACATACTTAATTTCCTTGTATCAACGTCTCAAAGGTAATTACATATGTACATGTCATGATAAATGTCTTTTTTCTTTCCATATTCCAGTCTCGTATTTGAGTCATCCAGATTTTTTTATAATAAATTTGGTCATCGTTTTCATTTATTCTATATTCTAATACATTCAATTAATGATCTAGGAAAAATTACCATTTTGCCCCTAAATCTTTAATTAATAACGATTTTACCCTTAGGCCCAAAAAAATAAATTCTTGCAATTTAATCCTTATTTCCAACCGTTATCATCATACATATTGATAATAGCCCATAAATTCTATAAAATATCAGAATTTTTCTATAATTTCAACACTTTTCAATTTAATCCCTAAAACATGTTTTTCCCTGGTCTTGAACTATATTAATAAATTCATACAGTTTCATAATTTAAATAATAAAATAATCCATTTCATGCGATTTCATCATTTTTGACATTTTTACAAAATTGCCCATAAAGTTTTACCTTTATTCAATTTAGTCCTTGAGTCTACAACTTGCAAATTAACCATGCCAACTAAATATTCATACATATTTTCCTCCTCCTCCACTCCATTCCACATCCTTAATTTATATAACATGCTTATGAGTAACATTATCAAAACTTTCACTATTTACTTATATGTATTTTCAAAGCTGTCAATTTGAGTCATAGTCACTAAATTATTTATATCTTGAGGTACAGAACTCCAAATTAAGATCCACTAATTTTCCCTGAAACTAGACTCACATATCTTCTTACCATAAAATTGGTTGAGCCATTTAGTACAGTTTATTCATTAAATTCTCCCCTATTTTACTATTTGACAATTCTGACCACTCTTCGGTAAAATTTAATTATCTCTTTGTACAGAATTCAAATGATGTTATCGTTTATTTCTTATAAAAATAGACTCATTAAAGAATCTAACCATATAAATTATGTCCCATAATCATTTTTATACAATTTTTAATGATTTTTGCAAGTCAAAACAGCGGATCCCAAAATCATTCTGAATCAGTCTCACAAAAATATAAATATCTCAGAATACAGAGTTCATTTACTTGTTCTGTTTCTTTTATATGAAAATAGACTCAACAAGATTTAATTTCATATCTTATTCAACTTCTAATTCAGTTTCTATCATTTTTGGTGATTTTTCAAATTTAGCTTACTGCTGCTGTCCAAAACTGTTTTAATGCAAGATATTAATTACTAAGTTTATAACACTCTTATTTCCTTTCTCTACAATATTTCCCATCACTTTCTCTTATTTCTCTTCATTAATATATCAAAAACATAGAACCATAAATAAGAAAACTCTACTTTAATATCTTTTCCATGCTTTTTCAATAATATCAAACTTAAAAATATATTGAAATCTTGATATACTTACCTTGTCTCATTGATTTCAATCTTTAACTTGATTTTTCTCTCTCTTCCAGCTTCTATTTCTTGAATCCAACCTGATATTCTAACTCCCCATAGTCTCCTTAACATTTTTCTCTTTGGTAGCTATGAAAATTCTCTTGATTTCTAGGTAAATTTGGTGAATTTTTGGTGGAAGGACCAAATTGTAAAGAAAGTAAAACTTTCTCTCTTTCTCTCTTCCTCTCACGTTGGTGCATGAAAAATGGTGGGTTGATGTGTTTTTTTTTCCTCCCTTTCTTACTTTCCACACACATATATATATACTAAATAAAATAATAAAATAATAAAATATCTTATTAAAATATTAATAAAGTAATATTTATCTTATTAAATAATTATAAAATATCATCACATCATCATTACCTTCTAGATTTCTCTCTCCTTCTAATTGACTATTTTGCCCTTCATGATCTTTTAAAATTCCAACCTTGAGTCATCACTTAATTTGGTAAAATTACGATTTAGTCCTTCATAATTATTCTCCTATTCAATTTGGTCCTAATTCATCCATTTTCCTTAGTTTCTAGATCATTCCATCCTTAAAATATTTGCACTATTGGTCCTTCAAAATTTCCATATTTACACTTTAACCCCTTAAATTTTGAGTATTTACTCTTGGGCCACAAGACTTTTTCTCACTTTTACGATTTAGTCCTTTCTTGGATTAATACATCATAATATACTTCCTATATAGATTTTGTTGACATAGCTCAAAATTTCTCTTTTTATCACTTTATTTCCTTACTTAACTATATCAAGGATAATATCTTACTGTAAAAATATTCGGGGTGTTACATTTCCCTCCCCCTTAAAATAAATTTCGTCCTCGAAATTTCCTTACTTCTTTTAATCATGAACTTCATTGTCTCTATAATTCTATAGTTCCTTTCTTCATATTTTTATCTAATTTATTATTTATATCCATTCTCTATATTTTCAGTTCACATTTTATTTTTAATTCACTATTTTCAAACATGAATTAGAGATAACCCCTTACCTTGTAACGAAAATTATTTACCTTTTTAACAGAGGCTCATAGACTAAACAGAACACTTAGGATATACGAAATAGATATAAAAGTGTAATCTTATGCACTATTAACTAGAGAGCACTTGATGAGTAACAACATTTTATTTTTAGAGAATGCCTAGAATCCCTTAATGGTATACCACTAATATCTTAATAGATCTAATCTCCTCTACTTGTGCAAATTCCATTACGCACGCATATCACTCTTACAATTTTAGCATAACGCTTTTACATATTTTACAATTTAATCATTATACTAATAGTCATGTATGTTTATATCTTCTCTTTCTTTAATACCTGTAATATAATTTAAAATTCACTATTCATCAATCATCTGTAATTTACTAATAATCTTTATCATGTATTTCATACCTCACTTTTTAATTCCATTTTCTCTTTCAATTTATTCACAAGTCAATTTAATTTCACTTTTCTCATTAATATAAATTCAATACTAAATTTACCCATTACTCAATTTAATTTCTATTCAATTCAACAATAACACTTACCGCATATTTCACTTACCATACACATAATTTAACATTTAACATTTAATAATAATAAATAATTTGAATTATAGTGATACAACTATATACTAAGTACGTCTATATTCAGTAGTATTATCATAATTCAAATTATAAAAACTATAATAAATAATAGACATCAAACATGTAACAATATAAGTCATATGTGTTAATTTATATTTAATTTCATATCTAAATAGAAATCTTTCATCAAATGGCATCATATATAATCTATATTATCTTTAATCAAATCATGAACCTTTAGTTAAAGCTTTTAAATCTCATATCTCAACTAATTTTCAAAAATCTAATATCTCCATCCAGAACCCATCTTCACTTATTAACTCATTCTCAGTTTTGACTGCATTATCAATTGCTCAACTATTGAACTTTTTCACTTTTACCGTTTTGAACTTAATCAATATAAATCTCATAAATTTCATTGAATATAACTTAATCAATATAAAGCCTCATAATTTAATTTTCATGTATTTTCACTTAAACGATTTCCTGTTGATCTCATCGGAATATAATCGGATACAACAGAACGCATGCACATAAGTGTTATGCTCGCGGCTAAACCAAACTCAATAGTCCACAAATATGTAGCTCAAGCTACCATGTAACCCGCCCATAAGTGAACTCGGACTCAACTCAACGAGTTCGGGCGTTCGCATCCATAAGTGAACTCGGACTCAACTCAACGAGTTCGGATGCCTAGTTACATCTCATGAACTCGGACTCAACTCAATGAGTTCGGGCATACGCATCCATAAGTGAACTCGGACTCAACTCAACGAGTTCGGATGCCTGATTATATCTCATGAACTCGGACTCAACTCAACGAGTTCGATCATACGCATCCATAAGTGAACTCGGACTCAACTCAACGAGTTCGGATGCCTGATTATATCTCACGAACTCGGACTCAACTCAACGAGTTCGGAACTCAAATATCCTAGTGACATGTCAGTTGTATCCTCATATATTCCTAAGGTTCAAATGGGAAATCTTTCTTTTCAACTTTTAATAATCTCATTCCTAGTCTACGTCAATTTGCAATTTTTATCAAATAATCAGTCTATAGGCAACCGCATCTCATATGATAACAAAATATAACAACATAAAAAGAATCGATAATTTATTTTCGTACAAACTTACTCATTTCATTTATCCGACCAATGCACATTTCAATTAATCACATGTATTCTTAATTCAATACATTTCAATTTACCTTTCAATAACAAATATTCAAATTTCACAATAATCACTTATTCATATTTATCAAGTAGCTCACATAATTTGCATATTACTAAATAATAACCACAAAGCATAATATTTCATGATATTAATCATCATATCATACAAATATCATTAAATTACTTAAAATGACAATTATGTTACCACATTTACACATGAACTTACTATACACATAAATTTAAATGTAACATTTATTCATACCTTTACGAGTTCCGACTCGTCATAATCAACTTTTACTCATATATCCGAATATTGGTTTCAACATTATTGGAATTAGCTCGGTTGGAATAGCATCTTTATCTTTAAGTAAAATAAATCTCATCAGGGTTGGAAGATATCATAGTATCTTCTCATAGGTTACATAGTTGCATGTATTTCTAGACTTCTCATATACTACATTCAGTCCGAGAACTGACTAAACCTTAGCTCTGATACCACTAATGTAACACCCCAACCCGTATCCGTTGTCGAAATAAGGTTTCGGAGCATTACTTGGATTTATATATCATTTAGCAAAAATTTCCGTTAAATACTTATCGATTCAATGCATCATATAGATAATTATATTATCATTCAATCAATAGCTTGGCACTTGTCTTAGCATCAATCAACATTGTTAGTATACTTACGCATATTTTATATAATATGCTTATAAGTAACATTCTCTTACCGTTTAAAATCATTTATTTCATTATATTATAATTTCATGTACCGTAATTTCCATATATTTCACTTATATTTATTCCGATTATAATTCATATCAAACTTAATATAAATCAAATTCTATATGCACATACTGTAACGCCTCTAACCCGAATCCAACACCGGATTAGAGTTACGGAGCATTACTAGAGTTATTGATTTATTTATCAAATATTTTATTTAACAATCTAACATTTATATATTTCGAACCACTTAAAATTAGACATATTTTTCCCCAAACATATTTTTTTTCTCGACGTATTTTATTTGGATATATTATTCGTCTCAACATACTTAATTTCCTTGTATCAACGTCTCAAAGGTAATTACATATGTACATGTCATGATAAATGTCTTTTTTCTTTCCATATTCCAGTCTCGTATTTGAGTCATCCGGATTTTTTTATAATAAATTTGGTCATCGTTTTCATTTATTCTATATTCTAATACATTCAATTAATGATCTAGGAAAAATTACCATTTTGCCCCTAAATCTTTAGTTAATAACGATTTTACCCTTAGGCCCAAAAAAATAAATTCTTGCAATTTAATCCTTATTTCCAACCGTTATCATCATACATATTGATAATAGCCCAAAAATTCTATAAAATATCAGAATTTTTCCATAATTTCAACACTTTTCAATTTAATCCCTAAAACATGTTTTTCCTGGTCTTGAACTATATTAATAATTTCATACAGTTTCATAATTTAAATAATAAAATAATCCATTTCATGCGATTTCATCATTTTTGACATTTTTACAAAATTGCCCATAAAGTTTTACCTTTATTCAATTTAGTCCTTGAGTCTACAACTTGCAAATTAACCATGCCAACTAAATATTCATACATATTTTCCTCCTCCTCCACTCCATTCCACATCCTTAATTTATATAAAATGCTTATGAGTAACATTATCAAAACTTTCACTATTTACTTATATGAATTTTCAAAGCTATCCATTTGAGTCATAGTCACTAAATTATTTATATCTTGAGGTACAGAACTCCAAATTAAGATCCACTAATTTTCCCTGAAACTAGACTCACATATCTTCTTACCATAAAATTGGTTGAGCCATTTAGTACAGTTTATTTATTAAATTCTCCCCTATTTTACTATTTGACAGTTCTGACCACTCTTCGGTAAATTTTAATTATCTCTTTTTACAGAATTCAAATGATGTTATCGTTTATTTATTATAAAAATAGACTCATTAAAGAATCTAACGATATAAATTATGTCCCATAATCATTTTTATACAATTTTTAATGATTTTTCCAAGTCAGAACAGTGGATCCCGAAATCATTCTGAATCAGTCTCACAGAAATATAAATATCTCAGAATACAGAGTTCATTTACTTGTTCTGTTCCTTTTATATGAAAATAGACTCAACAAGATTTAATTGCATATCTTATTCAACTTCTAATTCAGTTTCTACCATTTTTGGTGATTTTTCAAAGTTAGCTTACTGCTGCTGTCCAAAACTGTTTTAATGCAAGATATTAATTACTAAGTTTATAACACTCTTATTTCCTTTCTCTACAATATTTCCCATCACTTTCTCTTATTTCTCTTCATTAATATATCAAAAACATAGAACCATAAATAAGAAAACTCTACTTTAACATCTTTTCCATGCTTTTTCAATAATATCAAACTTAAAAATATATTGAAATCTTGATATACTTACCTTGTCTCATTGATTTCAATCTTTAACTTGGTTTTTCTCTCTCTTCCAGCTTCTATTTCTTGAATCCCACTTGATATTCTAACTCCCCATAGTCTCCTTAACATTTTTTTCTTTGGTAGCTATGAAAATTCTCTTGATTTCTAGGTAAATTTGGTGAATTTTTGGTGGAAGGACCAAATTGTAAAGAAAGTAAAACTTTCTCTCTTTCTCTCTTCCTCTCACGTTGGTGCATGAAAAATGGTGGGTTGATGTGTTTTTTTTCTTCCCTTTCTTACTTTCCACACACATATATATATACTAAATAAAATAATAAAATAATAAAATATCTTATTAAAATATTAATAAAGTAATATTTATCTTATTAAATAATTATAAAATATCATCACATCATCATTACCTTCTAGATTTCTCTCTCCTTCTAATTGACTATTTTGCCCTTCATGATCTTTTAAAATTCCAACCTTGAGTCATCACTTAATTTGGTAAAATTGCGATTTAGTCCTTCATAATTATTCTCCTATTCAATTTGGTCCTAATTCATCCATTTTGCTTAGTTTCTAGATCATTCCATCCTTAAAATATTTGCACTATTGGTCCTTCAAATTTTCCATATTTACACTTTAACCCCTTAAATTTTGAGTATCTACTCTTGGGCCACAAGACTTTTTCTCACTTTTACGATTTAGTCCTTTCTTGGATTAATACATCATAATATACTTCCTATATAGATTTTGTTGACATAGCTCAAAATTTCTCTTTTTATCACTTTATTTCCTTACTTGACTATATCAAGGATAATATCTTACTGTAAAAATATTCGGGGTGTTACAGTGCGCAAGCTGGGTCTTTATCTTCGGGGCATATGCCAGCGAAGGAGGCATGAGCGCCACCGGTAATTGAGACTGGGTCGTATGATCGGGCCACAAGGGACGACGCTTTGTCCTAGGCAATGTTGCGGGTTCTGGAAATGGTTGCTGGAGCAAGTACTGGGACTGGGAACTAGGGATCTATTTCTGAGCGACTCCAAGCTAACGGAGCAGAGATTTTCAAGGGCATATCTAGTGTAGCCCCGAATGTGGCTGAATATTGGTTGGAGGCCACGGAGTGGATCATGGACGACCTGGACTGCTAAGTGGAGCAGAAGTTGAAGGGAGCAGTATCTCTGCTACGAGACGAGGCCTACCAATGGTGGATCACTGTGAGGGATAGTACCCCAGCTGGGCGAGTGACTTGGAAGCTATTTAAGACGGCTTTCAAAGGGAAATACATTGGGGCGAGTTATGTGGACGCCCGAAGGAAGGAATTTTTAAATCTAACCTAGGGTAATAAGAGTGTCGTAGAGTATGAGGCTGAGTTCTTAAGGTTAAGCCGGTATGCTAGTGGGATAGTCGCTACAGAATATCAACGTAGCGTACGATTCGTGGATGGCCTCAGGGATGAGTTAAGGGTGTTGATTACCCTGCGAGGGAGTGTGACGTTGCTGCTCTAGTGGAAAAGGCTAAGATAGCTAAGGAGGTGAAGCGTAAGAAGCGATAGAACCATGAGAAGGATCGAAATTGATTCAGGAGGGATTCTGGACCCTCGGGTGCTACAGGCAGGACTGTCAAAATGGCTAGAGTGGACGAGACGGTTCGAGTAGTTTAGATGAACATGGTTAGACCGCAGGCTTGTAGGGATTGTGGTAGAGTGCATCTGGGTGAATGTTGGAAACGTACTGGGGCATGTTTCCGGTGTGGGTCCAAAAATCATAGAGTCAAAGATTGTCCTCAGAGGTCGATTGAGATGTAAGCTGCTAAACAGAGGGTTGCTCAACCTATGCGAGGTGGACCACAACCACCTAGAGGCCGTGGTTAAGGTAAGGGCGGCAATGGGAACGGACGTGAACGTAGAGCATCGGGAAGGGGTGTTGGAAATGCTGAGGCTCGTTAGCCAGGATTGGTTTATGTTGCTGGTCACTGAGAGGAAGATGACGCACCTGATGTCATAACCTGTATGTTTTTTATCTTTAGGATGCCATACACTGCCTTGATTGATATTGGATCTACCCATTCATATGTTGCTTATGATGTATCTCGGGAGTTGGGTGTGCACTCTGAGGAAACTATGAGTGGGGTAACTGTGATAAATCCACTAGGTCACTCGGTTAGGGTAGACAAACTCTTTAGAGATGTACCTTTAGAGACTCAAGGTAGGATTTTCTCTAGGGATTTAATGGAGCTACCATTTGGAGAGTTCGATCTCATCTTGGGAATAGACTGGCTTCTAAGCATAGGGCGACTTTAGACTGCGTTGCTAAGTAGATGGTGTTAAAGACTACGGAGGATGAGGAGGTGATGGTTATAGGGAAGCGAAGAGACTACTTGTCCAATGTTGTCTCAGCTTTGAGAGCTGAGAAGCTGATTCGCAAGGGTTGCGAGGCATTTTTGGCATATGTGAGTCAGTCAAATTCTGAGAAGTTGACCGTAGACGAAGTTAGAACTATAAAAGAATTTCAAGATGTCTTTCCTGATGAGCTTCCTAGGTTGCCTCTAAATCGTGAAGCCGAATTTGGAATCGACTTGTTGCCTAGAACGGCTCTAGTGTCCATCGCTCCTTACAGGATGGCACCAAAGGAGTTATTGGAGTTGAAAGCGCAAATCCAAGAGCTTCTGGGCCGAAGTTTGATTGTGTCTCCAATGGGAGCACCGGTACTATTCGTGAAGAAAAAGGATGGGACAATGTATATGTGCATCAATTATCGTCAGTTGAACAAGCTAACTATTAAGAACAATACCCTCTACCAAGGGTCGATGACCTATTTGACCAGCTGAGAGGAGCTTCGGTATTTTCCAAGATCGATCTTCGATTTGGATATCACCAGTTAAGTGTCAAAGAGGTGGATATTCATAATACAACATTCAAAACTCGGTATGGACATTACGAGTTTCTAGTGATGCCGTTTGGATTGACGAATGCACCAGCGGCATTCATGGATATGATGAATAAGGTATTCCGACCCTACCTGGATCAATTCATGGTCATCTTCATAGATGATATTCTGCTGTACTTGGAAACTAAGAAAAGCATGATGAGCATCTCCGTATCGTTCTGCAAGTGTTAAGGGAGAAGCAACTATATGCAAAATTCATCAAGTGCTAATTTTGGTTGCGAGAAGTGATGTTTCTAGGTCACGTTGTTTCTGCTAAGAGGACTAGGGTGGATCCTCAAAAAATTGAGGCAGTTTTAGAATGGAAGCCACCGAGATCTATATCAGAAATTCAGAGTTTTTTGGGTTTGGCAGAGTACTAGAGAAGATTTGTGGAAGGGTTCTCTTTGATTGTGGCACCTTTGACGTAACTTTTGAGGAAAGGAGTACCATTTGTCTAGACTGAGAAACAAAAAGAGGCTTTCAAGAAGTTGTAGGAAGTTTTGACTGAGGCGCTTGTATTGATTCAACTGGAGCCTGGAAAGGATTTCACTGTGTATAGTAAGCCTCACAAAGCGAACTACCCTACGCATGCTCTAGAGTTGGCAATAGTGATTTTTGCGTTAAAGATCTAGAGGCACTATTTATATGGAGAAAAGCGTATTATATACATGGATCATAAGAGTTTCAAGTATTTGTTGACTCAGAAGAAGTTGAACCTTAGGCAAGAAAGATTGATAGAGTTGCTTAAGGACTATGACTGTTCTATTAAGTACCACCCAGACAAAGCTAATATGGTAGCTGATGCACTGAGTCAAAGAGCTGTAGCTGAGTTGAGAGAGTTGTTCGCTCGTCTGAGTCTGTATGATGATGGTAGCTTGTTAGCAGAATTACAAGTAATACCAACCTAGATAGAGCAAATTAAGGAAAAGTAGTTAGACATTGAGTCACTGGTTCCTCGATTTTAGCAAGTTAAGAGTGGTGAGACTTCTGATTTTGGATTGAACAGTGAAAGAGTTTTGCGTTTTTGAGGAAGAGTGTGTATTCCCAGGGACTCTGACTTGAGGGAGGCAATTCTGAAAGAGGCTCATGGGGGTCCTTGTGCCATGCATCCTGGAGGGAACAAGTTATATCGGGGTCTACGAGAGTTGTACTGGTGGCCTAGACTTAAGTGTGAAGTAACAGAGTTCGTGGGTAAGTGTCTGACATGCCAGCAGGTGAAAGCTGAGCATCAACTGCCTTTTGGACTTTTGCAACCGGTGAAGATTCCACTTTGGAACTGGGAAAGGGTAAGCATGGACTTTATGAGTGGGCTACCCTTGACGCCTACCAAGAAAGACTCGGTTTGGGTGATTGAGGGTAGCTTAACTAAATCTGCTGATTTCGTACCTGTCTAAACTAACTACTCACTTCAAAAGTTGGTGAAGTTGTATGTGGCAGAGATAGTGCGACTTCATGGAGTGCCAATTTTGATTATTTCTGATCAGGATCCTAGGTTTACATCTCGATTCTGGTAGAAATTGCATGAGGCGTTAGGCACACAGTTAGATTTCAGTACTATTTTTCACCCTCAGACAGATGGACAGTCGGAAAGGGTGATTCAAGTTCTGAAGGACATGTTAAAAGGATGTGTTATTGACTTCCGAGGTAGTTGGGAAGATTACTTACCGTTAGCAAAATTTGCTTGCAACAATAGTTATCAGGCAAGTATTCGAATGGCAGCACATGAGACGCTGTATGGTCAAAGGTGTCGTACGCCTACTTGTTGGACGGAGTTGGGAGAACGTTACGTTCTTGGGCCAAAGTTGGTGACAAGTATAGAGGACAAGTTTAAGTTGATCAGGGATCGGTTAAAGAAAGCATCTGATAGGTAGAAATCTTATGCTGACTTGAAGCATAGGGAAATCGAATACTCAGTGGGAGATATGGTTTTCTTAAAGGTCTTACCTTGGAAGAAGATATTAAGGTTTGGAAAGAAGAGCCAGTTGAGTCTGTGATTTATCGGGCACTATTTAGTTCTTAAACGGGTGGGTCCGGTAGCTTATCAGTTGGAACTACCTCCAAAGTTGGATAGGATTCATGATGTCTTTCATGTCTCCATGTTAAGGCAGTATTGATCTAATCCTTCTCACATCGTACCGATAGAAGAATTTGAAGTGAAAGCTAACTTGACCTTTGAAGAAAAACCTGTTCAAATTCTGGACTGTGATGTCAAGATATTAAGAAGGAAGTCAGTTCCTTTGGTAAAAGTGCTTTGGTGCAATCATGGCAGAGAAGAAGCTATGTGGGAGCCAAAAGAGGCGATTCGTCAACAATACCCTCACCTATTCAGACTAGGTAAATTTCGAGGCTGAAATTTCTTTAAGAGGGGTAGAGTTGTAACTCCCTAATTTTTGGGGTTTTTAAGATTTTGCTTGAATTTATTTTTGCTTGTCTGGATGTGCTAAATTATGCTTTGAGTATATTTGGTGGACTTTTAGAAGGCCTAAGGTTAAGTTTAAAGCTTGGTAGAATTTTAGATTTTAGGCTTATAGGAGAAGGGGAAGTGGCTTAGTGGGCTCTTAATGAGAAGTTAGGGTATTTAAGACACAAGAAAGCCTGTGTTAAAGTGGCAAGATGGTGCCACTTAAAGCACAGGGAGTGGCGTGTCAAGGATGGTAAATGAGCTAAGGTTCGAATCCATGAATTAGCAAATTACTTCTTTTATTTTGTTGCTTGTGCAAGGTAAGTGGTGGATCCCAAGTGAAACTCTGAAGGAGCGTGTTTGAATAGCTCATGAGATTGAATCAAGGAGGGATAAGGGGGAGAAAATTTAAGAATTTTGAATGGGAAGCAAGTGATGGCCGATTAAGGGTCTCTTGGAAAGTATATTCGGCTAGGTCTCTTGGAAAGTAAATTCAGCTAGGGTGCTTAGAGGTAACATTTTCGGCAATTTGGTAGAGGTGTGCCAATTTCTTCTTTTGCCTTTTCTTCAGGATTTGCTTTGTGGTGAGCCTTGAGTGCTAATTAGTTAAGGGCTAGGGGTGCCGACCATACCTTTCCTTTCACTTAGTTCTCCTCTTTTCTTTTTCCAAAAGCCGAAGTCCCTAAACACCCAACCATTCTCCTGGCCAATTGTCACAAAGAGCTGAGTCTACCTTTTCTTTCTTCCTATTTTCTCTTCTGTTGAAGCTGATTCCCCCTTGAACCATCTTGGCTGACTGTCTCAAAACCTGAAACAATTAAGTCTTCTGCCGATTTCCTCTCTTGGCCGATTGTCTAAAAGCCGAAACCTGAAACTCCCCCAGTCAATTTCTCCCCTAGCCGAACTCTTTGTATCTCGTTTCCATACTAGCCTAAACTTTCAAACTCTATCTCTCCATCACTATTGTCTTGATTTCTGTCAACCTATTTCTCTAAAACTGAAAACTCATGGCATATAGTTGTTCTCTTTAGTTGATTCTTCCTTTAGCAATTATTCATCCCTTTTGGGTGTTGTTGCGTTGGCCGAATAGTAGGATCTCTCCTCCTACATTGTGTTGCAAATCTACAAGAGAGTTACGATTGGGTCTTGAGAGTGATTGTCACTAGATCCAATAGATCGGTAAGTGAATTAGGTAAGAATATCTTGATTTAGATTTCAGCTTTTCTTTGAGTAAGGATTCGATTAGGGAAGTTATTACTCTTTTAACTTTCATGTATTGGATGGGATCTATCCATGGTTTTAGGTACTTAGATCTGTTGTCGCTCGATCCATCCGGGAAGGAAGCTTTGGATTTTAGGGGCTGCAAACAATCTAGATCTATGATCTAGATTTCGACAAAGGTAAGGAAAACTGATTGATTGGTGGTTGTCGATTCTATATGGGGTAAGTTAATGACAGTTCAATTAGTTTTGTATTAACATGGTGTATAAACTATTGTAGGTTGATCGCTCGCGGGATCTCGACAAAGTTGTAAACATGTGTGTAATCAACACGCTCTAGTAGACTAGATCGGCAAAAGCCGAAAAGCTGAAATGCTAAAATTTTGAAATTTCAAGGGCTTGCGAGCATGTGAGCACTCGTGAGTCGATTTGAAATGGTAAAGTTGGTAATCGCAATCGGTAAGGCTATTGTGTGCACGTATTCGTGCATTTGGGTGGTTTTGGGCCTCGAATGGCCGAATTTGGGCCCAATGGGCTTACAGGCCCATATGGGTGAAATCAAGCGATCAGTATATTCTAGTAATCTGGTTATAAAATCTGCTTAAACGAGTGGAAAATTTGGATTTAATGGGCCACAGTAGCTTGTGGGCTCCGTCGGGCCCATTAAGGGTTTAGGGGCCCGATGACTTCGTATTAATAAATTGGGCTAATTGAGTCGCTAGGGTGACGATAGGTCTGTTAGTAGACTGTATTGAGCATGAAACCCTAAAATCTAGCAAAGTTACTGAAATACCCCTTAAGGGTGGAAATTACTATTTTACCCCTAGGTGCTAAAAGACCATTTTACCACTAGGGCTAAGTTGACTGATTTGCATACTACTATATCTGATATTCTGTATGCCATGCCATATTATATTCTATTTGTATGGGTTGGGTTTTTATGATGGAGGAAGTGCTAAAGTGGCAATGCCACGTATTTTTCTTAGAGGCTCTACCTCGTATTACTGTTCTAATGGCTTGGCCACTATATCTGGATAAGTAGCTCTGCTGCGACTGTGGTGTAGGGCTGGGTGGGTTAAGTTATTTGGCACATGGTGTGTAGGGCTGGTATGGGTGGTGTGTAGGGTTAGACTGCGCTTGGGCATTGCAGACATGCATAATACAATATTCTGTTACTGTAATGGGCCTAAGGCCCACATTATTTTCTTAATAGGGCTAAGGCCCAGTTATCACTATATCTGAATAGGGTTAGGCCTAGTCTTAGCTTGAACTGATCTCTGACTCTGGTTGGGTTAGCTTACACACTGAGTTTTCACAAACTCACCCCCTTTCTTTCCATCCATGCAGGTAAACCCCAACCTTAGAGGACTTAGAGCTGTCAAGGATTCAGAGTGGCCACGTGAACTATTTTTCCGGTTTTATATTTCTCAAATTTACTTTATTTTAGGATTCTTTTATTTCTGGGTTTTAAACTATAATAAGGCCGCCCGGTAATTATTTTTATTTTGGTTTTTACATATTTATTTAATACTTGTTTAAAATGATAGTTTAGTCTGCGCGGGATTTCCAAAATTAACAAATGATTTCAAAATATCCAATACGCAACAGATGATTTACTTACGAACACCATAACAAGATTTGCTAAAAAGAAATGGGTTTTTACTTTGTAATGGCAATGGTTTTTAACACTAAAAATAACTTTCTTTTACAAGATAATAAGCACGGTTTTACTACAAACGACCGAAAGACGTATTAAAGCAATATCTAGGTTTAGTCTAATATCCATGTGACACACCAAATTGGGCCATAACGTCTGGGCCGAGTTTGGGGTGTTACACGAGCACACGTCTGTGTCCTTTGCCTGTGTCCACCACACGACCTCGAAACGCCCGTGTGACCTCCCCGTGTGAAAAACTAGGACATTCTGTTTATGATGTCAGCATGTTATTTTGGTCACACGGCCACGAGACATGCCCGTGTGACTAGGCCGTGTGACCTCCCTAAACTCTGAAAAATCCCATGCAAGGTTCACACGCCCTACACAAATGGCCGTGGTAACTGGCCGTGTGACCTCAGGTTAGGCTATTTTCCAAGCCATACTTTGCCCCAAAACACATATAATCTCTACCACCTTTAACAACACATAATAGACACATTTTTAGGCATTAAAAAGACCACATTTACTCGTTCATCACCCATTTCAAAACATCTACACACAAACACACCGAGCATTTCAAGAATTACCTTATAAAGACATATATATACCAATATCATCGTTGGCCATATCACATGGCCTTGATTACAAAATAACTTATAAATTGACAATTGCCCGCATTATAGCCAAACCAACATGACACTTACAACACCACCAAGTCCCTTACCATGCCATAGTCTAAGAGTTTGTTCCACCATACCAATAGATGATGTCGATAGCGTGGGTGATCCTCCGACTCTGATCTGAAGTTGGCTTGACTGAATCTATAAACAAAAGGAAATAGAAAGGAGTAAGCTTCAAAAGCTTAGTAAGTCTATATGCAAATAATTAACGTTGAGATAACATTTAACCACACCAATGATATCTCTCATCTACCAACTTACCACCCAAAACTTACCAACTTTCCATACAATTCATACACATTAATTTTCACCTATATAAGTACACATGCACCCTCACAACCACATGCATTTCTCCACCATTTCACTTGCCCAGAGAATACACCTGTACACACATATCGAACTACCACACCAAATCTCTTTAGTGAGCATTCTCGTTGAACTTTTCGGATTAACATTTGATACTTGGTGGATTTCCCACTTATGATTCCACCAACACATAAGCCCGACCCTCAAGTACACATGGTAAGATCACTTTATCACCCATGTGACCTAGTTATTTAATCTCGTAGCCCTCGGGTGCACATGGTAAAGATCACTTTATCACCCATGTGACTTAGCTACGTCGGACATTGCTCTCATGTACACATGGTGAAGTTCACTTTATCATCCATGTGACATGGCCATTAAGCCCCATATTCCTCATTTGCACATGATGAAGGTCACTTTATCACACATGTGGCTTAGCCATTGAGCTCCATAGCTCTCGAGTCTACAAGGTGAAGATCACTTTATCACACATGTGACCAAATCATATTTTATTCGCATTAGCCGTTATTCTGAAGGTTCAATCTGAGAACTCTCATTTCCAACACATCCAACATCATAGAAGATTTTCAATATCAACATTTCATAATATTCATTAGTATTATTAATGTACAAACAAACGGACACATTACTTACATATAAACTTACCTCGACAACAAAAAGCGATAATTTGCAACTTAATCTGAGACCTTGCCCTTACCTCGATCAAGGCTGATTGCTCGATCTTCCTGATCTATAATGACACATTTAACTCATTTAATGCACACATTACTCAGTTGGACACAAAATCATCCTATGGAAAGTTTTACCATTTTACCCCTAACTTTGTAAATTTTTACAACTAAGTCCCTAGGCTCGTCAATTGAAATGTATCAATTTCTTTGGTTACCCAAGCTTAGGCGAATATCAATGGCACCCAAAACAACCCACATTTCTCACAATTTCATACCTTTAACCTTTAATTTATTAACTTTGCAATTTGGTCCTTTTTAGGGACTTTCATGAAAAATTACCTAGTAATGATAGTTTACCGCACTCTATACCTCCATATTTCACCATTAGACATTAAAATACTTGCATGTCATACATGGGTAAAATTTTAAACATTAACCCTAACTTAAAATAATGGTAAAATTAGCTAGAGCAAGCTACAAGGATTCTAAAAATACGAAGAAAATTAAAAATAGGGCTCGATTGCACTTACTCATAAGCTTGAAAATCAACAAAACCCTAGCTATGGCTTCTCACCATATTCAGCCAAGTAGAAGAGATTATGGACACATTTTGGCATTATTTTTCCCTTTTTTATTTCTTTTATTAACTAATAACCAAAATGCCCTTCATTAAAAACCTTTAGTATTCCACCCTTCCTTGGGTATTTTTGTCCAACTAAGTTAAAAAGGGCCTAATTACCATATAAGGACCTCTAATTTTAAAACCTAATTCAATCAAGTACCTTATGGAATAAAACCCATATTTTTCACCTATTGTAATTTAGTCCAACATAGCAAATTGGACATGCAACCTATGAAATTTGCACACCATAATTTCACATCTTTACCCTAAAAACCAATAAACATCAAAACTAAATCAAATAATATTTTAAACCTCAAATTCATGGTTTTGAAACCACTTTTCTTTTTAGCCCCTAATTCAGGCTATTACAGACCATGGTTGGACTGTAGCAATATGGGATAAGTGATTTCTGTGTAAGACCATATATGGGATACGACATCAGTGAGATATGTGATTTCCATGTAAGACCATGGTTGGGCTATGCCATCGGTATGTGATTACATGCAAGACCATATCTTGGATATGGCATTATACTGTGCTTATGTGGTTTAGGTGTTGGTCTTGTACATCTACCAGTGGCTAGGTAATTCGGTATGTGTTACGGTTACCTATTCGCTTGTATGAGCAGCATTGCGTAGCTACGTCTCGACCGTTCGCTTGTGTGAGTAGACCCATGACTAGATCGAAAATGAGCATGTATGTGAAATGAAACATGTGGTAGCTTTGGCTAAGTATGATTTTGGGTGTTGGTCTTGTACGTCGTACTAGTGGCTAGGACTCCAGCATTTACTGCGGATACCTGATAGCTTGTGTGAGCAGCACTTTGTAGCTACGTCTCAACCGTCAGCTTGTGTGAGCAGACTCATAGATAGCTCGAGAGCGAGTCTATATGTGTTATGAGATATGTGCTAGCTTGGCTACATATGTGGCACTTATGTGCAAGATTTTGAATGGTCCAACGGGAAAGTCAAGATGAGAATGTAAGTGAGACTGAATTAAGTAAAATAGGTATGTATCAAATCTATGTGAGGATCGAATGAAAGTGAACTAGTGAGCTTATAGTGGAAAATGTATATGAAACAACAAAGATTTATGTATGAGTATGTTTCATGCCATAATGTGTTTATTTGGCTAAACTGATATGATTTGAAGGATATATGAGATGTGAGTCAATTTAGTTTTAAATTTTATGTAAGTAGTGTATATTGTGTATGAAGTACTATTATATGATAATATTTTACATGATTTATATTGGCTAAAGTAAATGTGATAGATATTGGATTGAATATATTGGGTTGAATGAGGTTATATTGATATTTGATTATGCATGTATAAATGTGGACAAATTGATACAAAAGTATTCAATTCATATGAACATAGAAATGAAGAGTCTTGTGAATCTTTGGTTAAATTATGAGTTTAGATTCATGGTATAAATGTGTTAAATGAGTTCACATCATATTAATGAAAATGTTTAATAAGTATTTGTTCGATAAGTTGTGTTTATTTCATATGAACTTACTAAGCTTTATAGCTTACTTTGTGTTATTTTCCATATATTGATAGGATTTTGAAGACTTGCTCGGGTTGGAAGTTGTTGGAGACCTCATCAGACTATCTAACTATCGTAATTGGTATTTAAAGTTGTGATTTTGGTCATATGGCATGTATAGGCTAGTCGGTTAGAAAGTGTATAAGTCTTTTAGGGTTATTGAAGCCTAAATGAGTTCGATAGAACTAGCCAAGTCATTTGCTTCATTTAGTAATGTGTTTGACCTTGAAATGGCTTGTAAGGTTGGTGTGTATATGGTTATTTGAGTTGGCTTATCTTGAGATTGTGTAAATGCGTGTGAAGTATATATATATTATGCTTTGTGATCTGATGTGCAAATATGGTAAATGTTGAGTATGATGGTAGTCATATTAAAATGGCCTATAATGTGATAATGTGTGGATGATTTGGTTACTCGAGTATATTATGTTTTCTGACTTTGAAATGGTGTAAGTGTATGCTTAAATTAGGGTGGCAAAATGGCTTGGTAAATAGCCTTGTTCTTGTCCACATGGGTAGGCACACAAAAGCGTGTCTAGGCTGTGTGTGACACACAGTTAGCCCCATGGGCATGTGGGCAGGCTGTGTGTCCCTTGCACCTTAATTTTGAGAAACAGAATACCCAATATAGAGCACACGGGCAGAGACACAAGCGTGTGTCTCAGCCGTGTGGATGGCATGGCCTTGGACACAAGCGTGTGCCAAGGGCGTGTGAAGTCTGCACCTATTTTATGAGAATTTAATTCATCACACGGGCTAGTACAAGGGCATTTGGTTTTGCCGTTTGGTTTCATTTGGTTGATGACATCATAAACAGAGAGTTACACAGGGTATGGACACGAACGTGTCATATATTTGCACGAGCGGTGACCCTTATTTAGGGCAATATTTTTATAAGTTTCTAAAATTTTTGAAAGTTCTCGGGTTAGTCCCGAACCGCTTCGAAAGTATGTTTTATGCCTCGTAGGCTCATTTTAGGGACAATGTGATTGATTATAAAAAGTTTTAAATTTGGATGGAAATTATGGCTCGATTTTGTACGATCTCTCGTGTTTCAGCATGGTAATGCCTCGTATCTTATTCCAACATAGAACACAAGTAAGGGGTGTTGCATTTAATGGTATCTGAGCTATGGTTTAGTTGATTCTCAAACTAACCTAGCATGTGTGAGAGTCTAGCTATATATGCCATATAACCTATGATAGTGTGATGTCTCCTGACTCTAACGAAATTGTTTTGTTGAGGCAGAGATGCTTTCCAACCAAGCTATTTTCAAAAATGCTGAAAGTGATACTATGATATTGGAAAGTGTGATTGTGATGAGTCAAAACTTGGAAAGGTATAAATAATAGTTCATGATATGTATGTGATGATGCGCAAAATGAAATAACCATAATTGGAGAAATATAGTAAAATTTCATTGTACCGGTTGAACATTGTATTTCGATGGATATTAGTGAATTTATGAAATGGATAAAATGTTAAAAATGTTATGGAATGAAGTTAGCCTGGATGGGTGATCTAGAGTAAGCCTTTAAAGTACACGTTACCGAAGGGATTTAGCCTGAATCAACAATCCTGTTATACTATATGTGAGTTGAGAACGTGCCCTATGAATATGTGCAATAAGGAATACTTTTGAATATAAATCGACGGATTGTTGACATGCATATCTTGAGTATAATGCAACAGCTCGAATTAGGCCTAAACGGAAGAGTGGTTTCAAAAACCACAAATCTGAAGTAGAAGAATTTATTGCGATTAAGTTTTAAAGTATATAAGGTGATAAAATTATCGTGTGAAAATTTCGTTAAGAAATTTTATTGATTGGGTGTCTAATTTGGCAATGAGGATTAAACTGTCAAAGGTGAAAAATGTGTGTTCTAATTCATAAAGGTACTTAACCGGAATGAGTTTTTAAAGTGTAGGTCCTTAAATGGAAATTAGGCAATTATAATTTGGTCTGGACAAAAATACCCTTGGGTGGACAAAATACCAAGGGGTTTTAATGAAAGGCATTTTGATCATTAAGTAAATAAAAGAAAAAAAATGGGAAAAATAAGGCAAAAATGCTATCATCTTCTTCATGGTAAGGCTGAACCTCCCATGTCCTTCATGGCTAGGGTTTGTTCAAGCTTTCCAAGCGTAATAGTAAGTGATTCCTTGCCCCATTTTTAATGCTCTTTACATTTTTGAGATCTCGATAACTCAGTTTAGCTATTTCTACCTTTATTTTGAGCTAGGGTTTGAGTTCAAAAATTTAACTATGTTGATAATTGTGTATTTTGATGATTAAAGGTTGATTGTGCATATATGTGATAAGAGAAACGAGTTTTACTAGGTCATTTTCGATGAAACCGAATAAAAGTGGCTAAATTGTAAAAGTTAAAAATTGGTCATAAGTATGTGATTTAGTGAGAAATGTGGACTGCCATAGTTATGAAAATGATTTGGTTGGGTCCAAAATACAAGGAAATTGAATAAAAATCAATTTATGAGCCTATGGGCAAAAGTGTAATCTTGATAAAGTCTAGGGGCAAAAATGTAAATATTGTCAAATTGTAAAATTGGGTCAATTTGAACAGAATATTGAACAAATGGGTTGAATGTGTTGATATAGATTGGGAAAAACCAGATTCAGACTTAAAACGGGAGAAGGAAAAAGGTTTCGGACTAAAGTGCAATAATTCGATATTTTAGACCAACGTAAGTTTTTATGTAAATAATTCATTTTTTTCATTTGTGTCATATTATTTTAAATGCATATTATGCAGCATTATTGGTGACATTTATGAGTTGGAAATTATGGAAAGTGGAGTTCCTGATTGAACTTTCGGAAAACGAAACATACGTATAATATGTAGATAGGTCACATGTGTGGTTCCGAGGGTAGGACACCATGTGTACAAGAGAGCTACGAGATATTATGTGGTAGATAGGTCACATGTGTAATCCTATGTGTATACCATGTTTACAAGAGAGCTACAAGATGATAATTTCATATGTAGCTAGGTCACATATGTAATACTGGGTGTATACCATGTGTACACGAGAGCTACGGATTAAAGATAGCTAGGTCACATGCATGGTACCGAGGGTGCATCATGTAGACACGAGAGCTATGTTATATGTAGCTAGGTCACATGTGTGGTTCTGAGTGTTGGACAACATGTGTACACGAGAGCTACGGGACTAAGTACCTAGGTCGCATGTGTGGTTTTGAGTGTTGGACACCATGTAGACACGAGAGCTATGAGATTTGATGGCTAGGTCACGTGGGTTATATTGAGAGTTCACCATGTGTACACAAGAGCCAGATTATGCATTGGTGGAGATATGTGCTGAAACCACCGAGTATCGGATGTTTTTCCAAAGGGTTCAACGGGAAAGGCTTACTAAAAGAGACTTATGTGGTGATGTGGTGTGTAAGTGCAGGTGTATATATATTAGCAATGTGCTCGAAATCTGATTGAACTTGTGGTCAGGTTGATACGGTGTAAGTGCTAACATGAATTATTGGAAATATTGATGATGATTATCCATTGGAATGGCTAATATTGAGCATGATTGGTGTTATGTGTTCATAAATGAAGATAATATGAGGAAAACATGGAAGAGTAAAATTTTAAATAAAACAGTTTGAAACAACAGTAGTTACATGATTTTGAAAAAGCACCAAAAATGGTGGAAATTGAATTAGAGTGTGAATAGTTATTAAATTAAATCTTGTTGAGTCTCTTTTCACATAAAAGAAACGGTGTGGGCAAATGATTTATATATTATGAGATATTTAAATTATAGTGAGACAGGGTCAGAATGGGTTCGAAAATCCCCTATTCCAAATTTCAAAAATCATTAAAAATTGTACAAAAATAATTGTGAGATATGATTTATGTGCTTGAATTCCTTAATGTGTATAATTTCAAAAGAAACAAACAAGAGCATATTTTGAATTCTGTACGATGAGATAATTAAATTTTAGTGAAGAGGGTTCATAATCACCGGGTAGCGAAATAGGGGAGAATTTAATGAATAAACTATATTGATTGACTGAACCAAAAATTCTGAAAATTCTATGGTGAGATGATACGTGAGTTTAGTTTCGGGAAAAATTAGCGGATCTAAATTTGGAGTTTTGTAGCTCTGGATAAAAATAATTTAGTGACTATGGTGCGAGTTAACAGCTTAGGGTGGACATGGACAAGAGTAAAAAATGGAAACTATGTGCAATTACAACCATATTGTTTTTAGAACATAATGGAAGGCTTTATTGAAGCATGGTAATAAATTAATTACTATTTACATACTTACTTTCTAAGCTATAATGCTTACTCCCTTCCTTTCCGTTTTCTTATAGTGTTTCAGATGCTATCTTGAGTCGGAGGTCGCCGGAGATTCAATCACACTATCAAGCTAAGAACGGTATGAAAAAGTTTCCAAGTATTTTTAATTTTATGGGATGTATAGGGAATTGAATATATGTGTGTATAAGTTATTGAGTTGGCCTAGAATGTTGGCCTAAGTCAATGGAAATTTTGCATATGGGTGAATAAATTTGTATATGATATGGACTTGATAAATGTGTCATGTGAATGTTCATGCAAGTGTATGTTGGGTGGCTTAGAGTAAGGGCGGTAATGTAAGTTGTAGGTGGTTAATGGCAATGTAATGGTGATGTGGTACCTTAAACTTATGTCATTTATGTAATGAATTTATGCCTTAATAGTGGCTACTTGGAGGCTTAAATATGCCATGCTATATACTGATGAAATTGGCCTAAGTGTATAAGTGATTTTGGATGGCAGAAAGGCTTGGTAAATAGCCTCTATTGCATCCACACGGCTTAGGACAGGGGCGTGTGCCCTGGCCATGTGACCTTGAATGTGTGCTTATGTCATAAACAGAGAGATACACGGGCGGAGGACACGGGTGTGTCCTGACCCACACAGATGTGTGTCGTCACACGGCTAGCCCACACAAGCGTGTAACCCTCCAAAACAAAAAAATTTCCTAAGTGTCTCAAAAGTATTAAAAAGTTACCGATTTAGTCTTAAATGGTTCCCAATGTATGTTTCGGGCCTCATAGGCCCATTTTTGGGACTTAATGATATAGTTTTAAAAGTTTTTTAATTGGAGTGAAGTTTTATGGCTTGATAATGTATGATTGGTTGTGTTATAGTCCGGTAATGCCTCGTACTTGGTTCTAGTGATGAACCCGAGTAAGGGGTGTTACATTTAGTGGTATTAGAGCTATGGTTTAGTCGGTTCTCAGACTACCATATCATGTGTGAGGGAGTCTAGCTATACATGCCATACGTGAATTGTGATAGTGTGATGTCTCTCAACCCCGATGGGATTATTTTGTTAAGTAGAGATGCTTTCCAACTGAGCTACCCTCGATAATGTAGAAAGGGAATAATAAGTTCGTATAACTTACTGATTACATGGATTTGTTGAAATGGAATACAATGGATTAATGAACAGTGGAAGAATATAAGTAAATGTTATTGTTCTGAATAAACATTATACTCCGATGAGTTAGAATGATTCTTTGCAGAAGATAAAGTGAAACTTATCTTGTAATGGATTTGTCATGATATGGGTTCAATTCATATGTGATAATATTGAATGTTTAAACTGAGTAGCATGCTGGAAACGGGTACTTTATTTAGAGACATGTTATGAATTGTTGATAAAGACCATGGACTGACCATGACAACATGTGAAAAATGCAACTGTGTGATTTCCCATATAAGACCATAGCCGGGCTATGGCTTCGATATATTGTGTGTATATGTGAAAGGTCATAATTAAACTATGACATTGTGTAAAACGAAGTACCCAATTTCGTAAGACGTTCTCAAAATTTTTATTAAATATGGTAGGTGAAAGTGTATGAGGATTTAAAGGATAAATTTGTAGTGAACATGAAAATTAACTTCAATGAATGATCTTATTAAAGGAATATTATGCATGATAGGATGTGATAGTAAAATACATAATTGTGAAGTGATACTAAAAGTTCAGTAATTAATATAAGAAATTAACATGGAAAAATGAAACGAAGTGTACGTTTACGCTATGACGAGCACTTATGTTTGCTTGGCATTTACATGATGTTATGTGAGTAACCAGTGAGATCAAGTACATGAATGTGGATTGAGCATATAAGGCACTGAGTGTGTGAAAGATGGAAATAGCTATGGCTATTGAATTATGGGCACTAAGTGTGCAATATTTTATAGTTTCGACTAATTTGTTGACACTAAGTGTGTGCTAATATTGTGTATGAGATAGATGAATCTATATGGTTAATGATAGTGTGTATGACATAGATGCAAATTTATGAGAATAAATGATCATGGTTGAATGAGTCAGAATGAGTAGAAATAATATGCTTGCATGAGAACTAAAAGAAATGGTATGAAAGTGGGTGATGGTTATGGATGAGATGTTGTGAATCTAATGACAACAAATTTGGTGTGATAATAGTATCCAGTTCTTATTGGTCATTGTTCTGCTTAACCTACAAGAAGATTATGTTGCTTCTGTTATAATCAACTTTAGTGTGAATCAGTGATGTTTTCTTTCGAAAATGTCTTGAAGCCTCATCGAGGTATTCATTTTTTATATAGGAGTGGTGTTCTTAAAATTTTAGTACAATTTTATAGCTGGAATATTAATTATCTATGCAGTGGAAATGTTTATTTTGTTTTGGCATCTTTGATTTTAAAAATATCAGATGGTTATGGCTTCATCATAGTCTGACATTGAGATGATTGATGGGTTAAGTTGTGTGAGCCTATGCAATTGGGTATTACATTTTGTATAAGGCTATCTAATGTGGTTAATATTAGCCATGATATGAATGTATGATGAGGTTTTATATGAGTGAGTTGATTATTTATATGGGATAAATGATAGGATGAATATGATGTGTAGGAAATCTGATAAGTGGATGGTTATATAAGCATGTTTAAGTTGAGAAAAAGATTTATGTTTTTTAGTTAAGTATTTTTGCGTGACCTGGTATAAATAGTACTGAAATGTAAAATGATGGGTTGTATGTCCAGACGATTAAAATCATATTGAAAAGAAATGTTTGACTAAGTGATTTAAAGACAACCACTTTTATGTCTGTGCTAGGAGTTTGATAATATCTTATGCTTGACCGAAAAACGTCATATGCATCCTGATCATAATAGTTAAAAGTGCCTAATGTTATAGAAAAAGATTTGAAGTTTAAAACTTTATCAATGGATAGAGATGATGAAAGATTTCGAGAAAATTTTTGATTTATCCTTGAGGAAGCAGTTATGGTTACAGATGCCTGAATGGGAAATTTTTATTATTATTTAATTTTGTGAGTACAGGTTACTCGATTGATCTTATTAGTGGTGGTCTAATTCTAGCAATATTAAATGTTAAAGCATGGTTTTCTTTGCAAAATTGAGAAACTAAAAAATGTGATAGTGAATGGTAATCTAAATGAGCTTAGAGTGAGTTTACTTCTGATATTGAAATCCAAGTCAAACATGATTCTTGTTGTTTTGAGATAAAATTTGCATACTGACGAATCTAGAACTTATGCAGAAGTCTTAGTGTGGGGCTCAGTAGTAACACGTCTATTCATCTAAGAATAATAAAATGTAAAGTTATGTGGGTAGATGTTTTGGTGATTGAGTATGTATCATGATAATTTTTGAGGTTATGTTCAGATGCCTATTTGTTAGCAAGTAAGCCAAAATTCAGTGTATTCAGAACTAATACAGTTAGTAATGGAATGGGAGTGATGACGAGATAGAGTTACCATAAGTTTCATATCGGGATTATCATAATCTCCGAAAAGAAAGGTGTTAATTGGATTGTGGTTGATTGTTTAGCAAATACCCGTATGATCATTTTAGTTGTGTAGAGTTCTTATTTGATGGATTACCGAGAATAGGTATACCGAAAAGAGTAATTCAGATTTTAATGATGCATTCTGGCACTGTACTAAATTTTAAAGGGTATTGGAAAAGAGATATACGGTAGTGAATCAATTTATGATTGTGGAAAGTTAGTGAGAATGTTTCATGAGAATTGGAAACTACTTTATCTAGTAAGATTTTCGGGGACGAAAATCCCTAAAGGGGGAGAGTTATAACAGCCCGAATTAGGCCTAAACGGAATAGTGGTTTCGAAAACCAAAAACTGAAGTAGGAAAATTATTGCGATTAAGTTTTAAAGTTTATAGGGTGATAGAATTATCGTGTCAAATTTTTGTTAAGAAATTTTATTGATTGAGTGTCTAATTTGGCAATTAGGATTAAAATATCAAAGGTGAAAAATGGGTGTTCAAATTCATAAAGGTACTTGATTGGAGTGGGTTTTTAAACTGGTGGTCCTTAAATGGCAATTAGGCCATTATAACTTAGTTTGGACAAAAATACCCTTGGGTGGACAAAATACCAAGGGTTTTTAATGAAGGGCATTTTGGTCATTAGGTACATAAAAGAATAAAATGGGAAAATTAAGGGAAAAAATGCTATCATCTTCTGCATGGTAAGGCCAAAATTCCCATGTCCTCCATGTTTAGGGTTTATTCAAGCTTTCCAAGCTTAATAGTAAGTGATTCCTAGCCTTGTTTTTAATACTCTTTACATTTTTGATATCCCGGTAACTCGGTTTAGTAATTTCTACCTTTATTTTGAGCTAGGATTTGAGTTCAAAAATTTACCTATGTTGAATAATTGTGTATTTTGATGATTAAAGGTAGATTATGCATGTTTATGATAAGAGAAACGAGTTTTACTAGGTCATTTTCGGTGAAACCGAAAAAAAGGGGCTAAATTGTAAAAGTTAAAAATTGGTCATAAGTATGTGATTTAGTGAGAAATGTGGACTGCCATAGTTATGAAAATGATTCAGCTAGGCCCAAAATACAAGGAAATTGAATAAAAATCAATTAACGAGACTAGGGGCAAAACTATAATTTTGATAAAATCTTCGGGCAAAAATGTAAATTTTGCCAAATTGTAAAATTGGGTCAATTTGAACCTAATTTTGAATAAATGGGATGAATGCGTTGATACAGATTGGGAAAAACGAGATTCAGGCTTAAAAAGGGAGAAGGAAAAAGGTTTTGGACTAAAGTGCAATAATTCGATATTTTGGCTGAGGTAAGTTTGTATGTAAATAATTCATTGTTTTCACTTGTGTCATAATATTTTAAATGCATATTATAAAGCATTATTGGTGACATTTATGAGTTGCAAATTTATGGAAAGTGGAGTTCCTGATTGAACCTTCGGAAAACGAAAGATACGAATAATGTGTAGCTAGGTCACATGTGTGGTTCCGAAGGTAGGACACCATGTGTACAAGAGAGCTACGAGATACTATGTGGTAGCTAGGTTACATGTGTAATACTGTGTAGCTAGGGTACATCATGTAGACACGAGAGCTATGTTATATGTAGCTAGGTCAGATGTACGGTTCCGAGTGTTAGACACCATGTGTACACGAGAGCTACAAGACTAAGTACCTAGGTCGCATGTATGGTTCCGAGTGTTGGACACCATGTAGACACGAGAGCTACAGGATTTGATGGCTAGGCCACATGGGTGATATCGAAAGTTCACCATGTGAACACGAGAGTCGAATTATGTGTTGGTGGAGCTATGTGCTGAAACCACCGAGTATCAGATGTTATTCCAAACGGTTCAGTGTGAAAAGCTTACTAAACGAGACTTGTGTGGTGATGTGGTGTGTCAATGCAGGTGTATACATATGAGCAATGTGCTCGAAATGTGATTGAACTTGTGGTCAGGTTTGTAACACCCCAAAATTTCAGCATAGGAGAAATGGGCTTCATATATCGGAGAAATTTGGATTTTTGTTGGTCAAGACAAAAAAAGATGATTCGGTGCTACGTGGGACTTGAAGGTGGCCACACTTTGCATTTACACTGCTTTCGGTTTTCATTTACTTTAATTATGGTTTTTATTTTGGGTATGTAATAAGGCCGCTATTTAATTTTTCTTAAATATTAGGTTTATCTATTTCATTTAAAATTTGTTAGCTTTAGGGCGCTTTTTTTTCAAAATGATAACTGTTTTCCAAAAACCATAATTTCAAAACAAACAAGAATTTAAACAAAGCTTCTACAACTATTATGTTTTCCAAAGTAAACTACTTTTATAACTTGATTAATCCAAGATAGACGGAATAATGATTTCTTTAAAACTAAAAGAACAAGGGGTCTTTACAACAAATCTAGTTAACGTGAAACTCAATTTCGAGACAGTTCATTGTAACACTACCAAATACGGCCATAACTTTTGGGTTGGGTTTGTGGTGTTACATTTAGTGGTATCAGAGCCATAACACTACCAAATACGTAACTCGATTGTAACACTAACAAATTTGATTTCTTTAAAAATTTCCTTAAAAAAGATTTTTAAAATGTTTATTTTTCTTTAAGGAACGTAACTTTAAAGAGAACCTATTTGTTATCGAATTTTGTTATTGAAGGTGTGCTACACCAAGTCTCTGATGCCAAATCTTTAAGTGTTCTAAATTTTGTTATCTATTTAATATTAAAAAATTGAGACTGTTGTGGACATGAAACTGCATTATGATACTTTAGATAGGGAAAAACTAATATTGTAGAGACTGAAACTTATAGTGTAACCTTGATTTATGAAAACATACTTTAAACTCTTGTTTTCAAAAGACATTCCTAATAATTACTAAAATTGTAAGCTAATTCATAAAATTTCTAATATGAAAAAACACGAATAGAGGATGAGTTCAAAAGGTACACTCGGACGAGGTTCAAAAGGTTAAGGAAGAGGCCATGGGGGTGCGTGAGTTGAGCCCTTGCCATCGGGCTATAAATCTAGCCTGGAATCAGAGTGCGCAGTAGAAGCATAATAGTATGACTTGAGTAGTGCGGTTAGTTGATAGTTGAAAAGTTCGAGGATGAAATTTCTTTAAGGAAGTAGAGTTGTAACGCCCCGAATTTGGGCTTAGGAGAAATGGGCTTCGTATATCGGAGAAATTTGGATTTTTGTTGGTCAAGAAAAATATTTGCAATTTCATGTTTGGTTTGTTGGTTAAGTGATTTGGAGTGCTTGGGGATGTCTAAGAAGTCCTGCGTTCAAATCAGGACTTTAACAAAAATTTTAGTTTTTTTTCTTTATGTGGAGTTGGCGTCACTTGGAAGGGTTAATAAATATTTTTGGTTAAGCTTAACGTATAGAAGTAGGTGGTCTGGTGGCTAGGAGCGTTGGTAGCAAGGAAGTGGTCCAAGGTTCAAGTCCTAGCCTTAGTATAATTTTTATTTTTGCATATATGGGCATGGAAACTGGCGTTTAAATCTTATGGTTATTTGGGAGTGATTTACAACACAAAAAGAGACTGTGGATGAGTGGCAAATGGCGTGTTGGGCATTTGGAATGGGGCAGGTTCGAATCCCATGTTGGGTGAGGTTTTCATTTTTATTCTCGAATAAATCGTGGCCTTAGCATATACGACTTATAATCTGTTCTAACCAAATTATAGCATAAGAAGAGTTGCAGTGCAGTGGCAAGCAGCGTGTTTGTGAGGCGCAGTGACGATGGTGAGGTCTGGAGTTCGAGCTCCCCCTTGTGCTAATGAGGTTTGATTTTTGCTGCTCGTGCATGAAGAATTGAGGATGGCCGAATATGGTAAGTGCTGACTTGGCCAAGCGGTGGAAATTTGAATGGAAGGCTGCTATTCGGTGAAACAAGTCAAACGGTGGAATAAGTAATAATTTGTAATTTGGATTGAAGGTAGCATAAATTAAGCTACTATTAAGGATATGTACATGGAAAGATTTGGCCGATTATCGTGCCATACGGTCAATTATGATATTGCTAATAAAGGTTTTAAATTGCTTTCCTTTTTGTTCTAAGCTTTGACCGAGGATATAGGTTCTTTGCTCAAACAAGAGTCTTGTGTGCCAAATGTGAGTAGGCATCTTCGGGATTTCTTATGTTTCCCTTTTCTTTCAATTTTGTGAGAGTAGGAGTGTAGTATACGAATGCTAGTGGTCATTTTCGGGGTTTTGGTGTTTTTTCTTTCATATTTTACTTTCCCGATCACTCAATTCTCTCTTCTTTTTTTCTTTTGCCAAAACTTACACTTTTGTTCTCTTAACCATAGAAAATACCCTTCTTTCCCTTTCTTTTATATTGGTGCCTTGCTGAATGCTTTTTTCTTATTGGCCCATCCCTCATTCTCAAGCTTTGTCTTTTCTTTTATTGATTTAGTCAAACCTTAGGTGAATCCATTGATTCCTACCTCTTTTCTATAGCCGACTTTTATATTGTTCTTCTTCTTTGTCTGATTCGTTATGGAATTCCCTTTTCTTTTGACTACTCAAAAACTGAATATTCTCTTACCCTTGCCCTCTCAAACCTATTGCTCTTTGGTGCTAGCCGAATCTTCTTGATTGTCTATTCCCAAGACTCTTTTGGTTAACGGTAAGGCTATATTGCTTTCTTATTATTTTTTAGTTTTCGCCAAACTTCCTTGGCCATATTATTAATATCGGTTTGTCTATTCTTCTTTTGGGGGAAGGATCGATTCAAAGTATATCTCCGAACAATCTTGTACTTACCTAATCTTGCTGGTGGTTTATCGATCGAACCGTGGGTAAGTGTTGTTGGTTGAATACTTCATAGGTGTGTATGGGATTGTAAGGCATGTTTTCATAAATGATGGGGTCTAATAAGATGTATGTCGTTTCAGGTATTCGACTAAGTAGTGGTATTGATTGTAGTCAATTGATTAAAGTGATTCAAGAACTTTCGTGCGCATAAGGTGAGGTGGTATGTTTTTTGGATTAAGGGTTGGAAGTGTTTAATCCTTGTGGCAGTTGACTAATAAGGCATTGTTGGATTTGTAGGTTTTGTACGAAGGACTTAATTGCACGACTCGTATTCAGGTGTGTTAACGACACTATCAAATCTCGATGGCGAAATACTGAAACCACAAATGCTGAAAAGCCGACTATTCAAACATTGGCCGCATGGGTGTACGAGGGCCCATGTGATCAGCCGAGGCCGCGAATTGTGCCCCTACATCAAAAAACGGCTATTGCGGACGATTTCGCGAGCTAGGCTGAATGGGCCAAATGGGCCTGATGGGCCTGTGGGCCCATCACGAGTAAATCTGTTGGTTTAGTAAGATTTGACGAGCCAATTAGGCTAATTACATGGTTTTCGGTAGATGTGGGCCTAACGAGCCATATAAGTGTTGGGTCCCACTTCGGCCATGTATTGGGCTTTTGGGCCCTAGTGTATTTGTAAATGCTACAGATGACATAAACGTATAGATTGAATTGTGAACTTGCTAATGGGCCTTCGCATATTTAGGCCCACACTGATAAATGAATGAAATGCCCCTAAGGACGAAATGACCAAAATACCCCTCGTGGGTAAAATGTCCTTTTTGATCCTATATGATGTTTGAATGATTAAGCATGCTCTGTTATATATATTTGTGTAGATATTCTATGATATGACATAACATGACATTGAGTATGTTGCATTGCATGGGGTTTGGGTATATGATTATGGAAGAAGTGTACTGTTTTGGCAACCCTGTTGCATTTTTATCGATAGTGCTGCATGGGTGCTACACTGTGGAGTGTAGGGTTGGGTGGGTTGATTATATCCCCACATGGAGTGATGGGTTGGACGAAGATGGAGTGTAGAGGATGGCTAGGTAGGATTCTGATTGCACGCTATACTGTTACTGTAATGGGATTAGGCCCATTGATTGTGATATGCTACTGTAATGGGCTCTAGCACATACCGATTCTATTATATTATTATTTCTGGGGTTACACATTGAGTTTTCATAAACTCACCTGACTATTTTACTATACAGGTAATCTCGAGGCATAGGCGATTCGGTGCTACGTGGAACTTGGAGGCGGTCACACTTTGCTTTTACACTGCTTTCAGTTTTCATTTACTTTAATTATGGTTTTTATTTTGGGTTTGTAATAAGGCCACTAGTTAACTTTTCTTAAATATTGGGTTTATCTATTTCATTTAAAATCTGTTAGCTCTAGGGTGCCTTTTTTTTTTCAAAATGATATCTGTTTTCTGAAAACCATAATTTCACAATAAACGAGAATTTAAACAAAGCTTCTGCAATCGTTATGTTTTCCAAAGTAAAGTACTTTCATAACCTGATTAATCCAAGATAGACAGTATAGTGATTTCTTTAAAACTAAAAGAACAAGGGGTCTTTACAACAAATCTAGTTAAGGTGAAACTCGATTCCGAGACAGTTCATTGTAACACTACCAAATACGGGCATAACGTCTGGGCCAGGTTTGGGGTGTTACAAGGTTGATATGGTGTAAGTGCTAACATGAATACTTGGAAATATTGATGATGATTATCCATTGGACTGGCTAATATTGAAAATGATTGGTGTTATGTGTTCATAAATGAAAATAATATGAGGAAAACATGGAAGAGTAAAATTTTAAATAAAACAGTTTGAAACAACAACAGTCACGTGATTTTGAAAAATCACCAAAAATGGTCGAAATTGAATTAGAGTCAGAATGAGTTATTAAATTAAAGTTCATTGAGTCTATTTTCACATAAAAGAAATGGTGTGAGCAAATGATTTATATATTATGAGATATTTAAATTATAGTGAGACAGGGTCAGAATGGGTTCGGAAATCCCCTATTTCAAATTTGGAAAATCATTAAAAATTGTCCAAAAATAATTGTGAGATATGATTGATATGCTTGAATTCCTTAATGAGTCTACTTTCAAAAGAAACAAACAAGGGCATATTTTGAATTATGTACGATGAGATAATTTGTAACACCCCAAACTCGGCCTAAATGTTATGGCCAGATCTGGTGTGTCACATGGACAAATAATTCAATTACGATCATCTTTTTAACACAACGTTATGTTATTCATTGGAAAACCATGGTTAATATGACAGCCCTATTTTGACCCTAGTCGGGAAGTGGTTTCGAGACTGCTAAACCGAGTCGCAGTAATAATTGAATATAATATTTTGTGTCTAAAAAAAAATATTTGCTCATGCATGTGTGAATTTTTTTTATGCTTTGATTTTTGCCAATTTGAATGTGTTTTGAAATAAAAAAGACTTATGTGAGAAGATTTAATTACATGTGTGGTTAAATTTAAGAGATTAATTTTAGAATGTTGTAAAATAAATGGATTTGCATGTCAAATAGCCATTTTTAATATTAGTGGCCAGCCATGCTATTGCTTTAATAATTATTTTTGTATTTTATAATGTTAAATAATGCTTAGTGGAATGTTAACATATTAGATAATTAAATAATAAAAGAAATTGGTGAAAAGAACAAAGTTGCTTTTGTTGGTTCTTCATTGCCGATTCTAAAGAGAAAAGAGTAGAGAAGAAGAGTAACATTCGGCCATTTTGATTCTGTAACAGCCCTATTTTGACCCTAGTCGGGAAGTGGTTTCGGGACCACAAAACCGAATTATTAAAATTTAAAAATGCCTTATTCTAAAATTTTTATATGTGATTAATGTATGTGTGAAGTATTGTTACTTTGATATTAGAAATTTCATGTGAATTATGCAATAGGACTTAGATGAGAATTTAAAGAAATAAGTGGGGTGAATTTTTGAGTGGTCAAATTGTGCAAGCTATAAAAAGATTGGGCTTGCATGTCAATTTTCTCTTTTTTTTTTTATAGTGGCCGGCCATGCAAATGTTCTTATTGGTTGCTTTGTTATTTTAATTGTTAAATTAAAATGAGTGGAAATGTTGGCATGATAGAAAATAAAATAATGAAATTAGTAAAAAGAAAAGAAAAACTTGGTTGTGTTTCATCTTCTTACAGTGAAACATAGAAAGAAAAAGAGAAAAGAGAAAGCTAGCATTCGGTCTTGTGGCATCAAATTGAAGGTATGGATCCATGTTGTTTTCATGGAAAATTATGAGTTTTAGTTAATAGCTAAGTATATGCACCAACCCATGTGTTAATTTTTCATTTGGATAGTAGATTCTCCATTCGGCCATTGTTAAGGGAATGGAGTTTTGATGTTTTAAAATATGAAATATGTTGAGGGATATATTGAGGTTAAATCCATGTGGCTACTTGTTTAATTGCCATAATAATGCAAATTTTGTTGAATGTGCTTTGATTTGCTTAAGGGGAACATTCGGCCATGTCTTTGATGAATGAATGAAATAGGTGCTTCGTGAATTTGCAATTTGTTAAATTGAGTAATAAGACTTGGAAATGAGTAAGGAAATTTCCGAGTGATGGCTTAAGAATTTTGATAGATGCATTCGGTTTTGGGGAAATTGAGTGTCTAAAAAAATTTTTTTGATAACTTTGGTTTAGAAAATAACTTAGGTGTGGTTTAAGTAAAAATTTAATTAATAGATTAAGTTGGTGAGTTATGTTATAAAATACATTGAATTATATGTTTGAATAGAGTGATGCTTTGCCGATTGTAAACTTGAGCAAGGTAGTTGATTAGATGTTATTTGTTTGGGTCTTTGAAAGTAGAAATAGTGAATTGAGGTTTGATGAATTTTGTTAAGAGTATGTGTTATAATTTTTAAGTGGGCCGAATGTGATGGTGAGTGAAGCTAGGTGTAAATTATATGTATAATGCATAAGATGCACATGCATAGCCGTTTAATGACCTTGTGGTCTTGGAAGATAATAATGGTTTAATGAAGAGCATATGTGAGCCTTAGGCTAAGTAAAAGTATTATAAATATTTTCGATTGAGTCTTTGTTATGTATGTGAACTATGTTAATTGATTTAGAAATTTGGCTATGGCATTTAGTAAATTATAATTTGGCTAGGTCACTAAAGAATGTTTAAAAGTGTTCGAGGGCTAAAATGGTTGTTTTATTTGAATGACCGAGTGTGCTTGAACCAATACTAGAATAAGTTATTTGCTATGGTTGTGAGAAAATGAATGAGAGGGTATTTATGGGCTATGTGACTTTTAGCCTTGGATGAACTTTCGGTAGTGATTAAAGTAGCCGAGTACTTAATATGATATGATTTTGATTAGCAAATTCTTTCCTTGCTTAAACCATAGCTCAAGAACCTAGAGGGGCACATTCAGATAAATGAAAGGCTAAGGTGGTGGAACAGTGAAAACCTTAATTACTCAACAACAAATCGAGGTAAGTTTTAAGTATTTTAAACCTAGTTATGAGTTGATCTAGTATGAGGTACACATCTAGTTATTTTCGTGAATTGCATGTTGAAGCATTTAGATGATGGTGAATGAAATGTACTAGTTAAAATGGCATTTTAACCGAAGATCATTAGAGCCGTAAAGGCCATGGTAATTATTTTGATGTGTGATTTAGATGCGTGCCTATTTGTCTGAACATGTAGTGAGATTGTCATGCTATGTATTAATGTATGAACGAGGTAGATAAATGCAAACTTGTGATAAATCATGAGAAAAATATATGTGATGGATCCAAATACATACGTTTCTGTGTTATAATCCGCGTTGAGTCCCGAAGGGCATTCGTGCCAGAGTTGCATCCGGGTTGAGTCCCGAAGGGCATTCGTGCCAGAGTTGCATCCGAGTTAATACCCGAAGGGCATTTGTGCCGGAGTTAAATCTAGGATAAGTCCTGAAGGGCATTCATGCCAGTGATTCATCCGGGTTGAGTCCCGAAGAGCCTTAGGGCTAGTGTTAAAACCCAGGCTAAGCCCGAAGCATTCATACGGGGAAATGTGAAATTGTTGGCCCTAACAACTGTAACTAACGAGCTTACTCCTTTAAATTAGCCAGGTATACAATTTGTGAACCAACCTATATCGACTTATGAATTATCGATTGAAGAATATCGTTTTTGGCCATGATTCAGAAAAGTATAAAGACATGTAAGTATGTTCTGGTTGAAGCATATAAGTACATGTGATTATGCATTTTGAAATAATCTAGCTTTGTAACCAAATTAAATATGTCTGGCTAAGTGATAGAGCTTATTTGTTATAACGAAATTATTTGTATGATTCAAAATTTAGTTAATGAAAATCGTTTGATATGTATGTATGATAGGGATGAATTTAGCCTAGGATACATCCGGTTATAGATAGACTTAGATAAGTATTAGAAGTACTATGCTTAAATCTTTGAATGAGTTTTTATGGCTTAAAACTTACTAAGCATACAATTGCTTACTCTGTTGCCCCTAATCTTCTGTTTTATAGATCTCGTTCGTCCTACGGTCTCGGGAATCACTCGATCGAAGTCATCCACATAATCAGAACCTCTTCGGTATTTTATAATTAAACTCATGAGAATGGCATGTATAGGTTTCGTTTTGTTGTCATTAAACAAGAAATGTTTTGTTGTGTATAAGTATAGCCATGCGAAAATGGCTTGCTAATCTCTTTTCCTCTTTGTATGGATTTAAGTTAAATCTCTTGGATGAATAGATGAATGTATAGGTTGGTATTTTTGGTTGTCTTTATAATTGAAGTGATGTGCTTAACCTATATGCATTCGGCAATTGCAAGCAAAAGAGAATAGTGTACAATAGAAAAACTTGAATTGTTTTTAGTAGGGTCGATCCTAATCCATATGTTTTAAAAATCTGCCTAAGCTTATAAAATGTTACCATATGAATAGTAACCCTATTTGGATTTGTATATTCAGCTTGATGATGAGTGTTTATGCATGCCCACTAATTCCTACTAATGAATGCTTGTAAAATGTTATGGAATAGATATGTTTTAAAGTTTTTTTTTTCATGTCGTTCTGAACTTAGTCATATACATGCGCTTAAGCTACGATTTACAAAGATACAAATATGAATCTTACCTTGATGTTTTCAAAGGTGTAATACTGGTCAGGTAATACCTTGAAATCCCCCGGCGACGGATACGGGATTAGGGGTGTTACATTTTAATTGGTATCAGAGCTACGGTTTAGTCGATTCTTGGACTACCATAGTGAGTATGAGTCTAGCTATACATGCCATTTTTGTTAATGTGATAGTGTGATGACTTCTAACATTTGAAATGTGATTTTTGGTATAGAAATGGATCCCGAACCTGATCGAGCCGTAGCAGACGACGTTGAGAGCGTAGCGCCTGCTCTCGCGCAAGGGACAGCACCGAATGACTCTCAGCCGAATATCAGTCACCGAGATGATGACACGAGACAAGCCTTTTACGCAATGATGAGCGATTGGTTCGCTCAATTTCTTATATCGAATCGGGCTGTTCCACAACCCCCGTCTCCGAATCCTCCGCTCCCAACCTATGTGGCCCCTCATTTGACCACTCCAGTGAGATCAAGTAGGCCCCCAGTCGATAAAATTAGAAAATATGGGGTTGAGGAGTTTCGGGCTACTCCTAGTGATGATGCTGAGCGGGCCCAGTTTTGGCTCGACAATACCATTCAAATGTTTGATGAACTATCCTGCACACCCGATGAGTGTCTGAAATGTGCGGTATCTCTGTTACGCGACGCTGGCTACTACTGGTGGAATTCTTTGGTTTCTGTTGTTCCGAAATAGCGAGTCACCTGGGAGTTTTTCCAAATCGAGTTCCGTAAGAAATATATCAGTCAGAGGTTCATCGATCAGAAACGGAAAGAATTTCTTGAGCTTAAACAAGGTCAGATGTCAGTAACTGAATACGAGAGAGAATTCGTGCGTCTCAGTCGATATGCTCGCGAATGTGTATCCTCCGAGGCTATTATGTGTAAGTGTTTCGAGGATGGGTTAAACGAAGAAATCAGACTGCTAGTGGGAATTCTAGAAATTAAGGAATTTGTCGTGTTAGTCGAGCGAGCTTGCAAAGCCGAAAAGCTCGGTAATGAGAAAAGAAAAGCCGAAGAGGGAGCTAAAGAGTTCCGTCAGAGATCTGCAGGAAAATCTGTTCAGCAATCGTCCAAAAAGATTAGAGATGACTCGGGCAGATCCAAGTATACTTCGGGTTTTGCCAGACGTGATCATCATCGACCCCCTGTGAGTTCGCGAGCTACTTCCGTTGCTAGTGTTGGCAATGAACGTCGGGACAGATCTGAATGTAAACACTGTGGTAAATGGCACCCGGGGAGCTGTAGACATCATGACCGCTCCTGCTTCCGATGCGGATCTGCTGATCATTTTATCAAAGACTATCCGAAAGTTGATGAACGCACTCCTGATCCGAGTCAGAGACCTAGTGGCACGACTGCACGGGGTAGACCACTGCAGCAAGGAGGTAATACTAGTGGTAGTCAGAGAGGGACTAGAGACACTACAGTCAGATCCGAGGCTCGAGCACCTGCCAGAGCGTATGCTATTCATGCCCGTGAGGAGGCTTCTTCTCCGGATGTTATTACTGGTACTTTCACACTCTTTTATTGCCCTGATTGATCCTGGTTCGACCATTCATATGTGTGTGAAACTTTAGCCATCGGTAAGACTCTTCCTGTTGAGTCTACTGAGTTCGTAATTCGAGTATCGAATACTTTGGGTCGTTGTGTTTTGATTGATAAAGTATGCAAGAAATGTCCCCTAATGGTTCGAGATTTCTATTTTCTGGCCGATCTGATGCTTTTACCCTTTGATGAATTTGATATTATTCTCGGAATGGATTGGTTGACTGTTCACAACGCAATAGTGAATTGCAAGCTAAAGACTATTGATTTGCGATGTTCGGATAATGAAACAATTCGAATTGAGTCCACTAATTTAAACGGGTTACCTACCGTAATCACAGCCCTGTCAGCTCAGAGATTCATGAAAAAGGGCTATGAAGCATATCTGGCCTATGTGTTAGATGACAAGGTATCCGAGCGAGAACTTGAGAATGTACCGGTAGTATGTGAGTTTTCGGAGGTGTTTCCTGAAGAATTGCTGGGATTACCGCCAGTAAGAGAGGTCGAGTTTGGTATAGAGTTGGTTTCGGGTACGACTCCAATTTCGATTGCCCCGTACCGTATGACGCATACCGAGTTAAAAGAATTAAAATCTCAGCTGCAAGAGTTGACAGACAGAGGTTTCGTGCGACCGAGTTTCTCACCCTGGGGTGCACCGATTTTGTTTGTGAAAAAGAAAGACGGGACTATGAGAATGTGCATCGACTATCGACAGCTGAATAAAGCCACTGTAAAGAATAAGTATCCGTTGCCCGAATTAACGACTTGTTTGATCAGTTGAAAGGAGCTTCAGTGTTTTTGAAGATTGATTTATGATCCGGTTATTACCAGTTGAGAGTTAGAGATTCCGACGTGCCGAAGGCCGCATTCAGAATGAGATACGGACACTACGAATTCTTAATGATGCTGTTTGGGATCACTAATGCCCCTACGATTTTCATAGATTTGATGAACCGGGTGTTTAGGCCATTTTTAGACCATTTTGTAGTAGTGTTCATCGATGATATTTTGATCTACTCTCGTGATGAGATCGAGCATGCCGAGCATTTGAGACTTGTACTTCAGACTTTACGTGAAAATCAATTGTATGCGAAATTCAGCAAGTGCGAGTTCTGGTTGCGTGAGGTCAACTTCTTGTGACATATAGTATCTGCTTTGGGTGTTCGAGTTGATCCGAACAAAATTTCAGCTATTCTCGACTGGAAACCCCCTAGAAATGTTTCCGAAGTTCGAAGCTTCTTAGGACTTGCCGGTTATTACCGACAGTTTGTCAAAGGTTTCTCGATGATTGCAGTGCCATTGACGAGACTGCTATAAAAAGATGTCAAGTTCGAGTGGTCTGATAAATGTTAGCAAAGTTTTGACCAGCTGAAAACACTTTTGACGGAAGCTCCCGTGTTAATTCAGCCAGAGTCCGGCAAAGAGTTTGTAGTCTATAGTGATGCAAGTCTGAACGGTTTAGGTTACGTTTTGATGCAAGAGGGTCGGGTTGTTGCCTATGCTTCGAGACAGTTGAAGCCTCACGAACGAAATTATCCGACTCATGATCTTGAATTAGCCGCTATCATTTTCGCCTTGAAGATTTGGTGACACTATCTGTTCGGTGAGAAATGTTACATCTTCTCCGATCACAAAAGTCTTAAGTATCTGATGACTCAAAGAGATTTGAATTTGAGACAAAGGCGGTGGCTAGAATTGCTTAAAGACTACAAGCTTATTATTGATTATCACCTGGGAAAAGCTAATGTAGTTGCAGATGCCCTTAGCCGAAAATCTCTATTTTCCTTACGAGATATGAACGTGAAATTAACGATGTCGACAGATGATATGTTGGTAGCTGAATTAAGAGCAGAGCCAGTGTTTGTACGACAAATTTGTGAGGCTCAGAAAGTCGATGACGACTTGATTACCAAGCGAGCTCAATGTATGTATGGTGAGGATACAGAGTTTCGAATTGATGAAAAAGATTGTTTGAGATTTAGGGAACGATTGTGCGTTTCGAGAAATTCTGAGCTAGTTTCGACGATGGTGAATGAAGCCCATAGTAGCCGAATGTCAGTTCATCCGGGTAGCACGAAAATGTTTAACGACTTGAAACGACAATATTGGTGGCACGATATGAAACGAGACATCTCCAAATTTGTATCTAAGTGTTTGGTATGCCAACAAGTAAAAGTAGAACATCAGGTGCCTTCGGGTTTGCTTCGGCCTATTTTGATACCCGAGTGGAAGTGGGATCAAGTTACGATGGACTTTGTGTCCGAATTACCGCTAACACTGAGTAAGAAAGATTCTATTTGGGTTATTGTGGACAGACTAACCAAATCAGCTCATTTCATCTCGGTTCGTACAGACTTTTCACTTGATAAGTTAGCAGGATTATATGTCTCTCAGATTGGACGATTGCACGGAGTGCCGACTTCTATTGTTTCAGATTGAGATCCCAGATTTACTTCGCGATTCTGGAAGAAATTACATGAAGCTTTAGGTACTAAGCTTCATTTTTGCACCGCTTTTCATCCACAGACTGACGGTCAATCCGAACGGGTTATTCAGATACTCAAGGATATGTTGAGATGTTGCATTCTCGAGTTTAACGGTTCGTGGGAAAAATATTTACCCCTGATTGAATTCGCGTATAACAACAGTTTTCAATCGAGTATTCAAATGGCACCCTACGAAGCTTTTTACGATCGAAGATGCTGTACACGTCTGTTTTTGGACCGAGCTTAGTGAGAATAAAGTTCTCGGAGTTGATTTAGTCAGAGAAGTAGAACAGAAAGTGAAAGTAATTCGTGACAGTTTGAAAATGGCATCCGATCGTCAGAAATCGTACGCGAATCTAAAACGTAAAGACATTGAGTATCACGTTGGCGATAAAGTGTTTTTAAAAGTTTCACCGTGGAAAAAGGTGCTCAGATTTGGCTGTAAAGGCAAGTTAAGTCCAAGATTCATTGGGCTGTACGAGATATCGGAACGGATTGGACCAGTTGCCTATAGATTAATTTTACCCCTTGGACTAGAAAAGATCCACAACGTTTTCCATGTATCGATGCTCCGTCGTTATAGATCTGATCCTTCGCATGTGATTAATCCATCGGAAATTGAAATTCAGCCTGATTTGAGTTATGAAGAATAACATATCCGTATTTTAGCTTGAGAGGTTAAGGAATTGCGAAACAAAAAGGTTCCGTTAGTAAAAGTATTGTGGCTCAAGCACGGGATTGAAGAAGTGACTTGGGAACCCGAAAACTCTATGAGAGAATGTTACCCAAATTTATTTTCTGGTAAGATTTTCGCGGACGAAAATCCCTAAAGGGGGGAGAGTTGTAACAGCCCTATTTTGACCCTAGTCGGGAAGTGGTTTCGGGACCACAAAATCGAATTATTAAAATTTAAAAATGCCTTATTCTAAAATTTTGATATGTGATTAATGTATGTGTGAAGTATTGTTACTTTGCTAGAAATTTCATGTGAATTATGCAATAGGACTTAGATGAGAATTTAAAGAAGTAAGTGGGGTGAATTTTTGAGTGGTCAAATTGTGCAAGCTATAAAAAGATTGGGCTTGCATGTCAATTTTCTCTTTTTTTTATAGTGGCCGGCCATGCAAATGTTCTTATTGGTTGCTTTGTTATTTTAATTGTTAAATTAAAATGAGTGGAAATGTTGGCATGATAGAAAATAAAATAATGAAATTAGTAAAAAGAAAAGAAAAACTTGGTTGTGTTTCTTCTTCTTGCCGTGAAACATAGAAAGATAAAGAGAAAAGAGAAAGCTAGCATTCGGTCTTGTGGCATCAAATTGAAGGTATGGATTCATGTTGTTTTCATGGAAAATTATGAGTTTTAGTTAATAGCTAAGTATATGCACCAACCCATGTGTTAATTTTTCATTTGGATGGTAGATTCTCCATTCGGCCATTGTTAAGGGAATGGAGTTTTGATGTTTTAAAATATGAAATATGTTAAGGGATATATTGAGGTTAAATCCATGTGACTACTTGTTTAATTGCCATAATAATGCAAATTTTGTTGAATGTGCTTTGATTTGCTTAAGGGGAACATTCGGCCATGTCTTTGATGAATGAATGAAATAGGTGCTTTGTGAATTTGCAATTTGTTAAATTGAGTAATAAGACTTGGAAATGTGTAGGGAAATTTTCGAGTGATGGCTTAAGAATTTTGATATATGCATTCGGTTTTGGGGAAATTGAGTGTCTAAAAAAATTTTTTGATAACTTTGGTTTAAAAAATAACTTAGGCGTGGTTTAAGTAAAAATTTAATCAATAGATTAAGATGGTGAGTTATGTTATAAAATACATTGAATTATATGTTTGAATAGAGTGATGCTTTGCCGATTGTAAACTTGAGCAAGGTAGTTGATTAGATGTTATTTGTTTGGGTCTTTGAAAGTAGAAATAGTGAATTGAGGTTTGATGAATTTTGTTAAGAGTATGTGTTATAATTTTTAAGTGGGCCGAATGTGATGGTGAGTGAAGCTAGGTGTAAATTATATGTATAATGCATAAGATGCACATTCATAGCCGTTTAATGACCTTGTGGTCTTGGATATAATGGTTTAATGAAGAGCATATGTGAGCCTTAGGCTAAGTAAAAGTATTATAAATATTTTCGATTGAGTCTTTGTTATGTATGTGAACTATGTTAATTGATTTAGAAATTTGGCTATGGCATTTAGTAAATTATAATTTGGCTAGGTCACTAAAGAATGTTTAAAAGTGTTCGAGGGCTAAAATGGTTGTTTTATTTGAATGACCAAGTGTGCTTGAACCAATACTAGAATAAGTTATTTGCTATGGTTGTGAGAAAATGAATGAGAGGGTATTTATGGGCTATGTGACTTTTAGCCTTGGATGAACTTTTGGTAGTGATTAAAGTAGCCGAGTACTTAATATGATATGATTTTGATTAGCAAATTATTTCCTTGCTTAAACCATAGCTCAAGAACCTAGAGGGGCACATTCACATAAAGGAAAGGCTAAGGTGGTGGAACAGTGAAAACCTTAATTACTCAACAACAAATCGAGGTAAGTTTTAAGTATTTTAAACCTAGTTATGAGTTGATCTAGTATGAGGTACACATCTAGTTATTTTCATGAATAGCATGTTGAAGCATTTAGATGATGGTGAATGAAATGTACTAGTTAAAATGGCATTTTAACCAAAGATCATTAGAGGATGAAGTGTGATCTATTGTTTCTACTCGAATAAGGTTGTGTGATCAATATTGTGTGTATAAGGCTTATAGCCGAATGGTCATTAGAAGTTAGGCTTGGAAAGTGAAATGGACATGTGTTCTTTATGTGTGGTTATTGAACCAAAAGTTATATGAATGGTGTTCATGTTAAGCTAATATTCGAATGGAATAAACGAATCACGAATATGTGATCTTATGAGAATTGAATTTATTTGTGAATACGTATGCATGACATTCAGTGATAATAAATCTGGACTTAAGGTCCGCAGGCTTTATGCTGGAATTTTATCCGGACTTAAGGTCCGCAGGCTTTATGCTAGAATTTTATCCGGACTAAGGTCCGCAGGCCTTATGCTGGAATTTTATCCGGACTTGAGGACCGCAGGCATTCGTCCTGGAACTAAATCCGGGCTAGAGTCTCACAGGCATTCGTGCTAGAATGATATGATTATATTTGCTGTAGTAATCCTAATAAAAGTGCTCATTGCCCTAAGCTGGTCAGGTACGTAACAAATATTCATTTGTGACTTAAAAGTTAGATTAAATCGAAGGTATCAATTGAAGTGAAAATGCTCCGGCCGTTGCATGAGATTATTTGAACGTCCATGACTTATTCATGGCTTGTGTATTTCAATTCAAGTGAAATTAGATTAAGCTTCTCCTTATACATGTGTGAATATTCGGCCAAAGTATGAGAAAACATGAAATGTGTGATTACGCTTAAGAGTGTTATTATAAAACGTAAATGATTTAGATGTGAATGTCAAAGGATGATGTCAAGTGAATAAAATTTAATTGCCTACAAGTGAATAAAATTTAATTGCCTATGTGACATGAATTCGGATTAAAAAGAGGTTAAATGCTCGATATTCGATCAATGATAGTATGTCGTATTCGGCCAAAAAGAATACTAGACCAAGGGATTATCATTAGTGGATTTAATTAATTGTTATCCAATTGTGTTTTAATTGATTGCATTGCTTAAAACTTACTAAGCATAGAATTGCTTACTCAGTTGCCTTTAATTCTCTGTTTTATAGATCTCGCTCGTTAGCCACGGTCTCGGGAAACTTTAGTCGAAGTCATCCCACTATCGAAGACTATTTCGGTACTTTTAGTAACTAAATTTTGATAATGGCATGTATAGGTCTAACTTTTGATTTTAAACACGTATCATTTTGATGATGTAAATATGTATAGCCATGCGAAAATGGCTTTCCAAGTTACCCTATTTGTCTATATATATATAGTTTTGAGCTTGATAATATTGGTTGTGGATGAATGTGAAAGTTGTGCATATTTGTGTATTAATGCTAGGTATTTTATGCATATTGTGGTTGATGTTAAAGAGTAAATAATGATTAAATAAGGATAAGATGGTTAGAATTTGAGTCATCGAATAAGTATGTGAAATCAGCATTTATACATAAGTGAGTATGACATTTAGTCGGTGGCCTTTGATATTACTTATTCTATGTTAGAAAGAAATGCATGAAATGCTTGATAATGTTAAATGGTGGTGAACATTCAGCTTAGGTAAGAAGTTGGAACAAATTGCATGGGAGCAGGTTTGATCATTGTTCAAACTATCATAAGATTAAGTGTCCTTTAGATGATATGTATACACATGTATATTCAGCTCTAGTAGATAAGGTCATGCATTTGGCTAAGCCTTAATATTATTACCACATGAATAGTATTGGTTATTTGACAAGTATAATGGATTCAAATTATATTTGATATGCATGCTCATATGTTTCTGTTTTTATGAGTGTTGATATCGGATTGAGTTGATAGGTATATATATTTATAGGTTAATACCTTTCTTTTTAAACTATTATCCACAAGTGATCAAATTGGATTTTATGCGTATAGAGTTTCTTTGAATTTTGTGTTTGTCTTTAACGCCCCATAACTCTCCGCCGACGGATACGAGTTAGGGGTGTTACATTTTATTGGTATCAGAGCTACGATTTAGTCGATTCTTGGACTAACTAGTGCATGTGAGTCTAGCTATACATGCCATTTTGTGTTAAGGTGTTAGTGTGATGACTTCTAACTTTTTGAAATGTGCTTTTTGGTTTAGAAATGAATCCCGATCCTGATCGAGCCGTGGCAAACGATGTTGAGAGCGTAGCGCCTGCTCCTGCGCAAGGGACAGCGTCGAATGACTCTCAGCCAAATACCAGTCATCGAGATGATAACACGAGGCAAGCTTTCTTTGCAATGATGAGTGACTGGTTCGCTCAATTCCTTCGAACTAATCCGGCTGTTCCACAACCCCTGCCCCTGAGTACTCTGCTCCTGACATATGTAGCCCCTCCTGTGACCGATCCATTGAGATTGAGTAGGCCCCCGGTTGACAAAATTAGAAAATACGAGGCTGAGGAGTTCAGGGCTACAGCTAGCGATGATGCTGAAAGGGCCGAGTTTTGGCTTGATAATAAAATCTAGGTATTCGATGAATTATTGTGTACGCCCGAAGAATGTTTGAAATGCACCGTATCTCTGTTACGCGATTCTACCTACTATTGGTGGAATACATTGGTTTCAGTTGTACCGAGAGAGTGGGTCACATGGGAGTTTTTCCAAACCGAATTCTGTAAAAAGTATATCAGCAAGAGATTCATCGATCAGAAACTGAAAGAATTTCTTGAGCTTAAATAGGGCCGTATGATAGTAACCGAATATGAGAAAGAATTTGTACGACTCAGCCGATATGCTTATGAGTGTGTATCATCCGAGGCCATCATGTGTAAACGCTTCGAGGACGGATTAAACGAAGATATCAAATTGCTGGTTGGAATTCTGGAAATTAAAGAGTTCGTCGTACTTGTCAAGCGAGCTTGCAAGGCCGAAGAGCTCGGTAATGAAAGGAGAAAGGCCGAAGAAGGAGCCAGGGAGTTCCTTAAGAGATCTGCGAGAAAGTCTATTCAGCAATCATCTAAGAAATTTAGAGATGATTCGGGCCGATCCAAGAATACTTCGGGCTTTTCTAAATGTGATCATCGTCGACCACCTGTGAGTTCACGAGCTACTTCAGTCGCCAGCGTTGGCAATGAACGTCGGGATAGATCTGATTGTAAATATTGTGGTAAATGGCACTTGAGGAGCTGTAGATTTCATGATTGCTCCTGTTACAAGTGTGGATCCGCCGATCACTTTATTAAAGATTGTCCGAAACAGGATGAACATAGTACTGATCCGAGTCAGAGACCTAGTGGCATGACAGCATGAGGTAGACCACCGAGGCGTGGGGAAAATACTAGTGGCAGTCAGAGAGGGACTAGAGACACCACAATCAGATCCGAGGCTCGTGCACCAGCCAGGGTATACGCCATTCATGCTCAGGAGGAAGCTTTTTCTTCGGATGTTATTACCGGTACTTTTACTCTCTTTGACACTGATGTTATGGCTCTGATTGACCCCAGTTCAACTCATTCATATGTATGTGAAACTTTAGTGTCCAGTAAGACTCTTCCTGTTGAGTCTACTGAGTCCGTGATTCGAGTATCAAGTCCTTTGGGTCGTTGTGTTCTAGTTGATGAAGTGTGTAAGAAATGTCCCCTAATGGTTCGAGATTTCTGCTTTCCGGCCGACTTGATGCTTTTACCCTTCGATGAATTTGATATCATTCTTAGAATGAATTGGTTAACTATGCACGATGCGGTAGTGAATTACAAGCGAAAGACTATTGATTTGCGATGTTCAAATAATAAGATAATTCGGGTTGAATCTTCAAATTTGAACGGGTTGCCAGCCGTGATATCTTCTATGCAAGCTCAAAAATATTTGAGAAAGGGTTGTTAAGCTTATTTTGCTTATGTGTTGGATAGCAAAATATCTGAACAAAAGCTTTAGACCGTACCTGTGGTTTGCGAATATCCGGATGTGTTTCCTGATGAATTACTGGGACTACCACCTGTTAGAGAGGTTGAGTTCAGCATAGAGCTTGTGCCAGGCACAACTCCAAATTCGATTGCTCCGTATCGTATGGCTCTAACTGAGTTAAAAGAGCTGAAATCTCAGTTGCAAGAGTTGACTGACAGAGGTTTTGCACGACCGAGCTTCTCTCTCTGGGGTGCACCAGTTCTATTTGTGAAAAAGAAAGACGGAACTATGAGAATGTGTATCGATTATAGACAGCTGAACAAGGTGACTATAAAGAATAAATATCCGTTGCCTCAAATTGACGACCTATTTGATCAGTTAAAGGGAGCTTCAGTGTTTACAAAGATCAATCTGCGATCTGGCTATTATTAGTTGCGAGTCAGAGACTCAGATGTGCCCAAGACTGCATTCAGAACAAGGACACTATGAATTCTTAGTGATACCGTTTGGGCTCACTAATGCCCTTGCGGTTTTCATGGATTTGATGAATCGGGTGTTCAGATAGTATCTAGATCGATTTGTGGTTGTGTTCATTAACGACATTTTGATTTATTCTCACGATGAGATCGAGCATGCCGAGCATTTGAGACTTGTGCTTCAGACTTTACGTGATAATCAGTTGTACACGAAATTCAGTAAATGCGAGTTTTGGTTGCGCGAGGTCAGCTTTTTGGACATGTAGTATCTGCTTCAGTTATTCTAGTCGATCCAAACAAAATTTTCGCCATACTCGACTGAAAACCTTCGAGAAATGTTTCAGAAGTTCGGAGCTTTTTGGGACTTACAGGTTACTACCGACGATTCGTAAAAGGTTTCTCGATGATTGCAACACCTTTGACGAAGCTGTTGCAGAAAGACGTCAAATTCGAGTGGTTTGAAAAATGTCAGAAAAGTTTCGACCAGCTAAAAATACTTTTGACGGAAACTCTAGTGTTAGTTCAGCCAGAGTCCGGTAAAGAGTTCGTGGTTTATAGTGATGCATCTTTGAATGGTCTTGGCTACGTTTTGATGCAAGAGGGTCGAGTTGTTGCATATGCCTCGAGACAGCTAAAGCCTCACGAGTGGAATTATCTGACTCATGATCTTGAGCTAGGTGCTATTGTTTTCGCTCTGAAGATTTGGCGTCACTATCTGTTCAGGAGAAATGCCACGTCTTTTCCGATCATAAGAGTCTTAAATATTTAATGACTGAAAGAGATTTAAATCTGAGACAAAGGCGGTGGTTGGAGTTAATTAAAGACTACGAGCTTGTCATTTACTATCACCCGTGAAAAGCTAATGTAGTTGCAGACGCTCTTAGCTGAAAACCCTTATTTTCTTTGTGAGCAATGAATGTACAATTGTCTTTGTCGGTAGATGATGTGTTGATAGTAGAGTTAAAAGCAAACCCAGTGTTAATACGACAAATTTGTGAAGCTTAGAAAGTCGACGATGATTTAGTTGCCAAGCGAGCTCAGTGTGATTCTAGTATGGATTCAGAGTTTAGATTTGATGAAAGTGATTGTTTGAGGTTCAAAGATCGATTGTGCGTTCTGAAAAATTCAGAGCTTATTTCAACAATTCTGAGTAAGGCTCATAATAGTAGAATGTCAATTCATCCGAGTAGCACAAAAATGTATAACGACCTGAAATGTCAATATTTGTGGCACGGTATGAAATGGGACATCTCTGATTTTGTATCTAAATGTCTGGTATGTCAGTAAGTAAAAGCGAAACATCAGGTGCCTTCAGGATTACTTCAGCCAATCCTGATACTTGAGTGGAAGTGGGATCGAGTTACGATGGACTTTGTGCCAGGTTTACCGCAGACGTCGAGTAGGAAAGACTCCATTTGGGTTATCATTAACAGATTGACAAAGTCGGCTCACTTTGTCCCTGTTCGTACCGATTATACGCTTGATAAGTTGGCTGAATTGTACATTTCTCAGATTGTGGTATTGCACGGGGTACCTACTTCTATTGTTTCGGATAGAGATCTTAGATTTACTTCACGATTTTGGAAGAAATTGCATGAGGCATTGGGTACTAAACTTCATTTCAGCACTGCCTTTCATCCCTAGACAGACGGTCAGTCTGAGCGAGTAATTCAGATACTCGAGGATATGTTGAGGTGCTGCATTCTCGAGTTTAGTGGTTCGTGGGAGAAATATTTACTGTTGATCAAATTTGCCTACAGTAATAGTTTTTGAACGAGTATCAAGATGGCACCTTACAAGGCTTTATACGGTCGTAAATGTCGTACACCTCTGTTTTGGACCGAGCTCATGAGAATAAGTTATACGGGGTTGATTTAATTAAAGAAGCCGAGCTGAAAGTGAAAGTAATTCGTGATAATCTGAAAGCAGCATCAGATCGTCAGAAATCATATGCGGATTTGAAGCGTAAAGATATAAAGTTTCAGATTGGAGAAAAAGTATTTCTGAAAGTCTCGCCGTGGAAAAAGATACTCCGATTTGGCCGTAAAGGCAAATTGAGTCCGAGATTTATCGGACCATACAAGATTTCAGAACGGATTGGGCCGGTTGCCTATAGGCTAACTCTACCCCCTGAACTTGAAAAGATTCATAACATTTTCCATGTTTTGATGCTTCGTCATTATAGATCCGATCCCTCTCATGTGATTAGTCCGTCAGAAATTGAAATTCAGTCCGATATGAGTTACGAAGAGGAACTAGTTCGTATTTTAGCTCGCGAGATAAAAGAATTGCGAAATAAAAAGATTCCGTTAGTAAAAGTATTATGGCTCAAACACGGAATCGAATTAGCAACCTGGGAGCTTGAAGACTCGATAAAAGAGCATTACCCTAATCTATTCTCTGGTAAGATTTTTAGGGACAAAAATCCCTAAAGGGGGGAGAGTTTTGACAGCCCTATTTTGACCCTAGTCGGGAAGTGGTTTCGGGACCACTAAACCGAGTCGCAGTAATAATTGAATAAAATATTTTGTGTCTAAAAAAAAAATATTTGCTCATGCATGTGTGAATTTTTTTCTGCTTCGATTTTTGCCAAATTGAATGTGTTTTGAAATAAAAAGGACTTATGTGATAAGATTTAATTCTATGTGTGGTTAAATTTAAGAGATTAATTATAGAATGTTGTAAAATAAATGGATTTGCATGTCAAATAGCCATTTTTAATATTAGTGGCCGGCCATCCTATTGCTTTAATAATTAATTTTGTATTTTATATTGTTAAATAATGCTTAGTGGAATGTTAACATATTAGAAAATTAAATAATAAAAGAAATTGGTGAAAAGAACAAAGTTGCTTTTGTTGTTCTTCACTGCCGATTCTAAAGAGAAAAGAGTAGAGAAGAAGGGTAACATTCGGCCATTTTGATTCACATATTAAGCTCAAGAGCATAGAGGGGCAACATCGAATAAGGGGAAAGCTAAAGTCACGGAATAGCCAACCCGTAATTGTTCAGAAGATTCGAGGTAAGTTTTGAGTAATCACATTTAATATACAATCGATGATGTCTGGATATATGTGTAGTAGATGAAGTGTGATCTATTGTTTCTACTTGAATAAGGTTGTGTGATCAATATTGTGTGTATAAGGCTTATAGTCGAATGGTCATTAGAAGTTAAGCTTGTAAAGTGAAATGGACATGTGTTCTTTATGTGTGCTTATTGAACCAAAAGTTATATGAATGGTGTTCATGTTAAGCTAATATTCGGATGGAATAAACGAATCACGAATATGTGATCTTATGAGAATTGAATTTATTTGTGAATGCGTATGCATGTCATTCAGTGATAATAAATTCAGACTTAAGGTCCGCAGGGTTTATGCTGGAATTTTATCTGGACTTAAGGTCCACAGGCTTTATGCTGGAATTTTATCCGGACTTAAGGTCCGCAGGCTTTACACTGGAATTTTATCCGGACTTAAGGTCCGCAGGTTTTATGCTGGAATTTTATCCGGACTTGAGGTCCGCAAGCATTCATGCTGGAACTAAATCCAGCTAGAGTCCCGCAGGCATTCGTGCTGGAATGATATGATTATATTTGCTGTAGTAATCCTAATAAATGTGCTAACTGCCCTAAGTTGGTCAGGTACGTAACAAATATTCATTTGTGACTTAAAATTTAGATTAAATCGAAGGTATCAATTGAAGTGAAAATGCTCCGGCCATTGCATGAGATTATTTGAAAGTCCATGACTTATTCATGGCATGTGTATTTCAATTCAAGTGAAATTAAGTTAAGCTTCTCCTTATACATGTGTGAATATTCGGCCAAAGTATGAGAAAACATGAAATGTGTGATTATGCATAAGAGTGTTATTATAAAACGTAAATGATTTAGATACGAATGTCAAAGGATGATGTCAAGTGAATAAAATTTAATTGCCTATGTGTCATGAATTCAGATTAAAAAGAGGTTAAATGCTCGATATTCGTTCAATGATAGTACATCGTATTCGGCCAAAAAGAACATTCGACCAAGGGATTATCATTAATGGATTTAATTGATTGTTATCCAATTATTTTTTAATTGATTGCATTGCTTAAAACTTACTAAGCATAGAATTGCTTACTCTGTTGCCTTTAATTCTCTGTTTTATAGATCTCGCTCGTTAGCCACGGTCTCGGGAAACTTTAGTCGAAGTCATCCACACTATCGAAGCCTATTTCGGTACTTTTAGTAGCTAAATTTCGATAATGGCATGTATAGGTCTGACTTTTGATTTTAAACACGTATCATTTTGATGATGTAAACATGTATAGCCATGAGAAAATGGCTTTCCAAGTTACCCTATATGTATGTATATATATATAGTTTTGAGCTTGATAATATTGGTTGTGGATGAATGTGAAAGTTGTGCATATTTGTGTATTAATGCTTGGTGTTTTATGCATATCATGGTTGATGTTGAAGAGTAAATAATGATTAAATAAGGATAAGATGGTTAGAATTTGAGTCATTGAATAAGTATGTGAAATCAGCATTTATACATAAGCGAGTATGACATTTAGTCGGTGGCCTTTGATATTACTTATTCTATGTTAGAAAGAAATGCATGAAATGCTTGATAATGTTAAATGGTGGTGAACATTCGGCTTAGGTAAGAAGTTGGAACAAATTACATGGGAGCATGTTTGATCATTGTTCAAAATGTCAAGAGATTAAATATCCTTTAGATGATATGTATACACATGTATATTCGGCTCTAGTAGATAAGGTCATGCATTTGGCTAAGCCTTGATATTATTACCACATGAATAGTATTGGTTATTTGACAAGTATAATGGATTCAAATTATATTTGATATGCATGCTCATATGTTTCGGTTTTTATGAGTGTTAATATCGGATTGAGTTGATAGATGTATATATATATAGGTTAATACCTTTCTTTTTAAACTATTATCCACAAGTGATCAAACTGGCTTTTATGCGTATAGAGTTTCTTTGAATTTTGTATTTGTCTTGTAACGCCTCATAACTCTCCGGCGACAGATACGAGTTAGGGGTGTTACAATTAATAGCTTGTAATTATTAGCCATTATTAGATTTAGGAACCGTATTGATTACCAAGTAAAGTTTATATCAAAACCTCATTGTTGTGTTATTGTTGTTGTGTTATCCAGTCATTACGTAAGTTATGTTTAAAAATGTTTGATTAAGTTTGAAAACCCGCATAATCTAGTCGACCATTTGAAAAAAAAATAATAAAGAAACCCAAAACCAAATACCCAAGTGGCCTTATTACAACATAAATCCAAAATTAAAAATGGAATATAAATAAATTAGATTTTAAGAAAAGCTAAACATCGGAAGCGTGAACCACGTGGCCACCCCGAATCCCTCGCAGCTCCAAGTCCTCTATGGTTGGGGGTTACCTGCATGGACAGAAATAATAGGGTGAGTTTGTGAAAACTCAGTGTGTAATGTAACCCAACCAGTGTCAGAGATCAGTCAAGCAGCTCAGTCTAGGCCGAAGCCTTATTTAGATACAGATAAAACTGGACCTTGGCACTTTTCAGAAACAGAGTAGCCCTTGGGCCCATTACAGATATAGAACAGAATATATATATGTATGTATGTATGCAAAGCCCAAACCCAGTCTAGCCCAACACACCACCCGTACCATCCCATCACACTATGTGGGGAATAACTCAACCCACCCAGCCCTACACACCACAGACGCAGCAGAGCTGCTAATATAGAAATCGTGGTAGAGCCACCAGAACAGAAATACGAGGCGGAGCCTCTAAGCAGATTATGTGGCAGTGCCATTTCACAGAACTTCCTCCATATCCATAACCCAACCCCATGCAACCTAGAGTACTACATGACATAAGCATACATATTATCAGATACAGTTATATGCAAATCAATCAACTATTTCTAGGGGTAAAACAGTCATTTGGCATCTAGGGGTAAAATGGTAATTTTAACCCTTCAGGGGTATTTCGGTCATTTAGCTACGTTTCTTGGTTTCATGCTTAATACGACATTCTAGTAGGTCTAACATCGCTCCGAGCGACTCAGAAAGTCCATACAATCATATAGTGAAATCGGGCCCCAAAACCCCTAATGGGCCCGAGGGAGCCCACATGCTTATGTGGCCCGCTTAGTCTAATTTTACACATATTATCTCAGATTTATTATCTAACTTACCAGAAATTACTTACCGCATACTTTTACCCATATGGGCCCCTAAGCCCATTGGGCCTAATTTTGGCCCATCAAGGCCCAGAATAGCCTAAGGGCACAAAAACGCGCACAATAGCCCTTACAGTCCAATATTCTAGATTCATGATTTCAAATTGACCCACGAGTGTTTGCACGCTCGCAAGTCCTCGAAATGTAGGTATTTTGGCTTTTCGGCTTTGCTGATCTAAACTACTAGAGGGTGTCGTTAACACCTATTTGCGAACTACGTCGAGATCCCACGAACAATTAACCTACAACAGCCCCAAATAAACATCAATCCATAATCCGACTAGCAAACTATCATTACCTACCCCTGAAGTATTTGGCCATAACCAAAATAATCTAATAACCGCTTACCTTAGCCGAGATCTAACAAATAGATCTAGATTGCTACGATAACCCCGAACACTAACCGCTTCCCGTAAGATCGTCTTCTACCACGGCCCAACACATAATCAACCAAAAAGGGATAAAATGTTAGTTGGCTTCTAGTGATAGGATCAAATCTGATTGTCCAAGAAGGGTAGTGGATTTTGGCTTTTAACAACCACTTGAAAGAAAAGAATGAGGGAGTAGGTCAATTACCCAGAATTCGCTTGACTGAATCGACACCACCAAAAGTCATTACCACTACTCTAAACCCAGATCTACGCTTGACCTACTCAAAGCACAAGGGAGGAAGATGGATAGATGAAAGGGGTTGAAAGATCAATGGAGAAAAGAAGATAGGATTCGGTTTTGAGAATAGAACATTAGAGAGGGTTTGGCCAATGAGTGTTTAAGAGAAAAGAGTGGTAGGGTTCGGCTTCTTGAACAAATCAGCACAAAAGAAGGCTAAGTATTTTAGGATTTTGGCTTTTGCAAAAATCAGCCATAAGGAGTTTTAGGGAGATCAATTTCAAACAATGGAGAAAAGAAGAAGAAGAAGAAGAGAAAGAAAGTAGGTTCGGCTATTGAGTCCATCAGCCAAGAAGAGATTGGGAGTTTAGGGACTTTTGGCTCTTGGAGAAAGAAAAGAGGAGAGAAAAGAAAGAAAAGGAATGAATTACATATTCTGCACTAAACAAAAATGCCAATCCCGAAACCCCAAAAGAAGAAATCGGCACCTACCTACCAAAATGCCAAAACTCAAAAGACTAAGATCCCAAAAGTGCCCAAGAAGAATTCGGCATACACACATACACCCTAATTGTCGAAAATGCTACCCTTTGCCCCCTTAGCCGAATTTGCCCTCCAAGTAATCCTACAATCAGCCAACTCTTGCTCCTCACTCAAATCCCTAAATTTTCTCCTTGATAATCTCACCTTATCACTCATTAACCCAATCCCATGAGCAACTCAAACACCTTCCCTCAACATTTAACTTGGAGTCCACCTCTTACCATGCTCATGTACCAAAATTAAAGGATTTTGCCATCAGATAGATTCGAACCTTAGCTCCTTCACAAGCTACCACACGCCACCTCCCTATGCTTTAAGTGGCGCTACCTTGCCACTTTACCACTGGCTTCTTTGTGCCGTAAACCCATCACCTTAATTTAAAAGCCCACCCTGCCAAAGTCCATTCTCTCATAAAGCAGAAAAATAAAATTTTTCCAAGCTTTAAAGTTAAACCTAGGCCTTCTAAAGGTCCATTAAACACACCCAACATATTAATACAGCATATCAGGCCATGCAAAACTAACTTCAAGTAAAAATTCAAAAACCCTAAAATTTGGGGCGTTACATAATTAAATTTTAGTGAAAAGGGATCGTAACCAGCTTAGGGTGGACATGGACAAGAGTAAAAAGTGAAAACTATGTGCAATTACAACCGTATTATTTTTAGAACATAATAGGAGGTTGTATTGAAGCATGTTAATGAATTAATTACTATTTACATACTTACTTACTAAGCTATAATGCTTACTCCCTTCTTTTCATTTTTCTTATAGTGTTTCAGATGCTAGCTCGAGTTGGAGGTTGCCAAAGATTCAATCACACTATCAAGCTTAGAACAGTATCAAAAGATTTCCAAGTATTTTTAATTTTATGGCATGTATAGGGACTTTAATATATTCGATCATAAGTTATTGAGTTGGCCTAGAATGTTGGCCTAAGTCAATGGAAATTTTACTGCTGTATAAGGCCATTCGAAATGGCTAATAATAGCTATCTTATAAGTCATATTGATGCAATACATGAATTAGTATGTTTGCATATGGATGAATGAATTTGTATATGATATGGACTATATAAATGAGTCATGTGAATGGTCATGATGGGTGGCTTAGAGTGAGGGTGGTAATGTAAGTTTTAGGTGGTTAATGGCAATGTAAGAGTGATGTGGTACATTAAACTTATGTCATTTAGTAATGAATTTATGCCACAATAGTGGCTACTTGGAGGCCTAAATATGCCATGTTATGTACTGATGGAATTGGTCTAAGTGTGTAAGTGATTTTGGATGGCTCAAAGGCTTGGTAAATAGCCTCAATTGCATCCACACAGCCTAGGACATAAGCGTGTGCCTTGGCTGTGTGACCTTGAATGTGTGCTTACATCATAAATAGAAAGTTACATGGGTGAAGGACACGGGCTTGTCTAGAGCCACACGGGCGTGTGTCATCACACAGCCAGCCCACACAGGCATGTAACCCTCCAAAACATGAAAATTTCTTAAGTAGACTTATCGGTTTAGTCTCGAATGGTTCCCAAAGTATGTTCAGGGCCTCGTAGGCCCATTTTAAGGACGTAATGATATAGTTTGAAAAGTTTTTTAATTGGAGTGAAGTTTTATGGCTTGATAATGTACAATTGGTTGTGTTATTGCCCGGTAATGCCTCGTATTCGATTCTGTTGATGAACCCGAGTAAGGGGTGTTACATATAATGCCTGAATATCCATCGAAACTAAAGTAGTTCAATGAGAGTTATTCTTGAAGTATGGATTCGTGAAACAAAATGAAAGTTCATATTATGATAAGCATCCATGCTATTTGTCATTCATATGATGTTATATGCCTAATTTGTTTGACTAAGTGAATGTGATTAGTAGACCTACTCAGAATTTATGGAATGTATGTACGAGTGCACTTATTTGAATAAGATAATCGGAAAGTTCTTGAAACCTAAATATGTGTGTAAATTTGTTTAAAGTGAATTATACAACTGTGATGATATTATGATGATGATGAATGTTAAGTCACATGTGTGTAGAGATATGAGAGTCGAGTTAAAGGCTTTATGACCTCACCCCCTTACCAATGTCGTATTTTATAACTAAATTTTACGAGATTTATGTTGAATGAGCTCACAAGTGAGAGACAAAAGAGTTCAGTAATGGAATAACTAATAATGTGATTAGAATTGAAAATAGTTTGGTAAGTGAATGCAGTTTTTAGAAAAGATGTCCGGTTATTCTAAAGATCATTCAGATTTTGCAATGTCCCGATTAAAGAAAGAGTTAATCTCAGCTAATTGAATCTGTAACACCTTAAACTCTTGTTCGTCGCCGAAATAGAGTACGAGGTATTATCACACAAATCATAATTTAATGAAAGAGTTCTTAAAGCTAAACAACAAATGCCAAAAATAAAACATGTTGATAATTTCAAATACATCACCATCATACCATATTATAAATTATCACATTTAAACTATTACTTATCAATCCTCAAACCAAACATTTGTATTGACAAACACAAGCCATTTTCGTATAGCTTGTCTTAATATTTACAATTAAACTAATTAAAACAAAAGAGTAAACCTATACATGCCGTTATCAAAATAAGTCATTAAAGATACCAAAATAGCCGAGATAGTGTGGATGACTTTGACTTTGAATCCCTGAACCTGTAGCTTTCACCAAGATCTAAAGAAATAGAACAAAAATGAATTCACAGTAAGCATAGGAGCTTAGTAAGTAATAAGTACTTAAACAACAAATAAAATTTATGCTCAAGAATCATTTAAATTATCTTCAAAAGAAACACCAATTGGTCGAATAAGCTTAGCCATATTATAAGTATTTCAATGACATATCATTGATTTGTAACCTTTCAGCTCAAGCATAATATTTCATATAAAGTTTCGAATGAACATAATCCGCATAAAACTTGAATACTTTTATATATAAAAGCTCACTATAGTCAGTTATAAACATACACAACCCAAATCCACAATTTAGGTACTATCACATAACTTATATCCAATTTCAAAGTATTTTCTTTATGGCCGAATGCAATTTATCATATATGACCCGATAACGATTCTTATTTACTTTTCACTACCACATCCAAACAACTTAATGAGATCGTTCTCACATATTAGAACTTAAGTATTACATACCTGGGTTATTTAATACATTATGCGAAGTGTATTTTTCTTTTAGTACATAACTGAGTCTCTTCGTCACATATACTTATCAGATCACTAGCAATTTGCCTGCTAGGTATCGACCTGAGTTTCATCATCGGCTTAAAGCCTACTAGACTCATTTAAGTCTGAATTTATTTCACCGGTATTACGCCTGCTAGGCTCTGGGCCTGATAACATTTCACCGGCATTACAGCCTGCTAGGTTAGAAACCCGAGTATATGCGCAATTCACACATAAATTATCTTTTCACACAATTCGTTCGACCACATTAGGTAAAATACCTTTCACATTCAGCTTTACAAAATTAAATACAATGAAGTTTCATGCACATCTTTCACACTTTAACTTCGTTGCTTAATATCCTCAAAATCCTATCATATAAACATGAACTTCTCACATTTAATTTCATTTCATACATGTTCCCAACGCATAGAAATATATGTATTTCACATTCCTTCAGAACATAACACGATTCATTCATAAAACCTATTTGTACCATTCGGTTCTAGCTAAATTTCATACCTATTCATTTCATTTCTTCTCAAGTACAAAATTTCATTAGGTCTATAACATAAATTAACTCAAATACTTAAAACTTACCTTGATTTGTTGTCGAACAAATACGGTTCAACTATTCCACCACCTTTTCCTTTCCTTTATCTGAGTGTGTCCCCCTACGCTCTTGAGCTAGGTAAACAAATTTGAAATTCATCAAGACTTAATTGTTCATTCTCTTGGCCGAATGTAACAAGAACTAATTAGGTATTATCAACCTTAATTAACTCAGTTTAATTCCTCCTAACCTATCATTAATCCCACTCGGCACTTACTATTAGTGCATAACATAACATTCACTATATTACAAGCCACATTCGACTAATACTCACATTAACATTTCTTTTCAAAAATTCGGTTATAACAAATATCTCAAAATCAACTTATACACTTCACATGCCCCAATCGGCTATCTCTTAACCATGACTTCAATTGCTTTTTAAACATAAACATGGCTCAATTCATTTACACAAATGCCATTCGGCCAAGCATTCATTCATAGATTAATATTCACATCTTTTTTTTTCACTCAACACAAAACATGCTTCAAACACATATCAATCAATTTATCTACCATAATACATATTTACTAAATTTCCAAAATACAAATACTTCCATAGTCGAATTCACAAGATCATATAAATATATATATAAATATATCACCTACATGGAGCATATAAACTTAACTCATTCTCAAGTTTACAATCGGTAATTGCATCACACAAAAAAAAAAAACAGGATTTAACAATCAATTTTAATCCCAAGTTCTCAAATGCCAAAAATCTCATTCAAAGGACATTAAACATTCCTTACACACACACACACACACAGAGCTATTTAGACACCATTTCTTAATTTGCATTTAACTAACATATGCTTTAATGATAGGAACATTCGGCAATAGTGCAACCTTATTTAATAGTCTAACATTATAATCCAAACTAATACATGGTTTTCTTTCAATTTAAAACTCTTAAAGCACATATAATAAGCTTCCAAAACAACTATACTTGAAAAAAAACATATCAATTGAACAATTTACACCAATTCATTCGTTCCCAAAAGACATTGCCGAAAATCCCATTAAGCTAATTAAGTCACACAAAGCAAAATTTGCATTCTAAAAGCATATTAACATATATTCACATGAATTCGACCTCAATACATCCCTCCAGCTCTTCATAATTCAACTCTATCATCAAACTCAAAAGCTTCAATTTTTAACAAAAATGGCCGAATGAAGGATTTGCTATTAAACTAAAATTCAACACATGGGCTATGTCAAAGGCTTAATAACTAACCTAAAATCTAAAAAAAATCAAAGAAACTAACATAGAATGCATACCTTCAATTATACACAACCATGGCCGAAAGCTTGCTCATCATCTTTACTAATTTCTTAGATGGTTTCGGCAAATGGAGAAAGAGAGTAAGTAACTTTGTTTTTTTCACCTTTCCATTGACTTTATTTATCTTTTATTATTATAATAAAGCCATTATCATTTTATTAATATAAAGCAAATATATTTAATATAAAACCACACATCACGACCGGCCATTATAAACAAAAAGGTGATATTGACATGCAAATCCACCTATTTACTATCCTTTTAGAAATTAATCACTTTAATTCAACCTAGCACATTTCCAAGACTTCACACAATAGTCCTTTTAATTAAATTCACATTCATTTTGACAAAATTCAAATCATCAAAACTTCACATATAATAGACACTAAATTTAACATTCAAATATTTTAATGACTCGGTTTAGTGGTCCCGAAACCACTTCCCGATTAGGGACAGATTAAGGCTGTCACAACTCTCCCCCCTTAGGGATTTTCGTCCCCAAAAATCTTACCAGTGAATAGGTTAGGGTATCGTTCTATCATTGAATCCTCGTGTTCCCAAGTCGCTTCTTCGATCTCGTGCTTAAGCCACAATACTTTTACTAATGAAACTTTTTATTTCGCAATTCTTTCGTTTTGAGAGCCAAAATATGAACTCGTTCCTCTTCATAGCTTAAATCAGATTAAATTTCAATATCAGAAGGATTAATCACATGTGAAGGGTCCGATCAATAGCGTCGAAGCATCTAAACATGAAAAACATTGTGAATCTTTTCAAGTTCAGGGGGCAAAATCAATCTGTATGCTACCGGCCCAATTCGTTCCAAAATCTCATATGGTCCGATAAATCTCGGACTCAACTTGCCTTTACGGCCAAATCTGAGCACCTTTTTTTACGGTGAAACCTTCAAAAATACTTTATCACCAATCTGATACTCAATATCTTTTCGTTTCAGATCTACGTATGATTTCTGACGATCCGATGCTGTTTTCAAACTGTCACGAATCGTTTTCACTTTTTGCTCAGCCTCTTTGATTAAATCAACCCCGAAAATCTTATTTTCACTAAGCTCGGTCCAAAACAAAGGTGTACGGCATTTACGACCTTAGAGAGCTTCATAGGGTGCCATTTGGATACTCGATTGAAAGCTGTTATTATACGTGAATTCAACCAAAGGCAAATATCTTTCCCACGATCCACTAAACTCGAGAATGCAACATCTCAACATATCTTCGAGTATTTGAATAACCTGCTCGGATTGACCGTCAGTCTGCGGATGAAAAGCAGTGATAAAATGTAATTTTGTACCCAATGCCTCGTGTAATTTCCTTCAAAATCAGGATGTAAATCTGGGGTCTCTATCAGAAATAATAGAAATAGGCACACCATGAAGTCGTATAATCTGAGAGACATATATTTCTACTAACTTCTCGAGTGAAAAGTCTGTACGAACAGGGATGAAATGAGCTAACTTTGTCAATCTATCAACAATAACCCAAATCGAGTCTTTCTTGCTCGGTGTCAATGGTAGACCAGATACAAAGTCTATCGTGACTCTATCCCATTTCCACTCAGGAATCAAAATCGGCTGTAGCAAACCCAAAGGCACCTGATGCTCCGCTTTTACTTGTTGACATATCAGGAATTTAGATACAAATCCAGAGATGTCTTGCTTCATACCATGCCACCAATACTGACTTTTCAAGTCGTTATACATTTTTGTGTTACCCGGATGAATCGACATTTGACTATTATAAGCTTCATTCAAAATCATCAGAAAAAGCTCTGAACTTCTCGAAACACACAATCGATCTCTAAACCTCAAACAGTCATTATCGTCAATTTGAAACTCTGAGTCTATACTCGAATTACACTGAACACGCTTAGCAACCAAATCATCATCAGTTTTCTGAGCTTCATAGATTTACCATATTAATGTTGGTTTTGCTTTTAATTCTGCTATCAACACATCACTAGCAGACACAGACAGATGTACATTCATCGCACGTAATGCAAACAATGATTTGCGACTAAGAGCGTCGGCAACTACATTAGCCTTTCCCGGGTGATAATCAATAACAAGCTCGTAGTCTTTCAGTAATTCTAGCCACTACCTTTGTCTCAAATTCAAACCTCTCTGGGTTATTAAATACTTGAGACTTTTGTGATCGGAAAAGACATGACACTTCTCTCCAAATAGATAGTGACGCCAAATCTTCAAAGCGAACACAATAGCGGCTAGCTTGAGATCGTGAGTCGGATAATTTCTCTCATAAAGCTTTAACTGTCTCGAAGCATACGCGACAACTCTGCCCTCTTGCATTAAAACACAGCCCAAACCGCTCAAAGATGCATCACTAAAAATCACAAACTCTTTATCGGACTCAGGTTGAACCAATACTGGAGCTTTCGTTAAAAGAGCTTTCAATTGGTCGAAATTTTTCTGGCACTTTTCAGACCATTCAAATTTGACATCTTTCTGTAATAGTTTCGTCAACGGGGTAGAGATCATCAAAAAACCTTTTACAAATCGTCGGTAGTACCCGGCAAGTCCCAAGAAACTCCAGACTTTTGAAACATTTCGCAGAGGTTTCCGTCAAGAATAGCTGAAATTTTGTTTGGATTGACTCATATACTCGTAGCGGACACAACATGTCCCAGAAAACTGACCTCGCGCCACCAGAACTCACATTTACTGAATTTCGCATATAACTGATTATCACGCAAAATCTAAAGCACAAGTGTCAAATGCTCGGCATGCTCAAACTCATCGCGAGAATAAATCAGAATGTCATCGATGAACACAACTACAAATCGATCTAGATACTATCTGAACACCCGATTCATCAAATCCATGAAAACCGCAGGGGCATTAGTGAGCCCAAACGGCATCATTAAGAACTCGTAGTGTCCGTATCTCATTCTAAAAGCAGTCTTGGGTACATCTGAGTCTCTAACTCGCAACTGATAATAGCCAGATCGCAGGTCAATCTTGGAGAGCACTGAAGCTCCCTTTAACTGATCAAATAGGTCATCAATTCGGGGCAATGGATACTTATTCTTTATTGTCACCTTTTTCAGCTGTCGATACTCGATACACATTCTTATAGTCCCATCTTTCTCTTTTACAAACAAAACTGGTGCGCCCCAAGGCGAAAAACTCGATCGAGCAAAACATTTATCTATCAACTCTTGCAACTGAGATTTCAAACTCTTTCAACTTGGTCGGAGCCATACGATACGAAGCGATTGAAATAGGAGTTGTACCGGGAACCAACTCTATGCCGAACTCAACTTCCCTAACAGGGGGCAATCCTGGTAACTCATCAGGGAACACATCCGGATACTTGTAAACCACAGGCACTGTCTCAAGCTTTTGTTCAGACACTTTGTTGTCCAGTACATAAGCTAGATAAGCTTCACAGCCCTTTTTTATAAATTTCTGAGCCAGAACAGAAGATATCACTGCTGGTAGTCCGTTTAAATCAGTGGACTCAACCTGAATTATCTCATTATTCGAACATCGCAAATCAATAGTCTTTCGCTTGCAATTCACCACAGCATTGTGCACAGTCAACCAATCCATCCCGAGAATAATATCAAATTCTTCGAATGGTAATAGCATCAAATCAGCCGGAAAGTAGAAATCTTGAATCATTAGGGGGCATTTCTTGCGCACTTTATCAACTAAAACACAACGACCCAGAGGATTGGATACCCAATCACAAACTCAATAGACTCAATAGGAAGAGTCTTACTGGATGCTAAAGTTTCACACACATAAGAATGAGTTGAACCGGGATCAATCAGAGCAATAACATCAGTGTCAAAGAGAGTAAAAGTACCAGTAATAACGTCTGGATAAGAAGCTTCCTCACGGGCGCGGATAGCATATGCTCGGGCTGGTGCACGTGCCTCAAATCTAACCGTAGTGTCTCTGGTCCCCCTCTGACTACCACAAGCACTACTCCCACACCTCGGGGGTCTACCTCGAGCTGCCGTGCCAACAGGTCTCTCACTCGGATCAGCAACACGCTCAACCAATTTTAGACAATCTTTAATAAAGTGATCAGCAGACCCACATTTAAAACAGGAGCGGTCATGTAGTCTACAGCTCCCTAGATGCCATTTACCGCAATGCAAACACTCAGATCTGTCCCAACGATCATTACCCACACTAGCGACTGAAGTGGCTCACGTACTCATAGGGGGTCGGTCACGATTTCTTCTGGAAAAGCCCGATGTAGCCTTAGATCTGCCCGACTCATCTCGAAATTTCTTTGATGACTGCTGAAAAGATTTCCCTGAAGATCTCTTACAGAACTCTCTGGCTCCGTCTTTAGTTTTCTTCTTTTTAATTCCAAGCTATTCGACTTTGCAAGCTCGCTCGACAAGCACAACGAACTCTTTAATTTCCAGAATACCAACCAGTAATTTGATATCTTCATTTAATCCATCCTCGAAGCATTTACACATAATGGCCTCGGATGAAATACACTCGTGAGCATAACGACTGAGCCGTACAAATTTTCTCTCATATTTTGTTACGTCATACGGCCCTGCTTAAGCTCAAGAAACTCTTTGCATTTCTAGTTAATGAATCTCTGGCTGATATACTTTTTACGGAATTCTGTCACAAAGAATTCCCAGGTGACCCTCTCTCTTGCAACCACTGAAACTAGAGTGTTCCACCAGTGATAAGCAGCGTCACGCAGCAAGGACACAGCACATTTTAAGCACTCATCAGGGGTACACGATAGTTCTTCAAATACTAGAATAGTGTTGTCTAACAAAACTCAGCTCGCTCGGTATCATCACTGACAGTAGCTCTAAACTCTTCAGCCCCATATTTTCTAATTTTATCAACCGGGGGCCTACTCGATCTCAACGGATCAGTCACAGGGGGAGCTACAGGTGTCAGAAGCAGAGTATTCGGGGGCGGGGGTTGTGGAACAGCCAGATTAGTTCGAAGGAATTGAGTAAACCAATCATTCATCATAGCATAGAAATTTTGCCTCATGTCATCATCTCGATGACTGATATTTGGCTGAGAGTCGATCGGTGCAATCCTTTGCGCGAGAGCAGTCGCTACGCTCTCAACATCATCAACTACAGCTCGATTGAGATCGGGATCCATTTCTATAAGGAAAACACATTTTAGCTATCAGAAGTCATCACACTATCATAATATCATAATTCGGCATGTATAGCTAATCTCACACGTGCTATGTTAGTCCTAGAATCGACTAAACTAAAGCTCTGATACCAATAAAATGTAACACACTAAACTCTTGTCCGTCGCCGGAATAGAGTACGAGGTATTATCACACAAATCATAATTTAACGGAAGAGTTCTTAAAGCTAAACAACAAATGCCGAAAATAAAACATGTCGATAATTTCAAATACATCACCATCATACCATATTATAAATTATCACATTTAAACTATAACTTATCAATCCTCAAACCAAACATTTGTATTGACATTTTCGTATAGCTTGTATTAATATTTACAATTAAACTAATTAAAACAAAAGAGTAAACCTATACATGCCGTTATCAAAATAAGTCATTAAAGATACCAAAATAGCCAAGATAGTGTGGATGACTTTGACGTTGAATCCCTGAACCTGTAGCTTTTGTGACAGCCTTAAAATGACCCTAGTCGGAATGTGGTTTCCGGACCACAAAACTGAGGCACAAAAATAATTTAATAATTATTTTGATGCCTATTGTATGTGTAAATTCATGTGTGATATCTCGGGTGCTTTAATTTAGTATTATAATTGTGAATTTCACCTAAAAGGGCTAAATTATGAACTTTGAAAATATGCTAGACAAATGTGTGATGACTTATTAATGCATGCATGAGAAATAGTGGATTTGCATGTTAATTTGCCCACTTTTATGATAGTGGATGGTAATGATGAGGTTTTTGGCATTTTGTGATTTGTAATTTAGTTATAATAATAATAACAGAAGTTAGTAATTGGTTATCATAAAATAAAAGCTATTATAGTCTCATGAAATAAAAGATAAATTAATTAATAATAGTGGTGAAAAAGAACAAAGTTGTTTATTTGTTATTCCTTCATTGCCGAAACTAAGGCAAAGAAAGGAGAGGATTCAAGCTAGGCATTCGGTCATTTTAGGCTTGATTAAGGTATGTTTCCATGTGAATTTTGTTGTAATTTTGGTGAAATTAAGTTCCTCATAAAGCTATGGATTGAAACCACACATGAATTTTTTATTTTCTTTTTGGAATATACATTCGGTCATGGCCTTAAATGGTCAAGTTGATTTAGTTTTGTTGTTCATGAGTTGCTTGTAATTCTATCTTAATTCCCCAAAATGCATTCCTTGATTTGGTGGTGGTTTCATACTCGGTTTTGGAGGAGAGATCACAAATTGGAAATTTTGATGGAAAATGTTAGTATATGTAGAATGAAGTGCCGAATGCCCTTGTAGATGAGGATATTTGTAGGTGAAAATAAAAGAATAAGAAGCTAAGGCATTCGGCCATGACCATGAGGAGCTTAGCTTGTTGTTGATTGATGTTGTGTACCAAGGAATAAATATAAATGAATCTAGATTAGTGAAATCTTGTTATGAGTGACTAACAAGAGCTAATTGCTTTCGGTTAATGTGGTGAAGTAGGAAATTGTGGTATTGATGCATGTATTACCGAATCAAAAGCTTAAGTGATAAATTGATTATGCAATTAGGTAGGTTGTTGCATTAGGCCATGAATTCAATTTGTTATTTGAATTGATAGATAGGTGTTGCATATTAGAATGAATTGATAATGAGCATAGGTTAGATAAATTTAGTTATAAATGAGTAATTTGAGTAAGTGATATTTGGCCAACACAACAGTATAAGGAAATTATTTTTTTTAAGCTTGGAATTTTGGTGTTTTAAGCTACAATGTGCATTTGTGAGACTAAGGAATGCCGTTAGGCTATAAAATGTTAAAATATGCAATTGGTGATACATATTTTGTAACATGAGTTAGTTGAACATTGCTTATAAGTTAGTTTAGTATTCGGCTATGGGAAATTATACATGAAATTTAGTATGTTTTATTTTTGATGATTTAGATAATTGAGTTTTAATATGGAGCTTAGAGAAAGGTGCTAAAGATGAACTCCATAACAATATGAGATTCGGCCATCTTAAGAAATGTGATTATATTGTTGAATGAGGTGTTCGGTTATGCATGAGTTGTGCTTAGGTTGTCTAAAATGCTTTGTATGATGTTCGGTCATTTAGGTAATGTGACCTTGAGTATAGATTATCGGGAAATGAAAATTGTATGTATACAATTATAGAAGTATACATTCGGCCCAATTGGACCTTTATGATGTGGAAATAATGGTTCACCATGCTTAGGACCAAGGATGTATTCAATTAAGAATATTAATATGTATTAAGGGAAACATGTATGATGGAATGAATATGAATTATGTATATATATGTTAAGGTCAATGACTTCTCTAAATGATGCCATATATGATGTTATGTTTTAAATATGCGAATAAGAACTTTAAAGAGTGAATTTGTATAAATCTGCTTGGTGCAGCAGCAGTAACGTGTTTTGAAAAAATCACCATAAATTGTGGGAGCTGAATTAGAGGCTGAATAAATTATCTAATTAAAGCTTAATGAGTCTAGTTTCTTATAAAAGAAACCTTATTAGCAAAGGAATTTTTGATAAAGAGATATTTAAAGTAGTGTGAGACAGTGTCAGATTGACTCCGAAATCCTCTATTCTATTTTTAGAAAAATCATTATAAATTGTAAAAAAATATCCATAAGATGTTATTTATATGCTTAGAATTCTTAATGAGTCTATTTTCAAGAGAGATATACAAGAAAATTTTCCAAGACCTGAACTAAGAGATAATTGAACTTTAGTACAGAAGGGTTGGAACTGTCCAACAGTGAATCAGTGGTAACTTTGAGGATTAAACTGTATTATTTGGTCAATTCAAAAATTCTAGAAATTTTATGGTAGAAAGGTACATGAGTCTAGTTTTAGTGAAAATTTACAGAACTTGATTTGGAGTCTCGTAGCTCCAGTTATGAATAATTTAGTGAATGTTGCTCAGGAAGTCAGCTTGTAGTGACTTGTGATATATATGTGATTGGCCGAATGTGTGTGTTTGCTATGAGAAGTATATGCATTTCTTATTTGACTATAAGTGAAAATGATCAATTGAGATGTTTGAATAAGGATTAATAAAATTAAATATTTTATTTAGCTCAAGAGCATAGAGGGACAAGTTCGGATAAAGGGAAGGCTAAAGTGGTCGAATAGCTAACTCATAGTTGCTGGGGAAAGTTCAAGGTAAGTTTTGAGTAATTGAATTTGGTATTTAATTTAAAATGCCATGATATACATGCATGATAGTTGAACGATGTCCCATTGAGAAAGAAACCTTATACATGTTTGCTATATAGCCGAATGGCTCATAGAGAAAGAAACTGAAATTGGGATTTTAAATGTATTGCTTATGTATGTTTGTTTATTGGGCCGAAAGTCCAGAAAAAGGAGTATACATGCACGAGTTTTGAATGATATTTACGACATAAAGTCAAGGAGCATGTTATATGTTTGTATGCGAATGAATTGATTGAATTACAAAAGTGATCTTGCTATGCGAAATGTGGCAACATGTGAATACATATGCATGAGACTCTGTGATGTGAATCCGGGATTAAAGACACGATGACTATATGTGGAGACTATGTCCGGGTTAAGACCTGAAGGCTATATGCGGAGATCATGTCTGGGTAAGGACTCGATGGCTTTGTGCGGAGATTATATCCGGGATTAAGATCCGCTGGCTTTGGTGGAGACTTTATCCGAGCTAAAGGTCTCGATGATGATACGAGTAAGTCTAAGACTAAAAGACTTCATGGTAACGATTGCTAATGAATGCGCTTGAAACGTTAAGTTATACAGGTATGTACCCTAAGCTTATATGCAAGCTTGTTTTGGACCAAATCATAAGGTCATTATACGATCGCATATGTGAGTATGAAATGAGCCTATTAATATGGTTATAGTACAATTGGTCAATGTGAAATGTTTTGTGAAATTATGCTATAAGTCTATGTTTACATGAGCTCACTATTGAGTGAAAGTTATCTGCCTATTGTATATGATGAGAATGTGTATATTCGGTTAAGGGGTGACATACCCAAAGAAGTGGAAAACGAAAATGCGAACAACTATATTATAATTTGATTTTTATCCGTTGTCATTGCTTAAAACTTACTAAGCATTGTAATGCTTACTCCATTTACTTTGTTTCCTCTGTTTTATGGATCCCATTTTGAAGCTACGGACTCGGGGATTGAAGCTTTAGTCACCTACACTACTGTCATTATCTTTGGTACATTCGATAGTTATTTTGAGAATAATGGCATGTATAGGCTAATCCCCCACCTTTTGAATCGAACTTCATTTTGTGTTGTATTTATTCTAGCCATGCGAAAATGGCTTGCTTAGTCCTCAAGTTTGAGTATATGTTTTGATGAAATTCATGTGGCTTGATATTTTGTAGCATGAGTTTTTAGATAGTCACCATTATGCAATGACTTTCGAATATGGTATATTGTTATTTGCGAAATTGATTTGGCTTAATTGATCGTAGCCACATGATGGAAATTTCTAAATGCTTATAAAACGAATTTAATGAGATATGATGTACAACCAAACCTATGTCTTGTATGTATCTATGAACATCAATAAGTTGTATTCAGTTATGCAATACCTTAATACCCTATTCTGGCGACGGGCAGGGGTATAGGGTGTTACATTTTTATTGGTATAAGAGCTACGGTTTAGTCGATTCTCAGACTAACATAGCGCGTATGAGTATAACTATACATGCCATTTCGTGATAATACGATAGTGTGGTGATTACTGACCGCGCAAGGGACCGCGCCAAACGACTCTCAGCCGAATACCAGTCATCGAGATGATGACATGAGGCAGAATTTTTATGCAATGATGAGTGATTGGTTCACTCAATTCCTGCAAACTAATCCGGCTATTCCACAACCTCCTCCCCCGAATAATCCGCTTTCGACCCCCGTGGCTCCTCCTAAGACTGACCCTGTGAGGTCGAGTAAACCCCTGGTCGACCAACTTTGAAAATACGGGGCTGAAGAGTTCCGGGCTTTAGTTGATGATGATGCTGAGCGAGCCGAGTTTTGGCTCGATAATGTAATCCGTGTGTTCGATGAATTGTCATGTACGCTCGAGGAGTGTTTAAAATGTGCCATATCTCTGTTACATGATTCTGCCTACTATTGGTGGAACACATTGGTTTCTGTTGTGCCGAGAGAGCGAGTTACTTGGGAGTTCTTCCAAGTTGAATTCCGTAAAAAGTATACCAGCCAAAGATTTATCGACCAGAAACGGAAGGAATTTCTTGAGCTTAAACAGGGCCGAGTGTCAGTGACTGAATATAAGAGAGAATTCGTACGGCTTAGCCGATATGCTCGCGAGTGCATATCATCTGAAGCTATTATGTGTAAATGCTTTGAGGATGGGTTAAATGAATACATCAAACTACTGGTTGGTATTATGGAAATTCAAGAATTCGTAGTTCTTATCGAGCGAGCCTGCAAGGCTGAAGAGCTCAGAAATGAAGAGAGAAAAGCTAATAGTGGAGCCAGAGAGTTCCGTAAGAGATCTTCGGGAAAGTCTATTCAAAAGTCCTCAAAGAAGTTTTGAGGTGACTCGGACAGACCTAGCGCTACCTCAGATTTTTCTAGACAAGATCATGATCGACCGCCTGTGAGTACGCGAGCCACTTCTACTGCCTGTGTTGGCAACAATCGTCGAGACAGGGCCGAGTACAAGTATTGTGGAAAATGGCATTCGGGGAGCTGTAGATTTCATGAACGCTCCTGTTATAAGTGTGGATCGGCTGATCACTTTATCAGAGATTGCCCCAGATGGTCTGAGCAAAATGTGAATCAGAGTGGGAAATCGAGCACTAATGCAGCACGAGGCAGACCACCTAGGAAGACGGGAAATGCTAGCGACGGTCAGAGACGAATGAGAGATGCTACGACCAAATCTGAGACTCGTACTCCTGCTAGAGCTTATGCTATACGTGCACGCGAGGATGCCTCTTCCCCAGATGTTATTACCGGTACTTTTACTCTCTTTAATTCTGATGTGATTGCTTTGATTGACCCCGGTTCAACTCATTCATATGTATGCGAAACTTTGGCATCCAGTAAGACTCTCCCTGTTGAGTCTACTGAGTTTGTGATTCGAGTATCCAATCCCTTGGGTCGTTGTGTTCTACTTGATAGAGTGTGTAAGAAATGTCCCCTTATGATTCGGGATTCTTGTTTTCTGGCCGATTTGATGCTTTTGCCATTCGATGAATTCAACGTTATTCTCGGAATGAATTGGTTGACTGTGCACGATGCGGTAGTGAATTGCAAGAGAAAGACTATTGATTTGCGATGTTCGAATAATGAGATAATTCAGATTGAGTTTACGGATCTAAACGGGCTACCGGCGGTCATATCTTCTATATTGGCTCAGAAATTTATGAAAAAGGGTTGCGATGCTTACCTTGCTTATGTTTTGGATAGCAAAGTATCCGAACAAAAGCTTGAGGCTGTACCTGTGGTTTATGAGTATCCGGACGTGTTTCCTGAAGAATTACCGGGATTACCACCTGTTAGGGAGGTTGAGTTCGGCATTGAGTTAGCCTCGGGTACAACTCTGATTTCGATTGCTCCATATCATGTGGCTCCGATAGAGTTGAAAGAGTTGAAATCTCAGTTGCAAGAGTTGACTGATAGAGGTTTTGCAAGATCGCGCTTTTCACCCTGGGGTGCACCAGTCTTGTTCGTGAAAAAGAAAGACAGGACTTCGAGGATGTGTATTGACTATCGGCAGCTGAATAAAGTGACTATAAAGAATAAGTATCCGTTGCCTCGTATTAACGACTTATTTGATCAGCTAAAGGGAGCTTTAGTGTTTTCAAAGATTGACTTGCAATCCGGCTATTATCAGTTGCGAATTCGAGACTCAGACGTACCCAATACTGCTTTCAGAACGAGGTACGGACACTACGAATTTTTAGTGATGCCGTTTGGGCTGACTAATGCCCCCGCTATTTTCATGGATCTGATGAATCAGGTATTTAAGTAGTACCTAGATCGATTTATGGTTGTGTTTATCGATGACATTTTGGTTTATTCTCGCAATGAACTTGAGCATGCCGAGCATTTAAGACTTGTGCTACAGATGTTGTGTGATAATAAGTTGTATGCGAAATTCAGTAAATGTGAGTTCTGGTTGCAGGAGGTCAGCTTTCTGGGACATATTGTATCTGCTTCAGGAATACGAGTCGATCCGAATAAAATTTTTGCTATCCTTGATTGGAAGCCTCCTAAAAATGTCTTAGAAGTCTGAAGCTTTTTGGGGCTTGCCGGGTATTACCGACGGTTTGTGAAAGGCTTCTCCATGATTTCAACTCCGTTGACTAAGCTATTGCAGAAAGATGTTAAATTCGAATGGTCCGAGAAGTGCCAGAAAAGTTTTGACCAGTTGAAAGCCCTATTGACGGAAGCTCTAGTATTAGTTCAGCCTGAATCCAGTAAAGAGTTTGTGGTTTATAGTGACGCGTCTTTGAATGGCTTGGGGTGTGTTTTGATGCTACAGGGCAGAGTTGTTGCGTATGCTTCGATACAGTTAAAGCCGCATGAGAAAAACTATCCGACTCACGATCTCGAATTAGCTGCTATTGTGTTTGCTCTGAAGATTTGGCGTCACTACCTTTTTGGAGAGAAATGTCATATCTTTTCCGACCATAAAAGCCTCAAATACTTGATGATGTAAATAGACTTGAATCTGAGACAAAGACGTTGGCTTGAATTGCTAAAGGATTACGAGCTTGTCATTGACTATCATCCGGGAAAGGCAAATGTTGTTGCTGATGCTCTTAGGCGGAAATCATTGCTTGCTTTACAAGCAATGAATGTGCATTTGTCGGTATTTGATGATGGTGTAATGATAGCGGAATTAAAAGCGAAACCGGTGTTTCTACGACAAGTTTGTAAAGCTCAGAAAGATGATGATGATTTAATTGACAAGCGAGCTCAGTGTGATTTAAATGTGGATTCTGAGTTTCAAGTAGATGACAATGATTGTTTGAGGTTCAGAGGCCGAGTATGTATTCCGAGAAGTTCAGAGCTGGTTTCGATGATTCTAAATGAAGCTCATAATAGCCGAATGTCGATTCATCCAGGAAGTACAAAAATGTACAATGATTTGAAACGTCAGTATTCGTGGCATGGTATGAAACGAGACATCTCAGAATTTGTGTCAAAGTGTTTGATATGCCAACAAGTAAAAGCGGAACATCAGGTGCCTTCGGGTTTGTTGCAACCAATTTTGATTCCCGAGTGGAAATGGGATAAAGTCACGATGGATTTTGTATCTGGGCTACCATTGACTCCGAGTAAGAAAGATGCAAGTTGGGTTGTTGCGGACAGATTGACTAAATCGGCCCATTTTATTCCCGTGCGTATGGATTACTCACTTGATAAGTTAGCAGAATTGTATGTTTCTCAGATCGTCAGATTGCACGGGGTGCCTGTCTCTATCGTATCAGATAGAGACCCTAGATTTACATCGCGGATTTGGGAGAAACTACAAGATTCTCTAGGTACTAAGCTATATTTTAGTACCGCATTTCATCCACAGACGGACGGTCAGTCGGAACGAGTAATTCAGATACTTGAGGATATGTTGAGATGTTGTATCCTCGAGTTTAGTGGTTCGTGGGAACAGTATTTTCCTTTGATTGAATTCGCTTACAACAACAGTTTTCAATCGAGTATTAAGATGGCACCTTACGAGGCCTTGTACGGTCGCAAATGCCATACACCGTTGTTTTGGATCGAGCTCAGTGAAAGTAAGATTTTTGGGGTCGATTTGATTAGAAATGCCGAGCAAAGAGTAAAAGTGATCCGTGATAGCCTTAAGGTAGCTTCAGATCGTCAGAAGTCATATGCGGATCTAAAGCGAAAAGACATTGAGTATCAGGTCGGAGACAAAGTATTTCTTAAAGTGTCACCTTGGAAAAAGGTGCTTAGATTCGGCCGTAAGGGTAAATTGAGCCCGAGGTTCATCGGGCCATACGAAATATCTGAACGGATTGGACTGGTAGCATATTGATTGATTTTGCCTCCCGAACTTGAAAGGATTCACAACGTTTTTCATGTTTCGATGCTTTGATGATATAGATCCGACCCATCACATGTGATAAATCCATCTGACATTGAGATTCGATCTAATTTGAGTTATGAGGAGGAACCAATTCGTATTTTGGCACACGAGGTTAAAGATTTACGGAATAAGAGAATTTCGTTAGTGAAAGTGTTATGGGTCAAACATGGGGTCGAAGAAGCTACTTGGGAGCTTGAGAACTCTATGAAAGAACGATACCCTATGTTATTCTCTGGTAAGATTTTCGGGGACGAAAATTTCTTAAGTGGGGGAGAGTTGTGACAGCCTTAAAACGACCCTAGTCGGAATGTGGTTTCGGGACCACAAAACCGAGGCACAAAAATAATTTAATAATTATTTTGATGCCTATTGTATGTGTAAATTCATGTGTGATATCTTGGGTGCTTTAATTTAGCATTATAATTGTGAATTTCACCTAAAAGGGCTAAATTATGAACTTTGAAAATATGCTAGACAAATGTGTGATGACTTATTAATGCATGCATGAGAAATAGTGGATTTGCATGTCAATTTGCCCACTTTTATGATAGTGGATGGTAATGATGAGGTTTTTGGCATTTTGTGATTTGTAATTTAGTTATAATAATAATAATAGAAATTAGTAATTGGTTAACATAAAATAAAAGCTATTATAGTCTCATGAAATAAAAGATAAATTAATTAATAATAGTGGTGAAAAAAAAAACAAAGTTGTTTATTTGTTCTTCCTCCATTGCCGAAACTAAGGCAAAGAAAGGAGAGGATTCAAGCTAGGCATTCGGTCATTTTAGGCTTGATTAAGGTATGTTTCCATGTGAATTTTGTTGTAGTTTTGTGAAATTAAGTTCCTCATAAAGCTATGGATTGAAACCACACATGAATTTTTGATTTTCTTTATGGAATATACATTCGGTCATGGCCTTAAATGGTCAAGTTGATTTAATTTTGTTGTTCATGAGTTCCTTGTAATTCTATCTTAATTCCCCAAAATGCATTCTTTGATTTGGTGGTGGTTTCATACTCGGTTTTGGAGGAGAGATCACAAATTGGAAATTTTGATGGAAAATGTTAGTATATGTAGAATGAAGTGCTGAATGCCCATGTAGATGAGGATATTTGTAGGTGAAAATAAAAGAATAAGAAGCTAAGGCATTCGGCCATGACCATGAGGAGCTTAGCTTGTTGTTGATTGATGTTGTGTACCAAGGAATAAATATACATGAATCTAGATTAGTTAAATCTTGTTATGAGTGACTAACAAGAGCTAATTGCTTTCGGTTAATGTGGTGAAGTAGGAAATTGTGGTATTGATACATGTATTACCGAATCAAAAGCTTAAGTGATAAATTGATTATGCAATTAGGTAGGTTGTTGCATTCGGCCATGAATTCAATTTGTTATTTGAATTGATAGATAGGTGTTGCATATTAGAATGAATTAATAATGAGCATAGGTTAGATAAATTTAGTTATAAATGAGTAATTTGAGTAAGTGATATTTGGCTAACACAACAGTATAAGGAAATTATTTTTTTTAAGCTTGCAATTTTGGTGTTTTAAGCTACAATGTGCATTTGTGAGACTAAGGAATGCCGTTAGGCTATAAAATGTTAAAATATGCAATTGGTGATACATATTTTGTAACATGAGTTAGTTGAACATTGCTTATAAGTTAGTTTAGTATTTGGCTATGGGAAATTATACATGAAATTTAGTATGTTTTATTTTTGATGATTTAGATAATTGAGTTTTAATATGGAGCTTAGAGAAAGGTGCTAAAGATGAACTCCATAACAATATGAGATTCGGCCATCTTAAGAAATGTGATTATATTTTTGAATGAGGTGTTCGGTTATGCATGAGTTGTGCTTAGGTTGTCTAAAATGCTTTGTATGATGTTCGGTCATTTAGGTAATGTGACCTTGAGTATAGATTAGCTTGAAATGAAAATTCTATGTATACAATTATAGAAGTATACATTCGGCCCAATTGGACCTTTATGATGTGGAAATAATGGTTCACCATGCTTAGGACCAAGGATGTATTCAATTAAGAATATTAATATGTATTAAGGTAAACATGTATGATGGAATGAATATGAATTATGTATATATATGTTAAGGTCAATGACTTCTCTAAATGATGCCATATATGATGTTATGTTTTAAATATGCGAATAAGAACTTTAAAGAGTGAATTTGTATAAATCTGCTTGGTGCAGCAGCAGTAACGTGTTTTGGAAAAATCACCATAAATTGTGGGAGCTGAATTAGAGGCTGAATAAACTATGTAATTAAATATTAATGAGTCTAGTTTCTTATAAAAGAAACCTTATTAGCAAAGGAATTGCCGATAAAGAGATATTTAAAGTAGTGTGAGACAGTGTCAGATTGACTCCGAAATCCTCTATTCTATTTTTAGAAAAATCATTATAAATTGTAAAAAAATATACATAAGATGTTATTTATATGCTTAGAATTCTTAATGAGTCTATTTTCAAGAGAGATATACAAGAAAATTTTCCGAGACCTGAACTAAGAGATAATTGAACTTTAGTACAGAAGGGTTGGAACTGTCCGACAGTGAATCAGGGATAACTTTGAGGATTAAACTGTATTATTTGGTCAATTCAAAAATTCTAGAAATTTTATGGTAGAAAGGTACATGAGTCTAGTTTCAGTGAAAATTTACGGAACTTGATTTGGAGTCTCGTAGCTCCAGTTATGAATAATTTAGTGAATGTTGCTCAGGAAGTCAGCTTGTAGTGACTTGTGATATATATGTGATTGGCCGAATGTGTGTGTTTGCTATGAGAAGTATATGCGTTTCTTGTTTGACTATAAGTGAAAATGATCAATTGGGATGTTTGAATAAGGATTAATAAAATTAAATATTTTATTTAGCTCAAGAGCATAGAGGGACAAGTTCGGATAAAGGGAAGGCTAAAGTGGTCGAATAGCTAACTCATAGTTGCTGGGGAAAGTTCAAGGTAAGTTTTGAGTAATTGAATTTGGTATTTAATTTAAAATGCCATGATATACATGCATGATAGTTGAACGATGTCCCATTGAGAAAGAAACCTTATACATGTTTGCTATATAGCCGAATGGCTCATAGAGAAAGAAACTGAAATTGGGATTTGAAATGTATTGCTTATGTATGTTTGTTTAATGGGACGAAAGTCCAGAAAAAGGAGTATACATGCACGAGTTTTGAATGATATTTACGACATAAAGTCAAGGAGCATGTTATATGTTTGTATGAATTGATTGAATTACAAAAGTGATCTTGCTATGCGAAATGTGGCAACATGTGAATACATATGCATGAGACTCTGTGACGTGAATATGGGATTAAAGACCCGATGACTATATGTGGAGACTATGTCCGGGTTAAGACCCGAAGGCTATATGCGGAGATCATGTCCGGGTAAGGACCTGATGGCTTTGTGCGGAGATTATATCTGGGATTAAGATCCACTGGCTTTGGTGGAGACATTATCCGAGCTAAAGGTCTCGATGATGATACGAGTAAGTCTAAGACTAAAAGACTTCATGGTAACGATTGCTAATGAATGCGCTTGAAACGTTAAGTTATTCAAGTATGTACCCTAAGCTTATATGCAAGCTTGTTTTGGACCAAATCATAAGGTCATTATACGATCGCATATGTGAGTATGAAATGAGCCTATTAATATGGTTATAGTACAATTGGTCAATGTGAAATATTTTGTGAAATTATGCTATAAGTCTATGTTTACATGAGCTCACTATTGAGTGAAAGTTATCTGCCTATTGTATATGATGAGAATGTGTATATTCGGTTAAGGGGTGACATACCCAAAGAAGTGGGAAACGAAAATGCGAACAACTATATTATAATTTGATTTTTATCCGTTGTCATTGCTTAAAACTTACTAAGCATTGTAATGCTTACTCCATTTACTTTGTTTCCTCTGTTTTATGGATCCCATTTTGAAGCTACGGACTCGGGGATTGAAGCTTTAGTCACCTACACTACTGTCGTTATCTTTGGTACATTCGATAGTTATTTTGAGAACAATGGCATGTATAGGCTAATCCCCCACCTTTTGAATCGAACTTCATTTTGTGTTGTATTTATTCTAGCCATGCGAAAATGGCTTGCTTAGTCCTCAAGTTTGAGTATATGTTTTGATGAAATTCATGTGGCTTGATATTTTGTAGCATGAGTTTTTAGATAGTCACCATTATGCAATGACTTTCGAATATGGTATATTGTTATTTGCGAAATTGATTTGGCTTAATTGATCGTAGCCACATGATGGAAATTTCTAAATGCTTATAAAACGAATTTAATGAGATATGATGCACAACCAAACCTATTTCTTATATGTATCTATGAACATCAATAAGTTGTATTTAGTTATGCAATACCTTAATACCCTATTCCGGCGACGGGCAGGGGTATAGGGTGTTACATTTTTATTGGTATAAGAGCTACGGTTTAGTCGATTCTCAGACTAACGTAGCGCGTGTGAATATAACTATACATGCCATTTTGTGATAATACGATAGTGTGGTGATTTCTGACTTTTGAAATGTATTTTCATATAGTAATGGATCCCGATCCTGATCGAGCCGTAGCGGAAGATATCGAGAGTGTAGCGGCTGCTCCCGCGCAAGGGACCGCGCTGAACGACTCTCAGCCGAATACCAGTCATCGAGATGATGACATGAGGCAGAATTTTTATGCAATGATGAGTGATTGGTTCACTCAATTCCTTCGAACTAATCCGACTGTTCCACAACCTCCTCCCCCGAATAATCCGCTTTCGACCCCCGTGGCTCCTCTTGAGACCGACCCTGTGAGGTTGAGTAAACCCCTGGTCGACAAAATTAGAAAATACGGGGCTGAAGAGTTCCGGGCTATAGTTGATGATGATGCTGAGCGAGCCGAGTTTTGGCTCGATAATGTAATCCGTGTGTTCGATGAATTGTCATGTACGCCCGAGGAGTGTTTAAAATGTGCCATATCTCTGTTACGTGATTCTGCCTACTATTGGTGGAACACATTGGTTTTTGTTGTGCCAAGAGAGCGAGTTACTTGGGAGTTCTTCCAAGTTGAATTCTGTAAAAAGTATATCAGCCAAAGATTTATCGACCAGAAATGGAAGGAATTTCTTGAGCTTAAACAGGGCCGAATGTCAGTGTAACAGCCCTAATTTTTAACCCTAATCGGGAAGTGGTTTTGGGACCACAAAACCGAGTCACGATGAAAATTAGGTGTTATATTTTATGTTCTTTATATGTGATGTATTGCGGGTGAAAATAGCATGTCTTAAAATTTTATTTGTGATGTGAATTTTTAGGAATTAGGATTAAAGTGAGAACTTGAAAATAATATGATAGAATAATTTAGAAGGTTAATTAATACATGGATTAGGAAAGGAGGACTTGCATGTCAATTACTCCTTTTTCAAAGTAGTGGCCGGCCATAATGATGGTGATTGTTAAATTTTGCTTTTTAAATTAGTATTTTATGATTAAATGGCTTATTTTATGAATTAGTTTAATAAAGTAATAAAGAAAATGGTGATAAGAACAAGGAGGACTATTGTTCTTCATTTCCGAAATTGAAATAGGAAAAGAAAGAAGAAGAGGCTAACATTCGGCCATTGAAGACTATAGCTAAGGTGAGGATTCTTGATGATTTTTCCTTAAGTTCTTGTAAATTCTAGTTGATGGTTAAGCTTAATATGAAGGCCATGAATCTACTTTCATTTCTTTTTTTTTTTTTTTTTTTGGTAACTATTTCATTCGGCCATTGAGGAATCCATGTAGAATTTTGGAAGTTTTTGAAGTTGTGAGGATAGAAATGAGAAATGGAGTATACGAGAGTTACTAGGTGGAAAGATTGATGAGATTGTATATTCATAGGCTTAGAAATGCAAATTGTGCTTGGGTGACTTAATTCTTGGAAATGGCTATACGGTCATGAACATTAGAATTAATAAATTGGGTCTAAATTTTGTACAAAGTTTATATTGATAACAAATGGAGAAGTATGAATATATGCGTTTCAAAATATGGGTATAGATAAGTGTTTAAGCAAATTTTGTAATCGGTTTTATTGAAAAGTGGTAATTTTGGTTATATCATCAGTTCAAGGCCGAATGAATTGCTTTAAAATAGGTATAATTTGATGAATGGATAATCTTAGTGAAGTTTGAAGCATTCACCTATAAGATTGCTATGCCTTAAAATGGGGATATAAATGTTTAAATACCAAAAAGGAAGAAGAGCCCTTAGTCACCCTTGTTATTTAGCTAATTGAAATGTTTTGATTTAATGCATTATAGTATTCGACAATAGAGTATAGTATATTAATAAAATGTTTATCGATGAGTGGATTGAAGTGTATGTATATTAGAATTAAGGATGTTTTCTTTATTTGTGACTAAGGGGGTGTGTGTGTGTGTGTGTGTGTGTGTGTGTGTGTGTGTGTTTTTTTAATTGGGCCGAATGTGTGGAACTGTTAAGTAGGTATTTCCGAGTTATGTAAGAAAATTGATTAAATGAATGTTAATTTAAAATTAATATGTCTAAATTAGCTCAAGAGCCTAAAGGGATAGCATCGGACAAGGGAAAAGCCAAGATTTCAGAATAGTCGGACCGTATCTACTCAAAAAGGCACGAGGTAAGATTTAAGTAACGAAATTTTGTTCTATTATTCGATTAAGCATGATGACTATGTCTAGTTACTTAGATTGGTATTAGTTATAGCGAATTACATGAGAAAGTGGCAATAGAGCCTATAGTTCGGTAGAAATAAAGTACGTGCATCAATTTGAAATGGGAATTTCTTTTATACCTAAAGGTAAAGTGATTAGCGAATATGTTGTGTTATGTGTTAAGGGATATTATTACAAGAGAATGTTAAATGGGAAACAAATGTGTGAAAGGAATGTTGAATGATCCGTTTATATAAAGTTATTGTGAAACATCCGGGCTAAGTCCCGAAGAGCCTTTGAGCTAGTGAAATACCCGGGCTGTGTCCCGAAGGGCCTTCGAGCCAGTGAAATATCCGGGACAAGTCCCGAAGAGCCGCTGGGCTAGTGATATATCCGAGTTGCTTCCGAAGGGCAATTATGCCATATTAATACCCGGGTCCAGCCCGAAGAGCCTTATGGCTAGAGTATATTTGGTTAAAGCCTAAAGGTAATAATGCTAAAATAGGTGTTATGTTATAATCGTCATGAATGAAGGAAATTATTTCCTCAAATAAATTAGGTATGTACCCATACTAAATATGAAATGGAATTTGTTTAGATCTTTGCTACAAATTAAGTTCAGATGCTCTAATTATTGTTTTAAAGTAATAAAATAAAAAAAAATATACCTAGGAGGTGTGAACCTCAAACCCTAATATGTTATACTAGATTTAATCATTAAATTTTGCATACCTTAGATTTGGAATGAAGATATAAGCATATAAGAGAACATGGGTAAAACATAGTTAGCCTTGAATATTAATGTTGGTTTCGGCCAAGGGAAAGATGTTAATAAAAATGATACGAACTCTGATTTTGAGAAATGTTTAGGTTATGTATGCATGATGATTGCCTAATTTGACTAATAAATGTTCGGTCAATTAGAAAAGTTCTTAGTTTAAACGTACAAATGATTTAGAGTTTAAATGTTTTAAATTCTTAAACTTACTAAGCAAATAAATGCTTACTCTGTTGCCCTATACTCTTCTGTTTTATAGATTTTGTTCGTTGGCTACGGTCTCGGGAACCTCTCACTCGAAGTCATCTCTACTATCAAGACTTGTTCGGTACCTAATTAGCTAGACTCTCGTTAATGGCATGTATAGGAAGTAACTCATAGTTGCCGAATTAAAGATCTTTATTTTGAATATGTATATATATGTTTTAGCCATGCATAAATGGCTTGCTCATCCTTTAGTTGTGAACATTTTGCTGAATGAATGGTTATAAGATCTAAATGATGAAAATGTTTAAAAATGACTTTACACCAATTACCTTGTCAATAAGAAATTCGGTTAGGTGTTTCATTAGTAAATACTCTCTTTCAAACTTTGTGAAATGATTGTAAGAGTTGAATGGTATAAATTGTGCTATCTATGAATGCTTTCATTTGGTTGTACGAGCGTGGCCGGTGATAGTGAATCGTCTAGTAATGTCACTTAACCCTCCTGCGATGGGAATGGGTTTAGGGGCGTTACATTTTATTGGTATCAGATCTACGGTTTAGTCAATTCTCGGACTATCGTAGTAGGTTTGAGTCTAGCTATACATGCCATTTAGTGTCATTTTGATAGTGGGATGACTTCTGATATTTGAAATGTGATTTTTGGTATAGAATGGATCCCGAACCCGATCGAACCGTAGCGGACGATGTTGAGAGTGTAGCTCCTGCTCCCGCACAAGGGACAGCGCCACCTGACTCTCAGCCAAATATGGGTCATCAAAATGATGATATTAGACCAGCTTTTTATGCGATGATGAGTGACTGGTTCGCTCAATTCGCCAGATCAAATCCGGCTGTTCCGCAACCTCCGCCCCCAAATACTCCGTTTCCGACCTTCATGACCCCACCTGTGACCGATCCCATGAGATCGAGTAGGCCCCCTGTTGACAAAATTAGAAAATATGGGGCCGAAGAGTTCCGGGCTACTCTTAGTGACGATGCCGAGCAGGCCGAGTTTTGGCTCGACAATACCATCCGAGTGTTCGATGAACTATCCTGCTCACCCGAGGAGTGTCTTAAATGTGCGGTGTCTCTGTTACGTGACGCTGCCTGCTACTGGTGGAATACTCTGGTTTCTGTTGTTCCGAAGGAACGGGTCAATTGGGAATTTTTCCAAACCGAGTTCCGAAAGAAATACATCAGCCAGAGATTTATTGATAAAAAACGGAAGGAATTTCTAGAACTCAAACAAGGTCAGATGTCAGTAGCCGAGTACGAGAGGGAGTTTGTACGCCTCAGCCGCTATGCTCGCGAATGTGTATCCTCTGAAGCCATCATGTCTAAGCGTTTTGAGGATGGATTAAATGAAGATATCAGATTGCTGGTGGGGATTCTGGAAATTAAAGAGTTTGTTGTGCTGGTTGAACGGGCTTGTAAAGCTGAAGAACTCAGTAAAGAGAAAAGAAAAGCCGAAGGTGGAGATAGAGAGTTCCGTAAGAGGTCCGCGGGGAAATTTGTTCAACAATCGTCCAAAAAGACTAGAGATGACGTGGGCCGATCCAAAAATACATCGAGTTTTCCTAGATATGAACGTCCTCACCTCCCGCGAGTTCGCGGACCACTTCTATTGCCAGTGTCAGAAATGAACGTCGGGATAGACAGGATTGCAACTATTGTGGTAAATGGCACTCAGGGAGTTGTAGACATCGTGATCGCTCTTGTTTCAGATGTGGTTCTGCCGACCATTTTATTAAGGATTGTCCGAGAAATGAGGAACGCTCTCCCGATCTGACTTAGAGACCTAGTGGTGCAGCTTCACGGGGTAGACCACCACGCCGGGGTGGACATATTAGTGGCAGTCAGAGAGGGACTAGAGACACCGCGGTTAGATCCGAGGCGCGTGCACCTGCCAGAGCGTATGCTATCCGTGCCCGTGAGGAAGCTTCTTCTCCGGATGTTATTACTGGTACTTTCACCCTCTTTAATACTGATGTTATTGCTCTGATTGATCCTGGTTCGACCCACTCATATGTGTGTGAAACTTTAGCCTCCAGTAAGACTCTTCCTGTTGAGTCTACTGAATTTGTAATTCGAGTGTCGAACCCTTTGGGCCGTTGTGTTCTGGTTGATAAAGTATGCAAGAAATGTCCGCTAATGGTTCGAGGTTTTTGTTTTCCGGCTGACTTGATGCTTCTTCCATTTAACGAATTTGACATTATTCTCGGAATGGACTGGTTGACCGTTCATGACGCAATCGTAAATTGTAAGCGGAAAACTATCGATCTGCGTTGCTCGAATAATGAAATAATCCGAATTGAGTCCCTTGATCTAAGTGGGCCACCTGCAATAATTACAACCATGTTAGCTCAGAAATATGTGAGGAAGGGTTATGAAGCGTATTTGGCCTATGTGCTAGATAACGAAGTTACCAATCGAGATCTGGAGACGGTGCCCGTAGTCTGCGAGTTTCCAGATGTCTTTCCCGAAGAATTACCGGGATTGCCGCCAGTAAGAGAGGTAGAGTTCGGTATAGAGTTGATTCCAGGTACGACGCCGATTTCGATTGCCCCGTATCGTATGGCACCTACAGAGTTAAAGGAATTAAAATCTCAGCTGCAAGAGTTGACGGATAGGGGTTTCGCGCGACCTAGTTTTTCGCCTTGGGGTGCACCGGTTTTGTTTGTGAAAAAGAAAGATGGGACTATGAGAATGTGTGTCGACTATCGACAGCTGAATAAAGCCACGGTAAAGAATAAGTACCCATTACCCCGAATTGACGATTTGTTCGATCAGTTGAGAGGAGCCTCAGTGTTTTCGAAAATTGACTTGCGATCTGGCTATTATCAATTGAGAGTCAGAGAATCTGACGTACCAAAGACGGCATTCAGAACGAGATATGGTCACTATGAGTTCTTAGTGATGCCGTTCAGACTCACCAATGCCCCTGCCGTATTCATGGACTTGATGAATCGAGTATTTAAGCCGTTTTTGGACCGTTTTGTAGTAGTGTTCATCGATGATATTTTGATCTATTCTCCTGATGAGTCAGAGCATACCGAGCATTTGAGGCTGGTACTTCAGACCTTGCGGGATAACAAATTGTATGCAAAGTTTAGTAAGTGCGAATTTTGGTTGCGCGAAGTTGGCTTCTTGGGCCATATAGTATCTGCTTCGGGTATTCGAGTCGATCCGAACAAAATTTCAGCTATTCTCGATTGGAAACCTCCTAAAAACATTTCCGAAGTTCGAAGCTTTTTGGGACTTGCCGGTTATTACCGACGTTTCGTCAAGGGCTTTTCAATGATTGCAACTCCACTGACAAGATTGCTGCAAAAAGAGGTCAAGTTCGAGTGGTCGGATAAGTGTCAGAAAAGCTTCGACCAACTGAAAACCCTTTTGACAGAAGCTCCAGTGCTGGTTCAGCCAGAAACCGGTAAAGAATTTGTCGTTTTTAGTGATGCGTCATTGAACGGTTTAGGCTGCGTATTAATGCAAGAAGGCCGGGTTATTGCTTATGCTTCGAGGCAGTTAAAGCCTCATGAGCGGAATTATCCGACTCATGATCTTGAATTAGCTGCTATTGTTTTTGCTCTAAAAATTTGGCGACACTATCTGTTTGGTGAAAAATGTCACATCTTCTCCGATCACAAAAGTCTCAAGTATCTGATGTCTCAAAAGGATTTGAACTTAAGACAAAGGCGATGGCTAGAATTGCTAAAAGATTACGAGCTTGTTATTGATTATCACCCGGGGAAAGCGAATGTTGTTGCTGATGCTCTTAGCCGAAAATCTTTATTTTCCTTACGAGCTATGAACGTGAAACTGACGATGTCAGGAGTTGATATGTTGACTGCCGAATTGGTAGCAAGACCTATACTACTTCAACAGATCAGTGAGGCTCAGAAAACCGACAGCGACCTGATTGCCAAACGAGTTCAATGTGAGTCAAATGTAGATTCAGCATTTAGGGTTGACGAAAGTGATTGTTTGCGATTTAAAGGCCGATTGTGTATTCCGAAAAAGTCTGAGCTAGTCTCGATGATTTTGAATGAAGCCCATAGTAGCCGACTGTCGGTTCATCCGGGCAGTACGAAAATGTATAATGATTTAAAGCGACAATATTGGTGGCACGGCATGAAACGAGATATCTCTGATTTTGTATCTAGATGCTTAGTATGTCAACAAGTAAAAGCGGAACATCAGGTGCCGTCGGGATTACTTCAGCCGATTTTAATACCCGAGTGGAAGTGGGACCGGGTTACAATGGATTTCGTGTCAGGTTTGCCATTAACGCTGAGTAAAAAGGACTCCATTTGGGTTATTGTTGATCGATTAACGAAATCAGCCCATTTCATCCCGGTTCGTACTGACTTTTCGCTTGATAAGTTAGCGGAATTATACGTTTCTCAGATTGTGCGATTGCATGGGGTACCGACTTCTATTGTTTCCGATCGAGACCCCCGATTTACTTCTAGATTTTGGAAGAAGCTGCAAGAAGCTTTGGGTACTAAACTTCACTTTAGCACTGCTTTTCACCCCCAAACGGATGGCCAATCTGAACGAGTTATTCAACTACTTGAGGACATGTTGAGATGTTGCATCCTCGAGTTTAGCGGTTCATGGGAAAAATATTTACCCTTGGTTGAATTCGCGTATAATAACAGTTTTCAGACAAGTATTCAGATGGCACCTTACGAAGCTCTTTACGGTCGTAAATGCCGTACCCCTCTATTCTGGACTGAGCTGAGTGAGAATAAGATTCTCGGAGTTGATTTAGTCAAGGAAGCGGAGCAGAAGGTGAAGATAATACGTGACAGTTTGAAAACCGCATCCGATCGTCAGAAATCGTACGCGGACTTAAAGCGTAAAGATATCGAGTACCAGGTTGGTGATAAGGTGTTTCTAAAAGTTTCGCCGTGGAAAAAGATACTTCGTTTTGGCCGTAAAGGCAAGTTGAGTCCGAGATTCATTGGGCCGTATGAAATTTCGGAACGGATTGGACCGGTTGCTTATAGACTGATTTTGCCTCCTGATCTTGAGAAGATCCACAATGTATTCCATGTATCGATGCTTCGACGCTATAAATCCGATCCTTCGCATGTGTTAAATCTATCCGAGGTTGAAATTCAACCTAATTTGAGTTATGAGGAAGAGCCTATTCGTATTTTAGCCCACGAAATAAAAGAATTGCGAAACAAGAAGGTTCCATTAGTAAAAGTCCTATGGCTCAAGCATGGAATCGAGGAAGCAACTTGGGAGTCCGAGAATGCTATGAAAGAACGATATCCAAATCTGTTTTCGGGTAAGATTTTCGGGGACGAAAATCCTTTTAAGAGGGAGGGAGTTGTAACAGCCCTAATTTTTAACCCTAATCGGGAAGTGGTTTCGGGACCACAAAACCGAGTCACGATGAAAATTAGGTGTTATATTTTATGTTCTTTATATGTGATGTATTGCGGGTGAAAATAGCATGTCTTAAAATTTTATTTGTGATGTGAATTTTTAGGAATTAGGATTAAAGTGAGAACTTGAAAATAATATGATAGAATAATTTAGAAGGTTAATTAATACATGGATTAGGAAAGGAGGACTTGCATGTCAATTACTCCTTTTTCAAAGTAGTGGCCGGCCATAATGATGGTGATTGTTAAATTTTGCTTTTTAAATTAGTATTTTATGATTAAATGGCTTATTTTATGAATTAGTTTAATAAAGTAATAAAGAAAATGGTGATAAGAACAAGGAGGACTATTGTTCTTCATTTCCGAAATTGAAATAGGAAAAGAAAGAAGAAGAGGCTAACATTCGGCCATTGAAGACTATAGCTAAGGTGAGGATTCTTGATGATTTTTCCTTAAGTTCTTGTAAATTCTAGTTGATGGTTAAGCTTAATATGAAGACCATGAATCTACTTTCATTTCTTTTTTTTTTTTTGGTAACTATTTCATTCGGCCATTGAGGAATCCATGTAGAATTTTGGAAGTTTTTGAAGTTGTGAGGATAGAAATGAGAAATGGAGTATACGAGAGTTACTAGGTGGAAAGATTGATGAGATTGTATATTCATAGGCTTAGAAATGCAAATTGTGCTTGGGTGACTTAATTCTTGGAAATGGCTATACGGTCATGAACATTAGAATTAATAAATTGGGTCTAAATTTTGTACAAAGTTTATATTGATAACAAATGGAGAAGTATGAATATATGCGTTTCAAAATATGGGTATAGATAAGTGTTTAAGCAAATTTTGTAATCGGTTTTATTGAAAAGTGGTAATTTTGGTTATATCATCAGTTCAAGGCCGAATGAATTGCTTTAAAATAGGTATAATTTGATGAATGGATAATCTTAGTGAAGTTTGAAGCATTCACCTATAAGATTGCTATGCCTTAAAATGGGGATATAAATGTTTAAATACCAAAAAGGAAGAAGAGCCCTTAGTCACCCTTGTTATTTAGCTAATTGAAATGTTTTGATTTAATGCATTATAGTATTCGGCAATAGAGTATAGTATATTAATAAAATGTTTATCGATGAGTGGATTGAAGTGTATGTATATTAGAATTAAGGATGTTTTCTTTATTTGTGACTAAGGGTGTGTGTGTGTGTGTGTGTGTGTGTGTGTGTGTGTGTTTTTTTAATTGGGCCGAATGTGTGGAATTGTTAAGTAGGTATTTCCGAGTTATGTAAGAAAATTGATTAAATGAATGTTAATTTAAAATTAATATGTCTAAATTAGCTCAAGAGCCTAAAGGGATAGCATCGGACAAGGGAAAAGCCAAGATTTCAGAATAGTCGGACCGTATCTACTCAAAAAGGCACGAGGTAAGATTTAAGTAACGAAATTTTGTTCTATTATTCGATTAAGCATGATGACTATGTCTAGTTACTTAGATTGGTATTAGTTATAGCGAATTACATGAGAAAGTGGCAATAGAGCCTATAGTTCGGTAGAAATAAAGTACGTGCATCAATTTGAAATGGGAATTTCTTTTATACCTAAAGGTAAAGTGATTAGCGAATATGTTGTGTTATGTGTTAAGGGATATTATTACAAGAGAATGTTAAATGGGAAACAAATGTGTGAAAGGAATGTTGAATGATCCGTTTATATAAAGTTATTGTGAAACATCCGGGCTAAGTCCCGAAGAGCCTTTGAGCTAGTGAAATACCCGGGCTGTGTCCCGAAGGGCCTTCGAGCCAGTGAAATATCCGGGACAAGTCCCGAAGAGCCGCTGGGCTAGTGATATATCCGAGTTGCTTCCGAAGGGCAATTATGCCATATTAATACCCGGGTCCAGCCTGAAGAGCCTTATGGCTAGAGTATATTTGGTTAAAGCCTAAAGGTAATAATGCTAAAATAGGTGTTATGTTATAATCGTCATGAATGAAGGAAATTATTTCCTCAAATAAATTAGGTATGTACCCATACTAAATATGAAATGGAATTTGTTTAGATCTTTGCTACAAATTAAGTTCAGATGCTCTTATTATTGTTTTAAAGTAATAAAATAAAAAAAAATATACCTAGGAGGTGTGAACCTCAAACCCTAATATGTTATACTAGATTTAATCATTAAATTTTGCATACCTTAGATTTGGAATGAAGATATAAGCATATAAGAGAACATGGGTAAAACATAGTTAGCCTTGAATATTAATGTTGGTTTCGGCCAAGGGAAAGATGTTAATAAAAATGATACGAACTCTGATTTTGAGAAATGTTTAGGTTATGTATGCATGATGATTGCCTAATTTGACTAATAAATGTTCGGTCAATTAGAAAAGTTCTTAGTTTAAACGTACAAATGTTTTAGAGTTTAAATGTTTTAAATTCTTAAACTTACTAAGCAAATAAATGCTTACTCTGTTGCCCTATACTCTTCTGTTTTATAGATTTTGTTCGTTGGCTACGGTCTCGGGAACCTCTCACTCGAAGTCATCTCTACTATCAAGACTTGTTCGGTACCTAATTAGCTAGACTCTCGTTAATGGCATGTATAGGAAGTAACTCATAGTTGCCGAATTAAAGATCTTTATTTTGAATATGTATATATATGTTTTAGCCATGCAAAAATGGCTTGCTCATCCTTTAGTTGTGAACATTTTGCTGAATGAATGGTTATAAGATCTAAATGATGAAAATGTTTAAAAATGACTTTACACCAATTACCTTGTCAATAAGAAATTCGGTGAGGTGTTTCATTAGTAAATACTCTCTTTCAAACTTTGTGAAATGATTGTAAGAGTTGAATGGTATAAATTGTGCTATCTATGAATGCTTTCATTTGGTTGTACGAGCGTGGCCGGTGATAGTGAATCGTCTAGTAATGTCACTTAACCCTCCTGCGATGGGAATGGGTTTAGGGGCGTTACAGTCAGTGACTGAATATAAGAGAGAATTCGTACGGCTTAGCCGATATGCTCGCGAGTGCATATCATCCGAAGCTATTATGTGTAAATGCTTTGAGGATGGGTTAAATGAAGACATCAAACTACTGGTTGGTATTATGGAAATTCAAGAATTCGTAGTTCTTGTCGAGCGAGCCTGCAAGGCCGAAAGCTCAGAAATGAAGAGAGAAAAGCTAATAGCGGAGCTAGAGAGTTCCGTAAGAGATCTTCGGGAAAGTCTATTCAAAAGTCCTCAAAGAAGTTTCGAGGTGACTCGGACAGACCTAGCGCTACCTCAGATTTTTCTAGACGAGATCATGATCGACCGCCTGTGAGTACGCGAGCCACTTCTACTGCCTGTGTTGGCAACAATCGTCGAGACAGGGCCGAGTGCAAGTATTGTGGAAAATGGCATTCGGGGAGCTGTAGACTTCATGATCGCTCCTGGTATAAGTGTGGATCGGCTGATCACTTTATCAGAGATTGCCCCAGATGGTCTGAGCAGAATGTGAATCAGAGTGGGAAACTGAGCACTAATGCAGCACGAGGCAGACCACCTAGGAACACGGGAAATGCTAGCGACGGTCAGAGACGAATGAGAGATGCTACGACCAAATCTGAGACCCGTACTCCTCCTAGAGCTTACCCTATACGTGCACGCGAGGATGCCTCTTCCCCAGATGTTATTACCGGTACTTTCACTCTCTTTAATTCTGATGTGATTGCTTTGATTGACCCCGGTTCAACTCATTCATATGTATGCGAAACTTTGGCATCCAGTAAGACTCTCCCTGTTGAGTCTACTGAGTTTGTGATTCAAGTATCCAATCCCTTGGGTCGTTGTGCTCTACTTGATAGAGTGTGTAAGAAATGTCCCCTTATGATTCGGGATTCTTGTTTTCTGGACGATTTGATGCTTTTGCAATTCGATAAATTCGACGTTATTCTCAGAATGAATTGGTTGACTGTGCACGATGCAGTAGTGAATTGCAAGCGAAAGACTATTGATTTGCGATGTTCGAATAATGAGATAATTCAGATTGAGTTTACAGATCTAAACGGGCTACCGGCGGTGATATCTTCTATATTGGCTCAGAAATTTATGAAAAAGGGTTGCGATGCTTACCTTGTTTATGTTTTGGATAGCAAAGTATCCGAACAAAAGCTTGAGGCTGTACCTGTGGTTTATGAGTATCCGGACGTGTTTCCTGAAGAATTACCGGGATTACCACCTGTTAGGGAGGTTGAGTTCGGCATTGAGTTAGCCCCGGGTACAACTCTGATTTCGATTGCTCCATATCGTATGGCTCCGATAGAGTTGAAAGAGTTGAAATCTCAGTTGCAAGAGTTGACTGATAGAGGTTTTGCAAGACCGAGCTTTTCACCCTGGGGTGCACCAGTCTTGTTCGTGAAAAAGAAAGACAGGACTTCGAGGATGTGTATTGACTATCGGCAGCTGAATAAAGTGACTATAAAGAATAAGTATCCGTTGCCTCGTATTGACGACTTATTTGGTCAACTAAAGGGAGCTTTAGTGTTTTCAAAGATTGACTTGCAATCCGGCTATTATCAGTTGCGAATTCGAGACTCAGACGTACCCAATACTGCTTTCAGAATGAGGTACGGACACTACGAATTTTTAGTGATGCCGTTTGGGCTGACTAATGCCCCCGCTATTTTCATGGATCTAATGAATCGGGTATTTAAGTAGTACCTAGATCGATTTATGGTTGTGTTTATCGATGACATTTTGGTTTATTCTCACGATGAACTTGAGCATGCCGAGCATTTAAGACTTGTGCTACAGATGTTGTGTGATAATAAGTTGTATGCGAAATTCAGTAAATGTGAGTTCTGGTTGGAGGAGGTCAGCTTTCTGGGACATATTGTATCTGCTTCAGGAATACGAGTCGATCCGAATAAAATTTTTGCTATCCTTGATTGGAAGCCTCCTAAAAATGTCTTAGAAGTCTGAAGCTTTTTGGGGCTTGCCGGGTATTACCGACAGTTTGTGAAAGGCTTCTCCATGATTTCAACTCCGTTGACTAAGCTATTGCAGAAAGATGTTAAATTCGAATGGTTCGAGAAGTGCCAGAAGAGTTTTGACCAGTTGAAAGCCCTGTTGACGGAAGCTCCAGTATTAGTTCAGCCTGAATCCGGTAAAGAGTTTGTGGTTTATAGTGACGCGTCTTTGAATGGCTTGGGGTGTGTTTTGATGCAAGAGGGCAGAGTTGTTGCGTATGCTTCGAGACAGTTAAAGCTGCATGAGAAAAACTATCCGAATCACGATCTCGAATTAGCTGCTATTGTGTTTGCTCTGAAGATTTGGCGTCACTACCTTTTTGGAGAGAAATGTCATATCTTTTCCGACCATAAAAGCCTCAAATACTTGATGACGTAAATAGACTTGAATCTGAGACAAAGACGTTGGCTTGAATTGCTAAAGGATTACGAGCTTGTCATTGACTATCATCCGGGAAAGGCAAATGTTGTTGCTGATGCTCTTAGCCGGAAATCATTGCTTGTTTTACAAGCAATGAATGTACATTTATCGGTATTTGATGATGGTGTGATGATAGCGGAATTAAAAGCGAATCCGGTGTTTCTACGACAAGTTTGTGAAGCTCAGAAAGATGATGATGATTTAATTGACAAGCGAGCTCAGTGTGATTTAAATGTGGATTCTGAGTTTCAAGTGGATGACAATGATTGTTTGAGGTTCAGAGGCCGAGTATGTATTCCGAGAAGTTCAGAGCTGGTTTCGATGATTCTAAATGAAGCTCATAATAGCCGAATGTCGATTCATCCAGGAAGTACAAAAATGTACAATGATTTGAAACGTCAGTATTTGTGGCATGGTATAAAACGAGACATCTCAGAATTTGTGTCAAAGTGTTTGATATGCCAACAAGTAAAAGCAGAACATCAGGTGCCTTCGGGTTTGTTGCAACTGATTTTGATTCCTGGGTGGAAATGGGATAAAGTCACGATGGATTTTGTATCTGGGCTACCATTGACTCCGAGTAAGAAAGATGCAATTTGGGTTGTTGTGGACATATTGACTAAATCAGCCCAATTTATTCCCGTGCGTACGGATTACTCACTTGATAAGTTAGCAGAATTGTATGTTTCTCAGATCGTCAGATTGCACGGGGTGCCTATCTCTATCGTATCGGATAGAGACCCAAGATTTACATCGCGGATTTGGGAGAAACTACAAGATTCTCTAGGTACTAAGCTATATTTTAGTACCGCATTTCATCCACAGACGGACGGTCAGTCGGAATGAGTAATTCAGATGCTTGAGGATATGTTGAGATGTTGTATCCTTGAGTTTAGTGGTTCGTGGGAACAGTATTTTCCTTTGATTGAATTCGCTTACAACAATAGTTTTCAATCGAGTATTAAGATGGCACCTTACGAGGCCTTGTACGGTCAAGCTAGGCATTCGGTCATTTTAGGCTTGATTAAGGTATGTTTCCATGTGAATTTTGTTCTAATTTTGGTGAAATTAAGTTCCTCATAAAGCTATGGATTGAAACCACACATGAATTTTTGATTTTCTTTATGGAATATACATTCGGTCATGGCCTTAAATGGTCAAGTTGATTTAGTTTTGTTGTTCATGAGTTCCTTGTAATTCTATCTTAATTCCCCAAAATGCATTCCTTGATTTGGTGGTGGTTTCATACTCGGTTTTGGAGGAGAGATCACAAATTGGAAATTTTGATGGAAAATGTTAGTATATGTAGAATGAAGTGCTGAATGCCCTTGTAGATGAGGATATTTGTAGGTGAAAATAAAAGAATAAGAAGCTAAGGCATTCGGCCATGACCATGAGGAGCTTAGCTTGTTGTTGATTGATGTTGTGTACCAAGGAATATATATAAATGAATCTAGATTAGTTAAATCTTGTTATGAGTGACTAACAAGAGCTAATTGCTTTCGGTTAATGTGGTGAAGTAGGAAATTGTGGTATTGATGCATGTATTACCAAATCAAAAGCTTAAGTGATAAATTGATTATGCAATTAGGTAGGTTGTTGCATTAGGCCATGAATTCAATTTGTTATTTGAATTGATAGATAGGTGTTGCATATTAGAATGAATTGATAATGAGCATATGTTAGATAAATTTAGTTATAAATGAGTAATTTGAGTAAGTGATATTTGGCTAACACAACAGTATAAGGAAATTATTTTTTTTATGCTTGGAATTTTGGTGTTTTAAGCTACACACAATGTGCATTTGTGAGACTAAGGAATGCCGTTAGGCAATAAAATGTTAATATATGCAATTGGTGATACATATTTTGTAACATGAGTTAGTTGAACATTGCTTATAAGTTAGTTAAGTATTCGGCTATGGGAAATTATACATGAAATTTAGTATGTTTTATTTTTGATGATTTAGATAATTGAGTTTTAATATGGAGCTTAGAGAAAGGTGCTAAAGATGAACTCCATAACAATATGAGATTCGGCCATCTTAAGAAATGTGATTATATTTTTGAATGAGGTGTTCGGTTATGCATGAGTTGTGCTTAGGTTGTCTAAAATGCTTTGTATGATGTTCGGTCATTTAGGTAATGTGACCTTGAGTATAGATTAGCTTGAAATGAAAATTCTATGTATACAATTATAGAAGTATACATTCGGCCCAATTGGACCTTTATGATGTGGAAATAATGGTTCACCATGCTTAGGACCAAGGATGTATTCAATTAAGAATATTAATATGTATTAAGGTAAACATGCATGATGGAATGAATATGAATTGTGTATATATATGTTAAGGTCAATGACTTCTCTAGATGATGCCATATATGATGTTATGTTTTAAATATGTGAATAAGAACTTTAAAGAGTGAATTTGTATAAATCTGCTTGGTGCAGCAGCAGTAACGTGTTTTGGAAAAATCACCATAAATTGTGGGAGCTGAATTAGAGGCTGAATAAATTATGTAATTAAAGCTTAATGAGTCTAGTTTCTTATAAAAGAAACCTTATAAGCAAAGGAATTGCCGATAAAGAGATATTTAAAGTAGTGTGAGACAGTGTTAGATTGACTCCGAAATCCTCTGTTCTATTTTTAGAAAATCATTATAAATTTTTAAAAAATATCCATAAGATGTTATTTATATGCTTAGAATTATTAATGAGTCTATTTTCAAGAGAGATATACAAGAAAATTTTTTGAGACCTGAACTAAGAGATAATTGAACTTTAGTACAGAAGGGTCAGAACTGTCTGATAGTGAATCAGGGGTAACTTTGAGGATTAAACTTTATTAATTGGTCAACTCAAAAATTCTGGAAATTTTATGGTAGAAAGGTACATGAGTCTAGTTTCTGGAAAATTTACAGAACTTGATTTGGAGTCTCGTAGCTCCAGTTATGAATAATTTAGTGAATGTTGCTCAGGAAGTTAGCTTGTAGTGACTTATGATATATATGTGATTGGCCGAATGTGTGTGTTTGCTATGAGAAGTATATGCGTTCCTTATTTGACTATAAGTGAAAATGATCAATTGAGATGTTTGAATAAGGATTAATAAAATTAAATATTTTATTTAGCTCAAGCGCATAGAGGGACAAGTTCGGATAAAGGGAAGGCTAAAGTGGTCGAATAGCTAACTCATAGTTGCTGGGGAAAGTTCACGGTAAGTTTTGAGTAATTGAATTTGGTATTTAATTTAAAATGCCATGATATACATGCATGATAGTTGAACGATGTCCCATTGAGAAAGAAACCTTATACATGTTTGCTATATAGCCGAATGGCTCATAGAGAAAGAAACTGAAATTGGGATTTGAAATGTATTGCTTATGTATGTTTGTTTATTGGGCCGAAAGTCCAGAAAAAGGAGTATACATGCACGAGTTTTGAATGATATTTACGACATAAAGTCAAGGAGCATGTTATATGTTTGTATGCGAATGAATTGATTGAATTACAAAAGTGATCTTGCTATGCGAAATGTGGCAACATGTGAATACATGTGCATGAGACTATGTGATGTGAATCCGGGATTAAAGACCCGATGACTATATGTGGAGACTATGTCCGGGTTAAGACCCGAAGGCTATATGCAGAGATCATGTCCGGGTAAGGACCCGATGGCTTTGTGCGGAGATTATATCCGGGATTAAGATCCGCTGGCTTTGGTGGAGACTTTATCCGAGCTAAAGGTCTCGATGATGATACGAGTAAGTCTAAGACTAAAAGACTTCATGGTAACGATTGCTAATGAATGCGCTTGAAACGTTAAGTTATACAGGTATGTACCCTAAGCTTATATGCAAGCTTGTTTTGGACCAAATCATAAGGTTATTATACGATCGCATATGTGAGTATGAAATGAGCCTATTAATATGGTTATAGTACAATTGGTCAATGTGAAATGTTTTGTGAAATTATGCAATAAGTCTATGTGTACATGAGCTCACTATTAAGTGAAAGTTATCTGCCTATTGTATATGATGAGAATGTATATATTCGGTTAAGGGGTGACATACCCAAAGAAGTGGGAAACGAAAATGTGAACAACTATATTATAATTTGATTTTTATCCGTTGTCATTGCTTAAAACTTACTAAGCATTGTAATGCTTACTCCGTTTACTTTGTTTCCTCTGTTTTATAGATCCCATTTTGAAGCTACGGACTTGCGGATTGAAGCTTTAGTCACCTACACTATCGTCGTTATTTTTGGTACATTCAATAGTTATTTTGAGAACAATGGCATGTATAGGCTAATCCCCCACCTTTTGAATCGAACTTCATTTTGTGTTGTATTTATTCTAGCCATGTGAAAATGGCTTGCTTAGTCCTCAAGTTTGAGTATATGTTTTGATGAAATTCATGTGGCTTGATATTTTGTAGCATGAGTTTTTAGATAGTAACCATTACGCAATGAGTTTCGAATATGGTATATTGTTATTTGCGAAATTGATTTGGCTTAATTGATCGTAGCCACATGGTGGAAATTTCTAAATGCTTATAAAACGAATTTAATGAGATATGATGCACAACCAAACCTATGTCTTGTATGTATCTATGAACATCAATAAGTTGTATTTAGTTATGCAATACCTTAATACCCTATTCCGGCGACGGGCAGGGGTATAGGGTGTTACAGCTTTCACCAAGATCTAAAGAAACAGAACAAAAATGAATTCACAATAAGCATAGGAGCTTAGTAAGTAATAAGTACTTAAACAACAAATAAAATTTATGCTCAAGAATCATTTAAATTATCCTCAAAAGAAACACCAATTGGCCGAATAAGCTTAGCCATATTATAAGTATTTCAATGACATATCATTGATTTGTAACCTTTCGGCTCAAGCATAATATTTCATATAAAGTTTCGAATGAACATAATTCGCATAAAACTTGAATACTTTTATATATAAAAGCTCACTATAGTAAGTTATAAACATACACAATCCAAATCCACAATTTAGGTACTATCACATAACTTACATCCAATTTCAAAGTATTTTCTTTATGGCCGAATGCAATTTATCATATATGACCGGATAACGATTCTTATTTACTTTTCACTACCACATCCAAACAACTTAATGAGATCGTTCTCACATATTAGAACTTAGGTATTACATACCTGGGTTACTTAATACGTTATGCGAAGTGTAGTTCTCTTTTAGCACATAACTGAGTCTCTTCGTCACATATACTTATTAGATCACCGGCAATTTGCCTGCTAGGTATCAACCTGAGTTTCATCACCGGCTTAAAGCCTGCTTGACTTATTTAAGTATGAATATATTTCACCGGTATTACGCCTGCTAGGCTCTGGGCCCGATAACATTTCACAGGTATTACAGCCTTCTAGGTTAGAAACCCGAGTATATGCGCAATTCATACATAAATTTTCTTTTGACACAATTCGTTCGACCACATTAGGTAAAATACCTTTCACATTCAGCTTTACAAAATTAAATACAATGAAGTTTCATGCACATCTTTCACACTTTAACTTTGTTTCTTAATATCCTCAAAATCCTATCATATAAACATGAACTTCTCATATTTAATTTCATTTCATACATGTTCCCAACGCATAGAAATATATGTATTTCTGTGACAGCCTTAAAACGACCTTAGTCAGAATGTGGTTTCGGGACCACAAAATCGAGGCACAAAAATATTTTAATAATTATTTTGATGCCTATTGTATGTGTAAATTCATGTGTGATGTTTTGGGTGCTTTAATTTAGCTTTATAATTGTGAATTGCACCTAAAAGGGCTTAATTGTGAACTTTGAAAATGAGCTAGGTAATTATGTGATGTCTAGTAAGTGCATGCAAGAGAATTAATGTCCTTGCATGTCAAATTTCCTTTTTTTTTTTTATGATGGCCGGCCAACCTACTAACATGATGACATTTTTGTTTGTTTGTGTTTTGTAACTTTGTGATGGGTGTGTATTATGTGTATTAAATAAATGGAAATGAAATTGATATTAATAAAATGAAATAAAGGTTATTTTTTTAATAAGTAAATTGGGTGATAAAAACAAAGTCATCCATCTTTCTCTTCTCCCATTGCCGAAACTAAGGCAAAATAAAAGAAAGAATTCAAGCTAAAGTAATCGGTCATTTTAGGCTTTGATTGAGGTGAGTGTTTCATGTTAATTTCTTTTGAAATTGTGAAATTGAGTTGGTTTTAAAGCTTTTGTTGTGACCCATGTACAATTTTGAGTTTTGGTGAAGCTTGCATTCGGGTGTTTTATGTTGGAAATGTGATAAATTTTGGGTGTTTTATGTTTTAAAATGAAAATGATAGAAAGGTGAGTAGGAAGCTAGTTAAATTGATATGTATAAGCCTTTGTGATACATGGAAATTCTATTAGAGTAGTATGAGAGTAATTTCATACGGCTATTTTGGTTAAATGAAGAAATTGTGCTTGGTTTTGAAAATTTTGTAATTTAAATTGTATAGATGTGATTCGATTGAATACAAGAGCTATGTTAGCTAATTGAGGGGTTCGACTATAGCATTATAGTGATAAATAATTTGAACAATGGTTTTAATTGATAAAATTTGTTTTAGAAAGGTGTTATAAGTACATTTGGCTTAAACACTCTTATAATGGATATGTATTTGGCTTGTGGTTCTTGAATATAAGACTTTAGAGTAATTTGATTTTGTAAACTCAAATGGCCGAATGTACCTTTGATGCTATTTTGATGTTTTGTGTGTAATGAGGTGTGTTCGGGTTTTGTTTCTTTGGTTAAGAAGGATACCGAAAGTACTCTTGATTGATGACTTGAACACCTTGGGGTATTTTAGGATATTGAAATGTGAACATGACTATTTTGATGTCTTTGATAGTTGTACTTAAGTATTCGGTTATGAAAAATTATACATGAACTTAGTATGTGTCATCTTGATTGATTTGGATGGTTGAGGTTGTGATTCATATGTTAGATAGCATTCGGCTAGTGCATCTTTTTGCCAATGATTGCCAATTTTGGGCTTAAGCATTTTGTTGTAAATTTGTTAAATGAACTAAGGTAAATGAAGATGCTAAATGCCTTATGTGTATATGCATGCATTCGGCTAACTTGGTGATATTGATTTGATTGGCAACTTTAAAAATTTCTATTAGGGAATATATGTGCATGATTAATAAAACGATTTGAGTGACCTAACTTGCAAAGGTGAGTATCCGGCCATGGGAAAATGCAAGAGGGGTTGATGTTTCAATTGCTATAATGTATGTTTGTGCAATGGCCGAATGTGCCTTTGATGTTGCTTTTGGATGTTTTTGGGTGTCAAATTGTTAAGTGGTTTGGTTTGTGTTAAGGTCAATGACTACTCTAAAGGGGTGCCTTAGGAAATGATATGTTTTAAAAATGTGCATGAGAACACTAAAGAGTGAATTTGGTATAAAATTCTGCTTGGTACAGCAGCAGTAATGTGTTTTAGAAAAATCACCATAATTTGTGTGAGTTGAATTAGAGACTGAATAAATTGTGTAATTGAAGCTTAATGAGTCTAGTTTTTTATAAAAGAAACCTTGCAAGCAAAGGAATTTCTGATAAATAGATTTTTAGAGTAGAGTGAGACAGTGTCAGATTGACTTTGAAGTCCCCTGCTCTGTTTTTGGAAAATCACTATAAATTGTATAAAAATTGTTATGAGACAAACTTTATATGCTTAGACTCCTTTATGAGTCTAGTTTCGAATGGAATAGGCGAAGCCATATTTGGAATTCTGTACAAGGAGAAATTCAGTTCGTAGTATAGAGTGGTCAGTTCACTCAAACAGTGAAATAGGGAAACTTTGAGAAAATTCTGGTATTGATTGGCCAAACCAAAAATTATAAAAATTTTATGAATGGAAGATAAATGAGTCTATTTTCATACAAAATTTACGGCACTTCATTTGGAGTTTCGTAGCTCCAGTTATAAGTAAATTATTGAATGCTGCTCAGAAAAATCAGCTTGCTGTGATTTATGATATGTATGTGAAATGCTCCAATGTGCATGAGTGTTGCAATGAGAAGAATATGCGTGTATGAATTGTCTATGAGTGAAAATGATTCATTGAGGTGCTTGAATAAGGATTAATAGAATTAAATGTTTTATTTAGCTCAAGAGCAAAGAGGGACGAGTTCGGATAAAGGGAAGGCTAAAGTGGTCGAATAGCCAACTCGTAATTTCTCGTGAAAGTTCGAGGTAAGTTTTGAGTAATCGAATTTGGTATTTAAGTTAAAATGCCATGACATACATGCTGATATTTGAACGATGTCCTATTGAGAAAGACACCTTATTTATGTTTGCTATATAGCCGAATGGCTCACAGAGAAAAGAACCGAAATATGACTTGAAATGCATTGCTCATGTATGTTTGATTTTTGGGCCAAAAGTCTAGAAAAGAAGAGTATACGTGTATAAGTTTTGTATTATATGTACATTTATGATATAAAGTCGAGAAGCATGTTATATGTTGCATGCACATGAATTGATTGATTTGCAAATGAAATCTTGCTATGTGAAACTTGGCTACATGCGAATATATGTATATGTATGAGAAATTGTGATGCGAATCCGGGATTTAAAACCCGAAGGCTATATGCAGAGATGATGTCCGGGTTAATACCCGAAGGCTATATGCAGATGTAACACCCTAAGCCCCTGTCCGTCGCCGGATTAGGGTTTAAGGTATTACAAAATCAAAATACAATTACCGAGGTTCATAGATACAAGCTAAACGTGAATTCACTGAGTTCAATAGTTGAAAATAACACTTAGGTCGGTTCGGTTAGAACATCGTATCTCATTAAAATCGTTCTACAAGCATACTACCAAATCTTTACCTTGTGACTACTAACAATTTGGCTAAATCGAACAATTTCAATAACCAAACATCATATTAGAAAAGTCATTGCATAATAGGTACTAACTAAATTTCATGCCACAACATCAAATAGTATGAGAATCAACTCTAACCTATATAAGCAAACTCGAAGACTAAACAAGCCATTTTCGCATGGCTAGAAATATTTACAACTCAAAATGAAGTTTGATTCTACCGAAGGAAAAATAGCCTATACATGCCATTGACCCAAAAATAGCCATCAAATGTACCAAAATAACAGCGATAGTGTAGGTGATTAAGGCTTCAATCCCCGAGTCCGTAGCTTCCAAAATGAGATCTATAAAACAGAGGAAACACGGGAAACGGAATAAGCATTACAATGCTTAGTAAGTTTTAAGCAATGACATTAAAAAGATTATCAAATTATAGCATAATTAATCATATCTTTGTTTCCCCCTCCTTTACGGGTATGTTACCCTTTTTCCAAACATAGACATTCACATCACATACGAAAATGGATAGCTTCCACTCATAATAAGTTCACATAACATATACATGTCACAAATGTCACATAACATTTCACATAGGCCAATTGCACTTTGATCATATTAATAATCTCATTTCAAGTACACATATGAAATCACATAATGACTTTAGTATTCGGTCCAAAATCCATCTTGTATATAAGCCAAGGGTACATACCTGTATAGTTTAACACTTTCAGCGCACTTCATTAGCTATCGTTACCTTAAAGACCATTAGTCTTAGGCTTTATTTTCATCATCATCGAGGTCTTTAGCTCGGGTAAAACTCAATACATAGCCATCGGGTCTCTAGCCCGGACATAATCTCCGCATATAGCCTTCGGGTCTTAACCCGGACATCATCTCTGCATATAGCCTTCGGGTCTTAACCCGGACATAGTCTCCACATATAGTCATCGGGACTTAAATCCCGGATTCGCATCACAAATTCTCATGTATATATATATTCGCATATAGTCAAGTTTCACATAGCAAGATTTCACTTGTAATTTAATCAATACGTATGCATACAAACATATAACATGCTTCTCGACTTTATATCGTAACTGTACATATAATTCAAAATTCATACACGTATACTTTTCTTTCCTAGACTTCCAGCCCAATGATCAAACATGAATAAGGTGTCTTTCTCAATGGGACATCGTTCGAATATCAGCATGTATGTCATGGCATTTTAACTTAAATATCAAATTTGATTACTCAAAACTTACCTTGAACTTTCACAAGAAATTTCGAGTCGGCTATTCGACCACTTTAGCCTTCCCTTTATCCGAACTCGTCCCTCTATGCTCTTGAGCTAAACAAAGCATTTAATTCTATTAATTCTTATTCAAGCACCTCAATGAATCATTTTCAGTCATAGTCAAATCATACATGCATATTCTTCTCATTACAAACACACATACACAATGGAGCATTTCACATACATGTCATAAGTCACAACAAGTTGATTTTCTGAGCAGCATTCAGTAATTTATTCATAACTGGAGCTACGAAACTTCAAATGTAGTGCTGTAAATTTTTCATGAAAATAGACTCATTTATCTTTAATCCATAAAATTTTCATAATTTTTGGTTTGGTCAATCAATACCAGAATTTTCTTAAAGTTTCCCTATTTCACTGCTTGATTGGACTGACCACTCTATACTACGAACTGAATTTCTCCTTGTACAGAATTCCAAATGTGTCCTCACCAATTTTATTCAAAACTAGACTCATTGAGGAGTCTAGGCATATAAATTTTGCCTCATAACAATTTTTTTACAATTTATAGTGATTTTCCAAAAACAGAGCAGGGGACTTCGAAGTCAATCTGACACTGTCTCACTCTACTCTAAAAATCTTTTTATCGGGAATCCCTTTGCTTGCAAGGTTTCTTTTATAAGAAACTAGACTCATTAAGCTTCAATTACACAATTTATTCAGCCTCTAATTCAACTCGCACAATTTATGGTGATTTTTACAAAACACATTACTGCCGCTGTACCAAGCAGATTTTTATACAAGGTCCACTCTTTAATGTTCTTATGCACATACTTAAAACATAGCATTTCCTAAGGCACCATTTAGAGTAGTCATTGCTCTCAACACAATGTACATATTTCATGTTCATTTTAACCATTATACCACTCTTAAGACACCAATTATCAAAACAAACATCGAAGATTGTAAGCACATGGCCGAATAGGTCATTTCTTTAACCAAGAAGCTCCCACAAGCATAAATTGACCAATTAGTTTTATTACTCTTTCTAATGCATACACACTAAGGCCATTCGGCCATATCCAAGCATGGTCCTTTATTCAATCCATCACACCCAAATCAATCAAATTAACATATACTAAGTTCATGTACAATCTTTCCCATAGCCGAATACTTAGTGAACTTATGAGCAATGTTCATCAAGCTCATTTTACAAAATATGTGTCACAATTTGCATAATCAATTTATCAAATTCAAGATCAAAATACAATCAAAAGCACAGCAACTCAATCATTCAAAGAACCGAAGGTCCCTTAGGCTTTAATCTTCTCTAAAATTCTAATCTTACTAATTTGAACTCACAAATCCAACTCTTATGAATTTTAACATCATAGAGTCTATTAACAAGCTTTAACAAGCTCTTAAATGCAAAACAAAACTCCCTAACCACAACTTGACAAGGCCGAATGCCCTCATCCTCAAGGCTCAAGAAATTTTTCACTTTAAACAAAGGAGAGGACCCTAAGACAAGCTCAAACAACACCCATATTCCATTATTAAACACAAGCATTAGGGAAAGCACAACTTCTCCACCTTTACACACATGGCCGAACACCACATCTTGTCTATCACACAAGGATTTTATGTTATGAAGCTCAAATTCCCTTAGAAATCACCTTCAAAACAAGGAAAATTTAACAAAACATCACCCAAGAAGACATGCACCATGGCCGATTTTCCCCATGGCACAACCAACTCAAATTTCATTCAAAACAAAGCAAATAACTTAGCATCCATCTTTATTTCACCAAATTTCAAAAGCAAAAATCATGAACATACCTCCAATTTGCCTAAGTGGTGACCAAATCAACTAGGAAGAATTTCCACTCTCCTTCACTTGAGGTTCGGCTATAGTGAAGAGAAGAAGATGAACTCTTTTTTTTTTTTCAACAATCCTTATTTTATTTGTTGTATCATTTAAATTTTATGACAACTAATTTTCCTTTTTTTTTTATTAATTCTATTATTATTAATTAGCCACAAACAAAATACAAAATGACAAACTAGGTCATCATTACCATCCACTATCATCAAAGTGGGTAATTTGACATGCAAGTCCCCTATTTTGCATGCATGCATTTATTAGTCATCACACATCTAGCTAGTTTACCTTCAAAGTTCACAACTAAGTCCTTTTTAATGAAATTCAAATTTATAACTCTAAATTGGCACACCAAACATGTCACACATGAATTAACACATATTATAGGCATCTAAATGAACATTAAATATATTTTATGCCTCGGTTTTGTGGTCCCGAAACCACATTCCGGCTAGGGTCATTTTAAGGCTGTCACAACTCTCCCCCACTAAAGAAATTTTCGTCCCCGAAAATTCTTACCGAAAAAATAAGTTTGGGTAACGTTCTCTTATTGAATCCTCAAGCTCCCAAGTAGCTTCTTCGACCCCGTGTTTGACCCATAACACTTTCACTAAAGAAATCTTCTTATTCCGCAACTCTTTAACCTCGCGTGCCAAAATACGAATTGGTTCCTCCTCGTAACTCATATCAGATCGAATCTCAATGTCAGACAGATTAATCACATGCGATGGGTCGGATCTATAGCGTCGGAGCATCGAAACATGAAAAACATTGTGGATCTTTTCAAGTTCGGGAGGCAAAATCAATCGATATGCTACCGGTCCAATCCGTTCAGATATTTCGTATGGTCCGATGAACCTCGGACTCAATTTGCCCTTACGGCCGAATCTGAGCACCTTTTTCCAAGGCGATACTTTAAGGAATACTTTATCTCCGACCCGATACTCGATATTTTTCCGCTTTAAATCCGCGTATGACTTTTGACGATCTGAGGCTGCCTTAAGATTATCTCGGATCACTTTTACTTTCTGCTCGGCATCTCTAATCAAGTCGACCCCAAAGATCTTATTTTCACCCAGCTCGGTCCAAAACAACGGGGTACGGCATTTTCGACCGTACAAAGCCTCGTAAGGTGCCATCTTAATGCTCGATTGGAAACTGTTGTTGTAAGCGAATTCAATCAAAGGCAAATACCGTTCCCACGAACCACTAAACTCAAGGACACAACATCTCAACATATCCTCGAGTATCTGGATTACTCGTTCCGATTGACCATCCGTCTGAGGATGGAACGCGGTACTAAAATGTAGCTTAGTACCCAATGAATCTTGTAGTTTCTTCCAAAACCGCGATGTAAATCTCGGGTCTCTATCCGACACGATAGAGATAGGGACCCCGTGCAATCTGACGATCTGAGAAACATACAACTCCGCTAGCTTATCAAGTGAGTAATCCGTACGCACAGGTATAAAGTGAGCGGATTTAGTTAATCGGTCTACGACAACCCAAATCGCATCCTTCTTGCTCGGTGTCAATGGTAGCCCAGATACGAAATCCATCGTGACTCTATCCCATTTCCACTCGAGAATCAAAATCGGTTGCAACAAACCCGATGGCACCTGATGTTCCGCTTTTACTTGTTGGCATATTAGACACTTCGACACAAAATTTGAGATGTCTCGCTTCATACCATGCCACCAATACTGACGTTTCAAATCATTGTACATTTTGGTGCTTCCCGGATGAACAGACATTCGACTATTATGAGCTTCATTTAAAATCATCGAAATCAACTCTGAACTTCTCGGAATACATACTCGGCCTCGAAACCTCAAACAATCATTGTCGTCAACTTGGAACTCAGGATCCGCACTTACATCGCATCGAGCTCGCTTGGCAATTAAGTCGTCATCCACTTTCTGAGCTTCACAAACTTGTCGGAGAAATACCGGTTCGGCTTTTAATTCCGCTATCATCACCCCATCATCAGATACCGATAATTGCGCATTCATGGCTCGTAAAGTAAACAATGATTTTCAGCTAAGAGCATCAGCAACTACATTCGCCTTCCCAGGATGATAGTCAATGACAAGCTCGTAATCCTTTAGCAATTCAAGCCACCGTCTTTGTCTCAGATTCAAATCTCTTTGCGTCATCAAGTACTTGAGGCTTTTATGGTCGGAAAAGACATGACATTTCTCACCAAAAAGGTAGTGACGCCAAATCTTCAAAGCAAAAACAATAGCAGCTAATTCGAGATCGTGAGTCGGATAGTTTTTCTCATGAGGTTTTAATTGCCTCGAAGCATAAGCAACAACTTTGCCTTGTTGCATCAGAACACACCCCAAGCCATTCAAGGATGCATCACTATAAACTACAAATTCTTTACCGGATTCAGGCTGAACTAAGATTGGAGCTTCCGTCAATAGGGCTTTCAATTGGTCGAAACTCTTTTGGCACTTCTCGGACCATTCGAATTTAACATCCTTCTGCAATAGCTTCGTCAACGGGGTTGAGATCATCGAAAAGTCCTTCACAAACCGTCGGTAGTACCCGGCAAGTCCTAAAAAGCTTCGGACTTCCGAGACATTTTTAGGAGGCTTCCAATCAAGGATAGCGGATATCTTATTCGGATCAACTCGGATACCCGCAGCAGATACAATGTGTCCCAGAAAGCCAACCTCGCGCAACCAGAACTCACACTTACTGAATTTCGCGTACAACTGGTTATCACGCAAAATCTGTAGCACAAGTCTTAAATGCTCGGCATGCTCAATCTCATCGCGAGAATAAACCAAAATGTCGTCGATAAACACAACCACAAATTGATCTAGGTACTGCTTAAACACTCGATTCATCAGATCCATGAAAACAGCGGGGGCATTAGTCAGCCCAAACGGCATCACTAAAAATTCATAGTGTCCGTACCTCGTTCTGAAGGCAGTCTTGGGCACGTCTGAGTCTCGAACTCGCAATTGATAATAGCCGGATCGTAAGTCAATCTTCGAAAACACTGAGGCTCCCTTTAACTGATCAAATAAGTCGTCGATACGAGGCAATGGATACTTATTCTTTATAGTCACCTTGTTCAGCTGCCGATAGTCGATACACATTCTCAAAGTCCCGTCCTTCTTTTTCACGAACAAGACGGGTGCACCCCAAGGGGAAAAACTCGGTCTTGCAAAACCTCTATCGGTCAACTCTTGCAACTGAGATTTCAACTCTTTCAACTCCGTCGGAGCCATACGATATGGAGCAATTAAAATCGGAGTTGTACCCGGAACTAGCTCAATGCCGAACTCAACCTCTCTAACTGGCGGTAATCCCGGTAATTCTTCGGGAAACACGTCCGGATACTCACAAAACACAGGAACAGTCTCAAGCTTTAGTTCGGATATTTTGCTATCTAAAACATAAGCAAGATAAGCCTCGCAACCCTTTTTCATAAATTTCTGAGCCAACATAGAAGATATTACTGCCGGCAGCCCGTTTAAATCCGTAGACTCAATCCGAATGATCTCATTAGTCGAACATCGTAGATCAATAGTCTTTCGTTTGCAGTTCACTACCGCGTCATGCATAGTCAACCAATCCATTCTGAGAATAACGTCGAATTCGTCGAATGGCAAAAGCATCAAATCGGCCGGAAAACATGAATTTCGAATCATAAGGGGACATTTCTTACACACTCTATCGACTAACACACAACGACCTAAGGGATTTGACACTCTAATCACAAACTCAGTAGACTCAATAGGGAGAGTCTTACTGGATGCCAAAGTTTCACATACATATGAATGAGTTGAACCAGGGTCAATCAAAGCAATTACATCAGTATCAAAGAGAGTGAAAGTATCGGTAATAACATCAGGCGAAGAGGCATCCTCTCGTGCGCGAATTGCATAAGCTCTAGCAGGAGCATGAGCCTCAGATCTTGTCGTAGCATCTTTAAACCTTCTCTGACCACCGCTAGCATTCCCCGGATTTCTAGGTGGCCTCCCTCGAGCTGAAGTAGTACTCGGTTTCCCACTCGGGTTCACCTTTTGCTCAGACCATCTGGGGCAATCTCTTATAAAGTGATCAGCCGACCCGCACTTAAAACAGGAGCGATCATGAAATCTGCAGCTTCCCGAATGCCATTTTCCACAATACTTGCACTCGGTTCTGTCCCGACGGTCGTTTCCAACACTAGCAGCAGAAGTGGCACGTGTACTCATAGGGGGTCGATCACGGTCTCGTCTAGTAAAACCCGAAGAAGCAGATGGTCTGTCCGATTCACTTTGGAACTTCTTCGAGGATTTTTGAGTAGACCTCCCCGAAGATCTCTTACGGAACTCTCTGGCTCCGCTATCAGCTTTTCTCTTTTCATTTCGGAGCTCTTCGGCCTTGCAGGCTCGCTCGACGAGAACAACGAACTCTTGAATTTCCAGAATGCCAACCAGCAGCTTAATGTCTTCATTTAACCCGTCCTCGAAGCGTTTACACATAATAGCTTCGGATGCTATGCACTCGCGAGCATATCGGCTAAGCCGTACGAATTCCCTCTCATAATCGGTTACTGACATTCGGCCTTGTTTAAGCTCGAGGAATTCCTTCCGTTTTTGATCGATAAACCTTTGGCTGATATACTTCTTTCGGAACTCAACTTGGAAAAACTCCCAACTAACTCGCTCTCTCGGCACCACCGAAACCAAAGTGTTCCACCAATAGTAGGCAGAATCAGGCAGCAGAGATACGGCACACTTCAAGCACTCTTCGGGCGTACACGACAGCTCATCAAACACACGGATTACATTATCGAGCCAAAACTCGGCCCGCTCAGCATCGTCATCAACAGTAGCCCGGAACTCTTCAGCCCCATATTTTCTAATTTTATCGACTGGGGGTTTACTCGACCTCACAGGGTCGGCCTCAGGAGGAGCCACAGGGGTCGGAAGTGGGTTATTCGGGGGAGGAGGTTGTGGGATAGCTGGATTAGCTCGTAGGAATTGAGCGAACCAATCATTCATCATTGCATAAAAGTTCTGCCTCATGTCATCATCTCGACGACTGGCATTCGGCTGAGAGTCGACCGGCGCGGTCCCTTGCGCGGGAGCAGCCGCCACACTCTCAAAATCTTCCGCTACGGCTCGATCGGGATCGGAATCCATTACTATACGAAAACATATTTCAAATGTCAGAAATCACCACACTATCGCATTATCACAAAATGGCATGTATAGCTATACTCACACACGCTACGTTAGTCCGAGAATCGACTAAACCGTAGCTCTGATACCAATAAAAATGTAACACCCTAAGCCCCTGTCCGTCGCTGGATTAGGGTTTAAGGTATTACAAAATCAAAATACAATTACCGAGGTTCATAGATACAAGCTAAACGTGAATTCACTGAGTTCAATAGTTGAAAATAACACTTAGGTCGGTTCGGTTAGAACATCGTATCTCATTAAAATCGTTCTATAAGCATACTAACAAATCTTTACCTTGTGACTACTAACAATTTGGCTAAATCGAACAATTTCAATAACCAAACATCATATTAGAAAAGTCATTGCATAATAGGTACTAACTAAATTTCATGCCACAACATCAAATAGTATGAGAATCAACTCCAACCTATATAAGCAAACTCGAAGACTAAACAAGCCATTTTCGCATGGCTAGAAATATTTACAACTCAAAATGAAGTTTGATTCTACCGAAGGAAAAATAGCCTATACATGCCATTGACCCAAAAATAGCCATCAAATGTACCAAAATAACAGCGATAGTGTAGGTGATTAAGGCTTCAATCCCCGAGTCCGTAGCTTCCAAAATGAGATCTATAAAACAGAGGAAACACGGGAAACGGAATAAGCATTACAATGCTTAGTAAGTTTTAAGCAATGACATTAAAAAGATTATCAAATTATAGCATAATTAATCATATCTTTGTTTCCCCCTCCTTTACGGGTATGTTACCCTTTTTCCAAACATAGACATTCACATCACATACGAAAATGGATAGCTTCCACTCATAATAAGTTCACATAACATATACATGTCACAAATGTCACATAACATTTCACATAGGCCAATTGCACTTTGATCATATTAATAATCTCATTTCAAGTACACATATGAAATCACATAATGACTTTAGTATTCGGTCCAAAATCCATCTTGTATATAAGCCAAGGGTACATACCTGTATAGTTTAACACTTTCAGCGCACTTCATTAGCTATCGTTACCTTAAAGACCATTAGTCTTAGGCTTTATTTTCATCATCATCGAGGTCTTTAGCTCGGGTAAAACTCAATACATAGCCATCGGGTCTCTAGCCCGGACATAATCTCCGCATATAGCCTTCGGGTCTTAACCCGGACATCATCTCTGCATATAGCCTTCGGGTCTTAACCCGGACATAGTCTCCACATATAGTCATCGGGACTTAAATCCCGGATTCGCATCACAAATTCTCATGTATATATATATTCGCATATAGTCAAGTTTCACATAGCAAGATTTCACTTGTAATTTAATCAATACGTATGCATACAAACATATAACATGCTTCTCGACTTTATATCGTAACTGTACATATAATTCAAAATTCATACACGTATACTTTTCTTTCCTAGACTTCCAGCCCAATGATCAAACATGAATAAGGTGTCTTTCTCAATGGGACATCGTTCGAATATCAGCATGTATGTCATGGCATTTTAACTTAAATATCAAATTTGATTACTCAAAACTTACCTTGAACTTTCACAAGAAATTTCGAGTCGGCTATTCGACCACTTTAGCCTTCCCTTTATCCGAACTCGTCCCTCTATGCTCTTGAGCTAAACAAAGCATTTAATTCTATTAATTCTTATTCAAGCACCTCAATGAATCATTTTCAGTCATAGTCAAATCATACATGCATATTCTTCTCATTACAAACACACATACACAATGGAGCATTTCACATACATGTCATAAGTCACAACAAGTTGATTTTCTGAGCAGCATTCAGTAATTTATTCATAACTGGAGCTACGAAACTCCAAATGTAGTGCTGTAAATTTTGCATGAAAATAGACTCATTTATCTTTAATCCATAGAATTTTCATAATTTTTGGTTTGGTCAATCAATACCAGAATTTTCTTAAAGTTTCCCTATTTCACTGCTTGATTGGACTGACCACTCTATACTACGAACTGAATTTCTCCTTGTACAGAATTCCAAATGTGTCCTCACCAATTTTATTCAAAACTAGACTCATTGAGGAGTCTAGGCATATAAATTTTGCCTCATAACAATTTTTGTACAATTTATAGTGATTTTCCAAAAACAGAGCAGGGGACTTCGAAGTCAATCTGACACTGTCTCACTCTACTCTAAAAATCTTTTTATCGGGAATCCCTTTGCTTGTAAGGTTTCTTTTATAAGAAACTAGACTCATTAAGCTTCAATTACACAATTTATTCAGCCTCTAATTCAACTCGCACAATTTATGGTGATTTTTACAAAACACATTACTGCCGCTGTACCAAGCAGATTTTTATACAAGGTCCACTCTTTAATGTTCTTATGCACATACTTAAAACATAGCATTTCCTAAGGCACCATTTAGAGTAGTCATTGCTCTCAACACAATGTACATATTTCATGTTCATTTTAACCATTATACCACTCTTAAGACACCAATTATCAAAACAAACATCGAAGATTGTAAGCACATGGCCGAATAGGTCATTTCTTTAACCAAGAAGCTCCCACAAGCATAAATTGACCAATTAGTTTTATTACTCTTTCTAATGCATACACACTAAGGCCATTCGGCCATATCCAAGCATGGTCCTTTATTCAATCCATCACACTCAAATCAATCAAATTAACATATACTAAGTTCATGTACAATCTTTCCCATAGCCGAATACTTAGTGAACTTATGAGCAATGTTCATCAAGCTCATTTTACAAAATATGTGTCACAATTTGCATAATCAATTTATCAAATTCAAGATCAAAATACAATCAAAAGCACAGCAACTCAATCATTCAAAGAACCGAAGGTCCCTTAGGCTTTAATCTTCTCTAAAATTCTAATCTTACTAATTTGAACTCACAAATCCAACTCTTATGAATTTTAACATCATAGAGTCTATTAACAAGCTTTAACAAGCTCTTAAATGCAAAACAAAACTCCCTAACCACAACTTGACAAGGCCGAATGCCCTCATCCTCAAGGCTCAAGAAATTTTTCACTTTAAACAAAGGAGAGGACCCTAAGACAAGCTCAAACAACACCCATATTCCATTATTAAACACAAGCATTACGGAAAGCACAACTTCTCCACCTTTACACACATGGCCGAACACCACATCTTGTCTATCACACAAGGATTTTATGTTATGAAGCTCAAATTCCCTTAGAAATCACCTTCAAAACAAGGAAAATCTAACAAAACATCACCCAAGAAGACATGCACCATGGCCGATTTTCCCCATGGCACAACCAACTCAAATTTCATTCAAAACAAAGCAAATAACTTAGCATCCATCTTTATTTCACCAAATTTCAAAAGCAAAAATCATGAACATACCTCCAATTTGCCTAAGTGGTGACCAAATCAACTAGGAAGAATTTCCACTCTCCTTCACTTGAGGTTCGGCTATAGTGAAGAGAAGAAGATGAACTCTTTTTTTTTTTTCAACAATCCTTATTTTATTTGTTGTATCATTTAAATTTTATGACAACTAATTTTCCTTTTTTTTTTATTAATTCTATTATTATTAATTAGCCACAAACAAAATACAAAATGACAAACTAGGTCATCATTACCATCCACTATCATCAAAGTGGGTAATTTGACATGCAAGTCCCCTATTTTGCATGCATGCATTTATTAGTCATCACACATCTAGCTAGTTTACCTTCAAAGTTCACAACCAAGTCCTTTTTAATGAAATTCAAATTTATAACTCTAAATTGGCACACCAAACATGTCACACATGAATTAACACATATTATAGGCATCTAAATGAACATTAAATATATTTTATGCCTCGGTTTTGTGGTCCCGAAACCACATTCCGGCTAGGGTCATTTTAAGGCTGTCACAGCAGAGATGATATCCGGGTTAATACCCGAAGGCTATATGCGGAGATTATATCCGGGAAAAGATCCGATGGCTAAGTGTAGAGTTTATCCGAGCTAAAGATCTCGATGATGATGAGAATAAAGCCTAAGACTAATGGTCTTCAAGGTAACGATCGCTAATGAATTGCGCCGAAAGTGTTAAGTTATACAGGTATGTACCCTTGGCTTATATGCAAGCTGGATTTTGGACCGAATACTAAGGTCCTTATGTGATTTCATATGTGTTCATGAAATGAGATTATTAACATGATCAAAGTAAAATTGGCCTATGTGAAATGTGATGTGAATTTTTGTGACATGTATATATTTACGTGAACTTACTATGAGTGAAAGCTATCCATTTACGTATGTGATGTGAATGTATATGCTTGGAAAAAGGGGTGATTTACCCAAATGAAGAGGGAAACTAAGATATGAATAACTATGTTAGAATTTAATGCTTTATCCGTGACATTGCTTAAAACTTACTAAGCATTGTAATGCTTACTCCGTTTCCCTTGTTTCCTCTGTTTTATAGATCTCATTTTGGAAGCTACGGACTCGGGGATTGAAGCCTTAATCACCTACACTATCGCTATTATTTTGGTACTTTTGATGGTTATTTTTGGGTCAATGGCATGTATAGGCTATTTTCCGTCGGTTGAATTAAACTTCATTTTGAGTTGTAAATATTTCTAGCCATGCGAAAATGGCTTGCTTAGTCTTCGAATTTGATTATATGTGTAGCAATGATTTTCTTACGGTTCGATGTTGTGGCATAATATTTAGTTAGTACCCAATATGCAAAGACTTTTCTAATATGGTGCTCGGTTATTGAAATGTTTGATTTAGCCAAATTGTTAGTAGCCACAAGGTAGAGATTTGCTAGCATGTTTATAGAACGTTTTTAAATGAGCCATGTTGTATTGACCGAACCGACTTACAAATGATTTATTTAACTATAGAACTCAATGAACTTATGTCCAGCTTGTAACTATAGAACTCAATGAACTTATGTCTAGCTTGTAACTATGAACCTCGGTAGATTGTATTTTGATATGTAATACCTTAATACCCTATTCCGGCGACGGACAGGGGTGTAGGGTGTTACAATTTCACATTCCTTCAGAACATAACACGATTCATTCATAAAACCTATATGTACCATTCGGTTCTAGCTAAATTTCATACCTATTCATTTCATTTCTTCTCAAGTATAAAATTTCATTAGGTCTATAGCATAAATTAACTCAAATACTTAAAACTTACCTTGATTTGTTGTCAAACAAATACAGTTCAACTATTCCACCACCTTTTTCTTTCCTATACCCGCGTGTGTCCCCTATGCTCTTGAGCTAGGTAAACAAATTTGAAATTCATCAAGACTTAATTGTTCATTCTCTTGGCCGAATGTAACAAGAACTAATTAGGTATTATCAACCTTAATTAACCCACTTTAATTCCTCCTAAACTATCATTAATCCCACTCGGCACTTACTATTAGTGCATAACATAACATTCACTATATTACAAGCCACATTCAACTAATACTCACATTAACATTTCTTTTCAAAAATTCGGTTATAACAAATATCTCAAAATCAGCTTAACACTTCGCATGCCCCAATTGGCTATCTCTTAACCATGACTTTAATTGCTTTTTAAACATAAACATGGCTCAATTCATTCACACAAATGCCATTCGGCCAAACATTCATTCATAGATTAATTTTTTTTTAACTCAACACAAAACATGCTTCAAACACATATCAATCAATTTATCTACCATAATACATATTTACTAAATTTCCAAAATACAAATACTTCCATAATCGAATTCACAAGATCATATTTATATATATATATATATACACACATAAATATATCACCTACATGGAGCATATAAACTTAACTCATTCTCAAGTTTACAATCGGTAATTGCATCACACAAAAAAATAGAATTTAACATTCAATTTTAATCCCAAGTTCTCAAATGCCGAAAATCTCATTCAAAGGACATTAAACATTCCTTACACACACAAACACACACACACGGCTATTTAGACACCATTTCTTAATTTGCATTTAACTAACATATGCTTTAATGATAGGAACATTCGGCAATAGTGCAACCTTATTTAATAGTCTAACATTATAATCCAAACTAATACATGGTTTTCTTTCAATTTAAAACTCTTAAAGCACATATAATAAGCTTCCAAAACAACTATACTTGAAAAAAAAATATCAATTGAACAATTTACACTAATTCATTCGTTCCCAAAAGACATAGCCGAAAATCCCATTAAGCTAATTAAGTCACACAAAGCAAAATTTTCATTCTAAAAGCATATTAACATATATTCACATGAATTCAACCTCAATACATGCCTCCAGCTCTCCATAATTCAACTCTATCATCAAACTCAAAAGCTTCAATTTTTAACAAAAATGGCCGACTGAAGGATTTGCTATTAAACTAAAATTCAACACATGGGCTATGTCAAAGGCTTAATAACTAACCTAAAATCTAAAAAAAATCAAAGAAACTAACATAGAATGCATAACTTCAATTATACACAACCATGGCCGAAAGCTTGCTCATCATCTTTACTAATTTCTTAGATGGTTTCGGCAAATGGAGAAAGAGAGTAAGTAACTTTGTTTTTTTCACCTTTCCATTGAATTTATTCATATTTTATTATTATAATAAAGCCATTATCATTTTATTAATATAAAACAAATATATTTAATATAAAACCGCACATCATGACTGGCCATTATAAACAAAAAGGTGATATTGACATGCAAATCCACCTATTTACTATCCTTTTAAAAATTAATCACTTCAATTCAACCTAGCACATTTCCAAGATTTCACACAATAGTCCTTTTAATTAAATTCACATTCATTTTGACAAAATTCAAAGCATCAAAACTTCACATATAATAGACACTAAATTTAACATTCAAATATTTTTGTGACTCGGTTTAGTGGTCCCAAAACCACTTCTCGACTGGGGTCAGATTAAGGCTGTCACAGAATCATTCAGATATGATGTCTAAAGTACAGGAATGATTCTCGTTAGTGAATGGAATAATACGGGATTGTGATGACAAAATTAGTTAATGAAATGATATTGAATCGTAAAGATGCCTGAGTGTAATAGTTTTAGTTGAATAGATTATAATGATCCCCCTGGGTATTTTATATATTTAGTTATCCTTAGAGATATATGTGATTGTTTGTTTCTAACGAAATTCTTATCATATGAGAATACTTGTTGATTATAAGGATATATGAAAGCACTATTGGTTTGGATGGTTAATGATGAGCATATCTTATCTCTCTTTAAGGTTTATTCTATTATGTTTGGAATAAAGGTTGATGGTGAAAATTTATGTGAGGCTATTCCTCTGTTTATACTGGATGTTGTTTTGCTCTATGTATATTTGGAAAATATATTATCTCTGTTACAACTGATTTCAGAGTGTGTAAGCATCATTTTTCTTTGGGATTTCTCTAACGAATCATCAAGATCATCATTAGTTTCTTGAATATGGTGATTCCAGTATCAAATTTCTCTAATTTTAGTGCAAGGAATTGACATCGAAAAAATTATAAATAGTGGAAGCTTAAGCTTGAATTGTGTGATAGTTTTCTTTTCTCGGGTAAGTTTGATTAAGGTCAGCGAGTTCAATCAGGACATCTTGTTCTTTGAGCTGATGTAGTTGTAAAGATTCCTGATTAGCATGTTAAGGGAATTATAAAAGACTGTATGTTTGAATTATTTAATAGCAAGAAGAAAGAAGCATATTGGTATGTAACATCCCGAAATAGGGCCTAAACGGAACAATGGTTTCGTGATCACAAATCCGAGATAGAAATAATTATTTTATAATTATTTTGATGTTTATGATATGATTTCATGATGGTGTGAAGATTTCGTGAAGAAATTCTATGCATAAAATGCTTAATTTGAAATTAGGGACTAAATCGAATAAGTTGCAAAACTTGCATTCTAGAAGCTTTTAGTATGAAATTACTTTGGAATATTAATTAGGAGGTCTTAAATAGCAATTTGACCAATTTCTAAAATTTTGGACAAAAATGGGCTTGTACATGAAAAATTTTCAAAGAAAGGCATGAACGGTATTTTAGTCATTTGGTAATTAAAAGATTAAAAAAGGGAAAAAGATGGCAAAATATGTCCATCTTCTTCATTAGCACGAAATTTCAAGGGTTCTCCATAGCTAGGGTTTGTTTCAAGCTTCCAAGCTCCATAGTTAGTGATTCCAAGCCCCGTTTTTAATGTTCTTTACGTTTTTGGAATCCCAGTAGCTCGATAAAGCTTATGCTAGCTATAATTTAAGCTAGGGTTCATATTTGGAAAAATACCCATAGGTGAAAAGTGTTTATTTTGATGTTTTATGAAGGAATATGAGGTTTTAAATTATGTTAGACAACTTGTGCTACTCGGTTTTCGGTAAAAACGAGTAAAAAGGGCTTAATCGGTAAAAATACCTATTGTTCATAAGTACATGTTATAGTAGGAATTTGAGTTTGTTATTGGTAAATAAATTATCAGCATGTCTTAAAACATAAGAATTTGTGATAAAGTTTGATTTCCGATCCTTGGGGCGAAAGTGTAAATATGCAAAAGTTTAGGGGCAAAAATGTAATTTTGCCAAAGTTGGAGTCAGGGACTGTTTTGATAAATGTGAGTATTAAATAAGCTAAATTTGCTATTATAGATCAAGAAGAATGAAATTCAGGAGTAGATCGGGGAAAAGAGAAAGTAAAGGACTAAATTGTTAAGTTTAGTCATATTTTGTATTGAGGTAAGTTTACGGTAAATAAATGCAATATTTCATTATTTTACATTAATGTTGTTAATTTCCAGCATTTATACATTTATTTTACGAAAATCTTCAAAGTCGAATCATAGACGAGATGATAGAGAAAGAGTATCTAAAGGTCCTGTTGAACTTTAGAAATATAGGGATACAAATGTCATGACATTTGGGGTTGACAGGACAGGACAGGACAGGAATGAGCCATGTAAGCCCATATCAAATATATGGCTTTGGAGATAGGAATAATCCATGTAAGTCCATATCAAATATATGGCTTTGGAAAGAGAGGAACGTTTCATGTAAGTCCATGTCAAGGACATGGCAATGGTAGATTATTATCTGATAGGAAAACCCGAATATCCCTAGTATTTCGAGCGGTTCAACAGGCAATTGTACAAGTTAAATTATGGAAAATTTATTAGCAAGGGAAAGGTAAGTTATATTCATGAGTACTGAAAAGATCAGGTAAGAAAGAAGACAAGTGAATAAGGAAGAAGGTAGGAAATGAGGTGTAAAGAAAGCTTATGATGCTAGGTGATATGTTGAATAATTATCGTTTATGATGACTGTTGTAATTTATATGTGTACATCCCGAAATAGGGCCTAAACGGAACAGTGGTTTCGTGACCACAAATTCGAGATAAAAATAATTATTTTATAATTATTTCGATGCTTATGATATGATTTCATGATGGTGTGAAGATTTCGTGAAGAAATTCTATGCATAAAATGCTTAATTTGAAATTAGGGACTAAATCGAATAAGTTGCAAAACTTGCATTCTACAAGCTTTTAGTATGAAATTGCTGTGTAATATTAATTAGGAGGTCTTAAATAGCAATTTGACCAATTTCTAAAATTTTGGACAAAAATGGGCTTGTACATGAAAATTTTTCAAAGAAAGGCATGAACGGTATTTTAGTCATTTGGTAATTAAAAGATTAAAAAAGGGAAAAAGATGGCAAAATATGTCCATCTTCTTCATTAGCACGAAATTTCAAGGGTTCTCCATAGCTAGGGTTTGTTTCAAGCTTCCAAGCTCCATAGTAAGTGATTTCAAGCCCCGTTTTTAATGTTCTTTACGTTTTTGGAATCCCGGTAGCTCGATAAAGCTTATGCTAGCTATAATTTAAGCTAGGGTTCATATTTGGAAAAATACCCAGAGGTGAAAACTGTTTATTTTGATGTTTTATGATAGAATATGTGGTTTTAAATTATGCTAGACAACTTGTGCTACTCGGTTTTAGGTAAAAACGAGTAAAAGGGCTTAATCGGTAAAAATACCTATGGTTCATAAATGATCAGCATGTCTTAAAACATAAGAAATTGTGATAAAGTTTGATTTCCGAGCCTTGAGGCAAAAGTGTAAATATGCAAAAGTTTAGGGGCAAAAATGTAATTTTACCAAAGTTGGAGTCAAGGACTGTTTTGATAAATGTGAGTATTAAATAAGTTAAATTTGCTATTATAGATAAAGAAGAACGGAATTCGGGAGTAGATCGGGGAAAAGAGAAAGTAAAGGACTAAATTGTTAAGTTTAGTCATATTTTGTATTGAGGTAAGTTTACGGCAAATAAATGCAATATTTCATTATTTTACATTAACGTTGTTAATTTTCAGCATTTATACATTTATTTTACGAAAATATTCAAAGTTTAATCATAAAAGAGATGACAGAGAAAGAGTATCGAAAGGTCCAGTTGAACTTTAGAAATATAGGGATACAAATGTCATGACATTTGGGGTTGACAGGATAGGACAGGAATGAGCCATGTAAGCCCATATCAGATATATGGCTTTGGAGACAGGAATAATCCATGTAAGTCCATATCAAATATATGGCTTTGGAAAGACAGGAACATTTCATGTAAGTCCATGTCAAAGACATGGCAATGGCAGATTATTATCAGACAGGAAAGCTCGAATATCCCTAGTATTTCGAGAGGTTCAACGGGCTATTGTCCAAGTTAAATTATGGAAAATTTATCAGCAAGGGAAAGGTAAGTTATATTCATGAGTACTGAAAAGATCAGGTAAGAAAGAAGACAAGTGAATAAGGAAGAAGGTAGGAAATAAGGTGTAAAGAAAGCTTATGATGCTAGGTGATATATTGAATAATTATCGTTTATGATGAATGTTGTAATTTATTTGCTTGTAAACTTACTAAGCCTAGTGCTTACTCTCTTTATTTTCCTTCTCTTTATAGTTATTGCCAAGCTCACTCGGGAATCGAAAGGAACGTCGGAGATCCGGTCACACTATCGAAGGAATCATTTTGGTACAGTTAGATGTCTCATTTCGTGTATGGCATGTATAGGGACTTGGCTTCTTTTGATATGATAAGTTCAATGAATGGTGTATAAATACTTTTTAATGAATATCTAATGGAATGGCTAATCATATACATGTTTAATAGTATGTATGCTTGAATGGTAACTATTACAAGGAAACTATGAAAAAGGTTAAAGTAATTTAAAAACAGATTCAAACAGCAGCAGTGACGTGAGTTTTAAAAATCACTAAAAAATAGTATAAATGAAATTAAAAGGTGAATGAGGCATGAAATTAAAGCTTAATGAGTCTATTTTTCATGTAGAAGAAATAGAGTAAGCAAAAGAGTAGTATATTATGAGTTATTTGCACTTGAGTGAGACTGCTCTAGACTGACTCTGTGATCCCTCGTTCTGACTTGAAAAATTCACCATAAATTGTACATAAATAATTAGGTGTTATAATTTATATGCCTAGATTTCTTATTGAGTCTAGTTTTTAATGAAACAAATGTTGAGTTTTTTACAGAGAGAAAATTTATTTATAGTGAACAGAGATCAGAGTAGTCGGACTGTGCAATAGGGGAGACTTTAACTAATAAACTGTAATAATTGGCTGAACCAAAAATTATAGAAACTAATTATTAAATAGAACGTGAGTCTAGATTCAGGAAAAATTTACGGATCTTGATTTCGAGTTTCGTAACTCGAGATATGATTTTTTTTGTAACCGTGATACAGTTAGACAGTTTTATAAGGAATAGAGAAATAATTCATTTTGGCTCGTTTAAGTAACCGATAATATTTGATTGATCCCGATTTGGTCCTGAACTATTTCAATACCATGATTTAGGGTTTTGATGACCCCTTTTTAGGGACGTATTGAATGAATGAAAGTAAATTAAATTTAAAAAGCAAATTTTTATGCCCGTTTGAGTAAGTAAAGTCTGGTAGCGCCTTGTGCTCGAATCCGGCGACGGTCTCGGGTAAGGGGTGTTACATTTATTGGTATCAAAGCAGAGGTTTAGTCGATTCTCGGAATAGTTAGTATGAGCAAGAGTCTAGCTATACATGCCATACTTGTTTTTTGATAGTGTGACGACTCTTGACAATTTTGAAATGCTTGTATTTTATAGTTATGGATCTCGAACGAGCTGAGGAAGATGAGGTAGAAAGTAATGCGCCTGCTCCCGCTGAAGGGGCAGTGCCATCCGAGGATAGGCCAGTGACAGTTGATCAGGGAGGAGGGGCTCGAGAAGCCTTCTTCCACATGATGAATGAATAGTTTGCCGAGTTCGTTTGTTCAAATTCGGCTGTTAGACCTCCACCCCCTCATGATCCTTAGGCCACTCATGTAGCTCAAGCTCCTCCAGTCACAAGTATAGTGATATGGGAAAAGCCACCAGTTGATAAAATCAGGAAACAAGGGGTAGAAGAATTTCGAGCAACAAAAGATGATGACGCAGAAAGAGTAGAATTTTGGCTAGAAAATAACATCAGAGTCTTTGATGAATTATCCTATACACCTGAGGAATGTTTGAAATGTGCAGTATCACTCCTTAGAGACTCAGCCTACCACTAGTGGAAGACACATGTATCAATTGTACCAAAAGAGAGGGTCACTTGGGGTTTCTTTCAGGAGGAATTTCATAAAAAGTACATCAGCTGGTGGTTTATTGATCAGAAGAGAAAAGAGTTCTTAGAGCTGAAACAAGGTAATATTACAGTGAATGCTTATGAGCGTGAATTTGTTAGACTCAGTAAATATGCTCGAGAATGTGTGTCTACAGAGGCTATTATGTGTAAAAGGTTTGAGGATGGGTTAAATGATGATATCCGACTGTCAGTGGGTGTCCTAGAAATAAAAGAGTTCGTTGTTCTAGTTGAAAGAGCCTGTAAGGCAAAGGAGCTGTTAAAGAGAAAAGGCAAAGTTGAAACTGAGACGTAAGATACAAAGAAAAGACAGATGAGCAGTTCATTTTAGGCTACATCCAAAAGGCCCAAAGAGTTTTCTACCAGATCTAGCTTTTCGGCTGGGTATTCTGGTCAAAATAGAGGTAGCAGATTTAAGGACTCAAAGGCTCAGACCACCTCGACTGCGAGTGTAGGTAATGTCAGGCCGGGTAGATCATGGTGTCCACGGTGTGGTTGACTTCATTATGGTCATTGTCGAGTAGATGAGAATGTTTGTTTTAAGTGTGGTGCTCCAGATTATTTTGTGCGACAATGTCTAGAGGTGGCTAAACGAGAGGTAATACAGAGTGTGAGATCCGAAAATGCTTCTATTAGAGGCAGATCACCGAGGAACCTGGGAGTAGCAGCGAGTAACAGAGGCACCTCTAGAGACTCGGCAGTGAGACCAGATGCTAAAACACCTACAAGGACTTATGCTATTTGTGCTCGCGAAGAGGCATCCTCCCCCAATGTAATTATGGGTACATTTTCTTTACATGATATTAATGTCATTGCTTTGATTGATCCAGGTTCGAGCCATTCCTATGTTTGTATGAAATTGATGCCTAGTATGAGCATGCCTATAGAATATATAGAATTTGTGATTAAAGTATTGAATCCACTAGGCAAGTATGTACTGGTAGATAAAGTATGTAGAAATTGCCCCTTAATGATTAGAGGTCACTGTTTTCCGGCCGACCTCATGTTATTGCCGTTTGATGAGTTTGATGTTATTCTAGGTATGGATTGGCTGACTGCACATGATGTGGTAGTAAATTGTGGAAGGAAATTCATTGAGTTGAAATGTGAAAATGGTGAAATTCTTTGGGTTAATTCAGATGAGTCTGATGGTTCATTTGCCATGATTTCTATTATGATAGTTTAGAAATGTTTGAGAAAGGGGTATGAGGCTTATCTTGCTTTTGTATTGAATACTAAAGATCCAGAACTAAAAATTGAATCAGTGCCCGTGGTGTGCGAGTATCCAGATGTATTTCCGGAAGAATAACCAGGTTTGTCTCCTGTTAGAGAAGTCGAGTTTGGTATTGAGTTAATTCCAGGTACCACACCTATTTCTATTGCTCCTTATAGAATGGCCCTGTTGGAATTGAAAGAATTGAAAGCTCAGCTATAGGAATTAACCGATAAAGGCTTTGCAAGACCCAGTAGTTCACCATGGGGTGCACTAGTGCTATTTGTGAAAAAGAAAGATGGTTCGATGAGATGGTGCATAGATTATTGGCAGCTTAACAAGGTAACTATCAAGAACAAATATCCACTACCTAGAATTGATGATTTGTTTGATCAATTGAAGGTAGCTACTATGTTCTCCAAGATAGATTTGAGATCTGGATATCATCAGCTACGAGTTAAAGAGTCAGATGCTCTGAAGACTGCATTCCGAACTAGGAATGGTCATTATGAATTCCTGGTGATGTTGTTTGGCTTAACTAATGCTCCGGCCATTTTTATGTATTTAATGAACCGAATATTTAGACTGTATTTGGACAAGTTTGTGGTTGTGTTCATTAATAACATCTTGATTTATTCTCATGATGAGACTGAGCATGCAGAGCATTTGAGAACAGTTTTACAGATTCTGAGAGATAATCAGTTGTATGCTAAGTTCAGTAAAAGTGAGTTTTGGCTCCGAGAAGTTGGATTCCTTGGACATATTGTTTCAGGTGAAGGTATTAGAGTTGATCTGAACAAAATTTCATCCATTGTCGATTTGAAAGCCTCTCAGGAATGTTTCAGAGGTTAGAAGCTTTCTTAGCTTAACCGGTTATTATAGATGATTTGTAGAGGGATTTTCTATGATAGCTACCCCGTTGACGAGATTGCTACGGAAAGGTGTTAGGTTTGAATGGACTGAGAAGTGCCAGCAGAGTTTTGACAAGTTAAAGGCGTTGTTGACTGAAGCTCCTATCTTAGTACAGCCAGAACCGGGTAAAGAATTTGTGATTTAAAGTGATGCATCCTTGAATGGGCTCAGTTGTGTACTCATGCAGGAAGGAAAGGTAATTGCTTATGTCTCTAGACAATTGAAGCTACATAAGAAAAATTATCCGACGCATGATTTGGAATTAGCTGCTATTGTATTTGCATTGAAGATTTAGAGACATCATTTGTATGGATGCAAATGTCGTACACCTTTATATTGGACAGAGCTTAAGGAAAATCAGATTTATGGGGTTGACCTAGTTAAAGAAACAGAAGAAAAAGTGAAGGTTATCAGAGATTGCTTGAAAGCAGCTTCAGATAGACAGAAGTCTTATGCAGATCTAAAAAGAAAAGAGATTGAGTATCAAGTTGGTGACAAAGTGTTCTTGAAAGTATCCCCGTGGAAGAAAGTCTTTAGATTTGGCAAGAAAGGCAAACTAAGTCCACATTTTATTGGACCGTTTAAAGTGATGGAGGGAGTTGGGCCATTAGCATATCGGTTAGCTTTGCCGACTAAGTTAGAGAAGATTCATGATGTTTTCCATGTGTCGATGTTACGACGTTATCGTTCAGATCCATCATATGTGATTTCTCAGACAGAGGTTGAGATTCAGCCAGATATGACTTATAGTGAAGAACCGGTAAAGATTCTAGCTCGAGAGGTAAAGCAATTAAGGAATAAAAGTATTGCTCTTGTAAAAGTCTTATGGAATAGACATGGGGTTGATGAGGCTACATGGGAGCCCGAAGAGGCCATGCGAAAACAGTACCCAAATCTCTCCACAGGTAAGATTTTCGGGGACGAAAATCCCTAAAATAGGGAGAAATGTAACATCCCGAAATAGGGCCTAAATGGAACAGTGGTTTCGTGACCACAAATCCGAGATAGAAATAATTACTTTATAATTATTTTGATGTTTATGATATGATTTCATGATGGTGTGAAGATTTCGTGAAGAAATTCTATGCATAAAATGCTTAATTTGAAATTAGGGACTAAATCGAATAAGTTGCAAAACTTGCATCCTAGAAGCTTTTAGTATGAAATTGCTTTGGAATATTAATTAGGAGGTCTTAAATAGCAATTTGACCAATTTCTAAAATTTTGGACAAAAATAGGCTTGTACATGAAAAATTTTCAAAGAAAGGCATGAACGGTATTTTAGTCATTTGGTAATTAAAAGATTAAAAAAGGGAAAAAGATGGCAAAATATGTCCATCTTCTTCATTATCACAAAATTTCAAGGGTTCTCCATAACTAGGGTTTGTTTCAAGCTTCCAAGCTCCATAGTAACTGATTCCAAGCCCCGTTTTCAATGTTCTTTACGTTTTTGGAATCCCGGTAGCTCGATTAAGCTTATGCTAGCTATAATTTAAGCTAGGGTTCATATTTGGAAAAATACCCATAGGTGAAAAGTGTTTATTTTGATGTTTTATGATGGAATATGAGGTTTTAAATTATGCTAGACGACTTGTGCTACTCGATTTTAGGTAAAAACGAGTAAAAGGGCTTAATCGATAAAAATACCTATTGTTCATAAGTACATGTTATAGTAGGAATTTGAGGTTTTTGTTGGTAAATAAATGATCAGCATGTCTTAAAACATAAGAATTTGTGATAAAGTTTGATTTCTGAGCCTTGGGGAAAAAGTGTAAATATGCAAAAGTTTAGGGGCAAAAATGTAATTTTGCCAAAGTTAGAGTCAGGGACTGTTTTGATAAATGTAAGTATTAAATAAGCTAAATTTGCTATTATAGATCAAGAAGAACGAAATTCGGGAGTAGATCGGGAAAAAGAGAAAGTAAATGACTAAATTGTTAAGTTTAGTCATGTTTTGTATTGAGGTAAGTTTACGGCAAATAAATGCAATATTTCATTATTTTACATTAATGTTGTTAATTTTCAGCATTTATACATTTCTTTTATAAAAATATTGAAAGTCGAATCATAGACGAGATGACAGAGAAAGAGTATCGAAAGGTCTCGTTGAACTTTAGAAATATAGGGATACAAATGTCATGAAATTTGGGGTTGACAGGACAAGACAGGAATGAGTCATGCAAGCCCATATCAGATATATGGCTTTGGAGACAGGAATAATCCATGTAAGTCCATATCAACTATATGGCTTTGGAAAGACAGGAACATTTCATGTAAGTCCATGTCAAGGACATGGCAATGGCAGATTATTATTAGACAGGAAAACCTGAATATCCCTAGTTTTTCGAGCGGTTCAACGGGCTATTGTACAAGTTAAATTATGGAAAATTTATCAGCAAGGGAAAGGTAAGTTATATTCATGAGTACTAAAAAGATCAGGTAAGAAAGAAGTCAAGTCAATAAGGAATAAAGTAGGAAATGAGGTGTAAAGAAAGCTTATGATGCTAGGTGATATATTGAATAATTATCGTTTATGATGAATGTTGTAATTTATTTGCTTGTAAACTTACTAAGCCTAGTGCTTACTCTCTTTATTTTCCTTCTCTTTATAGTTATTGCCAAGCTCACTCAGGAATCAAAAGGAACGTCGGAGATCTGGTCACACTATCGAAGGAATCATTTTGGTACAGTTAGATGTCTCATTTCGTGTATGGCATGTATAGGGACTTGGCTTCTTTTGATATGATAAGTTCAATGAATGGTGTATAAATACTTGTTGGTGAATAGCTAATGGAATGGCTAATCATATACATGTTTAATAGTATGTATGCTTGGATGGTAACTATTACAAGGAAAGTATGAAAAAGGTGAAAGTAATTTAAAAACAGATTCAAACAGCAGTAATGACGTGAGTTTTAAAAATCACTAAAAAATAGTAGAAATGAAATTAAAAGGTGAATGAGGCATGAAATTAAAGCTTAATGAGTCTATTTTCATGTAGAAGAAATAGAGTAAGCAAAAGAGTAGTATATTATGAGTTATTTGCACTTGAATGAGACTGCTCTAGACTGACTCTATGATCCCCTGTTCTGACTTTAAAAATTCACCATAAATTGTACATCAATAATTAGGTGTTATAATTAGGTTTTTAATGAAACAAACTTCATGGCTATTTGAGTTTTGTACAGAGAGAAAATTTATTTGTAGTGAACAGAGGTCAGAGTAGTCAGACTGTGCAATAGGGGAGACTTTAACTAATAAACTGTACTAATTGGCTAAACCAAAAATTCTAGAAAACAATTAGGAAATAGATATATGAGTCTAGATTCAGGGAAAATTTATGGATCTTGATTTCGAGTTTCGTAACTCGAGATATGATTTTTTTTGTAATTGTGATACAGTTGGACAGTTTTATAAGGAATAGAGAAATAATTCATTTTGGCTCGTTTAAGTAACCGGTAATATTTGATTGATCCCAGTTTGGTCCCGAACTATTTCAATACCATGATTTAAGGTTTCGATGACCCCTTTTTAGGGACGTATTGAATGAATGAAAATAAATTAATTTTAAAAAGCAAATTTTTATGCCCGTTTGAGTAAGTAAAGTCCGGTAGCGCCTCGTGCTCGACTCTGGCGACGGTCTCGGGTAAGGGGTGTTATAATTTGCTTTTAAACTTACTAAGCCTAGTGCTTACTATCTTTATTTTCCTTCTTGTTATAGTTATTGCCAAGTTCACTTGGGAATCGAAAGGAACGTCGGAGATCTGGTCACACTATCGAAGGAATCATTTTGGTACAGTTAGATGTCTCATTTCGTGTATGGCATGTATAGGGATTTGGCTTCTTTTGATATGATAAGTTCAATGAATGGTCTATAAATACTTGTTAGTGAATAGCTAATGGAATGGATAATCATATACATGTTTAATAGTATGTATGCTTGAATGGTAACTATTACAAGGAAACTATGAAAAAGGTGAAAGTAATTTAAAAACAGATTCAAACAGTAGCAATGATGTGAGTTTTAAAAATCACTAAAAATAGTGGAAATGGAATTAAAAGGTGAATAAGTCATGAAATTAAATCTTGATGAGTCTATTTTCATGTAGAAGAAACAGAGTAAGCAACAGAATAGTATATTATGAGTTATTTGCACTTGAGTGAGACTACTATAGACTGACTCTGTGATCCACTATTATGATTTTAAAAATTCACCATAAATTGTACATAAATAATTAGGTGTTATAATTTAGATGACTAGATTTGTTATTGAGTCTAGTTTTTAATGAATCAAGCTTCATGCCTATTTGATTTTTGTACAGAGAGAAAACTTATTTGTAGTGAACAGAGGTCAGAGTAGTCAGACTGTGCAATAGGGGAGACTTTAACTAATAAACTATACTAATTGGCTAAACCAAAAATTCTAGAAAAATATTAGTAAATAGATAGGTGAGTCTAGATTTAGGGAAAATTTATGGATCTTGATTTCAAGTTTCGTAACTCGGGATATGATTTTTTTAACTGTGATACAGTTGGACAATTTTATAAGGAATAGAGAAATAATTCATTTTGGCTCGTTTAAGTAACCGGTAATATTTGATTGATCCCGGTTTGGTCCCAAACTATTTCAATACCATGATTTAGGGTTTTGATGACCCCTTTTAAAAATAAAATTTTTATGCCCGTTTGAGTAAGTAAACTCTGGTAGCGCCTCGTGCTCAACTCCGGTGACTGTGGGTAAGGGGTGTTACATGGTATGTTACTATTCAATAGTTGAAGTCAACTCAGTTGATTTCATCTAAGCGAGTTAATTAGTTGAAAGGTAATTCGAATTATATGCCTTTAAGTTTATCCTTAGGTAAGAAAATAAAATCATGTACATTTATGGGTGAGTAAATGGATAGTTTGAAGGAAGAATTTATATTCTAGAAAGTATGATACAGAGATATACCTATTAGATTTGTTTTAATCGAAAGATGTTGTTATTAGTTAAAGCTATTTCGATTGATAAAGTTATCACATTTCTAAAGGTTTATATAGTCTGTTGCATGTTAGTATAGTTGAAACCAGTTGAAGGTATTATTAACTGAAGCATTGGTTCTGGGTTCTATTTGATTTGAGTAAAGAAATCATGATTTTTCAATGATGCATTATTGAGTGGATTGGAATGTGATTTGATTATAAGAATGTAAAGTGGCAGTTTATGTTTTCAAATGGCTAAAGTCTAATTAAAAGGAGTGTTGGATGAGTAATTTTGAATTGGCAACTAGTAAGTCTGTGTTGAGAAAATGATGACATCGTTTGTTTCACGAAAAACTTCATATGCTTCCTGATTCTGAGAGTATAAAGTATCTAATGTTACGGAAAAATTTGAAATTAAGACAACATTGATAGTTTGAACTATTAAAAGATTGTGAATAGTTAATGATTAATCTTTGGGAAAGTAAATATAGTGCAGATGCTTGAATGGAAAGCATTTGTTCATTTTGTGAGTGTTGGTTACCTGATTAACCTTGTTTGATGGAAGTCTGAATGTAACTAAATTAAAGAGTTAAAGTGATGTTTTCTTTGCAAGATTGAGCACCTCAGGAATGTGATAGTGAGTGGTAAATTGAACGAGTACAGTGTGAGATGACTTTTTACTCTAATTTCTGTTATTATTACTTTAAGATAGAATTAACGCAGTGATTTATCCAAAGCTTAAGCAGAAGATGTTGTTCGAGACTCAGTAGTAGCTCGTTCGTTCAGTTAAGGAGTAATAATGATGCAGTTATTGAAAGAAAGTGTTCTGATGATCAGGAAACTTTGAGTACGTGGTTGCTTCTTGGCAATGAAATTCATCTTTAAAATTGATAATAAGCCTAAGAGAGTAATTCAAATCTTTGACGATACACTCCGACACTATGTTTTGGAGTTCAAAGCTAATTTAAAATAGATATATGAGGTGGAATTGATTTGTGATGCTGAGTAAAAAGGTGAAAGTGAGTCATAAAAGATGAAAGTAACTTCAGACTGACATAAGTGGTACACGGATCTTAAGATATTTTGTTCTAGATCGATGACAGAATGCTTCTGGAAGTATTGCCCACGAAGAGGACTCTTTGATATGGTGGAGGAAACTACGAGAATGTTACCCTAATATTTTCTGGTAAGAATTTCGGGGACGAAAATCCCTAAAGGGGGAAGAGTTGTAACAGCCCGATTTAGGGCCAAGTCGAAACAGTGATTTTGGGACCACGAAGCCGAAGTAGAAAAAACCATTGTAATAAAGTTTTAAGGTTTATAAAATGATTGAATGCATGTGTGAAAATTTCGTAAAGAAATTTTATCGATAAAGTGTCCAATTTAACTATTGGGACTAAATTGCAAAAAGTGAAAAATATATGTTCTAGAAGCATTGGGTGTTTAATTGAAATGGAATTGAAAATTAGAGATCCTTATTTAGTAAATAGACCATTATATCTCATTATGGACACAAATAGACATGGAAGGGTAAAATTTCAAAAAAAGGCTTTAAGGGCATTTTGGTCATTTGGTTTATAAAAGAATAAAAAGGGAAAATAAAGTCAAAATTTGGTCTCCATCTTCCTCCCTTAGCCGAATTTTGCAAGACACTATAGCTAGGGTTTTCTTCAAGCTTTCAAGCTCGATTGTAAGTGCATCCTAGTATTGGGTGTTTAATTGAAATGGAATTGAAAATTAGAGATCCTTATTTAGTAAATAGACCATTATATCTCATTATGGACACAAATAGACATGGAAAGGTAAAATTTCAAAAAAAGGCTTTAAGGGCATTTTGGTCATTTGGTTTATAAAAGAATAAAAAGGGAAAATAAAGTCAAAATTTGGTCTCCATCTTCCTCCCTTAGCCGAATTTTGCAAGACACCATAGCTAGGGTTTTCTTCAAGCTTTCAAGCTCGATTGTAAGTGCATCCTAGTCCCGTTTTTAATGTTCTCTACATTTTTGAAGTCCTCGTAACCCGATTTACCTATTTCTTCCCATATTTTGAAGTAGGGCTCATGTTTAAAAATTTACCCATGTGTGACATGCATATATTTCGATGTTAATGGAAGAATATGAAAGTTTGATGTGTGTTTAACAACTTTTACTAAGTGATTTTTGATGAAATTGCATAAAATGACTTATTTGTGAAATTTTATAAAATGGTAGTAGAAATGTGAAATAAAAGAAAAATGCGGGCTGCTATACGCATGAAAGTAGTTGGGCTAGGCTTGGGTAACAAAGAAATTGAGTACATTTCATTCTACGAGCATAGGGACTAAAGTGTAAATATGTCAAAGTTTAGAGGCAAAAGCGTAATTTTTCTATAGTGAAATTTTTAGACTAAATTGAAAAATGTGCTTATTAAATAAGTTAAATTGGATATTATAGATCAAGAAAAACAATGTTCAGAATTAGAACGAGGGAAAAATGAGTATGTTAATAAACGACGGTTAGCTCCTTTTCGCCTTTTTTTATGCCAAGGTAAGTTCATATGTTAATAAACATTGTCGAATTGTGTTAATTATGAATTATTATCATGTATTTGATTGAATTTCAAAATTTAAATTAAATGTTAGAAATCAATAGAAACGAAGGATCGATCACGATTATTTCCTAGTGAAATATGAACTGACAGTAAAAGACCATGGTTGGCCCATGGCAATATGAGATATCTAATTTCCGTGTAAGACCATATATGGCATATGGCATTAGTGAGATTTGTGATTTCTGTCTAAGACCATAGCTGGGCTATGGCATCGGTATGTGATTACATGTAAGACCATATCTGGGATATGGCATTGTACTATGCGTATGTGATCCAGGTTCTGGTCTTGTACGTCTACCAGTGGCTATGTAATCCGGCATATGTTGCGGATACCTGTCAGCTTGTGCAAGCAACACTGGGTAGCTACGTCCCGATCGTCAGCTTGTGTGAGCAGACTTGTGACTAGATCGAAAATGAGCGTGTATGTGAAATGAAATATGTAACACCCCAAACCCGGCCTAGAAGTTAGGCCCGAATCTGGCATGTCACATTGAAGTGTTTCTTTTTGAAAACCATGTTTTCATTGAAAACCCTTCTTATTTAAAACTTGTTGCTAACTAAAAACTTGTGTTTGTTTATTTTCCAAAACGTGGTTTATCAAAAAGTTAATTCCTTTTTAAAAATCCGTTATTACCTTTAAAACTTTATTTGTTGCGGAAGTTTAATTTAAACAGTTGCGAAAACGTGATATTTGAAAAACAGTTGTTGTTTTAGAAAAAACCTGTGTCCTACCTCTAACGATTATAAAACCATAAATAAATTCCAAATTTTAAAATCCAAAAATTCTTAAAGGCTTATTACAACCCAAATCAAAATACTTTTATGTAGATAATCAAAACCGAAAACATAAGCAGTGTGTGGCTCTCTCCGAGTCCCTCGCAGCTCTAATCCGTTTAAGGCTGAGGATTACCTGAAAGATTAACAAACGGGGTGAGTTTACAAAAACTTAGTGTGTAATCCCCTATTAAAGCAACAGTCAGTCTATAGAATAGAAACAAAAATAGTCTGGGCCAGAGCCCTTTAACGGTAACAGTACAGTCCAGTTTAGAACCTAAGTGGGACAAAGCCCACTACATAATATCATTTGGGTCATAGCCCATAACAGAATCAATTGGGCCTAGCCCAAAACTAATAACTGAACAAGTGGCCTAATCCCGAATAGAATTAGAATAGTATGTGAATGTGACCCCAACCCAGTCTAACCATCACACCACCTGTACCAGCCAACACACCATGTAGGGAATACCTCGACCCACCCAGCCCACACACCAATACGTAGCATGGTTGCTAATAACAGAAAATGTGGTGAAGCCACTAAAATCAGAATACGTGGCAAAGCCACTAGCACAGATCTTCCTCCAAACCAAGCCCAACCCCATGCTGAATGTCGTGTATGTCATGCTCAATCATCATACATGTATGCAAAATGGCCATGCTCAGTAATAGTCATTTAAACATATATTAAAACATATCAACCATGCAACCACGATCACGTCAGTTAAAACACAGTCGATCGCAATCAAATCAGTCAAATTCACAGTTCAGGTCAGTCACTTGCTCACAAGTGCAAAATAGTCATTTACACTTCAAGGGCAAAATGGTCATTTTACCCTACAGAGGTATTTCTGCAATTCTACCCTGCGAGGGTATTTCAATAATTTCACCCTATATGGGTATTTCGGTAATTCTATCCTACAGGGGTATTTCGGTAATTCTACAAATCGAGGGTATTTTAGTAATTTTACAAATTGAGGGTATTTTAGTAATTTTACAAATCGAGGGTATTTCAGTAATTTTACAAATCAAGGGTATTTCAATAATTTTACAAATCGAGGGTATTTCAGTAATTTTACAAATCGAGGTCTTAACGACCCCACAGAAGGTCCATCGCCGCCTTGAGCAACTAAGGTAACGTAAACACACATAACGATGCAAATAGGCCTAAGGCCCATTACTCGGCCCAAGTAGGCCCATACACTCATGTGGCCCAATTAGCCCAGAAATAGCCTCAACTATACGTACTACACAGTTCAAACCAACAGCAGCCATATAACATACATTTCGTCCGCGTGGGGCCCACAAGCCCATTGGGCCCACACGACCCATTTAACCCAAAAATGATTCTAGCCACGTGGACTACACGTCACGGTCTAATATCCACCACAATATGCGAATTTAATCCATGTACGGCCCAAAAAGCCCAATGGGCCCACACGGCCTATCGAGGCCCAATACAACCAAAGTCATGTGAACGACATGACAAGCCTTCCTATCTTCCATTTGATAGTTAGATTTGCAATCGCGGGCACTATGGGCCCATTGGGCCCATCAGCCAATTCTGGCCCATGAGGCCCACCACAACCCAAGCCCATGAATTCGCTCATGGTGGACTTTACGATTCATTGCTCATGATTCGAAGGCTCACCTCACCGCACTAGCGATCACACGCTCGCAAGGCTCAAATGCCGAAGTTTTGGCAGTTCGACCTTTCAGCTTTTGTCGATTCACAGATAAACGAGGATGTGATTGCACACCTGATTGCAAAACGTATGAACCGCCCACTCGCCTAAGCCTTGAATGAGTGATTAACAATTTATTGCCCCTAACGTTGATTAATGCTTGATCCAACGCCTTTAGCGACTATCTGCTCAAGTACAAAACTTATTAGACCAACTATTACGAGAAAATAGCTTAAAGCCCCAATACTAAATCACAGGGTATTCAGCCAACACTACTTACCCCCAAAATCGATTGATTGCTGAAAGGGAAAAACTTCAATCCCTTGAGAACCCTTCACCCTTCAAGAACTTTGAAATCCCACGAACATGATCACAACAGAAAAAGAGCAAAGAGTCATCAGTCATAAACCGAACATTTGGTTTAGTCAAAGAAGAACTCAATAGTAAGAAATGAAACCACATAACCGAAATACACTTACCTACACCCAAGTCGAGAGAAAGATAGAAAAATAAAAGATAGAGGGCTTGATTGGCCGCCGCAGACTAGGTGCCTAAATGCACTTACACTACAAAGATAAGTGATGTTACTATCGATCTAGAAGGAGAATAGAGAGGTGACTATTAGAACTCAAGGAAAAGAAAAGGGGGTTCGGCTAAGAGGAAATCGAATTAAGAAAAGAATGATAAATGTAGGGGAAGAGAAAAGAAGTGTGGTCGGCCAAGTTGAAAGAAAAGAGATTCGGTTAGATGAAAAATTTGAGACTAAGGAAAGAATGGAGTAAGGTTTGGCAAAAAGTAAATTAAGAAGAGGAGGAGAGAAAAGCTTCAAAGATGAATACCACAATTGCCACTTGAATTCTTGGGTTTCGGCAAAATGAGACACGAGAAGAAGAGAAGTTCGGTAATAGAAAAACTCCCAAAAGTGCATACAAACTCCTAATCCTGAAATTCCCCCTAGTCCCCCTTTACATTCGGTATTAATGACCGAATATGCAACCCTAAGGAGTTCCAAATTCGGCCAAACCTCCCCTCCTAACAACTCCCCAATTTCCCCTACATCTCTGTTTAATATCCTCCATAACAACCTCGAAGACCCATTCAAATTTCCTCCTTTTACCAAGTCCACAACAACCTTCTAGAATTTTATTCCAACTCCACCTCTTGCCGTCCCCATGTAGTAAAATAATTACATTTTGCTTGCAAGGGGATTCAAACCCAAACCCCCTCAACAGCTCAACACGCCACTTATCTCCTTGCCACAAGTTCTTTTGTGTCACACTTTACCCTTAATTAAATATAAGGTCTATAGGCCAAAGTCTAAGTTCCTTTAAAAGAAAAACCAAAATAAATTACAAGAGCCAATACTTGAATCCAGGCTCCCTTGCATCTCTAATGACGCCACAACCACTTGACCACATGCTTCCTTGTGTCATATCTTCAACATAATAATTTAAAAGGCCTACTTCCAAGCATCCAGGATTTTAAACACTTAAAACCAAAATTATTGCTACGGCCCAAGTTTGAATCCATGACTTCTCCAACACTCCCAAACACTCCTAATTACTTAACCAACACGCCAAACACACAATTGTGTTATTTCCATGCACAATAAAATATTATGAGCCACCACCAAGGCCTAGTACTTCTAGGCCCAAAATCTGGGGCGATACAAAAAATGTGGTAGCTTTGGCTACGTATGATTCTGAGTACTGGTCTTGTACGTCCTACCAATGGCTGGGTACTTTGGCATTTGCTGTAGATACCTGACAGCTTGTGTGAGCAGCACTGTGTAGCTACGTCTCGATCATCAGCTTGTGTGAGTAGACCCATAGATAGCTCAAGGGCAAACCTATATATGTTATGAGATATGTTGTAGCTTGGCTACATATGTGGCACTTATGTTCAAGATTTCAAATGATCCAAAAGGCAAAGTCAAGACGAGAATGTAAGTGAGACTAGATTAAGTAAAATAGGTATGTATCAAATCTGTGTGAGGATCGAATGAAAGTGAACTAGTTAGCTTATAGTGGAACATGTATATGAAATGACAAAGATTTGTGTATGAGTATGTTTCACGCCATAATGTGTTTATTTGGCTATATTGAATTGTGATTTGAAGGATATATGAGATGTGAGTCATATTAGTTTTAATTTTTTTGTAAGTAAGGCATATTGTGTGCGAAGTACTGTTATTTGATAATATTTTACATGACTTATATTGGCTAAAGTAAATGCGATAAATATTAGATTGAATATATTGGGTTGAATGAGGTTATATTATTATTTGATTATGTATGTATAAATGTGGACAAATTGATACAAAAGTATTTGATCCATATGAACATAGAAATAAATAATCTTGTGAAACTTTGGTTAAATTATGAGTTTAGATCCATGGTATAAAGCTGAAATTAAATGAGTTCACATCATAGTAATGAAAACGCTTAATAAGTATTTGTTCGATAAGTTGTGTTTATTTCTTATGAACTTACTAAGTTGTATAGCTTACTTTGTGTTACTTTCCCTATGTTTATAGGATTTTGAAGACTTGCTCAGGTTGAAAGTTATTAGAAACCTCATCACACTATCCAGCTATCGTAATCGGTATTTAAAGTTGTGATTTTGGTCGTATGGCATGTATAGGCTAGTCGGTTAGGAAGTGTATAAGTCTTTTGGAGTTATTGAAACCTAAATGAGTTTGACAGAACTAGCTAAGTCATTTGGTTCATTTAGTAATGTGTTTGACCTTGAAATGGCTTGTAAGGTTGGTGTGTATTTGGCTATTTGAGTTGGCTTATCTTGAGATTGAGAAAATGCATGTGAAGTATATATATTATGCTTTGTGATCTGGTCTGCTAATATGGTAAATGTTGAGTATGATGGTAGTCATATTGAAATGGCTTATAATGTGATAATGTGTGGATGATTTGGTTGCTTGAGTATATTATGTTTTATGACTTTGAAATGATGTAAGTGTATGTGTGAATTAGGGTGGCAAAATGGCTTGGTAAATAGCCTTGTTTTTGTCCGCACGGGTAGACACACGAGCATGTGTCTAGGCCGTGTGTGACACACTTTCAGCCCCATGGGCATGTGGACAGACCGTGTGTCCCCTGCACCGTAATTTTGAGAAATAGAATGCCTAATATGGAGAACAAGGGTAGAGACACCGGCGTGTATCCTCTACACCTTAATTTTGAGAAACAAAATGCCCAGTATGGAGCACACGAGCAAAGACACGGGCATGCTTCTCAGCTGTGTGGATGGCACAGCCTTGGACACGGGCGTGTACCAAGGGCGTGTAAAGTCTACACCTATTTTAAGAGAATTTAATTCACCACACGGCCTAGCACATAGGCGTGTGGTTTGGCTATGTCCTTCATTTGGTTGATGACGTCATAAACAAATAGTTGCACGGGGTATAGACACGAGCGTGTCCTATATTCACATAGGCGTGTGACCCCTGTTTAGGGCAAAATTTTTATAAGTTTGTAAAATTTCTGGTAGTTCCCAATTTAGTCCTGAACCACTTCCAAAGTATGTTTTGGGCCTCGTAGGCTCATTTTAGGGACAATGTGAATGATTGTGAAAAATGTTAAATTTGGATGGAAATTATGGCCTGATTTTGTATGATGTCTTGTGTTTAAGCTTGGTAATGCCTCGTATCGTATTCTAGTGTAGAACACGGGTAAGGGGTGCTACAAATCATTTGAATCAACTCTAAATTTCTCGGAACATAAATTTGATCTGTAAATCTCAAACAATCATCAGTATCAACCCAAAATTCAGAATCAGAATTCGAATCACATTAAGCTCTTTTCATTAACATTTCATTGTCAACTTTCTGGGCATCACATATCTGCTGTAAAAACAATAGTCTCACTTTTAATTGAGCTATAATCGAAACATCATCAGCTAAAGCCAATTGAACATTCACTGCACATAGAGAAAACAAAGATTTCCGACTCAAAGCATCAGCAACGACCTTTGTTTTTCCTGGATGATAATCAATCACTAGCTCGTAATATTTTAACCATTCTAACCATCTTCTCTGTCACAAATTCTCATCTTTATGAGTCATTAGATATTTTAAACTCTTATGATCTGAATAAACATGGCATTTCTCACCAAAAAGATAATGGCGCCAAATCTTCAATGCAAACACAATGGCTGCTAATTCTAAATCATGCGTCAGGTAATTCTTTTCATGAGGCTTCAATTATCTCGAGGCATGCACTATGACTTTGCCTTCTTGCATCAAAATGCAACTCAGGCCATTCAATGATGCATCACTACATACCACAAACACTTTACCCGATTCTGGCTGTACTAACACTAGAGCCTCAGTCAATAGGGCTTTCAACTGATCAAAGCTTTTCTGAAACTTTTCAGACCATTCGAACTTTACATCTTTCTGAAGTAATCTTGTCAATGGAGTTGCAATCATCGAAAAGCCTTTTACAAACCGTCTGTAAAAACCAAAAAGTCCCAGAAAACTGTGAACTTCTGACACATTTCTCGGAGACTTCCAATCTAGAATTGCTAAAATTTTGCTCGGATCCACTCGAATACCCGATGAGGATTCAATATGCCCCAGAAAACCAACTTCGCATAACCAAAATTGGCATTTACTGGACTTATCAAATAACTACTTATCACGCAAAATCTATAACACAATTCTTAAGTGCTTGGCATGCTCAGTTTCATCAGGCGAATAAATCAATATGACATCTATTAATACCATAACAAATCGATCTAGGTACGGTCTGATGATACGATTCATTAAATCCATAAAAACTACAGGAGCATTCGTTAGCCTGAAAGGCATTACTAAAAACTCATAATGTCCATACTGTGTTCTGAATGCAGTTTTTGGTATTTTGAGTCTTTAACTTTCAACTTATAGTATCCCGACCTCAAGTCTATCTTTGAAAACACAGTAGCCCCTTTTAGCTGATCGAATAAATCATCATGTAACACCCTAAACTCCTATCCGTCGCCGGAATAGAGTACGAGGTATTATCACACACAACATAATTAAACAGAAGAATTCTTAAAACTAAACAACAAGTACCGAAAACAAAACAATTTCAATATTTTCGAAATGCATCACCATATCATATTATTAAACTATTACTTACTAATCATCAAATCAAATATTTGTATTGAACAAAACACAAGCCATTTTCGTATAGCTTGTTTTAATATTTACATTTAAACAAAATTTCGAACAAAAGAGTAAACCTATACATGCCGTTATCAAAATAAGTCGTTAAAGATACCAAAAGAGCCTAGATAGTGTAGATGACTTCGACTTTGAATCCCCGAGCTCGATACTAGCACAACGATCTAAAAACAGAGAATCAAAACAACGAATAGAATTAAATTAATACAAGATAAACGCACATTAATCCCACTTGTGTACACATTTATATTCACTTAAACCGAAGGTTTTAAAAACACATCAAAACACATCTCAATGATATTTCTCTTTCTCAAAGACTTAAAGACACATAATCAAATTTCTAAAGTTTTCGAGTTATTACTTTATTCACTCCATTCGAATAAATCAAGGTACTTTATGAACACAAGTTTCTAATAATAGATTAAGTAAGCAAACCATGTAACTGCACACATTTGGTTCCACCACATCCAAGTACTGATACAACATTTACATTCGATTTACTTTCCTTTTCATTTCTACAATTCAATTCGCATTATCTTCCCATACAGGTAAGATTTTACGTACCTTATCGATTTACTCTTTTGAGCAAGTTTAGATGCCGTATAGCACGAGCTTTAAACTTTTATCATTTCACCGGCATTTAGCCTACTGGGTATAACTCGAAATTATCACCGGCTCGAAGCCTGTTGGACTTTTAAGTCTGATACACATTCACCGGCTTTACGCCTGCTAGGCTCGTGGCCCGAAACATTTCACCAGCCCAAAAGCTTGCTAGGTCAAAGACCCGAATAAAACAAAAATGGTACAATAATCCGTTCACTAAATTTATCACAAACCACTTCATATACTTTTAACGTTCATATAACATGAACATAATAATAAGATAATGCTTTTATTAGTATATACTCATACATCACACACCTTGCTTACATTAGTACTAACCACTCGGCCATGCATCAAATTCATTAACCATTCGACCTTCTTTCTCATACACAATATATACATTATTTCACATAGGCCATCACCTTTATTTTAGCATACACATTCACATGGCTCACATCGATCATCTAATATATATATATATCACTTTGATTCTCATAGAATGCTCACATATCTAGATACTTATATCATGTTGTATTCAACTAAAATTTAAACTTATTGAATTGAAACTTACTTGGATATTGATGAATAACTAGGAGTAAGCTATTCAACTAATTTCGCTTTCCCCCTATCCGAGTTTGATGCCCTTTGCTCTTGAGCTTCATTAAACAAAATTTTAATGTATTAAAATTCTTCCTTCCTCACTCATAGCCGAATATGGCAAGTGAGTTAACTAAATCAAAAAGCTGCTTTTAGTATAAATTTCAATATGGTCATAGACATCTTTAAGCACACATCAATTGAGTAGTTAGCCTTAACGCATAAACATCATATATGTAATATACAAATAACCTTAATGACTAATTATTTACTATATTCATACGGCCGATTACATAAATATATACATATCTTATCAAATGAGCTCATATACATAGGAATTATCTTAATATACCTATTATTTAACCACAATCTAGTTATGCATATCATTTGCATATAATTTCTCCAATTTGCATATATAAATAAGTTCATAACAATGACTATAGTCGATTACCACCCAATTAAAGCTTGTGCACATTAACAAACCAACACTCTCAATAACTAAATCAAAAGTCTCATAATAATAATTCACACCAAAACAATGATACATAATTTGGCCCTACCCTCATGCACACATATTTATAATTTACTAAAAATAATTAGGCCAAAAACTTTCTCAACAAAACCAAATTCATTTCAATTTAAAACCACGAGTACTCAAACAACAATTAAACTTGTCCTTAGTACTTTTAAATCAAAAGGAATACTAAATCTTTTAACAAAGGTGTGTATCATTTTACGCAAAACACCACACCTTCATGAAGCTAAGCAAAACCAATATGTATACTCATTTATAAACACAAGAACTTAGTTTCATTAGCTTATTTAAAACTTCATATACTTTTCATATGCCTCACGGCCACATTCGGCACAAAAGGGACCTTATTCTATCTTAAAATTCATTAATATAATCCATGCATACCTTTAAGCTCATTCGGCCATAAGTAACAACTAGGCTTAACTTCAATTTCTTAGCTTAGACAACTCCTAAAAAAAATTTCACAAGCATTCATCCATTCCATTTGAAAAATTTTAAATCATTATTCGGCAATCACACAAACACAAGCTTATAAACCAAATTTCCCTTTAGTAAAATTTCCACATGTAAGCATATTTGATTAGTTCCATTTTACTAATGCTCCATTTCTCTAAAATGCAAGAAAACAACTACTAAGCATCTAACACAAATTTCCTTCATTCAAGGGACTTGGCCGAAAACCCCTTTTTCTAAAATGGTCACACATAGCACAATTTGCATTGTCTAAACATATTAACATGAATTCTTGTAAAATTAACCTCAATACATTCTTTTAAACCCTCCATAAATCAATACTATCATAAAAGCTCAAAACATCATCCATACAACCATGGCCAAATGAAGCAATTACCAAAAAAAAAAATTTAGAAATCAACACATGGGTTTTGCCAAGGCTTGAATACTAACTAAAAAAAAAACTCAATTTAAAGAATTTAACATAGAACTCATACCTTCAATTTGACACACTCATGGCCGAATGCTTCCTCATCCTCTTTACCATTTTTCTTATTTCAATTTCGGTGAAATGAAGAACAAGAGATGACTTTGTTATTTTCACCAAACTAATATTATTTTATTCCAATTCATATAATTATATAATATAAAATTGATACTACTAAATAATGCATATATTTATATATGTTTATATATATAATATACATACATTCCAAAAATTACTCCACATGGCCGGCCACTACCTATTAAAAAATGAAAATTTGACATGCAAGTCCAACTTCTTTAGATCATGCATTATTTGGCCCTTATAAATTCACCTATCATATCTTCAAAATTCTCACAAAACTCCTCTTTAATAATTTTACATCCAAACACAAAATCAAAGCATGAAATTTTCACACATACATTATCACATGCAATAGACATGAAATTTAACATTCAATTATTTTTGTGACTCGGTTTAGTGGTCCCAAAACCATTTCCCGACTAGGGTCGAATTAGGGCTGTCACACATCAATTCTAGGCAGAGGATACTTATTCTTGATCCTCACTTTGTTTAACTATCGATAGTCAATGCACATTCTCATCATGCCATCTTTCTTTTTCACAAACAGTATGGGAGCACCCCAGGGCGAGAAACTCGATCGTGCGAGTCCTTTATTAGCCAACTCTTGCAACTGAGATTTTAATTCTTTTAACTTTGTCGGAGCCATTCTGTACGGAGCTATCAAAATAGGCGTGGTTCCTAACACTAACTCAATGCCAAACTTAACCTCTCAGATCAGTGGTAATCCCGGTAATTCATCAGGAAACACATCTGGATACTCACAAACAATAGGCATGATTTAATTTTCTTTTTAGTCACTTTTGTATCAATCACATATGTGAAATATGCTTCACATTCCTTTTTCACATAACTCTGATCTTTCAACGAAGAAATCACAGCCGGTAACCCATTCAAACCATTAGACTTAATCCAGATTATCTTATCATTCTGACATCTCAAATCAATAGTTTTCCATTTGCAGTTCACTATAGCATCATGCAATGTTAGCCAATCCATACCTAAAATTATATCAAATTCATCAAAGGGTAATAACATTAGATCAGCCGAAAAACAAAAAACCCCGAATCATCAATGGAAAGTTCTTGCACATTTTATCAACCAGAACACACTTGCCTAAGGGGTTCGATAGTCTAATCACAAGTTCAGTAGACTCTATAGGAAAAGGCTTACTGGTTACTCAGTTCATGCATATATACGAATGTGTCGATCCCAGATCTATCAATGCAATCATAGAAGTATCATAAAGAGTAAAAGTACCAGTAATGACGTTTGAAGATGACGCTTCTTCTCAAGCTCGAATAGCGTAGGCTCTAGTAGGTGTTCTTGCCTCGGATCTTATTCACTGCTATATCTTTAGCCCCTTTCTAGCTGCCACTCACATTATTCGTGCTTCTGGGTGGTCTACCCCTAGCTACAGTATTACCCGCCCTCGTATTCTGTATTGTCTCTTGCTCAACTAACTTGGGACAATCACAGATGAAATAATCTAGAGATCCACATTTGAAACAAGCCTGATCATTTAATCTACAATCTTTGGAATGTCTTTTACCATAATGTCCATACTCAGCTCTGTTTGGTCTGACATTTCCAACATTAGCAATTGAAGTGCCTGGAGCTCTAAAGCTCGAATGTTACTTTACTCGATCTCTGCTCAAATGACCCATAATAGCCTTTGAGCAGCTATAATCATCTTGGAATTTCTTTGATGCTGACTAAAATGACTTACTCGATGATCTCTTTCGTACCTCTCTTGCTTCTTAATCAGCTTTTCTTTTCTCTTTCTCGAGTTCTTCAACTTTACATGCTCGATCAACAAGCACAACAAACTCTTTTATTTCCAAAATCCTGACTAACAAGCAGATATCTTCATTCAAGCCATCTTCAAATCCTTTAAACATTATTGCTTCTGTCGAGACACATTCTCATGCATAATGGCTCAATCTTACAAATTCATGCTCATAATCCATAACAGACATATTGCTTTGTTTCAACTCAAGAAATTCTTTGCGTTTCTGATCTATAAATCTCTTACTGATGTACTTCGTTCTAAACTCGGTCTAAAAGAAATCCCAGGTAACTTGTTCTCTTAGGACCACAGATATTAATATTTTCCACCATTGATTCGTCGTATCTCTCAGAAGTGAAACAGCACATTTAGGACATCCATCAGGATTACACGACATTTCATCAAACACTTGGATCGTATTCTTAAGCCAGAACTCCGCTCTCTCAGCATCATAATCAGTAGTGGCCCGGAACTCTTCAGCTCCATATTTTCTAATTTTATCAACTAGAGGTTACTCAATTGTATCGAATTTACAACTTGTGGCATAGTAAGGACTTGTGTAGGATTAGGTGGGTATGAAGGTTGTTGAGCAGTAGGATTCATTCGAACAAATTCCGTGAACCACTTGTTCATCATTTGGAAAAAGGCTTGTTTTGCGTCTCCCTCCTGGTCAGTAGAAATCGGCCTAGAATCAGCTGGCGCTGCCCCTTGAGTGGGAGCAGATGCATTACTTTCCACATCGTCAGCTATGCCTCGATTGGGATCCATTTACTATACGAAAACAAATTTTAGCTGTCAAGAATCATCACACTATCACAATTCATATATATGGCATGTATAGCTAGACTCCCACACGCTATGTAGTCCTAAAATCGACTAAATCGTAACTCTGATACCAATCAAATGTAACACCCCTTACCGTATCCGTTGCCGGACTAGGGTTAAGAGGCATTACTGAACATTTCAACATATTTTACGATCATTTCACATACTTAGCTCACATATCAACATATGATAATAATTCATAAACACAATGTCCCTCAAATAGGTCTACGAGACCTTAGAAATGCTTTAGAGAAGGTTCGAGACTAAACCGATCTCGTATAAAAATTGAACATCAAAAATTTTTAAAGTAACAGAGGTCACACGCCCGTGCGGACAAGCCGTGTGTCTCACACGGCCTCAAACACGCCCATATGTGTAACTCGTGTGAAAAGAGGGCATACATTCTTACTTGCACCACATGGCCAAAAACACGCCCGTGTGCCAGGCAGTGTGAAAATTAGGGATGTTACTGACTTGGGTCATACGGCCAACCACACGCCTATGTGCTAGCCCGTGTGCCACCCATGGCCAATAGACATGCCCATGTGTCCAGGCCATGCCAAACCTGTAGGGTATACTAACTTGCCATACGGCTAGTCACACGCCCATCTGTAAGGCCGTATGGAGCGTCTAGGCTCAATTTGAATTAGCCTTTGAGCAACATGGCAGAGGTACATGCTTGTGTCCCTACCCTTGTGAGAAAAAATAGGCCATACACAAGGCCAACTTGCCACCCTTTAAAGGTCATCCGTACAAGCACAAACCAAACATAATTCATGACCCAAAGACAACCAAAACCATACCAAAACATGTACAATTTGTTCCATAAGTTCGTCAACCAATTTCATACTCTTTTGCTATACCAAAACACACTTAATCCACATACCAAAACACATTTAATTCACATACCAAAACCATTCCTTTATCTAATCTCAATAACACAAATTTCACATCAAACCTTATACTAAAATCATGCCATATCCACAACTCAATATCATACCAAACTTACCAAAACAACATCATAACAAGCTCACCAAAGTGACCCTTTTCACAAGGCCATATATATACATCAAATATACCATTTTTCTATCACATAGTCTATACCAAAATAAACTCATAGTCTCAATAATACTCAAGCCATATCACATGGCAAGATATACATATAACACTTATCATAACATCACTAGCCTATACATGCCATACACTAATATTTACAAATGCAGAAGTACTAAAATATCATTTGATAGTGTGATGATGATCCATGCGATCCCCGAGCTCGAGCTAGCTTCGATTATCTATAAGACAATGGAAACACACACAAAGTAAGCTTTCAAAAGCTTAGTAAGCTATATACAAATAAACATAATATATAAAACAAACATAAGCCAACTTATCCATGGAAAATCATAACCAATCACATATACCAACTCCATAAATCTTATCAAATTCACTTGTTCATAATCTATGCACTGCACTTACTTTTTCTTTCATTAATCACATACACATCAACATACCTAAACCGGTTACTCATTTACATATTCATTCACTTCTCGACATTTCCTGTTGAACTATTCGGAATCGACAAGTATACTTGGATAGCTCATAAAGCTAATACAATGCCATATCCCAGATATGGTCTTACATATTATAATATATTGACGCCATTGTCCTAGACAGGGCCTTACACGAAATCATATACGATGCCAATGTCCCAGGCATGGTCTTACATGATATCACACCTCAGAATCCTAATGTCATGACATTCGTATCCTATACTATTCCTATGGTTCGTATGAGACATTTTGACATCGTAACACTGTCAATACTTTCTCGTATTCACATATTTAACTTCTCAACACAATTCAATGTGTTTCAATAACAATCATGCATATATAATTCAAATGAAAATAAGTGTATTTGCATATGAACTTACCTAAAAAATTGAACGAACGGATCGGAGTGATTACTCGATAACTTTTGACTTCCCCCGATCTAAATCTGATTTTTTTCGTTCTTGATTTAAATAAATTCAAATTCAACTTGTTTAATCACTATTTCATTTAATTCAATCCACTAACACATATTTAGGAAATTTACACTTTAGCCCCTATAATTTCACATTTATTCAATGTAGACCTAATTTCATAAAAACACAAAATTCACATAATTCAATTAGACCCATGCATGGCCAAATTACTCTTATACTCTTAGCAGCGCATATCTTTCTTTTAATTCACATTTTAACCACTCAGTTTGCAAAATTCACAATTTAGTACCTAATTAGCATTTTCATCAAAAATCACTTAACAAAATATGACAATTCATCACTTAACTATCATTTTTCATCATCAGCTAACACAAAGCTCATAGATTCATCAATGACATTTCTCAAAATCATCAACAATCTCAAAAATTAGAACATGGGCTAGATAGTATTTGAAACAATGATCACAAAAACATAAAAATCATTAAAAACTGAACAAAAAACGAACTTACAATTTAGCCAGAAGATGACTGAACCCTTCAACCTCTCCAAACCCTGTTTTCTATCCTTATTTCCAGTGGCCAACAAAGATGAATGAATAATTTTAGCTTTTGTTTTTTCTTTAATTTACACATATTTAATAATTACCAAATTAACCATAACATTAAACCATTAAATAACACTTAATCTTTTCCATCATTGTCCATTCACAATTAAAATGGTCTAATTACCATTTAAGACCATCATATTTAAAATCCAAAGCTAATTGAAACCTTTAACTAGTAGAATGCAACTTTTGCATTTTACGTGATTTAGTCCTTTTATCAAATTAGCTAACCAATCGCTAAAATTATTTCACGAAAGTTTCACACACATATAATCACATGCCATAAACATCAAAAATAGTAATAAAATATTTTTCCAACCTCAAATTTGTGGTTTCGAAACCACTATTCCCATTTAGCTAAAACTGGGCTGTTGCAAAGGAGGCACAAACAATTCGAGCTTTATAAGATCAAAGGAGGAAGCACCCACCAATAAGCCAATGAACTATCATGATCAATTAGGTAACTTATTTCCTTATCTTATTAGGGCTACACATTGAGGACAATCTGTTATCTAAAGTGTAGGGGGTAACATAAAAATTTTTCTTTAAAATTTTTATGCATTTCTTTGATTTTTCTTGTCATTTGTATGCTTTGAGCTTGTAGAAATACAAGTGGTTGGTTAGAAACATGTACATAGGTAGCTTGTATTTACATTAAATTTGGTATGACAATATGTTATTTTAAATTTTTATTATTAGAATACTAAGTTCTATATATTACACTGTAAAAAGGCATTAAAGCTATCAAATGTACCAAATGATAGAGAATACAAGGGAATGAGCATGCTATTATGGATGATAAACTGTGAATCTGTGGTTGTTTGGCTGATTAGAGTTGTGAATATTGATATACCTAGAGATAACCTAAGGCATTGTTTGGAATACACCCAAAGCCAAAAAGCTAACCCTGTTATTTATCCTTAGTACCTATTTTTGAGCCAGAAAACACTTCTTGATAAACTTTATACAAAACCTAAGGCAAAATATAAATTTGTACTTATCCTAAGGCATTGTGTCGCCAGACACACCGCCAAAAGACACTCCTATGTCATAGGCCATGTGAACATTCGAAATGGGATCAAATGGCCGTGTCCCAGACTGTGTCCTACCCCGTGTAACTCTATAGCTTGTGTCACACAGCCAACCACACGCCCGTGTGACTAGCCCATGTAACTCACTGACTTGATTTCAATAAATGCTACCAGGGGCACACGACCATGTTACCTGACCATGTGTCACACATGGCTGAGACACATGCCCATGTCTTTGCCCATGTGGACAAAAATAGGCTAGTTTTCAAGCCACATTTCTCACCCAATTTTGATGCCAACCTCCACAATCCAAAAGCATATATTCACAACCAAAATAGGCACTCAATTTAACCAAATCAAGCCTAAAACATACCATTTTCAAAAGGCAAAAAAATAACATAACTAGTCATTTAATTATCATTCCAAATTCACATTTTAAATTCATCAATGTGGTCATTTTCAATTATACATCTCTTTACCTAAAACCATAAGCATTCCATTCTCAAGTTTCAACCATTTCGTACTTCGACTGCCAATTCACAACAAGCATTTATATAGCAATTATGCACAACATATCAAAAGGCCATTTGCATATACATATACATAAACAAGTATGAGAAAATAAGCTAAGTCACATGGCTTTACATGTGACCAAGCATTCATCATTTACAAGTTAGTTTAATGGCTAAATCCATTACTAAACTATTGAACAAAATGACCATAATGCTTATACATGCCATATAACCAAAATACACAAGTTCAATAATACCAAAATGATAGTTGGATAGTGTCATGCGATCTCTGATGACTTCCAAATCGAGCGAGCTTTCGAAACACTATAAAACATATAAAAGAAAATAGAGTAAGCTATTAAGCTTAGTAAGCTCGTATAATATAGAATTAATCTTACCATTTATTCATAATTTAGGCAATTAAACATAGTATAATTCAATCATTTTGTCAAATGTCTAAACACATACAATGACCAATAGGCTAGTTATGTAAAGTGCATATAATCATCCAATCATATGGATGAATACACAACCATTCAAATTTCATATACATATATCATCCATTTCATATCTTAATATGGTATGAAATACATTATCCATATAATTCATTCAACTCATTATGCAAGTCCTCATCAATTCATTTAGCCTGTAACAGAACTATGCCCGTTGAACCATTTAGAATGTCATTAGATACATGGGTGGTACACACGAAGTGTACTAAACGGTAATCCATCAATTCCTATACATATATGCTCTTTCGAGCTATAAACTATAAGCTCCTCCTGAGTTGAAGTAACAGTAAGCTCCAATGAGGTGAGAAACAGTAAGCTCTTACGAGCTGAAATATCCGTAAGCTCATACGAGCTATGGTGAGTCTGCAACACATGTAGTTTCTCAACCAAATCGGTAACCCTAATGACATGTCACTTATATCTTATAAATTCCTAAGGCGTAAACGAGACTCGGTATTTATCAAACTTCATCAATTAGGCATTCAATACTCATGTAATCCATTTTCTCAATTTACATACATACATTTCAAACAAGTACATATTTAAATACTCAATTCTATCTATACGAACTTACCTCGCATAACACGGATGGAAACGATCGTCTATTCGATGACTTTGCCTTTTCCCCGATCTAATTCCGATATTTGCTTTTCTTGATCTGTATAATCAAATCTAGCTCATTCAATTATCATTCTATTCAATTTAGCCCAAATTACACATTTTGTAAAACTTACACTTTTGCCCCTAATATTTCAACTTCTTTACAATTTTGTCCTTATCACATAAAATACAAATTCATTCAATTTAATCATAACCCATGCTAGCCGAATTTCTCTTATTAACATATCAGTCCATATTTTTCATTTATTTCACATTTTTACCACAAAATTTTCATATTTCACGAATAAATCCCTAATTTGTAAATTTACCAAAAATCATTATAAATCGAGCAAAATTGCACTTACATACAAGGAGTCTATAGCCAAACCTTCCAGAGCTCAATGATGGATTTTCTAATTCTTATTTTCGATGGTGGAAGCTTGTTTGGAAGATGATACTTTGTTATTTATTTAATTTACGAAACTTATTTATTCATTTACGTATTTAACCTTTGTTATAAATCATTAAAATTCATTTAATCATGTCCAAGAATGTCCACTAACTTTATAAATGGGCTAATTACTACTTAAGGACCTTTACTTTAAAATTCTATAGCTATTAAACCCTTTTAGCCTATAGAACACAACTTTTACATTTTACGCGATTTCGTTCTTTTTAACAAATTAAGCATTCAAACAGTAAAAATTTCTTAACGAAATTTTCACACAATCCTATTATCATGCTGTAGACATTAAAATAATAATAAAATAATTATTTTGGCCTCAAATTTGTGGTTTTAAAACCACTGTTTCAATTTGGCTAAAAACGAGCTGCTCTCTCCCCTTAGGTATTTTTGTCCCCAAAAATCTTACTAGTGAATAGGTTAGGGTACTATTTTCTCATAGATTCCTCATGTTCCCATGTAGCTTCTTTGATGCCATGCCGTTGCCATAGAACCTTCACTAAAGCTATGCTTTTATTTCTCAACTCCTTAATCTCTCTAGCCAGAATTTTGATCGGTTCTTCATTATATGTCATATCAGGCTGAATTTCAATCTCTGACGAAGAAATGATATGCGATGGATCCAATCGATACTGTCATAACATTAACACATGAAATACATTGTGAATCTTTTCAAGTTCAAACGGTAAAGCTAACCAATATGCTACTGGCCCTATTCTCTCAATAACCCCGTACGGCCCGATAAAACGTGGATTTAATTTTCCTTTGTGATCAAATTGAAGAATCTTCTTCCACGGTGATACTTTCAAAAGTACTCGGTCGGCAATTTGAAATTTGATGTCTTTGCGTTTCAAATCGCCATACAATTTCTGACAATCTAAAGCTGCTCTCCAACTGTCGTGAATTACTTTTACTTTCTCTTCAGTTTCCCGGATTAGATCTACATCGTGAATCTTTTTCTCACTAAGCTTAGTCTAGTTTAATGGAATTTAGCATTTACGACCATATAAAGCTTTGTACGGTGCCATTTTTATACTCGTCTAATAACTATTATTATATGAAAACTCAGCCAATGGTAAATATTTTTTCATAGTTGCTTTCAAACTCTCAAACACAGCAACGAAACATATCTTCGAGAATTTGGATCACTCTCTCAGACTAACCGTCAGTTTGAGGATAAAATGCGATACTAAAATGCAACTGCATTCCCAAAGCTACTTACAATTTCTTCCAAATCACAACGTAAATCTCGTATCTCTATCTGAAATAATAGAAACTGGCACCCTGTGCAATCTAACAATCTCAGTGATATATAATTCAGCTAATCTATCAAGTGAAAAGTCTGTACGTACTAGAATGAAATTTACATATTTCATCAAATGGTCAACGATAACACAGATGACATCTTTCTTTTTCAGAGATAGGGGTAGTCCCGATACGAAATCCATCGTAACTCTATCCCATTTCCACTTAGGTATGATCTTAGGCTGTAATAATCTCGAAGGTACATGATGTTTGGCTTTGACTTGCTGACAAATCAAACACCTGGACACAAACTCTAAAATGTCTCGTTTCATACCCGACCACCAGTACAACTATTTCAAATCATTGTACATTTTAGTACTCCCTGAATGAACAGATACACAACCACTATGTGCTTTGTATAGAATTTTCTAAATAAGCCTAAAATTGTTTGGTACATAGATTCTACCTCAGAACATTAAACAATCATCATTTCCAATCTGAAACTCTGAATCAGGAGTCGACTCACAATGAACTCTTTTAGTTTGCAATTCACTGTCACATTTCTGAGCTTCACAGATTTCCTGAATAAACATCGGTTTAGCTTTTAACTCAACTAAGATCGATACACTATCAGAAAATGTCAATTGTATATTCATCTCCCAAAAAGCAAATAAATATTTTCTAGTCAGATCATCCGTGACTATATTTGCTTTTCCCTTATGATAATCAGCACTAACCCATAATCTTTCAACAACTCGAGCCATCTTCATTGTCGCAAATTCAAATCTTTCTGAGACATTAGATACTTCAAGCTTTTTTGGTTAGTAAATATGTGTCACTTTTCACCTTACAAATAATGTCGCCAAATTTTCAATGCGAATACTATAGCGGCCAATTCTAAGCCGTGCGTCAGATAATTCTTTTCATACAACTTTAACTATCTAGAAGCATAAGATATCACTTTATCTTCTTACATTAGAACACATCCCAAACTGTTCAATGATGCATCACTAAATATCATGAACCCTTTACCCAACTCAAGCTATACTAAAACTGGTGCTTCAGTTAACATTGCTTTCAACAGATTGAAACTCTGTTGACATTTCTCAAACCACTCAAACTTCACATCTTTCTATAGCAATCGAGTCATCTGTGTAGCAATCATTAAGAATCCTTTTACAAAATGCAGATAATAGTCAGCTAATCCCAGAAAGCTTATGACTTTTGATACATTTCTTGGTGGTTTCCAATTAATAATTTCTGATATCTTACTCAAATCAACTTTGATGCCTTCCAATGAAACAATATGTCCCAAAAATCCAACTTCTCGGAGCCAAAACTCACATTTGTTGAATTTAGCAAATTGTTGTTTATCTCTCAGTGTTTGTAATACAATCCTCAAATAACCAGCATGCTTAGATTCATCTCGAGAATATATCAGAATGTCATCACTGAATACAACAGCAAATCTATCTAAATACGATCTGTAGATTCTATTCATCAAATCCATAAAAACTGCAGGAGCGTTGGTCAATCCAAGTGAAAGAACAAGAAATTTATAATGTCCGTACCTAGTTCTGAAAGTAGTTTTCAACATATCCGAATCTTTAACTCTCAACTAATAATAACCATATCTCAAATCAATCTTCGAAAACATTGTTGCTCCTTTCAACTGATCAAATAAATCATCAATTCGCGCAGAGGATACTTATTCTCAATCGTAACTTTATTGAGCTATCGATAATCAATACACATTCTCATCGTTCCATCTTTCTTCTTCACAAATAGAACTGGTGCACCCCAGGGTGAGAAACTAGGTCATGCAAAATCTCTATCTATTAATTCTTGCAGCTATGCTTTCAATTCTTTCAACTTAGTGGGAGACATTTTGTATGGAGCTATCAATATCGGTGATGTCCCTGTACTAAATCAATAGCAAATTCAACCTCTCTGATCGGTGGCAACCCAGGTAACTCTTCTAGAAACACATCCAGATGTTCACAAACCACTGGCATTAATTCAATATTTGATTGAGATAATTTTGTATCCAGTACATACATCAGGTAAGCATCATCACATTTCCTCACATATTTCTGAGCTAACATCATCGATATCACTATAGGCAACCCACTCGAATCATCAAATACAATACGAATAATTTCACTGTTCTAACATTTCAACTTAATAGTCTTTCATTTACAATTCACAACCGCATCATGCAGAGTCAACCAATCCATACCCAGAATCAAGCCAAATTCATCAAAGGTAAAAGTATCAAATCAGTCGGAAAACAGTAACCTCAAGTCATCAAAGGACAATTCTTGCAAACTTTATCAACTAAGACATACTTGCCTAAAGAGTTCGATACTTTAATCACAAATTCGGTGGACACAATAGTTAAACTCTTATTAGACACTAAATTCATACAGATATATGAATGAGTCAATCTAGGATCTATCAATGAAACTACATCAATGTTATAAAAAGAAAAAGTACCAATGATAACATCTGGTGATGATACATCTTTGCATGTGCGAATGGCATAAGCTTTCGTTGGTGCTCATGCCTCAGATCTCACTATAGAATCTCTTGTAGCACCACGATTACCACTCGTGTTCCTAGTGTTCCGAGGTGGTCTATCTCTAGCAGTTGTATTACTCAGTTTCGTCATTTGATCTTTTTCATTCACAGACTTCTCTGGGCAATCTCTGAGATAGTGGTCAAGGGATCCACATCTGAAACATGCTCCGCTCTTCACCCTACATTCACCATAATGTGGCTTGTTAGAATGTTTGCACTTGGGTCTAACATTCCTAACACTACCCACACTAGCTAGTAATGTAGTTTGAAGTTTAGGAGTAAAGTGTCCCGCATCTCTGTCTCGACTAGAATGCCCCGTAGAAACAACAGAACAGTAGTGATATTCTTTGAATTTCCTAGATACTGACTGATAAGACTTTTTCATAATTCTCTTTCTCGAATCTTTAGCTTTAGAATCAACTTTTCCCTTTTCTCAACTAAGCTCTTCAGCTTTGCAAGCTCTGTCAACTAACATAATAACCACTTTAAATTCAAAAATCCCGACTAAAAGCTTAATATCTTTATTTAGCCCGTATTCGAACCTTTTGCACATAATCTCCTCAGTGGAAACATATTCTCAAGTGTACTTTCTCAGTCTTACAAACTCTCTTTCATATTTTGATACGATCATACGACCCTATTTCAGCTCTAGAAACTCTTTACACTTTTAATCAATAAATAGTTGACTTATATATTTCTTTTTGAACTTGGTCTGAAAGAATCCCACGTGACTCATTCTCTCAATACCACAGATATTAAAGTGTTCCACCATTGGTATGCAGCATCTTTCAAGAGAGATACGGTGCATTTAAGACATTCCACGGGAGTACAGGACAATTCATCAAATACCCAGATAATATTTTCAAACCAAAACTCAGCTTTCTAAGGATCACCATCAACAGTAGCTCTAAACTCTTTAGCCCCATACTTTCAAATTTTATCAACAGGTGGCTTACTGACATGCATAGGTTCCAAACCTTGAGAAGCTACGAGAACCAGTTGGGGAATAGGTGGGGGTGGAGGTTGCTGAGCAGCCAGATTCATTCGGACAAACTCAGTAAACTATTTGTTCATCATCTAGAATAAGGCTTCTTTAGCCTCTCCTCCATGACCCTTAGATACGACTCTCAGTTCAGATGGCACGGCTCTATGAACGGAGGCTGGCGCATTGCTTTCTACATCATCGGAGTCAACTCGATTAGAATCCATTTAATATATGAAAACAAGATTTAAAAGCTGTCAGGAGATATCACACTATCACTGGTTAAATTTTGCATGTATAGCTAGACTCGCATATGCTACGCTAGTCCTAGAATCAACTAAACCTAGCTCTAATACCAATAAAATATAACACCCCTAACCCGTAACCATCGCCAGAATAGGGTTACAGTGCATTACCGGACATAATTCAAAAATAAGCATACATTTCACATACAATTTCTAATTCCAAATGTACATCATTCAATGTCAATCACAATGTCCCTATTACAAGCCTACAAAGCCCAAATCATGCATTAATAATGCTTCGGGACTAAACTGATATCTTATGAGAATTTTAGAAAAACATTAAAAATTTCAAGCTACAGAGGATAGACGCCCATGTGGCTAGGCCATGTCTCTAACACGGCCAAAAGACACACCAGTGTCACAGGCCATGAGGACATTCGAAACGGGATCACATGGCCATGTCTCAGATCGTGTCCTACCCCGTGTAACACTCTAACTTGTGTCACATGGCCAACCACATGCCCGTGTGACTAGCCTATTTAACTCAATGACTTGATTTCATTAAATACTACAGAGGACACATGACCATGTTACCTGACCATGTGTCACACACGGACACACGCCCCTGTTTCTACCAGTGTAGACAAAAATAGGCTAGTTTTTCAAGCCACATTTCTCACCCAATTTTGATGCCAACCTACACAATCCAAAACTAGATATTCACAACCAAAATAGGCACTCAATTCAACCAAACCAAGCCTAACACATACCATTTTCATAAGGCACAAAAATAACATAACTAGTGATTCAATTATCATTCCGAATTCACATTCTCAATTCATCAATATGGTCATTTTTAATTATACATCTCTTTACCTAAAACTACAAGCATTCCATTCTCAAATTTCAACCATTTCGTACTTCAATTGCTAATTCACAACAAGCATTTATATAGCAATTATGCACAACATATCAAAAGGACATTTGCAGATACACATACATTAACAAGTATGAGAAAATAAGCTAAGTCACATGGCTTTACACCTAACAAAGCATTCATCATTTACAAGCTAATTCAATGGCTAAATCCATTACTAAACTATAGAACAAAATAACCATAACTCTTATACATGCCATATAACTAAAATAAACAAGTTCAATAGTACCAAAATGATAGCTGGATAGTGTCATGCAATACTTGATGACTTCTGAATCGAGCGAGCTTCCGAAACATTATAAAACATAGCTATTAAGCTTAGTAAACTCGTATAATATAGAATTAATCTTACCATTTATTCATAATTTAAGCAATTAAACATAATATAATTTAATCATTTTGTCAAATGTCTAAACACATAGAAGGACCAATAGGTTAGTCATGTAAAGTGCATATAATCAACTAATCATATGGATGAATACACAATCATTCAAATTTCATATACATATATCATCCATTTTATATCTCAATATGGTATGAAATACCTTTTCCACATAATTCATTCAACTCATCATGCAAGTTCTCATAAATTCATTTAGCCTGTAACAGAATTATACATGCTGAACCACTTAGAATGTCGTTAGATATACGAGTGGTACACACAAAGTGTGCTAAATGGTAATCTGTCAATTCTTGTACATATATGCTCTTTCGGGCAATAATCGGTAAGCTCTTTCTGAGCTGAAGTAACAGTAAGCTCTAATGAGCTGAGAAACAGTAAGTTCTTATGAGCTGAAATATCAGTATGCTCATACAAGCTGTGGTGAGTTCGCAACACATGCAGGTTCTTAACCAAATCAATAACCCTAATGACATGCCACTTGTATCATATGAATTCTAAGGTTCAGACGGGACTCGGTATTTACTGGACTTCATCAATTAGGCATTCAATACTCATGTAATTCATTTTCTCAATTTACATACATACATTTCAAACAAGTACATTTTTAATTACTCAATTCTAACTATACGAACTTACCTCGTATAACATGGATGGAAACGATCGTCTATTCTATGACTTTACCTTTTCCCCGATCTAATTTCGATCTTTGCTTTTCTTGATCTATATAATCAAATTTAGCTATTCAATTATCATTCTATTCAAATTAGCCCAAATTACACATTTTGGAAAAATTAAACTTTTTGCCCTTAATATGTCAATTTCTTTACAATTTAGTCCTTATCACATAAAATACAAATTCATTCAATTTAATCATAACCCATGCTAGCCGAATTTCTCTTATTAACATATCAGTCCATATTTTTCATTTATTTCACATTTTAACCATGAAATTTTCATATTTCACTAATAAAACCCTAAGTTGTAAATTTACCAAAAATTACTTTACAAATGTTGATTATCTAACAACAAGGTTGCACTTCCTATCATCAAACATCCAAATACACATAGATTCATTAATGGTAAAAACCTAAACCTTTAACAATTTTTCAAATTAGTCCCTAGGCTAGCTAGATTAAGCTGCAACGATTCCAAAAACGTAAAAATCATTAAAAATCGAGCAAAACTTCACTTACATGCAAGGAGTCTATAGCCGAACCTTTAAGAGCTCAACGATGGAGTTTCTAATACTTATTTCCAGTGGTTGAAGCTTGTTTAGAAGATGCTACTTTTTTATTTCTTTAATTTACTAAACTTATTTATTCATTTAATTATTTAACCTTTGTTATAAATCATTAAAATTCATTTAATCATGTCCAAGGTCCACTAACTGTATAAATGGGCTAATTACTACTTAAGTACCTTTATTTTAAAATTTTATAGCTATTAGACCCCTTCAGCCTATAGAACACAACTTTTACATTTTACGCGATTTTGTCCGTTTTCACAAATTAAGCATTCAAACAATAAAATTTCTTAACGAAATTTTCACACAATCCTATTATCATGCTATAGGCATTAAAATAATAATAAAATAATTATATTTACCTCAGATTTGTTGTTCTAAAACCACTATTTTGATTTGACTAAAAATGGGATGTTACATTTGAGACCCTTTATGCTTGTATGCTTTGTAATATATTAAACTTAGGTGTTTGATACCCAGAAGTGGTGAGTTAGTTATATCTCATGCTAAGATTATATGTGAATATGAAATGCCTATTCATGTGCTCCAAAGCTAACACATGTACTATACTTATTTAAGGGTCATCTTTTTATTTATTATTTTAGTGCTTGGGACAAGTAATAACTTAAGTGTGAGGGAGTTTGATCTATAGTAATTCGGCACAGCAAATTAAACTAGTTTTCGCACTTTGGGAGCTTGAACATAAGCATTTTAGTTGTGTTTTAATTACATTTCAATAAATTTTGTTAAGTGTAATAAAATGTGTTATTCGAGTCTATTATTGTTCTTAGGGGTTGAATGAGGCCTAAGGGTGAGCTAATGCTTTGTAAGTGTGCAGAAGACCATTAAAAGGTGCATTCAATATGATACTAGCCGCTAAGTTGCAACATGGAGTATTGGATGTCGCAACATAGGGAGTAAAATAAGAAATGTCTAGGATTACCTTCAATGTCCTTACCCTAAAGCTGAGTATACTGCCCTCGATGTCACGACATTGGACCTGATGTGTCACGACATTTCCATTGCAAGGGAAATTAATATGAGCCACGGATATTTCAATTTGTACAATCCAACTTTAAGCTCGGGAGCATCAGCTGACCAAAGGTTCAGGATGACAGCCATCCTAAGTTTAGAAATAGACTTAGCTAACACATGTTATGGACACATTTTCCTTTGTATAATTTTCCCTTTAGTTTTAGATTTAAGCTTTTCTTTTCTTTTAGGGTTTACACTTATTTCCATTCACGTTATTTTTTTCTAGAAGAAAATAGATTTGGAAACTATTCTTAAATGTTATGAGGATTATGCACTTTAATTTAATATAATTAGGCTTCTTCTAAACTATATTCTTGAAATTTTCTTTATGTTCATTCTCTTATACAAATTTATATTGTTTATTAGATCCATAAGGAACTAATCCTCATACGAGGGATTGGTGAGTGGAGATATGAATAATTATCTATTTTGTAGGGATTTCTTAATGGATTAGCTATTCAGGACAAGAAGAACCTAAAGCCTAAGCCTAAGAACCCCAGGAAGTCATCAAGGTGGGAATTAACCAAAAATTGGTACGGCCTATCCATGAACACCTTAACCCTAAATGAATTTGGATTATGAGGTCACAAGATTAGTAGTTCTTGTCGATTCAGCATTTCAGTGGACGTATCAGAAGATCCTGTTTGGGTACTGACTAGTTGATTGAACAAGAGAACCTAAGACGATAGTTGATTAAGATTATCGAAGCTAGTTAATCACGCTTGCTCAAATTTGATAAATATTTCTTTAATTGATTTCTTACTCTTCATTCATTTAATTTTCCTTTATTTCTTTTATCATTATAATCCAATAACTATTCTTTTAATTCTTTACACTATAATTTGATTAAAGTATTAATTAGGTCTATTTATGTTAAAATTAGAATTAATTTAGTACTTGCATCCCTTGGGTACGATCCTCATAGTACTTACCTACTCCGTTGTAACTATATTACAACCTATCCTATATACTTGCTGATACCATTTTCATGTTTTTTGTAGGATTTCTATTTTGGACATTGGTACTTCTAGAGGCGGTCAGCAAACTTGGCTAATGGTAAGTGTTCCACCCAACTACCACTAAATTAAATGACACAACCCCATAACATGTCCTCTAGAATTTGTTTAACTCACTTAGATTGCCCATCATACTATGGATAAAAAGCTATACTAAAGTTCAATCGAGTTTCTAAAGCCTCATGTAACATTTTCCAAAATTGGGATGTAAACTGAGAATACTAATTGGAAATGATGGACAATGGTACACCATGGAGTCTCACAATCTCTAAAATGTACAACCTTGCCAACTTCTATCACGAATAATTAGTAAAAACAAGTAGAAAGTGCATTGACTTAGTCAGTTAATCCACTAAAACCTAGACTAAATCCTTCTTAGTAGGTGTCAAAGGCAACCTACTAATGAAATCCTTGGTCACACGTTCTCACTTCCACTATGGAATCTGAATAGGCTATAATAAACTAGAGGAGAACTGATGCTCAACCATAACTTGTTGGGACGTCAGACACTTACTCACATACTCAGTTACATCACGCTTTAGCCTTGGCCACCAATATAGTTCTCTCAAGTCTCGGCACATCTTATTCCCTCCTGGATGCATAACGTAAGGGCTACTATGTGCTTCCTGAAGTATAAATTGCCTAAACACTTAATCATTGGGTACATAGTATCTCCAACAGAAGCATAGAACTCTAACAGAATTAAGGCCAAATATGGTAGTCTTACCTTCCTCAACCTACCTGAATCGAGGTGTGAGAGATGAATCAATAGATTTCTTTGATCAAATATCATCTACTAGGCTAGGTCTCACTTGCAACTTCACAAGTAAAGCTTCATCATCAGTCAAGCTTAACTTCGTAAACATCGCTCTCAAATCAGCCATCAACTTCCAACTCAGTGCATCGGCAACAACATTCGCCTTTTTTAGATGGTACTTAATAGTACAATCATAATCCTTTAGTAACTCAATACATCTCCTCTGTATCAAGTTTAACTCTTTTTGGGTGAAGAGATACTTAAGGCTCTTATGATCCATGTAGATAATACATTTCTCACCATAAAGATAATGCATCCAAATCTTGAGGGAAAAAACAATAGCTACAAGTTCGAAATCATGGGTTAGATAGTTACGCTCATGAGGTTTAAGTTGTCTCAAGGCATAGGCCACAACCTTACTATCTTACATCAAAACACAACCAAGACCAATATGAGACACATCACTGCATACCACATAATCTCTCATAGACTCTAGTTGAATTAGAACAAGCGTTTGAGTCAACAGTGACTTAAGCTTTTCAAAACTCTCTTGCTGCTCTTCAATCCACGTAAAAGGTGCAATTTTCCCTAACAACCTGGTTATTGGAGCTGCAATCAAGGAAAACCCTTCCACAAACCTCTTATACTAGCTTGCCAGTCTTAAGAAACTTAATATTTCACTGACATTCTTAGGTTGCTTCTAGTCCAAGATAGGCTAAACATTCTTTGAGTTAATACGGGTACTACTAGTTGATACTACGTGTCCAAGAAACTCACTTCATGGAGCCAGCACTCACACTTATCCAATTTAGCATATATTTGCTTCTCTCAGAGAATCTGTAAGACGATTCTTAAGTGCTCATCATGTTCTTTTTAAAATTTGAACTAGATTAAAATGTCGTCGATGAAGGCTATTGGAGCATTTGTGAGACCAAAGGGCATCACAAAGAACTCGTAGTGACCAAACCGAGTACTAAATATAGTTTTAGTAATGTTCATCTCTTTCACTTTCAACATATAGTATCTGGACCTAAGGTCGATAACACCTTTGCACCACTAAACTGATCGAATAGATCATCAATCATCAGCAAAGGGTATCAGTTCTTTATGGTTAACTTGTTTAGTTGTCGATAATCAATGCAAAGTCTCATCGATCTATCCTTCTTTTATTCTCATAAATCCATCCTTCTTCTTTACAAATAGAATAGGAGCTCCCCATGGCGACACACTCGATCTAATGAATCCACGATGTAGAAGTTCTTGTAACTCTGCTTTAAGTTTCACTAGCTTTTTTGGTGCCATGCGATATGGGACAATAGACACCGGAGCTATTCCCAGCAATATATCAATGCCAAATTCAACCTCGCACTCCAAAGCTAATCTATGCAACTCCTCTAAAAAGACATCAGAATAATCCCTCACTATACAAATGTTCTTAACAAATGATTCACTGGCACTTGTATCCAAAATATAAGCCAAATATGTTTCGCATCCTTTGCACACCAACTTTTCAGCCATTAAAGTATAGATCACATTAGATAAGTAATCTCTATGCTCTCCAACCATTACTATCTCCTTCCAAATAGAAGTTTTCAAAGTAACCCTCATTGTAGCCAGTATAAACTGACTTAGAGTTCAACCAACTAGTCCATTTCAAAAAAAAAAGATCAAATTCACTAAAAGGTAATTTCATCAAGTCTACCAAAAATACCTCTCCTTTTAACTCTAATGGGCATCACTTATAGATTTTGTTCACAGAATCAAATTGCCCTAAAGGACTAAGTACAGTCATATTAATAATAGTCTCATTTACTTCTATTCCCAATTTATCAAGCATTAAGCATGAAACATATGAATGGGTTGAACCAATATAAATCAAAAGGAAATATGGTACAGAATTAATAGTAAAGGTACTTAATATGACATCTACTACGTCACGGTCCTCTCCGCATCTAGTTGCATAGACTATTGTAGGTTGTCCAGTATCAACTTGGTTAGCTCTCTAACCTTGAGCTTTCTACTTCTGTCCAACATTACCACCCATATTCGGACCTTGACCTCTTAAAGGCTGATGTCCAACTCTTTGGTTTTGAGCTTGATTCTGGTCTGGTGCTTACATCAATTCATTCTGGAGTAGACAATCCTTAATTTTATGATCCAAGGATCCACATCTAAGGCATACACCCAAACTCCTCTATCATTCACCTAGATGCCTTTTGCCAGAAGTAGCACAGTATTGGGCTATCCCACAATTAGTAGCGATACTAATATTTTACCTAGGTTGGTCATTTCTGGCTTTCTTATTAGGTTGTTGAGCCTAGGCAGTAGAACCGACATCTCTCTTTGTAAGGACTCTAACTTTGTCCCTCTTTTCGCATTCCAAGTGATTCACTTTATCTTCTATCTTGGTTTTCTCCACTAACGTTTCTAAAACCCTTCCCTAATAAGGGGCCACCAGCACGAACAATTCATATCTTAGCCTGTTCTCAAATCTGACGCACCTATCTTGCTTAGTTGTAACCATTCCCTTAGCGTAGCGACTCAAGTGCAGAAATCCAGCCTCCTATTCGACCACAGATCTTTCCCCCTGTTTAAGCTCAATGAACTCCAGCCTAGGAGCCTCAACGTAACGCTAACCCACATATTTGTTCTGAAAAGCATCCAAAAAATATTCCCAAGTTAGTCTCTCAGCCTGGGTACCCTATATAATAGCTTGCCACCAGTAGTAAGACTCATACCTTAGCAGCGATACTGTACCCATGAATTTCTACTTTGGGGTACATTCTATGTCATCCAGAATTCTATCTGTAGCCTCTAACCAGTATTCTACTATAGTGGAGGTCATCCCAATAACGCCCCTAAATAATTTGACTCTATGAGATCGAAGCCTCTCTGTGATAGTCCCACAATTTCCAAATCCACCTTGGGTTCCAACTACATGCTGTAGTACTGTAACAACCCGAATTAGGGGCTAAACGAAATAATGGTTTCAAAACCATGAATTCGAGGTCAAAAATATTTTTTCCGATTTAGTTTTAATGTTTATTGGTGTTTGAACAATTATATGAAAATTTGATGTGTGAATTTTGTTGTTTACATGTCCAATTTGATATGTTGGACTAAATTGCGATAGGTGAAAAAAATGGGTTTTAATCCATAAAGGTACTTGATTGAATTGAGATTTTAAATTAGAGGTTATTATATGGTAATTAGGCCATTTTAACTTGGTATGGACAAAAATGCCCAACGAAGGATGAAATATCAAAGGTTTTTAATGAGGGGCATTTTGGTCATTAATTAATAAAAGAAATAAAAAGGGAAAAATAGGCCAAAAATGTGCTCATTTCTTCCTCCTTTGGCCGAACATAACACTTCTCCATAGCTAGGGTTTTGTTGATTTTCAAGCTCACAAGTAAGTGTAATCGAGCTCTGTTTTTAATTTTTTTCGTATTTTTTAAATCCTCGTAAATTTCTCTAGCTTTTCTATCATTATTTTGAGCTAGGGTTTAAATTTAAAATTTTACCCATGGATGTCATGGATGTATTTTGATGTCTAATGGTGAAAAATGAAAGTTTAAAGTGTGGAGAACAACTTACATTAGGTGATTTGACTTAATTGTAAAAGATAAAATGTGGTGTGTATAAGTGGTGATATGGTGGAAATTGTGGGCTGTTATAAGGAAAAAATGGTTCAACTAGGCTTAAAATGCATGGAAGTTGCATGAAAATCATAAACCGAGCCTAGGGACTAAAATGTAAAATTGATTAAGTTAGGGGCTAAATTGTAAAAATTACCATAGGATGACTTTGGACTAAATTGAGTAATGTATGTATTAAACGAGTTAAATGTGTTACTATAGATCAAGATGAATGAGGAATTGACCTTGACGAGGTAAAGGCAATGTTTCAGACTAAATTGCAAACTATCGCTTTTTGTTGTTGAGGTAAGTTTATATGTAAGTAATACATTGTTTTTTATTTCATAATTACAAATTATTACTTTTTATGGACAATGTTAAACAATTTTTATGATTTGATGAATTATGAGAAATTTAGTGTTCCCGATTGAACCTTCGAAAAAGTAAGGGATACGAGACATTATGAAGTAGTTAAGTTACATGCGTATTACGGTATGTATACCATGTGTACAAGAAAGCTACGGATCAAAAATAGCTAGGTTGCATGTGTAGACACGAGAGCTATGTTTTAAGTAGCTAGGTCACATGGGTAGATCCGAGGGTTGGACCCCATGTAGACACGAGAGCTACGAGATTCTTATGGCTAGGTCACATGAGTGTTATTGAGAATTCACCATGTGTACACATGAGTTGGATTTATGTGTTGGTGGAGCTATGTGCTGAAACCACCAAGTATCAAATGTTATTCCAAAGGGTTCATCGGGAAGGCTTACTAAAGAGATTGGTTTGGTTATGTGGTGTGTAAGTGCAGGTGAAATCTTATGAGCAAGTAATGTTGTGGACAAATTGTATATGTGTACAATGGTGCATGTGAACTTAAGAAAATGTAAATAATGTGCTTGATGGGTATATGATGTATAGTAAGGTTAGGTGGTAAGTTGATGTGTTGAGACATGACTATTGGAATTATGAAAGTTGTTATTGTGTTAATTATTTGCATATAGACTTACTAAACTTTTAAAGCTAACTCCTCTCTCTTTTCCCTTGTCTTGTAGAGTAGTCAGAGTCAAGCCAGCTCGAGGATCGGGAAGTGGAAGTGTCGGAGAACTACCCACACTATCAATAACGTTCTTTTGGTATAGCGATATAAATTCTTTTGGAACTATGGCATGTATAGGGACTTAGTTGTGTTGTAAGTGTCAAAGTGAGTTGGCTACCATATAGGTACAAGTTTTTGGATAAGTATTTTGTAACTAAGGCCATAAGAAATGGCAAATCATGATGTTACTTTTTATATATATCATTATGAGGTAATTTATGAAATGATTGGTATGCATGTATGGAAATGGGTTGGTGTATGTTGTTAAATTATCAAATGTGGCCATTTGGATGTCTAATAATGTCATGGTGTGTGGTGATGAAAATAGTATAATTTTGTATGTGTTTTTAGGGTGGCAATTGGCTTGGAGAATAGCCTATAATTGTCCACACGAGTAGACACACGGGCATGTGCCTAGGCCGTGTGCAACACACGGCCAGCCCCATGCACATGTGGATAGGTCGTGTGTCCCCTGCACCTGTATGCATGAAAAATTAATTGCCTAGTATTAAACACACAGGTGGAGACACGGCCATGTGTCTCGACCATGTGATAAATACGACCTAGCCCACGGGCATGTGGCTTGGCTGTGTGACGAAGTTTTTGTGATGGAATCATAAATAGAATACCCCCAAGTTTTCACATGGGTTAAAACACGGGCGTGTGCTCGGCCGTGTGAAGGACACGAACATGGGCCACGGGCGTGTGCTCGGTCGTGTCAAAACCCTTGTAGGTTCGAATTGAAAATAAATTCCACACAGGCTGGGGACATGGGCGTGTGTGATCACACGGGCGTGTCCCTGTCTCACATGGGCGTGTGCCCTGTACTTGGCCAAAATTTCCAAAATTTTTTTGAGTTTCCAGTTTGATCTCGGATTACTCTCGAGCTATATTTTGGGCCTTGTAGACCCATTTTAAGGACTGTATGATATTTTATGAATAGTTTTAAAATTGGAACAAAATTTTATGGTTCGATTGTGTACGATTGGTTGTGTTATCGTTTGGTAATGCCCTGCACTCGGTTTCGCGGATAAACCCGGGTAAGGGGTGTTACAAGTACCCTAATCATTCTTGTGAGATAGCATTGTCAGCAGGCCCCTGATGATCCTTCTCAATAGTAGGCATGTTTTCAACCTGGTCAGCCACTGGCTTAGTTTCAAGTGTGTGCACTTGCGACGCAGACGAATCAGTTTGGGTTCCCAGACCCTGCTCTCCACAAGCTTTCATACACCGAGTTTGAACGCCTTGAGTACTTATGTTTGTTATCAGATTTCTATGTTTTATAAAGTTTTATCTGACAATTAGAAATGAGCTTTCATTATTATTTCAGAATGTTTTCAGTTCTAAAAGTTTTGCCACTATAGTTTCACAGTCTATAGTAATCTATAGTTACACAATTTAAAAATTCAATAAGTCAAAAGTACTTATCTTTGGCCAGCTTTGGAGTCTTGGACTTTAGAATAAAACAAAACTTTAGTTTGAAAGTGAGTTTTAACTAAGGCATGGATTTTTTTCCAAAATATCATTCTTCACAAATATGCATCCATTTTCAAAAATAAACCATGATTTGAGTTTTAAAGTCACGCTATGATACCATAAAATGTAACCCCCCTAAACTTGGTCTAAATGTTATGGTCAAATCTCGAAGATCACATTAGCCATGTTCTTAAAGCCGAAAATCTTTGAACTATTTTCTCTTTAATAATTATCATCTGATTTGCTTTAAGAAAAGCCAAGTATTGTTGAAATCTTTTGTAACACCCCAAATTTTTTATTTTTGTTCTATTTATTTAGGACACAAATATCTGTCTACTTCAATGGTTAAGTATTCTAGGTGTGCGTGGGAGGTCCCAAGTTCAAGCCATGAATTGGGCAAATTTTGGTATTTTTATAAATAAAGCCTATCTCTGTTCAGTAGGCTTTTATTTGATTATTTGTAAAAACATATCAGAATGGGCCTACTAGTCTAGTGGTTAAGTGGAGTGTTAAGATTACTAGAGGTCTTGTGTTCGATTCCCTAGATAGGCAAGGGATAGTATTTTTGCTCCTAATTTCTGCTAGAGTTATGCTGAACTGGGTTTCTGAGTAGTGGATGTGTATAGAAAGTGGGGGAGAAAATTAAGGGATTATGGTTAGTGGGGGTTATCAATAAACCTATTTTTGATTTTGTCATTTGCAAATTGCAGTTTCCTTTCTCCCAAAATCTTTTGATGCTATTTCCTTCTTCTCCTCTGTTCTTCTCTGGTTTCCTTTCCTCTACCAAAATTTTTTTGAGTTTCCCCCTCTTTCTTTTTCTAATTTTTCTTAAAACCGTTTTCTTTCTCTTGTCTTTACTTCGTTGGTCGCATTCACGCGGGTTGATAAGTCCTCTCCTTTTTTTTCCTATCATGGTTTTGTAACTATTAATCTAGTAATGTGTTCTTCTACAAATAATGTCGTAGGAGGAGGCTTTGGGCAGTGAATTACGTGTCTTCTGGTTCAACGTTTTTAATGGAAGGTGTTTTAGTAGTGGTACGTCGAGTCTCTGTTCAATCTTGATGTTCAAATTCATTTGTAAATCTGTTAAACTGATGTTGGAAATCTCGATTTTGGGCCTAGGAGTGCTCAAGAGTTTTTTTTAGCAAATCGAATTAAGGTGTGTACCCAAAAACACAGAAAACGACATTCAAAGAAAGCTGAAAAAGTAAGTTGTTGACACCATACGGGCGTGTGGTCACCCGTGTGGTAGGCCATGTGGTAGGCTGTGGCCACCATACGGGCGTGTAATCAACAAGGCCAGGCCATGCACAAAGGACACGGACGTGTGATGGCCAGATAGGCCGTGTGCAACACACAGGAGAGACTGAATTGAGCCATGTGGGCCACACGGGCGTGTGCATCCACACGGGTAGTCTACACGGGAGTGTAGGATTCTGGCCTAGGCCGTGTGGATAAGGCCAATTTGGGCTGTGTGGGCCACATGGGCATGTGGGCCCATACAGGCAAGCCACATGGGCGTGTGAGCCCATTTCCCTAAAAAGTTCTCTAAGGTTGCATAGCTCGCCCAAATCGACTTTAGACCTATTGTAGGGTCGGTAAGCACTCCTTAGACCTCTATGTGTGTAATCTGTCTGTCTGATTTCTGTACTAGGCGTGAGTATTGATTTGAATGCATAGACTATTAATTGCATAATAGCATGACATTTATTGCATGTTGCATTGCATTAGAGTGGGTTGATGATATTTGGAGGAAGTGTTTTGAAAGGCTTTTAAGCATGTTATCTGGCAGCTCAGCTGTAATATTTTGATTATGTGCCGCATTTCAGTACAGCATGGTGTGTTAGGATAGGTGCATGTTTTTAACCCCACATGGTGTGTAGGGATGGACGGAAATGATGTGTAGAGGCTGGTGGATAGGATTCTGATTTTTTGTTATTGCATATAGTATCTGAGATAGGCCAAGGCCCTAATTTATATCTGAAACTGTATTTGAATGGGCTAAGGCCCAAACTGAATCTATAATGGGCTCAGGCCCCAGACTATATATGACTGATTTTTTATGTTAGACTGTGTGCATGTTTTTGTGGGGATTACACACTGAGTTTGCGAAAACTCACCCTTTTATGTTTAATCTGTACAGGTAATCCCTAGAAACAGAATATTGTGGTTAAGCCACTAGATAATGCAGATATACTGCCAAATACAAAATATTATGGTTAAGCCACCAAAAATGGTTGATTATTAAACTGTCATAATCTTCCTCCGTACAACATTATCCCAACCTCATGCATGTGATATGGCATACAGAATAGAACTTCAATAGGCATGTTTTACATGCGAATCAAATTTTATTACGGTTTATCACAGTGGCATGTTTAACATGCGAATCAAAATTAGAATAATGGCATGCTTAGCATGCAAATCATAATTAGAATAATAGCATGTTCAACATGTAAATTAGAATATCAATAAATCAATCTCTTGTTTATAATATATGCATAACAATATTGCCATATATAACATATCATGAGTATTAGGAAAACATACAATATCACATTTATCAAAAAAAATCACATAATCACATACAAACATCACAAATCTGAAGTTTCAGAATCACTTACATGGAATCCTCCTTTTTATTGGATTTTATCAATGTATATGAATACTTAGTGTATTCGGCCATTTTCACTTTTTAGAAATTTTATTAAACAATTATTTAATCCTTTCATATATATATATTTATCTCGAATAAAAACAATATTATATATTTTATCAAAGAAAATCCCCACACTTGATTTCGTAAATTCGATGACAACAACTTTGTTTCCAACTTCTAAAGGAAGAGATCAAATCTCGAATCCTTACATATAAATAATTCATACCATATTAGAAAAAGTTATTTTAATGCATAACCCTCAATTTACAATTTGGTGAAATACTTGCGTAATCTATTGTACAATCGCACACTTCTAAAAGTGGGGGTGCAAATTCAAGATTTTTGAATAACACTTCATAATATCCAATAAACTAAATGGTTAGCATTTTCCTTATCAAATATATATAAATAAATGAAAGAATATCATAGATAAAGGGTTGTCCAAACTTAAATAATATTAAAGGGATAAGGGCTCAACAACTTCCCACAAAGAGTTGATTAAAGAGGAGGATTCGGAACTATATAGAAAATAACATAATATAAAAAAAAGAATTAGAAATAGGATGTGATATACTCATTTTTATGAAAAAAAATATCAAAATTTATGGATTAAATAAATGGATTATGAAAAGAAGAGGAGAAAATAATTTAAGTTTGGTCGACGCTGGTAGCGTGGCGGGGGTGTAGCGTGGCGGCAATGCGATGGCGACGATGAGGTGGTGGTTTAGTGGCCGTTAGAGGTGATGGAATGGAGGAAATATGTGGAGAAGGGGTGGTGGAAACAAAAGAAACTAAGAGAAGAAGGAGGAGCAAGGGGGAAGGGTGTGCGACCAAGGTATGGTAAGAGAGGGAAAAAGGTAGTAAGAGGGACAAAGGCACCAAAAGTGGATCATGGGAGTGAAACGGGGGCTATGTAAGGTAAGTTGACTAGAAAGCAAAGGAAAGGAATCCTTTCCCACAAGGCAAGTGAGGTGGACGGCTAAAGGGGTTTGGCCCACTTGGAATTATCAAAAATTAATTAAAAATGTGGGTGTGTAAGGGCTTGAACATGGGACCTTTTGGAAATAATTGAATCACTTAAGCACTAGGCCATTTAATTCCTTGTGTCATAAACTAACGAAATAAAATATGGGGTGTGACAATCACTCCAAGGACTAATTTCTTTATTTCTATCCTATCTTTTCATTTGTTGTCTTCTCTTTGTATAACATCCATTTTATCAATGAAATGATCCTTTCTCTTTTTAACACATTCTTTTCATTTCTACTATCTCATTTATCCTTTCTTTATATTCTTTACTTTATAAACAAATCAAATTGTGTACGCATACCTGAAAAACTCTGCCAAGCTCGACACATTATGCATACAGGGCTTATTCATCTTTCATCGTTTGAGAATCAACTAAACCTAAACTCTGATACAAAACCTGTAATGCCTTAAACCAGATCTGATTCGCTAAATTTGGATAACAGGTGTTACAATACATATACAGACTTTTCTTTACTTTCTTATGTCTGTTTAACAACTCGATTGAGAATATTTTTTCAACTAATCTTCATTTGATTGCATTGAACTTTGCAATACGAGGACTTACAAGTGAATATCATGGTGTAATTATATAGTTCTATAAATTTTACCTCTAAGAGATATTACTAACCATAATTGTAACACCCCTTACCCGAGACCGTCGCTGGAGTAGAGCACGAGGCGCTACCGGACTTTACTTACTCAAACGAGCATAAAAATTTGCTTTTTAAAATTAATTTATTTTCATTCGTTCAATACGTCCCTAAAAAGGGGTCATTGAAACCCTAAATCATGGTATTGAAATAGTTCGGGACCAAACCGGGATCAATCAAATATTACCGGTTACTTAAACGAGCCAAAATGAATTATTTCTCTACTCCTTATAAAACTGTCCAACTGTATCACGGTTACAAAAAAAATCATATCTTGAGTTACGAAACTCAAAATCAAGATCCATAAATTTTTCCTAAATCTAGACTCATGTATCTATTTACTAATTTTTTTTCTAGAATTTTTGGTTCAGCCAATTAGTACAGTTTATTAGTTAAAGTCTCCCCTGTTGCACAGTCTGACTGCTCTGACCTCTGTTAACTACAAATAAAGTTTCTCTCTGTACAAAACTCAAATAGGCATAACATTTAAAAACTAGACTCAATAATAAATCTAGGCATATCAATTATAACACCTAATTATTTATGTACAATTTATGGTGAATTTTTAAATTCAGAACAGGGGATTACAGAGTCAGTCTAGAGTAGTCTCACTCAAGTGCAAATAACTCATAATATACTACTCTTTTGCTTACTCTGCTTTGTCTACATGAAAATAAACTCATTAAGATTTAATTTTATGCCTCATTCACCTTTTAATTCCATTTCTACTATTTTTAGTGATTTTTAAAACTCACATTATTGCTGCTGTTTGAATCTGTTTTTAAATTACTTTCACCTTTTTCATAGTTTCCTTGTAATAGTTACCATTCAAGCATACATACTATTAAACATGTATATGATTAGCCATTTCATTAGCTATTCACTAACAAGTATTTATACACCATTCATTGAACTTATCATATCAAAAGAAGCCAAGTCCCTATACATGCCATACACGAAATGAGACATCTAACTATACCAAAATGATTCCTTCGATAGTGTGACCGGATCTCCGACGTTCCTTTCGATTCCCGAGTGAGCTTGGCAATAACTATAAAAAGAAGGAAAATAAAGAGAGTAAGCACTAGGCTTAGTAAGTTTACAAGAAAATAAATTACAACGTTCATAATAAACGATAATCATTCAATATATCACCTAGCGTCATAAGCTTTCTTTACACCTCATTTCCTACCTTCTTCCTTATTCACTTGTCTTCTTTCTTACCTGATCTTTTCAGTTCTCATGAATATAACTTACCTTTCCCTTGCTGATAAATTTTTCATAATTTAACTTGTACAATAGCCCGTTGAACCGCTCAAAATACTAGGGATATTCGGGTTTTCCTGTCTGATAATAATCTGCCATTGCGATGTCCTTGACATGGACTTACATGAAATGTTCTTGTCTTTCCAAAGCCATATATTTGATATGGACTTACATGAATTATTCCTGTCTCCAAAGCTATATATCTGATATGGGCTTACATGGCTCATTCCTGTCCTATCCTGTCAACCCCAAATGTCATGACATTTGTATCCCTATATTTCTAAAGTTCAACGGGACCTTTCGATACTCTTTCTCTGTTATCTCGTCTATGATTCGACTTTGAATATTTTCATAAAATAAATGTATAGATGCTGGAAATTAACAACATTAATGTAAAATAATGAAATATTGCATTTATTTACCCTAAACTTACCTCAATACAAAATATGACTAAACGTAACAATTTAGTCCTTTACTTTCTCTTTTCCCTAATCTACTCCCAAATTTCGTTCTTCTTGATCTATAATAGAAAATTTAGCTTACTTAATACTCACATTTATCAAAACAGTCCCTGACTCCAACTTTGGAAAAATTACATTTTTGCCCCTAAACTTTTGCATATTTACACTTTTGCCCCAAGGCTCGGAAATCAAACTTTATCACAAATTCTTATGTTTTAAGACATGCTGATCATTTATTTACCAACAACAACCTCAAATTCCTACTATAACATGTACTTATGAACAATAGGTATTTTTACCGATTAAGCACTTTTACTCGTTTTTACCTAAAACCGAGTAGCCCAAGTTGTCTAGCATAATTTAAAACCTCATATTTTATCATAAAACATTAAAATAAACACTTTTCACCTATGGGTATTTTTCCAAATATGAACCCTAGCTTAAATTATAGCTAGCATAAGCTTTATCGAGCTACCGGGATTCCAAAAACATAAAGAACATTAAAAACGGGGCTTAGAATCACTTACTATAGAGCTTGGAAGCTTGAAACAAACCCTAGCTATGGAGAACCCTTAAAATTTCGTGCTAATGAAGAAGATGGACATATTTTGCCATCTTTTTCCCTTTTTTAATCTTTTAATTACCAAATGACTAAAATACCCTTCATGCCTTTCTTTGAAAATTTTTCATGTACAAGCCCATTTTTGTCCAAAATTTTATAAATTGGTCAAATTGCTATTTAAGGCCTCCTAATTAATATTCCAAAGCAATTTCACACTAAAAGCTTCTAGAATGCAAGTTTTGCAACTTATTCGATTTAGTCCCTAATTTCAAATTAAGCATTTTATGCATAGAATTTCTTCACGAAATCTTCTCACCATCATGAAATCATATCATAAACATCAAAATAATTATAAAATAATTATTTCTATCTCAGATTTGTGGTCACGAAACCACTGTTTCGTTTAGGCCCAATTTCGGGATGTTACAATAATTGTTCTACCCACGTATTCAGTATACTTTACAAGGCCTTACAAACGAATCTCTAGACATGTTTACAGTACTTCCATAGACTCAATCATGCCAACTCATACTCGCTCTGTATGCATAACAACCCATCTTGTCATTTCTTGGGCATAACCTTGGCGTCGTCCCTTCTGGCGTAGTCTCACAACATCATACTTGTGACATGAAACATGAAGGTAAGTTCATGAGAACTTAATGAGTAAACCCTCCATTACCTAGGTCGTATTCAATATCTCTATTATCTATCTCTTTGTTTTTGTCCTTGCTTAGGCAAATATGTCGTTACGCTCCATTCTTTATGACATAGAAGCCATACCTTGCCCTGAGATCATAACTTACCTTTCACACCTTCGTTACCTCTTTCACATCCTTCACCTTACCCCTTCCCGATTTCTTACCCACTCATACTACAGAAAAATGTCTTTCTTTTCCCTCAGCCTTAGATTTCAATATTTTTCTAGGAGAGAAGTAAGGAACTCTCTTTATTTCAACTTGAAGGCCAATTAAAATAGTCAAACTTTTTATTAGAACTTGACAAATATCAAATCACTATTGACTTATCTTATCAAGGGTCTACAGCTTCTAAGGAAATTAATTGAGTACTTCTTATTTATCTTTTAACTATTCGAGTTCACGTTTGGTTAGTACCTAACCAACTTACCTTATAACTTAACCTGTACAATATCATGGGTAAAGGGTGTTCTACTACTAACGTAGGTTCATTCCTTCAATATATATTTACCTAACCATATCCTTCTTCCAACAAATCAAAGTGACATGGCGTGGAGTCCTTAAAGAGCACTTGGGTAATTACCAATTCACCAATCGTAGTTTTCAAAGACTATGCCAGACCTTGTGCCCTCTAGAACTAGGGCGCTATTGGCTCGTTCAAAGAATTATTATAATCAAATTCTTATACTTTACACTTGCTCAAAACTTACTCTTTACGCCTTACTTCCTTTGACATCATTCAATAGGGTTTCATTGGGCGGGATGTTACAGGTTTTCATAGATGGATAAAAAATATCTCCAATAAAATAGCACATAACTAAGTCTAAGGATTTTCTTCATTAAATTATCAAACTAAAAAAGACAAATTTTTAAACCACTTTAGTGACAGTCTGCAGTTGACGCTATCGAGTGTCATTCAACAAATCTTTAACTCAATTTTTTTCAATATATAATATATATGGAGACCTAAGGAAGACAAATTTCAATCTATTACACCATGCGTATCGACACAAGATTAACATTTATTCAATGTCAAAAAGCATCGTTATGAACATGCACAAAATAACTTCAAAACCCACAAGAAGTTACGATCAAAATCAAACTAGTTAGATCTTTGTCTTTTTAATTCCTTGGCTGAGTAAATCTCCTTTCCTTTTGTTTGTGTGTTCTGCGACTCGTATATATCCTTTCGACCCTTAGTTGTTTTGTATTGGTCTTCCCCTTGTTCCTTTCGCCTTTGTGTCTCTTATGTTTCACTATTAAAAACCTTTTTTTTTGTATTGGTCTTCCCCTTGTTCCTTTCGCCTTTGTGTCTCTTATGTTTCACTATTAAAAACCTTTTTTTCTTTCTTTTTTTCCTTTTCTTTTATTTTTGAAATAATGTTAATTAATAACTAAATAAAAACATTTAATAAAATAAAAAATATGAAATAATAATATATTTTAAAAACATAAAATTTAAATTAAATCTGAGTTGATCCAGCCAAAATATGAGTTAATTTCATGTTAATTAACTCAACTCATAAAAATTAGTACAAACTTTTGAATGGGTTTAGTCGAAAATATGTTTTAGAGTTTAAATGTTTAGGTAATTGGTAACTAAGTTGAGAAGGTAAATTCTCATTACCCTTGCAATTGTCCATAACGTGATTCTTAGTGAACTATGTACTCCACCGCATAGGGAGAAAATGTGATTGTTATGATTTTTATCCCTTGAAAATCCATTTTTTAGTCATTAGGAAATTTTGATTTTAACTCAAATTCAATTTTGATATGATTCAAATTTAATTTTGATATTAAAATTTGAAATATTTCAAACTTGAATGATTCAAATAAATAATTTAAAATGACTCAAAACTTAAATTGCATAAAATCCAAAATAATTTAATTGAATATGATAAAAATAAACTTAATTTCATATTCCAATGACCCTAACTCAAAATTATTTCAACCAAAACAACTCAGAACTGATGACAAACCTAAAACGTTTGATCCGAACAGAAATAACTTGAAAATTGCAAAATCTTAATTGGCCGTACTCATTGAATTGATGACATCTCTAGCTGAAAGGATGATTAGGCAATGAGAGAACCAACTTGCAGGTATTGAGGAATGTATTGTCAATTTTGTATTCAAATGTAGGGAAAAGAGAGATTTCCAAAACCCTCCCAAACTCTCTCACCTTTATCTCAGCTTATAAAACATCCCTATTGGAGTCAATGTACAAAATAGCGAGTCAATATTCTTCAAAAAGACAAAGGCCGGAAATCTGCAGCCATAGGATCAGGGCCATGATTGTGTTGATGTTCGTCTTGATGTCATCAATGGTGTCAATTACCATATCCGCAATATGATTGAGAGATGGCATTGAAGGTGCCCTGATAAAGAATATTACGACTTTGTAAGTTTTGTACGTCTGCCGGGACAAGTGCTGATTTGGATGTCATTGCTCGTGAAACGAAAGCCAACTTCAACAGAATATTTGCCTCATCCTACAAGAAAAGAGAGAGAGATAATAAAACAAATGAGAGATATGTTAATCTTTAATTTGATATTGTTGGTAAGCCATAGAGAAAAGAAATGAACGAGAGCAAAAAGTTCGGTCTATTGTCAGGCAAAGTTCGGGATGGAAGCATGAACACAACTGAGTTCTCATCAATGTATAAAACCACAAAAAAAAAATAAAAAAAATAAAAAAAATAAAAGCCTAAACTTTTCTTGTTTTGTAGCAAAGACTAAAAGAAAAGCTTCTAAAACATGAAATGCAACACCAGAACTTACAGTTTGAGAACTATGTGACCCCCATCCTCATCGCATTCAAGCACTCTTCAACAGCAGAGCTACCATTCAAAGATAAATCTGAAGATTTTGTCCTACCTTCATGCCTCTTTATCGAATGTTAACTCAAGTTGTCTTTCCACAGACTTCAAAACAGCAGTTCTATTAGATCTTAACCGGTACGGAGGAGATGCATTAAACACTGTAGAATTAGGCAGCGTTGGGCTATCGCCTTGACAAGCAGGACTCTCACAGGGATCTCCATCACAAAATTGAGCCTGTTCCGAACTGTTTTCAGTTCTTTCCTGTTCACCAGATAATTGAATCCCATCCTTACCTATTTCCTCATTCAATTTTCCTTTCTTGTTAGGAAGTGTAAGCACTTGGGCTCCCATCTTTCTCTTTCGAAATATGGAAGGTCTATTCAGGAAGCTTTTAGCGGCAATTCTAAGAATATACTCGGGACTGTCTGTGCTTAAACCATTGCCCTTCACACAAGGCGGAGTGAAGAAACTAATCGGTGATGTAATAGGAGTAGAAGTCCATTCGTGCTGTGATCTAGGTGATTCATCACAACATAGAGAACAATAAGTTGGAGTATCAAGCCCTACTTTTTCCTTGAGAACTTTGTCTTCGACAACTTGAGAACTGATTCTGTGCCTCCCAAAATTCCCCCCTGACTCAGATGTACAGCAGCAGGGATTTATATCAACTGACTGCAGCTTGCACTCTGTACTCTCAGTATCAGTAGGCTCTTCCGGAATAACATTTGTAGAAGCAGTCATATCTTGAACTGGAGCAGAGGACTCCAACTGATCTTTTCCATCTTCCTCCAGCTTACAAGTATCTGTAGTTCCTGACGAAGTTTGAGCAGTTGAACCTGATTCTTTTTTCAAACAAACTAGAAAATTTTGGGTAGTAGGTGTTCTTATATCCTTGGTCCCATTTTGGAGACCATTCTTCGAAACTGGTGGAAGCTTCCCTGTAGCCAAATAGAAATCTAACTTCTTCTTCAAAGAACTATTCCAGTGATTCTTTATTGCATTATCAGTTCTGTATAAAGAAAGTTCACTATAAGCTAAGGCCATCATGCTACTACAACTTCAAAAGGAACTTATAAATGATTTACCGCCATCTCCTTGATCAACTATGCTGGCTAAGCTTTACAATACGAACTACGTCATATGTGTCATAAACTAAAAAGAATGATACCTTCCAGGTAAAACTTTTGCAATTTCAGCCCACTTGTTCCCATATGTCCGGTGTGCATTCATAAGGGCCAATTCCTCCTCCATCGTCCAAGCATCCTTCTTTATATCAGGATTCAGATGATTGTGCCATCTGCAGAACGTTTATCAAGCATGGAATAATCAACAGTAATTTGCTTTACATGAATAGATTAGGACAGCAACGTGAATAAGCCTCATTATATGAAACTAAATTAATAGATCTTAGAACATAATTCACTTATTCATACAAATAAAACAAACGGCAGACAATCACTTTAAGAGCGGAAAAATCATATCAACATTTGAATATTAGGCACTTTCAGGACTCTCGGGAAATGCAAAGGAAATAAAATTTAAGAAATTACCTCTCACGGCATTGTTTCCCTATTCGTCCAGGCAAAGATTTTGCAATAACAGACCATTTAGTCGGCCCATATTTTGATACAAGCTCAATAATTTTATCATCCTCCTGTGAAAAAGCAATAGATAGTTTAGCGCTTGTTTTATGAACAGCAATAATAAAGATAGCTTAAAAGAGCCTAGAATGCCTACCTTTTGAGTCCAAGGTCCTTTAACAAGATCGGGGTTTAGGACTTTCTGCCATCTATGAAGACATTGCACTTCTGATCTATCTGAAAAAAATTCAGCTGCACCATATGCAAATGCTAAGGCTGGTTAGAGGAAAGCCGATAATACCAAAACTACAACAACAGAAAAAATTAGGATCATGATATTATTTATAACCTTAAGTTTACTTTCTTTCAGATAACAAAGGTAGGATGTAATAACCCTCTAACTAAAAAACAAAAACTTATCAAATCGGATAGAGCAGCAAAAGTAAACAATCGTAGGACAAATAACAAATAAGAAAATTCTGAGGCATGAAGAAAACCTATTTTTTTCCAACTCTTCCCCTTAAAAGCAGCAACAGCATTTCTTAACGTCTCATCCTACAATGAATAAAAAACCAAAAACAATTTAAGAAAACAGGCAACACACACAAAGAATGAATGCAAGTAAACACTGAAGGCAACTTTAATTGTTCTACAATCCATAAAACAACTCACCTGGACTGACTCAATGTTTTCTAACCATATCATAGGAAAAAAAAGCATTTTACCTCGGCCGTAATTCATAAAAATAATGCAAATACAAAAGGGGAAAAAATGCATTACCTCTTCCGGTGTCCACCCACCTTTTGCTCGCCTAATAGGGCCAGTAGTTCTCCTGCAAATTCAGTATAACAATACAATTGCTCTTGGACGGAAACATTATTGAAAACAATAAAACTCTTAAGTAATGGATTAACAGCAAGTTTGAGCACTAGAAAGAAATGCTGAACAACATCCCTGGTGAATCCATATCTAATGTAATCAGCAATCATAAACACCTCCACAGAACACAAATGCGAAAAAATAAAAGCGAAATAAGCAGAATCCAAACAAGTACAGAAATGAAACAGAGCTAAAGAAGTTATTCCCGGACAATACCGATGATTTGGTGATGTTGGTGCTGGACTAGATACGCCTGGGGACTTTACAACTGCATTGCCACCGCCTTCGGATACAGAAGAACTTGAAGCGGTAGTTAATTGCTTCTTGTAAAGACAACGTTCCTCCAGCCTCAGTTCAGCCATCACTTTCTAATCAATCTCAAAAAAGAAGGAAAACGCTTTAATAGCTTATTCATGGCCGTTTCAAATACTTGAGAATCCTCCTTTTTTACCAAAATCCCAAATCCCAGCACCACCGAACACAGAAAAAGACAAAACTCAGATCTTAATTCACTAATCAGATAAAAAAAAAACAAAAGAAAAAAAGACAAGAAAGAAAATACCACATCGGTTGAACATAATTCTAGGGTTTAACACCCCCGTCCCCCCCCCCCCAAAAAAAAAGTAAAAACCCAACGAAAATTTTCACAATCAAAGGTGCTTGAGGTTCAAGAAACATGACGATAACGGTAAATAGGAATTTTAAAAAAATAAAAAAAACCAGAGAACTCTGATTCAAGAAGATAAACCCACCTGAGTGGCGGGAATCAAGCTCCAGCTGCTTCAAGAAAAATCCTATTCGAGCCAAAGAAAAAGTTTTCGTTTTTTTGGTTAAAAGGAACTCTAACGTTGCTTCCTTTGTTTTCGTAAAATCCTCGACCGTTGAATCTAAAGAGAGGAAAAAAAATATAAATATTTATATATAAAAAGCAAAGCATTATTACAACGAATATATGACCACCGACGTCTCCGCTAACTGCCGTTATGGAGAACTAACGTGTTTTTTTTTTTTTTTTTTTTTTCGCGGCATTTCAGAGCAGTATATGCTAACGACTCTAAGTTAACGTTAGGGGTGAGGTGGTGGAAAGGTTTGAACCTCAAACGGCACACATAGTGTGGTTAAATATCGAACTAGTTTGGAAGTGGGCGATCCGCCGTTAGGTTTCGCGGGTGTTTTTGGAGCCTTGATTGGGGAATAATGTTCAAGGTTTAAAATGGGACGAGAATAGAAAGATACGTTGTAACTGAATTTACTGTTTGACTCGTGATAATGGGAGGTCAATGGTTTGTAATTGATTACAAGCTTTTCTATATTTTAGGTTTAATTTGGACCGTTGGATTGTAAAAACAAACACCTAATTATTAATCCTCGTGCAAATTTATTATTTTGAGCAGTGTACAAAATTATTTACACTTAAGTTTTACATAAAATTTCCGTCACCCCGCCTAATTTCATTTTACCGAATAAGCCCCACATAATTAAAATTATAAACAAACTAGTTTTTTTTTACTGCAGGCTAGATCGTGTGTATTAATTTATCCTTTTAATTTTTACAATATTATTATAAGTTTCTTTGTGCACAATGTAATAGATAAAACTAATCCATATATTAATAGATTATTATACAAAATTTAACAATGTACAAATATACATAACTTCATAAAATGTTTAATTGACGAAACTAATCCGTATATTAAATAGATTATTTACATAAATTGATATTGTTTCGAAAACTAATTCTTATATTAAATTGATTATTTGTATATATAACTTTAGAATGTAATATTAAAGAAGTTGAAATAATTATTACTAAGGGTAAACTATAAAAATAGTCATTTTTGTTTGCCTCAAGTTACATTTTAGTCACTTATATTTCAAATGTTATGTTTTAGTCACTTATGTTATTATTTTGTTATAAAGTGATCACTTTTTCATTAAGTTCCGCTATCTCCCTAACGGTAATCCTACGTGGCAGTCCAACTAGATCTTAAGTGCCAACTTGGGTTTACTAATGGGATGAGAATAGATTTTTTATTAAATAAATTTAATTAATTAAAAATTTTAAACCCTAAATCTTAGTTAAAAAACCATTCATCTCCCTCCTTTTTTTAGTTTTCTTTTTCAATTTACTAAAAAAGCTATTATCATCAAAATTTTTTATTCACGTACAAAAACAAAAGAGGATTCAATGGAGGGTCCAGATATGTTTTCTTCATCGACAAATTTATGTTCTAAGACTTAGAATGAAGTAGTTGTCGACAAATAAGAAGATGGCAATCATTTTTGTTCCTAATCATTGTATTTTCCAATTCTTCATGTTCTTGAATAATTGGTTTCTCAATCCGATTTTTTTATTTGAATCAGCTTATTAGTTCACAATCCCTTTGTGGTTATCCCTTTTTCTGACCTGAAATTCTTTTAGTTGTTAATATTCATATCAAGAACTTTAATTTAGAGTTTTCATTAAACAATAAAAAATCTAATCTTTTGTTTTTCAGTATTGAATAAAAAAGATAGAGGAATGCAAAGAAGACATACTTAAACCCTCCATTGAATCCATCTTTATGAAGCAGTCAATTAGATTTCAACTATTTTGATCTTAATAATAGTTTTTCTAGTCAGATGAAAAAAAAATCATTGAAAAAAAGAAGAGACTGAAGAAAAATTAAAATGAGGAGATGAACAGTTTTTTTAGTTAGGGTTTAGGTTTAAAAGTTTTAATTAATTAAAAATTTTAATTAAAAATCTATTTTCATCCCATTTAGAAATCCAAGTTGGCATCTAAAATCTAATTGGACTGCCACGTAAGATTACCGTTAGAGAGATATCGGAACTTAACGGTAGAGTGATCACTTCGTAACAAAATAGTAACAAAAGTGACTAAAACTAAAAAATATAACTTTTATTTGCATGCTTAATATTTTTTTTTTGTAATTATGGATAAATTCATAAAATATAAAATATCATCTATTTGATAAATAATAAATATAATCATTTTGATGAATTAAATAAAATAAAGTAACAAATATTGGATATAAAGGTAAAACATATTATATAATTTTAAAAAAATATTTTACCAAATACATGTTTATAACTTTTTTATTTGTATTAACAATAATATAATTTACACAAAAACCAAACCATTTTTTGTGTATTTAAACAATTATTTAGGTAATAAGTTATTTTATTTGTGTATTAGAAAATTTTCAGTTAACAAAAAACTATTAAATCAAATAGTAATTATGAAAAAAAAAAGGTTTGTAACTATTGAATGACAAATATTTAACCTGTAAAAACTATTGGTTCAAATATTATTTAAAAAAAATGAATGCAATGAGGTTTTAATCATTCAAGATGGAATTTGTGAAATATTGAAGTATGACGCTTAGGGGATAAGCTGGGGGGCTGGCATGGGCCTCGCCCCCCTAAAACCTAAAATTGTTATTTAGGTTGTTAAAATTTTTTAAAAATTTTAAATTAATAAAAGTAAAATTGTACTTTGGCTCATTTAAAATTATAAAAATTCGATTTAATCCTTTATAATTTATAAAGATATAAACTATAAAAAATTAAAATTTCATCCAACCTCCCCTAAAAAGTTGTTCTAGCTTCACCCCTAAATAATCTTTCATTTTTTTTTGCTTAAAAATCTTGCTATACAATGTATATTAGTTTTTTCTCGTGTAGAAATTCATTATGTATTGTAATTAGAATGTATTAAATTACTTTTAAGGTTGAATGATATGAGAAACAAATAAATTGATTAGTCTAAAAAACTGTTAAAATTAAGAAGTGCAACTATAATTAAAATATAAAATGTGAAGTTACTACTTTTAAAATGTAAAGTAAAGCGAAAAGGAAAGCTATAAATATTGGTGAAACCATTTTTTTGAAAAAAGGGTCGACTTTTATTTAAAAACGAAAATGAAGTCGCTATCAACCTTTTTATGAGGTGTGATTGGATCACCTCGTAATTTGATTGTTTTAATAAAATTATTTGATTTACTAAAACAAAGATTTTGGTCTATGAAATTCGAGAAAATGAGTTCGAGAGTCGGTTACGTACGAGGAAGGATTAGCACCCTCTTAACACCCAAAATTGATACGTAATTGATTAATTAATGTCTTAATGTCGAATGTTGAAATTTTGAAAAGAATTAAAAGTACGATCCCTTTTTTATTAACATTAATTTTATTTTAAAAAATACTTGAATAAATCGAAATGAATGTTAAAGACCCTCTCATCTTGATATAACAAAATGTTACATCCCGTAAGTTAGGATACGACACATTGAACCTTTGAGAATGAGCTTGCCTTTGTTTTTATTTAAAACTTAGGTATTTTAATTTTAAAGAATATTCGACCATTTAGGTTCAACGAGAAAATCGAAACCCCGTAAGTTAGGTACAACTTTCTCGAAGTTCCAAATACGGAGTATTGCTTTTATTTTCAAAATTTTTCTTTTTACAAATTTTGGTAAAAAAAATATTAATGTAACCTTTAAACAACGCTTAGTTTTCTCGAGTATGGCTAAAACGTAAAAATCTCATATTTCACGAGCAATAATGCGACATAAATTTAAGAAAAAAAATAAAGCATAAAAAAACGATAACAAAAAATCATATCATGAATACGCATAATAGAACCATATTAATAATGAAAAATGATAACCATTTAAAATACTAATAATAATAATAACAAAATCTAAGAATAATAATAATGATAACCATGATAATGACAGAATAAAATGCATCATAAATTTAAAAAAATAATAAAAATATAAATAAGTAAATAAGTAAAATAATATATATATATATATATATATAATTTAAAGAATCCGAGCTAATTGATTGCCATTGAAATCAAATTTAGAATCTAAATTTAAATAAAATAGATGAAAGGATATAAAAGGATTAAATTGAAACGTAAATAAAATTTTGGGGAAGAATTCGAATAAAAAAAGAATAACGGACTAAATCGTAACGTGCTAAAAATATTGAGGGGCGAAAGGGAAAATATCCCTCCCCTTTTATGCGCAGCATTTTAATGTAGACCAAAATGCAATAAAAATAAAATTTTCCGGCCAAATTAAAAGAATAAAAATAATAAAAAGCAATCAAGGACCAAATCGTAATGCGTAGCAAAAGTGGAGGGGCTGCACGTGTAAATAGCCCATTCACCGGCAAAACACGCGGATCCTCAGGGCAAGCAGGTCTGGTCGGACAGGCTGGTGTTGAAACGGTGTCGTTTCTGCACCTGAAAGAAGGGCCCAAAACGATGTCATTTGGGCTACACTATAAGTATTAAAAATTTAACAAAAAAAAAAATCACTTTTCCAACTATTCAAAAAAAAAAAATTCTTTCTCTTCTTCTCTCTGGGAATCAACCCAGAATCTGGCCATGCTCCGACGAGGACCACCGTGGCAGCCACTAGACACGCCCATGTAACTAACCCGTGTGTCACCCACGGCCACTAGGCATGCCTGTGTATCTAGGCCGTGTCATTCTTGTAGGGTATACTGACTTAATTCAAAGGGTTCCTCAGGGGACACACGGCCGTGTACTATGACCGTGTGTCACACACGGCTGAGACACACTCCCATGTCACTGACCGTGTGGACAAAAATAGACCATTCGAAAAGCCAATTTTTCTAGCCATTTTGGGTCATCCCTACAAGCAAAAAAAATACATTTATACCAACAATTTACCAGCCAAAACTTACTCAAATCATTCATCTTTCATACCATATATTTCTCATCTCAAATCACATTCAATTTCGAAACAAAAATCTTACCAAATTTCAACCAATTTCATACCCCAAACATATATAACATAAACCATCAATACCACATCTATCCCATAAACTATCAATACCACATCTATCCCATGGCTAAACTTACCATTTTCACAATACTTTCATACCAAAATGACCAATTCTCATTAGATTATATAAGCAACATCAGGCATACTAACATGCACCACTTGTGACATACCAAAAACAAACATTAACACAGCCATTTGTTAGCCATATCACATGGCATAACTTATATACATCACAAAATCTTAATTCAACCTGTCTAGCTTATACATGCCATAATTCAACATTTATACATTCAAAAGTATACCGAGACAAGTTTAGATAGTGTGGTGATGATCCTCGACGATCCTCGAGTTTTCGATAGCTTCAATATCTATAAAACAAAGCAAACACACACAAAGTAAGCTACAAAGAGCTTAGTTAGCAACATACAAATAAATTGTTCAAAAACACATTCATAACTCAAATTAATCAAGTGATTCATGGCAAAACTCATTTAAAGATGCACAATTCTTATATAATTCACATTATCACATATATCACTTGAATATATACCATATTTTATTCTCATATCACTATATATATCATAAATTCATAATTGAACATATACTACCTTTCAATCTCAAACATAATACATGTTTCATACGTACCAGAATTGGAATCATATTTATTCTTTCACTCGTTTTCTCAAAATGCCCGTTGAACCATTCGGAACCAAAAAGGATACGCGGAAAACTCAGAAAAGATCGTATAATTCCAATGTCCCTAACGTGTCTTACATGTAATTAGATATCGATGCCACTGTTTCAGACAGGGTCTTACACGAGAATAAATACAATGCCGATGTCCCAGACATGGTCTTACACGTACATCTCAGATCGATGCCAACGTCCAAGACGTGGTCTTACACGTAAATAGATATCGTGTGACAGTCCTATTTCGACCCTAGTCGGGAAGCAGTTTCGGGGCTGCTAAACCGAGCCATAGAAATAATTGAATATGATATCCTATGTCTAATGTGTGTGATGTATGTATGTATGAATTTAAAATGTTTGAATTTGGCATGTTGAATGTGATTACTAAACTAAAGGACTTATGTGATAAGAACTACGATTTATGTAGCTAGAATTAAGAAATAAGTTGTATAAGGTTGCAAATTAAGGGACTTGCATGTCAAATTAACCATTTGACATTAGTGGCCGGCCATGCATGATGATTATGCTAATAAATTATATTTTCTTTTATGGTTGTGATTAAATAAAGAAAAATTATGCCTAATAGGAAAAGATTATAATAAAATAAATGGTGAAAAGAACAATGTGTCTTTCATTTGTTCTTCTTACTGTAACTTGAAGAGGTGAAGGGGAGGAAATATTAAGCTATCATTCGGTCATTCTTTGCTTCAATTAAAGGTAAGAAATCAAGTTAGTTTATTTAGATTTTATGAATTCAAGTTGATAGACAAGCTTATGGTTTAGCCCAAGCATTAATTTTTGATTTGGTTGTAAATGCTCCATTCGGTCATAGTAGAACCGTATAGGACTTGGTTGCTCTTGAGTTTTATGGTATATGTAGGGTATTATAGAGTCTTGGAAGGTGTTTTGAGATTAAAATTTCAAGAATTCATGAAGGCATGTTTAAATTCTATCAATTTTTGCTTTGAATGGTTTTGAATCAAGTAGGAGCATTCGGCCATGGAAGTTGTGATGTTTTGATGTTTGGGGAGGATATTTCTTTGTTTAATTGAAAAGAAGAACGCATTATATTGGGGTTGTAAGTTAACATTTTGGTAGTATGCCTTTATGATAGCTGAATGGAAATGTGGATGTTGAGTAATTAAGCATTCGGTCTTAATATATATATATATATACATTAATTTATGTGATTCTTAAATAATATTATTTTGATAGTGTCTTTGGGTGATAATGGAATAAAAAGGTAGTTTAGTTAAATAAATAGAAGAAAGTTTGGAAGTGAAATACATTCGGCCATTGAGGTGATGGTTCAAAATGTGCTTAAATTTAGAAATTTATATATATGTGTGTATCTTGTAAAGTATGGCATTGAATTTGTAATAATGTTATTATAGGTATTTTGGGTTATGGCCGAATGGGATTTAGAAATCTATTAAAGGGAGAGGTGCTTTTGATAAGTACATATACTTGTGACCAAATAAGGCACTTGTGTAATTTTGAAGGGATGCATTCGGTATGTGGATTGGTGATTATGCTTGTGAACCGGATAAATATAGATGTATATATGTGTAATGTATAGGTGAGTGTCGAATGATATCAACTGTGATGTGCATATTTACCTAGCTATGATTTAGTTGTAATGTAAGATGAATATGCATTGGGCCGAATGTGGATATATGTATGTGTGTGGGTATGTGTAATAAAGAGATTGTATTTATATCCCTTGTCTTGATCAAGTAAAGAGGATGAGTGTTTAATGAAATTCAATTTTTGTCACTCAATTTTAAAGCTCAAGAACATAGAGAAACGGCACCAGATAAGGGAAAGGCTAAGGTGACGGAATAGTCAACCCGTAACTACTTAGAAAGATACGAGGTAAGTTCTCGAGTAACGAATTTCAACTTATGACAAGATGAAGTTATAGTACACATGTATAACATATAAGCTTAAATGTAAAGGTTATGCTTGAATGTCATTTTGGGAATGAAAATTTGGGGTAATTATTTGAAAGCTGAATGTTAGTATTGGATCTTATTATATTTTGATATGAAATTGTGTTCTCTGATTACAAATATTGAACCGAATGATGTATGGTTGGTAGCATGATGAGATTTGCATTTTAGTATCCGGAATGTTATCAAAATGTGACATGATATGTATGCTTATATGTGTGGGTATAAATCGAAGGGCTTACGAGCCAGTGTTAAGATCTGAGCTTAGTCTCGAAAGGCTTACGAGCCAGTGTTAAGATCCGAGCTTAGTCTCGAAGGGTTTACGAGCCAGTGTGAAGATCCGAGCTTAGGCTCGAAGGGCTTACGAGCCAGTGTTAAGATCCGAGCTTAGTCTCGAAGGGCTTTTGAGCCAGTGTTAAGAACCGGGTTTGGTCCCGAAGACCATCCATGGGGCATCATATCTGGGTTGAAACCCCGTATGTATTCGTACGAGAATTCATATACTAAAGGTTGGAAATAATTTCAAATAAATGTGCTATTTACTATAAGATAGCCAGGTAGGCATTTTTACTCTTGTTGAGAATTTGATTATCTTTGAATTGTGATTTCGAAATTCGGTAAGAATGTATAGATCATTGTTAATCATTCGAATGTTTATGATCCGTTTATGATGCATGAGTTTTGATTTTAGAGAGTTCAACTTCATAAATATGAGATACATGTGAATAGGTAAAGGATTGATATGAAAATTTGGAATGAACGTATTCGGTTATGTGTTGAGCTTAGTGGGACACATTGACCTTTTCTTTGTGTTATGAATGATATAGGTGGTATTTCAGTTATGTCCTTACTCGGCCATTGAATGAATCTAACAAATTTAGATGTTACTGTGCCATCTCTTTTTTTTTTAAATGATTTTGTTACTTAAAGAACTTACTAAGCAAATGATTGCTTACTCCATTGCTCTTACTTTCTGTTTTATAGATATCTCTCGATAGTTACGGTCTCGGGAGTTCCAGGGTTGAAGTCATCCACACTATCAAAATATCTTTCAGTATTTTGTAGCTTAACTTTGAAAATGGCATGTATAGACTTGACATTTTGTTGTAAATCAAAGATGATCTTGAAGTTGTAATTAAGTTGGCCATGCGAAAATGGCCTATCGAATGCCTTTCGTCCATATCCATGGTTTAATACTTGATTAAGTTATATGTGAATGGAAGTTCAAGTATGTATTGTGTGAAATATGTTCGAAATATCTCATTATCTTGATATCTATGTTTTATGAAACATGTGAGGTTTAAATGTGATTGAAATTAATATTGAATGTAACCTTTTTGATATGCTTATAAGGACTATATGAAGTTACATGAAATTGTGGTTATGGTACGTTATACGTTGTTTTGAATTTGGTAATCTGCCTAATTGATTTCGATTTTGAGTCTTACTAAACTTTGACATTCTTCTTATCATCTGAGTAGAAATAGTCTTGAATGAAATGGTTAGGTGTGATCTTTGATCCGGCATATGAGTGTTAGGATATGAATGTGATAATGACATGAATTGTTCGAGTGAGATATTGCTAAGTTAAATGAAGGTCGGGTGATGCCTCTTGACTCTCCTGTGATGGGTACGGGTCTAGGGGTGTTACATTTTATTGGTATCAGAGCTGCGGTTTAGTCAGTTCTTGGACTACCGTAGTAAGTATGAGTCTAGTTATACATGCCATTTTATGGTAAAGCGATAGTGTGATGACTTCTGACATCTGAAATGTGAGTTTTGGTATGGAATGGATCCCGAACCCAATCGAGCCGTAGCGGATGATGTCGAGTGCGTAGCGCCTGCTCCCGCCAAGGGATAGCACCGAATGATTCTCAGTCGAATAATAGTTATCGAGATGATGACACGAGACGAGCCTTTTACACGATGATGAGTGACTGGTTTGCTCAATTTCTTAGATTGAATCCGGCTGTTCCACAACCCCCGCCTCCGAATGCTCCGCTCCTAACCTATGTGGCCCCTCCTATGACCAATCCGGTGAGATCAAGTAGGCCCCCAGTCGACAAAATTAGAAAATATGGGGCTGAAGAGTTCCGGGCTACCCCTAGTGATGATGCTGAACGGGCTGAGTTTTGGCTCGATAATACCATCTGAGTATTCGATGAGTTATCCTGTACGCCCGAGGAATGTCTAAAATGTGCGGTATCTCTGTTATGCGACTCTACATATTACTGGTGGAATACTCTGGTTTCTGTGGTCTCGAAAGAGCGAGTCACTTGGGAGTTTTTCCAAACCGAGTTCCGTAAGAAATATATCAGTCAGAGGTTCATCGATCAGAAACGGAAAGAATTTCTTGAGCTTAAACAAGGTCAGATGTCAGTAACCGAATACGAGAGAGAATTCATGCGCCTCAGCCGATATGCTCGCAAATGTGTATCCTCCGAAGCTATTATGTGTAAGCGTTTCGAGGATGGGTTAAACGAAGAAATCAAACTGCTAGTGGGAATTCTGGAAATTAAAGAATTTGTTGTGTTAGTCGAGCAAGCTTGCAAAGCCGAAGAGCTCGGTAATGAGAAAAGAAAAGCTGAGGAGGGAGCTAGAGAGTTCCGTAAGAGATTTGCGGGAAAATCTGCTCAGCAATCGTCCAAAAAGATTAGAGATGCCTCGGGCCGATCCAAGTATACTTCAAGTTTTTCTAGACGTGATCATCATCGACCCCCTGTGAGTTCGCGAGCTACTTCCGTTGTTAGTGTTGGCAATGAACGTCGGGACAGATCTGAATGTAAACACTGTGGTAAATGGCACCCGGGGAGCTGTAGACATCATGACCGCTCCTGCTTCCGATATGGATCTGCCGATCATTTTATCAAAGACTGTCCGAAAGCTGATGAACGCACTCCTGATCCGAGTCAGAGACCTAGTGGCATAGCTGCACGGGGTAGACCACCACAGCGAGGAGGTAATAACAGTGGTAGTCAGAGAGGGACTAGAGATACTGCAGTTAGATCTGAGGGTCAAGCACCTGCCAGAGCGTATGCTATTCGTGCCCGTGAGGAGGCTTCTTCTCCGGATGTTATTACCGGTACTTTCACACTCTTTAACACTGATGTTATCGCTCTGATTGATCCCGGTTCAACCCATTCATATGTGTGTGAAACCTTAGCTTCCAGTAAGACTCTTTCTGTTGAGTCTACTGAGTTCGTAATTCGAGTGTCAAATCCTTTCGGTCGTTGTGTTCTGATTGATAAAGTATGCAAGAAATGTCCCCTAATGGTTTGAGATTTCTGTTTTCCGGCCGATCTGATGCTATTACCCTTTGATGAATTCGATATTATTCTTGGAATGGATTGGTTGACTGTACATGACGTGATAGTGAATTGCAAGCGAAAGACTATTGATCTGCGGTGTTCGAATAATGAAATAATCTGAATTGAGTCCACTGATTTAAACGGACTACCTGCCGTAATCACGACCCTATCAGCTCAGAGATACATGAGAAAGGGCTATGAAGCGTATCTGGCTTATGTATTAGATGACAAAGTATCCGAGCGAGAACTTGAGAATGTGCCGGTAGTATGTGAGTTTTTAAATGTGTTTCCCGAAGAATTGCCAGGATTGCCGCCAGTAAGAGAGGTCGAGTTTGGTATAGAGTTGGTTCCGGGTACGACTCCAATTTCAATTGCCCCGTATCGTATGGCACCTACCGAGTTAAAAGAATTGAAATCTCAGCTGCAAGAGTTGACAGATAGAGGTTTCGCGCGACCGAGTTTCTCACCTTGGGGTGCGCCAGTTTTATTTGTGAAAAAGAAAGACGAGACCATGAGAATGTGCATCGACTATCGACAGCTGAATAAAGCCACTGTAAGGAATAAGTACCCGTTGCCCCGAATTGACGACTTGTTTGATCAGTTGAAAGGAGCTTCGGTGTTTTCAAAGATTGATTTACGATCCGGTTATTACCAGTTGAGAGTTAGAGATTCAGACGTGCCGAAGACTGCATTCAGAACGAGATACGGACACTACGAATTCTTAGTGATGCCGTTTGGGCTCACTAATGCCCCTGCGGTTTTCATGGATTTGATGAACTGGGTGTTTAGGCCGTTTTTAGACCGTTTTGTAGTAGTGTTCATCGATGATATTTTCATTTACTCTCGCGATGAGATCGAGCATGCAGAACATTTGAGACTGGTACTTTAGACATTACGTGAAAATCAACTGTATGTGAAATACAGCAAGTGCGAATTCTGGTTGTGTGAGGTCGGCTTCTCGGGGCATATAGTGTCTGCTTCGGGTATTCGAGTCGATCCGTATAAAATATTAGCTATTCTCGACTAGAAACCCCCTAAAAATGTTTCTGAGGTTCGAAGCTTCTTAGGACTCACCGGTTATTACCGACGATTCGTCAAAGGTTTTTCGATGATTGCGACTCCATTGACGACACTGCTGTAAAAAGATGTCAAGTTCGAGTGGTCTGATAAATGTAAGCAAAGTTTCGACCAGCTGAAAACCCTTTTGACAGAAGCTCCAGTGTTAGTTCAGCCAGAGTCTGGTAAAGTGTTTGTAGTCTATAGCGACGCAAGCCTGAATGGTTTAGGTTGCGTTTTGATGCAAGAAGGCCGAGTTGTCGCCTATGCTTCGAGACAGTTGAAGCCTTACGAATGAAATTATCTGACTCACGATCTTGAATTAGCTGCTATCGTTTTCGCCCTGAAGATTTGGCGACATTACCTGTTCGGAGAGAAATGTCACATCTTTTCTGATCACAAAAGTCTCAAGTATCTGATGACTCAAAGAGATTTAAATTTGAGACAAAGGAGGTGGCTAGAATTGCTAAAAGACTATGAGCTTGTTATCGATTATCACCCGGGGAAAGCTAACGTAGTTGCTAATGCTCTTAGCCGAAAATCCATATTTTCCTTGCGAGCTATGAATGTGAAGTTAACGTTGTCGGTAGATGATATGTTGATTACCGAATTAAAAGCAAGACCCGTATTACTTCGACAGATTTGTGAAGCTCAGAAAGTCGACGACGATTTAGTTGCTAAATGGGTTCAGTGTGATTCAAGTGTAAATTCAGAGTTTCAGGTCGATGGTAATGATTGTTTGAGGTTTAGGGATCGTGTGTGTATTCCGAGGAGTTCAGAGCTTATTTCGACAATTCTGAATGAGGCCCATAATAGCCAAATGTCTATTCATCCGGGCAGCACTAAAATGTATAACGACTTAAAACGTTAATATTGGTGGCACGGTATGAAGCGGGACATCTCTGATTTTGTATCTCAGTGTCTGATATGTCAACAAGTAAAAGCGGAATATCAAGTGCCTTCAGGATTGCTTCAGTCGATTTTGATACCTGAGTGGAAGTGGGATTGAGTTACAATGGACTTTGTGTCTGGGTTGCCGCTAACACCGAGCAAGAAAGACTCCATTTGGGTTATTGTTGATAGATTAACAAAGTCAGCTCATTTCATTCCCGTTCGTACAGATTTTTCACTTGATAAGTTAGCGGAATTATATGTCTCTCAGATTGTGCAATTGCACGGAGTGCCGACTTCGATTGTTTTTTATCAAGATCCCCGTTTTACTTCACGATTCTAGAAGAAATTACATGAGGCATTGGGTACTAAACTCCATTTTAGCACCGCTTTTCATCCGCATACTGATGGCCAATCTGAATGGGTTATTCAGATACTCGAGGATATGTTGAGATGTTGCATTCTCGAGTTTAGTGGTTCGTGGGAAAAATACGTGCCCCTGGTTGAATTTTCGTATAATAACAGTTTTCAATCGAGTATTCAAATGGCGCCCTACGAAGCTCTTTACGGTCGAAGGTGCCGTACACCTCTGTTTTGGTCTGAGCTTAGTGAGAATAAGATTCTTGGGGTTGATTTAGTAAGAGAAGCAGAACAAAAAGTGAAAACGATCCGTGATAGCTTGAAAATGGCATCCGATTGTCAGAAATCGTATGCAGATCTGAAACGTAAAAATATCGAGTATCAGGTTGGCGATAAAGTGTTTCTGAAAGTCTCACCGTGGAAGAAGACACTCCGTTTTGGCCATAGAGGAAAGTTGAGTCTAAAATTCATTGGACCGTATGAAATTTCAGAACGTATCGGACCGGTTGCTTATCGACTAACTTTACCCACTGAACTTGAAAAGATCCACAACATTTTTCACGTTTCGATGCTTCAACGTTATAGATCCGACCCTTCCCATGTGATTAGTCCTTTCGATATTGAAATTCAGCCTGATTTGAGTTATGAAGAGGAACCGATTTGTATTCTAGCTCGCGAGATGAAAGAATTGTGAAATAAAAAGGTTCCGTTAGTTAAGGTGTTGTGGCTCAAGCATGGTATCGAAGAAGCGACTTGGGAACCCGAGAATACTATGAAAGAACGATATCCAAACCTATTTTCTAGTAAGATTTCTGGGGATGGAAATCCTTAAAGAGGGGAGAGTTGTGACAGCCCTATTTCGACCCTAGTCGAGAAGCGGTTTCGGGGCCGCTAAACCGAGCCATAGAAATAATTGAATATGATATCCTATGTCTAATGTGTGTGATGTATGTATGTATGAATTTAAAATGTTTAAATTTGGCATGTTGAATGTGATTACTAAACTAAAGGACTTATGTGATAAGAACTACGATTTATGTGGCTAGAATTAAGAAATAAGTTGTATAAGGTTGCAAATTAAGGGACTTGCATGTCAAATTAACCATTTCACATTAGTGGCCGGCCATGCATGATGATTATGCTAATAAATTATATTTTCTTTTATGGTTGTGATTAAATAAAGAAAAATTATGCCTAATAGGAAAAGATTATAATAAAATAAATGGTGAAAAGAACAATATGTCTTTCATTTGTTCTTCTTGCCGTAACTTGAAGAGGAGAAGGGGAGGAAGTATTAAGCCACCATTCGGTCATTCTTTGCTTCAATTAAAGGTAAGAAATCATGTTAGTTTGTTTAGATTTTATGAATTCAAGTTGATAGACAAGCTTATGGTTTAGCCCAAGCATTAATTTTTGATTTGGTTGTAAATGCTCCATTCGGTCATAGTAGAACCGTATAGGACTTGGTTGCTCTTGAGTTTTATGGTATATGTAGGGTATTATGGAGTCTTGGAAGGTGTTTTGAGATTAAAATTTCAAGAATTCATGAAGGCATGTTTAAATTCTATCAATTTTTGCTTCGAATAGTTTTGAATCAAGTAGGAGCATTCGGCCATGGAAGTTGTGATGTTTTGATGTTTGGGGAGGATTTTTCTTTGTTTAATTGAGAAGAAGAATGCATTATATTGGGGTTGTAAGTTAACATTTTGGTAGTATGCCTTTATGATAGCCGAATGGAAATGTGGATGTTGAGTAATTGAGCATTCGGTCTTAATATATATATATACATTAATTTATGTGATTCTTAAATAATATTGTTTTGATAGTGTCTTTGGGTGATAATGGAATAAAAAAGTAGTTTAGTTAAATAAATAGAAGAAAGTTTGGAAGTGAAGTACATTCGGCCATTGAGGTGATGGTTCAAAATGTGCTTAAATTTAGAAATTTATATATATGTGTGTATCTTGTAAAGTATGGCATTGAATTTGTAATAATGTTATTATAGGTATTTTGGGTTATGGCCGAATGGGATTTAGAAATCTATTAAAGGGAGATGTGCTTTTGATAAGTACATATACTTGTGACCAAATAAGGCACTTGTGTAATTTTGAAGGGATGCATTCGGTATGTGGATTGGTGATTATGCTTGTGAACCGGATAAATATAGATGTATATATATGTGTAATGTATAGGTGAGTGCCGAATGATATCAACTGTGATGTGCATATTTACCTAGCTATGATTTAGTTGTAATGTAAGATGAATATGCATTGGGCCGAATGTGGATATATGTATGTGTGTGGGTATGTGTAACAAAGAGATTGTATTTATATCCCTTGTCTTGATCAAGTAAAGAGGATGAGTGTTTAATGAAATTCAATTTTTGTCACTCAATTTTAAAGCTCAAGAACATAGAGAAACGACACTGGATAAAGGAAAGGCTAAGTTGACGGAATAGTCAACCCGTAACTACTTAGAAAGATACGAGGTAAGTTCTCGAGTAACGAATTTCAACTTATGACAAGATGAAGTTATCGTACACATGTATGACATATGAGCTTAAATGTAAAGGTTATGCTTGAATGTCATTTTGGGAATCAAAATTTGGGGCAATTATTTGAATGCCAAATGTTAGTATTGGATCTTATTATATTTTGATATGAAATTGTGTTCTCTGATTACAAATATTGAACCGAATGATGTATGGTTGGTAGCATGATGAGATTTGCATTTTAGTATCCGAAATGTTATCAAAATGTGACATGATATGTATGCTTATATGTGCGGGTATAAATCAAAGGGCTTACGAGCCAGTGTTAAGATCCGAGCTTAGTTTCGAAGGGCTTACGAGCCAGTGTTAAGATCCGAGCTTAGTCTCGAAGGGTTTACGAGCCAGTGTGAAGATTCGAGCTTAGGCTCGAAGGGCTTACGAGCCAGTGTTAAGATCTGAGCTTAGTCTCGAAGGGCTTTTGAGCTAGTGTTAAGAACCGGGTTTGGTCCCGAAGACAATCCATGGGGCATCATATCTGGGTTGAAACCCCGTATGTATTCGTACGAGAATTCATATACTAAAGGTTGGAAATAATTTCAAATAAATGTGCTATTTACTGTAAGATAGCCAGGTAGGCATTTTTGCTCTTGTTGAGAATTTGATTATCTTTGAATTGTGATTTCGAAATTCGGTAAGAATGTATAGATCATTGTTAATCATTCGAATGTTTATGATCCGTTTATGATGCATGAGTTTTGATTTTAGAGAGTTCAACTTCATAAATATGAGATACATGTGAATAGGTAAGGGATTGATATGAAAATTTGGAATGAGCGTATTCGGTTATGTGTTGAGCTTAGTGGGACACATTGACCTTTTCTTTGTGTTATGAATGATATAGGTGGTATTTCAGTTATGTCCTTACTCGGCCATTGGATGAATCTAACAAATTTAGATGTTACTGTGCCATCTCTTTTTTTAAAAATGATTTTGTTACTTAAAGAACTTACTAAGCAAATGATTGCTTACTCCGTTGCTCTTACATTCTCTTTTATAGATATCTCTTGATAGCTACGGTCTCGGGAGTTCCAGGGTTGAAGTCATCCACACTATCAAAACATCTTTCAGTATTTTGTAGCTTAACCTTGAAAATGGCATGTATAGACTTGACATTTTGTTGTAAATCAAAGATGATCTTGAAGTTGTAATTAAGTTGGCCATGCGAAAATGGCCTACCGAATGCCTTTCGTCCATATCCATGGTTTAATACTTGATTAAGTTATATGTGAATGGAAGTTCAAGTATGCATTGTGTGAAATATGCTCGAAATATCTCATTATCTTGATATCTATGTTTTATGAAACATGTGAGGTTTAAATGTGATCGAAATTAATATTGAATGTAACCTTTTTGATATGCTTATAAGGACTATACGAAGTTACATGAAATTGTGGTTATGGTACGTTATACGTTGTTTTGAATTTGGTAATCTGCCTAATTGATTTTGATTTTGAGTCTTACTAAACTTTGACATTCTTCTTATCATCTGAGTAGAAATAGTCTTGAATGAAATGGTTAGGTGTGATCTTTGATCTAGCATATGAGTGTTAGGATATGAATGTGATAATGACAAGAATTGTTCGAGTGAGATATTGCTAAGTTAAATGAAGGTCGGGTGATGCCTCTTGACTCTCCTACGATGGGTACGGGTCTAAGGGTGTTACATATCGGATCCTATGTCATGACATATGTATCCTAACTATTCCTAAGGTTCATATGGGACTTTTCGGACATCGTCACATACTCGAAACATTCTCGGCTTTCACATATGCATCTCCTATATTCATTAATCACAACTAAATTATAAACATAAGCATGAATAAATCGACTTAAGCACATTTTTTTGTATATACACTTACCTCGTATGGATGTAAACGGACGAAACAGCTATTCAACGATTTTTGACTTTCCCCGATCTAATTCTATTTTCTTTGGTTCTTGGTCTATATAAATTCAAATTTAACACTTTTATTCACCAAATCATTCAATTCAATCCAAAAAACGGCGTTTTACACTTTAACCTCTAAAATTTGACATTTTTGACAATTTAACCTTAATTCACAAAATAATCAAATTCACCAAAATTTACAACATTTAACCCTAGCCAAATTTCAATAATATTCAATTAAGCCCATATATCACATTTATTTCACAAATTAGTCCTCCCAAAATCTTATTTTCACAATTTAGCCCCAATTGCTCAAATTCAACAAAAATTCAAGGCAAGACATATTAATCTCACTCATATCTTTCACATAACATCAAAAATCATCACAAAACCAACAATTACACATTCCATAATCTTCAACAAAATTAGAAATTTAGGCATGGGCTTTGTAGTAGGCTAAGCAAGGATCACAAAAGCATAAAAATTATTAAAAATGGACCGAAACACATACCTTAATCACCAAATTGCTTAACTAAACCATATGAGCTCTTTATTCTTTTCTTTTTCTAAGTATTTTAGGCAATGGTAGTGGATTAAAACACCATTTTCATGTTCATGTTTTGTATAATATTAATTCATGATTAAATCATGAATTACCAAAATGTCCATAATAAAACAATATATAAAGCACATATTTTAAGGTCGTTTATGACCACATAAACATTCAATGGTAAAATTGCCACATAAGGCCATTATAAACAAAAGCCATTTCAATTAAACATATGAACATGTAACATGCTAATTTTACCTTTTATGCATTTTAATCCTTTTTCAAATTAAACACATAAACGAACAAATTTTCATACGAAACTTTCACACATGCTAATTCACATAAAATAAGCACAGAAAATAATATTAAAATATTTTTCAGACTCGGATATGTGATCTCGAAACCACTATTTCGACTAGGGTCTAAATTGGGCTATTACATGAGCTAAAATATGGATTGATTTTTCTTCATAAGTCATATCAGGCTGAATTTCTATCTCGGTCAGACTAATCACACGAGAAGGATCAGATCTGTACCATCGAAGCATAGATACGTGAAAAAAATTTTGAATCCTTTCTAGCTCAGGTGGCAGAAGTAATCTATAAGCAACCAGCCCAACTCGTTCGATAATTTCATATGGTTCGATGAACCTCAGACTCAATTTGCCCTATTTATCGAATCAAAGCACTTTCTTCCATGGAGAAACTTTCAAAAATACTTTGTCACCAATCACAAATTTGATATCTTTCACCAATTACAAATATGATATCTTTGTGTTTCAAATCCGCGTATTATTTCTGACGATTAGAAGCTACTTTTAGACTATCTCGGATTACTTTCACTTTCTGCTCAGTCTCTTTAATCAAATCAACCCTGTGTATCTTGTTTTCACTAAGCTCAGACCAATTTAATGGAGTATGTTATTTTCTACAGTACAAAGCTTCATACGGTGCCATTTTAATGCTTGATTGAAAACTATTATTATAAGCGAATTTGATCGATGGCAAATACTGTTCTCACATACCTTCAATTAACTTATTTTGGACAAAATGCCCAAGGAAGGATGGAATATCAAAGGTTTTTAATGAGGGGCATTTTGGCCATTAATTAGTAAAGGAAATAAAACGGGAAAAATGGGCCAAAAATGTGTTCATTTCTTCCTCCTTTGGCCGAACATGACACTTCTCCATAGCTAGGGTTTTGTTGATTTTCAAGCTCATAAGTAAGTGCAGTCGAGCTCCGTTTTTAATTTTCTTCGTATTTTTGGAATCCTCGTAGCGTGCTCTAGCTATTTCTACCATTATTTCATGCTAGGGTTGATGTTTAAAATTTTACCCATGAATGACATGCAAGTAATTTGATGACTAATGGTGGAATATGAAAGTTTAAGGTGTGGTGAACTATAATTACTAGGTGATTTTTCATGAAAGTCCCTAAGAGGGACCAAATTGTAAAGATAATAAATTAGTGGTAAAGGTATAAATTGATGAGAAATGTGGGTTGTTTTGAGTGCCATTGAGATTTGGTCAGGCTTGGATAACTAAGAGAATAGATATATTTCAATTTCCGAGCCTAGGGACTTAGTTGTAAAAATTGACAAAGTTGGGGGTAAAATGGTAAAAATTGTCATAGGATGATTTTGGACTAAATTGAGTAATGTGTGTATTAAACGAGTTAAATGTGTCATTATAAATCGAGAAGACCGAGAAATCAACCTCGACAGGGGTAAGGGCAAGGTTTCGGATTAATTTGCAAATTATAGCTTTTTGTTGTCGAGGTAAGTTTATATGTAAGTAATACGTTACTTTTATTTGTACATTAAGAATTTTGATGTATGCTATGACATATTAATATTGGTAAATTTCCTCTGATGCTGAAAGTCTTGGAAATGTGAGTCTCAATTGAACCTTTGGAAGAATAGGAGATATGGATAAAATGTAGCTATGTCACATGGGTGATAAGGTGAGCTTCACCTTGTGTAGACGAGACTTGCGGACCAAATATAATTATGTCACATGTGTGATACGGTGAACTTCACCATGTGTACATGATAGCAATATTATATGTAGCTAGGTTGCATGGGTAGATCCGAGGGACTGGACACCATGTAGACATGATAGTTACGGGATGTAATGGCTATGGCACATGAGTGATAAGGTGAGCTTCACCATGTGTACAAAAAAGATGATTTATGTGTTGGTGGACCAAGGAGCTGAAAATCCACCGAGTATTGAATGTTAATCTGAAGAGTTTAATGGGAAAGCTTACTAAAGAGATTTGGTGTGGTAATATGATATGCAAGTGTAGGTGCATTCTTTTGAGCAAGTGTAATTGTGGGAAATTGCATGTGAGTGCAAGGGTGCATGTGAACTTGAGTAGGGGAAAATAATGTGCATGATTTGTACAGGAATGTTGGTAAGATTAGATTGTAAGTTGGTGTGTGAGGGATAACCCTTGGTATTGCTAAATGTTGCTTGATGTTAATTATTTACATATGGACTTACTAAGCTTTTAAATCTTACTCTTTTCCCTTTTCCCATGTTTTATAGATTCAGTTGAGCCAGCTCGGGATCGGGACGTGTCAGAGGATCACCCACACTATCAACATTTTCTTTTGGTATAATGAAATGAACCCTTTGAACTATGGCATGTATAGGGACTTAATGGTGTTATAAATGTTAAGTAAGATTGGTGACCATGTGGGTATATGTTCTTTTTGTGTCATTTTGTAACTAATGCTAGTTGATATGGCATATGATAATGTTAGTTTATATATATATCTTTATTAGGAATTTCAAGAATTTGTTGGTGAGCATGTGTGGATATGTATTAGTATATGTTGTAAAATTATCAAATATGGCCATTTAGGTGTCTATTAATGTCATGATGTATGGTGGTGAAAATGATATAAGTTTGTGCTTGTTTTCAGGGTGGCAATTGGCTTGGAAAATAGCCTATAATTGTCCACACGGGTAGACACACGGGCATCTGCCTAGGCTATGTGTGACACACGGCCGGCCTCATGGGCGTCTGGATAGGCAGTGTGTCCTATGCACCTATATGCATGAAAATTAATTGCCAGTAGTAGACACATGGGTGGAGACACGGCCATGTGTCTCGACTGTGTGATAGACACGGCCTAGCCCACGGGTGTGTGCTCGGCCGTGTGAAAACCCTTGTAGGTTCAAATTAAAAATCAATTTCGCATGGGCTGGGGACATGGGTGTGTGCGATTACATGGCCTGCCCACACGGGCGTGTCCCTGTCTCACACGGGTGTTTGCCTTGTAATAGGTCAAATTTTCCAAAATTTTTTTGAATTTTTGGTTCGGTCTCGGACCACTTCCGAACCATGTTTTTGACCTTGTAGGCCCACTTTAAGGGTTGTACGATATTTTATGAATAAAGTTTCAATTGAAATGAAATTTTGTGATTCGATTATGTATGAATGGTTGTGACATTGTCTGGTAATGCCTCGTGCTCAGGTAAGGCGTTAAACTCGGGTAAGGGGCATTACACACTTAGAACGGAGCATTTTGGTCCCAAATTACATATCTTTTGTAACACCCCTTTCCTGAGTTTATTGCCTTACTAGAGTCCGAGGCATTACAGGACAATATCATAACCATCCAGGCACAATCGACCCACCAAATTTCATTCCAATTAAAAATTTTCATAAAACATCATACCTCCCTTAAATGAGGCCTATGAGGCCCAAAACATGGTTTAGGAGTGGTTTGGGACCAAGCCGAGAACCTAGAAAAATTTTGAAAAATTTGACCTAGTATTTATTACAAAACATTTAGTTTTAATAATTTCAAGTGAAGAGGACACACGGCCTATCCACACGCCCATAGGTTGGCCGTGTGCTAGACACACGCCCGTGTGTCTACCCGTGTGGATAATATAGGCTATTTTCCAAGCCATTTGCCACCTTGAAAACAAGCATAAACTCAAACCATTTTCACCACAACATATCATGACAATGATAGACAACTAAAAGGCCACAATTGATGGTTTAACAACATACACCAACCCATTTCCATTTATACACGCCAATCAATTCATGAATTACCTCATAATGATATATATATAAGAACTGACATTATCATTTGCCATATCTCATGTCATTAGTTACAAAATAGCACAAAAAGAGACATGTACCCATATGGTTACCGATCCTACCTAACATTTACAACACCATTAAACCCCTATACATGCCATAGTCTGAGTTCATTTCAATATACCAAAAGATAATGTGATTGTGTAGGTGATCCTCCGACATGTCCCAATCCCGAGCTGGCTTGACTGAATCTATAAAACAAGAGAAAAGAGAAAATAGTAAGCTTTAAAAGCTTAGTAAGTCTATATGTAAATAATTAACATCATAGCGACATTTATCTATACCAAGGGTTATCTCCCACACACCAACTGTAACACTTCTTACCCGTGTTCAATGTCGGAACAGGGTACGAGGCATCACTGGATTTTTACACTTACAAATACACAAACCGACTACAAAATTTATTTCAATTTAGAATCTAATCACATTCTTATCATATATACATTAATTCATTTACTAACATGCAAGCATACTCGTCCATGTATTGTATCATTATGACTCATAACATAGCTACTATTAATCATATCACATGGTATTATACAACAATAAAATTTCCATTAATTTAGGCCAAAATTCTTGGCCAACTCAGTAACATATATGCAGATATTCAAGTCCTTATACATTTCATAAACTTATAAATATTTCAGAATCTTTTAATACTAACCTCAGCCTGATAGTGTGATAGTATCTCCGGCGACCTCCAACTCGAGCTAGCATCTGAAACTCTACAAGAAAAAGAAAGGGAAAGGAGTAAGCATTATAGCTTAGTAAGTGAATATGTAAACAATAATAATAATACATTATTAATGGCATTTATAAATCTCAAAATATGTCTCCACAATTATACAATCTTAATCTCACATGAAATTATCATTTACTTAAAATCAGTACAAGCTGTCCATTCGAGTCCAAGTCACTAAATTATTTTTATCTGGAGCTGCAAAGCTCCAAATTAAGATCTGTAAATTTTCCAAAAAACTAGACTCATACTTCTTATTGCCATAAAAATTTTAGAATTTTTTGTTGGGCCAGTTAATACATTTTATTCATTAAACACTCCCTTGTTTCGCTACCCAATAGTCCTAAACACTCTTCACTAAAATTTAAATTTCTCTTTATACAGAACCCGAAAGATGTTCACGTTTATTTCTACTAAAAATATACTCAATAAGGAATCCACTCATATAAATTATGTTCCATAAATCTTTTTTTACGATTTTTAATGATTTTTCCAAATTAGAATAAGGGATCACAAAGTCATTCTGAACCAGTCTTAAAAAAATATAAATATCTCAAAATATAGAATTCATTTAATTTTTTGTTTCTTTTATATAAAGATATATTCAATAAGCTTTAATTTCATTTCTCATTCTACTTCTAACTCAATTTCTACCATTTTTGGTGATTTTTCAAAGTCACTCCCCTGCTGCTATCCAAAACTGCTATATTTCCAATTTCACCTTTTTCATATATTCCCTTATATTAATTTTTTCATAGTAACACTTAACCATATCAAATGTACCAAAGTTCAATCATTTATTGAGCACATTGCTTACAACACATATATTCATGTCCTTATACTTATCACCATATTTTCATATAAATTCACAATTAATAGATTTTCCCGTTGAATACATCGGAATAGTAATAGATATTCGGTGGCCTGTACATAGTACCACCCTTGTAGCCGAAGCTAATTGGCGCACATAGTAGCCTACACTTAGTACTACACATGTGACCAATATTATCTGATACACGTAGTAGCCTGCACATAGTATTACACACGTGATCGAAATAATCGAGTACGCATAGTAGCCTGCACATAGTACTACACATGTGACCCATCCATCTGGTACACGTAGTAGCCTACACTTAGTACTACACACATGACCTAAACCATCTTGAACACATAGTAGCCTGCACATAGTACTACACATGTGTTCCCACAGCAGATCATCCATATCTTTCTATTCCGAAGGTTCAACCGGGAAATTCTTCACTTTTCAATATTTTTACCAATTTCTTCATACTTGATTTGTAACAACCCAATTTGGACCCTAATCGGAACGGTGGTTTCAGGACCATGAATCTGAGTCAGAAAAATATTTTAAAATTATTTCCTGTGTTTATTTTGTGCGAATTTATATCTATGAAAATTTCGTGATTTATTTTTGTCGTTTGGGTGTCCGATTTAATAAAAGGACTTAATCGCATAAATTAAAAATTTGACAGTTTTAATTGTAAGGACTGAGTTGGTAATGGCTTTTTAAATGGAAGCCCTTAAGTTGTAAATAGCCCATATTCCTATAAGTGGTACGGTGGTAGGTAGCAATTGTATAGTTTTTATATTATTTTATTTAAGTTATACATAAAGATAAAATTAAGCTTTATTTTTTATAATAAGATATTGTGTATATATTTATATATACATATTATATTATAATACATGAAATTGAAGCCAACTCATGTCCATTAGTTTTTTTTAAGAGACGAAAAAGGGCTTATGGCATAAAGCTTGGATATTATTTTTAAAAGGGTATAATAGGAAACATGAATTAATAATATGTTTGTATATATTATAATATATGATAACTAAAACAAGCATTATTTCAATTATTCACTTGACCGAATATTAACTAAGAAAGAAAAAAACAAGGGTTCAAAGGTTCGGCCATCCATTTCAAGCTCAAATTCAAGGTTCGATTTTAGTCGATTTTAGATAATTTTTACATATTTGAAATCGTTGCTTCGAGTACTACAAAATCCAAGCTTAAATTTTGAATTTTGATGAATATTTTGAGTTATACCATTAACGAGAGCTTGTGATTTATTGTTTGATGGTGAAATATAAAAGATAGGTGTTGGGTTAACATATTTTGTATGGAAATTTTTGATGATTTTGAGTAATTAGGACTTAATTGCAAAAATAAAAGTTCAAGAGACTAAAATGTGAAATTGATGAAATATATGGACTTGTATGAGTGTGGGTAAAATTCGGCCAACATGGGTATATTGAAATTTTGTATATTTTGTGTTTTGTGTAATAGGGACTAAATTGTAAAACGCGTAAATACAGGGGTAAAATGGTAATTTGCCCATTTGTGTGTTTTTGGATTAAATTGAATGAAAATATGTTTGAATGAGCTAAATTTGAATATGTTTAGATCAAAAATCAAAGAAATTGGATTTAGATCGGTGGAAAAAACGAAAGTTGTCGACTAGTTGTCCCGTTGCATTTTATATCGTCCGAGGTAAGTCTATAAGCAATTAAACATTATTAATTTTGAATGAAAATTAGTTTAATATGCTGTTTTGAAATTTATAGACTTATATTTGAGATAGTCAAATATGATTATGCATGAAAATAGTGTATTTGAGACTAATTCGACTGAGTTGCGATATTTGAAAGTCTGTATGAACTTTAAGGAATAGTTAAAATTTTCTATATATGAATTATATATAAGATGACTTTGTAATAGTGATATTCGGGCTTTGAGCCTAGCAAGCCTTATGCTGGTGAGATAAATCGGCTTTGTGCCTAGCAGGCTTTATGCCAGTGTATTAAATCAGGCCTAGCAGGCCTTGTGCCGGTGTGTGATACAGGCTTGTGCCTAGCAGGCTTTATGCTGGTGAATTATTATAAACTTATGCCCAAAAAGACTTTCTACCAATGTGGTAATTGAATATGTCAAACAAGCTAAAATGTTCAGGTACGTGATGGTCAGTTACCTATTTGAAAATAAGGTAAGTTTTGATGGTTGAAATGAAGCTATGTATTATACATCCGATAATGTGAATTACATGAGTATAAAATGCAAGATTACATTCGGCCAAGTGATATATGCATATGAAACTAAAATGTGAATTATGTGTATACTTGTATAAACGTGAATATACACACTTGTACATATATATATGTGTGATTGTTATACTTTGACTTACGGGTATATGCATGTAAGTGAACGTGTAAATGATATGGTAAAGATGTTTTGGCTTAGCCATTGAATGATAGTTTGTTAATGTATCCATATATATATATATGAGTGTTCATTCGGTCATTGTTATGCTTGTGCATAAGAAATTATATTTTACTTCATGAGTATATGTTTATGTGTATACATGTACGTGGTTATTTAATGATTAAGTTTTGAAACCGAAAGATGCTTGGATAATATATATATATATATGTATGCGGCCATAAATAAGTTATATGTGAAAGTATAAGATAAATTTTAAATCATAAAATTGAAGTTAATTTGAATATGATAATATTATAGTTTAAATGTATGGATTATGTCTTTGAATGATTTATTTGTTTATGACTTACTAAGTTATGATAGCTTACTTCGTGTTTTCATATTTACTCTGTTTTATAGATTTTGAATTCAAGTTACGAATCCAGGAGTCGTCAGAGGAGCTTATCACGCTATCGACTATTTTCGGCACTTTTAAACAAGTTTGAATTTGAACTTATGGCATGTATAGGCTAGTTAATAAGTTAAATTTGGGGTATGTATAAATATAAGCCATGTGAAAATGGCTTGTTTATAATGTTAAGTTCGGTTCATGTTTTGATCATTTGATGGAAATATTTGCTTGATGAATCAGCTATGGTGTATATTTATTTATATATGAGACATGTTTGTTGTGTTTTGCTTAAGTGTTTTATGTATTTTGGGTAATTTTTGCTAGGTAAGTTCGGTCATGATGTGTGATAGAAGTGAATTTGACATGTGTGCATTAATGAAAGGTAAAATATGTTTGAATTATGCTTGATTATAAGTGCTTGATATTTATCATAGCTATTTTAGATTTGTAACGCCCTAATTTTCGGGATTTTGCGTAAATTTAATTTTTACTTGTCTGGATGTATTAATTTATGCTTTGAGTATGTTAACGGGCCTTTAGAAGGCCCAAGCTTAAGTTAAAACCCGATAGAATTTTAAAATTAAGACTTAAGAGAGAAGGGGCTCTGACTAAGTGGGCTTTTAAGAAAATGTTGGCAAATTAAGACACAAGTAAGCTTGTGTGAAAGTGGCAATGTGGCGCCACTTGAGAGACAAGGGAGTGGCGTGTGGAAGCTATGCAAGAGCTAAGGTTCAAGTCTCATGGTAAGCAATGTGGTGTTTTATTTTTAATGCATGTGGTGGATTTCAAGTGAAACTCTGTTGGGAAGAGTTTAGGGCGCTCATGGGGTTGAATCAATGAGGGATAAGGGGAGAAATTTTAGGAATTTTGAATGGGAAAGGAGTTTTGGCTGAACATGGGACTCTTGGGGAAACAATTTCGGTTTTGGGTCCTTGGCTTGGCATAATCGGCAAAGGGTGTTGGGGTGTTAGCTGAATGTGACTTGGGTCTTATTGGGGTTAGTTTCGGCAGTTGGGTGTAGGTGTAGGTGCCGACCTCTTTAGTAGCTAGTCTCTGGGATTTGGCAATTCTTTCTTGCCGAATTAGTGTAGTACCTTTTAGGGTTCTTTACTTTTTCTCTGCTCTCTTCTCTTTAGTTTCAAAAGCCAAAAACGCAAACATCATCTCCTTTGGGGTCGATTGTGCAAAGGATCAATTTTTTTTCTTCTTTCTTCTCTAAACCGAATTCTCTTCATCACCTCTCTTCTTTAGCCGAACCAAGCACCTATCTTTTCTCTTCTTCTCTTCTTCCTCATCTCTTTTCCATCGATTGAAGTAACCCCACCCTCAAGCCTCCTAGTCGATACCATAAAAGCCGAAACCCAAAGCTTTTGTTGCTGATTTCTTCATTGGTCTAATTGTAACGCCCTGACTCTCGAGATTTTTTCGGGGTTTTCACAATTTTGGTGAAATTTTGAAATTTTGTTGTTAAAGTATGGAATTTATGTTTTAAGTGTGTTAGTGGGCCTTTAGAAGGCCCAAGACTAAGAAAAACCCGGCAGAGATATCAAATTTTGGGTTTAAAGTGAAGGGGACTTGGTTAAGTGGGCTTTTTTAAAAAAAGGGAGTAAAATAAGACTCAAGGAAGCCCTTGGTAAAGTAGCAATGTGGAGCCACTTAAGTGCCTAAAAGAGTGGCGTGTGGACAGGTGTGCAAGGGCTAGAGTTCAAGTCACAAGGTAAGCATTGTGTGTTTTAATTATTTTTGTGCATGTGCCAGACATGTGATAGAATTCAAGTGGAACTCTGTTGGGAAGAGTTTGAGGATAAGGGTGAGAGATTTTAGGAATTTCAATTTGAAGCAAGAAATGACCGGCCAAGGGATTGTGAAGTACCATAATCGGCTAAGGGTTGGCCGAATGCCTTTGGGGTCTTTCTTGAAGTCCTAATTCAGCAACTTGGGTAGGTGTGTGTGCCAATTTGTGTAAGGGGATTGAGCTCTTAGGTTTGGCACTTAGGGGCTGTCTTGTGTGGCTGAATAGGTAAGGTGCCCTTAGGTCCCTTTCCTTCCACTTTCGTTTCCTAAAAATCGAAACCTAGACTCCTACCTTCTCCTTGTGCCAAATTGTCCTTAACAAAACCCTATCCTCCCTTCTTTCATCTCTTTTCTTTTCTTCTTTTCTTCTTTTCTTCTTAAACTGAAACAACCTCTTCCCCTCACTTATCTCTTCTTTTCTTTTCTTCAAAACTGAATCTACCATTCTCCTTCTCTTCACTTTTCTTTTCTTTTACTTCTATTCTTCTTTTCAAACCGAAACTAGTGTGGCCGAATTCTTCATTGGCCGAATCTTCACTTTTCTTCTTCTTCCATTTACTTCTCAAACCCAATAGAATACTCTTAGCTAGATCCAAAAGCCCAAATAGTTAGATTCTTTCTCTACTTGTGCTTGAAGGTTAAACCTACGTCAGATCTGGATTAGAATAGGATTAGGAGCATTCGTGATTGGTAGATCCTCGATAAGTACTCAGATCTCTTCTTTCCATGCGTTATTTTTAGATTTAAGAAAAGCCAAAAATCCCTAAATACTTTAGGGAGGCTGTCGACTATAGTAAAGAGTATTGCTAGTTCTTTTAATCAGTTGTATGTGTATTTGTTGCGAAAGGGACGATCTAGCAAGGAGCGTAGGAGGCTTAGACCATTGGAACGATTAGATTTAGATCTAGATCTAGTCCCTATTTTCGACAAAGGTAGGTGTTCTAAGGCTTAAGGGTGATTGGCCAATTATGGTAAGCAAGATTGCATTAGTTATTGTTAATTCGTAAGTCTAATTTGTTAAGTGATCGATTGTAGGATACCCGTGGGAGATCTCGTTAGCGTTTGTCGTAAATCAGGTATGTAAACGAACACCCTCTAGTAGTCTAAATCGGCAAAAGCCGAAAAGCTGAAATGCCAAAATGCCAAAATTCTGGCATTTCGTGGGCTTCTAAGCGTGCGAGTGCTCATGAGTCAGTTGGCAATAGTAAGATCTGTAACCGAAATCGGTATAATTGGTGAGTGCGCAATTTCGTGCGCTTTGGTAATTTGGGCCTCGATGGGCTGAAATTGGGCCCAATAGGCTTACGAGCCCATTCGGGTGAAAACTAGCGGTAAGTGGGTTCTGGTAATTTGTATGTTAAAACTGTTAAACCGGACATAAAATTAGGGCTAAACGGGCCAAAATAGCAAAATGACACTGTAGGGCCCATTTGGGGTTTTAGGGCCCAATAACTCTAAACAGCTAAAATAGGCTAGATAAGCTATTGAGATGAAAATGAGACTATTAATAACTGGAAAGTGCATAAAACCCTAAAAGCTGATAAAAATACTATTTTACCCCTAGGTGCAAAATGACCGTTATACCCCTAGGGCTAAATTTGACTGAAATGCATGCTTTACTGTTTCTGTTCACTGTATGCCATGACATGTTTAAACTATTGCATGGGACTGGGTTATTGATGGAGGAAGTGCAAGTGGCATTGCCACGTTACTGAAAAAAGGACTTTGCCTCGGTTTACTGAAAGGGGCTTTGCCTCGGTTTACTGAAAGGGGCTTTGCCTCATATTACTGAAAGGGACTTTGCCTCGTTATTACTAAGACTAGATAGGGCTTAGGCCCAGTAAGCTTTAGCTGATTTGGGCTCTGGATGGGCTTTCTTTACACACTGAGTTTCCAAACTTACCCCTTTTCTTCCATCCATGCAGGTGAGGCCTAGACTAGTGGAGCTGGAGGGATTCAGAGTGGCCATGTAGACTGCATTGCTGGTTTTTAATTGAGTTATTGATTTTCTTATTTATTTTTAATTACTTTTATTCTAGTTTTGGGTTTGTAATAAGGCTGCTTTAATTATTTTAATTTGGGTTTTCAACTATTTACGTATACTACACTATAAATGATTGGAATAAGGCTGCGCGAGTTTTCTTAAAATTAATCAATGTTTTCAAAACAAAGCACTCGTAACAAATGGATAGCAAGATCTTATAATAAGAATACCTTTAAAATCAAGTAGTAGATAGGACGTACTCAACTAAACCTGGATTTTCCTTTTAAAAGTTTCACAGCAATTTTGCAAAACTCACCCTAATCGTAGTAACTAGGAACCATGGTTGGTCCATCGTTAATGTGACACACCAGACTTGGCTATAACATCTGGGCCGAGTTTGTGGTGTTACATTTAGTGGTATCAAAGCCCAGTTGCAATAACTCGGCTGTGGATCGAGTCTAAAAAGGTGTCCTAAAATTTAAAATCAAGGCCCAAGAAGGGTATTTTGAAATTGGTTTTGGAAATTTTTTAAAAAACCTTTTTAAACTTATTTTTCTCAAGGTATACACGTCTAAGGTTTTATTCTCAAAAGTCAAAGTTTTCTAGGCTTTCCAAAATCTAGTTACTGAAGAAGTGGCACACTGAATCCCCGGCACCAAGTCTGTAAGTGTTCCTCTCTATACTATATTGTACTGAGACATTGTTGTAGATAGAACTAAGGCCCTATTATGATACTGTAGATAGGGTAGTACTAAAAACTGTAAGACTGAGACTGTAGGGAAACTAAACCCTAGGAGACTGAGACTGTAGCTAGGCTACATTTTCACAAAAACAACTCTGAAACTCTATCTGTACATAAGACATTTTGTAATAAACAACTAAAATATTAAACTAATGTCATAAAATTCGTAACTAGATAAGACGATATGAGTACGAGGGCTGCTCGTGGACGAGGCCGTGGACATGGCTTAGGTACTGTGCAAGCTGGATCTTCGTCTTCAGGATATATGCCAGCCGAGGAGGCATGAGCCCTGCCAACGACTGAGACTGGATCGTATGACCGGGCTGTAGGGGACGATGCTTTGTCCCAGGCCATGTTAAGGGTTTTAGAGAGGGTCGCTGGGGCGAGCACTGGAACTGTGAATAGAGGATCTATTTCGGAGTGACTCCGGGCCAACGGAGCGGAGGTTTTCAGGGGCATATCTGAAGTAGCCCCAAATGTGGCTGAGTATTGGCTGGAGGCTACGGAACAGATTATGGACGACCTGGATTGCTCGGTGGAGCAAAAGCTGAAAGGAGTGGTGTCTCTACTGCGAGAAGAGGCATATCAGTGGTGGATCATGTAAAGGAGGGTACCGCAATTAAGCGGGTAACCTGAAAACTGTTTAAGATGGCTTTCAAGGGAAAGTACGTCGGAGTAAGCTATGTGGATGCTTGTATGAAAGAATTTCTGAATCTGACCCAGGGTAATAAGTCTGTAGCTGAATATGAGGCAAAATTTATGAGGTTGAGCCGGTATGCCGGCAGTATAGTTGCTACTGAGTACGAGCGTAGCATTTGTTTTGAGGATGGTCTCAGGGATGAATTAAGGGTGCTGATAGCTCCGTAGAGGGAGCGTGATTTTGCTGCATTGGTGGAAAAGGCTAAGATTGCTGAAGAGGTGAAGCAAACTGAACGACAGAACAGTGAGAAGGACAGAAATGATTTAGTAGGGATTCTGGACCCTCTGGTGTTGTAAATCGAAACGCCAAGAGAGCTAGAGTGGAGGAACCTGTCCGAGCAGTTCTAGTGAATACAGTTAGACCACAGGCTTGTGGGGACTGTGGTAGAGTGCATTTGGGAGAATGCTGGAAGCGTACTGGGGCATGTCTACGATGTGGGTCCAAAGAATATAGGATCAAGAACTGTCCTCGGAGGCCAGCTGAGACTCAAGTTACTGAACAGAGGGTTGCTCAACTAGTGCGAGGTGGATCGCTACCGCTGAAAGGCCGTGGTCAAGGTAGGGGCGGCAATGGAAATGGGTGTGGACGTGGAGCACCTAGCAGGGATGCTGGTGATGCTGAAGCTCGCCAGCCAGTATTGGTTTATGCTGCTCGACACAGAGAGGAGGGTGATGCACCGGATGTCATAACTGGTACGTTTTTTATTTCTAGCATGTCATACACTGCTTTGGTTGATGTGGGTTCAACCCATTCGTATGTTGCATGTGACATTTCTGGGTCGTTGGGTGTGCACTCTGAGGAAACTGTGAGTGAGGTACCTGTAATAAGTCTACTAGGTCACTCGGTTAGAGTAGACAAACTCTTTAGGGAGGTGCCTTTAGAGACTCAAGGTAGGATTTTTGCTGGAGACTTAATGGAGTTACCATTCGGAGAGTTCGATCTTATTTTGAGGATGGACTTGCTTATTAGGCATAAGGTGACTCTGGATTGTGCGGCTAAGGGGATGGTGTTAACGACTACCGAGGATGAGGAGGTAATGGTTTTGGGGGAGCGAAGGGACTACTTGTCCAATGCTGTTTCGGCCTTAAGGGCTGAGAAGCTAATTCGTAAAGGTTGCGAGGCATACTTGGCTTTTACAAGTCAGATGGAGACTGAGAAGGTGACTGTGGAGATAGTTAGAACTGTTAAGAAATTTCAAGATGTCTTTCCTGAGGACCTTACTGGATTACCTCCGAACTGAGAAGTCGAATTTCGAATCGACTTGCTGCCTGGAACGGCTCTAGTTCTATCGCGCCGTATAGGATGGCACTGAAGGAGTTAGTGGAACTAAAAGCCCAAATCCAAGAGTTGTTAGATAGAGGTTTCATTAGACCGAGTGTGTCTCCATGGGGAGCACTAGTACTGTTTGTGAAGAAGAAGGATGGGAGGATGCGGATGTGCATCGATTATCGCCAGTTGAACAAACAGAGGATAAAGAACAAGTACCCTCTACCTAGGATCGACGATCTGTTTGACCAGCTTAGAGGAGCTTCGGTATTTTCCAAGATCGATATTTAGTTTAGATACCACCAGTTAAGGGTCAAGTAAGTGGACATCCATAAGACAGCATTCAAAACTCAGTATGGTCATTACGAGTTTCTGGTTATGCCATTTAGATTGACGAATGCACCTGTGGCTTTCATGGATCTGATGAATTAAGTATTCCAACTGTACTTGGATCGATTCGTAGTTGTTTTTATCGATGATATTCTGGTATAGTCAGAAACCGAGGTGAGGCATGATGAGCATCTCCGTATTGTTCTGTAAGTGTTGAGAGAGAAGCAACTTTATACAAAATTCAGTAAGTGTGAATTTTGGTTGCAAGAAGTGACTTTCCTAGGTCATGTTGTCTCTTCTGAGGGGATTAGGGTGAATCCTCGAAAAATTGAGGTAGTTCTGGAATGGAAGCCATCAATGTCAGTATTGAAAATTCGTAGTTTTCTGAGTCTGGTAGGGTATTACAGAAAATTTGTAGAAGGATTCTCTCTGATTGTTGCACCGTTAACAAAATTGTTAAGGAAAGGAGTATCATTTGTATGGAGTGAGAAGCAGCAAGAAGCTTTCGACAAGTTGAAGAAGGTTTTGACTGAGGGGCCGATGTTGATTCAGCTAGAGTCTGGGAAGGATTTCACAGTGTACAGCGGTGCGTCGCATGTGGGACTAGGCTGATGCAAGAGTGTAAGGTGGTCGCTTATGCTTCGTGGCAACTTAAGCCTCACGAAGCGAATTACCCTACTCACGATTTTGAGTTAGCAGTGGTGATCTTCACGTTAAAAATCTGGAGACACTACCTGTATGGAGAAAAGTGTATTATATACACAGATCATAAGAGTCTCAAGTATTTGTTGACTCAGAAGGAATTTAATCTTGGGCAATAAAGATGGATAGAGTTGCTTAAAGACTACGACTGTTCGATTGAGTACCATCCAGGCAAGGCAAATGTGGTGGCTGATGCACTGAGCGGAAGAGTGTGGCTGAGTTGAGAGTGATGTTTGCTCGTTTGAGTCTATATGACGATGGAAGCTTGTTAGCGGAGTTGCAAGTGAGACCAACTTGGACTGAGCATATTAAAGAGAAGCAGTTAAAGGATGATTCGTTGGTTCCTCAGTTTCAGCAAGTTGAGAATGAGGAGAATTCAGATTTTAGACTGAATACTGATGGAGTTTTGTGCTTTCGTGGTAGAGTTTGCATTTTGAAGGTCTCTGACTTGAGGCAGTTAATCCTGAAAGAGGCTCATGGTGGACCTTGATCCATGCATCCTGGAGGGAATAAGCTGTATCGAGACTTGCGAGAGTTGTACTCGTGGCCTGGACTGAAGTGAGAGGTGACTGAATTTGTGGGAAAATGTCTGACGTGCCAGCAAGTAAAGGCTGAGCATCAACTGCCTTCTGGACTGTTGCAGCCAGTGAAAATTCCACTTTGGAAGTGGGAGAGAGTAACCATGGATTTTATGAGTAGGCTACCTTTGACGCCCTCTAAGAAGGACCTTGTATGGGTAATTGTAGATAGGTTAACGAAATCTACTCATTTCATACCTGTTCGAACTGATCACTCACTTCAGAAGTTGGCCAAACTGTATGTGGCAGAGATAGTGCGACTGCATAGGGTGCCAGTTTTGATTATTTCTGATCAGGATCCTAGGTTCACATCTCGATTCTAGAAAAAGTTGTATGAGGCGTTGGGTACGCGATTCGATTTCAGCACTACTTTCCACCCTTAGACAGATGGACAGTCGGAAAGGGTTATTCACGTTTTGGAGGACATGTTAAGGGGTTGTGTTATCGACTTTCGTGGTAGTTGGGAGGACTACTTGCTAATGGCAGAATTTACGTACAACAACAGTTATCAGGCAAGTATTCAGATGGCTTCATATGAGGCACTTTATGGGCGAAGGTGTCCTACGCCTATGTGTTGGACGGAATTGGAAGAACGATAAGTTCTTGGACCATTGTTAGTGGCAGATACTGAGTATACGGTTAAGTTGATCAGAGATCGGTTAAATGAGGCATATGATAGGCAAAAGTCGTATGCTGATCTAAAGCATAAGGAAATCGAGTTCTCTATAGGGGATATGGTATTTTTCAAGGTCTCACCTTGGAAGAAGATTTTGAGGTTTGGCAAAAAGGGCAAGTTGAGTTCGCGATTTATTGGGCCTTATCGGGTTCTTAAACGGGTAGGGCCAGCAGCGTATCAGCTGGAGTTACCACCAGAGTTGGACCATATTCATGATGTCTTTCATGTGTCCATGCTAAGATAGTATCGATCGGATCTTTCGCATGTCGTACCAGTGGAAGAGATTGAGGTAAAGGCTGATTTGACTTTTGAAGAAGAGCCTGTGCAAATACTGGATTGAGAGGTCAAAGTGTTGAGGAGGAAGTCAGTTCCATTGGTGAAGGTGCTTTGCCGCAATCATGGTAGAGAAGAGGCTACTTGGGAGCCAGAAGAAGCAATGTGTCAACAATACGCTCACCTATTTGGATCAGGTAAATTTCGAGGCCAAAATTTCTTTAAGTGGGTAGAGTTGTAATGCCCTGATTTTCGGGATTTTTTCAGGGTTTTACAATTTTGGTGAAATTTTGCAAATTTGTTATTAAAGTAAGGAATTTATGTTTTAAGTGTGTTAGTGGGCCTTTAGAAGGCCCAAGCCTAAGAAAAACCTGGCAGAGATATCAAATTTTGGATTTAAAGTGAAGGGGACTTGGTTAAGTGGGCTTTTAAGAAAAAGGGGAGTAAAATAAGACTCAAGTAAGCCCTTGGTAAAGTGGCGATGTGGCACCACTTAAGTGCCTAAAAAAGTGGCGTGTCGATAGGTGTGCAAGGGCCAGAGTTCGAGTCACAAGGTAAGTATTGTGTGTTTTAATTATTTTTGTGCATGTGCCAGACATGTGATGGAATTCAAGTGGAACTCTATTGGGAAGAGTTTGAGTTGCTCAGGAGATAGGATCAAGTTGGATAAGGGTGAGAGATTTTAGGAATTTCAATTTGAAGTAAGAAGTGGCCTGCTAAGGGACTGTGAAGTAGCATAATCGGCTAAGGCTTGGCCGAATGCTTTTGGGGTCTTCCTTGAAGTCCTAATTCGGCAACTTGGGTAGGTGTGTGTACCGATTTGTATAGGGGGATTGAGCTCTCGGGTTTGGCACTTAGGGGCTATCTTGTGTGGCCGAATAGGTAAGGTGCCCTTAGGTTCCTTTCCTTCCTCTTTCTTTTCTTAAAAACTGAAACCTAGGCTCCTACCTTCTCCTTGTGTCGAATTGTCCTTAACAAAACCCTCTCCTCCCTTCTTTCATCTCTTTTCTTTTCTTCTTTTCTTATCAAATCGAAACAACCTCTTTTCCCACTCATCTCTTATTTTCTTTTCTTCAAAACCGAATTTGCCATTCTCCTTCTCTTCTCTTTGCTTTTCTTCTACTTCTATTCTTCTTTTCAAACCAAAACTAGTGTGGTCGAATTCTTCATTGGCCGAATCTTCACTTTTCTTCTTCTTCCATTTACTTCTCAAACCAAATAGACATACTCTAAGATAGATCCAAAAGCCGAAATAGTTAGATTCTTTCTCTACTCGTGCTTGAGGGTTAAACCTACGTCAGATCTGGATGGGAATAGGATTAGGAGCATTCATGACTGGTAGATCCTTGGTAAGTACTCAGATCTCTTCTTTCCATGCGTTATTTTTGAATTCAAGAAATTCCAAAAATCCTTAAACGCTTTAGGGAGGCTGTAGACTAATTAAAGAGTATTGATAGTTCTTTTAATCGGTTTTATGTGTATTTGTTGCGAAAGGGACGATCTAGCAAGAAGAGTAGGAGGCTTGGACCATTGGAACAATTAGATCTAGATCTAGTCCCTATTTTTGACAAAGGTAGGTGTTCTAAGGCTTAAGGGTGATTGCCCAATTATAGTAAGCAAGATTGCATTAGTTATCGTTAATTCGTAAGTCTAATTTGTTAAGTGACCGATTGTAGGATACCCGTGGGAGATCTCGTTAGCGTTCGTCGTAAATCAGGTGTGTAAATGAACACCCTCTAGTAGTCTAAATGGACAAAAGCTAAAAAGCCACAATGCTGAAATTCTGCCATTTCGTGGGCTTGTGAGCATTCGAGCGCTCGTGAGTTGGTCGGCAATAGTAAGATCTGTAACTGAAGTTGGTATGATTGGTGAGTGCGTGATTTCGTGCACTTTGGTAATTTGGGCCTCAATGGGCTGAAATTGGGCCCAATGGGCTTACAGGCCCATTCGAGTGAAAACTAGCGGTAAGTGGGTTCTGGTAATTCATATGTTAAAAATGTTAAACCGGACATAGAATTAGGGCTAAACGGGCCAAAATAGCAAAATGACACTGTAGGGCCCATTAGGGGTTTTAGGGCCCAATAACTCTAAACTGCTAAAATGAGCTAGATAAGCTACTGAGAGGAAAATGAGACTATTAATAACTGGAAAGTGCATAAAATGCTAAAAACTGATAAAATTACTGAAATACCCTAATGGGTGGAAAATTACTATTTTACCCCTAGGTGCAAAATGACCGTTATAACCCTAGGGCTAAATTTGACTAAAATGCTTGCTTTACTGTTTCTGTTCACTGTATGCCATGACATGTTTAAACTATTGCATGGGACTGGGTTATTGATGGAGGAAGTGCAAGTGGCATTGCCACGTTACTGAAAAGGGGCTTTGTCTCGGTTTACTGAAAGGGGCTTTGCCTCGATTTACTGAAAGGGGCTTTGCCTCGTATTACTAAAAGGGGCTTTGCCTCGTTATAGTATTAGTGGCTTGGCCACATTATCTGAGCAGCAATGCTGTGACTGTGGAGTGTAGTGGCTGGGTGGGTCGAGTTGTTTCGCTACATGGAGTGTATGGCTGGTACGGGTGGAGTGTAGCGGCTGGATTGAGGCTGGGTTTGAACATACATGCATTAATACTGATCTGTTACTGTAATGGGCCGATGGGCCGCATTGATTACTAAATAAGGCTTTGGCCCAGTTATTACTGAGGCTAGATAGGGCTTAGGCCCAGTAAGCTTTAGCTGATTTGGGCTCTGGATGGGCTTTCTTTACACACTGAGTTTCCAAACTCACCCCTTTTCTTCTATCCATTCAGGTGAGCCCTAGACTGGTGGACTTGGAGCTGGAGGGATTCAGAGTGGCCACGTAGACTGCCTTGGTGGTTTTTAATTAAGTTATTGATTTTCTTATTTATTTTTAATTACTTTTATTCTGGTTTTGGGTTTGTAATACGGCCACTTTAATTATTTTAATTTGTGTTTTCAACTATTTACTTATACTACACTATAAATGATTGGAATAAGGCTGTGCGAGTTTTCTTAAAATTAATCAATGTTTTTAAAACAAAGCACTCGTAACAAATGGATAGCAAGATCTTATAATAAGAATACCTTTAAAATCTGGTAGTGGATAGGACGTACTCAACTAAACCTGGATTTTCCTTCTAAAAGTTTCACAACAGTTTTGCAAAACTTACCCTAATCGTAGTAACTAGGAAACATGGTTGGTCTGTTGTTGATGTGACACACCAGGCTTAGCCGTAATGTCTGGGCCGAGTTTGGGGTGTTACACGAATCTTCATTCTCCTTAGACCTTAATCTACCAAAAATCAAAACTCAAAACACTCTAAGCCTCTGTCGATAAAAGCCGAAACCTCCTTCTCCATAGTGATTTGGGAACTGAGCCTTTAGATCTCTTGGATTCATTCTCTTTTTAAGGTTCGATTAGATCTATACTAGATCTAGAATAGGAAGGGATTTTAGGATGTTTCTCTGGCATGTAGATCTGTGGTAAGTGTTCGAAACTCTTCTCATTCTTTATCTTGTGATTCAAGAAAAGCCGAAGACCCTAACTGCTTAAGGTGGCTATCGTTTTGGACTAAGGGCTTTATTAGCCTTTTTTTTTCGATTTCTAGTGTTGCCGACGTCTCAGACGTGGTCTTACATGTAGCCACACATCGATGCCACTGTCCCAGGCAGGGTCTTACTCGAACACACATATCGTAATCACATATCGATGCCATGGTCTTACTCGCACACATATTTCAAAATCCTATGTCATGACATATGTATCTAACTATTCCTAAGGTTCACATGAGACTTTCGGATGTCGTAACTCGATCTAAACAGATGCTTGTCCATGAATACCAAGCTTATACATATTCGGCAACTGCATTTACAAAATCATATATTTCAATTCAGCATCTATAATTCACATTTAACTAGAATTAAATAATTTACATTTAACTAGAATTAAATACGTCTATTTGCCTAAAAACTTACCTCGACGATGAAAATCGAGACAGGGCGGCTAGTCGACAACTTTAGTTTTTCCCTAATCCAATTCTGATTTCTTTAATTCTTGATCTAAACATATTCAAATTAAACCCATTCAAACTTATTTTTATTCAATTTAGTCCAAAAACACACAAATGGGAAAATTACAATTTTACCCCTAATATTTACAATTCTTATGAATTAATCCCTAATGCACAAAACATCACATTATACAAAATTAAATACACATAAGGTGAGCCGAATACTCCTTATGCCCAAATAGGCCTATATTACTCATAAATTTCATATTTTAGTCCTCCCATATTTTTATTTTTGCAATTAAGTCCTAATTACTCAAAATCATTAAAAATCCCTTTTCAATATGTCTTAACCCAATCCATGCCTTTCATAATTCATCATCAAACCACAAAAATCACAAACTCTCAATAATGGCACCATTCAAGATATTCATCAAAATCAAAAATTAAAGCTCGGGTTTTGTAGTACTTGAAGCAACGATGTCAAAAACATAAAAATTATCAAAAATCGAGCTAAAACTCACCTTAAATTAAGCTTGGAAGTACACGAACCCTAGTTTGTGTTTTTCTCCCTTTCTATGTTTTATATTCGGCAATAAGAACAAGGTTGTGAAAAAAATAAAAGCTTTATGATAGGTTTATAACATTATAAAATCTTAATTCATTTGTTTCCTATTTTGCCATTAGTGAACTAATAACCAACACCTTTAGAATAAGGACATGTTCGTCCATTAACTTAAGCATGATTAGCTAAAAATAATAAAATACTTTATTATAAATTATAGTTATATATATTGACTAAGTACCGTAGCTAACACATATGTACACACATAAAGGAAAATAGGCTTTTTGCATATAAAGTACTTCCACTTAAGAAGCCAACTCCAATTTAGTCCCTACTATTAAGGCTAGCTAATTTTTAATTTACACATTCTAGTCCTTGCTACTAAATTGACACTCAAATAACAAAATTTAACCACGAAAATTCCACAGATGTCAATTCACACAAAATAAACATAGAAAATAATTTTAAAATATTTATTTGACTCGGATTCATGGTTCTGAAACCACCGTTCTGATTAGGGTCTAAATCGGGATGTTACGCACTGCATCTTATGTGGCAGAGGGAATGTTAACCCTTAAGCCTCATGTGCCACAAACAGTGAACATGTTATTTGCCCAGACAGTAGGTAAGGGTTGGCAAATTCATTTAGGTTTGGGAAAAGACCTACAAGGTATCTCAGAACTCATTTTTGTTCCCACTCAGAAGGATAAAAGAGGGTTGGGATATAAGCTTATGAGGGAAGATGTCGAAAGGATGTGTAAAGAGCATAGAGCAAAGATGTTGGCCCGCATGGCTGGAAAGAAGGTGGTGAAACCTCTTTTAATTTTTTCTCCACTATTTGAGACCTTTTACTCAGTAGGATTCAAGAACCTGGAAAGGATCTTAGTCAAGTTAATGCTTAATGGGGATGCAGTGAATTTAAACATGATTGGCGATAGGGTACCGATATCAAGATACTGGGTTTACCTTGGACAACTAACAGATCAGACTATTACCTACTATCCTTGAATCATCTAAGATATAATCAGTTTTGAGAGTTTTTTTCCAAAGTTTAATATAGTTCAATTACTTTAATTTCCTTCAAAAATCCATGTAAATTTGTTTTCTCTTTAATGAAATTAGATTTGGATGATGTCCATAGTCACTTTTATTCATTCAATCATTTTCATTCATATACCAATAAACATACTCATAATTATTTTATGGATATACATCATGAATTGATAAATGATCAAAATGACATATTTGAATCAAATTCTCATAATTATGTTCACTATAATGATCATGGGGCAGAAGAGGAAGAAGTTGTACTGAAAGACTTTCTGAGGCTAGTTGAATAAGAAAAGAAGCTTATAGAACCCCACTTAGAAGGAACATATTTAATCAATTTGGGTGATGATGAGGTAAGAAAGGAAATTAGAATTGGAACCACTCCCATGCCAAAGCAAAGTTAATTGTTGAAGGATCTCCTCATTGAGTTATCAGATGCGTTTGCATGTTCATACCAAGATATGCTGAGTTTGGACACCAATATCATGGAGCATAACCTACCTTTGAAATGATATTGCAAGCCTATATACCAGAAGTTGAGAAGGATGAAACTTGACATGGTATAGAAAATTAAAAAAGAGGTCAAGAAACAATTCGATGCGGGATTTCTGGAAGTAGCTAAATACCCAAAAATGGGTTACGAATATTGTACCAGTGCCTAAAAAGGCTGGGAAAGTCAGAATGTGCATCGATTGTGACTCACACGGCCAAGAGACATGCTTGTGTCTTAGGTTGTGTGGGTATTCAAAATAGGGACACACAGTTGTGTTCCAATCCATGTCTGTGCCCGTTTAAATCATTGACTTGGGCCACACGACCAAGCCATACGCCCGTGTTCTAGGCCATGTACCATTCAAAGTAACCTTACACGCCCGTCTACTAGGCTAACTTGCAACCCTTTAAAAGCTACAGGGGACACACAACCGTGTCACTTGAAACACGACCATCTCACCTGGCTGCCCCAAGCCATTTTTCTCACTCAAATAGGCATAAACATTGACCCAACATTGCACAAAACAACAAGCCATAATAAGGCACCCAAAAAAAGCATAATCAAGCCTTACATATATGGTATATTCACATACAACCAATATGCCCTTAGGCACGTAAAATGACAATTTATAAACATGTCTAACCATGTGTTCAATATAACCAAGTGATCAACTAGCATATGTGCATATTTGCATCAAAACTTACCATGTAACTCACTTACCAAAACACATCAAATGGTACCAATTAATCACTTAATCACTAGCATCAATATACATCTATGCCTTCCACAACAAAGCACCAATTTGCAACAAATTATATGACATATTTAATATGCACATTCAACTACCTTTATATCTTCCATCATTCAACCATGTTAAGTCATATATCAACCATTATAAGGCTACTTATGATCACATGAAGATATACCATTCCACCAATACAAGGCCAAAATGTAAACCAACCAAATGGTCATTTCCAACAACCAAAACACATATAAGCCAACATTATCCAAAATAACCTATACATGCCATTATAACCAAAATTAAACCATCCGAAAGTACCAAAAGAGCTGATGGATAGTGTGATATAGTTTCGACAAGCTTCTAACCTGAATAAGCTTTCGATTCACTATAAACAGGAAAAATAACACATAGTAAGCATTTAAGCTTAATGAGTTTGTATAACATAGAATTTAACTTACCATTTGATCAAACAATAGTTAAGTAACAAAGCATATTCCAACACAACTTGGCCAAAAGCCTAAGCACATATACACCAACCATATTAGTCATGTAAATTTATATATGAATCAATAATCATGGAGGAGCTCAACAATTAATCAAGTTTCCATATACATGTAACATCTATATCATGTATCTATATATCATGTAAAATCATTTCTATGACAGCCTGAAATAGGGCCTAATCAGAACAATGGTTTCGTAACCACAAATCTGAGAGGAATAAGTTAAATTTTGTGAATTTTATACTGCATAGGTTTATCGATTAAGTTCTATGAGAAAATTGTTTAGAAATTTACTATTTTTGTGATTAATTGGAAAATATGGACTAAATTGCAAATAGGGGAAATTATGAGTATTAGATGGAATAGGGACTTGATTGAATTGTGATATGAATGTAGGAGGGTTTATGTTGCAATTATACCATAAGTTAATAGGATGGACATAAAAGGGTAATTCTAGAGAAATTTTCAAGAAACATGGCTAAGGGCATTTTTGTCCAATTGATAAAATTGTCAAAAAATATGAGAAAAAAATGAAAATGTTCATCTTCTTCTTCTTTGAGCTGCCGAATTTCTCTCCACCATTGCTAAAGGGGTTTTTGAGCTTTGTCAATCAAATTGTAAGTGTATTTTAACCCCGTTTTCAATTATTTTCATATTTTTGAGTCCCTTGAAGCTTGAATTTCATGATTTTACTATTTATTTGAAAAGAAATTAGGGTTTGAAAATTACCCATTTTAGAGAAATGTTGTTATTTGATGAATTTTGGTAGTAATTGAGTTATTGATGTGTTATTTACGTGTTTTTACAAGTGATTTTTAATAAAAACGTCCTTAAGGGACTAAAATGAGAAAAGAGAAAAGTTTGCTCATAAGAAGATGAATGTGAGTGAGTTTTGGATGATTTTATTGATAAAAGAAGCTAATTGAGTTTAAAATGCAAGAAAATGAAGTAAAATTTAAATTCCGAGACTAGGGGTAAAATGGTCATTTGCCCAACAAGTCTGATTTATGAATGTGTTGGATAGAATATTGATAAAATGTGTTAAATGCATTTATTTAGATCAAGAAAGAAGAGATGGTGATCGAAATCGAGGAAAAGAAAAGATAGTAGATTAGCACAAGTTAGTCGATTTGTTATCGAGGTAAGTCATAAGTAAACTATAGCTTATCTGCATCATTGTTAATTATTTGATGATTCCGATGTGAAAATATGTGAATATGATATCGAATTAAGTAAATGTGTAATTGTGATTATTTGGATAAACCCCGGTTGGACTGTAAGAATGTTTTTGGATATGTGTGACATGTCACTTGAGGGCTCTGAACCTGTCTGATTTCGTATCCCGGGTGCTAGGTGTACTAGCATGTGTTGCAGTCACCTGTTAGCTTATGTGAGCAGACCCGTGGACTACGTCTGTGTATCTGTGATCTGAGGTAGTTACGGCTACATATTCTGGTAGCTTCGGCTACATATTCTGTTGGCTTATGCCATATTTCTGTGATTGGCTTCGGCCATATATCTGTGAGGCACTTCGGTGCTAACCTCTGTATATCCGTCTCTATTCTGAATGTTCAACGGGGAAATTAACTTGATTATGTGAAGTAATTGTGTAGGTTGAGAATTAGAAATCAGTTGAATACAAAATAATTGTAAATGTCTATGTTTGGATATTTTGGTAAGATTATGCATGAGTAAGTACACCAATATTGCACCTCTGTTATGTTAGAACCAACATCTTGGTTAATTATTGTGCATTTGGCTATTGATTGGCTTATGTCTTACTAAGCTACTTGTAGCTTACTCCCCTTTTTTTTTCCTTTTTCTTTTAGATTATCAAGTGAGGAGCATTTTGGAATTTGTGATCCAAGGAGGCTCGTCTCACACTATCAAGCTACCGTTGAGTATGTGCTATGGTTTGATAATTTGAGATTAGCATGTATAGTTGGCTAGTTTTTGTACAAATGTTATTTAATGGTTAGAATGAAAAAGATGAATATGTGTAACTCGTTTTGTAAATGGGATATGAATGTAGTTTTCGAATGTATGTCATTGGAATTGGTTAATATGAATGAAATGTAGTTGTGATGGTGTTTCAGGGAGGCTAAGGCTTGGTAAATAGCCCGACACGGCCTGCATGGCAGGGCACACGGGCGTGTGTCTTGGCCGTGTGAAATTTGACAGAATACTCCACGGAGTAGGGGCACGGGCGTGCCTAGGCTGTGGTCGAGCCACGAGCCAACCCCACGGGTGTGTGAAAGTACACGGCCTGTTCCCACGGGCGTGCGATATAGTTTGTGGCCGTGTCGAATAAGTTAGAATGTTCCACGACTTTTAGACATGGGCATGTGAGGGCCACACGGCCTTATCACACGATCGTGCCTTATGTCACACGGGCGTGTGACGTTGTTTTAAAAGTGAAAAAAATTTTTCGAGCTTCCGATGCGATAGGATTCGAATTCTAACCATCCGAAGGGTTAGTATTACCATAGAAAAGAGTAATATTTCATTGATTTGATTGAAAAATGAATCTGATCTCCGGTAAGTTTAGTAATGCCCATTACTCGATTCTGGCGACGATTTTGGGTAAAGGGTGTTACATTTTTAATTGGTATCAGAGCATGGTTTAGCCGATTCTCGGATTAGTGAAGTCAGTGTAATAGTCAGTCTATACATGCCAATTTTTAGACTTGATAGTGTGACGACTCCTAATGATTTTGAAATGTTTTTATTATAGTAAATGGATCCCAATCGAGATACTGTTGATGATGCTCAGAGTAATGCGCCTGCTCCCGCGCAAGGGACAGTGCCTGTTGAGAGTAGACCTAAGACCCAAGGTCAGGGAGATGAGGCTCGGGAAGCCTTTTTCGATAGAATGAGTAATTGGTATACATAGTTTATTCGGGCGAATCCGAATGCTCAACCTCCTCCGCCCCTTCCTATTCCTTAAGCTGTTCCCATAGTTCCTCCACAATCAGAAGTGGTAAGATTATCTAAGCCTCCGATAGATAAAATCAGAAAATATGGAGCTGAAGAATTCCGAGCTAATGTGGATGATGATCCAGAGAAAGCTGAATTTTGGCTAGAGAACACAGTCAAGGTGTTAGAAGAATTGTCTTGTACTCCCGATGAGAGTTTGAAATGTGCTGTCTCATTGCTGAAAGATTCTGCTTATTATTGGTAGAAGACCTTGACTTCCGTTGTGTCTAGAGAAAGAGTGTCCTGGGATTTCTTTCTAGGGGAATTCCGTAAAAAGTATATTAGTCAGTACTTTATCGATCAAAAGCGGAAGGAATTTTTAGACTTGAAGCAAGGGAGTATGTCAGTAGCCGAATATGAAAGAGAGTTTGTTAGATTGAGCAAGTATGCCCAAGAGCTGGTAACCACTGAAGAAATGCTTTGTAAGAGATTTGAAGATGGACTGAACGAAGACATCCGACTACTTGTGGGAATCTTGGAAATTAAAGAGTTAGTAGTATTAGTTGAACGAGCCGTCAAGGCCGAAGCTTTAAGTAAAGATAAAAAGAAGGCTGAAAATGAAGCTAGAGACACTAGAAAGAGGTCGATGGGCCAATCATTTCAATCACAATCGAAGAAATCAAGAGAGATGAGTTCTCGATCAAATGCTTCGGTAAATTTTTCTCAGAGAGACCGTGGTAAGTAACGTTTTAAACCAAAGGGACAAACCACTTCGACAACAAGTGATGGTAGTGTAAGATCTGATAAGCTCGAATGCCAGCATTGTGGAAAGAGACATATGGGTGAATGTTATTTGTATAATCGAGCTTGTTTTAGATGCGGGTCTCAAAATCATTTCGTTAAAGATTGTCCCGAAAGAGAAGAATTGGAGAGATCTCAAAATGTGAAACCAAGTAATGTGAGCAGAGGAAGACCATCGAAGAATGTGGGATCTGGAAATAGCAGCAGAAGTGAAAAGAAAGATATTACTGTAAGATCTGAACCGAGAGCTCCAGCAAGAGCATATGCTATAAAGGCTCGTGAAGAAGCTTCTTCGCCTGAAGTAATTACTGGTACATTTTCTCTTTGTGATGATTCTGTTTTTGCGTTAATTGATCCGGGATCAACTCATTCATATATATGTGTGAAAATAGTGTCTGACAAGAATTTGTGTATCAAGTCCACTGAATTCATGGTTAAGGTGTCGAATCTATTAGGAAAACATGTGATAGTAAACCAAATTTGTAAGAACTGTCCTTTGATGATTCATGGTCACTGTTTCCTTGTTGATTTGATGTTGCTTCCTTTTGATGAATTCGATGTCATTTTGGGGATGGATTGGTTAACCATGCACGGTGCTAAGATAAATTGTAGACGAAAGATCCTTGAATTGAATTGTGGTGATGGTGAAATACTCCGAATTGAAACGGATAAATCAGATTGTGTTTCGTCAATGATTTCTGCAATGTCTGCTTATAAATGTTTGAAAAATGGTTGTGATGCATATTTGGCCTATGTATTGAGCACTAAAGTGTCAAAAAGAGAAATTGAATCTGTACCGATAGTATATGAATATCTGGATGTATTTCTTAATGAATTGCCTGGATTACCTCCGGACAGAGAAATAGAGTTTGGTATTGAATTGCTTCCGGGTACTGCTCCGATATCGATTACTCCGTATAGAATGGCGCCAGCCGAGTTAAAAGAGTTGAAGACACAGTTGCAAGAGTTGACTGACAAGGGTTTTGTGAGGCCAAGTTATTCTCCCTGGGATGCTCCGGTTTTATTTGTCAAAAAGAAAGATGGAACATTGAGACTTTGTATTGATTATCGTCAGCTTAATAAAGTGACAGTGAAAAACAAGTACCCGTTACCTAGAATTGACGATTTATTTGATCAGCTTAAAGATGCCTCGGTGTTTTCAAAAATTGATTTGAGGTCTGGATATTATCAATTAAGGGTTAAGGAATCTGATGTGTCCAAGACTGCTTTTAGAACCCAGTATGGTCACTATGAATTTCTGGTAATGCCATTTGGATTAACTAACGCTCCAGCCATTTTCATGGATCTGATGAATAGGATTTTCAGACCTTATTTAGATAAATTTGTGGTAGTTTTTATTGATGACATTCTGATATACTCTAAAAGTGAGACCGAGCACGCGGAGCAATTGAGAATAATATTGCAAATTTTGAGAGAAAAGAAGCTTTATACTAAATTCAGTAAAAGTGAGTTTTGGCTTAATGAAGTGGGATTTTTGGGACATGTAGTTTCAAGAGATGGTATTCGAGTGGATCCGAGTAAAATTTCTACAATTGGAGAATGGAAGCCTCCAAAAACTGTGTCTGAAGTCAGGAGTTTTCTGGGCCTTGCCGGATATTACCGTCGTTTTCTAGAGGGCTTTTCAATAATAGCTTCACCGATTACGAGACTGTTGCGGAAAGAAGCCAAATTTATATGGACGGATGATTGTCAGCAAAGTTTTGAAAAGTTAAAATGGTGTTTAACAGAGGCACCAGTATTAGTGCAACCTGATTTGGGAAAGGAATTTGTTGTTTATAGCGATGCGTCTTTAAATGGACTTCGGTGTGTTTTGATGCAAGAAGGAAAGGTAATAGCTTATGCTTCTCGGCAACTAAGGCCACATGAAAAGAATTATCCGATTCACGATTTAGAGCTGGCCACTATAGTTTTTGCTTTGAAGATTTGGCGACACTATTTGTATGGTGAAAAATGTAGAGTGTACACCGATCATAAGAGTTTGAAGTATGTGATGACTCAAAAAGAGTTAAATTTGAGACAACGGAGATGGTTAGAATTACTGAAAGACTATGAGCTCATAATAGACTATCATCTGGGTAAAGCAAATGTGGTTGCGGATGCTTTAAGTAGAAAATCTCTGTTTGCTTTGAGGGCTTTGAATGCGAATTTGTCGTTGGCTGATAAGGGTTTGTTGATAGCCGAATTAGTGGCAAAACCATTATTTTTATAAGAAATTTGTGAAATCCAAAAATTTGACAGTGATTTGTTAGCAAAGCGGACTCAGTGTGAAACTGATAATAATTCTGATTTTCGAATAAATTCCGATGGTTGTTTGTTGTTTCGTGATAGAGTATGTGTACCGAAAAATACTGAACTGATTCAGAAGATTCTACATGAAGCTTATGATAGTCGATGGTCAATGCACCCTGGTAGTGTGAAAATGTATCAGGATTTAAAGAAAGTGTTTGGTGGCCGGGGATGAAACGGGATATTTCTGAATATGTGTTAAAATGCTTAGTATGTCAGAGAGTGAAAGCAGAACATCAATTGCCTTCTGGATTATTGCAGCCAATTATGATTCCCAAGTGGAAATGGGAAAGAATTACAATGGATTTTGTTTCTGGATTGCCTCTAACTCTAAGAAAGAAAGATGCTATTTGGGTAATAGTTGATCGATTAACTAAGTCAGCTCATTTTATTCCGGTGAAAATGGACTTTTCTATGGACAAATTAGCGGAGTTGTACGTCTCTGAAATAGTTAGACTGCATGGTGTACCTATGTCTATCATTTCCGACAGAGATCCCCATTTTACTTCAAGGTTTTGGAAGAAATTACAAGAGGCATTAGGTACCAAGTTAAATTTTAGTAATGCCTTTCATCCTCAGACAGACGGACAATTGGAAAGAGTGATTCAAGTGTTAGAGGATATGTTACGATGTTGTGTTTTAGAGTTTGAAGGTAGTTGGGACAAATATCTGCCTTTGATTGAATTTGCGTATAATAATAGTTATCAGTCAAGCATTAAAATGGCACCGTATGAAGCTCTATATGGGCGAAAATGTCGGACTATATTGTATTGGACTGAACTCCATGAAAGGCATATTCATGGGACAGATTTGATAAAAGAGACAGAGAACAAAGTGAAGGTAATACAGGATTGTTTAAAAGCAGCATCCGATAGACAAAAGTCGTATGCAGATTTGAAAAGGAAAGAAATTGAGTTCCAAGTAGGAGATAAGGTATTTTTGAAAGTCTCCTCGTGGAAGAAAATCTTGAGATTTGGCCGTAAGGGTAAATTAAGTCCGTGCTATATTGGTCCATATGAAGTAATTGAAAGAATAGGTCCAGTTGCCTATCAGTTATCTTTACCTCCGGAATTGGAGAGAATTCATAATGTATTTCATGTCTCTATGCTTCGTCGATACCGGTCGGATCCATTGCATCTAATTTCACCTACTAAAATTGAAATTCGATCAAATATGTCATATGATGAAGAACCGGTTAAGATTCTGGCACGAGAAGTAAAACAGTTAAGGAATAAGAAGATTAAGTTAGTAAAGGTATTATGGCAACGTCATGGAATGGAAGAGGCAACATGGGAAACGGAAGAGACTATGAGGACTCAATATCCACATTTATTTACTGGTAAGATTTTCAGGGACGAAAATCCCTAAAGGAGGGGAGAATTGTGACAGCCCGAAATAGGGCCTAATCGAAACAGTGATTTCGTAACCACAAATTCGAGAGGAATAAGTTAAATTTTGTGAATTTTATACTGCATAGGTTTATCAATTAAGTTCTGTGAGAAAATTGTTTAGAAATTTACTATTTTTGTGATTAATTGGAAAATATGGACTAAATTGCAAATAGGGGAAATTATGAGTATTAGATGAAATAGGGACTTGATTGAATTGTGATATGAATGTAGGAGTGTTTATGTTGCAATTATACCATAAGTTAATAGGATGGACACAAAAGGGTAATTCTAGAGAAATTTTCAAGAAACATGGCTAAGGGCATTTTTGTCCAATTGATAAAATTGTCATAAAATATGAGAAAAAAAATGAAAATGTTCATCTTCTTCTTCTTTGAGCTGCCGAATTTCTCTCCACCATTGCTAAAGGGGTTTTTGAGCTTTGTCAATCAAATTGTAAGTGTATTTTAACCCCGTTTTCAATTATTTTCGTATTTTGGAGTCCCTTGAAGCTTGAATTTCATGATTTTACTATTTATTTGAAAAGAAATTAGGGTTTGAAAATTACCCATTTTAGAGAAATGTTGTTATTTGATGAATTTTGGTAGTAATTGAGTTATTGATGTGTTATTTACGTGTTTTTACAAGTGATTTTTAATAAAAATGTCCCTAAGGGACAAAAATGAGAAAAGAGAAAAGTTTGCTCATAAGAAGATGAATGTGAGTGAGTTTTGGATGATTTTATTGATAAAAGAAGCTAATTGAGTTTAAAATGCAAGAAAATGAAGTAAAATTTAAATTCTGAGACTAGGGGTAAAATGGTCATTTGCCCAACAAGTCCGATTTATGAATGTGTTGGATAGAATATTGATAAAATGTGTTAAATGCATTTATTTAGATCAAGAAAGAAGAGAGGGTGATCGAAATCGAGGAAAGGAAAAGATAGTAGATTAGCACAAGTTAGTCGATTTGTTATCGAGGTAAGTCATAAGTAAATTATAGCTTATCTGCATCATTGTTAATTATTTGATGATTCCGATGTGAAAATATGTGAATATGATATCGAATTAAGTAAATGTGTAATTGTGATTATTTGGATAAACCCCGGTTGGACTATAAGAATGTTTTCGGATATGTGTGACATGTCACTTGAGGGCTCTGAACCTATCTGATTTTGTATCCCGGGTGCTGGGTGTACTAGAATGTGTTGCAGTCACCTGTCAGCTTATGTGAGCAGACCCGTGGACTACGTCTGTGTATCTGTGATCTGAGGTAGTTACGGCTACATATTCTGGTAGCTTCAGCTACATATTCTGTTGGCTTATGCCATATTTCTGTGATTAGCTTCAGCCATATATCTATGAGGCACTTCGGTGCTAACCTCTGTATATCCGTCTCTGTTCTAAATGTTCAACGGGGAAATTAACTTGATTATGTGAAGTAATTGTGCAGGTTGAGAATTAGAAATCAGTTGAATACAAAATAATTGTAAATGTCTATGTTTGGATATTTTGGTAAGATTATGCATGAGTAAGTACACCAATATTGCACCTCTGTTATGTTAGAACCAACATCTTGGTTAATTATTGTGCATTTGGCTATTGAATGGCTTATGTCTTACTAAGCTACTTGTAGCTTACTCCACTTTTCTTTCCTTTTTCCTTTAGATTATGAAGTGAATAGCATTTTGGAATTTGTGATCCAAGGAGGCTCGTCTCACACTATCAAGCTATCGTTGAGTATGTGCTATGGTTTGATAATTTGAGATTGGCATGTATAGTTGGCTAGTTTTTGTACAAATGTTATTTAATGGTTAGAATGAAAAAGATGAATATGTGTAACTCGTTTTGTAAATGGGATATGAATGTAGTTTTCGAATGTATGTCATTGGAATTGGTTAATATGAACGAAATGTAGTTGTGATGGTGTTTCAGGGAGGCTAAGGCTTGGTAAATAGCCTGACACGGCCTGCATGGTAGGGCACACGGGCGTGTGTCTTGGCCTTGTGAAATTTGACAGAATACTCCACGGAGTAGGGGCACGGGCGTGCCTAGGCCGTGGTCGAGCCACGGGCCAACCCCACGGGTGTGTGAAAGTACACGGCTTGTTCCCACGGGCGTGCGATATAGTTTGTGGCCGTGTCGAATAAGTCAGAATGTTCCACGGCTTTTAGACATGGGTGTGTGAGGGCCACACGGCCTTATCACACGGCCGTGCCTTATGTCACACGGGCATGTGACGTTGTTTTAAAAGTGAAAAAAATTTTTCGAGCTTCCGATGCGATAGGATTCGAATTCTAACCATCTGAAGGGTTAGTATTACCATAGAAAAACCTAGGAAAGAGTAATATTTCATTGATTTGATTGAAAAATGAATCCGATCTCCGGTAAGTTTAGTAACGCCCATTACTCGATTCTTGCTACGGTTTCAGGTAAAGGGTGTTATAATTTCCATGTATTTAATGTAAATACATGTACTAGTTCATATCGAACTCATATCATCTCGTAATAAAACATTGCCTGTTGAACCATTTAGAATATCATTGGATACTCAGGATAGCTCACACATAGTGTGCTAAACTTTAATCCATCAAATCCTATACATGTATGCTCATACGAAATATGAATCGATATGCTCTCTCGATGTAACACCCTTAAGCTGTATCTGTCACCGGACTAGGGTTAAGAGGTATTACTAGACAATTCAGAATGTTTTATGATCATTTCACAAACATAAATTATACATCATCAATTCATAGCAATTCATACACATATAGTCCCTTTAGAAGGTTTATGTTAAACATGCTTTAGGAAGGGGTCTTTAGGAAGGGGTCGGGACTAAACTAAACACATACAAAATTTTTCCGAAACTAAACAAATTTTCAAAGTTATAGAGGCCACATGCCCGTGTGAATAGGCTATGTGCCTCACATGGCATTAGACATGCCCGTGTGCCTAGGCCGTGGAAAATAGGGCATACATACTGACTTAGGTCACACGGCCAACTACACGCCCGTGTGTCAGCCTGTGTGCCCTTTCAAAATGGCCAACATGCCCATGCATCAAGCCGTGTGCTCAGCCGTGTCAAAACCTATAGGGTATTCTATCTTACACCATACGGCCTACTATACGCCTGTGTGTGAGGCCGTAGAGAGCGCCTATGCTCAATTTGAATTGGTTATTGAACAACACGGTAGAGACACATGCCCGTGTCCCTACCCATGTTGGCAAAAATAGGTTATTTTTAGGGCCATAATGCCACCTTTAAGGGTCATCCCTACAAGTCCAAAATCAAGCATCATCCACACAATATTTTTGTCCAATTTCAACTCCAAAACATGTGCCATTCATGCTACAACATAATCATTCATTTCCATTCAAAATTCCACATCAAACATACCAATTCCATGTACCAAATTCAGTCCAAAAACATAAAATTCATATCCCATTTCAATTCATTTCAAAACATGCCATTTACTCAATATTTCAACTACCAAGTCCACAATAAAACTTACCAAGATGACCATTTCATTAGGCCATAAATAAACACATTATAAACACTACAATTCATCACATCACTTATGTCAAAATCAATCCATAGTCTAAACCATACTCAAGCCATATCACATGGCAAGATATTTACAACTCTAAACATAACATCTCTAGCCTATACATGCCATACATTAACATATACATCTTCAAAAGGTACCAAATATTAGTTGATAGTGTGATAACGATCCTCGACGATCCCTGAGCTCACAGTAGCTTCGATAATCTATAAAACAAAGAAAACACACACAAAGTAAGCTTTCAAAAGCTTAGTAAGCCATATACAAATAAACTTAACATCAAAGCAATTATACAACATATTATACATGTAATTTCATAGCCAAATACATACTCAAACCTCATAGTTAACATATATTTCACACATTCTCAATTCACTTGCACGTAAAGCATATTTTCTCATACATATACCACATATCCTCAATTTCACATATACTTACCTTTCAATCTCAAATATTGTATACATTTCAAGCGTACCTGAATCGGATACACTTTCACATAATCATTCATTTTTTTCAAAAGGCCCATTGAACCGTTTGGAATCAATAAGAATACTCGTATAACTCGGAAAGCTCATACAATGCCATATCCCAGATATGGTGTTACATGTTATCGAATATCGATGCCACTATCTCAGACAGGGTCTTACATGAAATTATATATGTGCTAATGTCCCAAACATGGTCTTATACGTAATCTCTAGTCGATGCCAACGTCCCAGATGTGGTCTTACACGATAACACATCTCGGAATCCTATGTCATGACATATGTATCCTATACTATTCTTATGGTTCATACGAGGCTTTCGGATGTCGTAACTTTATCGATACTTTCTCGAATTCAATAATTTAGCTCCAATAAGAATTCCATACATTTCCACAACAACCAACATATATAATTCAATTGAAATACGTTTATTTGCATATGAACTTACCTCGTACGGAAATGAACGGATTAAGAACTACTATTCGACCACTTTCGACTTCCCCCGATCTAATTCTGATTTCTTTTGTTGTTCATCTATATAAATTCAAATTTCACTTATTCAAACTCACATTCATACAATTCAATCCATAAACACATAATTTGGTCTTTTTACACATTGACCCCTACAATTTCACATTTTTGACATTTTAGTCCTTAATACAAAAATACACAAAATACACAAAATACACATAATTTCTTTATACTCTTGTTTGGCCGAATATTCTATTAGTCATTAGAAGCCCATATCTTTTAGTTATTTCACATTTTAACCCTCAATTTCTTATTTTCACAATTTAATCCTTAATAGGCAATTTTATAAAAAATCACTATATAAAACATGTTTATCTATCACCAAGCTTTCATATTTCACCATTTAACAACACAAAACTTATATATTCAACAATGGCATCTCATGAAATCATCATCAATTTTAGAAATTCAAGCATGGGCTACTAGAACACATAGCAATGATTACAAAAACATAGAAATTATCGAAAACAGATCAAAAACCATACCTTAATTACTTGAATTACTCTAGCCAAATGAAAACCTAAAACTTTGGCATTCCTTCACTTAATAATTGGCCAAGAAAGATCAAGAAATGATAATTTTTAAGCTTTGTTTTATTAATCAACATTTATTTTTCAATTTAGTAATATAACCTTTTTAATTTCATTTAAAATCCACAATCATATGTCCAACAATGTCCATTCATCATTTCAATGGTCTAATATCAACATAAGGACTTCACATTTAAAACATCATAACAATTTGGCACTTTAACAAATAGACAGCCACTTTTACATTTTCTGTAATTAGGTCATTTTTATTAAATCGAGCACACAAACGATAAAATTTTCATACGAATCTTTCACACATATTAAATATCATGCTATAAGCACGAAAAATAATATTAAAATATTTTTTTGACTAGGATTTGTGGTCCCAAAACCACTATTCCGACTAGGGTCTAAACTGGGTTGTTACAACTCTCCCCCTTTAGGGATTTTCATCCCCAAAAATCTTACCAGCAAATAGGTTTGGATATTGCTCTCTCATAACATCCTCAGGCTCCCATGTAGCTTCTTCGACCTCGTGTCAATGCCATAACACTTTCACTAACAAAATTTTCTTATTTCGAAATTCTATAACCTTGTGGGCTAAGATACGGATTGGTTCTTCTTCATAAGTCATATCAGACTGAATCTCTATCTCAGATGGGCATATCACATGCGATGGGTCAGATCTGTATCGTTGAAGCTTCGATATGTGGAATACATTATGAACCTTTTCTAATTGAGGTGGTAACAACAATTTATATGCAACTGGCCCAATACGTTCAGTAATCTCATACGGCCCGATAAGTCTCAGACTTAACTTTCCTTTTCTACCGAATCGGAGTATTTTCTTCCATGGAGACACTTTCAAAAACACTTTACCACTAATCTCAAACTCAATACCCTTTTCTTTCAAGTCTGCATAAGATTTCTATCGATCTAGTGCTACTTTCAAACTATCACAAATTACTTTCACTTTTTGCTCAGTCTCTTTTTTCAAATCAATCCCGTGAATCTTACTTTCAATAAACTTAGTCTAGTATAATGGTATTCGGTACTTACAATTGTATAAGGCTTCATATGGTGCCATTTTAATGCTCGATTGAAAACTATTATTATATGTGAATTTAACCAATGACAAATAATGTTCCCACGTATCTTCAAACTCAATAATGCAACATCTCAACATATCCTCAAGTATCTAAATGATCTGCTCGGATTGACCATCCGTTTGTAGGTGAAAAGCAGTACTAAAATGCAATTTTGTACCTAAAGCCTATTGTAGTTTCTTCCAAAATCGCAAAGTGAATCTTAGATCTTTGTCCAACACAATAGATAGTGGCACCCCATGCAGTCTCACAATCTCTGAAATGTATAGCTCAACCAACTTGTCAAGTAAATAGTCTAATTGTAATGGAATAGAAAGAGCTATTTTCGTCAATCTATCAACCACAACCCAAATCGCATCTTTCTTTCTCAGAGATAGGGGCAAACTCAGAACAAAATCCATAGTCACTCTATCCCATTTCCATTCGGGAATCATAATCGATTGTAACAAACCAGATGGCACCTAATGCTCAGCTTTAACTTGCTGACAAATCAAACATTTCAAAACAAAATCTGAGATGTCTCTTTTTATTCCAGGATACCAGTAAAGCTGTTTCAAATCATTATACATTTTTGTACTTCCCAGATGAACAGAAAAATGACTGCTATAAGCTTTATTCAAAATCATCTGAATCAACTCTAAATTTCTTGGAACACAAATTCGATCGCAAGGATGGCATGCACGTACCTTAGAGATGGGGCGAGATTGGTCGCTTTGGAGTGACTGGGGTCGTATGTAGATGATACAGGGACTAGGGCCTCCCAACACTTAGATGGTGATAGATGGATGTGGCGGTGGAGTTTGGAAAGGTCCTCTTCCTCCATGAATTGCTCCGTATAGAGGCCTAGAGCTGTACCAAACTCCGGTACACTAAGCTGACGAATGAGGCCCCCTAACCAAAATTGGATTGTCCCAGGATCGTCATGTCGGCTCATCACTATCTGAAGATGAAACGTGGAGTAGAGCTCGAGGGTGGGTTCAAGGTAGGTGGGCTCCAGGATCTGGAAGAACTGCTCCCAGGGGTCTGTTGTCAATAGGGCCCGGAGCTCGTCCGTTTAGTGGACTTACTCTAAGGTAGCCTAGTTAATGCATCTTTCAGCTCCTAGAGGTCGGGCTCGCAGAATTTGAAATAACTCCTCTTGGGAGTTCTGTGGGAATTGAATAAAAGGATGGCGAGCTTCGGCTGTAGGTCTGGAGGATGAACCACCAGGCCCCTTTCGCTTCTTTGAAGTAGGGATGGCAGCTTTCTTTCCCTGTGACGATGACGTAATTCTTAAAACAAAAAGATATGCATTAGTCCTAATAAAATTTGAAACTAAAATATGAATATTAATAATTTCTTAAGATTAAATGACAATTTAAGCAAAATATGAACATATTGTATTGACATGTTGATTTCACTAACCTAACTAATATAGTTCACTCATTCTAATCATGGCATGGATATCATTTTATACTAAGGGTTAACTACTCTAGATAAGTAAAAGTGGCAGCCAAAGGTGAGTCTAAATGGCATCATGAAAATTCTAGAATAATCATGCTAAATCAATGAAGTTCATGCCTAAAAATAATGCAAAAAAACTAAATAAAGCAAATTATTAACATAAAAATAGATAAAGACATTAGAAATTTAAGAGAAAAATAAGGAAAAAGGAACTGAATGGGTGAGTGTGAAGGTGGAACACGGTCGTGGCGAGGTTGCACGGGCGTGGTGGCTCTGTTGAGGACGGCCGCGGTGCTAGGGGTGGTGGGTATGGGAGTTGGGTTGAGAGAATGTTAGGGCTTGGGTGAGGAAGAAGGTGAATAGTGGGCTGTTTATATAGGTTTTTGGGTCATACGGGCATGGCACACACTCGTGTGGCTCGGGGTTAGCCCGTGTGATTCGAAAATTGGGGGTTTTGGCGCGCCAGTTTTGTAACACACACCTGTGTTTGTAGGTTGTGTTGGGGCACACGGCTGTATCGCACGGCCGTGTCTGTCGATGTTCACTTCTCCCGCGGCATGTACTAGGTCGCACGCCCGTGTCGAAATTGGCAGTGTCGACCACAGCCTTGGGCCACGGGTGTGTTGCACGCTCATGTTTGAATTAACAGTTTAGGCCACGGGTTTGAGACACGGGCGTGGCAACTTGTGAAGCCCATGTTTGATTCAATAAGTTTGGCCACGGCCACATCGCATGGCCGTGGCAAGTTATCTAAGCCCGTGTGTTAGGAAAAATTTTACCCTGCTTATACACTGCCATATCGCACGGCCATATCGCACGGCCATGTCTCTACTCGTATTGTCTACACGGCCTTAGGCACGCCCGTAGGCCTGGCCGTATGGCTCGAAAAACCTGCATTCAAAGGGTTAGTCAATGTATTAGAAAGCTGAAATAAAAGAATATACTAAGTTAGTGCTCGGGTTGCCTCCCGAGAAGCGCTTATTTAGAGTCTAAGCTTGACTCTGCTTGCGTGTGTCATTACGCGAGTTCGTGGAGCTAAAGCTCCTACTTATTATTCTTGAAGTCTTCACCTTTATAAAGCTTAATCTGATGGCCGTTTACCTTGAAAGTGCCGTGGTTTGGAGGGGTTACCTCGACTGTACCGTATGGGAAGACAGTTTGAACAGTGAATAGGCCTGACCATCTTGATTTAAGTTTTCCAGGGAATAGTTTAAGCCTTGAGTTGTATAGCAAGACAAGATCACCAGTTTCAAACTGCTTAGGTTGTCTTAAACGACTGTCATGGCATCGCTTTGTGGCCTCCTTATATAATCGTGAGTTTTCATATACATTGCAGCACCATTCATCCAGCTCATTTAATTGCATTAGACGTTTCTCACCTGCAAGCTTAAAAGCAAGATTTAGGAATTTGATAGCCTAAAATGCTTTATGTTCAAGTTCAAATGGTAAATGACAACTTTTTCTGTAAACAAGTCTATAAGGAGATGTTCCTATGGGAGTTTTGAATGCAGTTCTATAGGCCCATAAAGCGTCATCTACTTTTCTTGACCAATCTTTCCTGTTTGTTTCTACTGTTTTCTTTGGAATGCGTTGTAGTTCTCTATTTGTCACTTCAACTTGTCCACTGGTTTGTGAATGATAAGGGGTAGTTGTTCTGTGGTGCATTCCATATCTTTTTAAAACTTTATTAAATTGAGCATTGCAAAAATGGGTACCTCTATCACTGATAATTATCCTAGGTGTTCCGAATCGGTAGAAAAGTTTTTTTAGAAAACGTACCACCATTCTAGCATCATTAGTAGGTAAAGCTTGGGCTTCCACCCATTTTGACATGTATTCTACGGCTACTAGTATGTATTTATTCCCAAACGAAGTAGGAAAGGGACCCATGAATTCAATACCCCATACATCAAATATTTCAAATGAGAGTATATACATTTGAGGCATTTCATTAAGCTGAGAGATATTACCTATCCTCTAGCATTGATCACAAAAGGTCACATACCTGTTGGCATCCTTGAAAAGGGTGGGCCAGTAAAAACTTGATTCGAGTACTTTGTGAGCAGTTCTAGTTCCACTATGGTGTCCTCCTGTTGGTCCAGAATGGCAGTGATCTAAAATTTTATATGCTTCTATCATAGTAACGCATCTTCGAATGACTTGATCTGCACAAATACGAAAAAGGAAAGGATCTTATTAAAAGTAATTTTTCACATCAGCGACGAATCGATTCTTTTGCTGATGGGTCAAACCTTTTGGGATTATGTTAGCTGCTAAATAATTTGTAAAATCGGCAAACTAAGGGTGTGGATTTTCCAATCTTGGAAGGTGATCTGCTGCCAAATTTTCAACTCCTTTCTTGTCTTGTATCTCTAGGTCAAATTCCTGTAATAACAGAATCCATCTTATTAATCGAGGTTTTGCATCAGTTTTAGTTAAAAGATAACGAAGAGCGGAATGACCAGTATAAACGATGGCTTTAGACAATATTAAATATGATCTAAATTTGTCAAATGCAAAAATAACAGCTAGCAATTCTTTTTCCGTGCTAGTATAGTTTGCTTGCGCGGCCGTCAAAGTTTTGCTAGCATAATAAATCGATAGGAAGTGATTGTCTCTTCGTTGTCCTAGAACTGCACCTACTGCAAAATCACTCATATCACATAGTAGTTCAAAAGGCAGATTCCAATCAGGTGAAATCATAATTGGTGCATTAACTAACTTTTCCTTGAGAGTGTTAAATGATTCAAAACATTCCTGGTCAAAATTGAAAAGCACATCTTTTTCTAGTAATTTTGTTAAGGCTTAGCTATTTTAGAAAAGTCTTTAATAAACCTTTGATAAAAGCCAGCATGTCCTAAAAAGCTTCTTATAGCCTTAACCAAATTAGGGGGAGGTAATTTTTCAATGGTTTCAACTTTTGCTTTATCTACCTCTATCCCTTTATTAGAAATTTATGTCGTAATACAATACCTTCTTTAACCATAAAGTGACATTTTTCCCAATTGACCACTAGATTCGTCTCTTCACATCATATCAGAACGTGTTTTAAATTATTAAGGCAAAGTTGAAAAGAATTACTGAAAACCAAAAAGTCATCCAAAAATACCTCCATGATGTCTTCCACGAGTTCGTCAAAGATAGCTAGCATACATCACTGAAAAGTAGTAGGAGCATTACATAATCCAAAAGGCATTCTATGATAAGCAAACGTACCATTTGGGCATGTGAATGTTGTCTTTTCTTGATCTTCTGGAGCTATCAGAATTTGGAAGTAACCAGAGAGGCCATCCAAGAAGTACTAATACATATGTCCTGATAGTCTTTCTAGCATTTGATCGATGAAGGGTAAGGGAAAATGATCTTTTAAAGTTGCAGCATTTAACTTTCTATAATCAATACAAACTCTCCATCCAGTGACTGTTCTTGTAGGTATTGATTCCTCCTTTTCATTAGTCACCACAGTCATGCCTCCCTTTTTAGGAACAACCTGCATAGGAATTACCCAAGAACTGTCAGAAATAGGATAAATAGTTCCTGCATCTAGAATTTTAATTTCCTCAGCTTTTACGACTTCCTTCATGTTGGGATTCAATCGTCTTTGAGTTTGCACCGATGGCTTATATTCATTTTCCATTAAAAATTTGTGGGTGAAAAAAGAAGTGCTAATTCCTTTAATATCAGAAATCTTCCAAGCTATAGCCTTTTTGTGTTCTCTTAATATTTGAAGTAACTCCTCTTTCTCTTCTACACTCAAATCTGATGTGATAATTACTGGTAATGTAGAATCATTTCCCAAAAATGCATATTCCAAGTGATCAGGCAATTGTTTTAGTTCCAACTTAGGAGGTTCATCAATCGAGGGTTTTTTGTCTCAGTTCGTCATTTATCTTAATACCCTCATAACTTATGTGCCTTGTTACAAGTTCATTAGAGTTCAGCTCCATTATTACTTTATTTACTTCAGTGGTGGCTTCATCTTCCTCCCCACCTTGGGCTAGACACAATTCCAACGTGTCTTCAATAGTGATTTCCTAAAAATTGTCTTGAGCAAAATAATCAATAGAATCAATGAAATAACAGGAATCATCTTGTTCTCTAGAAAATTGCATAGCATCATAAATTTTAAAAACAACTTCTTCCTTACCGACCCTAAGCACTAGTTTACCATCCCCTACGTCAATGACAGCTCTAGTAGTGGCTAAGAATGGGAGTCCTAAAATTAAAGGTACCTCAATATCCTCATCCATGTCAAGCACAACAAAATCAACAGAGAATATAAATTTATCTACTTTTACTAATACATCTTCAATGATCCCCCTAGGATGTTTAACAGATCTGTCAACTAATTAAATACTTATCCTAGTGGGTTTCGGTTCCCCTAGGCCTAGTTGCTTGAACATTTTATAAGGCATTAGGTTAATACTAGCGCCTAAATCAGCTAAGGCTTTTTCAATGTTTAAACTACCAATTAAGCAAGGAATAGTAAAACTTCCTGGATCTTTCAGTTTGGTTGGCAATTTATTTTGGAGAATAGCTGAACATTCCTCGTTGAGTTCTACTGTGGACAATTCTTCCAACTTCCTTTTATTTGTGAGAAGTCCTTTTAAAATTTTACGTACTTCAACATCTGCGAAATTGCTTCAACAAAAGGTAAGTTAATATGTAGCTGCTTAAAAAGTTCAAGAAATTTACCAAATTGAGCATCCATGCGGTCTTTCTTTAATTTTGCTGGATATGGTATGGGTGGTTTATATTCTTTAAGTGCTGGTGGAGTGTTTTCCTTAGGTTCCTTTTCCTCTACCTTGTCCTTTTCAGATTCTTGAACAGATGTCTTTTCCAGTTCAACTAGTACTTTTCCTTTCCTTAGAGTAACTGCTTTCACATGTTTTCTAGGATTTGGCTCAGTATTACTCGGCAAACTACCTTGTGGTCTATCAGATATCATCTTTGCGAGTTGACCAATCTAATTTTCGAGTCCTTGGATGGATGCTTGCTGGTTCTTTAGTGCTATTTCAGTGTTTTGGAAACGGGTCTCTGATACAGCGATAAATTTTGTGAGCATCTCTTCAAGGTTCAGCTTTTTCACTTGTTGGAGTGGTTGCTGTTGAAATCCCAGAAGAGGTGGTTGTCTTTGATTTCCTTCTCCTCCCCATAAAAAATTGGGGTGGTTCCACCAACCTGCATTGTAAGTGTTACTATAAGGGCTATTTTGATATCTAAAATTGTTACCCATATAGTTGGCTTGCTCGATCTCTATGCTATGTCCATGGGAGGAGTAGTCCGGATTGTACATGTCTCCCTGAATTGCGTCGCATTGCATTACTGGGTGTAGCTGCGTAGAACCAATAAAACCATCAATCTTTTTATTTAAAAGTTCTACCTGATTAGAAAGCATGGTTACGGCATCAATATTAAAAACACTTGCTACTTTCGTCGGCTTTGTTCGCATGACTTGCCATTGATAGTTATTCAGTGACATTTCTTCTATAAACTTGTAAGCTGCTTCGGGTGTTTTGTTGTTGATTGTTCCTCTGGCGTCTGTATCGATCATCTGCCTTGTCAAGGGATTCAAACTGTTATGAAAGGTTTGAACTTGTAACTACAGAGGTAGCCCATGGTGAGGGCATCTTCTCAAGAGATCTTTGTATCTCTCCCAGGCATCATAGAGTGTCTCTAAATCCATCTGCACAAAAGAAGAGATATCATTCCGCAATTTAGCTTTTTTAGCTGAAGGAAAATACTTAAGTAAGAATTTTTCTATCATCGGTTCCCATGTAGTGATTGACCCTCGTGGTAGGGAATTTAACCATTGTTTAGCTTTATTCCTTAGGGAAAAAGGGAATAGTCGGAGGCGAATGGCATCATCAGAAACACCATTGATTTTAAAGGTGTCATAAAATTCCAAGAAATTGGCTAAGTGTGACTTGAGATCCTCATCATGTAAACCATCAAACTGAACAAATTGTTGAATCATCTGAATAGTGTTAGGTTTTAATTCTAAATTATTTGCAGCAATAGCAGGTCTAATAATACTAGATTTAGTACCAGCCATATTAGGTTTAGCATAGTCATACATACTATGAGGAGCATTATTTTGGTTTGCTGCAGCTATTGCAGGAGGTGGTTGATTGTCTTGATTTTTTTCCATCTCTTCAGTAGGTTATGGTTCTTCTTCTTGCCCTTGTTCTGGATATTACAAGCTTCTTCTTATCTCTCGGCGAGTTCTACGAACTATGACTTCTAGATTTTCGTCGAACAACAGTGGTCCTCTTGGGTTTCTTCTAGTCATAAACTAGAGATACCTGGTAGGGAAAAGGAAAAGAAAATTAAAATAAATAAAATAAAGTTTGAAAATAAATAAAAATAGTACTGGCTAAAGTAATAGAAATCGAGTGTTCTTAATATCTTAGTTCCTCGGCAACGGCGCCAAAAACTTGATATTCGTGATATGAAGTAATAAAATTTATAATAAATGATCACACCAGAAACTAACTATTATCACGATTTAAGGCAAGCGCACCTATCGAACAGTAATACAGCTTAGTGGCAAGACTGAGATATCGTACCCAAGGGAACCAAAAGTGCTAGACTAACTTTCTTTCTATTATTTAACCTAGAAATAAAATGGGGATTTTTATTAAACTAAACTAATTATTAGACTAAGCTAAGAATGCACAAAAAGTGAATTGGGGAACAACCCTTAGGAAAAACTGATTGATTTGGACAATACTCAAGGGAGAATCCAGCTTCTGAGATGAATCAATCGGCTTCCCTTGGAGTAATTCCTTGCTTCTACTCTCTGTATTGGTAGAAATAAGGCACTCTTTTTTGGGAGAAAAAGCACACCCTTAGCGGGGAATAATGCACACCTTAGTAGTTGCCTCTTAGGGTCTTAATATAGAGATTTAAAAGGCCTTTCTTAGCCCCTAAGTAGCCTTTTCCGAGTGAAATTTAACTTACTCATGACAGGGACACGCCCGTGTGCCACGCTCGTTAGATCAAGGCCTAGGCCGTGCTCGGGCCTGTTAAAGTGGCACGACTTTGTGGCACAGCCGTGTGGCAAATCTCCAAGCCGTATTGTTTTCATTCTTTAGCCTATTTTCTCTATTTTTGGCCCGTTTCTCATTTTTTCCACCACTCTATGCTCACCTAAGTATAAAACATGAAATTAAAGGTTTAAGAGCATCGATTTACAAAAATGAAAGGGTAATTCATCCAGAAATTGGGCTAATCATGGGGTAAAAATATGTATAATTTATCGCTTATCAAATACCCCCACACTTAAGCCTTTGCTTGTCCTCAAGAAAAATCTCAACTCACAATTAAGAATCATTCTACTCAACTTATAATCCTTATCAATAATGTTTCAAACTAATCCACAAGTAATCATACAATTAAGATTCAACCAAAAGAATATTAAAGTTTGAAACACTCTAAGTTGAGAACTTTATCACAAAAACATAAGTTTCCTCCCTTTTCTTAAATAATCACCTTTCAATCAAAATCAACAAGATTTAACATCCTAACTACAGATTCACTCTATCCACTCAAGGTGTTTAGGGCTCAAGAATTAAGCACTCTTTAGTCAACCTGAAAAGTTATTACCATAGGCTTGCAAGAAAATCAAATCTCCACCACTATAGATTGATATGACACATCCATCAAAAGGTCTTTCAATGGTTGTAATGGGGCTTTGGTTAGGGGTGTTGTCACAAGCTAAAAAAGAAAGGGTTAGAATCAAGATTGAATTGAAAAATCATCTAGCTAGAAAAATCTCTATCACTGAAACATATTCCTTAGAGCTAAGTCTTATGATGACATCGTTCTAGATTTGGAAGCTTGTAGAAATACGCAAAATCTATTGAACTATTACATATTACAACTAAATTAATTGTATATACCATTTTTTTAAGAACAAATCAAATATTTTACGTTGAATATTTACAAATTTTACAAACTGAAAAGGAGGACAAAACCAGATAATAATTCAACTCAAATCTCGGCAAAAATAGGGATCAAAATAATTGATTGGAATTCAACATAAACGGGTTATAGGTTAATATTAGAGGTGAGTCAAAGAATGGGTTGTTAGGCTCAATGGGGTTCACTAGGGGTTTATTATAAAGGTAGGCTTTTATGGAGTAAGTGGGTTAAACCTAGGTGCCTTTATCATCTCAGTATATCAAATCAATGATGTGGTCTCCACATGTATAATCGAAGCAAGTTCTAGAAAAACAAATCAATATTGACTCGCTCGAAGCAACAATAAAAGTGAGCACGAAAGAATGTATGCTCCAAAGGCTCAAAAATCTTACCAGAATTATGGTTTTTTGATGTCAATCCTGCAAATTTCAAATCTCAAGATAACACTTAAAATTAGGGAAAACAACCTAGAAAAAATTTAAATTCTCAAAAATTTCAACTTATCATGCTTGATTCCCTAATGTCTTAAAGTTTGAATAATCAAAGCATAAGTACCTATGTCTTAATTCTCAACACATCAATAAAAATCATAAATCAATCAGAATTAATCCCTAATGGGAGATTGAGGATAATGCAAAAAGTTAGTTTTAAAAATTTTCAGGGGTTTCAAAGAGAATGCAATGACTGATAGTAAGTTCCCCCCTCACACTTAAGATGTACATTGCCCTCAAAGTACAAAGAAACATTAGTAGTAATAGACGCATACTATCATAAGATAGGGAAAGAATTGAAACTACCTAAATTGGATGAATTTTTGAGGTGGTGGTGTCTATAGATTGTCGGGGACAAAGGAAGATGCGGAGGTAGATACTCTAGAGGTGGTAGCGGTTATTTGTCCACAGCTGCTATGTTGGGAGTGTAGGCTTGTTAAGGGATAGCCGATATGAAATAATTGAAATAAAATAAAATAAGTTCTAAAAATACTAAATTTCAAATAATGAAAAAGATAAAATAAAATAAAATGGAAAAAAAAGGAAAATAAAAAGGAAGATAAGAGGAGTAGAAAATTCTAATCCTCAGATGGTCCGTGAGGTGGGGGCGGTGATGAGATGTGAAGATGCTGGCATATCTGCTGAAGAGTAGTGTCGATATGATCGAAGCGTTGGAAGTACTGCTACTCGAATCATGTAAGGCACTCGGATATGTCAGCATATGAAGCTGCCACATGAACTGGGTGGTGAGGGGTGGTGGCTTAATAGGCGCCTCCTCTGGTGGTGGGACATCATCAGTAATGTCCTCAGGATCCTCTTGCTCGGCAGAATGAGCTAAATGGTACTGAGGAGGATTGGTCCTAGGTCGGCGCTGGATCATCCTCATGTGTAGCATAGTTTGAATGCCCTGTGGGAACATTTGGCGGACTAGTGTATACGAGGATGTCTGTGCCGTAGCATTAAGTAGGCCGAAGTAACGGGCCAGTAAAGTGATGTAGGGGCCCATAGATATCACGCCCCTATGGTGTCGCTCCGTCTGATGCTGGATGGCATGGGCGATGAAGTATCAAGGATCGATCAGATGAATGTGCGCCATGCTCCATAAAAAGTAGGCATTGTGGGTGTTGACGACGCTGGTACTCTCGCGTCTACCTGTCAGTGTGTGCGCGAGGAGGGCATGTAGGTACCTCAGAGATGGGTCGAAATTGGTCGCTTTGGAGCGACTGGAGTCGTATGTAGACGATGCAGGAACTAGGGCCTCCCAACACTTAGATGGTGATAGATGGATGTGGTGGTGGAGTTTGGAAAGGTCCTCTTCCTCCATGACTTGCTTCGTATAGAGGCCTAGAGCTGTACCGAACTCCAGTACACTAAGCTAACAAATGAGGTCCCTTAGATGAAATTGGATCGTCCCAGGATCATCATGTCAGTTCATCCCCGTCTGAAGATGAATGTGGAGCAGAGCTTGAGGGTGAGTTCAAGGTAGGTGAGCTCTAGGATCTGGAAGAACTGTTCTCAGGAGTCTGTTGTCAATAGCGCCCGGACCTCGTCTGCTAAGTGGACCTACTCTAAGGCGGCCCAGTCAATGCATCTTCTGGTTCCTAGAGGTCGTGCTCGCAGAATGTAAAATAACTACTCTTGGGAGTTCTGCGGGAATTGAATAAAAAGATGGCGAGCTTCGGCTGTGGGTCTGGAGGATGAACCACCAGGCCCCTTTTGCTTCTTTGAAGTAGGGACGGCAGCTTTCTTTCCCTGTGACGATGACATAATTCGTAAAACAAAAAGGTATGCATTAGTCCTAATAAAATATGAAACTAAAATATGAATATTAATAAGTTCTTAAGATTAAATGACAATTTAAGCAAAATATGACCATATTGTATTGACATGTTGATTTCACTAACCTAACAAATATAGTTCACTCATTCTAATCATGGCATGGATATCATTTTATACTAAGGATTAACTACTCTAGATAAGTAAAAGTGGCAGCCAAATGTGAGTCTAAATGGCATCATGAAAATTCTAGAATAATCATGCTAAATCAATAAAGTTCATGCCTAGAAATAATGCAAAAAAAAACTAAATAAAGCAAATTATTAACATAAAAATAGATAAAGACATTAGAATTTTAAGAGAAAAATAAGGAAAAAGAAACCGAATAGGTGAGTGCGAAGGTGGAACACAGTCGTGGCGAGGTTGCACGAGCATGGTGGCACTGTTGAGGACGGCAACGACGCTAGGGATGGTGGGTATAGGAGTTGAGTTGAGAGATTGTTAGGGTTTGAGTGAGGAAAAAGGTGAATAGTGGGCTATTTATATAGGTTCTTGGGTCACACAGGCATGGCACACGCCCGTGTGGCTCAAGGTTAGCCCGTGTGATTCGAAAATTAGGGGTTTTAGCGTGCCGATTTCGTAACAAACACCCGTGTTCGTAGGGCCTGTTGGGCCACACCGCCGTGTCCTTCGATGTTCACTTCTCCCACTACTGTGTACTAGGTCACACGCCCGTGTCGGAATTGGCAGTTTCGACCACAGCCTTGGGGCACGGGCGTGTCACACACCCTGTTTGAATTAACAATTTTAGCCGCATGTTTGATTCAACAGGTTTGGCCACGGCCACATCGCACGGCCGTGGCAAGTTTTCGAAGCCCGTGTTACGAAAAATTTACCCTGCTTATACACGGCCATATCGCACGGTCATGTCTCTGCTCGTATTGTCCACATGGCCTTAGGCATGCCCGTGGGCATGGCCGTGTGGCTCGAAAAACCTGCATTCAAAGGGTTAGTTAGTGTATTAGAAAGCTAAAATAAAAGAATTTACTGAGTTAGTGCTTGGGTTACCTCCCGAGAACCTCTTATTTAGAGTCTAAGCTCGACTCTACTTGTGTGTGTCATTGCGAGGGGTCATGGAGCTGAAGCTCCTCCCTATTATTCTTAAATTCCTAACCTTTATAATGTTTAAGTCGATGACCATTTACCTTGAAAGTGCCGAGTGACTCATGTTTTATCTCGACTGTAGCATAGGGGAAGATTTTCATTACCGTAAAGTAAGGTGTATCACTTGTATGTTCTTTTGAATTCAAGATTCGATGATCGTCTTCCCCTGAGATTACCTGATCTCCTACCTTGATTTGATTCATTGTTACCTAAGGGTCGTCTTGGTGATGCTTTGGGTTGGTGTGGCATATTTTGGACTTTTCGAGATAGTTCAGCCGCTCATCTAGTTACTCAATCTGAAGTATTCGTTTTTCAGATACGTCTCTCTTGGATGGACTTGTCTGTGGTTGAGTCACCTTTATGTGGAGTGTATCTTGCACAGACGGTTTGGTGGTGAGTTCAGTGTTTTTCCAAGGATTCGTAACTATGTTATTATCGTCAATAGTCTTAATTGAGTTTCGAGCTTGTAAAGTAACTTTGTCATTACCTACACGTAATGTAAGCTCACCTGTTCCTACATCAATTGTTCTAGTAGTTGCTAAAAAGGGTCGCCCTAGAATTAAGGGTATATTGCTATCTTCATTGATGTCTAAAACAAAAAAGTCAACTAGGAATATAAATTTATCAATTTTGACAAGCACATCTTTAATTATTCCCATTGGAAATCTAATGGTCTTATCAGCTAATTGGATGCTCATCTTACTTTGTTTAGGTTTCCCTAGACCTAGATGTTTAAATAGTTTATAAGGCATTACATTAATACTAGCTCCTAAATCAGCTAAAACATTTTTGATGTCTAAGCTACCAAGTAAACAAGGAATTGTAAAACTCCCTAGATCTTTCAGTTTATTGGGCAACTTATTTTGTAGAATAGCTAAGCACACTGCATTTAGCTCCACATGGGATGTCTCATCTAGCTTCTACATGTTTGTCAAGAGCTCTCTTAAAAACTTAACATCATTTGGCATCTGCGAAAGAGCTTCAATAAACGGTAAGTTGATATGTAATTTCTTTAAGAGTTTAAGAAACTTACTGAATTGCTCATCTGTGGGGTCTTTCTTTAGCGCATTTGGGTATGGGATACGAGGTTTATATTGTTTGATGACTAGCTCATTATTACTTACCTTGGCCTTCCCTTTACTTACCATAGTCTCCTTACATGGCTCTGGGTTGGTTTTGTTTTTCCCTTCCTCATCTATTGTATCCATGGCATTGAGTTGCTCCTTAGGGTTAGTCTAAGTGTTGCTTGGTAACCCACCTTGCGGTCGTTCAGAAATTAGCTTGGCGAGCTAGCCTATTTGGGTTTTGAGTTCTTGAATGGATGCTTGGAGGTTCTTCAATGCCATTTCAGTGTTTTGGAAATGAGTTTCTAATGCGATAACAAATTTTGTGAGCATTTGCTCAAGGTTTGGCTTTTTCTCTTGTTGGAATGGTGGCTGTTGAAATCCCAGAGGAGGTGGTTGTCTTTGATTTCCTTGTCCTCCCCATGAAAAATTGGGGTGGTTCCGCCAACCTGCATTATAAGTGTTATTATAAGGGTTATTTTGAGATCTAGAATTGTTAGCCATATAGTTGGCTTGCTCAGTTTCCATGCCATGTCCATAGGAGGAATAATCTGGATTGTACATGTTTCCCTGCATCGCGTCACACTGCATCACTGGATGTGCTTGCGTAGAACCACCAAAATTATCAATATTTTTATTTAAAAGTTCTACCTGATTAGAAAGCATAGTGACGGCATCGATATTAAAGACTCCTGCTGCTTTTGTCGGCTTAGTCCTCATGACTTGCCACTAATAGTTAATCAGTGACATCTCTTTTATAAATTCGTAAGCTACTTCTGGTGTTTTGTTGTTGATTGTTCCTCCAGTGGCTGCATCTATCATCTGTCTTGTCGAGGGATTCAAACCGTTGTGAAAGGTTTGAACTTGTAACCACAGAGGTAGCCCATGGTAAGGGCGCATTCTCAAGAGATCTTTGTATCTCTCCTAGGCATCATAGAGTGTCTCTAAATCCATCTGTACAAAAGAAGAGATATCATTCCGCAATTTTGCTGTTTTAGCTGGAGGAAAATACTTAAGTAAGAATTTTTCTATCATCTGTTCCCATGTAGTGATTAACCCTCATGATAGGGTATTTAACCATTGCTTAGCTTTATTCCTTAGGGAAAAAGGGAATAGTCGGAGGTGATTGTCATCATCAGAAACACCATTGATTTTAAAGGTGTCACAAAATTCTAAGAAATTGGCTAAGTGTGAGTTGGGATCCTCATCCTGTAAACCATCAAACTGAACAAATTGTTGAATCATCTAAATAGTGTTAGGTTTCAATTCAAAATTATTTGCGGCAATAGCAGGCCTAACAATACTAGATTCAGTACCAGCCAAATTAGGTTTACCATAATCATACATAGTACGAGGAGCATTATTTTGGTTCACCGGTTCTACAGCTATTGCAGGAGGTGGTAAATTGTCTTGATTTGCTTCCATCTCTTCAGTAGGTTCTGGTTCTTCTTCTTGTCCTTATTCTGGATATTGCAAGCTTCTTTTTATCTCTCGGCGAGCTCTACGAACTGTGGCTTTGAGATCTTCGTCGAACAGTAGTAGTCCTTCTGGGTTTCTTCTAGTCATAAACTAGAGATACCTGGTAGGAAAAAGGAAAAGAAAATTAAAATAAAGAAAATAACAAAAATAAAGGTTGAAAATAAATAAAAATAGTAATGGCTAAAGTAATAAAAATCGAGTGTTCTTAATATCTTAGTTCCCCGGCAACGGCGCCAAAAACTTTATTTTCGTGATATGAAGTAATAAAATTTATAATAAATGATCACACTAGAAACTAACTATTATCACGATTTAAGGCAAGCGCACCTGTCGAATAGTAGTATAACTTAGTGGCAAGACCGAGATGTCGTACCCAAGTGAACTAAAAGTACTACTACTTAACCTAGAAAAAAAAGGGGGATTTTTATTAAACTAAACTAATTATTAGACCAAGCTAAGAATGCACAAAAAGTGAATTGGGGAAAAACTCTTCGGAAAAACTGATTGATTTGGACAATACTCAATGGAGAATCCACCTAGACTTCACTTGTTATCAACTCTTGAAGTAGACGATTTATTCACTTGACTTGATCTGTAGAAATCTGTAACTTATGTTAATATCTCTCTCGAGACTAAAAACAACTAACCCAAGGTTGATTAATTGAAATCTCTTTCTAATTAAAACCCCTAGTGTCGCATTAACTTGATCTATGGATTCCCTTATTAGGTTTGACCCTAATCCGGCAAACTTTGTCGTTCTATCTCTAGGATTGCGATAAACTCCACTTAATTGTGTTGGATCTACTCCTATGCAAGGACTTTTGCTCCTCTACATAAGCACATTCGATTTAAATCAATATCCCAGAAATATCAATTTAAGAGTTAAAAACACAATTAAGAATAAATCAAATATTTATCATATAATTTAAGAGAAAATAATAACAAGATTTGTCTTAGGTTTCATCCCTCTCAAGTATTTAGGGGATTTAGTTCATAATTATAAAAGAAAACATCTCAGAAGAAATAAAATAACAAAACATAAAGAACCCAAAAACCCTTGAAGGTAATTAAATGGAGATCCTTAGTCTTAAGGGAGAATGCAGCTTCTGAAATGGATCAATCAGCTTCCCTTGGAGTAATTCCTTGCTTCTACTCTCTGTATTGGTAGAAATAAGGCACTATTTTGTGGGAGAAAAGGCACACCCTTAGTGGGGAATAATGCACACCTTAGTAGTTGCCTCCTAGGGTCTTTATATAAAGCTTTAAAATGCCTTTCTTAGCCTCTAAGTAGCCTTTTCCGAGTGAAATTGAACTTCTCCATGATAGGGACACGGTCGTGTGCCACGCCTATGTGGATCGAGGCCCAGGTCGTGCCTGCGCCTGTTAAGGTGGCACGGCCATGTGGTGAATCTCCAGGCCGTGTTGTTTTCATTCTTTGGCCCATTTTCTCCGTTTTCATCCCATTTCTCGTTCTTTTCACTTCCCTATGTTCACCTAAGTATAAAACATGAAATTAAAGGTTTAAGAGCATCGATTTACACAAATCGAAGGGTAATTCATCCAGAATTTGGGCTAATCATGAGGTAAAAATATTTATAATTTATCGCTTATCATGTTGATTGGCTAAACCAAAAATTCTGGAAATTTTATGGTAAGAAGGTATGCGATTCTAGTTTCAAGGAAAATTAGAAGATCTAAATTTGGAGTTCTGTAGCTCTAGATATATTAATTTAGTGATGGTGACTTAGGAAGACAACATAAGTTGAACATGAGCAAAAGTTGAAATCATGTGAAATATCTTGTTAATTTTTATTGCTTATTATTTTATACCAACTTACTAAGCTATAAAGCTTACACCTTCCTTTCCTTTCTCTCTTAGTGTTTTCAGGTTAGCTCGGGGTTAGAGATCGTCGGAAGCAGCATTACACTACCATGGCATTATTTTGGTATAGATGATTTTAGTATTTTTGAAATTGTGGCATGTATAGAGACTTGGTATTTTATTTCTGAATCATGGATAATTTGGCCAAAAATGTTGACTTATAATGATGTGATATTCACTTTGTATAAGGCTATTGAGAATTGACCAATGTTAGATACATATAATCATATGGTGATGCATTGCATGGAAATGGCAATTGCATGAATTGAGTTGATGAGTATGTGGAGTTTATGTATGATAAGGGTAGCATGTGCATGAAGGGTGTATGTCTTGATTTTGGATGATTGGTTGCTTAAATATACTATGAATTTTGTCTATGAAATGTAAATGAGTGTGAAGAGTTGAGAGCACAAAAATGGGCTTGGAAAATAGCCTAGGTGTTGGCCACATTGGCAGAGGCACAGCTGTGTGTCTCAGCCGTGTAGAGGACACAACCTAGCACACGGGCGTGTGACTTGGCCATGTGTCCCAAAATTTTTGATGATGTCATAAAAAGAGAGTTACAATGGTGGAGGACATGGGCGTGTCCCAAGCCACACGACCTCACTACACGAGCGTGTGACTCTCCAAAATGTAAAAAATTTTAATACTGACTCGATAATTTCAAAAGTTCCCGATTTAGTCTTGAATCATTATCAGTGTATGTTTTGGGCCTCATTGGCCCCTATAAGGAACTTTAAAGTGGAAGTTGAAGGGTTTGAAATTAGAGCGAAGTTTATGGCTTGATACTGTACAATTGGTTGTGTTATCATTCGGTAACGCCTTGTACCCTGTCCTGGCATTGGATACGGGTAAGGGGTGTTACATTTAGTGGATTAGCTATGGTTTAGTCGATTCTTGGACTAAGCTAGCATGTGTGAGAGTTTAGCTATACATGCCACAAGTTGGTGATAGTGTGATTGTAACGACCCAATTTAGGGGCTAATCAGAATAGAGATTTCAAAATCACTTCTCGAGGTTTGGGAAAATTGTTTTTATGTTAATTTATGTGTTGTGGTAATATTATAAGTACGCATGAAAATTTTGGTGAATTAATTTACGCGAATGAGGGCTCAATCATGAAAAATGACTACATCGCGTAAAAGCCAAAAGTTGTATTTTAATAGTCAAAAGTGTTAAATGGATTTAAAATCAAAGTTTGGGGGTTTTAAAGTGCAATTAGTCCCTTAAAACCCATGATGGCCAACCATAGGGAGGAATATGCATGGAAAAGTCAAGGGTAGGTGGTTTTAGGTGACTTATGGATAAAATAATAGCCTAAACACCTAGCTATCATTTTCTTCTTCATTTTCTTCTCCACTTAGCCAATTTTCTCGGCCAACTTTGAGGGTTTTAGAAGCTTAAATTTTAGCCACTTTGTACACTCACAAGTAAGTGATTCTTAGGGCTTTTCTTGAGTTTTTTTTTTTTTTTGCATATTTGAGACCCTTGTAGCATGAGCTACATTTTGAGGGGTATATTGTGCAAAATGGTTGAAAGTTGAGAGCTTTTCCATTGTTGAATAAATAATGTTTGCTGGCAATTTTGCGAAGGAAAATGAATGTAGGTTGTCCATTAAACCACTTTTGTGTAAGAGGTTGCATGAAAGCACTCAATTTGGACTTAGTTGTAGAAGTCGTAAAATAAGGAGGAATTGTGTGAAATAATGAGAAATTGGGGTAGTATTGAGAATGAAAAGAGTTGTTTAGGCTTGGTTGATGAGGAAATTCGATAAAAATCGATTTTCGAGTTTAGGAGCAAAATAGTTATTTTGCCAAGAGGCTAGGGGCAAAATGGTCATTTTGCCAAAATATGAAATTTGGATTGTTTTAATTAATTTAGTGATTAAATGGATGAATTTGTATTCATATAGATCAAGGAGAACGTGAAGTCAACCTTGACTGAGGTAAGGGAAAAGCTTTAGAGTAAATTCCACATTTCCTAGATTTTGTATACCGAGGTATGTTTATATGTAAACGATACCCTTTTATTTATAGTTTTTGCTCATGAATTCTTGTACAGTGTGTGCTTAAATGTTATAGATCTAGAATGAAATCCTGAGAAATGAAAGTATGGTTGGGTTTCCATAAATCGTGAGTAAAGGTGGGCTATGTGTGAACTATCGAATTATTGTTGAAATTAGTGAGTTAAGTGTAAATATCTTAGTTGGCGATTATTATCGATGGGCTAAGTACAAAACCATCGAAAACAAAATTTATGAAATTGGGCTAAGTGGGATACTAATATAAATTAATTAATGAAGGTGGGCTAAGTGCGATACCATCGTACTTTTATTAATGATGATGGGTTAAGTGCGGTATCATCATAGTATTACTAATGTCATTATGGATGACCATGTATAAACCTATCATGTATAGATAAGTTTGTTGCACAAAAGGTCTTGAATGAAACTCTATGTGTGTTGTGATTATGGATAAGTGTAGGGATTATATGTGATAAGCAATATGAGCCTTGTGCGTAAAAATGTATGTGAGAATGTTGGATAAACTGTGGGGAGAGTAAGTGAACTTATAGTAGGAGGTATCGGTATGGTTGATGCAATAGTTAATTTTTTTTAATGCATGACTATGGGATTAAATGTTTGCATATAGACTTTTAAGCGTTATGCTTACCCCTTTGCTTTCCTTTTTTCTTTTTAGTGCCGCCTAAGTAGTTCGAGGATCCATAGACATTGGAGGCATCGTCTACACTATCATTCAAAGCTTTCGGTATGGTTGCATTTTGTATTTGAGTAATGGCACGTATAGGTTAGATAGTCATTTTGGTGTATAATCTATTAGTGAGCCAATTGTGTTAGCCATTTATGTTATTGAGTTCATTTTGTAAATGGCCTTTGGAATTGGCCTAAAACCATTCAAGTTGCTTAATGAAATGAGGTTAATCCATATCGAATTGGTGCAAAGTTGCTAAGTAGTTTATGCATGCATTTTGGACTTGAGTCGATTGATGTATGAGTACCTATTTAGGGGTATTAGATGAGTATTAGTGCTATGTTATGATGTATGTAGATTGAGGTCTTGTGTGTACATGTTTTAGAGTGGCTAAGGGCTTGGTAAATAGCCCTATATTGCCCACACAGGTAGACACACTGGACGCACACGAGCACGTAACTCGACCGTGTGTCCCCTGCACATTGCATGGATAGCATTAAATGCCATTAGGTTCTTCCACAGGCATAAGACACGGTCGTGTGTCTCAACCGTGTGGAGGACACGGCTAGCACATAGTGGTGTGCCACGGTCGTGGGAATTATAACGTTAGAAACAGAATACGCAAGTTTTTATGCACGGGCCACGACACGGGTGTGTCAAGGCTGTGTGAGGGACATGGGCTGGGCACATGGGCTTGCGCGAGGCCATGTGAAAACCCTTGTAGGTTGATGGTAGAAATTAAATCAACATGGGCAAAAGGGCATGGGCGTGTCCCTAGTGTGCTTAGGCCGTGTAGGGTACACAGGCCATTAGCACGGCCATGTTTAGGGGTCACACGGGCATGTTACCCTCTCACACGGGCATGGTACCTTATTTTTGCTAGTTTTTGAAGAAATTTTCTTAAATGCACGAAATGGTATCAGGTTAGTTCCAAACCATGATCAAGGCCTCGTAAGCCCATGAGAAGGCTTGTAGGACAATGTTTGGAAAAGTTTTAATTGGGACACATTCTCATGAGTTTTAGTTAGGTAATACCTCATACCCCATTCCAGCGTCAAGTATGGGTAAGAGGTGTTAAATTTAATGGTATCAGAGCATGGTTTAGTCGATTCTAGGAAGAATTGAAAGTGTGCAAGAGTCGAGCTAAACATGCCATAAACTATAATATGATAGTGTTATGACCTCTGATGATTGTGAATTGTGTTTTTCGTATAGTAATGGATCCTGATCAGTTGTTGGCGGATGATGTGGAAAGTAACATGTCAACTCCCGCTGAAGGGACACGCCTGTAGATAATGGATCTGTGACTTGGAGTCAAGGTGGAGAGGCTAGAGAAGCCTACCTCAAAATGATGGACGTCTGGTATACGGAGTATGTTCGTACAAATCCGAACACTCCACCTCCCCCACCCCTCCATTTTATCACCATGTTTCGATGGCTCCTCAATGAGCAGAGTTGAGTAGGAGAGATAAACCCCCAGTGGATTGAATTAGAAAGCATAGGGCCAAAGAATTTTGGGCTTACAAGGATGATGACCCGGAGAGAGTTGAGCTCTGGCTGGAGAACACCCTCAGAGTGTTCGACGAGTTCTCATGCACACCTAAAGAGTGCATGATGTGTGTGGTGTCACTCTTAAGAGACGTGGCGTACCAATGGTGGAATACTCTCGTGTTGGTGGTACCGAGAGAAAGGGTAAATTAGGAGTTCTTTCAAGAAGAATTCTGGAAAAAGTATATTAGTTAGGGGTTTATCGATCAGAGGAGAAAGGAGTTTCTTGAACTGAAGTAAGGTCGCATGACAGTCACTGAATAACAGCGAGAGTTCGTGAGGGTTAGCAAGTATGCTCAGGAGAGTGTGTCTTCCGAAGCCACCATGTGTAAGCGATTTGAAGACGGACTAAATGAGGATATCCAGTTGCTAGTGGGAATTTTAGAGATTCGAGAGTTTGTGGTGCTCATTGAGAAAGCATGTAAGGCCGAAGAGTTGGCCAAAGAGAAGGGAAAGGTAGATACTGAGTTCCGTGACTCCAAAAAGAGACAGATAGGGAAATCACATTAGTCCTTATTTAAAAGATCAAGAGAGTTTCCTACCCGATCGACTGCTTTTGTGGGATACTCGGGTAGAGGCAAGAATAAGCAACGTACGACACCTAAAGCCCAGACTACCTCGGTTGCGAGTGTTGGCAGTGCACGATCGGATAAACCAAAATGTTCACAATGTGGTAGATAGCATTTCAGTGACTGTTGGGCAAATAGTTGAGCCTGCTACAAGTGTGGTTCTCAGGACCACTTCATTAAAGACTGCCCTAAGAGAGTTGAGGAAGATGGGTTTCAAAATGCCCAACCGAGCAGTGCACCGTCGAGGGGTAGACAATAGGGGAACCCGAGGAGTTGCGCTGGCAGTAAAAGTACGCCTAGATATCCAGCTGTGAGATCTGAGGGTAGAGCGCCGGCAAGGACCTATGCCATTCGTGCTTGTGAAGAAGCCTCATCCCCAGATGTGATAGCGGGTACTTTCTCTATTCATGATATGTCTGTTCTTGCTTTAGTTGATCCGGGGTCTACCCATTCTTATACATGTATAAGGTTAGTACCCAGAATAAATGTGTTAGTCGAGTCTACGAAATTCGTGGTAAAAGTGACTCATCTATTAGGAAGACACGTGTTACTTGATCAAGCATGTAGGAACTGTTCTTTGACAATTAGAGGTCACTGTTTTTCGGCTAATCTTATGTTATTACCATTTGATGAGTTCGATGTGATCCTCAATATGGATTGGTTGTCTACGCATAATGTGATAGTGGATTGTGGGAGGAAAATTATTAAAATGAGATGTGAAAATAGAGATGACCTTTAAGTAGAATCAAGTGGATGTAACAACCTGCCGGAAGTAGTTTCGTGTTTAACTACAGAAAAATATTTGAGAAAAGGGTGTGAAGCCTATCTCGCTTTTGTGTTGAACACTCAAGTGTTAGAGGCGAAGATTGATTTTGTGCTAGTGGTACACGAGTACACGGATGTGTTTCCAGAAGAGTTGCCCGAATTACCTCCAGAGAGAGAAGTAGAGTTTGGCATTGAGTTGGCCCTTGGGACGGCGCCTATCTCAATTGCTCCATATAGGATGGCACCAACGGAGTTGAAGGAGTTGAAGGTACAACTGTAAGAATTAACGGATAAGGGGTTCACTAGGCCGAGTCATTTCCCATGGGGTTCTCCAGTACTCTTTGTGAAGAAGAAAGATAGATCGCTAAGGTTGTGTATCGATTACAGACAACTCAACAAGGTAACTCTGAAGAACAAGTATCCTTTGCCTAAGATTGATGATTTATTCGATCAGCTCAACGGAGTCGTAGTATTTTCTAAGATAGATTTGAGATTAGGGTATTATCAGTTGAGGGTCAAGGAGCAGGACGTGCCAAAGACTATATTCCGAATGAGGTATGGCCATTACAAGTTTTTGGTCATGCCATTTGGCTTGACAAATGCCCCAGTGATATTGATGGACTTAATGAATCGTATTTTCTGACCTTATTTGGATAAGTTCATCGTCGTCTTCGTTGATGACATACTCGTCTATTCTCGTGATGAGGGGGAACATTTAGGACATTTGAGGACTGTCCTGCAAGCCTTGAGAGATAAGCAATTGTACGCCAAATTCAACAAGAGTGAATTTTGGCTGCGAGAGGTCAGATTCTTAAGACACATTGTGTCTGGAGATGGGATCAGAGTCGACCCGAGTAAGATATTGGTAATATCAAGTGGAAACCGCCAAGAAATGTGACCGAGGTTAGTAGTTTCTTGGGTTTAGCAGGCTATTATCGACGCTTTCTTAATGGATTTTCCATGATTGCGACTCTGATGACAAGATTGTTGTAGAAAGAAGTTAAGTTTGAGTGGATAGAAAAATGTCAACAAAGTTTTGAGAAATTAAAGACCTTGTTGACTGAAGCTCCAGTGTTGGTGCAACCGGAATTGGGAAAAGAATTCATGGTGTATAGTGATGCTTCCTTAAATGGATTAGGTTGTGTGCTCATGCAAGAAGGCAAGGTAATAACCTATGCCTCGAGGCAACTGAAGCCACACGAGAGAAATTATCCAACCCACGATTTGGAATTGGCCGTCATAGTGTTCGCATTGAAAAGTTGGAGACATTACTTGTATGGCGAGAAATACCGAGTTTTCACAGACCACAAAAGTTTAAAGTATCTGATGACACAAAAAGAATTGAATCTATGGAAATGAAGATGGCTAGAGCTACTCAAGGACTACGAGTTGATAATTGACTACCATCTCGGGAAGGCGAATGTAGTCACTGAGGCTTTGAGCAGAAAATCATTATTTGCCTTGAGGGCCATAAATACTCAGTTGACTTTAGGTGATGATGGATTGATCTTAGTCGAAATGAGAGCTAGACCAGTGTTTGTACAAGAGATCGTCGAAGCCCAGAAAAATGATAAAGATTTACAAGTTAAAATGACTCAGTACGAGGCAGGAAAAGAACTAGACTTCAAAATTGGTGTTAATGGATGTTTAATGTATCGAGACTGAATCAGCGTACCTAAGGATGATAAGCTTATTCGGAGGATTTTGCAAGAAGCACATAGTAGTCGCTTTTCGATTCACTCTGGTAGCGTGAAAATGTATAACAACTTGAAGAAAATGTATTGGTGGTTTGCAATGAAAAGAGACATTTTCGAGTTTGTCTTTGAGTGCCTAGTTTGTTAACAACTGAAAGCAGAACACCAAGTAACTTCGAGTCTACTTTAGCCCGTAATGGTTCCCGAGTGGAAATGGGATCACATTACTATGGATTTTGTTTCCTGGCTACCTTTGTCGCCAAAGAAGAAAGATGTTGTATGAGTCATTGTTGATAGACTAATGAAGTTGGCTCACTTTATATCGATGTGTACAGATTACTCACTCGAGAAGTTAGCCAAGTTGTACATTTCTGAGGTAGTGAGATTGCACGGAGTGCCATTGTTGATAATTTCGGATAGAGATCCAAGTTTACCTCTCAATTTCAGAAAAAATTACAAGAAGCATTGGGGACGAAGTTAAATTTTAGCACAGATTTTCACCCCCAAATGGATGGCCAATCTGAGAAAGTAATCCAGATACTTGAAGACATGTTACGGTGTTGTGTTCTAGAGTTTCAATATGGTTAGGAAAGGTGATTGTCGTTGGTAGAATTCACCTACAATAATAGTTATCAATCGAGTCTTTAAATGGCACCTTATGAGGCTTTGTATGGTAGTAAGTGTAGGACGCCCTCGTATTGGTTAGAACTTAAAAAAATTCAGATACACGGGGTCGATTTGGTCAAAGAGACTGAAGAGAAGGTTAGGGTGATTTGAGAATGCTTGAAAGCTGCCTCGGATAGACAAAAATACTACGCGGATTTGAAAAGAAAAGAAATTAAGTTTCGAGTCAGGGATAAGGTGTTCTTAAAAGTTTCCTTATGGATGAAAGTCATTCGGTTCAGTAGAGAAGGCAAGTTGAGTCCACGATTTATTGGACCTTACGAGGTGATTGAAAGAGTTGGACCTGTAGCTTACCGGTTAACCTTGCCACCTGAGCTAGAAAATATTCACGATGTCTTTCATGTGTCTATGTTGTGCCGTTATTGTTCAGACCCTTCACACATGATCGCGACGACTGAGGTTGAGATTCAACCGGATATGACCTATGGTGAAGAACTGGTCAAGATTTTGGCTCGAGAGGTTAAACAACTGAGAAATTAGAGTATAGCACTAGTAAAGGTATTGTGGCATAGACATGGTGTCAATGAAGCTACTTGGGAGTCCGAGGAGACCATGAGGGATTAGTACCCGAGTCTTTTCACTGGTAAGATTTTTGAGGCTTATGAAGTTGATCAATTGGTTATAAAGTTAACTTAATTGAATAAATGATTATAATGTTATGCTTGGTGATATATATAGACTTATAATTCAATTTGGAAATGAGTTAAAATTTGGTTGCTAAATAGGTTAATTGATATTTGTATCATTGCTAAAATTTGACCATTAGGTATGGATAGAGATAGATAATTTGAACACAGTTATAAAAATGCATTTGATATGTTTATATGTAGTTTGATTTGAAATCATCATTATTAATCAAACTAAAACTGCATGATTTGGAGTAGTTTTATAAGCCATTTTGTTAGCCGAATATAACATGGGATGTATGTCTTTGTGTATATATAATTTATGCTTGAATGACTCATATTTGATAAAAATATTTGTGCATATGACCGATAGGTGGTTTAAAGGCCAAACTTAATTATTTGTGAATTTGTTTATACCGATTATATTATGGCCACAAAGCTTTGTAATTTTAATTTGTTGGTCTAAAATGTGCATGAATGATTTATGAAATAATGTATTTGCTTTTTAAAAAGTGTTTGAATGCTATTAAAATCATGAGTACATGAATTGACTAATGTATTGTTTAAGTAATTATGATATGATTTTTGTTAAGACATGTTCATTGATTTGTTAATATGGTGTACGTTTGATATATAAATTTTTCTGTTATATGTCTATAAATGGATTGAAATAAGTTACATTAGCTTATTAAATTATAAATATGATCGATTAAGAAGTTAAACATGTGTATGACTATGAATGCTCGGATGATGATGTGCTTTGTCTAATAATACCTCATAACCCTTTTGGCGACGGATACGAGTTAGGGGTGTTACATTTGATTGGTATCAGAGCTGCGGTTTAGTCGATTCTAGTACTAATGTAGCATGTGTGAGTCTAGCTATACATGCCATATTTTATACTGCGATAGTGTGATGACTTCTAACTTTTGAAAATGTGTTTTCGTATAGTAAATAGATCTCGACAGAGCCGTAGCTGATGATGTTGAGAGTATAGCACCTGCTCCCACGCAAGGGACAGCGCTAGTTAATTCTCCACTGACTTCGAGTAATCAAAAGGGAGAGGCTAAGCAAGCCTTTTATCAAATGATCAACGACTAGTTTACTTAGTATATCCAGACGAATCCAGCTATACAACAACCTCCACCCCCGATTAATCCTTCTCTGATACCTATTATGTGTCAAGTGAGTGATCCGTTGAGATTACATAAGCCTCCTGTTGATAAAATTAGAAAACACAGGGCTAAAGAATTCAGAGCTACTGATGAAGATGATGCTGAGCGAGCTAAATTTTGGCTTGATAATACTATCCATGTGTTTGATGAGTTATCTTGTACCCCGGATGAGAGCTTAAAATGTGCCATATCTTTACTACGAAACACTGCATAGCACTGGTGGGATACACTAGTATCGGTGGTTTCGAAAGAATGGGTGACTTGGGACTTCTTTCAGACTAAGTTCCGTAAGAAATATATTAGTCAAAGATTCATTAACCAGAAACGCAAGGAATTTCTCGAGTTAAAACTGGGTTGTATGACTGTGACAGAATATGAGCGGAAATTTGTGAGACTCAGTCGATATACCCTTGAGTGTGTTTCGACCAAAGCTATCACGTGTAAAAGATTTGAATACAGGTTGAACAAAGACATTAAACTGCTAGTTGGCATACTTGAAATCAAAGAGTTTGTGATACTTGTCAACCGAGCTTGTAAAGCCGAAGAGCTTGGGAAAGAGAAAAGAAAAGCTGGTTTTGAAGCTAGAGATTCCCGTAAAAGATCATCATGTAAGACTTTTCACTGAGCATCGAAGAAGTTTAGGGATGATCTAGCCGACCTAAGGCTACTGCGTGCTTTTCCATACGTGATCGAGACAGAGGAGCCATATCGATTGCCAGTGTTGGCAATGTTCGATCGAATAAACCTAAGTGTTGACAATATGGAATACAGCATGTTGGTGAATGTTGGGGCAAGTATAATAACAAAGTGTGTTATAAATGCAGTTTGTAAGATCATTTTATTCAGGATTTGCCGTAGCTAGTTGAGAAAGATAATGTTCAGAGTGGGAGGTCAAATAGCGCGGTAGCTAGAGATAGACCACCCAGAAACACGGGAGTTATGAGTGGTACTTAGCGAGGGACTACGGACACTATAGTTCGATGTGAGGCTCGTGCACTTGCCAGAGCATATGCTATACACGCTCGTGAGGAGGCTTCATCCCCAGATGTTATCACTGGTACTTTTACTCTCTATGATACTAATGTTATTACATTGATTGATCCTGGTTTGATTCATCATATATGTGTGAAACTTTAGTATCTAGTAAGACTTTTTCTGTTGAGTCTACTGAGTTTGTGATTAGAGTTTCGAACCCCTGGGCCGTTATGTTTTGGTTGACAAAGTGTGCAAGAATTGTCTGTTGATGATTCGAGATTCGTGTTTTCTGGCTGATTTGATGTTGTTACCATTCGACGAGTTTAATATAATTCTGGGTATGGACTGCTTGACTTTGCATGATGCAGTTCTAAATTGCAAAAGAAAAACTATTGATTTGCGGTGCCAGAATGATAAGATCATTCGGATTGAATCTAATGATCTAAATGGTTTACCAACAGTGATAGCTTCGATGTTAGCTCAGGAATATGTGAGAAAGGGTTGCGAAGATTATTTTGCATATGTGCTTGATAGTAAAGTGACTGAAAAGAAGGTTGAATCAGTACAAGTTGTGTGTGAGTATTCGGATGTGTTTCCTGACAAATTGTCAGGTTTGCCACCTATCCGAGAGGTAGAGTTTGGTATTGATTTAGTCTTAGGCGCGACTCCGATTTCGATAGCTCCTTACAGAATGGCACCAACCAAATTAAAAGAGTTGAAAGTACAGTAGCAAGAGTTGACAGATAGGGGTTTCGCGTGATCGAGTTTCTCTCTTTAAGGTGCACCGATTTTGTTTGTGAAAAAGAAAGACGTGACTATGAGAATGTGCATCGATTACAGGCAGCTCAATAAAGTGACCATAAAGAATAAATATCCATTGCCACGGATTGACAATCTATTCGATCAACTAAAAGGGGATAATGTGTTTTCGAAGATAGATTTCAGATCAGGCTACTATCAGCTGCGATTAAAGACTCTGATGTGCCAAAAACTGCTTTCTAAATGAGGTACGGACATTATTAGTTTTTGGTTATGCCTTTTGGACTTACTAATGCACCAGCTGTTTTCATGGATTTGATGAATCGAATTTTGACAGTATTTGGATCGATTTATGGTTGTGTTTATTTATGATATTCTGATCTACTCTCATGATGAAACCGAACATGTCGAGCATTTGTGAATTGTGTTACAAACTTTGCGAGATAAACAATTCTATCCAAAGTTTAGTACATGTGAGATCTGGTTGACCGAAGTTATCTTTTTGGGACATGTTGTTTCAATAACAGGTATTCGGGTTGATCCGAGTAAAATTTTAGCTATACTTGATTGGAAACCTCCGAGAAATGTTTCTGAAGTCCAAAGTTTTCTGGAACTTGCTGGTTACTAAAGACAATTTGTGAAGGGTTTCTCTATGATTGTGATCCTAATGATGAACCTACTACAGAGAGATGTTAAATTCAAGTGGTCAAAAAAGAGCCAGAAAAGTTTTGATCAGTCGAAAGCCCTTTTGACCGAAGCTTCAGTGCTTGTTCAGCCAGAATTGGGTAAAGAGTTTGTTATTTATAGTGATGCATTCTTCAATGGTTTGGGTTGTATTTTGATGCAGGAAGGCAAAGTTGTAGCTTATGCCTCAAGACAGTTAAAGCCACACGAAAGAACTATCCGACGCACGATCTGGAATTGGCAGCTATTGTGTTTGCATTGAAAATATGGCGCCACTATTTTTTCAGTAAAAAATGCCATGTGTATTCCGATCACAAAAGTCTGAAATATTTGATGACTCAGAAGGATTTGAATTTGAGACAGTGGTGGTGGTTAGAGTTGTTAAAAGATTACGATCTTGTGATTGATTATCATCCAGGAAAGGCTAATGTTGTTATTGATGCTCTAAGCCAAAATCCACTATTCAACTGGTTTGCTCTACTGTTATTTCAGGGTGATAAAATTTAGTTTCTTCCATCTATCCTGCTGCAACTCAGAGGTATAGGATTTGTGGCTTCTTCAATCCATCCCATTGTAATTTAGGGGTATAGGATCTATATCATCTTCAATCCATCCCACTACAATTCAGGGGCATAGGATTTGTAACTTGTTAAATCAATTGATCACTCCCTAGGTGACCTGACCAGATGTGTATGCATGATACTTGCATGGATGCAAAATATCATTTTTTTTCTTTTCAAGAATGACCCCTTTTTAATGCTTGGGTTGACATTGCCTGTTATTCATTGAGATTGTATCACTAACGCACTATCTTGTCTTCTTGTTCAACTGATATCTTTTGACAAAAAATTCGAAGAGATATTCACCATTTTAACTCCTCTTTCTCAAATATTTCCAACCCTTAGGTTTGGCGAGTTCTAAACAATAGTCCTATTTCAGGTTCCTATACTTTTTAGAAGCTTCTAGAGTAATATGCGAAACTCCTTTTATGAAAGTATTATTAGTCCATTAACCGTTATTTCAATGCAAAATGCTTGAAGAATATCATAACAATGGACAAGAATGGAATTGATTTGGAGCATAGCTCGAAATGAATAAATTATCAAAAATAGCAAAGATAAAAGGGAAATTAATTGGGAATGCATCTTGAAAAGAAAAAAATATATATTTAAAGATGGCAAATTCAATATGAGTATGATAAAGAACTAGGTGCCCCATATATCGTAGCCTGAGCTTCTCTGTACAAACTTTTTGAGGACCATTTTGAGTTCAATATGTGTTTAGGGGATCTAGAGTACTTTGTCGATGCCCCAAGACGTAGCATACTTCCTCATTATTAATTCAAGTATAGCAGGACTGCTATATGCCCCACTTTTGATCAAATTTTGAGCTGCCCTTTTCTAGTTTTCAACTCAAAGCCCCTTTGGTCTTAAGGCGCCCTTTGCGGGTTTTCGCCTTGGCCTCTACTTTTTCTTTCTTCTTTTTTAGTGTTCTTTTTTTTTGCTTTTTTGGAAAACTTTTTATTTAATCTGAATTCACCAGATTGGGCAGGTCCTTGCCATCCATATTGGTCAATATTAATGCTCCTCTGGAACAGGCCTTCTTTACTATATAATGTCCTTCCTAGTTTGGCATCTACATTCCTCTGAAGTCCTTTTGTATAGGAAGGATCTTCTTCAACATCAGGTCCCCCTTGTGGAATTTTTTAGGACGAACCTTTTTTTTATAAGCTCACAACATCTAACCGTGAATGTAACACCCCTATCCCATAACCGTCACCTAAATAGGACGAGGCGTTACCAGAAAATTAGGAAGCAAATCAATACAGTAAAATTTTGAACATTTTCTTGGATAAAAGATTATTTCTTTTCAAATGATGCTGCTAAGCACAATTTAAAGATCAAATTAAGAACTTAAAAGAGAACAAACTTCCATAAGATGCCATATTCACATGGCTGTAATATTTACATCTTTCGAAATATTATTCACTTTAGTCTACTCTATACATGCCATACATTTCTAAAATATAACAATACCGAAATGTTAGATAGTGATACTGTGACGAGTTGCTGACGATCCCCGAGCAATTGGCCAGAATCAACAATCTATAAAACAGAAGACATAACAACGGAGTAAGCTTTCCTAAGCTTAGTAAGTCTTAAGTAATACAATTAACTTTACTGAATTTTAAAAACATAATTTCCTATTCAAGTTGGTATATGTAAAATCATTTGCTGAATGAACCTAATCACAACTGCACATACTTTGCTCATCGTTTCATTTACTTAGAAATTGATATCACGTAACTACTTCATTAATAAATTGCCACAGTGGCCAATTGTAGAGATACTCAAACACAATCAAATTTCTCAGGGCTATATCCACTTCCATGACAATCTCATAAATGACCAATTATATATAAGCACACAATGCACAATTTATAAATATAAGTCACTTAACTTCAAACTCAAACGACAGAGTAATTCAATAACTTCATATGACTTCTCACATCAGTCGAACCTGGCTTAATCGCATAGTAGTCTTAATACTTTTTCCAATAGATATATATAAATCCTTTCATACTTGTGATTAAATCCAGAGCAGATTTAATTATGAGTGTAGGACACATACCTGGCCAACTTAAGGTATTCTATTATCATTTAATCCCAGTCACTGAAATCACATATACCTAAATCTTTTACTTTCAAATACAAAATTTCACAATGGAATATAACCAACTCCAGTCCGAGTCATTCTTACATCAAAAGGTAAGTATCACATACCTGAGTCATATAATGTATAGTACGAGCTCCATTTGTCATCTTAATGCGGGATTTCGTATTCATATATATATATAAATGATGTTTATTTGAATTCACCAGCACTTGGCCAGCCAGGTATAAAACCCAATTCTAATTACCAGCTTCGAAGCTTATTAGGTCAATGTCCCGAATGATTTCGTACGATAGACCATTCAGAAAGTTTATCACACTTTATGTTATAGGCTTGTAGTATTCACATATCACAACATTTTAACAGGACAATGCTTTCAATCAGACCAACTCATAAAACACATGATTTACTTTCATCTTTATAATAACCATTCGGCCACGCCACACATCCCATAAGTTATTCGTTCTCATTTTATATGCATTTAACGATACACAACTTATACCTATCTCAAATTGGCCATTCGGCCTTATCACATATATACACTTACACACTCATCACATTGGCCATTCGGCCTTATCACATATACGCACTTTCACATTCATCACATTGGCCATTTGGCCTTATCACATATACACACTTTCACATTCATTACATTGGCCATTCAGCCTTATCACATATACACACTTTCACATTCATCACATTGGCCATTCGACCTTATCACTTGTACGCACTTTCACATTCAGCTTTACATAGTTAAATACAATAGAGTTTTATGCACGTCTCTTATACTTTAACTTCATTCCCTAATATCATCGAATCTCAGCACATATATATGAATTACTCACATTTCATTCTATCTCATACTTGTCCTCAACACATATAAATATATGTATTTCCCATTCATTTCAAAAATCATAATACAATCCTTACTTAAAGCTTCTATGTGTCATTCGATCTTAAGCTAGATATCACACCTTGTCATTTTATTTTATCTTAGGTACAAAATCACATTAGTAAATTAATTCAAATACTTAAAATTTTCCATTCGGCCTTAGAACATATCATGGCTACGTCATATTTTACAATTTAGCCATTCGGCTTTAGCACATACAATAAACTCGTATCTTAAATCTCATCCTTACGAATAGACCATAAAACATTTCTAATTATAATTCTTTCATCTTAACTTTCATATTAGGGCATAAGCATTTCTATGATAGTATCCATTAATCAAAATACAACATAGGTTCAATTGCTTAGAGACTTACCTCAATGTGGTTAAGTTATTGCGGATCACCATTCCACTAATCCCGCATTCTTTTCTTTCCGAATTGGTCTCTCTTTGATCTTGAGCTTTGAATTTAAACAATTAAACTAGTTTAATCCTCTTATCAAATTTTCAAAATCAAAATACTAGTAATATCATGCACATGATACATACGGCACTATAACTTTATGATCATTTCAATTTAGACACATCACAAGCCTCATTTGGCCATTCCAAGAACATCAATTAAAGCATCCTTTAACGTCAAAATGATATCTCAGGGGTACTCATTTCGAATAACTGAATGTAATTTAGTTCTTAATTTCATCTTTAACAATTTACCAAGCTTCAAACTCAATTATAAATATACATATCATTTGAAGCATCCAACACCAATTCAATATATATAATTTAATCATAACCATATGATATATATATATATATAAGATCATCAAAACATAGCATATGTAAACTCGCATATTCACATCTCAAAATATCACAAATGGTTCAAGTCATTTATTAGGAGCACAGTCAGTAATTCGTTAAATTCAATTTACTATCAAACAACACCCTATAACATTTAGTTTAAAATATCCCAATTTGTAACATAGCCGAATATCATCTATCCCTTGAGGCCACATTCATCAATTTTAATAACTCACAATTCATATTTTGACTGCTGCTACACAATTTTAGCACATTTAAAGCACCAATTTCATGCATAATTCTTATGAATGAATCAAGGCTGAATCCTCCATTAAGCTACTAGAATTCTCTATTTGCCATTTCCTTAAACACTTAACTCAATTATTCCCCTTTTTTTTTCAATAGATTTCATTACCTCACAGTTCAATTTACCAATGGCATGACTAATTCCAACAAAATAGTTTCCTTTCCCAAATTCACATATACGGCTACTTCATTAACAACCATTTATTCATATGAGGTTTATATCCACATTCTTTCACGACAAAGTGTATATTAACAAATGCTTATCATTAAATCAATTCCATACACACACGAATATACTTTTCAATTATACATTAAATCCATTTACTTCTAAGCTCAAATTATTCTACAAGATTTAACATCACTCAAACATCCAAAACTCTTTTGACTTATCAATTAATTAGCACATATACGGCAATTTCCACTTGTACCTTCTGATTAAGGATTCAATTTATTCCTTCATTGACCACACATTCATTCGGCCATCAAGAATCTAATATTAACAATTCAATTTACAAAATTTTTATACAAAGCACAAACTCTTTATTTAACTAAAATGACAGAATGAAATTGATCACATACCATTCAAGAAAACTTCCGTGTATCACAATGGTTTATACACATCTATTTAACTAGTTTCTTACACCTCTTGCCACCATTTTCATTTCAAAACTTGAAACACCCAAAATTTATCTCATTACCAACATGACCGAATGCAAGCTTCAACCCAAAAGCATCAAAAATTCACACATGGGTCATGGCAAGGGTTTTAAAACACACTAAACTTCAAAATTTTAAAGAAAATTAACATGAACACTTTCCTTGATTAAAGTCTAAGATGACCGAATGCCTCAGCTTAGGTTCTTCCTTTTCTTTGCATTAGTTTCGGCCAAAGAAGAAGCCATGGAGACTAACCTTGTTTTTATCACCATTTCTCTCTTCTTCTTTTTTTTTTATAATATTTCATATTATAACATCATATATTTGTTGTTTTACTAATATAAAATGCACAAAATGCCAAATAAAAACATCATTACCGTCCACTTTAAAAAAAATAGTCTAATTGACATGCAAATCCACTACATTTGTAATCCACACTATTCGGTCCCTTTGAGATTTACCTACTAAAATTTTTAAAGTATAACAATTAAGCCCTCTTTAATTAATTAGCCACTTAGATGATCAAATTTCCATATCAACTTTTAACATATACTAATTCACATATAAAACACATAAATTATAACATTAAATAAATTTTCTAACTCGGTTTAGTGGTTTTGAAACCACTTTTCCGATTAGGGCCCTATTAGGGCTGTTACAACTCTCCTCTCCTTTAGGGATTTTCGTCCCCGAAAATCTTACTAGCGACTAAGTTAGAATAACGTTCTCATTTTGAATTACGTCCATTTACGAATACATTTATACAAGTATACATATATATCTCGGTTTCTTGATTTCATAAGCAATAATCACTTAATTTAATTCATAAATGCATTTCAAACACATATAAATCACATATTAACATGTATAATTCATATCATCAACCCACATATTCGTAACCCACATTTTCATTCATGTATAAGCTGTAACCTTGCTAAAAGTACACATATACTCAAACATCCGAGTGAATATCCTTTATACTTTATCATCTCAATATTCAACATAACTTATTTCCAAAAGAAAATCAACTTCCACGCACCTGAACATCTAGTTCATTTAACACATTCAGTCAGAGTTATCGTTACCTGTATACAGTCGATTAGGCATAAAGCCTAATATAATATACCAGCATGAAATTTATTTTAGCACACAACCCATATATCCAAAATTATCAGCATCCATCAAAAATTCTTACAGACCTTCAAATGTCGAAACTTAATCGAAATAGTTTCTTGAACATGATTAACAAAATAAGGGTCATTCAGCAATAGCACATATGACTTCATATACTGAGGATCCCATAAACTAAATCCATAACATATCTATAACATAAATTCATTTCTTAACAACATATTCACCACCTTTTTACGTATTCACTTAATTAGTATATATGATATAATATGAACTCACATTTTTTTTTTACTTTCATTTGATTTGTTTACATACCTTCCGTACATACCTGTATCACTTATTCTGATTTTTTTTTTCATCTTGAATATGCTCGTTGAATCATTTGAAATCATTATGGATACTCATTAATCACATATACGCATATTTACATATTCATGTTTCTTCGCACTTCAACCGAATATACTTACATACTCAGAGCCAACCTTAACATATTCCCACTTGAATCGAAATTCATGTATCATGAATAGGTCATAGACTTTCATACAACCTTAAGCAATAGCCGGAGCATCACTATCCAAATGAATAACCACACTTTAAACCAAATCCAATTCACAAGAGTATACGGTACATACCTGACTAACTTAGAGTGGTGATCACATTTGTTTGGGATTATTACGACATAAATCATATAATTCTCGCACGAATGCCTGCGGGATTTTAACCTGGATATAACACCAACACGAATGCTCTTTGGGACTTAGCCCAGATATAACACCAGCACGTATGCTCTTTGGGACTTAGCCTGGATATAACACCAGCATGTATGCTCTTCGGGGCTTAGCCTGGATATAACACCAGCACGAATGCTCTTTGGGACTTAGCCCAGATATAACACCAGCACGTATGCTCTTCGGGGCTTAGCCCGGATATAACACCAGCACGAATGCTCTTCGGGACTTAGCTCGGATATAACTCCAGCACGTATGCTCTTCGGAGCTTAGCCCGGATATAACACCAGCACGTATGTTCTTCAGGGCTTAGCCCGGATATAACACCAGCACGAATGCTCTTTGGGACTTAGCCCGATATAACACCAGTAAGAATACTCTTCGGGACTTAGCCCGGATATACCTCCAGCACGTATGCTCTTCGGGGCTTAGCCCAGATATAACACCAGCACGTATGCTCTTCGGGGCTTAGCCCGGATATAACACTAGCACGAATGCTCTTCGAGAATTAGCCCGGATATAACTCACTGAACCTTTATGCATATTTATCCATCAAGTATATATTTCACAATTCTATCACATTGGAATTTCATTTGTTTCTTTCGCATACAAGTACATAATGTATAACTTCCATTTAACATTCGATCTTTATGCACACAAGGATCACATATCCACCTAATTGTCATAGCTTATTTTCTAGTGATCATTCGGCTACATGCTTTCAACACAACTATCTCATAAACAAATTTAGGTAAAGTAAGGTCAATGGGCTGTGATTCATATATCATACACTTATAACATGCCATTCTAACTTTTATACTAAACTTAATTTATCTAAACTTACTTATATTTATACCTTTCTCAATATTGACGCATTATAAGCATGTTTCAATCCTCTCAATACCATCTGTTATAGCTCAATCGGGATCAAAATTCATTACAATATGAAAAACATATTTTAACTATCAGAAATCATCACACTATCATTTTATCACTTTATGGCATGTATAACTAGACTCACACGTGCTACGTTAGTTCTAGAATCGACTAGACCATAGCTTTGATACCACTTAAGTGCAACACCCCTATCCCATAACCGTCGCTGGAATAGGACGAGGCGTTACCAGAACATTAGGAAGCAAATCAATACAGTAAAATTTTAAACATTTTCTTGGATAAAAGATTATTTCTTTTCAAATGATGCTGCTAAGCACAATTTAAAGATCAAATTAAGAACTTAAAAGAGAACGAACTTCCATAAGAAGCCATATTCACATGGCTGTAATATTTACATCTTTCGAAATATTATTCACTTTAGTCTACTCTATACATGCCATACATTTCTAAAATATAACAATACCGAAATGTTAGATAGTGATACTGTGACGAGTTGCTGACGATCCACGAGCAATTGGCCAGAATCAACAATCTATAAAACAGAAGACATAACAATGGAGTAAGCTTTCCTAAGCTTAGTAAGTCTTAAGTAATACAATTAACTTTACTGAATTTTAAAAACATAATTTCCTATTCAAGTTGGTATATGTAAAATCATTTGCTGAATGAACCTAATCACAACTGCACATACTTTGCTCATCGTTTCATTTACTTAGAAATTGATATCACATAACTACTTCATTAATAAATTGCCACAGTGGCCAATTGTAGAGATACTCAAACACAATCAAATTTCTCAAGGCTATATCCACTTCCATGATAATCTCATAAATGACCAATTATATATAAGCACACAATGCACAATTTATAAATATAAGTCACTTAACTTCAAACTCAAACGACAGAGTAATTCAATAACTTCACATGACTTCTCACATCAGTCGAACCTGGCTTAATCGCATAGTAGTCTTAATACTTATTCCCATAGATATATATAAATCCTTTCATACTTGTGATTAAATCCAGAGAAGATTTAATTATGAGTGTAGGACACATACCTGGCTAACTTAAGGTATTCCATCATCATTTAATCCCAGCCACTGAAATCACATATACCTAAATCTTTTACTTTCAAATACAAAATTTCACAATGGAATATAATCAACTCCAGTCCGAGTCATTCTTACATCAAAAGGTAAGTATCACATACCTGAGTCATATAATGTATAGTACGAGCTCCATTTGTCATCTTAATGCGGGATTTCATATTCATATATATATATATGATGTTTATTTGAATTCACCGGCACTTGATCGGCCAGGTATAAAACCCAATTCTAATTACCAGCTTCGAAGCTTATTAGGTCCATGTCCCGAATGATTTCGTACGATAGACCATTCAGAAAGTTTATCACACTTTATGTTATAGGCTTGTAGTATTCACATATCACAACATTTTAACAGGACAATGCTTTCAATCAGACCAACTAATAAAACACATGATTTACTTTCATCTTTATAATAACCATTTGGCCACGCCACACATCCCATAAGTTATTCGTTCTCATTTTATATGCATTTAACGATACACAACTTATACCTATCTCAAATTGGCCATTCGGCCTTATCACATATATACACTTACACACTCATCACATTGGCCATTCGGCCTTATCACATATACACACTTTCACATTCATCACATTGGCCATTCGGCCTTATCACATATACACACTTTCACATTCATCACATTGGCCATTCGGCCTTATCACATATACACACTTTCACATTCATCACATTTGCCATTCGGATTTATCACATGTACGCACTTTCACATTTAGCTTTACATAGTTAAATACAATAGAGTTTTATGCACGTCTCTCATACTTTGACTTCATTCCCTAATATCATCAAATCTCATCACATATATATGAATTACTCACATTTCATTCTATCTCATACTTGTCCTCAACACATATAAATATATGTATTTCCCATTCATTTCAAAAATCATAATACAATCCTTACTTAAAGCTTCTATGTGTCATTCGATCTTAAGCTAGATATCACACCTAGTCATTTTATTTCATCTTAGGTACAAAATCACATTAGTAAATTAATTCAAATACTTAAAATTTTCCATTCGGCCTTAGAACATATCATGGCTACGTCATATTTTACAATTTAGCCATTCGGCTTTAGCACATATAATAAACTCGTATCTTAAATCTCATCCGTACGAATAGACCATAAAACATTTCTAATTATAATTCTTTCATCTTAACTTTCATATTAGGGCATAAGCATTTCTATAATAGTATCCATTAATCAAAATACAAAATAGGTTTAATTACTTAGAGACTGACCTCAATGTGGTTAAGTTATTACGGATCACCATTCCACTAATCTCGCATTCTTTTCTTTCCGAATTGGTCTCTCTTTGATCTTGAGCTTTGAATTTAAACAATTAAACTAGTTTAATCCTCTTATCAAATTTTCAAAATCAAAATACTAGTAATATCATGCACATGATACATACGGCACTATAACTTTATGATCATTTCAATTTAGACACATCACAAGCCTCATTTGGCTATTTCAAGAACATCAATTAAATTATCCTTTAACATCAAAACGATATCTCAGGGGTACTCATTTCGAATAACCGAATGTAATTTAGTTCTTAATTTCATCTCTAACAATTTATCAAGCTTCAAACTCAATTATAAATATACATATCATTTGAAGCATCCAACACCAATTCAATATATATATAATTTAATCATAGCCGTATGATATATATATATAAGATCATCAAAACATAGCATATGTAAACTCGCATATTCACACCTCGAAATATCACAAATGGTTCAAGTCATTTATTAGGAGCACAGTCGGTAATTCGTTAAATTCAATTTATTATCAAACAACACCCTATAACATTTAGTTTAAAATATCCCAATTTGCAACATAGCCGAATATCATCTATCCCTTGAGGCCACATTCATCAATTTTAATAACTCACAATTCATCTTTTGACCGCCGTTTCACAATTTTAGTACATTTAAAGCACCAATTTCATGCATAATTCTTATGAATGAATCAAGGCCGAATCCTCCATTAAGCTATTAGAATTTTCTATTTGCCATTTCCTTAAACACTTAACTCAATTATTCCCCCTTTTTTTTTCAATAGATATCATTACCTCACAATTCAATTTACCAATGGCATGATTGATTCTCACAAAATAGTTTCCTTTCCCAAATTCACATATAAGGCTACTTCATTAACAACCATTTATTCATATGTGGTTTATAGCCACATTCTTTCACGACAAAGTGTATATTAACAAATGCTTATCATTAAATCAATTCCATACACACACGAATATACTCTTCAATTATACATTAAATCCATTTACTTCTAAGCTCAAATTATTCTACAAGATCTAACATCACTCAAACATCCAAAACTCTATTGACTTATCAATTAATTAGCACATATACAGCAATTTCCACTTGTACCTTCTGATTAAGAATTCAATTTATTCCTTCATTGTCCACACATTCATTCGGCCATCAAGAATCTAATATTAACAATTCAATTTACAAAATTTTCAAACAAAGCACAAACTCTTTATTTAACTAAAATGACCAAATGAAATTGATCACATACCATTCAAGAAAACTTCCGTGTATCACAATGGTTTATACACATCTATTTAACTAGTTTCTTACACCTCTTGCCACCATTTTCATTTCAAAACTTGAAACACCCAAAATTTATCTCATTACCAACATGACCGAATGCAAGCTTCAACCCAAAAGCATCAAAAATTCACACATGGGTCATGGCAAGGGTTTTAAAACACACTAAACTTCAAAATTTTAAAGAAAATTAACATGAACACTTACCTTGATTAAAGTCTAAGATGACTGAATGCCTTAGCTTAGGTTCTTCCTTTTCTTTGCATTAGTTTCGGCCAAAGAAGAAGCCATGGAGACTAACCTTGTTTTTATCACCATTTCTCTCTTCTTTTTTTTATAATATTTCATATTATAACATTATATATTGTTATTTTACTAATATAAAATGCACAAAATGCCAAATAAAAATATCATTACCGTCCACTTTAAAAAAATAATCTAATTGACATGCAAATCCACTACGTTTGTAATCCACACTATTCGGTCCCTTTGAGATTTACCTACTACAATTTTTAAAGTATAACAATTAAGCCCTCTTTAATTAATTAGCCACTTAGATGATCAAATTTCCATATCAACTTTTAACATATACTAATTCACATATAAAACACACAAATTATAACATTCAATAAATTTTCTAACTCGGTTTAGTGGTTTTGAAACCACTTTTCTGATTAGGGCCCTATTAGAGCTGTTACAGTGAAGGATAACTTTTAACATTTTATTCTTCAATTGGGTTCAATTAGAAAAACCACTTTTATTCCATAAACCAATAAGAAATGTGTTGCCCTGGCAAATGTCCTGGTCGACGTTCGATATAGAGGGTAAATGGTAACTTCTTTATGTCAATCTTTTTAAATCTCGGTCATCATCCACGATTTTTTTAGTTGTTTTTGTTTTTTTCTTTTTAGCTACCTTTGCTGCACTGTGATATGGCACTTGATCTTTAAACAAACTGTAAACTTTTGACATTGTGCGGTTGATCCTTTCTGGCATTCTTTGTCGGCATCTGATCTTTTTTTTGGAAAACTGATAACTGTCGACTTTGTAACATTGACATATGAAGCTACTTCCACCCTCTTAGTGAAGTAATTGATGACCACAAAGATGAATCGATATCGGCTAGAAGCTTTTGACAAGATTAGCTCAATAACATTCATGCCCCACATATAGAAAATTTATGAACAAACAAAGGAATCACATAAGTCTTGACTCCCTAAATTCGGCCATATATGGTATAATTGATACAATCCTTTTCCATGGTGGACCAGTAGTACCTGAACCTCATAATTAGCCTAGCTATCGTAAAACCATTGGCATGAGTCCTTCTAACACCCTTATGAACTTTTTTTGGCCTTAACAGCATCCACAGGTCTTAGTAGCATAGGCCTATCTTAATATGATTATGCGAAAACACCTTTGAATTTAATGGTATTTTGCTTTGTCTTTGTGGTAATGCAGGCTCCAATCTTTGCCTCTTTCTCTTCTCCTAGGCTTACCGTCCATTGACTTTCTGTAAGGTAGGATATGTTTTCATCTTATTCTACTATCCTTAACAAATTATGAGATAGGTTACAATATTTGTCATCTTCAAAATTCTGAGATCCCTCTAGACACATATCTCACTCAAAAGGAGATTCTGAATCAGTAGCAGTGTCACTCATGTCATTGATATCTGAGGACCTATTGTAGGTTCGAAGGAAGATTCCAAAGAATAAATGAATCTAGGAACAATTATTTGTATGGTATGATCATGAATGAAGAATAAAAAATATCTGAAAGAAAGTCTAAAGAACAAAAGAATCTATATATGGAAAGAATAAAAGAATATTTGTTCAAAAAGACGTATTTTATTGAAATAAAAATTTTAGACACAAGCCTATTTCACAAAAGGATTCTTATTGCTTCTAGACTTAAAACAATAAGCGTGTTTTGAATATTAGCTCTAAAAATATAGGGATCTTTTCCATAGTCCCATTGTTCAAAACACTCCCAAGTATGTAAGGGCAGATGCTTAGAAAATTCTATTCCCCAGTTCCCTCTTCAAATGTGTCATTTAAATTCCTTGCTGTTTCTTTTGGACTTTTGACTTCTTCAAGGAATCGCAACTCTCTTGCCCCCTCCTTTAATTATCGCATTTACTGCTTCATCAGAGTGATTAGGTTCTGGTGAATCGTCGACTTCACAATTTCTATTTTAATGAACCTTTCGACCAACTCTTTGAATGTAGTGCAGTTTTCGATTGAATGTCCCGTTATTCCCGCGTGGTACTCGTATTGGGAATTTGCATCATACCATTTTGGGAACAGAGGTTGCACGGGTTTCGCGTAGAATGGAGACATTACATGCACATCCAAATGAGCCTGATACAACTCCTTATGTGTCATCGAGATGGGTGTGAATTGTAGCCTTTCTGTATTTGGCCTCGGATTGGATTCCTGGCTTTAAGAGCCTTGATAGCTAGTGGTTATAGCCCCCGGCTGGCCTACATTGACCGATTTGGAATGCATACACAGGATTTTTACTTCATTTTCCTTGTTTATTGGGGTTGATCTTTTGGCACTTTCTCCCATGTCTATCTTCCCACTTCTTACCGTGTTTTCAATCATCTCGCCGGACATTAATATATTCGAAAAGCTCATGGTAGCGCTTCCCAACATATGATTAATGAACGGGGCTTTTAGAGTATTGATGAAAAGTATTGTGGTTTCCTTTTCTAGAAGAGGTGGCTGGACTTGTGTTGCTACTTCTCTCCATCTTTGGGCATATTGCCTGAAGCTCTCTTTGCTTCTTTTCCATATTCTGCAGGGTAATTCTATCGGGTGTCATGTCTGTTACATGGCTATATTGTTTCATAAAAGCTTGTGCTAAGTCTTTCTATGAACTAATTTTAGCACGGCTCAATTGATTGTAACATTTAACTACTGACCTGATCAGACTGTCTTGGAAGTAGTGGATTAATAACTGGTCATTATTAACATATTCTATCATCCTTCGACAGAACATCATGATGTAAGCTTTAGGACAACTAGTCCTATTATACTTTTCAAACTCTAGAGTCTTGAATTTCGGTGGGAATACTAGATCTGAGACCAAACTCAAATCCTTAGCATCGATTCCATAGTGATAATCAGTGTTTTTCATGGCCTTGAATTTTTCCTCCAACCATTTACAACGGTCCTCTAACTACTTTGGCAGTTCCATTATTGCCCCTTTCCTTTCTGCTATATCATCCAAATCGAGGATAACAGGATTATTTAGGTTATTCCCCGGATTAGAGGTTGAGCCTGTTTGGTAGTTTAAGGGTATTGAAGCACCAGACTGAACCTGTTGAGGCCTAATCGTGACAGATGGTCTTCGCGGGTACACTTCAGGTTGTATCTGTACATGTGTTGGGGTAAAACTCGGAGGATAGTCCTCATTATCCTCCCCAGTATTGACCATGGGCTTTTTCTTTTATCCAACACCCCTGTCAGCAATTAGGTCATCTGAGACATCATGTTTCTTTGGGATTCCAGCATTTGGTCCCTCATCTTTTACTGGATTTTGTCTAGTTGCTCTTACATTTGTATTTGTAACTGGTCTTGCATCTCTCTTTGAAGTTGTTCGAGTCTTTTCAACCTTTGGTCCATATCTTTGGTCTTTATTCGTGTACCGTAGTGATGCTTAATCGATAAACTTTTGTTGGTTCCCAGGTTAACTGAAATAATTTTACCTAATTAGGGTCCTTTGTGAAAATCTAATGCATATAATGTAATGTAATGCAAATGTATGAAATGAATGCAAGAAGAAAGAGAGGCATTGATTCTTAATTCAATTCCATTAGAACAATTACATAAATTTCTTTACATAAAACAGATTACATATGCGGCCTTGTCCTCATATTCTAGGCGAAGACATCGATCCCTTTTTTCGTATCTGAGTATTAAGGTTAAATCCCACGATCTTTTCGATGGACATCTCTACTATCTCTTTTTACTTGATCCGGGCCGCGACTCATTGCTCACTTATCCCCGTGATGCTCGTTAGCTTCTTTAAGAAAGTCGAGACTTGACGGCTTCTGAATAACCTCTGTCAGCTTGAATCCTCAGCCAACAAAGCAAAGTCATATATTCCTCCACGGGCCATCAGCCTTTTTGTGTTTACTCAGACCATATTCGGACGACCATATTGTATTCCCCTTTATCAAGAAATCCATTTTCCATGACAAGCTTCTTTATTTAGCAATCGAATTTAAATCAACACCTCCTTTCTATGATAAGAATGTAATGCAATCAAAACAAAAGAAAACACGTTAGCACTGAAAAAATAAATAACAAAATAGAGCACCTATCCGAGTAACCACTAAGGTTTCACGTGGCTTTACCTAGGGTAGGCTCTTAGAGTTCACTATATGCGGTTTGGTTCTAAGGCAAGGGTACCTGAACCGGTAGATTCCTCAATCCCCACCCATTACAGGCTCATACAAACCGAGTTCAGTTCAGGGGAATACATTTCCTTATGGCCATGCGAAAATGAAAATCTCACGAAGACATAGGTATGGATGTATCTCGAAAGCAGTCCACTAGCTCATACGGAGGTGAAAACTTTACGGAGGCATAGTTTCTCAGTCCCACTTAAAAGGTGTAACCAAACGATCATGCAGTATGATGCAAGAGTATTCTACGAGACTCAAATCACAGCAATCATATGAACTAACACAAACAAATGCAAGAGTATTCTACGAGACTCAAATCACAGCAATCATATGAACTAACACAAACAAATGCAATAAAAGGATCGTAATTTTTCAAATCAAATTTTTCAATTTTCGATAAAAGGATAGAAAATAATCAATTTATGGCTTGACTCTCTTAGTGTCCCCAGTGGAGTGGCCAATCTATTGAAACCATTTTTATTTTGAAAAATGGGAGTCAACTTGAAAATGAAAAGATGGAGTCACCACCAATCCTTTTTGTTTAGGTGTGATCGGGTCACCTTGTAAGACATTTTGTTTTATTAAAATATTGATTTTGGCCTTCAAAATTTGAGAAAATGGGCTCGAGAGTCGGTTACATACGAGGAAGGGTTAGCACCCTTGTAATGCCCAAAAATTGGTACCAAATTGATTAATTAATGTCCTAATGTCAAAAATTTGAAAAAAAATTTAACATACGATCCCTTTTTAAAAAATGTTTGTATAATTCATATTAGATGTTGAGATTCTCTTATCTCGAAGTGATAAAATATCACATCCAATCCATTAGGATATGATATTTTAAACCTTTGAATCCAAGATCGTCTCTTGATTTTCAAAGCTCGTGCATTGAAATTTAAAAGGATATTTAGTTATTTGGTCAAACGGAAAATCGAAACCCAGCACGTCAGGGCACGATTTCTCAAATTTCTAAACACAAAATATTGCCTTGTTTTTAAAAGTTTTCTTTTTGAGTTTGGGGAAAAACTGATGCAATATTAAAATGATGTGTAAAAACATTGATGAAAAACGGCAATAAGAAAATACAAATAAATATCTTATAGAACACAAAATGGCAATAATCACATCATATATATTATTTAGGAAACTAACATCAGTAATAAAAGACAAATGAATTAAAAAGCCATATATAACAATTTTAAAAAACAAAGCAAATTGAAATAAAATGTAAAAACAACCTAAAATAATAATAAGAAAAATAAAAATAATAATGAAAAAAATCTAAAAATACAGAATAACTTAAAAGAAAATGATTTGTGACAATTTTTTTTAAAAATATGTGCAAGTTTAAAATAAACAATATACAAAAATTTAAAATAGATAATATAAAATAGTTTAAAATGATATCAAATAAAACCACTTTAAAATAAACGTTATATAAAATAATAATAAAAGAATGATATATAAGATAATTTAAAGTAATAATATAAAAAAACTTAATCAAAATAAAACTATTTAAAATAAGTAATATAAAAAATAATAAAATAAAACAACTTGAAATAAGTACTACATAAAAATTTGGAATAAATAAACAAAATACAAATTTGCAAAAGCGTGAAAATAAAATAAATCTCTATACAAAAATTATAAATAAACGAACAAAAATAAAAGAATAATTAATAATTAAGTAATTAAATAGTTAAATAAAAAAAAGTTAAAAAAAGGCCTAAGCCAACCTAACTCCTACAATATGAGGATTCAACGAAATTTCTCCACCAAAATCTAACTCAAACGAAAGCAACTCAAAAAGAAACGAAGATGAACGAAGAATAAAATAAGAATAAGCCACAAAAAATTAGAACGCAAGAGGGAGAGAAATTTGAGTGAATGCTCTCAAAAATTCTTATTGCTCCCAAAACTCAAGTGATTTATAATGAAGAGAAAGGCCTCTATTTATAGTTGAGCCTCCCCAAATCTAACGGTACAGATCAATTACATCAACGGCTAAGATTAAAGGGTATCTACAAATTAAATCTCTAAGATTACAAAATCATATCTTCTAAGATTGCATATCATATCTTCTAAGATTGCATATCATATCTAAGATTGCATATTCTTGAAAATTATGTTTCTATATGCGTCAAGCTTGTAGATAGAACTTTAATCTTTTCAAGTTATGGGCCATTCTGATCGCGCCAAATGATATATTTGTAATTTTGGACTGAACTTGGGCTTTATTTTATTATTTTAGGTTTATTATTTTTTGCATGGGTCCGGGCTAAATTGGCCTATTACAATTTTTAAGGGCAAAGTTTTGGATTTCCTACAATTGATTAATACAATAAAAGCTATAGACTTGGTGGTGCAAGGCAGAATTTCCTAATGGTGATCATCAATTTGATCTATTCTTTAATGCCTCTAAGCAAGTTTTCTTGCCGAGGAAGCACGGGAGGCCTTACCTTAGCGCGTGATGGATATTGCCTCCCCCTGGGTGGCTAAATTTCAATGTCGGCGACTCTTCTAAAGAAGGTGTGGGAGGCATTGGAGGTATTCTTCACGATGAAAATGGCCCGGCGCTCGTGATGTTCTCGTGCACCACTGGACCTTCTACTTTTTCTTTATCTAAAGTTCTAGCTATTTGGAAAGCGTTTGCCATATTCTTTGCTTCCAAGTGGCACATTTCACATAAACTAGCTATTGAATATAATTGTGATATTGCTATCAAGTGCTGCACTAATTCTTCTTAGCACTAGGTGTCATTAGGAATTTCGTTAGTAGTTTCGCGAGGAAGGATTACCCGGGTTCTTGGATTATTCGTCACATAACCTGCACTGCTAATATGGAGTCTGATAATCTCGTCAAAATAGGGGCCTATAGTGATTGAGACTTGTTGCAATACTTTGCTTAACCTTTTTTACTTCCTTCCTCGACTTTTTGCTAGCCGGGTGTACTCTTATTTTGCCGTGTCTCTATTTTTTTTTTCTACGTACTTGATTATATTGTGCTTTTGATTTTTTACTGAGTTTTGTGGAATCAATAAATTTGATATCTTTACCTATAAAAATTTGATTGTTCATAGATAATCCTTTAATTGTAGACCATGTGCGATAATTTGTAAAATTTAGAATTATTTATCCATGAAACTTAAGTTGTGACCTAGTGGTTCTTCTATCTTAAAATTAGTTTGAACTGGAATTATTGTTGTAAAATATATATTTTTTAATTTTAATATTTTCACTGCTCACTATAAATAATTTTTTGGGATGTTTCTCTTTTTTATAAACCAAAACCGATTGTTGCTAGTATGAGATTTCCAGAGTTTTTTTCTTCTCTCAGCAAGTAAATCAAATATATTCCAGAGTTGTTGGTTCGTGAATACCAAAATAATAATATAATGTTAATAATATGCTAATTTGTTTTCAATTATAAGTTATAAAAGACATAATTTTATTAAATTATATGTCTATGCATAGTATGTGTATAAAATTATATAATACTGTAGGATAAAAAATTAATTTTCATATATTTTATATTTAAAAATTTTGATAATTGTCGATTGAGTCTTAAATTAATTGGGATAACCATTGTTGTCAATACATGAAGATGTGGTTCCGAGTGCACTGAAGTATATTATCCTCCTATTTATGAGTTGAGGAGAGGTTATGAGTAATTTTAAATATTGTGTAAAAAATAGATATAATCAAAACTAATAATAAAATTATTAAAAAATTTTATGATAATTAAATTGCGCTAATCAAATTTTTTTCAAATTGACCAACATTTTTGCATGCAAGTGCAAGAGGAGAGCCACTATCTCATTTTTTCTTTAAGTACAAAGAATCACTAAGAAAAAATAAAATCTAATAAAATAAAAAAAGGTTAAAGGTTAAGAAACATAACCTTTTGTAACCCCTAGAAATAAAACAGAAAATCAACAGTAACTTAATTATATATTGTTATTACACAAATATTTTAGCATATATAGTGCAGCTAAGACTCCTTTTAATTTTTTGTTGCTTCTGTCCTCGTTCCACATCTCACTTTCTTTGCTTTGCTTTCTTTTGCTTTTTTTCCCTTTCCCTTTCTCTCTTTAACACTCTCTCTTTAAATTATTAATTGCTTTTACAAAAGGAAAGTAAAGATCAAGGAACCATGGTTTTTACCTCGATCCCAGTTTATCTTGATCCACCCAGCTGGCAACAAGTAAGGTTTATATTTTTATTGTTTCTTTGAATTTATTTGTTTTGAAAGATTTGTTCACTGAAAAAGCAAAATTTTCTAAAGATAAAATATTCCTATTTTTACTTTTGTTATATCTTGTTGAATATACCAAGTATTTGATTTTTTTTCCCTCTTTCTTCATGCTTTCTTCTATTTTTACAGCATTCAAATCATCAAGCTGGTGCCGGTAATAGCGCCCAACACTTTCCTCCACCACCACTCCTGCCAACACATGGAGCAGGCCCGATCCGACCTGGTTCTATGGCAGATCGAGCTCTTTTGGCCAACATACCAGTGCCGGAGGTAGCATTAAAGTGCCCAAGATGTGAATCAACTGACACAAAGTTTTGCTACTTCAACAACTACAGCCTTACGCAGCCTCGTCACTTCTGCAAAACTTGTAAAAGGTACTGGACTCGAGGGGGTGCCCTAAGGAATGTTCCTGTTGGACGTGGATGCCGTAGGAAAAAAAGGTGCAAAGGAAGTATACCGAGATCTCCGGTCACGGGCTACTGGCAAACAGCTTCCGGTTCCTCAAATACTACCTTCTAACAGTTTTGGAAGAAGTGATATTTTAGGTCTTGGAGTTGGACCTCAGGTTCCTCCACTTAGGTTAATGGCTCCTTTGCATCATCATACTGAATTTGGTGGCGGTACTGATATTGGGTTGAATTACTGTTCAGTTCCCGCCTCAGTTGGAGGAACAAATGATAACTTAAGTTATCAAAAAGGAAGTGGTTTAAGTGGGGGTGGAGCCGCTGGTAGTTCACTTTTGTCCATGACGGGTTTGGACCAGTGGCGGCTACAACAACCACCGCAATTTCCCTTACTAGGAGCTTCGTACCAAGTTGAAAGTCAAGGTGTGGAACTATCCGCTTGGAGAGTTCGGCCTAAGATATCGAGCTCAATGGCAACCCTAATGGCTTCAGTGAAAATGGAAGATAATGATCAGCAAGAAGTGAGATTTTCAAGGCCATTTTCGGATGTTCCAGGAAATGATCAATACTGGGGTGGAACTCCATGGACGGATCTTTCATGTTTCACCTCTTCATCCACTAAAACTCCTTTATAGATTTTATTTTCTTTATCTTTTGTTCAAAGAACTGGGTGTTGAAGCTTCTTTTTCTTTTGTTAGTGTAAGTTTTAATTAAAGAAAGAGACGAAGAAAAAGAACTGTTCTGAAAGACAAAGTAACGTACTTTCCAACTCCATATGTCATCTATGATTAATCCATGATGGACTAAAACCCTAGAACCCGTGGATTTTCTTTCGTTTTTTACTAGGATCGGTAGGTTTCAATGTACGAGTATGTGTTTTTTGTTAACTTTATTATTATTATGATTATTATTATTTTGTAACTTGAGTATGTTTCTCATTGCGAGTATATCGGTAGAGCTTGCATTTACTGATGATAACTTCAGTATGTGTATGTTTTAATTCCTATGATTATATTGACAATTCAATGTCTGTTGATAATCTTTTTACAAGGTGTATAAGCACGTGAATGTTACTTTATAATAGCTATAGTCTATATATAAATTTTAATTATTAGTCATTTGATTTCAAAACTTCAATTTAAACCTATAGGCACCATATAGAATCATGTAATATTTGTTTTGCAAGTTTATAAACCTACTTTCTTCTTCTCCATTTAGGTTGCTTTTTTTCCAGGGAAAATTGCTTTAGAAAAATGATTTATGAAAATTTGATATTTTCTAGTTCGGATGATTTGGCATAATATATTTTCGTTGTTTGGTAAATTTTGTTGAAATCATGTTTTGGAATATATTTTTAGTGAAACAAACACATAAAATATATTTGTTACGAAATATTATAGAAGCATTATTCTTTAACAACTTATAATTATTTTATGATAAAGATAATATTTTATAATAAATAATATCTTATATAGATGTAATAATAACCCGTATCTAATCAAAACTTCATTTGAAGTTATAATATATATATATATATGAGGAGAGATCTACCTAAACCATTGTAAAGCTAAAGTAGTTTTATATTATTCCGCATATTTTTGTATAGTTAATATTTTAATGATCTAACAATCATTTTTTATATTCCATTTATATCGATCATGCATGTCAAATTTGACATAAATTAAAATTTTCAAGCTATTTGTTTTACATACAAAAACTTTCAATAGTTCAATAAATATTAACATAAAGACTTCTTAGATTGATATGATAGGGATATCGAATTAGTTTCAAAATTTGCATGCATGAAAGTACAATTATATCAATAAATTCTACGGTTGAATCATTAAATTATTAATTATAAAAAAAAGTATGAAATGATGTAAAACTACTTTAGTTTACTTTGGTGTCAGATGGTGATAATTGGAGCTAGAAGAGATAAATTAAATTACATAGGGTTTAAACAAATGTTAACATTTATGTTATTAAAATATTCATATTTTATACCATAAAACATTTATCACATATTTAATTGTAATATATATTTATTATTAAATTATTAATATAAAAATTTTCAATATTAAGAATATTACTTGAAATTTATAATTATTATTAATGTTAAATTTTGTTGTTATTAAATAATATTATTAAAATAATAAATAATATTATTTGCAATAATAAATTAGACATGATTAAATATAAAAATGTATGTTTGATAATAATAAAATTTGTAATATTTGATTTTAACAATTTTAATTTTAATATTAATATTTTATTATAATAAAATAATATTTGGTTTCATTGAACTTAATTTTAAAGAATTCTTTTTTAGAAAATGACTTACATTTTTTAAAAAGAAAATAATTTCTCAAAAAATGAACTTATTTTTCATTGACCCGTAAATAAGTATTCATTAAAGAAGATAAATATGCCAAAAAGTTATTTTCTGCAACTTATTTTTTATAAAACAAACACAGCCATAATTGTAGTTTCTACCACTTGAAACTTTCATTTTATTATTCTCAAGCTAAAAGGTGAGTATAAAGCCTTGAGAAATCTCATTAAACTAAAATTTTCGTTAATCATAAGTCTCCCCATATCTAGAGTGTCTTGTCGTCCTCTTCAAAATGAATTCAATTGTGCCTTATGAACATGTTGTAGAAGATGCGTATAGAGAAAATGACATTGAGCTTATGGAGAAAACTAAAAACCTTATACATGGCAAAGTTTTGGCTAAACGACTTGTCACAACTAGAAAAGTTAAAGCTTAAGTTGTAATAGTAAATTTGGGCATTAATTTGAAAATCTTTCTTTTTGGGTAGGCTCTAATGTAAATAAGAGCAATTTTGCAGGCAAATTGATAAAAGATTAGATTTCAACCTTTAGTTTTGTTACTCTTGAACTAGAAACCTTCTTAGTGGGAGACATGATGATTGTAGGTATCTACATTTTGTTGTTAAATTGATTTTGGGGAAGGAAGTGCAAGAGGATTATATAATAGAGAGACGTTATTCTCCGGTGCTATTCTTTCATTTTTTCTATTCTTTCTTCATCTTTTTCTCTAGTCCATTCTCGAAGAGACAAGGATTAAAGATCATTATGCATGGAGGGGAGAGATTGAAGTTTGAGTTTCAAAAATTGGAAAATTTCATAGCTGGTAAGCTTCCTAACCTCTTTGTATTAGAGGAATTAAGAAAAAAAAGAAAGTTAAGGATTTCAGTTGATGAATTGATTCTGTTCTGTAATGGGTAAAGTTGTGGATAATCATTAAATTGCCTCTACATGTAAACAAATTATGGTTCCTATGATTTTGAATTGCCTTTGTGGGATTTCTAAAATGGTTGTTATGTTTAGTTGACTAAGGAGGCTCAAGAAATAAGGGAAAAGCTAAGTATAAGGGTTCAGTATAAACTTCTAGGTGAGTTCTCGAACTCAGGTCTTAAATGGTTATTCATTTATTTTCAGTACTGTGTGCTAGGCATGTCTAACTTAGTGTTGTGCAAATGATGAGTTATTCTATGATTGAATGTTGTGTAAATGATAAGTTGTTCTATGGCTGAATGTTGTGAAAATGATAAGTTGTTCTATGGTTGAATGTTGTGCAAATGATGAGTTATTCTACAGTTAAATGTTGATGTATCGTGATGCATGTTATGTGTTGATATGCAAATGTATGACTGGTTGTAAGTTTAACCATATGGTGTAGATGAAATGTTTGGCGTAATGTGTATCGAGTATGAACAATAGTATTGCTTGAGTGCTTATGTATAAAATGCATGTATATAATTGATAGGCAAAGTATGGAGGAATGTATTGGTGGATAATGGAGGGTGATATGTCATGTTGTGCATTCTGTGCCATGTGTTATTTGAGTTTAAGGATGTTCAGGTGGATTGTAAGGAGAATGAGTTTTACTGGTATTCGACTTTCAAGAGGTTTAATTGGTCTGCACGGAGAATATGTGCAAATGGATATGAAAGCCTTGTAAGAGTAGTATGAGACTCTGTAGAGCCTAAGGCTTTGAGTCATATAAATGAAAGCAAGTTCATAGCCATTGCATAATCTAGGGGGTCTGCCATATTGCCTACATGGTATAATCTAGGGAGGTTTGCTTATCGCCTCTAAACATACCAACATCCAAAATAGAAATCGTGCACAAAAGGTGTGAAAAGAGGTATCCATAAGTATATGGGTTAGGTTGTAATATAGTTACAATGGAGTAGGTAAGTACTCCAAGGATCATACCCAAGGGAGGCAAGCACTAAATTAATTCTAACCTAGTCATAAATAGATCTAAATAGTACTTTAAATGAATTTAGTATGAAGGGTCAAAGAAAGGTTTTGGGTAAATTATACTAAAAATAATAATAAAAGAAGGTAAATAAAACACGAGAAATCAAAGAGCAAAAGGTATCAAATCTGGTCATAGGTGATTAGCTTGCTTTAGTAATCATAACCAACTGTCGTCTCAGGTTTTCTTGTTCAATCAACTAGTCAATACCCCAGAAGGATCTTCTAATCTTCCACTGACATATTGAGTCGGTAAGAACTACTTATCTCTCGACCTCATAGTCCAAACCGGTTTTGGGTTAAGGTGTTCCCAGATAAGCTATACCGAATCTGGTTTAATTCCCACCATAATGACTTCCTAGAGTTTTCAGGCTTAGGGTTTTAGGTTATTCCTGTCTTGAATAGTTGATCCGCCAAAAAACCCCTAAAAATAGTTAAATAATCATACATCTATTCACTAATCCCCCACAGGAGGATTAGTTCCTCATAGATCTAATAAATAATATAAAATTGTTAGAAGGATTAAGCATAAAGAACAATTCAAGAGAATAAGGTTTAGAAGAAGCTTGACTACTGAATAAAGTATTGGTGGTGATGATACATTGCATTTTTATTGTAACACCCCTTACCCATGTTCGACGCCAGAACAGGGTATGAGGCATTACCGAAACAAAACACATACAGTCGAAGTAAACCGAGACATAAAAATTACATCCAAATTTAAAAATTTTCAACCTTCATTACACATTCATTCAACCCAATCATGTATCTCATAAATTGCATCGTCATATATTAAAGGTCAATATTTTAGGCCAAATCAATTATGACATATAACAAAATAACCAAATCCTATATACATGCCATAATTCTAAATATTGATTTCAAAATACCAAAAGATTGATGATAGTGTGGATGGATCTCCAACGATCTCCGTATCCTGAGCTAGCTTGGTGACACTATAAAACAAAGGAAAAGAGAGAAGAGTGGGCATATAGCTTACTAAGTAGGTATGTAAATAATAAAAAAATGATTAACATCCTTTTATAAAACCTCAAAATATATTTTCAAAAGAATACAATCATACCTATACATAGATCCACCGTTTACTCAAGTTCAAAACAAGCTGTCTATTCAAGTCATAGTCACTAAATTATTTATATCTAGAGCTACTGAACTCCAAATTAAGATCTGCTAACTTTCCCTGAAACTAGACTCACATATCTTCATACCATAAAATTTTTAGAATTTTTGGTTTAGCCAATAAGTAAAGTTTATTATTTAAAGTCTCCCCTATTCCGCTATTCGAAAGTTCCAACCCTACTTCACTAAAAATTTATTATCTCATCGTACAGGATTCGGATGAGGTTCTTATTTGTTTTTTTCTTAAAAATAGAATCATTAAGGATTTTAAGCATATAAATTACAACCCATAATTATTTTTTTAATGATTTTCAAAGTCAGAACAGGGGATTTTGAAATCAATCTAACTCTCTTCCACGAAAATTCAAATATCTCATAATATGAAATTCTTTTTCTTACACCGTTTCTTTTATGTGAAAATAGACTCAATAAGCTTTAATTTCGTATCTTATTCAACCTCTAATTCGATTTCCACCTTTTTTAGTGATTTTTCAAATCATACAATTGCTACTGTCCAAAACTGTTTTATCGCTAATTTTACTCTTTCATAAATTTTCTTTGTATTAACTTTCATAGTAACACTTACCCATATCAACCTTACCAAAGTTCGATCACATATCGAGCATATTGCTCATAAGTTTACACACACATACCTACACTTATTCATCACTTAGTCATATTTGCTTACACTTAGTCATTTCCGTTGAACACATCGGAGTATTAATGGATACATCGGGATGTTTCACATAGTGCCACACTTGTAGCCAAAGCTAATTCATTTCACAAGTTTCACATAGGCTCGTTCTCGAGCTAATCTGTAACACTCCTTACCTAAGTCCGATGCTGGGACGGGGTACGAGGCATTGCCGAACTTGATCATGCTTAAACATGTAAACTTGGGCAATAAAATTTCTTTCCTTTTAAAAACTTTTCATTTATTCTCTTCATAACCTTATCATAGGTCTACAAGGCCCAAATCATACATCGGGTGTGTTTCAGAACCAATCCGAGAACTTTCGGGCACTTAGGAAATTTTTGCCTAAAACAGGGCCACACGCCCATATGGAATTGGACACGCTCGTGTGGGCAGGCCGTGTGGTCACACACGCTCATGTCCTTAGCCCATGCTGAATTTATTTTTAAATTCAACCTACAGGGGTTTTGACACGGCTTGTCTACACGCTATTGCCTATGGCCCGTGTCTATCACACAGCCTAGACATGCCCATGTCAATAACTTGTGGAGTATTCTGACCTGAACACTATAACCATCAGGGGTGATCATAGCCAACGCACACGCTCGTGTGCTCAGCTTTGTTCTATACTGACTTAGCTAATTTGGATGCAGGGGACACATGGTCTATTAACATGCCCATGGGGACTGGCCGTGTGTCACACGTGACCTAGGCACATGCCCGTGTGCCCAACCATGTGGACAATTATAGGCTATTTTCCAAGCCTTTTTGCCACCCTGAAACTGAACCAAAACAATACCAATTCATACCAACTATAAACTTACAAATCAATATATAAAAATACACTAAAACATTTATCATTGTGGCGCTCACATGCCAACATACATAACATGAATTTCATCTTCATTGCATAAATATCATTTAGACGATATTAGCCCATTTATATGGTTATTACAGGTTGACACTTATCCACACAATTCGACATCCTATATATGCCATACAAAAAAAAGACTAACTTCACTATACCAAAATGAATTCCTTGATAGTGTGGCTTCGAGCTCTGACTTCGAGTGATCCCCGAGCTAAATTCGGTAAATCTACATGGAAAGGGAAAATGAAAGAGTAGGGACAAAAATGCTTAGTAAGTTGTATCAAATAAAATGGTAATAAGAATCATGGTACATTTATCTAAATAAGCATCACAGAAAAATATCTTAGGCTTTCTTAATCATTCACATAACTTACTTCATCTCATGACTTACTCATGCTCATAACTTACTCATTCTCATAAATTGCTCATTCTCATGTCATACTCCATTTCATGTTATACATTTTCATCTTTCTAATTATTTATACAATTGCACCTGCAATACTCATCATGAACTTTAGTCTTTCTAGTTAACTAATCAACTTGAACTAATTCTTCCTTTAAAAACTTTTTTGGAATATCGAAGGATACCCGTAAGCAAATCTCATGATACGATGCCAATGCCATGTCCCATACATGGTTTTACATTGGATCACAAGTTGATACCGAAGCCATATCCCAGATATGGTCTTACATAGGATCTCATATCGATGTCCATGTCCCAGACATGGTCTTACACGAGATCGTACTCTGATACTGATGCCATGTCCCAGACATGATCTTACAGGGGATCTCATATAGGATGCCTATGCCGTGTCCCAAACATGGTCTTATAAGGGATCCTTATCCCATCTTGGTGCCGAAGCCATGTCCCAGACATGGTCTTATACGGGACCTCATGTCGATGCTAATGCCATATCCCAAACATGATCTTACATGGGATCTCAGTTTGGTGCCGATGCCATGTCCCAGACATGGTCTTATACGGGACTTACAAATGCACATGACATGGTTACAGTATCCTTCGTATCCTTATTCACTTGCATGTAATTTCTTTTCATGTTTCATTATTTCTTGATAGAAACTCATATCAATATTCTCATGGAATTCATACATTATCTCAATAATCATCAACATGAAACTTATACATAATTCATACAAGATTACATCCATGTCTTCATGGAGTATCATAATTTCATAGAAAATCATCATAATAAAATTTGCATAACATATAAACTAAATTATCACATACAACTTACCTTGGGTCCAAAATGTAGGTGAATACTCGGTTTAGTCTGCTACCTTACTTTTTCCCCAGTTTCGATCCGGGCTTCATGTTTTTTGATCTAAAATGACAAATTTCACTTTTTTAGTATCTACATTGATTAAATAGCCCATAGCTCAGAGTTTTGCAAAAATTTATAATTTTGCCCATAAACTTTTATGTTTTTGCAAAATAGTCCCTAGGCTCGCATAATGAGATGTGTTTATTCTCTTGGCTACCCAAGCTTAGTCGACACTTACTAGTGTCCATAAAAGCCCACATCACTCATAATTTTACACTTTTACCACACATTTTCATACTTTACAATTTGGTCCCTAATAGGGACTTTCATGCAAAATCACCTAGAGAAAGGTGTTTACCACACTTTAAACCTTTTTTTTCTACCACTAGGCATCAAAATTCTTACATGTCATGCATGGGTATGTTTTTGAATATGAATCCTAGCTTAAATTAGTGGTAGAAATAGCTAGATTAAGCTACAAGGATTTCAAAAATACGAAGAGCATGAAAAATGGGGCTTGGAGTTACTTACTTGAAGCTTGAAAATAAAGGAAACCCTAGCTATGGAGTCCCTTAAAATTTTGGCACACAAGGAAGAAGATGGACAAGATTTTTGCCTTTTTTTGCCTTTTTAGTAGTTAACTTTACCAAATGACCAAAATGCCCTTAGGTCATTTCATTGATATTTTTTCCTTCCATGTGCATTTTTGTCCATCATGCTAAATATTGGTTTAATTGCCAAATAAGGACTCCTAATAATTTTTCTAATGCAAAATCATCTTTAAAGCTTCTAGAAACTCAATTTTGCAATTTTTGCAATTTAGTCCTAAAGGACCAATTAATCACTATTTCAGAAAATTTCCTTCATAGAATTTTCTCAATATTATGCAAGCATGCCATAAATTCAGAAATAATCAGGGAATGAAAGTTTTTACTTCGAATTTATGGTCTCAAAACCACTATTCTGACTAGGCCCTAATTTAGGCTATTATAATTCTCCCCCTTAGGGATTTTCGTCCCCAAAAATCTTACCGGTGAATAAGCTGGGATATTGGTTCCTCATGGTTTCCTCAAGTTCCCATGTTGCCTCTTCTACCCCATGTCTTTTCTATAGCACTTTCACAAGGGCTATACTCTTATTTCTTAGCTACTAGACCTCTCGAGCTAAATTTTTAACCAGTTTTTCACTATAAGTCATGCCGGTTGAATCTCCGATTCTTCACCATAAGTCATTTTCGGTTGAATCTCAACTTCTGTCGGGGTAATCACATGTGAAGGGTCCGATCGGTAGCGTTGTAACATGGACACATGGAATACATCATGAATCTTTTCTAATTCGGACGATAAAGCTAGCCGATAGGCTACTGGCCCTATCCTCTTAGTGATTTCATATGGTCCAATAAAACGTGGACTAAACTTGCCTTTCTGGCCAAATCTAAAAACTTTCCTCCACGGAGAAACTTTCAAGAACACTCTATCATCAACTCGGAACTCTATCTCCTTTTATTTCAAATCGGCATATGATTTTTGTCTATCGGAAGCAGCTTTCAAGCAGTCTCGAATTACTTTTACTTTATCTTATGTTTCCTTGATAAGATCAACCCTGTTAATCTAATTTTCCTTAAGTTCTGCTCAATACAAAGGCGTTCTACACTTACGCCCATATAAGGCTTCATAATGCGCCATTTTCAAACTCGTCTGGAAACTGTTGTATGCAAATTCGACCAAAGGTAGGTACTTTTCCCAACTACCTTGGAATCCAGCACGTAACATCTAAGCCTGTCCTCAAGTACTTGTATTACTCTTTCTGACTGACCGTCAGTCTATGGATGAAAAGCAGTGCTGAAATTTAACTTTGTGCCCAAAACTTCTTGTAGCTTTCCCCAAAATCGTGACGTGAATCTCGAATCTCTATTCGAAATGATCGACATTTTAGCTAACTTATCGAGTGAATAATCCATACGCACATGTATAAAATGGGTCGATTTAGTGAGCTTATCAATTACAACCCAAATAGCATCTTTCTTCTTCGGTGTTGTCAAAAAACGCGTCACAAAATCTATAGTGACACGGTCCCATTTCCACTCGAGAACCATGATAGGCTGTAGTAATCCAGAGGGTACTTGGTGCTCTACCTTTACTTGTTGACAAATCAAGCATTTCACTACATACTTGGAGATGTCTCTTTTCATGTTTGGCCACCAATACCATTTCTTCAAATTTTTGTACATCTTAGTACTACGAGGGTGGATAGACATACGGCTGTTATGTGCCTCACATAAAATTCTCCAAATAAGCTCATCATCCCTTGGTACACAAAGTCAATATCAGAACATTAAATAATCATCTAAGCCAATCTAAAAGTCTGAATCAGTACTTGACTCGTATTGAGCTTTCTTGGCTCGCAACTCTTCAACTTTTAGCTGTGCTTCACAAATTTCTTGGATGAACATTGGTCTAGCTCTCATCTTTGCTAAAATCGAACTATCATCTGTTAAGGACAACTGTGTGTTCATGGCTCTCAAAACAAACAAGGAATTTTGACTTAAAGCGTCCGTAACAACATTTGCTTTCCCTGGATGATAGTCGATGACCAACTCATAATCCTTTAGTAACTCGAGCGATCGTCGTTGCCGTAGATTCAAGTCTTTCAGCATCATCAAGTACTTGAGACTCTTATGGTCTGTGAACACTCGACACTGCTTGCTGTATAAATGATGTCTCCAAATCTTTAGCGCAAATACTATTGCAGCTAACTCCAAATCATGAGTCGGATAATTCTTTTCGTGGGGCTTCAATTGTCTCGAGGCATAGGCAATCACTTTGCCCTCTTGCATAAGTACGCGGCCCAATCTGTTTAAAGATGTATCACTATAGATCACATACTCTTTTCCTGGTTCGAGCTGTACTAAAATAGGAGTTTCAGTCAACATTGTCTTTAACCTTTCGAAACTTTGTTGACATTTTTCAATCCACTCTAACTTAACATTTTTCTGCAGCAATCTTGTCATAGGAGTGGCGATCATGGAAAATCCTTTAACAAATCTTCGATAATAACCAGCCAAGCCTAAAAAGCTTCTGACCTCGGATACATTTCTCGGTGGCTTCCATTCAACAATCACTGAGACCTTATTAGGATCCACTCTAATGCCATCACCTAAAACGATATGGCCCAAGAATCTGAATTCTTTAAGCCAAAATTCACTTTTGCTGGACTTGGCATAAAGCTACTTATCTCTCATAGTCTGCAAGACTATCCTCAAATTCATAGCTTGCTCGTCCTCATCGTGTGAATAAATTAGAATGTCGTCAATAAAAACCACAACGAACTTATCTAAGTATGGCCGAAAAATATGGTTCATTAAATCCATAAATACTTTAGGGGCATTGGTCAAACCAAATGGCATGACTAGAAATTCATAATGGCTATACCTTGTGTGAAAAGTAGTCTTAGGCACATCGGCTTCCTTAACTCTTAACTGATAGTACCCGGACCTCAAATCTATCTTGGAGAATAATGTGGCTCCTCTCAACTGATCAAATAAATCATCGATCCTTGGCAAAGAATACTTGTTCTTTACAGTTACCTTATTAAGTTGCCGATAATCAATGTATAACCTCATTGAGCCATCTTTCTTTTTCACGAATAATACAAGAGCACCCCATAGAGAATGACTCGGTCTTGCAAAACCTTTATCTTTCAGATCTTATAACTGAGCCTTTAGCTCCTTTAACTAGGTCAAAGCCATTCTATAAGGAGCAACAGAAATAGGTGCAGTGCCGGGAACCAACTCTATACCAAACTCTACCTCTCTAGCTGGAGGTAATCCGGGTAAATTTTCCAGAAATACATCTTAATATTCACACATTACTGGTACTGATTCCATTTTCAACTCTGTCTCTTTAGTATTCAGCATAAGAGCAAGGTAAGCTTCATACCCTTTCCTTAAATATTTCTGAGCAGCTAGGGAAGAAATCACTAAAGGCAAGTTCTCGGATCTATCTAATTCAACTCGAAAGCTATTACCATTTCCATATTTCAGTTCAATGTATTTTCTACCATAATTCACTACCACATCATGAGTGGTTAACCAATCCATGCTGAGAATTACATCAAATTCATCAAATGGCAAAAGCATTAGGTTAGCTGGGAAACAATAACCCCTAATCATCAAAGAGCAATCTCTACATACTTTATCTACAAGCACATATTTGCCTAGGGATTAGACACTTTTATCACAAATTCCATAGATTCTACAGGCATACTCATGCTAGGAACTAGTTTCATGCAAATATATGAGTGGGTAGATCCAGGGTTTATCAAAGTAGTAACGAAAGTTTCATGAATAAAAAATGTACCCGTTATAACATCAGGTGATGACGCCTCTTCGCGAGTGCGAATAGCGTAAGTCCTCACTAAGGCTCTACCCTCTAGTCTCCCAGTCTGTTCCTTTGGTGCACCTTTACAACTAAAACTCCTGTTCCCGGGTTCCTCTAAGGTCTACCTCTAGAGGGAGTATTCTCAGACCTTGCACTCTGATCTTTCTCTTTTTTGATCATATCAAGACATTCTCTCATAAAGTGATCCTGTGAACCACACTTGAAACAAGCCCTCTCATGAACCCTGCATTGGCCAAAGTGGTGCCTTCTGCACTGGGAACACTCATGTCTATTTGGTCGAGTGTTACCCACACTCGCAACTAAGGTGGTCTGAGCTTTGGAGGTTGAATACTGTTTACCTTTGCCTTTACTTGAAAACCCGGCTGAAGTAGCTGATCGTGTAGAAAATTCCTTTGATTTCATGGAAGAGGATTGAATCAACTTACTAAATGGTCTCTTCCTCGAGTCTCGAGACTCCATCTCAGCTTTCCTCTTTTCTTTGGCCAACTCCTTGGCCTTACAAGCTCTATCCACTAGCACCACAAACTCTTTTACCTCAAGAATACCAATAAACATTTTTACATCCTCGCTTAGTCCATCCTCAAACCTTTTCCACATGATGGCTTTGGTGGATACACACTCTCGAGCGTATTTACTGTGTCTTACAAACTCACACTCATATTCAGTTACGATCATCTAACCCTGTTTTAACTCTAAGAATTCCTTGCATTTCTGATCAATAAACCTTAGACTAATATACTTCTTGCGAAACTCTTATTGGAAGAATTCTCAATTAACTTTCTCCCTTGGTACAATCGACACAACGGTGTTCCACCATTGGTAGGCAGAGTTTCGTAAGAGAGATACCACAGACTTCATGCACTCTTCAGGGGTGTACGATAACTCGTCAAATACCTTGATGGTACTTTCTAGCCAAAACTTGGCTCTTTTTGGATCATCATCCTTAGTAGCCTGGAACTCTTCTCCCCATTGCCTCCGAATTCTATCAATTGGAGGCTTTTCTCCCCTTACTACCTCTACTATCTGGGGAGCTGCTGGGGTAGATTGAGGAAATTGAGGGGGTGGAGCTTGGTGTTGAGTGGCCAGGTTCGTTCGAAAGAACTCAGTGAACCACTCGTCCATCATTTGGAAGAAGACTGCCCGAACCTCTCCTCTCTGACTCACAATAGCTGGCCTATGCTCAGCTCCAGCTAGCACCATCCCTACTGTAGGAGCTGGCGTATTACTTTCTACATCATCTGCCGTAGCTCGTTTGGGATCCATATACAATAATAAAACACATTTAGAATGTCAGAAGTCATCACACAATCATTTCTCATAAATACATAAGTATGGCATGTATAGCTAGACTTGTATGTGTGCTAGGTTAGTTCTAAAATCGACTAAACACTAGCTCTGATACCACTAAATGTAACACTCTTTACTCGAGTCTGACGCTAGGACAGGGTACAAGGCATTATTAAACTTGATCATGCTTAAACATGTAAACTCGGGCAACAAAATTCCTTTCCTTCTAAAAACTTTTCATTTATTCTCTTCATAACCTTATCATAGGCCTACGAGGCCCAAATCATACATCGGGTTTGTTTTGGAACCAATTTGAGAACTTTTAGGCACTTAGAAAATTTTTGCCTAAAACAATGCCACACACCCGTGTGGAATTGGACACGCCCATGTGGGCAGGCCGTATGGTCACACACGCCCATGACCTCAGCCCCCGTGTTGAATTTATTTTTAAATTCAACCTACAGGGGTTTTGACACGGCTTCTGTACACGACTGTGCCTATGGCTCGTGTCTATCAGACGGCCTAGACATACCCATGTCAATAACCTATGGAGAATTTTGACTTAAACACTATAACTATCAGGGTTGCATACGGCTAAAGTACACTGCCAAGGCACACACCCATGTGCTCAGCCTGTGTTCTATGCTGACTTAGCTAATTTGGATGTAAAGGACACACGGTCTATTAACATGCCCATGGGGACTAGCTATGTGTCAATTACGGCATAGGCACATGCCCGTGTGCCCAACCGTGTGGACAATTATAGGCTATTTTCCAAGCCTTTTTGCCACCCTGAAACTAAACTAGAACAATACCAATTCATACCAACTATAAACTTACAAATCAATATATAAACATATACTAAAACATTTATCATTGTGGCACTCACATGCCAACATACATAACATGAATTTCATCTTCATTGCATAAATATCATTTAGACGATATTATCCCATTTATATGGCTATTACAAAATAACACTTATCCACACAATTCGACATCCTATACATGCCATACAACAAAAAGACTAACTTCACTATACCAAAATGAATTCCTTGATAGTGTGGCTTCGAGCTCTGACTTCGAGTGATCCCCGAGCTAAATTCGGTAAATCTACATGGAAAGGGAAAATGAAAGAGTAAGCACAAAAATGCTTAGTAAGTTGTATCAAATAAAATGGTAATAAGAATCATGGTACATTTATCTAAATAAGCCTCACAGAAAAATATCTTAGGCTTTCTTAATCATTCACATAACTTACTTCATCTCATGACTTACTCATGCTCATAACTTACTCATTCTCATAAATTGCTCATTCTCATGTCATACTCCATTTCATGTTATACATTTTCATCTTTCTAATTATTTATACAATTGCACCTGCAATACTCATCATGAACTTTAGTCTTTTTAGTTAACTAATCAACTTGAACTAATTCTTCCTTTAAAGCCTCTTTTGGAATATTGAAGGATACCCGTAAGCAAATCTCATGATATGATGCCAATCCCATGTCCTAGACATGGTCTTACAAGTGATCACAAGTTGATGCCGAAGCCATATCCCAGATATGGTCTTACACGGGATCTCATATCGATGTCGATGCCATGTCCTAGACATGGTCTTACACGAGATCGTACTCTGATGCCGATGCCATGTCCCAGACATGGTCTCACACAGGATCTTATATAGGATACCCATGCCATGTCCCAGACATGGTCTTACAGGGGATCCTTATCTCATCTTGGTGCCGAAGCCATGTCCCAGACATAGTCTTATATGAGACCTCATGTCGATGCCAATGCCATATCCCAGACATAGTCTTACATGGGATCTCAGTTCGGTGCCGACGCCATGTTCCAGACATGGTCTTATACCAGACTTACAAATGCTCATGACATAGTTACGGTATCCTTCGTATCCTTATTCACTTGCATGTAATTTCTTTTCATGTTTCATTTTTTCTTGATAGAAACTCATATCAATATTCTCATGGAATTCATACATTATCTCAATAATCATCAACATGAAACTTATACATAGTTCATACAAGATTACATCCATGTCTTCATGGAGTATCATACTTTCATAGAAAATCATCATAATAAAATTTGCATAACATATAAACTAAATTATCACATACAACTTACCTCGGGTCCAAAATGTGAGTGAATGCTCGGTTTAGTCTGCTACCTTACTTTTTCCCCATTTTCGGTCTGGGCTTCGTGTTTCTTGATCTAAAATGACATGTTTAGCTTATTTAGTACCTACATTGAATAAATAGCCCATAGCTCGTATTTTGGCAAAATTTATAATTTTTTCCTAAACTTTTGCATATTTGTAAAATAGTCCCTTGGCTCGCATAATGAAATTGTTTATTCTCTTGGCTAGCCAAGCCTAGCCGACACTTACTAGTGTCTATAAAAGCCCACATTGCTCATAATTTCATTTTAACACACTTTAAACCTTTATATTCTACCACTAGGCATCAAAATACTTGCATGTCATGCATGGGTATATTTTTGAAGATGAACCCTAGCTCAAATTAGAGGTAGAAATAGCCAGATTAAGCCATGAGGATTTCAAAAATACAAATAGCATGAAAAATAGGGCTTGGAGTCACTTACTTGGAGCTTGAAAATGAAGGAAACCCATGTTATGGAGTCCCTTAAAATTTCGGCACACAAGGAAGAAGATGGACAAGATTTTTGCCTTCTTTTTCCCTTTTTATTAGTTAACTTTACCAAATGACCAAAATGCCCTTAGATCCTTTCTTTGATATTTTTCCCTTCCATGGGCATTTTTGTCCATCATGCTAAAAGTTAGTCTAATTGCCAAATAAGGACTCCTAATAATTTTTCCAATGCCAAATCATCCTTAAAGCTTCTAGAAACTCAATTTTGCAATTTTTGCAACTTAGTCCTAAAGGACCAATTAATCACTATTTCAGAAAATTTCCTTCATGAAATTGTCTCAATATCATGCAAGCATGCCATAAATTCAGAAATAATCATGGAATGAAATTTTCTACTTTGGATTTGTGGTCTCAAAACCACTATTACAACTAGGCTCTAAGTCGGGTTGTTACATAATCACATTTGGCACAATGCCCTAGACTTATTTCACTTAGATGCGATGGTCTGATTTCACTTAGCATAGTGCCATGGACTTATTTCACTTAGATGCCATGGACTTATTTCACTTAGCACAATGCCATGGACTTTTTCACTTAACACAATACCATGGACTTATTTCACTTCGGTGCCATGGATTTATTTCACTTAGCATAATGCCATGGACTTATTTTACTTAGATGCCATGAACTTATTTCATTTAGATCCTTAGCAGCATGTCACTTGTATCCATTTATATTCCTATGGTTAAATTAGGAAATTTCTCACTATTGCCACTTTGTCAAATACATCAAATAGTCATTCAATATTCATACATACATCATAAAACATATCAAAATATTAAAACGTAAATAAAACGATGCATTATTTACATACAAACTTACCTCGGTACAAAATATAGTAATTTTGCAATTTAGTCAACAATATTTTCCTTTCCCCGATCAAGGTTAATTCCACATCTTTCTTGATCTATAATAACACATTTGGCTCATTAAATGCTTACATTATTCAAATCAGCCCAAAAACATCCTATGGCAAAAATTATAATTTTGCCCCTAAAGTTTCACAAAATTATGATTTTGCCCTTAGGCTCGAAAAATAATTTTTATTCAATTTCCTTGCATTTTGGGCCTGACGAACCATTTTTATAACTATAGCAGTCCACAATTTGCACTAAACCACACACTTACACACATTTTACAACTTTTTACAAACTAGTCTTTTTATGCAATTTCATCAAAAATCACTTAGTAAAAGTTGTTTATCACACTCCAAACATTCATATTCTTCCATAAAAACATAAAAAAAATGCAAGTCATCCATGGGTAAATTTTTGAACACAAACCCTAACTCAAAATAATGGTGAAAATAGCTAAACGAGCTATAGGGATCTAAAAAATGTAAAGAACATTAAAAATGGGACTAGGATGTACTTAGTATTAAGCTTGAAAGATGAAAAACCCTAGCTATGGTGTTCTCCCAAAGGTTCGGCCAAGGTTGAAGAAATATGAAGACAATTTTGGCTTATTTTTCCTATTTTATTCTTTTATTAACCAAATGACCAAAATGCCCTTCATTAAAAACCTTTGGTATTTTATTCCTCATTGGGTATTTTTGTCCAAAATAAAGTGTAATGGTCTACTTACTATTTAAGGACCTCACTTTAAAAACCCATTACTCACAAGTACCTTTTTGAACTGGAACACACATTTTTCACCTATTTCAAATTAGTCCTAAATACCAAATTGGGCACCCAAACAATAAAATTTTGTAACGAAAATTTCACACAGTCATTCAATCTCATAGTAAATATTAAAACTTAATCGAAATAAATTTTTCTACCTTAGATTTGTGGTTTCAAAACCACTATTCTTTTTAAGCCCTAAATCAGGCTGTTGCATTCGCGATAGATTTGTGTTCAGAAAAATTTAAATTTAAAATGTTATATTCTATTAGAGGCTCACAGTAGTACATATTCCATTCATTTAGGTAGCACTATGATGTATTGTGAGTTGAAACATATGTCTTGGTGGTCGACTATGAAACGTGAGAATTGTGAGTTCGTAGCCAAATACTTGATTTTTCGGTAGGTGAAGGTAGAGCATCAGGTGCCGTCAGGATTATTATAGTTTGTTATGATTCTAAAGTGGAAATGGGAGTGAGTCATGATGGATTTCGTATATTGGTTTCCTATAACTCTTAAAAAGAAAGATTCTATCTGGGTGATTGTTGACAACTTGACTAAGTTGGCCCATTTTATTCCAATTAGAACAAATTACTCACTTGGGAGGCTAGCAGAATTATATGTGTCAGAGATTGTGAGATTGCACGGAGTTCTAACATCTATTATTTCAGATCGTGATCCATAATTTACATCGAGATTTTGGAGTAAACTTCATGATGCTTTGCGTATTAAACTAAATTTTAGTACATCATTTCATCCTTAGATGGAAGGGCAATTAGAACGAGTAATTCAAATTTTAGAAGACAAGGTACGATGTTGTACTCTTGAGTTCGAGGGTAGCTGGGAAAAATATCTACCGTTAGTTGAGTTCATTTATAATAAAAGTTATCAATCCAATATTAAAATGTCACTGTTTGAAGCTTTATACAGAAGAAAATATAAAACACTATTGTATTGGTCTGAGCTAAGTGAATCCAAAATGTTAGGGATTGATTTGATTCGAGAAACTAAAGATAAAGTTTAAATTATTCGAGATTGTCTGAAAGTTGCATCTGATCGTCAAAAGTTGTACGTGGATTTGAAAAGAAAAAATACAAAATTTGCTGTTGGCAATTAGGTATTCCTAAAAGTTTTTTCATGGAAGAAAGGGTTGCGATTCGAAAAGAATAGAAAGTTGAGTCTAAGATTTATCAGGCCATACGAGATTACTGAAAGAATCGGTCATGTAGCTTATAGATTAGCTTTACCTTCTAAACTCGAGAAAATTCATAATATGTTCCACGTTTTAATGCTAAAATGGTACATATCTGATCTTTTTCACGTGATTCCTCACAGTGAAATTGAATTACAACTAGATTTGACGTATTCTGAAGAACTAGTGAAAATTTTAGCTCGAGAAGTCACAGAGCTTCAGAAAAATAAGTATCGTTGGTGAAAGTCTTATGGCATCGACATGGTATTGAGGAAGCTACTTGGGAAATTGAGGAATCGATGAACTTACAATGTCTGAATATATTCTCAGGTAAAAATTTCGAGGACGAAATTTCCTAGAGGGGAGAGTTGTAATAGCCAATTTTTTAGTGGTGATGGAACAGTGGTTTCAGGACCACAAATTCTCGTCGTGTCGGTTCATCGATGTTATTTATAGATTATCTATGTTTCATCCTTTTTGGGCATGTGAGCTAAATTCTCACCAATTTCTTTTAATTTTTATGTTTTCGAGATCATTGTAACTAGGTCCAGCTAGCCCGTACCTTCGTTTTTTTAATCTGATAAAATTTTTAGAAATTACCATTGATGAATCTTGAATTTTTCATGATAGTCATATGCTCAAACCTTTGATTGTGGTATTCGGTTGTTTTGTGAAGTAATTTTTGTTAGATTTTGCTTTAAGGATTGAATTGTTAAAATGTCAAATTTACAAGGTTTGATAGTGAATTTGATGTATTATGTTGACTGTTAAAGAACCTAGTACGTTCGGTTATAATTTGAGTCTTAGAAAATGGTTAATTTGATGATTTTCGGGTTAGAGGACTAAATTACAAAAGTTTTAAAAGTTTAAGGAAAATTTATAATTAATGAAAAGTTAAGGGTCAAGTGTATTGAAGTGAAATTTGAAATATTATTTAAGATTAATATATTGTATTTAATTATTATATAGATCAAGACTTGCATAAAAAAGACAATAATCGAGGAAAAGGGAAAATAAGGGATTAGTCCTTGTGTGTTGATTGGCATTAAATAGTTGGTAAGTTTTTAGTATTTCAATACGTAAATGAATTTCTATTTATGTTCTTATATTATGATTCATTAATTAATATGTTTATAGAAAATTATTGTATGATTGCACACACATGCCCTTATTTGTACTTTAGTACCCCTGATTGTGTATACGTGCACTTGTTTGTACTTCAGTACCCCTGATTACACTTTTGTGCCCCTATTTATACTCCGGTAACTCTAAATCAGATACTATATGAATCTTATTTAACTGTATTTAGATTAAATGTTATACTTTGTCCTTACTAAGCTTTGTAAGCTTATCAGTTCTTATGAATTGGTTTTTTAGATAAATGCTGTTGACAGTTTGGAAGGATCTTTCAACTAGCTGACACTATCTACCTAAGTTAGTAGTTTTTGTATCTTCTAGGGTAGTGGCATGTATATATAGATGAAAATGTGGTTGAAATGTATAGGATGTTGTGTAATGGTACTTTGATATGTTTAAGTCTTAAAGGTTATGTTTAGTTGGTGCATTTTTATGTTTACCAAATGTTCTCATTTTGGTTATTTGTTAAGGCATGTAAACATGGCTCTTATGGTATGTTTTGAATGGTTTGGAAATGGTTAAATGTGGTATGTTTTAGTACCTAAATGGACTAGGTTTGTATGCATGAAATGAGGAGTGTGAACATGTTTAGGTAAGTAATATGTTGCGTGCTAATTGTGGTGCCTTTGAATGAAATATTTGTTAGTAGAATTAGGGTCTTGGAAATGGAATTTATAGGTGTGCTTGGATGAATTTTTGGTCCCTTGAAAGTGTACAAAATTGGATTGAATGTTTATGCATGAAATGGTGTTGAAATGGTTTGATTTTAGGTAAATTTTGGGTCCACATGGCTTGGGACACGGGCGTGTAACCTAGTCATGTAAGGCATACGGCCTAGTGACATGGTCGTGTGTCATCTGAGGATTTCAAAGGGTTAAACTCAGTGGATTACAGGGCTTAACACATGGCCTAACACACGGGCATGTGAGGCAACTCAGAGAGTTACAAAGCCTGGCACACAGGCGTGTGATACGGTCGTGTGACCTTAGTTAGTGAGTTACACGGGTAAGGACACGGGCTGGGACATGGCTGTCTGTCCCTATTTTGAATGTTAGACGGCCTAGGGCCATGTGACCCCTATTTTTCAAATTTTGTGACGTTTTCTTCAACTTTCCAAATAGTTTCAAATTAGCCCCAAATTGCTTCCAAGATATTTTTAGGGCCTCAAAGGCTCAATTTAGGGTCTATATGCATGTGAATGAATGGTTTATGATATTATAAATATGTTGAATGGTATGATGTTTAAATGTTTCTGATTGTACGGTAATACTCCGTAACCCTAATTCACGACAGAGATGGGAGTGTTACACAAACACTTTAAACATTATTCAAACTAATATTATTGAATTAACGCAACCATCCTAGCTAAACAGAATTAAGCTACCTTTTCCGATGAAAAGAATCATAAAAAGATCACAAACATGATTAAATTAAATAACTAATAAGGAAAGAGTAAACTTTATTTCAATTTAGTAGCCTTTGGGATTTGGATTGAAAGTGTTCCACTGATCCGCCCATTGCTTTTTTGGTAATGGTTCTTCAAGGTAGCCAGCCAAGAGGTGATCTGTAACAGTCCGGATTTGGGCCTAGTCGGAATAGTGGTTTCGAAAGCACTAACCTGAGGTCAGAGAAATTATTTATAATATTGTTTTATGAGTTATAGCATAATTATAAGGGTGCATGAAAATTTTGGTAAATTAATTTACGCGATTGGGAGCTTAATTGCGAAAAAGGACTAAATCGTATAAAGGGTAAAAGTTGTGATTTATTAGCAAATTATGTTAAATAGCTAGAGAACCAAAATTAGGGGTCTTTAATGGGAAAATAGACCCATTTCTATTAGTGTGGTCGGCCATGAGACAAAGAATTAAAGAAAATAAAAATTTAGTCAAAGTTAGGTGAGATATTTGGTATTAAAATAATGGCCTAAGACTAGCTATCATCTTTTTCATTCTCGTCTTCATTCTATCAAAAATTTTAGCCATTTTTGGGGGTTTTATAAGCTTGAAAATGCAGCCAGTTATCACCCTTACAAGTAAGTGATTTTGGTGACTTTTCTTGATAATTTTTGTACTTTTGGGACCTTTGTAGCTTGGGTACCTATTGAGGGGACTATTTTGCAAAATGATGGCAAGTTTAGAGATTCACCATGAGAGCATTTATGTTTTTGGCTGAAGTTTTATGAAATAAAATGAATCATGGTTGTTAAATAAATAACTTTTGTTCAAGAGTTTGCATAGAAAACACCTAAAATGGACTTAGTTGAAAAGTTGGAAAACTGTGTAGTAATTGCATGAAATAATGGAAATTATGGGCTGTCATAAGAGTGAAAAAGATTTGGTTAGGCTTGGTTAATAAGGAAATCCGATAAAAATCGATTGTCGAGCCTAGGGGTAAAATGGTCATTTTGTGAACGTCTATGGGTAAAATGGTCATTTTGCGAAATTGTGAATTTTAAATTGTTTTAGTTGATATAGTGAGTAAATTAGGGAATTTTTATTCATTTTAGATCAAGAAATGCGAAACCCGAACCTTGATTGGAGGAAAGCCAAGCTAATAGATTGAACCAAATTATCCGTCTACATTTTGTATATCGAGGTAAGTTGTAGGTAAATAATACAACTTTTCTATTGTTTTGTATGAGATTATCTAATTTGCATAAAATGAATAAATGTGAATTTGAGTAATGCATTGATGAGAAAATTATGCGATAAAGCCCAGTTGAACTATAGGAATAGATTGGATATTCTTTACCATGATACTAGGGATATACGAGTGCTAGTGTAAGACCATGTCTGGGACATGGCATCGACACAGATATGTGCTAGCCAGTGTAAGACCATGTCTGGGACGTGGCATCGGCGTTGATACAAGTGATAGTGTAAGACCATGTCTGGGACATGGCATCGGCCTCGTCATGCAAGCTAGTGTAAGACCATGTTTGGGACATAGCATCAGCCTTGATACATGAGAGTCAGCGTAAGACCATGTCTGGGACATGGCATCGACTTGACATGTGAGCCAGTGTAAAACCATGTCCGGGACATGGCATCGGCTTGATACCCTATGTGTGAGGCTTATTGAATACCCTTTCGTATTCTAAATAGTTCAACGGGAAATTTAAAATTAGTATTAAGTTCGAGAGATATTATGATGACCTTGTGAGTGGTGCTGATCGTGATGAGATGAAGTAATAAAATCGATCATACCTAGAGACTAACTATTATCACGATCAAAAGGCAAGCGCACCTATCAAATAGTAGTATAGCTAGTGGCAAGACCAGAATATCAAATCCAAGGAACTCAAAGTACTAGTAATGACTTCCTTCCTATTATCTAGCCTAAGAAATAAAAGGGGTTTAGTTGTAAACTATTCTAAACTCTAAACTAAAGAAATGACAAAGAGTAAATTGGGAGATTGCTTTTGGGAAAAACTGATTGATGAGGGCAATACCTAAGGAGGAATCCACCTAGACTTCACTTGTTATCTAAATCTGAACCAAATGATTTCTTCATTTGATTTGATCCGTAGAGATCCGTAAAGTATGTTAATACCTCCGTCGAGGATAAGAACAACTAATCCTAGGTTGATTAATTGAAATATCTTTCTAATTAAAACCCTTAGTCTTCCATTAACTCGATCTATAGCTCCCCATATTAGATTTGACTCTAATCTGGCTGATTTTCGTCATCCTATGTCTAGGATTGCGATCAACTTTGCTTAGTTGTGTTGGATCTACTCCTATGCAAGGACTTTTGCTCCTCTATATAAGCACATTCGACTTAAATCAATATCCCGAAAATATTAATTTAGGAATTAAAAACACAATTAAGAACAAATCAAATATTATCACACAGTTCAAATAACAACAACAAGATCTGTCTTAGGTTTCATCCACATTAGATATTTGGGGTTTTAGTTCATATATGTAAAAAGAAACATCTTAGGACAAATAAAATAACAAAACATAAGAAAACCCAAAACTCCTGAAAGGATAAAAGGGAAATCCTCTGTCTTGATGTAGATCCTGGCTTCTGAGATGGATCAATTGGCTTTCCTTCGAGTAATTCCATGTCTTTAACTCCCCGTCTTGGCGGGAATAATGTGTACCCTTGTAGTTGCCTCCTAGGGTCTTTATATAGAGTTTAGAATGCCTTTCTTAGCCCCTAAGAAGCCTTTTACGAGTGGAATTGAACTTCCCCATGACAAGGACACGCCCATGTGAGTCGACTTCCAGGCCATGTTGATTATTTATTTGTGACTAATTTGCCCGTTTTTGGCCCGTTCCTTGCTCTTTTCTCTTCCTTATGCTCACCTAAGTATAAAACATGAAATAAAAGAATTAGGAGCACCAAATTCCACAAATCCAATGATAATTCATCCAGAATTTAGGCTAAGCATGAGGTAAAAATATGTATAATTTACAGTTTATCAAATACCCCCACACTTAAGCCTTTGCTTGTCCTTAAGCAAAATCTCAATTCACAATTAAAAATCATTCTTCTCAACTTATAATCTTTATCAAGAATGTTTCAAACTAATCTACAAGTAATCATACAATGAAAATTCAACCAGAAGAAAATTAAAGTCTCAAACACTCTAAGTTGAGAATCTTATCACAGAAACATAGGTTTTCTCCCTTCTCCTAAGTAGTTACCTTGACCTCAAAATTAACAAGAGTTGACATCTCACTAAAGATTCACTCTATCCACTCGAAATGTTTAGGGTTCAAAAATTTGTCACTCATTAGTTAACCTGAAAAGTTATTACCATAAGCTTGCAGGAAAATCAAATCTCCACCACTATAGATTTATATGACACATCGATCAAAAGGTCTTACAATGGTTGTAATGGGGCTTTGGTTAGAGGTGTTATCACAAGCTGAAAAAAAGGGTTGGAATCGAGATTGAATTGAAAAATCATCTAACTAGAAAAATCTCTATCACTGAAACATATTACTAGAACTGAAGCCTTTTTGATGACATCGTTCTGGATTCAGAAGCTTATAATAGAAATATGCAAAAACATTGAATTACAACTAAAATATGAATTACAACTAAATTAACTGTATATAAACTTTTTTTAGGAACAAATCAAATAACAACAAATTGGATATTTATAAACTTTACAAACTGAAAAAGAGAACAAAGCTAGACAATTATTCAACTCAAATCTCGACAAAAATAGGGATCAAAATAATTGAAGGGAATTCAACAAAAATTAGGTTATAGGTTAATATTAAGGGTAAGTCAAAAAAAAATTTGTTAGGCTCAATGGGGTTCACTAGGGGTTAATTTATGGAGGTAGGCTTTTATGGAGTAAATAGGTTAAACCTAGGTGCCTTTATCATTTCGGTATATCAAATCAATGATGTGGTCTTGACATGTATAATCGAAGCAAGTTCTAGAATAACAAATCAGTATTGACTCACTCAAAACAATAATAAAAGTGAGCATGAAAGAATGTATGCTCAAAAGGCTCAAAAGTCTCACCAGAATTATGGCTTTTGATGTCAATCCTATGAATTTCAAATCTCAATATAGCACTGAAAATTAGGGAAATAACCTAGAAAAATTTAAATTCTCAACAATTTCAACTTATCATGCTTGATTCCCTAATGTCTTAAAGTTTGACTAATCAAAGCATAAGTACCTATGTCTTAATTCTCAACATATCAATAAAACTCTTAAATCAATCAGAATTCATCTTAATATGGGATTGAGAATAATGCAGAGAGTGAAAGTGAGAATTCAAAATTTGAGAACAATGCAACAAGTTAGTGGTAAAAATTTTCAGGGGTTTCAAAGATAATACAAATAATGAAAGTGAGTTCCCCCCTCGCACTTAAGATGTACATTGCCCTTAATGTACAAAGATACATTAGTAGCAATAGAAGCATAAAATCATAAGATAGGGAGAGAAGTGAAACTCCCTGAATATTGGATGAATTCCTTGAGCTAGGTGTGAAGATTTGTAGAGAAGAGTGTTTATCCCCACTTTCCATGCCAAAAGGATAAGATGATCAGGGTCGTGGTGGCTAGAGTCGTGGTCAAGTAGGACATGGCAGTCGTGGCAGGGGTTTTCCATTTAGAGATGGATTTGAGCTGTAAAGCTCCTTTGAAACTGCGATAGCAGAAATAAATGTTTAGGGATTTAAGTTAAGCATAATTTTCTCGTTAGGGAATAGCTGATATGAAAATAAAATTGAAATCTAAAATAAAATATTCAATAGACATAAAGATCGAAATAAAGATAAAGAAAAATCTAAAGATCCTAAATAAAAATAAAGTGAAAGTGAAGGTAAACATAAAGATCAAGAAAGCAAATAAAAAAGAAGATAAGAAGAATAGGAAGTTCTAATCCTCATATGGCCTGCGAGGTGGGGATGGTGGCGTGAGATGAAGATGCTGACAAATCTGAGCTAAGGTTGCATCAATGTGATCGAGTCGCTGAAAACATTGTTGCTGGAATTGGGCGAACTGCTCAGAAGTGATGCAGCCTGAAGATGCCACATGAATTTGGTGGCGAGTCGGTGGTGGCTTAGTTGGTGCCTACTCCTATGGTAGGACATCATCAAGAATGTCCGCTGGGTCCTCCTACTCGGTACCCTGGAATAGGCGATATTGCGAAGGATCGGTCCTGTGTCGACGCTAAATCATCCTCATGTGAAGCATGCTCTGGATGCCTTGCGGGGCCATCTGGCCGACGAGGGTGTAGGAGGATGTCTGGGCTGCTGTGTTGAAGAGGCCATAGTAGTGTGCCAATCGAGTGATGTACGGGCCCATAGAGATTACGCCTCTCCGATGCCTCTCGGTCTGATGCTGGATGGCATGGGTGATGAAATAGGCGACGTCGATCACATGTGCGTGCGCCATGCTCCACAAAAAGTAGGCGTCGTGGGTGTTGACGACGCCGGTGCTCTTGTATCTGCCCGTCAATATATGCGCGAGTAAGGCATGAATATACCTCAGTGTAGGGGCGAGAGCTGTCGCTTTAGAGCGACTAGGGTCGTATGTGGGCTAGCCAGGGACTAAGGCGCGCCAACAATTGACTGGAGAGAGATGTATGTGGCAGTGGAGCTCAAAAAAGTTCTCCTCCTCCATAAATTGCTCAGTGTACAGGCCTAGTGCTATACTGAACTCTGATATACTGAGTTGTCGAACAAGGCCTCCTAGATGAAATTGAATCGTCCCTAGATCGTTGTGCAGGGTCATGACTGTTTGGAGGTGGAATGTTGAGTAGAAATCTAGGGTGAGCTCGAGGTAAGTGGGCTTAATGATTTGGAAGAACTGGTCCCATGGGCCCGTCGTCAATAAGGCCCGAACCTCGTCTGCTAGTTAGACATGCTCTAGTGCGGCCCAATCAATGCATCTTCCTACTCTGAGTGGTCTCGCTCGTAATATTTGGAACAGTTCCTTATGGGAACTCTATGGGAATTGGAGAAAGGGGTGTCGTATCTCAGCGGTGGATCTGGAAGAGGAACCTCCGGGCCCCTTTCACTTTTTAGAAGCAGGTACGGTAGCTTTCTTTCCTCTCGAAGATGACTTGATTCCTAAAAAGATGGAATGAATAAATTAGACTTAAAAAGAATAAATCAGGAGAGTTCATAAGTTCTTAAACAAAATGACAAGTTAAGCTAATCAAAACTTACTAAGCAAGGGTCAATTTTACTAATCTAAATACTATATTCGATTCATCCTAAGCATAGAACTTCTAGCAAGAAATGATGTAGGTAATGGCTTGTTCTAGTGAATTTTTATCATCAATGGAAGTCCAAAACCAATTGCATGAGATAGTTAGTGATGGCAGCAAGAGAATGGTTCTACATGGTACTTTTCTAAGTTAATAGATCATAGGTATTACATAGATATCAAAGAATCATTAGAAGTAACTAGAACATGAATGAATGAAAAACATTATGAAAATAAATAAAAACCAAGTAAAGTAAGAGTTAAAATCAAATAGGAAAGATAGAAAAGGGAACCGAATGGTAGTTAGGGAGGCGGAACACGGTCGTGGCGAGGGTTGCACGGGCATGGTGGTGTTGGCTAGGTCAGCGGCGGCGCTAGGAGGGACTGGTATGAACGGTGGTGGGAGAAAATTTTAGGGTTTAAGTGGAGAAGAAGATGAATAGTGGGATGTTTTTATAGAAATTGGGGCACACGGGCGTGTCACACGCCCGTGTGAATCGGGCTTAGCCCGTGTAGTTTAAAATTTGGGAATTTTGGCACGCCTAATTCGTCGTACACGTTCGTGTTCCTAGGGCGTGTTGGGGCACACGGTTGTTCACTCGTGTTCCTAGGGTGTGTTGGGGCACACGGTCGTGTCGTGTAGGGGGTCACACGCCCGTGTATGAAATGACAGGTTTGACCACTGCCTTAGGACACTAGCGTGTTGCACGCTCGTGTTGAATTAACAGGATTGGCCACTATCTTAGGACACAGGCGTGTCGCACGCCCGTGTTGATTTGTCAAGATTAGCCATGGCCACCTCGCACGGTCGTGGCTAGTTGTCGTAGCCCATGTGTTGGGAAATCTTACTCTGCTCATACACAGCCATATCGCACAGTCGTGTCTTTGCTCATGGTGTCCACATAGCCTTAGGCACGCCCGTGGGCGTGGCCGTGTGGTTTGAAAAGCCTGCATTCAAAGGGTTAGTTGATGTCTTAGAAAGCCTAAATAAAAGAATTTACTATGTCAGTGCTCAGGTTGCCTCCCGAGAAGCGCTTGTTTATAGTCTAAGCTTGACTCTCCCCAAGCTTTCATGGTCACGGTGGTTTGAAGAGTTGAAACTCTTTTATTCTGCTTTCAATTTCATTATCAACATAAGGTTTGAGTCGAGTATGATTTACCTTGAAAGTGCCGAGTGTCTTGTGTGTTATTTCGACTGTACCATAGGGAAAGATTTTCATTACCGTGAAGGGAGGTGTGTCACTTATATGAAGTTTTGGATTTGAAATTCGAGGATCTTCCTCCTCTAAGAGTACCTTATCCCCTAACTTAAATTGATTCGTTTTTACCTTAGGGTCGTCTTGGTGATGTTCTGGGTTAGTGTGGCATATTTTGGGCTTTTCTTGTCAATAGTTCAGCCACTCATCTAGTTCCTCAAATTGGAGCATTCGTTTTTCATGTACGTTTCCCTTGGATGGACTCATCTGTGGTTGGGTCGCCCTTATGTGAAGTGTATCCTACGAAGAAGGTTGAATGGTGAGATCATTCTTATTACAAGGACTCGAAATAGTATTTTTATCATCAACAATATTAATTGAGTTTCGGGCTTGTAAAATAACTTTGTCATCACCTACACGTAGTGTAAGCTCGCCTGTTCCTACATCAATTATGGTTCTAGCAGTTGCTAAAAAGGGTCGCCCTAGAATTAAGGGTACATTGCTATCTTCATCAATGTCTAAAACAACAAAGTCGACTGGGAATATAAATTTATCAATTTTGACAAGAATATCTTCCATTATGCCCTTTGGAAATCTAATGGTTTTTTTAGACAATTGGATGGTCATCTTAGTTTGTTTAGGCTTCCCAAGACCTAGTTGTTTAAACAATTTATAAGGTGTAACACCCCTTACCCGAGACAGTCGCTGAAGTCGAGCACGAGGCGTTACCGGACTTAACTTACTCAATCAGGCATAAAAAATTTGCTTTTAAAATTAATTTATTTTTATTCATTCAATATGTCCCTAAAAAGGGTCATCGAGAGCCTAAATCATGCTATTAAAATGGTTCGGGGCCAAACCAGGATCAATAAAATTTTTCCGATTACTTAAACGAACCAAAATAAATTATTTCTCTGTTCCTTATAAAACTATCCAACTGCATCACAGTCACTAAATAAATCATTACTCGAGTTACAAAACTTGAAATTCAATTCTGTGAATTTTCCCTAAAACTAGACTTATATACCTTCTTACTAATATTTTTATAGAATTTTTAGTCTAGCCAATTAGTACAGTTTATTAGTTAAATTCTCTCATGTTACGCAGTTTGACTACTCTGACCTCTATTCACTACGAATTGATTTTCTCTCTATACAAAATTCAAATAGGCATGCCGTTTATTTCATATGAAACTATACTCAATAAGGAATCTAGGAATATAAACTATAATGTCTGGTTATTTATGTACAATTTATGGTGAATTTTTAAATTCATAATAGGGGATCACAAAATCTAGAGCAGTCTCACTCAATTGCAAATAACTCAAAATATACAACTCTTTTGCTTACTCTATTTCTTCCACATGAAGATAGACTCATTAAGATTTAATTTCATGTTTCATTCACTATTTAATTCTATTTCTACTATTTTTAGTGATATTTCAAAATCACGTCACTGCTGCTGTTCGAATCTGTTTTTATGCTATTTTCACCTTTTTCATGGTTTCCATGTGATAATTACCATTTAGGCATACATAGTATTAAACCTATGTTTGATTAGTCATTCCAATAGCTAATCATCAACAAGTATTTACATACCATTCATTAAACATGTCCTAAGGACATTCATACCAAAAGAAACCCAGTCCCTATACATGCCATACGTGAAATGAAATGTCTAGCTATACCAAAATGATCCTGTTGATAGTGTGACTGGATCTCTGACGTTCCTTGCGATCCCTGAGTTGGCTTGGTAAGGACTATAAAAAGAGGAAAAATAAAGAGAGTAAGCACTAAGCTTAGTAAGTTTACAAGTAAATAAATCACAACATTCACCCTAAAAAATAGTTAATCATAATATCATCAAGCATCATAAGCTTTCCTTACACCTCATTTCTTACCCTCTTCCTTGTTTACTTACTTTCTTTCTTACTTGATTATTCAATAAACTCATGAATATAACTTACCTTTCCTTTGCTGAAAATTTCCTGTAATTTAACCTGTACAATAGCCCGTTGAACCACTCGGAATACTAAGGATACTCGGGTTTTCCTGCCTGATAATAGCCTGTTAATGCCATGCTCTATACATGGTCTTACATGAGATGTTCCCTATCCTACCAAAGCCATATTTTTAATATGGACTTATATGGGATATTCCTGTCCTGTCTGATAACCCAAAATGCCATGACATTCCGTATCCCAAACACTCCTAGAGTTCAAACGGGGCTTTCTGATACTTTTTCTCTGTCATCTCATCTTTAGTTCAACTTTGAATATTTTCATAATGTAAATGCATATATGCTGGAATTTAACAACATTAATGTAAAATAATGAAATATTGCATTTATTTACCATAAACTTACCTCGATACAAAATACGGTTAAAATTGACAATTTAGTCCTTCACTTTTTCCTTTCCCCGATCTACTCCCGAATTTCATTCTTCGTGATCTATACTAGCAATTTAGCTTATTTAATACTCACATTTATCAAACAGCCCTTAACTCAAACTTTGGCAAAATTACATTTTTACCCCTAAACTTTTGCATATTTACACTTTTGCCCCAAGGCTCGAAAATTAAACTTTATCCCAAATTCTTATGTTTTAGGACATGCTGATCATTTATTTACCAACAACAACCTCAAATTCCCACTATAACATGTACTTATGAACAATAGGTATTTTTACCGATTAAGCCCTTTTACTCGTTTTAACTTAAAACTGAGTAGCACAAGTTGTCTAGCATAATTTAAAATCTCATATTCTATCATAAAACATCAAAATAAACACTTTTCACCTATTGGTATTTTTCCAAATATGAACCGTAGCTTAAATTATAGCTAGCATAAGCTTTATCGAGCTACCAGGATTCCAAAAACGTAAAGAACATTAAAACGGGGCTTGGAATCACTTACTATAGAGCTTGGAAGCTTGAAACAAACCCTAGCTATGGAGAACCCTTGAACTTTCGTGCTAATGTTGAAGATGGACATATTTTGCCATCTTTTTCCCTTTTTTAATCTTTTAATTACCGAATGACTAAAATACCCTTCATGCCTTTCTTTGAAAATTTTTCATGTACAAGCCCATTTTTGTCCAAAATTTTAGAAATTGGTCAAATTATTTAAGACCCTCTAATTAATATTCCAAGGCAATTTCATACTAAAAGCTTCTAGAATGCAAGTTTTGTAACTTATTCGATTTAGTTCCTAATTTCAAATTAAGCACTTTATGCATAGAATTTATTCACGAAATTTTCACAAAATCATGCAATCATATCATAAACCTCAAAATAATTATAAAATAATTATTTTTATATCAGATTTGTGGTCACAAAACCACTATTCTGATTAGGCCCTATTTTGGGATGTTACATAAGGCATTACATTAATCCTAGCCCCTAAATCAGCTAAAGCATTTTTGACGCCTAAACTGCTAAGTAAACAAGGAATTGTAAAACTCCCTGGATCTTTTAGTTTGTTGGGCAGCTTATTCTGTAAAATAGCTGAGCATACTGCATTCAGTTCCACATGAGATGTCTCATCTAGCTTTCGTTTATTCATCAGTAGCTCTCTTAAAAATTTAACGGCATTTGGCATCTGTGAAAGAGCTTCAATAAACGATAAGTTAATGTGTAATTTTTTTAAAAGTTTAAGGAATTTACCGAATTGTTCACCTATGCGGTCCTTCCTTAGCGTATTTGGGTATGGGATACGAGGCTTATACTCTTTGACAATTGCTTCTTTAGAACTTACCTCATCCTTACCTTTACTTACCACAGTCTCGTTACATGGTTCTGGGTTGGTTTTGGCTAACCCTTCCTCATCCTATTGTATCCACGGTATTAAGTTGCTCCTTAGGGTTAGTCTTTGTGTTGCTTGGTAACCTACCTTGTTGTCTTTCAGAAATTAGCTTAGCGATCTGGACTATTTTAGTTTCGAGTCCTTGAATGGATGCTTGCTGGTTTATAAGTGTTGTTTCAGTGTTCTTGAAACAAGTTTCTAACACAGCGATAAATTTTGTGAGCATCTCTTCAAGGTTCATCTTTTTCTCTTGTTGGAACGGTGGTTGTTGAAATCCCGGAGGAGGTGGTTGCCTTTGATTTCCTTGTCCTCCCCATGAGAAATTTGGGTGGTTCCTCTAATCTGCATTGTAAGTGTTACTATAAGGGTTATTTTGGGATCTAGAATTATTACCCATATAGTTGGCTTGCTCAGTTTCCATGCCATATCTATAAGAGGAGTAATCGGGATTGTACATGTTTCCTTGAATTGAGTCACACTGCATCACTGGGTGTATCTGCGTAGAACCAACAAAATTATCAATCTTTTTATTAAGGAGTTCTACCTGATTAGAAAGCATGGTGACTGCATCAATATTAAAAACTCCGGCAGCTTTCTGTGGCTTTGTTCTCATGACTTGCCACTGATAGTTATTCATTGACATCTCTTCTATAAACTTGTAAGATGTTTCTGGTGTTTTATTGTTGATTGTTCCACCGGCGGCTGCGTCGATCATTTGTCTCGTCGAAGGATTCAAACCGTTGTGAAAGGTTTGAACTTGTAACCACAGAGGTAACCCATGGTGAGGGCACCTTCTCAATAAGTCCTTGTATCTCTCTCAAGCATCTTAAAGTGTTTCTAAATCCATCTGCACAAAAGAAGAGATATCATTCCTTAATTTAGCCATTTTAGCCTGTGAAAAATATTTGAGCAAAAATTTTTCTATCATTTGTTCCTATGTAGTGATAGACCCTCGTGGTAAATAATTTAACCACTGTTTAGCTTTATTTCTCAAGGAGAATGGAAATAACCAAAGACAAATGGCATCATCAGAAATGCTATTTATTTTAAATGTGTCGCAGAATTCCAAGAAATTGGCTAAATAAGCATTAGGATCCTTGTCCTGCAAATTATCAAACTGAACAAACTGTTGTATTATCTAACTAGTGTTAGGTTTCAGCTCAAAATTATTTGCAGCAATAGTAGGCCTAACAATGCTAGATTCAGTGCCTGCTAAATTAGGTTTAGCATAATCATACATAGTACGCAGAGCAGGATTTTGCTCAACAGGATTTGCGGCTACTACAGGAGGTAGCTGATTATCGTGATTTGCCTCCATATCTTCAGTAGGCTCAGGTTCTTCTTCTTGACTTTGTTCTGGATATTGCAAGCTTCTTCTTATCTCTCTACGAGTTCGACGGACTGTAACTTCTAAGTCGTCATCAAACAATAATGGTCCTCTTAGGTTTCTTCTAGTCATAAACTAGAGGCACCTAGAAGGGAAAACCAAAAAATTTTAGTAAATAAAATCTAAAATAAAAATAGAAATAAATAAAAATAAAAAAATGGCTAAAGTAATAGAAATCGAGTGTTCCTAATATTTCAGTTCCTTGGCAATGGCACCAAAAACTTGATCGTCATGAGATGAAGTAATAAAATCAATCGTACCTAGAGACTAACTATTATCACGATAAAAAGGCAAGCGCACCTATAGAATAGTAGTATAGTTAGTGGCAAGACCAGAATATCAAATCCAAGGAACTCAAAGTACTAGTAATGACTTCCTTCCTATTATCTAGCCTAAGAAATAAAAGGGGTTTGGTTGTAAAATATTCTAAACTCTAAACTAAAGAAATGAAAAAGAGTAAATTGGGAGATTACTTTTGGGAAAAACTGATTGATGAGGGCAATACCTAAGCAAGACTCCACCTAGACTTCACTTGTTATCTAACTCTGAACCAGATGATTTCTTCATTTGATTTGATCCGTAGAGATCCCTAAATTATGTTAATACCTCCATCGAGGATAAGAACAATTAATCCTAGGTTGATTAATTGAAATCTCTTTCTAATTAAAACCCCTAGTCTTGCATTAACTCGATCTATGGCTCCCTATATTAGATTTGACTCTAATCTGGTAGATTTTCATTGTCCTATGTCTTGGGTTGCAATCAACTCCACTTAATTGTGTTGGATCTACTCCTATGCAGGGACTTTTGCTCCTCTACATAAACATATTTGACTTAAATCAATATCCCGAAAATATAAATTTAAGAATTAAAAACACAATTAAGAATAAATCAAATATTTATCACACAGTTCAAATAACTAAAACAAGATCTATCTTAGGTTTTATCCCCCTTAGATAGTTGGGGTTTTAGTTCATAAATGTAAAAAGAAACATCTTAGAATAAATAAAATAACAAAACATAAGAAAACCCAAAACTCCTGAAAGGATAGAAGGGAAATCCTTTGTCTTGATGTAGATCCTGGCTTCTGAGATGGATCAAACGGCTTTCCTTCGAGTAATTCCCTGCCTTTAACTCTCTGTCTTGACGGGAATAATGTGTACCCTTGTAGTTTCCTCCTAGGGTCTTTATATAGGGTTTAAAATGTCTTTATTAGCCCCTAAGTAGCCTTTTCTGAGTGGAATTGAACTTCCTCATGACAGGGACACACCCGTGTGAGTCAACTTCCAAGCCGTCTTCGAGCCTGTTAATGTGGCACGGCCGTGTGACACGCCCATGTGACGAACTTCTAGGCCGTGTTGATTATTGATTTGGGCCTAATTTGCCTGTTTTTAGCCCGTTCCTTGCTATTTTCTCTTCCTTATGCTCATTTAAGTATAAAACATGAAATAAAAGGATTAGGAGCACCAAATTCCACAAATTCAATGATAATTCATCCAGAATTTAGGCTAAGCATGAGGTAAAAATATGTATGATTTACGGTTTATCAGGTGCTGGTATCTATATGAAATGTATGAAATGTTAGCTCAAAATTATGTTGTATGATTAATGAAAGATGAAAATGAGTATGTTATGCTTGTAACCATTCTTTGGTATCATGCACATATTGTGATGTATTGAAAGCATGTCATAGCTTGGTAAGTTGTTGTGTTTTATTTACTTGCAACTTACTAAGCTTTATGCTTACTCATTCTCCTTTCCATTATCTTATAGTGCGGCCTAGCTAGCTCGTGGATCAAAGGATGTCAGAGGCTTCGTTCACTCTATCAACTAAAGCATTCAGAATAGTTAATTTCTAGCATTTTGAGAAATGGCATGTATAGGGACTAGTCATTGTTAAGTGTCAATTTATTTTGGGCCAAGCGTGTTGGCTTGGTTTATAAGATACTCCATTTTGTATAAGGCCAAAGATATTGGCTAATATTTGTTATTGTTCTCTTTAAATGCAAATGTTGATGTTTTCATGAATGTGCAAGTAGTATGGATAAACAAGAGTATTAGGATATTAGTACAAATGCTTGGTTGATTTGGGTAGGTGAATATGTATGAATGCCTAATGTTGGCCCTTGGTTGAGTAATCGAAAATTGGTATATGTTTGATGTTGTTTCAGGGTGGCAAAAGGCTTGGTAGATAGCCTTATTTTTGTCGACACGGGTAGACACACGGGCGTATGTCTAGGCCGTGTGTGATACACAGTCTGCCCTACGGGCGTGTGGTTAGGCTGTGTGTCCCCTGCACCTTAGGTTACGAAAACTAAATGCCCAGCAGTTTACCACACGAGATTGAGACACAGCGGTGTGTCTCAATCGTATGAAAGACGTGGTCTAATACACAGGCATGTGCCATGGCCGTGTGACCTTAAATTGTTGCTGACTTCAAAAACAGAATACTAAGGTCATCACACACGGGCCGTGACACGGGCATGTCATGGCCGTGTGAAGGACACAAGTTGAGCACACAGTCGTGTGCCTTAGCCGTGTGAACCCAATTTTTTCATAAGAGTACTAGTCAGGGAGTTACAGGGGTGGAAGACACAGGTGTGTCATGGCCGTGTGAGGGACACGGGCTATGAACACGAGTGTGTGTCAGGCCGTGTGAAAACCCCTATAGGTTCAATGTTAGAAAATAAATTCGCACGGACGCGGGGCATGGGCGTGTCCCTATATGCCTAGGTCGTGTAAGCTACACGGGCCTTCAGCACGGCCATGTTTTGAGGCCATATTGGCGTGTTGCCCATCCACACGGGCGTGTACCCTAGTTTTAGTGGTTTTTTCTTGAAAGCTTTCTGAGCACTGGGATTGGTCCTGGATTGTTTCCAAACCATGTGGTTTGGGCCTTGTAGGTCCATATTAAGGACCATAAGATAATATTTGAAAGGTTTTAATTTGGAACAAAGTTTTTATGAACCGAAAATGAAAGGTTGTATATGTTTTAGTAAGGTACCTCTTCGTACCCTGTCCCAGCGTTAGATACGGGTAAAGGGTGTTACATGATCTTTTCAAGGCTTTTGCTGGCTAAAATGGAAGGAAAATGGGGTGATAGGTGTGGAAATGGATAAGGGAAATGAGAGAATGAAATAATGCTGTGGAACTGAAGGATGAGGGATGTGAGGGATGTTTTGAGAGGTGTGAGTAGTGTGGTACTTATAGGTGAGGTTGAGGGTGAAGTTTACTAAAAATTGGGATTGGAATCCCTCCATCTTCTCCATTGTTTGTCTGACCACAATGTGTAAAAGGAGGTGATTTGGTTGCTTATTTTGAGCACAAAATCATGCTATAATTAGGCATGGAGATGACGGTTTCAAAGGCAATCTTCCAAGGCTCTTTTCTGATTAAATTGCAACTGCAGGGACCTCCAATAAAATATCCCAAATTTGATTTTTTGGGTAGCCATATGCTTGTGCCGAATTTGGGCTGGACTCCCCCTTGTTGGACAATTTCATGATCCAATAAATAACTAGACATGTCCACTTTGTGACAACACTTTAGCTGGGTAAAATTAACATTCTTATGAACCAATTTTGCATAGTTTTGTCATCCAAGTAAGGTGGATGTGTTCATGTCCATGCAACATTACGATAATCTCATCTTCCATGGACCCATTGCATAATAAAAATTAACATATTACTAATTAACATGAAAATAATATAATTTATTCACAAAAATCATGTAATAAAGCATAATTTCACAAAATTCAAGTCCAATATTAACATTTAATCAAAATCCACTTAATTTATTAACAATTACTCAAGATTAATATAATTATTAGGTCAAAAGGTGGTAAAAATTGCTAGAATAATCCTATATAATTTCAAGTTTACACACCCCAAACTTAAACCATTGCTCATTTCGAGTAATATTTAGGCATAGCAAAGTTTTGCTAAGGTAACTTTTGCAATATGGTTAAGTAGCATCAGTCTTTGCACATAATTATGCATCAATAAAATCAGGCTCACAAATTATTTTTATTTATAAGTAGCTCAACTACAAATATTATTTCTAAACTTTATACTAAGTGCAAAATATTGTCAACATGAGTCATTATATGCATGCATTTCAAAGTCATATATAACATTCACCAATCAATAAGCTTTCCTTATCAATATAAACATAACAATCACAAGGTTTAATTAGTGGTCTTCATATGTTGAACTTAACAATTCCTCTCCACTAATGTAGTCGGTATAATCATTAAATTAATAGGCCTTTTATTAGGTTGTAACATGGCTAGGCATAAGGTAGGGATAAAGAGAAGTGAATTTTTAGGTTCAATTATCTTAACCCGAACTTTGTCTTGGATCCTTTTGCATCATAACCTTCATACAAATGAGTATTCGGAACCCATAAACTTATTTTGAACTCATGCTCAAACTTTATTTTTCAAAATTTGAGCAAACTTTTCTTTGCTCTTTATTCTTTTGAACAAACTTTCCTTTGTTCTCTTTCTTTTTTTTTTTTTGATCATGTGAAGAACATGTACATCTTTTGTATTTTTCCTCAAACTTTGATCACCAAGACAAATTTAGTTAAGATAGGTGCACAAGAAATAGGATAAAATTAAAAAGATGATAATATGGCTCACAGTGTAGGTAATTTGCAATAAATAGGCCAGTAAGCACAAAAGTAAAGTTTCAAGGGTTAATTTAGTAAGGTCGGCTTGAAAGGCTCAAACAATCCAAAGAAGAGTGTCTATGTCATGTTTAGATTCTTATACCGATTAGGATTTCGCCTCAAGAAAGTTACTAAGTCAATTCTAAAGACTTAAACCTTCATGCATGTCTACTTCCAAAGAAATTAAATTTTCATGGAAAATACTACATGAAGCTAAAAAGATACAAGCATTCAATCACTCAAGATAACATAAAAAATACTTAGATAAAATCAGAAATCATGCTTGCATTTAGACAAACTTATGAACAAAAATTCTCTTTGAACATTCATTTACTCCAACATACTTAGGTGAAAAGATTGAAACATACTTGCAAAATTTAAAAATTCATACAAAATATTGCGTTACCCCCTTTAAAAAGAAGCTATGTCCTCATTGTGAAAACAAAATAATGAATGAAAACTAAACGCTAGGTAGGGCTGTAGGAAAAGAAAGGTGAGTCATAAAGACTACTTAAGTACCAAGTCTTTCTTAACAATCTAATCCTAGAAATGTTCATTCCCATTACCACATCACTTTACTGTTTCTAATAACGAGGCATAGAGCTTATTTTATTCATGCTTGCAATATCCTATTTATTATACGAAAGCAAAATACTAGCCAGGAAATAAAAATAGACAGCTAAAAAGAAATAAATACTAAAGATAAGAAATTCCCCCTTTTTTTTTAATTTGACTTATCCCCCTCGTCTTCCTCCTTTAATGTTTCATCCTCACTTTCATCCTCATCCTCTTCCTTCCATGACTCGAAGATATAATCTAAGAACTCAGGAACAAAACTGTTAGAGATATTTTTGAAAGTATTTCTTACAAAATCATCTATAATCTTCGCATATTTCCAATAAGAATGTTGCTTATGCATGAATTTCACCATATCTATCATAATTGAAAATTCTGATTTCTTTGTAGTATTTGAAGAAGTGGGCATAGGAATGGTCAACTTAGGATCAACACTTGGTTCAATGGGCTCATTAGCATTCATCTCCTCTTTTGGTTCAGAAACTTCTGGGTCCTTTATCAGTTTTGGATTGTTTGGTTTTTCTTCAGATTCAGTTTCTTCTATCTTATCAACTGAGCCAACTTCCAATTTGAATTTTTCGACGACTCTTTAGTCTCTAGTTCAGTTGGTTCACTTGGTTCAATTGGGTTTAGCTCATGGACATTCTCCACTAATCTTTCAATATCATAGGCTGCGATGCAATCTTGAACATATAGGCCCTTCATGTTCACTTTTGTTTTAACTTGGACCCTTTATGCAAAGTGAAGTTATCAATGATGGAAAGTAGGCACTTCCTATCATCTTTCTAACATAATCGTGGATCTCGTTGAGAATAATCTTCCCAACATTGATAGACCTTTCTATCTTAATTGCATACAACAAAAGTATTCACTCCATCAAGATGGTGGAACTATGTGAGATATGCATGAAACTATATCGAACAAAGTGGAACTATACTTTAGCCACTGGTTTTAGATATTCCTTTCGGTAAGAATGACTACCATACTTTCTTAAAATCTATTTGGATCCCAGATTTGTCACAATATTAAGCATTTTTTGTAGAAAATCCCAGTTTATATTTGTCATCATGGAAAAGTACTCACCTGCTTCAACGTCAAGTAGGTTAAACAAATCACTAATGGACTTAGAAGTTAAGGGTACCTTCTTTTTGCAAACAAGAACTCTAGTAGCGTCCGTCATAATTAAATTGGCACAGAACTCTCAAACTAACTCCTTTTTAGGCAATGGCCGTGCATCTCAAAAATAGTTCCAATTGAGGGTATCAATTGTCTTTCGTATTAGCCAATGTACAACCATCTTGTCATTTCTCTCCAAATTGAAATATTTTTCTGGCATCATGGGTTGATTTTTGAAGATGGAATTAAACCTTTATTTTGCTTCCTCATCTTGAATCACAATTGGAATTTTGGTAGAGGTCTTGGAGGATATAGTTCTTTTGCAAGAAATGGTGATTTTCCCAAAAAAAAAAGGTAAAGTTTTGAAAAAAGGGAGGAAAAGAATTGACAATGGATGGGAGCAAGGAGTTTGTAACAACGATAAGCTTGTGATAGCAATAGGATTGTGGTGGCTGTAAGCTTGTGATGGTGATGGACTTGCAATAGAGATGGACTTGCGGTGGCGATGGACTTGCAATGACAATAAGGAGGGTTTTGTGACAAGGGAAAGAAATTGGAGAGATTCTTCAGAATTTAGGCCTAGGGCTAAGAGGAAAAAGAATAAGCAGCTAGGGTTTAAGCTAATTGTTTGAATGGTTGTGAAAAATATGATTGTATAGAGGGGTTTACATAGTGGTGAATTAAGGCAAACTTGTAGCAAAAATTTAGATACAAAGGTCACTTGGGCGGTAAGGTAAAGATGGAAGCATAAGTTGGCGGACAAATTGGGTTTTGGGATCCCTTTAGACGACAATCTGGGGTAAATTTTTCCTCATTACTATTTCAAGCCTTGAGCCCAAACTGTATTTACAAACTAGATTGCTAAAATAAAATAAATTAATTAGTCCTTGGGCTAATTTGACCCCCTTATAAAATTAACATTAAAAAAATGAAAATGAAAATAAAAATTTTGAAGTTAATTATAAAATTTCTTCTCAAAAGATTACATTAAATTAATTCCTAGAAAAGGTTGGAAGGGTCACAAGTGGTCTCACATAAGTTCCAATCTCCTTAGACAAAACTAATTAAATGTACTAATTTAAGAAAAATAATTTCTAACTATTTATTAGAAAGTAAGATTATGAAAAATTAACAGTCTACTAATTTGAATAAGGTTTTAACTCGTTCAACTTCTCCATCCAAATAATGTTTGAGACGCTGACCATTAACTTTAAACATACCTCCATGGTTGTCATAGAATTCTACAGCTTCATATGGATAAACTTTGTAGATGGTATAAGGTCCTCTCCATCGGGATTTGAGTTTCCTAGGGAATAACCTTAGACTCGAATTAAACAACAACACTTTCTAACCTTCTTTGAATTCATGAGGTTGTATACGATTGCCATGCAATCTCTTAAATTTTTATTTACACATCTTAGCATTCTCGTATGAAAATCACCTCAACTCTTCCAACTAATCAAGTTGTACCATCTTTCTCTCACCGACTCACTTAAGATCAAAATTTAATTATTTCAAGGCCCAATGAGCTTTAATTTCCAATTCAAGCGGCAAATGACATGCCTTTCCAAAAACTAACAGATAGGGAGTCATTCCTAATGGTGTCTTAAAAGCAGCTCGATAGGCCCATAGAGCATCATCGAGCCTTCGAGACAAATCTTTTCTGTTAGGGCACACTGCCCTTTCAAGAATACCTTTATTTCATGATTCACCCTTTCAACTTGTCCATTTGTCTGTGGGTGATAGAAATAGCAATCTTACTTTTTACATCGTACTTTTCAAGCAATCACTTAAGCCATTTATTCACAAAGCGATATCCTTCATCACTAATTATAGATCTAGGAGTCACAAATCGTGTAAATACATGCTTATGTAGAAATCACATGACTGCCTTAGCATCATTTGTTGGGTATGCCTCAGTTTAGCCCACTTGGATGCATAAACCACAGCTACCAAAATATACTTGTTCCTATAAGAAGAGGGAAATAGGCCTAGAAAATCAATGCCCTATACGTCAAATAGTTCTACCTCTAAAATATTTGTCAAGGGATCTTGTTCCTCTTTGATATTTTTTCGATTCTTTGGCATCTATCACAGTTTTTAACATATGCATACGCATCCTTACACACTATAGGCCAAAAGAATCCTACTTGCAAAACTTTGCTACAGTGTGAGAACCACCAAAGTGTTCCTCAGTCAGAGATGAATGACAGTTGTACAAAGTCTCGTCAATCTCACTTCTAGCTGCGCACTTCTTGATTATGTTATCCACATATTGTTTAAACAAAAACAGATCCTCCTAAAAATAATACTATCATGGAGGAATTTATTCCTTTGTTGGTATGTCATTTCACAAGGAATTATTCCAAATGCTAAATAATTTGCAAAATTAGCAAACTAAGGTGTTTCGTGAATTTGACTTACTCGAAGATATGCTCATTAGGAAAATTCTCATTAATTTGAACAAGTGAAGAAGTTACCTCATTTTGTTCCAACCTCAATAAATGATCAGCTACTTGATTTTAAACACCCTTTCTATCTTGGATCTTAAGGTCAAATTTTAGAGTAAACGTATCCAACAAGTTAGCTTCGGTTTAGCATCTTTTTTCATAAGTAAATACGTAATTGCCACATGATCGATAAACACTGTAAGTTTGGTACTTATAAGATATGAATGAGACTTGGCAAAAGCAAAACCTATAGCAAAGAGTTCTTTTTTAGTTACTGTATAATTGAGCTAGGCTCCTATTATAGTTTTTCTTGCATCGTAGATAGGATGAAACACTTTGTTTCCTTTTTGACCCGTCATAGCTCCAACAACAAAATTACTTGCATCATATATCAACTCAAAAGTTTTAACAATTATAGTGGCTGATATTAATGGCTTTTTAGTTCTTCAAAAGCTTCTAAACATACACTATTAAAAAAAAAATAGTATCTTCTTCTAAAAGCATACACAAAGGTTTAAAAATTTTTGAAATATCTTTGATAAACCTACTATAAAAACCAGCATGGTTTAAGAAACTTCTAACTCCTTTCACATTAACTGGAGGTGGTATTCTTTCAATTGCCTCCACCTTTTCTTTATCCACTTCAATTCTAATTTTTGAAATTTTGTCCTCAAACATTTTCCTCCTTAACCATAAATGGCATTTCTCCCAGTTAAGGACAAGATTCGTCTCCTCGCATCTTTTTATTACGTTAGCCAAATTACTCAAACAAACCTCAAAAGTGTTACCAAAAAAAAAGAAAAATAATCCATGAAAATCTTAACAAAATTTTCAACCATATCAGTGAAAATTGCCATCATACATCGTTGAAATGTGGTAGGTGCATTACATAAGCCGAAAGGCCTTCGCCTAGAAGCAAATGTACAATACGAGCAAGTAAAAGTAGTTTTATGTTGGTCTTCTGGGGCTACAACTACTTGGTTGTATCCCAAATATCAATCTAAAAAGCAACAAAATTAATTACCTATTAGTCGATCTAACATCTGATCCATAAAAGGTAATGGAAAATGATCCTTATAAGTGACTTTGTTCAATTTTCTGTAGTCAATATAGATTCTCCAACTTGTGATAGTTCTCAGCAAGATTAACTCATTACAGTTATTCTCGACAATTGTAATTCCATATTTCTTTGGTACACATTGTACCAGACTTACCTAAGAACTATTTAAGATGGGGTAGATAATTCTTGTATCTAACCATTTGATCACTTCCTTCTGTACTACCTTGTTCATGATAGGGTTAAGTCTCCTTTGCCCATCGATTCTACCTTACTCACCTTCCTCTAAAATAATCTTATGCATACAAAAGTAAAGGCTTATACCTCGTATGTCAACTATGGTCCAAGCAATTTCTTTTTGAAATTTCTTTAAAACAATAATCAATTGCTCCTCTTAGTGCTCTATCAGTTATACTAAAACAATCACGAGCAAAGCAGAATTGTTACCTAAAAAAATGTATTTTAAATGTAATGCCCGAAATTTGGGCCTAGAAGTATTGGGTCTTGAGCTTGGGATCGGTTAGAAGGTGGCCTAAATTTCTTTTTTTAAAATGTGCTTATAAATATCACAATTGTGTGTTTGGTGTGTTGGTTAAGTAATTTGGAGTGTTTGGGGATGTCTGAGAAGTCCTGGGTTCAAACTAGGGCATTAGCAAAATTTTTAGTTTTTCCTTTAGTAGGACCTTGGCGTTTGATTGAAGGCTTTAAGAATTAAATGTGGGGAAAAGTGACACAAGGAAGCATGTGGTCTAGTGGCAATGAGGCGTTAGGAGTATATAGGTGGTCTAGGGTTCCAGCCGTGGCATTTTCAAGGTTTTTTATTTTGGGCTCTTAAGTGAACTGGGACGTTAGCTTATAGGATTTATAATTATTTGTGCTTATGGTGTGTCACAAGAAGCTTGTTTGGTCTAGTGGTGGTGGCGTGTTTGAGCAACAGAGAGGACTAGGGCTCGAATCCTACTGTAGGCAATGGATTTTTATTTTGCATCATTAGACAGCTAGAGGTTGAGTTGGGTTCAAATTCTGGAAGGTTGTTGTGGACTTGGTAAAAGGAGGAGTTTGAATTAGTCTTGGGTGTTTGAATTAAATTTGAATTGGGGTTGGAGAAAAATCGGTGGAGATAATGGTGGAGATTTTGATGGAGTTGAGGTGTGAAGGGCGTTGTGATCGAATTAAGAGAATTTGATTAGGCAAATTCGACTAAGGGAGTATTTTGGTGCATTTTCAGCTTGTGAAAGTAGGTAGGTGCCGTTTCCCTCTTCTATCATTTCAGGATTTTGTGTTTTTGGGTTCTTTTCTCATTAGTACCGATATAGTAAGTGATCATTTGCATTTTCTATTTGTTCATCTAGCCAAATTGAATAATGTTTCTCTCTTCTAAAAAGACAAAATTGGTATACTTCTTCTCAATTCTAGTCCATCATTTGGTCGAACTCTACTTTTCCTCTTCTTCCTCTCTTTTACTCGTTTGGTTTTTTTCTTATAATCGAACCCGTATTCTTTATTTCTCACAACTGTAAATGCCTACCTTGGTCTTTCTTTCCCCCTTCAATTATCATTCTTCTACTTTTAATACTCCTTCTGCTAGCGGCTGAACCTAATCTCTTTCTTGTACTATTAATCTTTCTTGGCTGATTCCTTGTTGGGTTTCTCTTGGCTGAATATTGTATTCCTGTCACATCATTTGCGTCTTCGATTCAGCCACTCTTCGTCACACTTTCTTTTTGGACATCGGTTTCTATAATTATTTTTCATGGAGGATTGGTTTTGTACTTGGATAACTGTTAAGTGAATGGTTCATTTCGTTGTAGGCATTGATCAAAGGGTGAGAAATCGCTCTTGATCAACAGTGAGGCGCTAGTATCTAGTAGTTCTAACAAGGTGAGTGTTTGTGGTTTAGTAAAGAAGTTTTCTGGTAAAGAATATGCGTTAATCTTATATGTGTTGGTTATAGGTTTTTCTATTTCAGATTGTTCACACTCCTCGTTGTTGCAATCAGGTGTGTATTCGTACCGTATAAATGGTAGTAGGCGTAAAAGCCGTAAATATGTGTGTATCGGTATGCTATGTTTGATTATCAGATAAAAAGTCGAAAGTATGTGTTGTTCACTGCTATGACTGTAGATCGGCAAAATACCAAAAGCCGAAATATCGGCAAATGATTCCACACAAGCGTACGATCGCACGTGTGGTGATTTGAGGCCACGAACAAGGGCATTGGACCGTAGAGGCCACCACGAAAACTCTCGTAGTCTTGGGCTATTTTGGGCCACGTTGGGCCAAAATAGGCCTTGTAGGCCCATTGGGCTTGTAGGGTCAGATGGATAAAAAGCTATGTTTTGTGTTAAAGTATTGATTTGGGTTGTGTAGCCTTGATTAATTATGGGTCAATGGACTTTAGGCCCACTTGGGCTGAGTAGAGGGCTTTAGGCCCATTTACACCGTTATGTTTGTTTGGGTTGCTTAGGTCGCTCGAGGCGACAATGGACTTTCGGTTGGGTCGTTAAGACTCTGATTTGCAAAATTACCGAAATACTTCTGATTTGTGAAACTATCGAAATACCCCCGATTTGTAAAATTACCGAAATACCCTCAATTTATGAAATTACCGAAATACCCCTGATTACAAAATTACCAAAATACCCCCGATTTATGAAATTACCGAAATGCCCCGATTTGTGAAATTACAGAAATACCCCCAGTTTACAAAATTACAAAAATACCTCTGGTTTATAAAATTACAAAAATACCCTCAGTTTGGAAAATTACCAAAATACCCTTGTAGGGTAGAATTACTGAAATACCCCATAGTGTGAAATTACCAAAATACCCCTATAGGATGAAATGACTAAAATACCCCTAATGGGTAAAAAGACTGTTTTGCCTCTTGAGGGTATATGACTCACTAGTGATACAATTTGTTTGACTTGGCTATGTTATGACTGAGAATGTAGGATTGTGATTGGACTGTTGTGACTGTGATTTGTAAGATTGTTTATGGGCATGACATTTCACATGCATGACATACTGCATGAGGTTGGGATATTGTTTATGGAGGATGTTCTATTCTGATAGGGTCACACGGGTCGTGCGAGACAACTGTAGATCCAGTATTGATGGTTTAAAGCCACTTATTCTGATTCTGGCTCTGTGTCGACCTAATTGTGGCTCTGTGCTACCTTGATTAAGGCTTTGTGCCAATTGTACTTACCTACGGCTACGTGCCAATCGCATTCATTGATGACTATGTGTCAATCGCATTTATTGATGACTATGTGTCAATCACATTTACCCATGGCTGTGTGCCAGTTATGTTACCCTAATTGATGGCTATGTGATTAACATAATGCAGTTATCGATGGCTTTATGCCATTCTACTGACGGCTTTCAGTTGTTCTATTATTTGGCAGCATTGCTACGATATTTACGGCTTCTAGCTGTTCTGTCTACAGTCTGAGCCGTTCTGTTGACTTAGTGCCACAACTAGTGCTAAGCTTGGTGTGTTGGCTAGGTGGGTCGATTTATTCCCCACAGATGTGTAAGGTTGGTATGAGTGGTGTATTCGCTGGATTGGGGTGGGATGCATACTCACACTGTTGCATACCTATTTTTGAGATCTGTTTCTGGATTGGGCTTAGGCCACTTGTTCTATTCTGATTCTGTTTTGGGCTAGGCCCAATTGTTTCTGCTATGGGTTGTGACCCAATTAAGATTGTAGTGGGCTTTGGCCCACGTATGCTCTGTACTGGACTGTTCTGTTTCTGTTTAAGGGCTCTGGCCCAGACTGTTCTTAATTCTGTTCACTGAATGTTACTTTAGTAAGGGGATTACACACTGAGTTTTCATAAACTCACCCTATTTATTAACTTTTCAGGTAATCCCTAGCCTTAGATGGATCGAAGCTGTGAGGGACTCGGAGAAGGCCACACACTACTTAAGTTTTCTGTTTTATTTATTTACATTCGAGTGTTTATATTTGGGTTGTAAAAAGGCCTTTTTAATTTCTGGATTCTAAATTTGGAAATTTTATTTTTTAAATTTCTAGAAGTAGAACACGGTTTTCTAAACAACTACGTTTAAAAAAAACTTTTAATAAACCACGTTTTTAATAATCAAATGGAATCCGAGGTTTTAAATGGTAAAAAGTTTTTAAATTGTAAGAAGGGTTTTCAATGAGAACATGGTTTTCGAAAAACACTTTAATGTGACACGTCATATTCAAGCCTAACATCTAGGCCGGGTTTGGGGTGTTACATTCAATGGGATGGAAGTACCTTTAGTTCATTCTTAGGCGGTTCCTCGATTGACAACTTGGGTTGTGTAAATACCTAAACTTCCAACTCTAGCAGTTCGAACTGCAGTGGTTATGTTCCTTGGATGGGCTTCTATCAAAGCCATGTTTTCATTACCTTTATCATCTTCCAAAGGCTCAGACCCTAAAGTTTTCTCTAATGGGTCTTCTTCAGAATTGCTCTCTCATTCCATAGAAACTAAGGTTTCTAATTCCTCTAATACTGAACATTCTTCCATCGGATCAAGAAATTTCATCGCCTCTAGAACATTAAAGTTACCTGATCGCCTTGCACTCTCATTGTGAGTTCTCCTGTTTGCACATCTATCAACATTTTTTCTGTAGCTAGGAAAGGTCTCCCAAGAATGATCGGAACTTCCTTATCTGTTTCAAAATCTAACACAATGAAGTCAGCAGGAAAAATCAACTTATAAACTCTTACCAAAACATCCTCAGTCTTTACTTTGGGATATGTTAAAGATCGATCCACAAGTTGAAGTGCCACAGTAGTGGGTCTTACTTCACCTATTCTCAACAACTCGGAAATAGATTTAGGCATCAAGTTGATGCTTGCTCCTACGTCACACAAAGCTTTACCATAGTAAGATTCTCTGATGTTACAGTATATTGTAAAACTTCTAGGGTCTTTCAGTTCTGGAGGTAGCTTGTTCTGTAAGAACGCATTACACTCATTCGTTAGAGCAACATTCTAATACTCATCAAGTCTTTTCTTTTTGGGCAAAATATCCTTCTTAAACTTGATGTAGTTAGACATTTTCTCTATAGCCTCCATCAACAGGATGTTAATGTGTATGTGACAGCCCTAAATTGACCCTAGTCAGAACAGTGGTTTTGGGACCACGAATCTGAGTCAAAAAATATTCAAAAATTTATTTTCTGTGTTTTAAATATGTAAACTTTGATGTATTAATGTTTTGTGATTTAATTTTGAATTTTGGGTGCTTAATTGCAAAGAAAGGATTTAATTGCATCAAATAAATTATATGTGTGCTATAATGAAAATGCTCAGGTGTCATGTTTCTATAATCATAGGGACTTGAATGGCAAATAAGCCATTTGAAATGTGATGTATGGTAGTGGAGTAGATAAAATATTATTATGTGCATGATATATATATATATATATGCATTATATAATATGAATTGTGGATTCATTAATTATTATGAATTTTGGTGATAAAAACAAAGTATATATTTATACATATATTGATGGACGGTAAAGCCACTTGGAAATGGCTTCCACATGTGCTTTAGTGATGGGTAGTAAAGTAAATTAATAAATGGTGATTATATGTTTATAGAATAAAAAGAACATAAAGCAAACATGCATTATTAGTTTTTCTTTGTTATTTTTGATTTCTAAAAAGAAGAAGAAATGGGGTGTTCGATTCATACCAAGCTCGATTAAGGTAAGATTTTTATGTAAATTTTTGTAATTTTTGTAAAATTGAGATTCTTATTAAGTGATTTATATAGCCCATGACTCAATTTTGTTAATTGAGTGAATTTATGCATTCAATCATGGATGTTTGCATTTCCTTGATATTGTTTTGATGCTTTTGTGTATTGAGGGTTGATAATAGATGAATTGAGCTTGGTAGAATTGAATATTTATGGCTTATTTGTTTAATAGCAATCAGCTATTTGGTGAATTGTAAAGCTAATTTCTAATTGTTAGTATTTATATGTGTGTTAGCCGAATTTGAACTTGAGTATTGAATTGAGCAAATGTTGAGTATTAAAATGCTGGAAAATGAATGTTTGCCGTGTGAGTGATTTGAGAAAAAGGATATTTGAATGTTAAATTATGCATATGTGGCCGAATGTGAGAATTTCCAAATTTGGGGGCATTTGCATGGTTTTGTTAAGCATTGGTAGTGGAAGTAGATGAAATGATATTATATGCTTTATAATAATGATAAGTGAAACTTAATATATGTTATAATATATATAACATGATTATAATATAAGTAAAGGGTGATAAAAATATGTTTTTTTATTATTATTGCCGAAACACTAAGTAAAAATAAAAAAAAGAGACAAGAGGTTCGGCCATGGTTTAGCTTGGATCAAAGGTAAGTTTATGTAATTCTTTGTAATTTTAACATATTTGGAGTTGTTATTTAACTTCATAACTAGCCGAAAACATCAATTTCAAAATAGATGCATATTATACATTCGGTCATGAATTTTAATGGGTTATATTTTGAGAGTTATATGTTTTTGATGCTTAATTGGTTGTTAGTTGAGTTTTAAGTTGATAAATCTTGATAAATGAGGCCTTAAGGACGAATGGTACATGGCTATGAGGGTTGATGTAGAGTTTGTTAGACATATGCAAAGAGTACTAAAATGGTTAAAATAGTATACGGTTATGGTTGTTTGAGTGGTTTAATGTTTTCGATTACATGGTTAAAAAGGGTATGAAATTAGTGTTTTATATTAGAAGTGATACTAACTTTTATATATAGGTTTGCTTATTGTGATATTGATTAATGATTTGGGTAATTTTTAATATGTGAAATGATTGAAAGAGGGAGGTTTCGATTGTAAATGATAAATGGTAATCAGCTAGTATGTTCATGTATACATAGCTGTCGAATGTGAACTTAGATAGTAGTTGAGTAATGTTTGTGTTTTGAAATTGGTAATAAGGAGGTTGAGATATGTAATTGTATTTTGATTAATGTGGTGCCCTTAAAAGTCTTAAAGGGGTATACGGCTATGGTTAGAAAGCTATGAAGTTACTTTTTATGTTAGAAATTGATATTAGCTATGATTATAGGATAAGTGTCGAATGAAAAATAAAATATATTAAATGACTTAGTAAGTTGATTGTCTTAATTTTTTTTAGCTCAAGAGCAAAGAGGGTCAAACTCGGATAGAGGGAAGGCGAAACTAATTGATTAACCGATCCGTAGTTGTTCAACGACCCTTGAGGTAAGTTTTAAGTAATTGAACTTAGCTTACTTTGATTATAACATAATGAAATAGTAAAAAAACTATATTTTTATGCTTGGGTACATAGCCGATTGAATAATGTAAAAATGTAATAAGGTAGTTGAAATGTATTCAATGTGATACGAGGAACTAAGTTGTGGTGGCATAATAATGAAATGAACTTTGAAGGCTGAAATATATCTATGTACTTATATAGACGAATGGTGGTATGGAAGTAATCTTTGAAGGTTGATAATTATATATATGTGTTTATATAGTCAAGTGGAAGTATGAAATGCAATTGGGTAGTGATAGGTATACATATGAAATTAAATGTCACTAAAGCGTAATGATGTGTTGTGTTACTAGAAATGATATGTGAAACATCGTACATGGATTATAAGACTATGATACTCAGGCCTTTAGCCTAGCAAGCTTCGAGGTGGTGATTAATTCTTTATGTTTGTATATTTATATGTTAAAGGAAAAATAGCAAATAAAATGTTTGATTCTATATAGTGAACATACCGAATGTATTTTTTTTAATGTTAAATTATGAGCGATTATGGCTAACATATTCAATTGGATTGTGTATGGTAATGAATTGTGTTAAGAGTTTTATATGGAGTGAAAAGTGACATGTGTGACATGTGTATCGAGAAGATAGTGTTATTAAATGATAGTTATCGGAAAAACAAGGGTAAGCATGATGTGCATGATTCTATTAAAGGTTGAATATAAGAGTCGATTGTGTTATGAAGTAATATATATATATATGGTATTTAACTTGTTATGTGATGCAATTGTCGAATGAGTCATGAGACAAGATATGAACCAATATTATAAAATGAATGAAATTATTGAATATGATTTTGAGTTAGAAGAAAAGAATTTAAAATTTCAATAGTATTTTAGTTATAACTTGAAGTCGCAATTTATATATATATGATGTTATATAGACTTGGTTAAGACATTTCTATGTGTAATAACGAGTGAACATGGGCACTATGTGTGTGAATGAATATAAGCACTATATGTGCGAATGAATAGAGGCACTGTGTGTGCGAATTCTTTAACCGAGAACTATGTGTACGAGATCGGTTGTTGGGGCACTAAGTGTGCGAAATGATTCAAGAATTATGGCTGTTGGAAGAAACAAATGATGTGAATCTGAATTGTACAATTCATATACAGTGATGTGATTCAGGTTACAAACCTAGCAGGCAATATGCCAGTGATGTGATTCAGGTTACAAACCTAGCAGGCAATATGCCAGTGATGTGATTCAGGTTACAAACCTAGCAGGTAATACGCCAGTGATGTGATTCAGGTTACAAACCTAGCAGGCAATATGCCAGTGATGTGATTCAGGTTATAAACCTAGCAGGCAATATGCTAGTGATGTGATTCAGAATTTTTACCTAGCAGGCTAATTGTCGGTGAACTAATTAGAGTCGGAGATTTTGCGACCTTGTGCTAAATTGTTAATAAAATGGGTCCAAGACATTAAGTTGGCCAGGTATGTGATATATATATTTATATATATATATTAGATTGATCAGAATGGAATCAAGAATGTGTAATGAGAAGCATATGTGAAGATGTTGTAAGTATATATATGTATATGTCTATATGTGTGCATTCGGTCATTATGAAAAGATATATGAGGGTATTCGATATACCATTTAACTATGAATGTTGAAAGTGAATGTGGTTTTGAAATGGTACACTAATTGAATTTGATTGAATTAAAGTTAACATTGAAGCATATAAATGCCTATGTCTATATGAGTTCGAATTTAATTGGAGTAAAATGCTATATGTGATTGTGTATAATCGGCCAAATGGTATTATACCTAGAAAATATTATGTGATTTTGAACATTTGATTTGTTTTTTTTAAGTTCAACTGTTTAAATTTGCTTAAGACTTACTAAGCTTATGAAAGCTTACTTTGAATATTATGTTTCTCTATTTTATAGATCATTGATTCCTTCTATCAGCTCAAGGATCGTCAGCATTTCGTCACACTATCTGCTGTTTTGGTAACATTATGTTAGGACTTAGCTTATGGCATGTATAGAATAGACCATTAGTAGATTGATATTTTGACTATTGTATATAAGCCATGCGAATATGGCATTCTTTTGGATGTTTATATAGATAAATGATCTTTTATTCAAGAGAATGTTCAAATATTGCGATTTGTTTTTGTAATGCCTTGTGACCCACTCCAGCGATGGATACGGGTTATAAGGGTGTTACAGTGTAGTTATTTTAAAACATCTAAGAACTTTGTAACACCCCAAACCTGGCCTAGACGTTATGGCCAGATCTAGTGTGTCACATGGACAATTAATTACGCTACGGTCTTCTTTTTATAATCGTTATATCAACTTAATCAAAACCATATTACACTTTGATTATAAGAACCTTATTTAGTCTTAAGAAAAACCCTATCCACTATCAGTTGAAGTTTACTTTTTTAAAAGATCTTGTTAGTGAGTCGTTGTCATTAAGTTATCCATTTGTCACGTAGAGAATGTTTTGAAAACATTTGTTAATTTGAAATAAAAAAAAATCCGCGCAAACTAGTCTACCATTTTTAATTAAGAAATAAATAAATACTAAAAAACCAAAATAAAAATAAATATCGAGCGGCCTTATTACAGATTAAAACCCTAAAATTAAAGAATACTAAAATAAAGTAAATTAAGGAAAATATAAAACCACAAAAACTATTTACGTGGCCACTCTGAATCCCTCGCAGCTCCAAGTCCTTTAAGGTTGGGGTTCACCTGCATGGATGGAAAGAGAGGGCCTTAGCCCTATTCAGAAAGCAGTGTGGCCTTAGGCCCATTACAGTAACAGATCAGTGTATTATGCATGAATGTAAAGCCCAAGCCCAATCCAGCCCTACACCACCCATACCAGCCCTACACACTATGTGGGGAATAACTCATCCTACCCAGCCCTACACACCACAGTCACAGCTTAGCTGGTTAATCTGATGTCGTGGCCAAGCCACTAAAACAGTAATATGAGGCAGAGCCTCTAACAGAATATGTGGCATTGCCATTTTAGCACTTTCTCCATCATAATAACCTAATCCCGTGCAACAGAATATAATATGACATGGCATACAGAGTATTAGAAATAATAGCATACAAATCAGTCAACTTAACCCTAGGGGTAAAATGGTCTTTTAGCACCTAGGGGTAAAAAGTAATTTCCACCTTTAAGGAGTATTTTAGTAAATTTTCCAAATTTCAGCTTTTCGGCTTTTGCCGATCTAGTCTATTAGAAGGTGTCAATTACACACCTGTTTGTGCTATATGCAGAAATCCCTCGAACACTTAGCCTACAATCGTTTCAACCATACGTCAACTATAATCCAATTGAACAATTAATACTATCCTAACATACCTATTCGGCCACAATAGAGTCTCACCAACACTTACCTTTGTCGATGCTAACCACTAGATTTAGATCTAGATTGCTTCAATGGCCTTAGCCTCCACTGTTCCTTGCTAGATCGTCCCTTTACCACCCTTAACATACATGAGATCCAAAAGAAAAGGCTCAGTGGATACTCCTCCCAAAAGAAGTCAAAACCGATTCAACCTAAGAAGGTTAGGGTTTATGGCTTTTCATAACTCACAGGAATACAAGAGAAAGGATTCGAATACTTACCACCGGCTTATCTTGACAGAAAAGAGTCTCCAACCACTAGCGTAGCCCAAATCTAATATAGATCTAATCAAAAATCAAAAGAAGAAAAGAGATCTAAGGGATTCTGCTTCCAAAACCACACTAGAAAGTAGGACGGTTTCGGTTTCTGAGTGAAAGGGTGGAAGAAGGTGAAAGTAAAAGAGAAGAGATTGTAAAGTGATTTCCGCTTTCCAAAATAAAGATGAGTAAGGTTCGGTTTAAGAAGGAAGCGACAAGGAAGAATTTAAGGTTTTGGAATTTTGGCTTTTATAGCATTCGGCCAAGAAGAGTTTCGGGTTGTGAGATATTCAGCCAAAGTTGAAATTAACAAGAGAGGATTTTAGGGGAATCAATTTATTCGATTGAGAAAAGGAGAAGAAGATAAAGAAGAAACGAGAAAGGTGCAGAGAAAAGAGAATGAGGATAATTGACTCGATTTGAGAAAAGAAGTGACGAAAGGGTTTGGCTCTTTGGGTAAAACAGCACAAGAGGGTTTGTAGGTCTTGCTTTTGGCTTCTAGAACATAAGGGAGGAAGGAAAAGAAAGGCAAAGAGCACTATACCTAATTGGCAAAAGAAAATGACCCAAATTTGTCAAATCCCGAAGGCTAACTACCAAAAGAAATCGGCACCTACACCCCAATTGCCGAAAATGCAAAAGCCTAAGGTCCTAGCCGAACTTGCCTCTCCAAAGTCCTCTAGTCGGCCAACTCTTGATCCCCCCAATCAGCTCCTAAATTTTCTCCTCTTATCCCTCATTGATTCAATCTCATGAGCCATTCAAACACTTCCCCTAGAGTTCAACTTAAGTTCCATCACTTGCTATACACAAGCATTAAAAATAAAAGAACACTTGCTTCTCAAGGGATTTGAACCTTAGTTCTATCACAGTCTTCACACGCCACCCCCTTGTGTTTTAAGTGGCACCACCTTGCCACTTTAACACAAGCTTCCTTGTGTCCTAAATTACCAACATTTCTTTAAAAGCCCACTTAGTCACAGCCCCTTTTTCTTTAAGTCTAAAATTTAAAAATTCTACCAGGCTTTAACTTAAACTTAGGCCTTCCAAAGGCCCACTAAGACACCCAACACAACAATATAGCACATCCAGACAAGCAAAAATCAAATTCAAGCAAAATCTTAAAAACCCAAAAATTGGGGCGTTACAAACTTGAATCGTACCTTTTGTTTCGGCTTATACTACTACAGCCTTTAGGGATATGGAACTTTCAATTAAAATGGACAGCTATTCTGAGGCAAATATGCAAAAGAAGGTGTTAGCTTTTCATAATTCACTAGTTTAGGATTTACCTCATCAGATTTTTCAGCATTCGACTTTTCTAGTGCAGGAACTTCAACTATTGGTTGACTTTCCTCCTTTTCAATCAGCTCGTCTTCAACCACAACCTCCTTGGGTTCCAAAATTTACCACTTCTTAATGCAACCACCTTGCAGTGTTCATTACCAAACTTACTTGGACTTTTATGTCGCTTGGCAAGGCTCCTTGTGGTCAACTATGAAGTTCTGTAGCTAACTGACCTATTTAGTTCTCTAAATTTTTCAATGTTGCTACTTGACTTTCGATCAAAGTGTTATTTTTCGCCATGTATGCCTTCAACAAGTCCTCTAAACTATTTGATGATTTAGTTTTAGGTGGTTTTGGGGCTTGTTGACTAAACCCTTGAGGTTGGCTAGGTCTATGCTGCACATGAGTGTTGGGTCCATTTCTTTGATTACTCTAGGAAAAGTTCAAATCATTATGTCACGAAGGATTGTAGAAGTTGGACTGTGGTCCTTGTTCACTTCTATTTTGATACTAATTCCTTACATAATACACAAATTTAGGGTTTGTTGGGCAATTCTCAAAAGAATGGCCATCCCCATAGTATATGCAGGAAACGACATCATACTAACTTGGTGATTGAGTTGCAAAATTATTAGAACTATTAATCATAAACTATTTTAGCATAGAGGATATGGAAGATACCTGAGCAGAGAGTGAAGTGAGAGCATCAATTTCATGAATCCCGGCTACTCGTCTTCCTAAAGCTACTCAAATTGTTGGCCATTCGTAATTATTACTAGTGATATTCTCGATAATCTTGTAAGCATCGTTATAAGACTTAGACAAAATCGCACCATTCACAGAAACATCAACCATCAATCTTTTGTATGTGTTGAGACCGTTATAAATTGTCTCCAACTAGATGTAATGTGGAATCCCATGATGTGGACACTTACAAAGCAATTCTTTGAATCTTTCCCACGCCTCGTACAAAGACTTGTCATCTAATTTTTCGAAAGTGGTTATCTCATTTCGTAACTTTGCGTTCTTGCTTGGTGGAAAATGCTTTACCAAAAACCTTTCTGCTAATTCTTTCCATGTAGAAATTGAACTTGGGGGCAATGAATTTAAGCATGCTCATGCTCGATCCTGCAACGAGTATAGGAACAACTTTAACCTTAGAACATCTTCTGCCACACTAGCTAACTTAAACAAATCACTCACCTCCATGAATAATCGAAGGTGAAGATATGGATCTTCTTTGAGCATACCACTGAACTAGCCCATCATTTGGAGCATTTGAAACATCACTAGTTTCAATTCAAATTGGGGTGCCTCGATATTCGCCATCCTAATTCCCGTATTTAACTCATTGAAGAGTGGCACAACGTATTATCTAATGGCACGATCCCTATCATTAGCAAGAAGGATTGGATTGTGCACAAAATCTTCATTGTGATATCTAAAGTAATAAACAGTTGATCAAAATTGTACCTTTTTGATTCGCCTAGGATGAACGCTTTGACTGAGTAGTCTTCTCTGTTATCCTCAAGCTCATGTTTGTCAAGTGTTGGCTCACTACGAGTAAATAAAATTTCACAAAAATTACCATTGGGGTAATTTTGTATTTCTCTAAACTTTTGGGCCAAGTTGTAATCAGAAAATATATTTCTACAAATTTTCTAAAATAATCTCGTTAGAGAATTTTCTCCTTACAATTTTTTCTTGAATTCAAATGTGTAAAAAATAATGACCCAAGGCCTTCTTTATATAGGGAGGATTTTAGATAGTTCAATTATGATCAAAATTAATCATTTTAATATTAAATTAATATAATATTTATCAAAATAAATATTAGATTAAATTTAATATTATCTCTTATTAAAATATATAATTTATTAAATTTAATAAAATAAAATCTTTAAATAATCACTTTAATTTTAAATTAATAATATAGTATTATGATAAGTATTCAAGTAAATTAATATTAAAATATTAAAATAATATTATTTTTGGAATAGTTAATCTGAAATCAAAATTTTTGGTAAAGTTCCAGTAGGAGTGTAACCCTTCCACAGTTCAACCACTGAAGACCAATCGCCACTAGCCACCAAAATGCTACTGTCGCAGTTCGGCTACTGCCAGTTTGGCTACTGCCAGTTCGGTACGGGTCAAAGATGACTCAACTGGTCTGATCCAGCCACCGGTTGGACCATTGGCTCGATTTCACATACCGAGCCCGGTTCGACCAGTTTTTGGGCTCTCAATTTTGGGCTTATGGGTGCAATTTCCAAACTCATGTCTAATTTCCAAGTTCAATTACCCATTGGGCCAATTGTCTAACTTGAAAGTTAACTTCCAAAAATATCATATTAATTTGATTAATTTAATTTTACTTGATCAAAATTAATTTACTGAACACTTAGTTTTTCCAAATTAAATTTTCAAAAAAAAAATTCTTTAGTCAAATTCTCTAGTTGAACAATTCTCATGGCTAACTAATTTAATTCCACATCAAATAAATCAACTTGATTAAATTATTTCCAAAGTCGTAGAATTTTCTTTTGATTTAAATGCAGTCTGATCGAGCTTTTGTTGAGATAGCGAAGTAACCAATCGAACATATACAATTAGGCTCTAGTAATTGTAATTATGTCCAGAAGCATCGTTCTGATAATTTGCAATTACTTAATCATGGAGTTAGTCCATACGAAGACTCTTTACAAAAACAATTCATCCAACTACTTCGTTCAATGACCTTGTCATGTGTGTGTTACCCTCATACGATATGATATCCTTGATTTCTTTGAGTTAAATCTATTTACTCAATTCAACTGTAGCACTCTTAACCCATATCCACTGACAGAATAGGGTTACGAAGCATTACCGTGAAAACATAACTTTAAACATTTATTTCCAAACATTTCATTAACCATAAAATAATTTGTTCATACACATGCATATCGTCCCCTTTTCGAGCCCTCGAGGTCTTAGAAACACTTTAAAAATGATTCGGGACTAAATCAGAAACATTTGAAACATTAAGGAAAAAGTTAGAGAAATTTACACTGCAGGGGTCACACAGCCGTGTGACCCACACGGCTGAGACACACGCCCGTGTCTCAAGTCATGTGGACAATCAAAGTAGGGACACGTGGCCATGTCCAAGCCTATGTTTGTGCCCGTGTAACTCTTTGACTTGGGTCACACGGCCAAGCCACACACCCGTATGCCAGGCCGTGTGCTAGGCCATGTATATTTCAAAAAGCAAATGTTAAAACCTATAGGGGACACATGGTTGTGTGTCACACACGACTGAGGCACAAACTCATGTCTTAGGCTGTGTGGACAGGTAATAGGCCAAATTCAAGCCATTTATTTCAACTAATTCAAGCATACCCTTACAAGCCATTTGCACATATGACCAAGGTATCAAAACATGTTCAAACATCCATAAAATGACCAATTTCAGTCCAAATTCCACTCAAGTAATATGCCTTATAGGCACCTCAAACACATATATTAAACATACCTAAACAAGTGCATATTTAACCATTTACTAACTAACTTGTTTCCATACTAAAACATATCACAATTGACACATACCATGAAACACCCCGAATTTTGGGCCTAGAAGTATTGGGTCTTGAGTTTGGGATCAGTTCAAAGGTGACTTAAATAATTTAAATATGTTTAAAAATTTTACAATTTCACGTTTAGTTTAATATTTAAGTGAATTAGGAAAGGTTGGTACTGTTGGAAAAGTCCTGGGCTCGAACCAGGGCTTTAGCAAAATTTTACAATTTTTTTTCAAAAGGACCCTGAGCAGTTGATGGAAGGCTTATTAATAAAGCCTGGTAAAAATTAACACAAGGGACGCGTCTGGCCTAGTGGCAAGAAGGCGTTAGGATCAAGTGGGGGAGCTGGGTTCAAGTTCCAGCAGGAGCAAAATTTTGGGTGTTTTTAAAACAACCTGGTTGTTTGGCAGGAAGGTTTATTAAGTATTGGGATAAAAAGGTGACACAAGATAAGGTGTAGTCTAGTGGCAGAGGTGTCTTGCAAGGCTACAAGGGGGCCTGGGTTTAAGACTTTGCTCCCACGATTTTATTTTGAATAAACCTAGAATCTGGCCTAAAGGCTTTATAATTAGTTGGGGAGGAAAAGTGACGCAAATATGGCAGGCAACATGGTGGCAATGGACAGGTAGCGTAGCCAAGAGGGTAGAGGTTCGAATCTGGAAAGTAGCAAATATTTTTGGATTATTTTGGATAACCCTGATGCTGGTTGGAAGGCCTTAAAAGTAGTTGAGGATGGAATATGACACAATGAGCACTTGTGGTGCAGTGGCAAGTAGCGTGCTATGGGTTCTAAGAGGTCGCAGGTTTGAATCCCATGTCAGACAATGTTTTGAATTTTTACTCTTTAAGTAAACCGAGGCTTAGGCGTGTAAGCCTTATAATTATTCATGACTGAATTATAGCGTAAGAGGAGCTTTGGTGTAGTGGCAAGTAGCGTGTTGTGTGGGGCGCGGATACGGGAGTGATGTCTGGAGTTCGAGCTACTACATGTGCAAATAGTGATTTAATTTTGTTGCTCACGCCAGGAAGGTAATTGAGTTTGACCGAATGATTGAAATTTGAATTAAGGGGTGGCTATTCGGAGGAAGCAATTTGAATGAAATTCAAATTGGATGGTTGGCTAAAATCAAGGAACAAATAAAGGAAATTTGAGTTTTGGATAAGAGTAGAGTTTCAATCGGGATAAGGATGAGGGTTGGTACGAATTTGGATTAAAGGGAATTTAATATGGTGATAAGTTTGGACTGATTGGGGGATGTAGAAAATACAAATTCAGTCATAGGCTTTCGGTGTCATTTCTTCTTTTCAATTCTCATAGTGATCCCTCTCCAATTCCTTGCTTCTAGCTGAATACCATCACTTTCCCTTTTTCCGAACCCTTTGGTGTGCCGTCACCATCTTCTTCTTCTTCTTTACTTTTTCTTGAGCCGAATACTCCTCTTAGTCAATTAAGTTTCTTAGTCGGCATCTACATCTCTTTCTATATTCATTTCTCTTCAAGTATTGCTGTAGGGGGTGCGTTTATCGCATAAATCCTCCCTTGAAGGGTTTCGCTCTAATTTCGCAATAATATTCTAGCATTTGGTAAGTTCTCGGCACCCTTATGTTCCTTTTGGTGGTTTCTTTAACTTCTTTTTGTTTCCAACGATTGGAACAATTAACTATTTCCTGTATATTGTCTACTCTTTCTTTTAAAAAGGGGAATTACGAAAGAACAAGATACAAGAGTGGTAGGGATCTACTATCTTTTGGTCGATTATCTAAGGTAACGAAGTGGCAGTCCTGGAATGGGCCGTTTGTTATTTTCTCTCTTGGACTTGTTTTCTTTAGTTAATATAGGCCTAACTATTACTTAGATCTTGATCGTTTGATGAGGTTATGTGTATGACTCAGTTAATCTGCAATGAGGAGAAGGCGGTTGGTTAGCAAAATAGCTTAGATGGTATAAGCCTATTCAGTCAAGGATTGTACGCTCGTTGGCTATTACGATTCTCTCCACTAAGGTGTGTACACATACTATACACACAACATATCAGCAAAAGCCAAAATCTTGAAAAGCTAAAAAGCCGAAAGGTTGGCGCCGGTGACCACATGAGCGTGCGAACACTCGTGTGGAGATACCGTTACAACGTCAAAGGCTCCATGGGCGATTCCATGGACTCGGGTCACCGTTTGGCCAACTGGGCTGAAATGGGCCAAATGGGCCTGATGGGCCTGTAGGTCCATCAGGAGTAAAATTGTTGGATTAGTAGAATTTGACGAGCTGGTTAGGCTAATTACCTGACTTATGGTAGTTTTGGGCCTAATGGGCCATATAAGTGTATGGGCCCTACTTGGGCTATGTATTGGGCTTTTGGGCCCTAGTAAATTTGTAAACCCTAATGAATTGACTTTAAATGCTTAAATAATTGTGAGTATCTTAATGGGCCGGAATGTGTATCTAGGCCCACGATAAGATACAACTGTTATGCCTTAAGTGCAAAATGAAAAATATGCCCCTGAGGGCAAAATGACTAAATTGCTCCTATTTGATATAAGTACAATTTGTATGTCATATGTGTATTATGATGCATTCATGAGATTATATACTGCATATGGGCTTGGTTATGATTGGAAGAAGTGTATATGAGGGTCGCACGATCACTTGACAACTGTGGATCCAACAAAGGCTTTTTAAGCCATGAGCAGCTTTGCTGCAACGATGAGTAGTGCCGCAACCAGTGCTACAACGGATATTAACAACTTTGCTACAACGGTGAGTGGTGTCGCAACCGATGTCACAATAGGGTTATAAGGATGGGTGGGTCGAGTATCTCCCCACAGGAGTGTAGGATTTGAAGGGGATGTACAGGGTTGGTTATGGGTAATTGCACATTGCATAGTCATATTGATTTTTTGATATGGGCTCGGGCCCAACCGAGGCTATTATGGGCTAAGGCCCAAAGGCCACTGATAATATGATATGGGCTCAGGCCCAACCGTGGCCTCTATGGGTTAAGGCCCAAAGGCCACTGTTATTGAGTAGGGCTTAGGCCCAGATTGTTTATTGCATGATGTGTATTCCCGAGGGTCGTACACACTGAGTTTCGAAAACTCACTCCATCCTTTAATTTTACAGGTGACACTCAATAGGCGGCTCGATGTAGGAGAGGACTCGGAGGTGGCAACATAGCAAGCGGTTTAATATTTTAGTAGTACACTTATTTTATCCTTGTATATTTTTTTATTTGGGGTTGTAATAAGGCCTTTTATCCTTCGGTATGGTTTTATATTTGGGTTATTATTATTATTATTATTATTATTATTATTATTATTATTATTATTATAATTGTTGGTTTCCAAACTTAAACCTAATTTCTCAACTAAAATGATATTTTGAAATCAACTTAAATACCTGAATGATTTTTAAAAGATTGAGCTTTCGCTGGAACTAAATAAGAAGCCTAACAAAGGATTACAAACTCAAGTTTTCAAATTAACATACTCAAAGCTTTTATTTAAACTCTCGAATTTTTAATTGAGCAAGCCTTCAATGGATTTCATTTTAAACTAAAGTATTTTTCTAATGAAACTAGTTTGAAAATAGACCCACGTAGTGCAAACAATATTTTAGACCATGAACCGTCTAACATGTTTCAGAGTTTTTCAATGTATTCGATTTGTACGAGTCACCCTTCAATTTGGCACCGCTAGATCAAGCCATAACGTCTAGGTCAGGTTTTGGGTGTTACATACCAACCTTACCATCTTGGATTCATGCCATATCAAAATAACTTTACTATTTGGTCCACTTCTCACATGCATCAAAACCATCTAAATGACACCAATCTAGCAATTACCAAATGGTTCCAATAACTAGCATATAAACATATCATATTTCAATCATGCACATCTATTCAAAACATTTCCAAAGCATACCATAAATTGACCATGTTGTGGTCAATTCATCACCTATAATTTTAGTCATTCAAACATTGTCAAAAATAACACACATCAATAAGGAATCAAAAGTACCAATGTTACACCAACCACAATGACATATATATGCCAAACTCATCAACTAACATAAACCACAAGTCCACCTATACATGCCAGTATAACCTTGATCAACACATCAAAATCTACCAATATAATCACTGGATAGTATGATAGATCTCCAACGAGTTTCCAAGCTGATCGAGCTTCCAATAACCTACAAAGTAAGAGAAAGATGACTACGTAAGCACTGAATGCTTAGTAAGCTTGTATAAACTTTAAACATAACATTCCATTCCGAATATGGACTTTATAAGTTATTCTATACCAATGCCTCAAGATTTATCAAACTACATAACTATCATCTCACAAATGAACATGTTCATTAACATCTCGAATACATTCCATTTAACATAATGGGGTTTTATAAGTTGAATTACATAATCATCAACGTTTTCCCAAAACAATGAACTATCTCATTTACTTACTTACTATTCCATTACTTGACAATAGCTTAATTACATTATCAATTCACAAATTACTGTACTTATTCATGACATAAGTAAACTCGCATATAGCACAAGTAAATTTTTTCCTTACAAGTAAGTCCTTTAAATCAACAATCCTTTTATTTCATCATCTTACATCTCTGCTACAAACTTACCATTTCATTACCTATTCTCACCCGTTTCATTTGCATAACATGTAAGACATAAGCATGTACATCAACCATAGCCACAAGCTAGTGCATTTAAACATAACTCTTTTGAAATCAACTACATGATAAATCATTTCATGAGAAATTACATACTTTGATACTTACCACTCTTTCATGCACATAAGCATCTTTCCATTTGGCCACTTACCATTTCAATGCACATCTTTAAAACTAACATAATACAATCCAACTAATAGCTTGGCACAAGCCTAAGCATCATCAACAGCACATGTTAATGCATTAATTCATAATTCACTTAAGTAACATAAGATAAGTCATTAAACATGAGTCACTTGAAATCATCAATTCCATGAACATAGTCATACTTTCATTTAACATTTCCTTTTCAATCTTTTTCATAGTTTTCATAATATAAGTCATTTGAATACTTACCATTCCTTCCCTTTTCATGCCCGTTGAACCTCTTAAAATAACATTGGATACGTGGGAAAGCTCACACAAAGTGTATTAAACATATAGTCATAGCTCACATGAGCTATAAAATAGGCCTACTCAGACAAGCTAACGGTCGAAATGCAAGCTACACAGTGCTGCTCACACAAGCTGATGAGTATTCGTAACTAATACCGAACCTCAGCCATCAGTAAGACATTCAGGACCAGCACCCAAAACATAGTAACCTGGGTCTGTTTACACAGGCTAACGGTCGAAATGTAGCTACACAATGCCGCTCACACAAGCTGACAAGATTCCATAACAAATGCAGGAACTCAGCCATCAGTAGGACATTTAGGATCAGCATCCGAAACATGGTAACCCTAATAACATGTCATTTGTAACCTATATATTCCTATGGTTCAAACAAGGCTCGATAGTCATCGAACGTCGTTGGATTTCCATCGTCTCTTTACTTGATAAATTGTATAATAACATATATATTGATTCATTTAGAGTAGAATCACACATTAAACATTCAATTAAATCAACATTTAAGTGATTATAGTTCATATGAACTTACCTAGCTGAATTGCAAAAATGTCAAAGTATAGGGGCTTTTTGGTAATTTTCCATTCTCCTTGATTTTCCACTCGATCTTAATATGCATACATGGAAGATTGGCTGAAGCTTCAAGGTCTAACAATGGCTTTCTTCTTTTCAAATTTGGTGAATAAAGGAATTGAAAAGATGATAAAAACTTTGTTTTATTTAACTTTATTTAATTTATCATATTACCATTTTACCCTTGGTTAATAATTAATTAAAACACCAAATCTATGTCCATATTTGTCCACCAACTCCTTAAATGGTTTAATTACCATTTAAGTCCCCTTTCCTTTATTCAATAAGCCATTTAATTACTCACATCAAATAGTGATCAAATTTACACCCTTTACAATTTAATCCTTTTTAATTAATCAACTATCTAAACATTAAAATTTCTTAACTAAACTTTAATAAAACTTTAATAACACTCTATAAATATTTATAAAAATATTTACAGCTCAGTTTATAGAAACGAGTTCCCAATACCTCATTTTCTAAAACCACTTGACTTTAGGGTTTTACCACTTAAACTTAATAAATCATTTATATAACATAAACTATCAAATCAAAAACCTTTTTAAAACCATAATTGACTCGTCAATATAATTATTAATATTTATGAACTTATTCATCGTATTTGTGGCCCCAAAACCATTATTTTCGACACCACTGATGTAACAGCCCGAATTAGGGCTTAAACAGAATAATGGTTTTGAAAAACCATGAATCTGAAGTGGAAAAATTTATTTTGATTAAGTTTTAATTTTTATAATGTGATTAGATACTTGTGTAAAAATTTCGTTAAGAAATTTTATCGATTGGGTGTTCAATTTGGTATTTAGGACTAAATTGTAAAAGGTGAAAAATGTGTGTTCTTGTTCATAAAGGTACTTCATTGAAATGGGGTTTTAAAGTGGAGGTCCTTAAATGGCAATTAGACCAATATATTTTAGTTTGGACAAAAATGGGCATAAATAGGACAAATTTGAAAGAAAAGCCTTTAAGGGCATTTTGGTCATTTAGTAATTAAAAGAATTAAAAAGGGAAAATGAAGCAAAAATTGGCTCATCTTCTTCAAGGGCTGGCCAAATATCACTATGGAAGTCATGGTTAGGGTTTTCAAGCTTCCAAGCTTGATGATGACGAAAAATGAGATTCGGGCATAGATCGGGGAAGAACGAGGTTATGGACCAAGTCGGGAAAATTGGTCACTTTTGCGTCCAAGGTATGTTGGTGTGACAATAATAATGCGATAATGTTGTAATTTACGTTTGGAACCTAAATTGATGTATTAAATCAATTATGTTGAACTAAATGTTTAATATACTATGTTTGTGAATTGATTTAAAAATATGTCTATGATACAAGGTGACATAGGTGACATGGAAATGAATTAAAATATTGTGCTTAATAACGTTTCTTATGACTATGGTTATTATGTGAAGTTGTAAGTTTATATGTAAATTAAGACTTTGATTTTATTTGCAAAATAGTATTTTGATGTATATTATGAATTATGATTGGGTGACATTTATGACGTGGAAAAATTATGAAATGTGGAGTTCCAGATTAAACCTTCGAACACCAAAAGAAACGGAAGATATGTAGCTAGGTCACATGAGTTATTCTGAGGGTAGGACAGCATGTGTACAAGAAAGCTACGAGATATCATATGGTAGCTAGGTCACATGTGTAATACGAGGTGTGTACCATGTGTACAAGAAAGCTACGGGATATTCTTGTATATGTAGCTAGGTCACATGCGTAATATTGTGTGTATACCATGTGTACAAGAAAGCTACGGGTTAAAAATAGCTAGGTCGTATGTATGATCCGAATGCTGGACACCATGTAGACACGAGAGCTATGCTACATGTAGCTAGGTCGCATGTGTGGATCTGGGTGTTGGACACCATGTAGACAATAAAGCTACGGAATTAAATGGCTAGGTCACATGGGTGATATTGAGTGTTCACCATGTGTACACGAGAGCCAAGTTTATGTGAGGGTGGAGCTATGTGCTGAAACGATCGAGAATGAGATATGGTTTCGAAGGGTTCAATGGGAACATTTACTAAATGATTTTTATGTGATTATGTGATGCATAAGTGCAGGTGTATATTTGGGCAAATGTATATGAGAGTAATGGTGTAATGTAAGCAATGTGCTCCATATGTGATTGAAATTGTGATAAGGCTAATATGGTGTAAGCACTACTATGAATACTAGTAAATATTGGTGATGAATATTCACTTGAATGGCTAGTATTGAACATGTTTGGTGTTATGTGTGCATATATGAAAGTATTATGAAGAAAACATGGGAGAGTAAAATTTTCAGTAAAATAGTTTGAAATAGCAGCAGTTACGTGATTTTGAAAAATCACCATAAATAGTGGAAACTGAATTAGATGCTGAATGAGATATGAAATTCTCATTGAGTCTTTTCACATAAAAGAAACAGTGTGAGTAAATGAATTTTATATTATGAGATATTTAAATTTTGGTGAGACAGGGACTGAATGGTTTCAAAAATCCCCTGTTCCAACTTTAGAAAATCACAAAAAATTGTATCAAAATGGTTATGGTGTGTAATTTATATTTTTATAATCCTTGATGAGTCTACTTTCAAGAGGAACAAACGGGAAGATTATTCAAACTCTATATAACGAGAAATTTGATTTTTAGTGAAAAGGAGTTAGAGCTGTCGAACAGCGAAATAGGGGAATCTTTAATGAATAAACTGTGTTGATTGGCTAAACCAAAAAATCTGGAAATTTTATGGTAAGAAGGTATATGAGCTTCAAGGAAAATTAACGGATCTAAATATGAAGTTTCGTAGCTCCAGATAAAATTAATTTAGTGACAGTGACTCAGGAAGACAACCTAAGGAGAATGTGGGAAAAAAGGTGAAATCATGTGAAATTATGATCACATTATGGTAAGAATACTTTTTAAGAATGGAAACATCTTATTAGTTAAATTGCTTATTATTACATGCCGACTTACTAAACTGTAAAGTTTGCACCCTTTTTCCCTTTTCTCTTATTATTGTCAGGTTAGGTCGGGGTTGGAGATCGTCGAAGGCAGCATCACACTATCAATTTGACAAGTTAGAGTAATGCCAATTCTTATTAGTTTACAAGTGAGTGGCATGTATAGAGTAAGGCCAATTCTTATTAGTTTACAAGTGAGTGGCATGTATAGAGATTTAATTCTTGGTAATATGTATTATTGTAAATTAGTTAAATGTATTAGTTGATATTACTTCATTATATATATAGCCATGAGATGTGGCTCATAATGGTTATGGGTATGTAAGCCTAATTTATACATGTGTTTGATGATTAAATTAGGAATAATCAAGGATAGTCTATGAAATTTAAATGAGTGTGAAGAGTTGAGAGCACAAAAAGGGCTTGGAAAATAGCCTAGGTGTTGGCCACACGGGCAGAGGCACGGCCGTGTGTCTCAGCCGTGTGGAGAACACAACCTAGCACACGGGCGTGTGACTTGGCCGTGTGCCCCTAAATGTTTGATGATGTCATAAAAATAAAGTTACAAGAGTGGAGGACACGGGTGTGTCCTGAGCCATACGGGTGTGCGAGACCATTCGACCTACCCGCATGGGCTTGTAAGACCACACGGCTTGCGCGCACGGGTGTGTGAGACCACACGGCCTGCTAGTACGGGCGTATGAGACCACACGGCCTGCCTGCACAGGCGTGTGACTCTCTAAAATAGGGAAATTTTAATTGTGTCTCAGGTTTTCAAAAGTTCTCGGTTTAGTCCCGATTCATTTTCAATGTATATGTTGGGCCTCTTCGGCCCATATAAGGGACTTTAAATTGGAAGTTGAAAAGTTTTAAAATGGAGTGAGGTTTATGGCTCGATAATGTATGGTTGGTTGTGTTATCATCCGGTAACACCTCGTACCCTGTCCCGTCGTCAGATAAGGGTAAGGGGTGTTACATTTAGTGGTATCAGAGCTATGGTTTAGTCGGTTCTCGGACGAACCTAGCGCGTGTAAGAGTTTAACTATACATGCCACAAATCGATGATAGTGTCATGTCTTTCGAGGCGAATGAGAACAATCTTGTTTAGACAGAGGTATACTCCAACCGAAATACATCCAACCATGTTAATTGTGGTATTAATGTATTTAAGCAAAGTACAGTAATGATAAGGTGAAACTTAGAAAGGTATGAATAGAAGTTCATAATATGTATGTGTTAATGTACGAGGTGAGATAACCATAAGTTGAGAAATGTGGAAAAGTAGAATAAAGTAAAAGTTTGAATGGTGATAAGCCTTTCCCTGTTTACTTGGCATGCATATGATGTTACGCACTTAACACATTTGATTAAGTGAATACGATAGACAAACTCCTTCAAACAGGCGGAATTTGTGTGTATGTACACTTGCTTGAATAAGTGTAAACAATATGTTCATATGGTGGAATCTTATGTTTAAGTGTTAAACTAGAAATAATACGATGTTTTGTTTTATTTCTTTGTTATTGAGCCATGAATATTATAATGGTATGAAAATTGAATTGGAAAATCAAATTGAGTAGAATGCAGGAAATGAGTACGATCGTTCAATGAGGAATTGACGGGAAAGACCATGGTTGGACCATGGCAATATATATGATCCAATGTAAGACCATGTTCGGGACATGGCATCAATATGAGACTTCGTGTAAGACCATAGCTGGTGGGCTATGGCATCGTGATGACATGTAAGACCATGGTTGGGCTATGGCAATATGATATGAGAAAAACAATAGTTGGACTACGGTGTCAGGAGAACAATGTATTCAAATTCGTAAGGCATTCTCTAACTTGACAAACGTGGTAAGAAAATTGAGGCTAAGTGTTGGAAGTTTAATTAGATATTAATATTGAATTCGAGTAAGTCCATTGCTCGAAATTGTGGGTGATAGAAAACATTTGTATGATAAATAAATGTGTAAATTTGCTTAGAATGAACTATATGATTTTGGGTGATATCACGTTAGTGATGAAAGATAAGTCATATGTATGTGCTCGAGAGAGTCAAGTTAGAGACTTTATGACATTACCCTTATCATGTTGTCTTATAAGGAAATTTTGCTAAAATCATGTTGAATAAGTTCAATAGTGTGAGCTAATGAGCTCGATGGTGAAATAAATAATAATGTATACAAAGATGAGGATAATTTGGAGAGTGTATAATCTCCGATACAAAAGAATTCCAGAGCTAATGTATTTCTAGACTCGATAATGAGAATGTGGTAATTATGGTATCCGAATTTCTGTAACTTTCTTGAAAGGACTTGACAACGATAAGGTACAAATGATGAAAGTGTAAGCTCAAAATTTGGTGATGGATCTCTTTTCCATGGTAAGTTTGAATAAAAATTGATGAATTCAATCACGATATTTGTTTTTTTGAACTAGTATGGTTGTAAGACCTTTGATTTACATGCTGGGTGAATTATGAATGAATGTATGTATTTTGGTTGTGGTAGTAGTATGAGAAAAAGAGTGTTTTGATATGTTACAGTTCGATGGTTGAAATCAACCCAGTTCTTCTCATGAAAGTAAGATAGTTTATTGAGATGTGGTTACAATTATATGTATTTAGGCATGTCCTTAGCTAAGAAAATGAATTCTGTACACTCACGAGTATGTATAGATATTGATGGATAGCCTAAATAATGAGATTAAATTTTAGAAATTTAAATTCAGTTGTATGCCTACTGGATTGTTTTAAATCGAATGATGTTATTGTGAATTAAATGTGTACCGAAAATCATCGAACTATGAGAATCTAACTGATCTATGCATGGTCACAAAGATCTAAATATATGAGAGTAGTATTAACTGAAACTCTAGTTCTGAGCTTAGTTTAAAAATTGAGTAAAGAATTTGTGATTTTTGCTAGTGATGTATTAAGGAACAGATTGGAATGTGTTTAATACAAAACGTAAGGTGATGGTTTGTATGTTCGAATGAAAGATGTCATATGCTTTTTCATTCTAATAGGTGAAAGCATCTAATGCTACAGAAAAAGAACTGAAGTTTAAGACTTTATCAATGGATTAGAAATAATGAAAGATTTCGAGAAGATTTTTTATCAATCTTTGAGAAAATAGTTATATTCACAGATACTTGGACAGAAATTCTTTATTCATAATTGTGAGTGTTGGTTACTTGATTGATCTTACCTGATGATGGTCTAATTCTAGCAGTGTTAAATGTTAAAACGAGATTTTCCTTGCGAAATTGAGAAACTCAGAAATGTGATAGCGAAAGGTAATCTAAATGAGTTTAGAGTGAGTTTATTTCTGATGTTGAATTTTGGGTCGGACATGATTCCTATTGTTATAGATATGTCGAGATAGAATATGCATATTGATAAATCCAGAACTTATGCAGAAGTTTTGGTACGAAGCTCAGTAGTAGCACATTTGTTCACCATGGGTAATAAAATGTACAGTTATGTGAGTAAATATTTTGGTGATCGAGTATAAAAAATGATATTCTGAGGTTATGTTCAGATGTCCAAATTCTAACAAGTAAGCCGAAATCAAGTGTGTTCAGGGCTAATATAGTCAGTGATGGAACAAGAATGATGATTAGATTGAGTATTTATAAGTTCCAAAATCGGAATTGTCATAATCTCTGAACAAGGAGATCTCAATTGTGGTTCATTGTTTAGCAAGGATCCATATGATCATTTTGGTATGTGCAGAGTTTTTATTTGATGGATTATTGAGTAAATATATATTCTGGGGTGAGTAATTCGGGTTCTGATGAGGTGTTTCAGCACTATGTGTTAAGGTCTAAAAGTAATTGGAAAGAGATATATGAGGTTTAATTGATTCGTGATTCTAGAAAATTAGTGAAAGTGTTTCATTTAGGTTGAAAGCAACTCCTTCTAGTGAGATTTTCGAGGACGAAAATCCCTAAAGGGGGAGAATTGTAATAGCCTGAATTAGGGCCTAAACGGAATAGTGGTTTCGTAAAACCACGAATTCGAAATGGAAAATTTTATTTCCATTAACTTTTAAGGTTTATAATGTGATTGGATACTTGTGTGAAAAATTCGTTAAGAAATTTTATCGATTGGGTGTTTAATTTGGTATTTAGGACTAAATTGTAAAAGGTGAAATATGTGTGTTCTTGTTCATAAAGGTTGTTAATTGAAACGGGGTTCTAAAGTGGATGTAATATCCCGAATTAGGGCCTAATCGGAATAGTGGTTTCGTGACCATAAATCCGAGGTAGAAATAATTATATTATAATTATTTTGATGTTTATGATATGATTTTATGATGGTGTGAAAATTTCGTGAAGAAATTCTAAGCGTAAAGTGCTTAATTTGGAGTTAGGGATTAAATCGGATAAGTTGCAAAACTTGCATTCTAGAAGTTTTCAGTATGAAATTGCTTTGAAATATTAATTAGGAGGTCTTAAATGGCAATTAGACCAATTTTAAGTTCATGGACAAATTAGGACATGGGAGGAATTTTTGAAAGTTTAGTAAGGAGGGGTATTTTGGTCATTTGGTTATTAACATGAATTAAAAGGGAAAAATAACACAAAATTGTTATCATCTTCATTTGGTTGCTGCCGAAACTTGCTCTCTCTATAGCTAGGGTTTCTTCAACTTTCAAGCTTCATAGTAAGTGCATCTAAGCCCCGTTTTTAAAGATTTTTACGTTTTTGAGATCCCGGTAGCTTGATAAAGCTTATGTTAGCATTATTTTAAGTTAGGGTTCACATTTGGAAAAATACCCATAGGTGAAATTTGTGTATTTTGATGTTTTATGATAGAATATGAGGTTTTAAATTATGTTAGACAACTTGTGCTACTCGGTTTTGAGCAAAAACGAGTAAAACGGCTTAATCGGTAAAAATATATATTGTTCATAAGTATGTGTTTTAGTGGGAATTTGAGAATTCTAATGGTAAATAAATGATCAGCATGTCTTATAACATAAGAATTTGTGATAAAGTAAATTTCCGAGCTTTGGGGCAAAAGTGTAAATATGCAAAAGTTTAGGGGCAAAATTGTAATTTTTCCAAAATTTGAATTAAGGTCTAATTTTAAAATGTGAATATTAAACAAGCTAAATGTGTTATTTTAGATCAAGAAAGACGTGGAATCGACCTCAATCGGGGAAAAGAAAAGATTACGGACTAAATTGCAAAATCGTTGTATTTTGGTACTAAGGTAAGTTCATATGTAAATAATGTAACATAATTGTTATTTTAAGTAATTTAATGTTATTTATATGATTGGTACTTACTATCATGGAATATTATGCCTTGTGAATTATTATTTATTGGTATGCAAAGTATGTAATTAGCTTGATAAGCATGAAATGCTAGCGATTATTTGTACTGAGATTCCGAGGAAGATGGCCAAAAAGGTGAAATTTGAGGGAAAATCCCGTTTGAACCTTGGGAATAGATTAGGATACAAGTGACATGTCACTAGGATGGTTGAGCATCCGAACTCGTTGAGTTGAGTCCGAGTTCACTTATGGATGCAAATGTTTGAACTCGTTGAGTTGAGTCCGAGTTCGTGAAATGTAACTAGGCATCCGAGCTCGTTGAGTTGAGTCCGAGTTCACTTATGGATGCGAACGCCCGAGCTCGTTGAGTTGAGTCCGAGTTCACTTATGGGCGGGTTACATGATGGATTGATTACATATGTGGCATTTATGTGCAAATGATCCGTGTATCCGAGTTATATTCCGATGTGTTCAACGGGTAAAATTCTAGCGGAATGGAAGAATACTCAAGGTGTAAGTGACAATTCAGTAATGTTGAGAAATGGCCACATTGGACAGGTATGTACTTAACCCTCGGGTTGAAATTCGACACAACAACAAAGATGTGGTAAGATGAAGTATGATGATTAGAATGGTGACATATGTTTGGTGATGCTATGTTAATGTTGTTTGGCATAATGACTTTGTTATGTTACTTGTTATTTGCATGTGAACTTACTAAGCATTTATGCTTACTCCCTCCTTTTTATTCATTGTAGTTTTTGACAAGCCGGCTCGAGAATCGGGATAGGTCGAAGACTCGATCACACTATCCGAAGGACTTTTTGGTAAACGGCTTATAGAACTTAGAATGGCATGTATAGCAATATACCTACTATGTGTAAATAATCTTGTGATATGGTGGTGTTTGGTTGAGGAAATGCTTGACAATGATGAGTCATTGAAATGGCCAATATAGGTTATGTTTGATGTCATGAAAGAATAATAGATTAACTAGTACATGGAAGCTTTTATGAAAATGAAAATAGTTTTTGTAAAGCTGTTTAAAATGATAAATTACGTTTAGTGACGCCTCAAGCTCGACTCCGGTGACGGTTTTGGGCGTGGGGACGTTACATTTGGTGGTATCAGAGCAGGTTTAGTCGGTTCTCGGACTAACGTGTTTTATGTACGGATTTTGCTATACATGCCATATGTGTATATTGTGATAGTGTGACGACTTCTGACCTTTTAAATGATTTTTTTTATAGTAAATGGATCCCGATCCAGCTGTGGCTGATGAAGTAGAGAGTAATGCGCCAGCTCCGGCTGAAGGGGCAGCGCCGACTGAAAACCCACCACCTACTGTTGGTCAGGGAGGAGAAAGGGATCGAGAAGCCTTTCTCCAAATGATGAGTGCATGGTACACGGAGTTCGTTCGTACGAACCCGAATGTACGACCTCCCCCACCTCCCCCAATTCCTCAATTTGTGCCCCAGATGTCTCTAGATGTGGGTACGATGAAATTCCAAAGAACTCCAGTTGATAAAATTCGTAAGCTCGGGGCCGAAGAATTCAGAGCTAATGTAGATGATGATGCAGAAAAAGCAGAGTTCTGGCTTGAGAATTCTACCCGGGTATTTGATGAATTGTCCTGCACACCTGAGGAATGTTTGAAATGTGCTATATCTTTGTTGAGAGATTCAGCATATAATTGGTGGAAGACACTGATTTCCGTGGTACCGAAAGAGAGGGTAACTTGGGAATTCTTTCAAGATGAGTTCCGGAAGAAATACATCAGTGAAAGATTTATTGATCAGAAGCGTAAAGAGTTTCTTGAGCTAAAGCAAGGTAGTATGACAGTCACTGAATATGAAAGAGAGTTCGTCAGACTGAGTAAGTATGCTAGAGAATATGTTCCTACCGAGGCCAAGATGTGTAGGCGCTTTGAAGACGGGCTCAATGAAGAAATTAAAGTATTTGTTGGGATTCTTGAATTAAAGGAAATGGTGGTACTTGTCGATCGAGCTTGCAAGGCTGAAGAATTACTTAAAGAGAAGAAAAAGGCAGAATCTGAAACACGAAATTGGAAGAAAAGACCAATGACAAATGCACCCTCACAGCAATCCGGAAAGTCAAGAAATATGAATCCTCGTTCCCAAGTTTCAGCTGGACAATCCTATGGGAATTTTAAGAAGCAAAATGTGGGTCCAAAGTCCCAAACTACTTCGACAGCCAGTGTAGGGAACACGAGATTTGTTAAACCCGAATGTCAGCGGTGTGGCAGAAATCATTTTGGTCCGTGCAGAGCAAACGAATGTTTCCGGTGTGGTTCTCCGGATCATTTTATTAGAGACTGCCCAGAGAGAATTGAAAAAGAAAAATTTCAGAATACAAAAGCTAGTGGTGCAGATTCGCGAGGAAGGTATCCAAGAAAAGCTGGGAGCGAGGCAAGTAGCAAGAATGTAGCCAGAGATGCAGCAGTTAGATCTGAAGGAAGGGCTCCGGCTAGAACTTATGCTATTAAAGCTCGTGAAGATGCTTCCTCACCCGATGTGATCACCGAAAGTTATTGAGCTAAAGTGTGAAAGTGGCGAAACTCTGCGGGTTGAATCAGATAAATCAGAGGCATTGTCTAGTGTAATTTCTTCAATGGCAGCTCAGAGATATTTGAGAAAAGGTTATGAAGCCTATTTAGCATATGTGTTGAATACAAAGGAAATTGAAAAGAAAGTGGAATCAGTGCCGATTGTATGTGAATTCCCAGATGTATTTCCTGAAGAATTGCCGGGTTTGCCCCCAGTTAGAGAAGTAGAGTTTGGTATTGATTTGATGCCGGGAACAGCTCCGATCTCGATTGCTCCGTATAGAATGGCACCAACAGAGTTGAAAGAATTAAAGTCGCAGTTGCAAGAGTTGACAGACAAAGGCTTTGTGAGACCGAGTTTTTCGCCTTGGGGTGCTCCGGTGTTGTTTGTGAGAAAGAAAGATGGTTCGATGAGATTGTGTGTAGACTATCGGCAATTAAACAAAGTGACAATTAAAAACAAGTATCCGTTGCCAAGAATTGATGATTTGTTTGATCAGCTGAAAGGAGCAACATGGTTTTCAAAAATTGATTTGAGATCTGGGTATTATCAGCTGCGGGTAAAAGAGTCGGATGTGCCTAAAACTGCTTTTAGAACAAGGTACGGTCATTATGAATTTTTAGTTATGCCGTTTGGATTAACAAATGCTCCTGCCGTGTTTATGGATTTGATGAATCGAATATTTCAGCCATACTTGGACAAGTTTGTTGTGGTATTTATAGATGATATCTTGATTTATTCGAAAGATGAGACAGAGCATGCTGAACACTTGAGGATAGTTTTGCAAACTTTGCGAGACAAGCAGTTATATGCCAAGTTTAGTAAAAGTGAATTTTGGCTTCGGGAAGTAGGATTTTTGGGTCATATTGTTTCGGGTGATGGTATACGGGTTGATCCCAGTAAAATTTCAGCCATTGTTGATTGGAAGCCACCGAAGAATATAACCGAAGTTAGAAGTTTCTTGGGGCTAGCCGGATATTATCGACGGTTTGTGAATGGATTTTCTATAATTGCCGCTCCTATGACTAGATTACTTCGAAAAGATGTTAAATTTGAGTGGACGGAAGAATGTCAACAAAGTTTCGAAGAATTGAAAAAGTTATTAACAGAGGCACCAGTATTAGTACAGCCCGAGTCAGGTAAAGAATTTGTGGTATATAGCGATGCTTCTCTAAATGGTTTGGGATGTGTATTGATGCAAGAAGGAAAGGTTGTGGCTTATGCTTCGAGGCAGTTAAAACCTCACAAGAGGAATTATCCTACTCATGATTTAGAGTTGGCTGCAGTGGTGTTTGCTTTGAAGATTTGGCGACATTACTTGTATGGTGAGAAATGTCGGGTATATACCGATCACAAAAGTCTTAAATACTTGATGTCATAAAAGGACTTGAATTTGAGACAGCGAAGATGGTTGGAGTTATTAAAAGATTACGAGCTTGTGATTGATTACCATCCAGGAAAAGCAAATGTAGTTGCTGATGCTTTGAGTAGAAAACTGTTGTTTGCTTTAAAAGTTATGAACGCTCAATTAGAAATGTCAGATGATGGTTCCATTCTGGCCGAACTAAAAGTAAGACCGATGTTTTTACAAGAGATTTGTGAAGCTCAGAAAAGTGATGAAGAATTACAAGCCAAAAGAAAGCAATGTGAGGTTGATACAGAGTCAGACTTCAGAATCGGTCCTGATGGTTGCTTGATGTTTAAAGATCGGATTTGTGTACCGAGGAACGGAGAATTAATTCAAAAGATTTTGCAGGAAGCACATGGTAGTTATTTGACAGTTCATCCAGGTAGTACGAAAATGTATAATGATTTGAAGAAAATGTATTGGTGGAATGGAATGAAAAGAGATATATCAGAATTTGTGTCCAAATGCTTAATTTGTCAACAGGTGAAAGCTGAACACCAAGTGCCTTCAGGATTACTTCAGCCTATTATGGTTCCTGAATGGAAATGGGATCGGATTACTATGGATTTTGTTTCAGGGTTGCCGTTGACTCCAGGAAAGAAGGATGCCATTTGGGTAATAGTTGACAGATTAACTAAATCGGCTCATTTCATTCCGGTACGTACGGATTATTCTCTTAACAAGTTAGCTGAATTGTATGTTAGAGAAATTGTTAGACTACATGGAATACCATTGTCAATCATTTCAGATAGAGACCCGAGATTTACTTCGCGGTTTTGGCAAAAGTTACAAGAGGCGTTAGGTACAAGGTTAAATTTCAGTACTGCTTTTCATCCACAAACTGATGGGCAATCAGAAAGAGTAATTCAGATTCTTGAAGACATGCTTCGATGTTGTGTATTAGAATTCCAAGGAAGTTGGGAGAGATATTTACCGTTGGTGGAATTTGCTTACAATAACAGTTATCAGACGAGTTTGAAAATGGCACCTTATGAAGCATTGTATGGTCGTAAGTGTCGGACGCCTTTGTATTGGACCGAACTCAAGGAAAATCAGATCTATGGGGTTGATTTAATAAAAGAAACCGAAGAAAAAGTGAAGGTAATTCGAGATTGTTTGAAAGCTGCTTCGGATAGACAGAAATCTTATGCAGATTTGAAACGAAAAGAAATCGAGTTTCAAGTTGGTGATAAGGTATTTTTAAAGGTGTCTCCGTGGAAGAAAGTCCTCAGATTTGGACAGAAGGGTAAGTTAAGTCCGCGTTTTATCGGGCCGTATGAAATAACTGAAAGAGTTGGACCGGTAGCTTATCGGTTAGCATTACCATCTGAGTTAGAGAAAATTCATGACGTGTTCCATGTATCTATGTTACGTCGGTATCGCTCGGATCCTTCGCATATAATTTCACCGACAGAAATTGAATTACGACCAGATATGACCTATGAAGAAGAACCGATAAAAGTTTTAGCTCGAGAGGTCAAACAACTAAGAAACAAAAGTATTGCTCTTGTGAAAGTGTTGTGGCAAAAGCATGGGATAGAAGAGGCTACATGGGAACCCGAGGAAACTATGAGAAAACAATACCCACATCTGTTTACCGGTAAGATTTTCGAGGACGAAAATCCTTAAAAGGGGGGGAGAGTTTGTAATATCCCGAATTAGGGCCTAATCGGAATAGTGGTTTCGTGACCATAAATCCGAGGTAGAAATAATTATATTATAATTATTTTGATGTTTATGATATGATTTTATGATGGTGTGAAAATTTCGTGAAGAAATTCTAAGCGTAAAGTGCTTAATTTGGAGTTAGGGATTAAATCGGATAAGTTGCAAAACTTGCATTCTAGAAGTTTTCAGTATGAAATTGCTTTGAAATATTAATTAGGAGGTCTTAAATGGCAATTAGACCAATTTTAAGTTCATGGACAAATTAGGACATGGGAGGAATTTTTGAAAGTTTAGTAAGGAGGGGTATTTTGGTCATTTGGTTATTAACATGAATTAAAAGGGAAAAATAACACAAAATTGTTATCATCTTCATTTGGTTGCTGCCGAAACTTGCTCTCTCCATAGCTAGGGTTTCTTCAACTTTCAAGCTTCATAGTAAGTGCATCTAAGCCCCGTTTTTAAAGATTTTTACGTTTTTGAGATCCCGGTAGCTTGATAAAGCTTATGTTAGCATTATTTTAAGTTAGGGTTCACATTTGGAAAAATACCCATAGGTGAAATTTGTGTATTTTGATGTTTTATGATAGAATATGAGGTTTTAAATTATGTTAGACAACTTGTGCTACTCGGTTTTGAGCAAAAACGAGTAAAACGGCTTAATCGGTAAAAATATATATTGTTCATAAGTATGTGTTTTAGTGGGAATTTGAGAATTCTAATGGTAAATAAATGATCAGCATGTCTTATAACATAAGAATTTGTGATAAAGTAAATTTCCGAGCTTTGGGGCAAAAGTGTAAATATGCAAAAGTTTAGGGGCAAAATTGTAATTTTTCCAAAATTTGAATTAAGGTCTAATTTTAAAATGTGAATATTAAACAAGCTAAATGTGTTATTTTAGATCAAGAAAGACGTGGAATCGACCTCAATCGGGGAAAAGAAAAGATTACGGACTAAATTGCAAAATCGTTGTATTTTGGTACTAAGGTAAGTTCATATGTAAATAATGTAACATAATTGTTATTTTAAGTAATTTAATGTTATTTATATGATTGGTACTTACTATCATGGAATATTATGCCTTGTGAATTATTATTTATTGGTATGCAAAGTATGTAATTAGCTTGATAAGCATGAAATGCTAGCGATTATTTGTACTGAGATTCCGAGGAAGATGGCCAAAAAGGTGAAATTTGAGGGAAAATCCCGTTTGAACCTTGGGAATAGATTAGGATACAAGTGACATGTCACTAGGATGGTTGAGCATCCGAACTCGTTGAGTTGAGTCCGAGTTCACTTATGGATGCAAATGTTTGAACTCGTTGAGTTGAGTCCGAGTTCGTGAAATGTAACTAGGCATCCGAGCTCGTTGAGTTGAGTCCGAGTTCACTTATGGATGCGAACGCCCGAGCTCGTTGAGTTGAGTCCGAGTTCACTTATGGGCGGGTTACATGATGGATTGATTACATATGTGGCATTTATGTGCAAATGATCCGTGTATCCGAGTTATATTCCGATGTGTTCAACGGGTAAAATTCTAGCGGAATGGAAGAATACTCAAGGTGTAAGTGACAATTCAGTAATGTTGAGAAATGGCCACATTGGACAGGTATGTACTTAACCCTCGGGTTGAAATTCGACACAACAACAAAGATGTGGTAAGATGAAGTATGATGATTAGAATGGTGACATATGTTTGGTGATGCTATGTTAATGTTGTTTGGCATAATGACTTTGTTATGTTACTTGTTATTTGCATGTGAACTTACTAAGCATTTATGCTTACTCCCTCCTTTTTATTCATTGTAGTTTTTGACAAGCCGGCTCGAGAATCGGGATAGGTCGAAGACTCGATCACACTATCCGAAGGACTTTTTGGTAAACGGCTTATAGAACTTAGAATGGCATGTATAGCAATATACCTACTATGTGTAAATAATCTTGTGATATGGTGGTGTTTGGTTGAGGAAATGCTTGACAATGATGAGTCATTGAAATGGCCAATATAGGTTATGTTTGATGTCATGAAAGAATAATAGATTAACTAGTACATGGAAGCTTTTATGAAAATGAAAATAGTTTTTGTAAAGCTGTTTAAAATGATAAATTACGTTTAGTGACGCCTCAAGCTCGACTCCGGTGACGGTTTTGGGCGTGGGGACGTTACAGTGGAGGTCCTTAAATGGCAATTAGACCAATATATTTTAGTTTGGACAAAAATTGCATAAATAAGACAAATTTGAAAGAAAAGTCTTTAAGGGCATTTTGGTCATTTAGTAATTAAAAGAATTAAAAAGGGAAATGAAGTAAAAATTGGCTCATCTTCTTCAAGGGCTGGCCAAATATCACTATGGAAGTCATGGTTAGGGTTTTCAAGCTTCTAAGCTTGGTGATCACGGAAAACGAGATTCGGGCATAGATCGGGGAATAACGAGGTTATGGACCAAGTCGGGAAAATTGGTCACTTTCGCGTCCAAGGTAAATTGGTGTGACAATAATAATGCTATAATGTTATAATTTACGTTTGGAACCAAAATTGGTGTATTAAATTGATTATGTTGAATTAAATGTTTAATATACTATGCTTGTGAATTGATTTAAAAATATGTCTATGATACAAGGTGACATAGGTGACATGGAAATGAATTGAAATATTGTGTTTAAAAATTTTCCTATGACTGGTTATTATCTGAAGTTGTAAGTTTATATGTAAATAATACTTTGATTTTATTTGGAAAATAGTATTTTGATTTATATTATGAATTATGATTGGGTGACATTTATGACGTGGAAAAATTATGAAATGTGGAGTTCCCGATTGAACCTTCGAACACCAAAAGATACGAATGATATGTAGCTAGGTCACATGAGTCGTTCCGAGGGTAGGACACCATGTGTACAAGAAAACTACGAGATATCATATGGTAGCTAGGTCACATGTGTAATACGGCTGTGTGTCTCAGCCGTGTGGAGAACACAGCCTAGCACACGGGCATGTGACTTGGCTGTATGCCCCTGAATGTTTGATGATGTCATAAACAGAGAGTTACACGAGTGGTGGACATGGGCATGTCCTAAGCCACGCGGGCGTGTGAGACCGCACGGCCTACCCGCAAGGGCGTGTGGCTCTCCAAAATAGGGAAATTTTAATTGTGTCTCAAAATTTTTCAAAAGTTCTCAGTTTAGTCCCGATTCATTTTTAGTGTATGTGTTGGGCCCCGTAGGCCCATATAAGGGACTTTAAAGTGGAAGTTGAAAAGTTTTAAATTGGAGTGAAGTTTATGGCTCTATAATGTACGGTTGGTTGTATTATCGTCCGGTAACGCCTCGTACCCTGTCCCGGCATCGGATATGGGTAAGGGGTGTTACAACTGAAAAATGGGCTATTACAACAATCTTATTTTATCTCCATGTAACCATTGTGTCTTCTTAATTATTAATATGATCATTGTCAAAAATGACTATGATAAATTGCTCGTTCGAGATTGAGCAATCCATGGCCACGTTCCATATGCATTAATCCATACAATGCCAATTAGAGGATATCATTAACTCTTTAATTGAGATATGAATTCCACTGTTTCTAGTAAAGCCATACCGTATACAAGTTATGTACCCAACATACCGTCTATGGGCGCGATCATCTTTAGAGCATAAGCCTACACTTATATCAAAGCACATGAGTTGCATATGCATGGTCAGTGGCTAATTCAATATTTAGGCAAATCACACCATGAACGTCACAATTGAATTAATACACAAACGGGTTCAGAATTAATTCATCTTGTGTCTAGTACAATGTACCGTTCTACCAATGAATACATATATGTCTCTACTAGTGGAGTCAACTGCTCTGATAGACAAGACTAGCCATCTCCCCAATTGGAATTGTGGATAACATAATATTCTTTCTTAGTATTTGAATCAAATTCTCACTGTGATTCTTTTACGATATTACAAATTATTTAGATTTTCTACTAAAGTTATTTTTTCTTACAATGTAAACGTTCTTATAATGGCACTTATCTTCAGTTTGAACTTAAATAATCACTGAGCTAATATTTGCTTGTCACAATTTCGCTATGCATGTAAAATATGGGAAGACAAAAAAGTACAAAAAGACATAATAGTGAAATGTGAAATTAATGCTATTTATTTATTCATCGTTCAAATAAATAGAAAACAGTTACATGTTTACTACAATATAGACAAATTTCCCAACAATCTCCTATTTGCCCTGGTGAAGTAAATGTGTCATGTTTTGCATTCCTATATCCTCGACGTGTTTGTTAAAACTCCTAGTTACAAGAGTCTTAGTAATGGATCCCCAAGGTTATCTTCGAAAGCTACTTTCATTGCATCTACAATTCCTTCGGCTATTGCATCTCGTATCATGTGATACTTCCAATCAATGTGTTTCGTTCTCTTGTGACTTATCATTTCCTTGGTATTAGGTATTGTAGCACAGTTATCAGATTATAGTGTTATAACTTTTTTCATACTAGGAATGACTTCAAGATTAGTTAAGAACTTTTGAAGCCATATTGCTTCTTTTGTTGACTCGGAAGCAGCCAAACACTCTACATCCATAGCATAGTCTGTAACACCCCTAACCCATATCTGTTGTTGGAACAGGGTTACGAAGTATTACCAGAGTTTACAGAACAAATACAAATATTTCGTGTCATTTACTATTCATATTCGAAACTAATCATATCATCCCTTGATTGGACCCTCGAGGCCCAATTTAAGGGTTAGAAACAAATTAGGACTAAATTGGGATCTTAGAAAATTCTTCACAAAATTTCAAATTTTTTCTTATATACAGGGATCACATGCCCGTGTGGTCAAGTGACATGCCCATATCTCAAGCCGTGTAGCATATGAGGGAGGGCACATGTCCGTGTCCCTAACCTGTGTAACTCTCTGACTTACAACTTAATTAATTGCAGGGGTCACACGGCCAAGCCATACGGCCGTGAATCATTTTCTTGCAAAGTTCTGTCTAGTATAACAGAGTTCAACATTTATGATCGTATAAAGCTTCGTACAATGCCATTTTAATACTCGATTGAAAGTTGTTGTTATAAGCAAATTCAATCAACGGTAAGTATTTCTCCCAACTACATTCAAACTCTAAAATGCAACAACGCAACATATCTTCGAGTATCTGGATAACTCTCTTGGGTTGACCGTCAGTCTACGGATGAAACGTTGTAATGAAATGCAACTTTCTACCCAAAGATTATTGTAATTTCTTCCAAAATCATGATGTAAACCTCGGATCTTTGTCCGAAACAATAGAAATAGGCACCCCGTACAATTTAACAATCTCTAAGATATACAATTCGGCGAGTCTATCAAGTGAATAATCCATACGTACAGGAATGAAATGCACAAATTTCATCAATCTATCCACAACAACCCATATCGCATTTTTCTTTTTCAGAGACAAGGGCAAACCCGACACAAAATCTATAGTCACTCTCTCCCATTTCCACTCCAAAATCATGACAGACTGTAATAATCCCAACGGTACTTGATGTTCAACTTTGACTTGCTGACAAATTAAGCATTTCGAAACAAACTTTGAGATATCATGTTTCATGCCAGGCCACCAATACAACTGTTTCAAATAGTTATACATTTTTGTGCTTCCTGGATGTATGGATAAACAACTAATATGTGCTTCATTTAAAATTTTTTGAATGAGCTTGGAATTTCTCGGTATACATATTTTACCTCTGAACCTCAAACAATCATCAGATCCAATTAGAAACTCTGAATCAGAAGTTGACTTGCACTAACTCGTTTTGCTTTCAATTCATTATCAAATTTCTGAGCTTCACAAATTTGCGGAAGAAATAACAGTCTCGTTCTCAACTCAGCTACAATCGAGCCATGATTAGACCAAGCTAACTGAGTGTTCATCGCACGCAAAGCAAATAATGACTTTGGCTTAAAGCATTAGTGACTACATTCACTTTTCCTAGATGATAGTCAATTATTAACTCATAGTCTTTTAGCAACTCAAGTTTAACAATTTCACAAATTAGTCCTTGAGCTACCTAGATTAAGCTACAACGATCCCGAAAACATAGAAATCATTAAAAACGGTTTAACAATCCATACCTAATTGAACAAAAAGAGCTTGCCAAACCTACGTCTCCAAAAATGGCTTCTTCTCTTGTGAATTTCGGTTACAAGTTGATAATGGAAGATGATGAAAATTTGGTTTTATTTTAATTAACATTTAATTTACTAATTTACATATTTAACCTTTTAATACTTTAAAAATTCCACTATTACTATTATGATTTAATTGTAACACCCCTTATCCGAGTCCGACACTGAGACAGGGTACGAGACATTATCGGACTTAAACATAAGTAATCGTATAAAATCGAGCCATAAAATTTCATTCAATTTAAAATCATTGATACACATGCATATCATCCCTTATACGAACCTACGAGGCCCTATACACACATTGGAGGTTGTTTGGGACTAAACCGAAAACCTTGTAACACTTTGAAATCTTTTCATGTTTTGGAAATTCACACACCTATGTGGGTAGTCCGTGTGGTCACACATGCCCGTGTGGATCAAGACACGCTAGTGTCCTTAACCCGTGTAACTCTCTATTTATGATGTCATCAGCAAAATAAGGTCACATGGCTAAGTCACACGCCCGTGTGCTAGGCCGTGTGGAAATTTTAATTTTCGCATTTAAGGTGCTGACTTCACATGCCGTGTTCTAGGCCGTGCCGTTCACACTGCTGAAGCACATGCCCATGTCTCTACCCGTGTGCTCCATACTAGGCATTCTATTTCCCAAAATTAAGTTGCAGGGGACACAGGGTCTATTCACACGCCCATAGGGCTAACCATGTGTCACACATGGCCTAGACACACGCCCATGTGTCTACCCGTGTAGAAAAAAATAAGGCCACTTACCAAGCCATTTGCTACCCTGAAACTTGTACACTCCAACATCACTTCATAGGCACAAATCATAGCATTCTAAGGCAACCATAATATCCACAACCAAGCCATCAACACATCAATATCGTGCCAATTTTATCACACTCAAACCAACACATACTCGTCAAACCAATCATGCAAATTACTACATCTATGAAAATGCCTCATCATGTGATTAAACTTATAAGCAACGTTAGCTAATTTTCCATGGCCTTATACAAAATGAACATTCATCAAAATAAGCCAACATGTTTGGTCAAATAAAATATGACACATAACAAAATAACCAAGTCCCTATACATGCCATAGTCAAAATGTTGAGACTAGCTATACCCAAATGTTCTAATTGATAGTGTGATCAAGTCTCCAACGTCCTTCGATCCCTGAGCTAGCATGGCGATACTATAAGAAAATGGAAAAGAAAGGGGAGTAAGCATAATGCTTAGTAAGTTTGCATGTAAATAAATAACAACATTAACTATGCATTATTACACACATATCATAGTATAATTTCTCACAATGTCATCAAGTATCATAATTAATTTATTCATTCATTTCGTACTGAGGTCTCATCGATTCATGTTCTCAATACTTATGAGTGTTGTGTACATACCTGTACCCTTTCAACATGATCATACCTTGTCATTTCTTTGACATTATCTTTGATTTACCTGTTGAACCACTTGGAATACTAGAGGATACGCGGGAAATCTCATACACATAGTAAGATGCCAATGCCATATCCCAGATATGGTCTTACATGAGATCATATATCAATGCCGATAGCCCAGCTATGGTCTTACACGATATCTCATATCGATGCCATATCCCAGATATGGTCTTATACGAAGTCTCATTTTGAAGCCATGTCCCAGATGTGGTCTTAAACGAAATCACATCACGAAGCCTTATCCCAAATACGGTCTTATATAGGTTCTCAATAACCCTAATGTCATGACATTTGTATCCTATCTATTCCTAAGGTTAAATCGAGATTTTCAATGTATCAAATCTTTGTCAAATTGTCATCAAGTCATCATTAATCAAATCCAAAAAAACAATTATACAATTCATGCAGTATTAAATAATTAAATACACAATAATGTAATGTTGCATTATTTACACACGAACTTACCTCGGTACCAAAATATGGCTAACTATTCGATTTAGTCCACAACTTTGTTCATTCCTCGGTTTAGGTCTGGACTCCATTTTTCTTGATCTATAATAGCAAATTTCACTTATTTAATTATCACATTGTTCAAAACAGTCTAAAAATCATACTTTGGCAAAATTATAGTTTTGGTCCTAAACTTTCACATATTAACAAATTAGTCCCTAGGCTCGTAGAATGAAATGTACTCATTTTCTTTGTTACCGAAGCTTAGCCGAACCTGTCTCATGCTTATAACAGCCCACGTTTTCTTTCAAATTAGATTTTTACCACCTATTTTACAACTTTTACAAATAGGTCCTTCTGGACGTTTTCACCGAAAATCACTTAGTAAAAGTCGTTTATTACACATCAAACTTTCATAATATACCATGAAACATCAAAACACATGCATGTCACACATGGGTAAATTTTTGAACATGGACCCTAGCTCAAATAAATGGTAGAAATAGGTAAAGTGGGTTATGAGGACTTCAAAAATGTAAAGAGCATTAAAAACGGAGCTAGGATGCACTTACTATCAAGCTTGAAAGTTGAAGAAACCCTAGCTATGGCTCCTTTAGAATTTCGGCACCCATATGAGAAAGATGAAAAAATTTTAACATCATTTTCCCTTTTTGTTCTTTTATTAACCAAATAACCAAAATGCCCTTTTAGCCTTTCTTTGAAATTTTACCCTTCCATGTCCATTTTTGTCCAAATATATAGAAATTGGGTAAATTGCTATTTAAGGACTTCTAATTAAGATTCCATTGCAATTTCATACTTAAAGCTTCTAGAATTTCCTATTTTGCAACTTTTACAATTTAGTCCTAAAAGTCAAATTGGACACTTATTCACAAAATTTCTTCATGAAACTTTCACATAATCATGCAAACATGTCATAAACCTCAAAACAATCATAAAACAAATATTTCTACTTTGGATTTGTGGTCTCGAAACCACTATTTCGATTAGGCCCAAAATTAAGATGTTACACTAATTACCATATAATGACCTTCACTTTAAAGTTCTATAGCTATTTAATACCTTTAGCTATTAGAACTCAACTTTTTTACTTTACGCGATTTAGTCCTTTTTATCAAATTGAACATGTAAATGGTAAAATTTCTTAACGATATTTTTATATAATATTTCTATCATGTTGTAGGTAATAAAATAGTAATAAAATAAATTTTTTGACTTTAGATTTATGGTCCCGAAACCACTATTTCGATTTCACTGAAAATTGACTGTTACATCCACCATGCATGTTGCCAATATATTCAATCAAACATAGCATATAAATCAATCATTAGTGTGCTCAATTTAATGTGACAAGATGCTTATGTATAACATGTAACATAGCATTTAATATTGAATTAAATCAAACAATTCATTTGCCAATTTCCCATAATCATTACCAATTGTAACTTCAACATAACATGATAAAAAAAATTAGTACAAATGTTTTAAATCATCCATAAGATTAATCTAATTAAATAGCACAACACCACCCAAAAACATACCATTTTTTTCCAACACAAATTCAATTTTTGCACATATAATACAAATATTGCAAAATTAACCATTCAACCCTAATTAATTAATTGAAATTATTAATTAAGCTGTTAATTAAACATAATTTAGGGTCAATTTACCAAATTTCCCTTAGAAACACTCACCACACAATTTTATTCTATCATAACAAGTGATCAACTAGGCAATTTTGAGCTTCAATTCTAGTTATCTCGGTTCTCTTCAAGATTTGGAGCTTCAACAGAGGTAAAGTAGACATTATCACCTTTCCAAAAGCTATATTAAACACAACTTTTAATTAACTATACTAATAGAAAGTCACTCACAAAGATACCTTACTGAATTTGTAACATCAAGTTGAAAACTCGATTCCTAACAAAATCGGCCTCTCCAACCTCCTAATCACTTCCTAACATCAACACTAAACCAATTACACATAAACTAAACATAAATTTCACATTCAAATTAATTTCACAAAAATCTAGAAAATTAATTCAAGAATATGATGAAATTCAGATTTTTTCAAATTACCTCACAAATCATGTTTAATATTGATAAATAAAACTAAAAACCTTCTAATAGACCCATTTTGAGTTGGAACATTCATTGATTTGTGGATTTTCTCTCAAAATTCAAAATCCACCATTAAAGCACCTTAAGCTTTTGAAAAAGATGACATTGATAAAAAAAAATCCTTTAATTGACTCTCAAATCATGTAAAAATATTTCTAATATTCATAAAAATAAGTTTAGGATTGAAGATTACCTTTGATTCGCTCTAAATTCGTTGATTGAAAATCTTGATTTAAGAAGCTTGAGAAATTTTAGAATATTTTTTGCTACTTTTGAGAATAATTTCGGGTGAATTAAGAGAGTATTTTGAGAAGGAAAATGGTTGAATCTATTCTCTGATGATAAATCTTTAAAACCATGTAAAGAAAATGAATTTTATTGTTCTCTAATATGATGTAAATGGTGTGAAAAGTAGCTTAGATGCATTATTTTTAAAACTGAAACAACCCACCGGAAATTTAAAAATTGGGAATTTGGCTAATGGTCACTCCCACATTTCCCTTACTTTACCAATTGATCATTTCCCTCCAAAATTCTAAATTTTAAGGTTTATTTGCCACATAAATACTCTAAATTTTCTCTAGTTTTACAATTAAACTCAATTTAATTAATATTTAAATTTAACTCAAATTAACCCCCAACAAAAATTATTTTAAAATTCTTTTTTGACCCAAATTAATTATTTTCACTTAAAATTATTTAATTACTTTAAAATTAATTTTCTATTTTTTTCAGATTATTGTTTAATTGATTTTTGATAAAATTAACCTCCTAAATTAAATTAAAAATTACTAGAAGCCCCATAAATTTCTAGTTTCACACTCGAAACCCGAAAAATATACTCAAAACTACTAGACCCGGTTTAGGAATATTATAGTGGTAGTCATATTTGACCACTTAAAAACTAAGTCATTCATTATCAAAGCCAATCCTAAGCATTCACCTTCTCATTATCACACTTCTCACAACAATCGAATTATTTAAGGAATTGAATAGAACAATACAACATATGTATTTTCTCATCACCATACTTTTTATCTTTAATCCTTCGGTTGTGGATCATCTCATACATATATATCACAATTATATATTTAACAATTACTAAATATATATAAGGAGATTAGTAGTTAAAATAAAATTGTTAGCCAAGATTTAAATGGTTCTATTTCTAGAAAATAAATGAAAAACAAAATATTACATAGTTTTTCACCACAAGAAATTCTTTGTGTCTACAACCGCCATCGCTCAATCTTCTCCTCATCATGGACTCCTTTTAGAAAAACTTACATTTAGGTCCTATTTTCATTTCAGGTCTATTTCCTACATGGAGATGATAGTCCACAGTCTATTTCCTAAGAAGCACAACATTGGCAAAAAATTAACAATTACATAACAAATATATATTATCACATTCATTCCCATATATTCCCCTAAACATGGGACAACGGAAAAAGGTAGTACACTATAAACATAGCATAACCTAGCTCTTGATACCAATTGTTGGAAAGAAAATTAGGTTTGAAAATGATTTTCTTACATAGTAAAAAATTAAATTTTTAAAAATTGACCCGATTTTTTATATTTATAGCAATAAACCTTAACAAAATTCATACCTATGTTTTTGTCTTAGTGAACATTTGTTGTTCCCAACTTTCAACCAAACAATCTTCTCCGCTATTCTCGTACCAGAAATTGCTCTGAGTGTGGGCTCGAACCAATTGAACTAAAACACAAAATTAGTAAATGTTTCTCTTTTTTATTTGGGATGAAAATGAAAATTCTTTCTTCTTTAATATAAACCAATAGAATTATTATTCTAAAAGAATATATTTAATAGTTGAGAACAAATTCTCTCTATTTTTTTAACAAAGTAATAATCTCTCTAAGTTCTTTTTTATGCCTTATCAGTGCCATCTATTTATAAGAAGAGAATGTAGAGTTTTTGTTGAGTTGTAGTGGTTTATTTCAAATAGAAAAACAAATTTCTAGTTAGAGTAGGAGTGGGGTGGAAGGCACACCCTAGTATTCCAACTAGGGTTGTCACTCCCTCCATGTTATATGAGGAGTTTTGGGCCTCTCTCACATCGGGTCCAATTACGAGTACTTCTTAAACTTTCTGACCTAGTACTCTATAATGTGATCCAACTCAATTCGGTTTTCTATTTCCTAAAAAAAAAATTTAATATTCTATATTAAACAATTTTCTCATCTCTATTTTACCCCTAGTAAAATTTTTACGATTTCCACCCTGGTAAAATTTGAAGAAATATGTTTAATATTTCACAAGTCAACATGTTCACTATGATCAAATGGTTTATATTCATTTTCGAGCTTCAAAACAACTTAAAAACATAAACTCATTCTTTTGATCATTTTTAAGTAATCCATATAGAATTGCAAATGAATCATTTCCATTTCCATTTCCATTTCCATTTCCATTTCCATTTCCATTTCCACTTCCATTTTGGAAACCTACATTCATTTCCAAATGATTCCATTTTTCCATTTTGGAAAAAACAATAATCATTCCCTAATGTTTCTAATTTCTCATTTCCTATTCATTATGTTCATTCAAACACATAGTTCATTGTTGGTTTTAACGAGCTAGCGGAAGGACCGATTGGACATATGCAATTAGGACTCAAATGACATTGTCATAAGTGTGTTACCCTTATAGGATATCCTTGATCTCTTTGGGATAATATCCATTTTCCAAATATGATCCTATTTTATATCATGGTAACTGTCACATCTTTTTCCATGAAAGTCAATTACTACTGAATAGTAATTTAGTCATTCATCACAATGAAAAAAACTTCATTACCATGTTTTACTTTTCATCAACCATGTAATGCCAATGAGAGGATATCATATACCCATGTCTCGGGCCATGAATTCCACTATTGTGAATGACGCTACATACTATAGAAATCATACACCCAATGCACTAGCTTTCTATTCTTTGTCTATTTAAACTTTCTAACCTCACTGCAAAACAAATATCTGGAAGTGTGCATAACATAACATACATGAGACTTCCTATTGTCGAGGCATAAGGAACCTTTCTCATGTTCTCTCTTTCTTATACTGTCTTAGGATAGCCCTCCAAAAAGAGATGAAATCTCGATACAGAGGGTTGATTTCCCTTCTTGGAATCAGTCATTGCATAATGCTCAAATATCTTATCTATGTATGAAGCCTGAGATAATGATATCACTTTGTTCTTTCCATCCTTATGACTCAAATGACTAAAACAAAAATAGTTTCTCCCAAGTCCTTCATGCTAAACTATTAAGTTAACCATAGTTTAACCTATGACTATGTCCTTACATCATTCCAATGAGTAGAATGACATCGACATATAGAACGAGAAAGATCGTCTTTCCATCCCCTAAGTGTTTATAAACATAAGGTTCATCTATGTTTTCCTCAAATTCGAAAGTCTTGATCGCTTGATCAAATCTTTGATTCCATGAGCGGGATGTTTGCTTAATTCCATATATGGATCTAAGCAATTTGCAAACTATATGCTTGTTTCCTTTGGTTATATATTCGATGGGTTACATCATGTAGATGCTCTCTTCAAGATAGCTATTCAAAACGCTATCTTGACATCCATTTGCTAGATCTCGTAATTGAGAGTTAATGTAATGGATAACAATATGCGGATTGACTTGACATTGGAAACTAAACAGAAGGTTTTTTTTTTTGTAATTGAAAACTTCTTTTTAAGTATAATATTTTGGTACAAGTCTGGCTTTATAAGTTTCCACTTTTCTGTCCACATTTCTTTTCCTGTTGTAGATCCACTTACACCCTATGGGTTTTATCCCTTCTGGTAAGTTTACAAGTTCCCACATTGAGTTGGAATACCTAAAGTCCATCTCAACTTTCATAGTTATTTTCCAGAGCTTGGAATCAACATTCTACATTGCTTTGTCATATGTGAGTGGGTCATCATCTTACTATTTAGCGGACTTAGTGTTAAAAACTGGAAACACAAAAATATATAGACTTTTTTAACTTCTTTTTTAGCTCTAATACATGTAGTTTCGTAGTAATTTTTTTTATCAAAATTCATATTTTAATTATAAAATAATTAATTCATGCTAAAAAATTATGAATGTATTGAATTTTAATTATTTTGTAATAAATTTACACAAATTTGATTTATTTTCAACAGTTTTGCACAAAGGGTAAAAATCGGGTTAGCAGTCACCTTGAGAAGCTTGAACCGTTGAGGCAATTTTTGTATTAAGTGACCCAAGAGTATGGCCGATTATTTTTCTAACCAAGGGATGGTCTAATAATAATTATTGAAAATATTTTATAATTAATTTAATCCAACACAAATTGGGTTAAAATTAATTACAAGCCTGATAAAGAGAAAATGGGGTCCAATTGTGCTAAGTGAAGAGGACTAATCCACCAAGAAATTGGCAATCCAAATCGTCCAATGTAGCTGACCCAATCAACTATTTTAGCTTATTTTTATAATTGCAAATGAGCCATTGAACTTGTCTTTAGCTTCATTCAAACTCCTTCCCTTTTCAAGCTTGCTATTTTTAGCCTGTGGCTAAAAATAGCAAATTAAAGTCCAATCATCCCTCCTATCATGTTTGGCCAGCCAAGGGAAGAGGGAATGGCTGTTGTTTTTAGCTATTTTTAGCAGCCATATCCACCTATAAAAAGCCCATCACCTTATCATTTCTCATCCTTCAGATCCTTCACTTCACACATCACACATACACACATACATTTTCTCTCTTTTTCCTTTTATGTTGCCTATTCACTTTCTTTCTGCTTTGTCAATTTCCCCTCTTGAAAAAGAGCTGCACACCTCTTGGAGTAGCAATAATCAAGTGTTCATAAAGGCCTTAGATCAGCAGAACAAGCAGAGAATAGTGGACCATACTAGTTTGGCTTTGGAAAGCCACCGAGATTTGTTTTTCTAGTTCCTTTCTCTTAATCTTTATTTTTAGTTTTGTTTTGATCATGAACATGGATATTTGTGTTGTTATTCTTCAATTAATTAAAATGACTTAAAATTCATTTCGTGTTAGATTAATTTCATTTTGTCCGCTTAGGTTATTAAAAATGTGTTTGTGTTGTTATTAGGTCTCAATAAATTGTTCAAATTAATAAAACCATGCTTATGTCATGCTGGCATTTTAACTGTAATGTAACAATTGAATTATTTATTTAAACGGATTGAAACTGTAATTAATGTATACAATATTTATTGGGTGCATGTTTAATCTTCTAAGGTAGCTGAGGGTTAAATTAGCAACAATATTAAACAATACATTAGCCTTGCATAACTTGCAAGATTATTGTGATTAAATTGTTTAAATATAGATATATATTGTTACCACACGTAATCTTTTATTTGCTTATTAAAATTTGATTAATCGGTTAAATTGACATAGAGATATGGTCAAGAAATTAATAGGTTCTAATAGGTAAGTGTGTGCATTAGTTAGCAATTTACCGAGTTGTCATGAAATTATTCGTAACAACATGAACACAACTTTAATTATTCTCAATTAAAGAATAAAATTGATCTAACACATTTATTTCATATTGATTAAACTCATCTTTCAAAAATCGTGCATTGGAATATTTTTACTTTTTCTTTCTCTTAGTTAAATTACTTAGTTAATTTTTAGTTTTTAAAACACCTCTTCAAAATTTTCATCACCAAATTGTTTAAATTTGTATTTCATAAATATTTTCTTGCATAGTCCTTGTAGGTATAATAACTCGACATTACTTGTCACTTTATTACTTAATACAATTGTGTACACTTGCACATTTCCTTCGTTCCAAAAGCATTTTTGCCAGATTGGAAAAATTCAGGCCTACAAGAGACTGTCCCACTGCGGGGAAGCACCCTATGCTGCTGGTCGTTGGCAAATATACTATTAAGAGTTGGTTCTAGAACCATTTCAGTAGGGTTTTCTATATTTCTTGGAATTTCCCTGAGTACCTCTTTACTCCGATGTTTAAAGTCATTCATGTAACTTTCTTCAAGAAAAGTAGAATTCGTTGACACTATAACAAATTGCTTTTTCAGGTTATAAAACAAACCACCCTTTGTTCCCGTTGGATATCCTACAAACATGCACAATTTTGCTCGTGACTCCAACTTCCTCGCATCTTTGTCCAATACATGGTTCAGGCATCCCCAAATCCTAAAATGATTAAGATTTGGTTTTTTTAAAACCCTAAACACAAAACTACTTAAAAAATTAATCTATAATTAAATCTTTAAACCCTAAAATCAGAAACACTAATTTAAAATATATACTTTTTAATTACTAATTAGTTTAATTAATTAATCATAATCCTTACTTTATTTGATTTAAAAAAAACTAAAAAAACTAAAAAAATTTAAAACCATAAACCCTAAAATCACTAATCCTAAACCATAACCGTAAAATCACTAATCTTAAACCCTAACCCTAAAATAAAAAAATACACCCCTAACCCTAACCCTAAAAAAACACGGGCAAAATGCTTCCTCTAGGAAGGGTTTTGTTTACTTGTACCCTGACATCGCGCTGACGTGGACGTATTTTCACGATATTTAGTCCATTCCAATAAATAATAAAAAAGTCGAGTTATTTCTATAAATTTTATTTCAAAAGAACTGGTAAATTAGCCACTATTAAGTTACGTATAATTTTTTTATAAAAAAAGCCTCCGGACAAGGCGGGTGTTCAACCCATAGTTTTCCTAAAACTAAATAATTATTCCAGAAACATTTATTCGAAAAAACCGAGACAAAAAGACAAAGTGAAAGAGGAAAAAGTCAGTGCAAATTAAAAATGCAAGAAAAAACACATATTGTTATAGTTGAAAACACAAAAAAATAGAAAACCGATTTAACCACCGCCACCGCCACCGCCATCGCCACTGCCACCTTCACCTTCTCCACCGTCCCTGCCACCATTTTAACCATCTCGTAAACAGTCGAAGGAAAAAACAAAAGAAAACTCACAAAATACAATCCTTTTTCTGTTGAATCGTTATTGTTGTTTTGATGTCAGCTAAAGAAGATGCCAAGGGAAGGCGGCCTGGGAAAGGGAAGGCCAAATGGATCCGAATTCTTCTCGGAGTTGGGTATTGGGTCCAAGGTTTCAGGTGTTTTCCATGGATGGCTGTTAACTTTTTTCTGAAAGATAGTGTTAAAGTAGACTCTTCAACTCTTCAAATTCTTCAGAATTCGGTTAATCTCCCTATGGTTGGGAAGCCCATCTATGGTGTCGTTTCCGATGCCGTTTATATTTCTGGCCAGCACCGTGTTCCTTATATCGCCATTGGTGGTAAAAGCTTTTAATTCTTTTGGTCATTTTTCATCCTTCTGTTTTCTGTTTAATCCAATAATTTCACACTCTGTTTCATTCTGGAAAATGGGAAATATTTTTCTCATGATTATCTGTTCCTTTTATTTTTTGAGTCTAGGAATGTTAGTTTATATGTGATTTTTAAATTATATATTTATAATTATTTTCATTGGAGTAATTTGGGTTTAACTTAACCGTTATGCATAATTTTCTATTGTCTGATTTCAATAGTAGAAAATGTGTTTGCAAAGGAAGAAGAATTAAGGGTTAATATTACTCCATTCTTGCTTTGCTAAGATCCATTTACTTTTCAGTTTTTAAGTATGATCCTTTAGAGGCCCATAAAAAAAAAATACCCTTAGAAAAATTGAACATACTTGTTTGACACTATTTGACACAAGTCGTATTTGACACTTGCACTTGAGTTCAAGTCACGGGGTTAAATTTTAAATTGTTATGAAAAAGTTAGGATATTGCAACCGATAAGCCTTGTTGTGTGTGTTTCTCCTTCTGATTGCTTTTGGTGTCATTTTCAAGCATTTCATTTCGAACAAGCAAAGTTATTGTGCTGGGCAATAATATTAGCAGTGAGGAATAGAATACAGCTGAAGCAAACATGTGTTCCTGATTTGGAAGTTAGGATCATATATATTCATTTGTGTTGCAACAATTCTCCTTGTTATAGGCAAGATATCAAGTCTCACGTGCAAATATAAATGGCCAGCCACCAGCAGTTAAGCTGTGGCTAGCATTGAGTACTTGCATACAATAATCAAGTGTCAGTGAGGCCTTCTGCTTTTATCTCATTCATATGAGTATGAGAAGATCAGTGATTCCAAGCTTTGTATGGATGTCGAATTTACCTAGGTGTCAGCAGATCTGTTAATAAGCATTATGTACAGTGAACTGAATATGAGTTCTTGGATTTGATTAGCTGCTGGACATTATACTCATAATTAGTGTGTGTTTGTCAGTTTACCTGGATACCATAGTTTTGTGGAAATACAATCTCTTATTCATACAGAATATAGCTTATAGATTATTTGACATGTCTTGAGAACAGTAAGATTTAATGGAGGCAAAGTTGTCCCAGAATTTACTCTTTATTCTACCATGTCATCCTGGCTGCTGTTGTTTTCAGCATTTGTGTTCTTGTTGAAAGTAAGGTTCAATACCAGTAGAACTGGATTATAAGTTACAAGTTATGTCGTGTTTCGCTTAGTACTGCTGTACCATTTTTAAAGTGAATTTTTATTTTCATTCTAGTAATAGATTTTTCTGTTTCCTTGCTGCAGCTTTCTTACAGGCAATGTCATGGCTAACAATAGTGATACTTTCACAATCAAACATATCAATTGTCACATTGAGCCTATATCTTCTCCTCAGTAACCTTGGCGCCTCAGTAGCTGAGGTTGCTAACGATGCCATTGTTGCTGAGATGGGAAAATCCGAAAATTCTCAATCAGCTTCCTCAGGTGAGCTCCAGTCATTTGTTTGGATGGCTTCTTCTGTTGGTGGAGTCCTTGGAAACCTGTTAGGTGGCACTGCCATTGACAGATTTTCACCCCAGTCAATGTTCGTCTTTTTCGGACTTCTCCTTGTGCTCCAGTTTCTTATAACTATCTCTGTTCCTGAACGCTCTCTTAACCTTCCAAAAAGTCCATCAAATGTTGGGATCAGGAAACAGCTTTCAGAACTTTCAACTGCCCTACAAAAACCTGAGATAGCTTACTCAATAGCCTGGTTTGCTGCATCATATGCCATAATTCCAGCACTGACAGGAACAATGTTCTTTTACCAAACACAGTATTTGAAGATTGATGCCGCTGTATTAGGAATTTCTAAGGTGTTTGGCCAGGTAGTAACTTTGTTATGGGGTATCATCTACAATCGTAGCTTAAAGTCAGTCCAACCAAGGAAACTGATTGAAACTATTCAGGCAACAATGGCAGTATTCATGATTTCAGATGTGTTGTTTGTTAAAGGGATTTATCGACAGATCGGGGTGCCAGACTCTATGTACATTGTGGTTTTCTCTGGTGTCTTGGAGGTTCTATTCTTCTTCAAGATCCTGCCGTTTAGTATTCTGATAGCTCAACTCTGCCCTCGAGGATGTGAAGGGTCCCTAATGGCATTTGTAATGTCTGCTGTAGCCCTTGCATTCATAGTGAGCGGATACCTTGGTGTTGCATTGGCATCATACTTGGGGGTCACAGGAAATGATTTTTCTGGATTACCTCTTGGCCTTCTAATTCAGGCAGTTTGTACCTTCCTGCCGCTATTTTCTTCATCATGGATACCTGATCAGAAATCTAAAACCAGGACAGAGTAAATAATGTCAGTCCTTTCAACAATGGTATGAAATGCATCCATGGTGCCGTTTTAGCCTTCTTTCGTTTTGAACATGATTGCTTTTTACTAACATTTTTTATTTTATTTTCACAGCAATATTTATTATGAACATACAAACAATAAGAACAGTCACAGGTAGTTTTAGGAACTTCGCTATAGACATGATATCTTTGGACTTGTTATTGCAAGTGAAGGAAAGATTTTAAGACTTAAATCAGTCAAAAAACTTGGTATATATAGTGGCCAGTAATGTATGTGAGAATGAAATAGCTTCTTTTTCTTTTTTCTTTTTTTCTATTAACCTGATTTTGGTGGAATGTAGTTGAAATTGTTGTGTTTGAGTTGCAAATTAAAAGCAGCCGAAACAGATATGAACATTTTAACGGTATCATTATCATTAAGCCATAAAATTTCAACACGGGATCATTATCATTCATGTGTAGCACTTTCTAGTATCATTTAATTAAATCGTATTGTTTTTATTATTTTTATGATAGTAAAATTTAAATTTTATTATTTTAATAATTTATATTTTTATAAAATTAAATCAAATTTTTATTATTTTTGGAGTTAAAAGTATAATTTTACTATTATTAATTTAAAATTTTATAAATTATAAAGGGTCTAAATAAAAAAATTTCTATTTTAGGGGTTGAACTCCTGCCAGCTTCTTAGCTCCATCATTGATTTCAGTTGTTTTATATGTTTTGACTTTTCATCTTTGTTGAAGTGTTTAGCTTATGAATATGAAGATATGACTTTAAGATCTTTCAAATGTAATTTAAATAAAATGTGACTGAATTCATATTAGACAAGTATCCATATTTGAAACTCACATTTGAGTTTAAGCAACATAATTTTTAATAATACTATATCTTCTTTTCAACTTCTTGTTTTATCTTTTTACTTAGGGTATAAAATTCACTCATTTGTATGAAATTAAATGTCAAAGTTCGAGTTTCACCAAAAAAAAATATTTTAGTGGTTTCAAATTCCATTTTGATAATTTCAGTAGACTTTACTCAATTTTCAGAAGGCTACTTCATTTGATATTGCTAAACCAATAAAATACCAGCCGAATTAGGTATCAAATCTTTAAAATGCGTTACCAACAATGTCTAGATTCACAAGACAAGCAACAAAGACTAGAATCAATAAACATGGTGTTGGAACAGCCAAATAACTAAATAGTAAACTCCTATTGGCAAAGCATCTATGCTTTATATTATTCGAAGTCTTGGTTTGTTATAAAATATTTGGCTACGTTGACATAGATTTAGATACAATTATAGAAATATATCCTTTCAAATATACGATGAAACCTTAAAAAATTATAGGTAAATCTCAAAGATTAAAAAATTAATTTATATGAAAAAGTACATCCAATTGAGCTATTAGTGATTAAAAAAAATCAATTGGCTACTTTTGTTAACAAAAACCGTTAGTTAATCAGTTTAACCGCCAATCTCGTTGACGAAAGCCACCAAAAAGTTGTCACATGACAGTCTACTACTGTAGCATACCTCGCCAATAAAAATAAAAAAATAAAAAAATAGTTCAAAAAAGAAATAAAGAATATTTTTTCGAAAATTTAAATTTTAAAGAAAATTAATTTTCCAAAAAATAATTTTTTTTTAAGAATAATTAAAATGCGTATATAAAATGAATCTACATAAATAGTTGTCCATCCATTTTAGATGAATGAACTTTAAAAATTTTAAGGAATTATTACAGATTTCTAAAAAAAATACAAAATTTCAAATGTACATAAGCTCAAAAAAAATTTATTTATTGAATATATATGCTTACTCGATCAAGCGACGCGTAGCATTACTGTTCAGGCCTCAACCGAAACCATTACTCTTTTGGGGGCTGTGGTTCAACCCTCCTTTGTCGTGCAGGTGGGCTTTGAACAATCTCGCCATTAACAAACAACTTAGCTGCAAATGTTTAACCCAACATAGACCATAGGTGTGTGAGATTTACAATGTGAAGCAAAATGAACCAAATTCGGTACAAGAATAACAACTACAGAAGATTAAACTCAAAAAGAACCATAGAAAAAGAAGTTTGTGCATCGTTTATTTGATTATTTCCTTTTCGAGAAAGGCAAACTGATCTATTAACAAAGATTATCACGAGAATCGTAGAACTAGGCAAAAAGCAAAATTTTATGTATCTTCTCCGAGAACTCTGCAATGCTGAAAACTCAAGCAAAGAAGAGTACCGAGATGACTTCGATGTGAGTCCATTGGCATTCAAAGCTACTCATTGCCAGCTAAAGGCTAGTAGCTTTGCCAAGATGGACTGAGATAAATTGCTCTTAAACAGATTGTTTATGTTTCAAATTATAAGTAGGCATGTCATTTCGGGAAAAAGGATAAAACGCTACTCCAAAATGAAACTATTGGCATAATCGTCGTAATGGTTGATCTGGGCAGCCAAGTGATCGAGGGTGAGGTAGTGAGCATATGTATATTTAATATGAATCATTATATATATTAATTTTTAATAAAAAATATTTTTTTTTTACTTTTTGTACATTTGAATTTTTTTAATAAATTTTCTTTTATAAATTTTGAAGTTCTAATTTTGCATTCATCCAAAATATATCGACAAAAAATCATCCAGATTTATTCCATATGCACTTTTAATTATATTTTTTTTAACTTGTCTTTTGTTGACTTGGTCTGCATCTGTTGTCATTGTTAACAAAATTAACAATCAAATCCGATCAATTGATGATTTCCATTAATGAATGGGCCAATTGGTTGGTTTTTTTTAATCACTTAGCGCTCAATTGAATACATTTTTTTCATAATAATTCAATAAATTTTTTAAGTTTTTACTGTGAGATTTTTTAACCCTTAAACAATAATATATGTAATTTGTAATATATATGTAATTTGTAATACCCTAAATCTAGCCTGGCCGCCAAGACCAAATATCAGGATGTCACATCATCGTCTCATATCATACTTATAGCAATTTGTCACATTATTAAGAAATCATCGTCTTTATCAATGATCTTATAATTTTTTAGTCAAACATATATCAATCATCATTGCAACATGCCAAACATACTTTTAATAAACTTATAATAATAATAATTAAACATGCATTAGGACTACTTAGCAAAATTCTCAAACCAGGTTTGTAGGTGATGCAAACCTGGTTGCATCATGTTACGACCCAACTCCACAACACCGAGATTGGCCCAAACTCAAGGGCCAAGTGCAAAATGAAGCTTTTAATTTCAGTTTGTTAATAATTGAGTTGCTGGACTTTGTTTTAGTTAAACTCATCTTAGTTAATTTAGTTGTTGGAATAATTTATTGTTACATGTGTTTATTTAAGTTTATTAATTAAGCTTATTAAGTTTAATGTGTTTAATGTATTTAATGTGTTTAATGTGTTTTAATGTGTTTGTTAATGAATTCTTGTAGGTGACTATTCAGTTGGAATCGGTTACATACAAGGGGCTATTACTACATTCAAAGAAGAGCATTATGCACCATTAAATTTCGGCAGCCTATTACTCTTCTCCAAGGAGTTGTTCAAGAATAGCAATAGACAACATTTAAAGGAGAGCACTATCCATGTTGTTGGTGTCTATTCGACTGCCCAAGCATTCAAGTTCAAATAAATTAGCTGAATTAGAACATTAAATCATGTTAATAGTTGCTGTTACTTAGGCCTAGAGATTTCAAGAGTTTGTGCTTAATAATAAAGTTTTATTTCAGTTCATAACCGCACATTAAAGCTGAATTCATGTGACTTTTCAGCTAGGTCTCATGTAGCACTATAAATATTTTGTAATCAGCTTGGTTAGGGAACTTTTGATCATTTGATTAATGTTTATAACATTTTGTGAGTTTTTCAACTCTCCTATTTTGTTTTAAACTCAACATGACTTATCTAGTTTGCTAGTGGCGTCATCATGTTTCTTTTCGAACTTATCACTCCCAAACCGAGTGTGGCATTCACCCTTATACCGATTGGTTCCTATCTCTATATAGATAGTGAGTCATGGTTTAGCTATCCTTCTATCCACCTTTAAGTGTCCTATAAGATTTGGGTTAGTATCTATTTTAGTACTAGTTCTTTCTTGAATTTAAAGCCATTCGAACCATTCCCATTAACATTTTTGTTTCAAACACCCAAGTTCCTGTGTTAAACCGAACCATATCTCTTAATTATCTTAAACTATCACATACCCCTTTGTTTAAAGCCTTAGCCAAATCCAACCATTACTCTGTTCAAGAACGATACTTCTCCATTTTAACAATCGGGCAACAAACAACTCAAATCATCACCGAGGCGAGTTCGTATCATTTGGTCTCAAAGCTAGCTAAAATCAAGGAGTACGTATGTTCGTGAAGTTGCCGAAGAAAGTATTTAAAAAAATAAAGAAAATAAAAAAAATTCGTGAATGTGATTGTAGAAGTGTTGAATGTATTTGTATTGAAGAAAAAAGAGTTACAAAATAGAAAAAATAAAAAGAAATTTCGGAGATAAAAAAAAGTGCTTGAAAAGTGATCATAAGTTACCCGATCTTCAAAGCTGTTTCTCCATCAAATTCAAACCCAAATGCCACACTTAGCACCTATTTTATTTTCTTTCAGCCTACCAAAATCAACATCATCAACCATCGTAACCCTTTTAAAGCTGACCCTTAGGCTTGCTTATAAGTCTAAATGAGTCAATTACGAAGTTCGAGAGGTGAAGCGAGTGGAAAAAGGCACAAGAGTTAGTGAGAGCATTCAAGTGTAGAAAAAGTCGTAAAAGAGTGCAAACACGAGTGGAATGCCATATTATTTTTCTTTGTAAGTGAATAGTGAGGTTTGAAGCGAGGTTTAAATAAAATGTCTCTAAGTTTAGAAAGAAAAGTTGCTGTTGTTGGTGGCTAGTTCGATCCATTATACCAAGCATCCAATCAAAGCGAAAGGTGATGCGTTCATAAAAATCGAGGCTTTAGAGAGCATGAACGTGTTGATGGCGATTTGAAGAGTAACAAGCTAACCATTCCATCGTTTCAAGGTCGATCCTACCCGGAGGCATACCTTAAATGGGAAAAGAAATTAGAGTTGGTTTTTGAGTACCACAACTACTCGAAAAGCAAGAAAGTGAGGTTTGCGGTGAACGAGTTCTCCTATTATGCCATGACATGGTGGGATTAATTCACCACGAGCCGGAGATGAAATAAAGAGCATCCGATATCCACTTGGTCTGAAATGAAAGCTGTAATGTGCAAGCGTTTCCTCCCATCTTCCTACCATTGGGAGCGAATTTCACCAAGTCGAGGAATGGAGATAAGATCCTCACGAAGACAAGTATCCCATGAGTATTCAAGAAGAGATCCATATCGGGAGTCTTATATGTCAATGAGTTCAAGACAAAGTAAAGTAAACTTCGAGTTTGATTCCTTCCGAGATGACAAATGAAAAGGTTGATATGTCTCTATACGTGGATCAATTTATTCATCTATAGGGGATTGTTTAAGAAGTGGTGAATGTGTTTCAAAAGCATCAAAGTACTCGGCAATGAAGGATCTATCACGAAGAGATGATCATCTTTTGTATGAAGGTCCCTACTCTTATGCTCAACGAAAAGCTTCTCATTTTGATTCTTCCTTGTTTTCTTCCTTGTTTTTTTCCTTTTGTAATGACATCGAAAAAGCATGTGAAAAAGAAAAAGAAATCGAAAAAGAAAAAAAGAATGAAAGAAAGCAAAAAGGAAAAGAGAACGAAAGAGAGTAAAAAGAGATTGAGAGCAAAAACAATGTGAGAAAGAAAAGAAAGTTGAAAAAGAGATTAAGGTTGAAAAGAAAAAAGAAAGTATGGAAGAAACAAGTGTTGATGAAAAGAAACGAAAGAAAAAGAAAAAAGTGAACAAGAAAAGCGAGGAGTATTTTTACTAACCATCCTATGAGTTCTTCTTGTATTGTTTCTTCTTTACAGGTTTCTCGAAATTCCATTGATAAATTCTAGCTTTATTACCTCTCTAATGAGAGGTGATTTTGATTGCTTGAGAAAGGTAAGAACGAAAATAACATCCACCGACAATTGCTTAAAGGTAAGCAAGGTAAGAGTTTCATGTTATTTGAGTCTCAACAATTTCATTTAAAAGGTATTGATAAGAAAGCCAGAGACTTAGTTTGTGAAAGAGCTATTCAACTTGATTTGGTTGATATCCATAATCCAATTGATGATTTCGTTTTACATCTGCTAATGAACATGACATTGGTGAAATTGTTAATGAAGTAAGACTAAATCAGCCCGTACGAAATTTGGTCTTTTGCAATAAAGAGTTGATATGTGAAACGCCTAATCTGCTTGTGTGTAATGATGATTTGAACTTTCTAATTTGTTGTGTAAATCCCACATATTTTAGTAAGTCTGTTCGAATGAGACTTAATATATATGATTGTTTGAATGTTTGCAAGTTCACACCTTCTTTGTTTAACATGTGTGGATCATTAGAGACAAAGAAATTCTTGTTGCATGCTGGAACGAGTGACCATACTCGTGTGTTCAAACTTGGAATTTGGTACTTTGAAATCTCTTTGAGAGAAATCAAGCATCTGTAATTTTGTGTGACTAAATATATGAACTGTAACGCCCTAATTTTCGGGATTTTTCGGGATTTTTGCGATTTTGGTGTGAACATTAAAATTTGTTATCTAGATGTATAATTTATGCTTTGAGCATGTTAGTGGGCCTTTAGAAGGTCCAAGCCTAAGTTAAAACCCAGTAGAATTATCAAATTTTAGACTTAAAGAGAAGGGGACTTGAGTATGTGGGCTTTTAAGAAAAAGTGAGTAATTTTTGACACAAGTGAGCCCTGGTAAAGTTGCAATGTGGCACCACTTAAGGCCTAAGAAAGTGGCATGTGGATGTGTGCAAGGGCCAAGGTTCAAGTCACAAGGTAAGTAGTATGGTATTTTATCTTTTTTGTTGCATATGCCAGTCATGTGATGGATTTCGAGTGGAACTCTGCTGAAGAGAGTTTGAGATGCTCAGAAGATTAGATCAGATAGAATAAGAGAGAGAAATTTTAGGATTTTTGAATGGAAGTTGGTGATGGCCTATTGTGGGGGTCTTGGAAAGCAAATTCAGCATTTGGGGTTTTGAGGTTTCAATTTCGACAAGTGGAGTTAGTGTGTGCCGATTGTTCTGAGGGTGTTCTTTTAGGTTTTATTGATCTTTTCTTGGCTACCAAATTGGTATAGGAATTAGACTCATACATTCTTTCTTTTTTCCTCCCTTGTTCTAGAAGCAAAAAACGTGAACCACCTATTCTTTCTTTTGTCGATTTGTACAAGTGAGCAAGTAAGCCGAGCTTCCTTTCTTTATTTTCTTTTCTCCTCAACCAAAAGCTATTCTCCTTTCTCTTCTTTTCTTTTCCTTTCCCCCTACTCTCTTTTAAAACTGAATCCTATTGAAGTAACCTCTTTTTTCCAACCTTCTTGTCGATTCCCATAAAAGTCGAAACCAACTCACCATTACCGATTGCTCTTTGATCAAAACCATCTCTTCTTTTCTTTTTAAGTCTTTCAAGAAGCCGAACCATTAACCTTTTATCTTATTCTCTGCCGATTGGTTCTTCCACTTGGTGAACTTCTCTTCTTCTATTTCTTTTCTTAAAAACCGAATCAAGCATACTCTAGGATAGATCCAAAAGCTGAAATCACTTAGATCCATTCTCTGTTCATGACTTAAGGCTAGATCTACGTCAGATTTGAGATAGTAAAGGGTTGGAAGCATTCTTGTCTAGTAGATCTTCGGTAAGTGCTCAGATTCCTTTTTCCATTCGTTATTTCGAGATTTAAGGAAAAGCAGAAAATCCCTAAACACTTTAGGGAGGCTATCAATATTGGTGAAGAGTAATGCTAGTCTTTTTAATCGGGTTTATGTATATTAGATCACAAAAGGGCAATCCAACAAGGAGCGTTGGAGGCTTGGATCGTTGGAATGACTAGATTTAGATCTAGTTAGTGCTTTTGGCAAAGGTAAGTAGTTTAAGGCTTTAAGGGATGTTGGCCGAATATGGTAAGTATGGTTACGTTGGTTATCATTGATTCGTAATCTAATATCATAGTGACTGATTGTAGGATAAACGTGTGGGAGATCTTGTCAATGTCTGTCGCAAATCAGGTGTGTAAACGAACACCCTCTAGTAGACTAAATCAGTAAAAACCAAAAAGCTGAAATGCTAAAATTTTAGCATTTCATAGGCTTGCGAGTGTGTGAGCACTGGTGAGTCGGTTAAGATCGGTAAGATCAGTTGTCGCAATGGGTAAGATGGAAGTGTGCGCGATTTTGTGCACCTTGGTAAACTTGGCCTCGAGGGGCTGAATTTGGGCCCAATGGGCTTACGGGCCCATATGGGTGAAAATGAACGGCAAGTGGGTTCTAGTATTTTTTTAGGTTAAAACTGTTAAAACAGCTATGAAATTTAGGCTAAGTGGGCCAAAATAGCTAGTGGATACCGCAGGGCCGATTAGGGGTTTTAGGGCCGATAGCTCTAAAGTTGGTAAATTGGCTAGATAAGTTACTTAGGTGAAAACTTGACTGTTAATCACTGTAATAAGCATGAGACCCTAAAAACTGGTATAATTACTAAAATACCCCTAAAAGGTGGAAAATTACGATTTTACCCCTAGGTGCAAAATGACCATTATACCCCTAGGGTTAAATTTGACTGAAATGCATGCTAAATTTTATCTGTTTACTGTATGCCATGACATGTTATATTGTTGCATGGGACTGGGTTATTGATGGAGGAAGTGCTAAGTGGCATTGCCACGTTTACTGAAAGAGGCTTTGCCTCGTTTTACTGTTAGTGGCTTGGCCACGTTATCTGATTAAGCAAGTATGCTGCAACTGTAGTGTGTGGGGCTGAGTAGGTTAAGTTATTCCCCACATGGTGTGTAGGGCTGGTACGGGTGGTGTGTAGGGCTAGACATGGGCTGGGCTTTGTATATATGCATTATTTCTGTTCTGTTACTGTAATGGGCCTAAGGGTTTCACTAATTACTGAATAGGGCTAAGGCCCAGTTGAACTGTATCTGAATAGGGCTAAGGCCCAGATAACTGAATTTGAATAGGGCTTCGGCCCAGAGAGTACTGAAACTGGATAGGGCTTGGGCCCAGTGCGCTTGAGCTGGTTTGGGCTCTGGTTGGGCTATTCTTTACACACTGAGTTTCCAAACTCACCCCTTCCCTTTCATCTATGCAGGTGAGCCCTAAGCTAGTGGACTTGGAGTTGGAGGGATTCGGAGTGGCCATGAGGACCACACATGGTGGTTTTAATTAAGTTATTTACTTTCAGTATTTTTACTTAAATTAATTTACATTTGGTTTTGGGTTGTAACAAGGCCGCTGTACGTACTTTTAATTTGGGTTTCTTTATTTATAATTTGATTAAAATGGGTAGACTAAGGCTACGCGGGTTTTTCTTGAAGTTAATCAATGTTTTTCAAAATAAAACACACGTATCAAATGAATAACAAAAAAGACAACTAAGATCTTGTAATAAAATAAATTAAGAACCTGGTAGTGGATAGGATGTTCACGAATCTGACCTGGATTTTCTTTTCAAACTTTAAAAACGGGTTTGCAAAACTCACCCTAATCGTAATAACTAAGGAACATGATTAATCCGTTATTGATGTGACACACTAGACTTGATCGTAACGTCTGGGCCGAGTTTGGGGTGTTACATGAACAATTTTTGTTTACTTAATGCTTTATCTTTAAGTTTGAAAATAAAATAAGTGAATTTTGTTGGCTTGCTAAGTCAAAATCAAATCTTTGATTTCGGAGGTTGTTCTATATTGTTACTTAACATATTCGAACATGTGTCGCATGATTTTAACTTTAATGTGCTTCATGTTCTTTATAAGTTACTAGCCTTGAATTTTCAAGTCAAATTGAAATGGTAAACAAAAACTTTGTCTTTGATATCGATGAATGTTGTACCATATCATTATTTAAGGGATTTGGACCAAGGAATTTTGATTTTTGAGACTATAACTTTCGAATGCTTTGTGATTCTAGATTGTCATTGTCATTGCAATTTTTGATTCATGACAAAAAAGTAAGGCCAATTTCCATTTTTTTATCCTGGCATAGGAACATATGTTCAAATTGTGCAAAATGATTTCGGAGGTTGTTGGCTTGCCAAGTTAAAATCAAATCTTTGATTTCGGAGGTTGTTCTATATTGTTGCTTAAAAAATTTGAACATGTGTTGCATGATTTTAACTTTAATGTGCTTCATGTTCTTCATAAGTTACTAGCCTTGAATTTTCAAGTCAAATTAAAGTGGTAAACAAAAACTTTGTCTTTGATCCCGGTGAATGTTGTACCATATCATTGTTCAAGGGATTTGGACCAAGGAATTTTGATTTATGATATTATAACTTTTGAATACTTTGTGATTCTAGATTGTCATTGTCATTGCAACTTTTAATTCATGACAAAAAGGTAAGGCCAATTTCCATTTTTGATCCCGGCATATGAACATATGTTCAAATTATGCAAAATGATTTCAAAAGTTCTTTCGAGTTCATTATCCATGGTGTCACTAACCTTTTTCATTTTTGTGAAGGTGATGTTTGGAAATGGATTCCTCCTAAGGAGGGAGGGCACGCGTCTAATCTGTTTCATTTCGAGTCTTGTGTAGTTTCCAGGTTTGTAACAAAGAAATTTTTTTTTGAGCAAATGGCCCGATTTGAGGACAAATCATCTTCAAAACAGAAGGTATGATGCGAACCTAGTTGCATCATGTTACGACCCAACTCTACAACACCGATATTGGCCCAAACTCGAGGGGCCCAAGTGCAAAATAAAGCTTTTAATTTCAGTTTGTTAATAATTGAGTTGCTAGACTTTGTTTTAATTAAACTAATCTTAGTTAATTTAGTTGTTGGAATAATTTATTGTTACATATGTTTATTTAAGTTTATTAATTAAGCTTATTAAGTTTAATGTGTTTAATGTGTTTAATGTATTTAATGTGTTTAATGTGTTTAATGTGTTTAATGTGTTTTAATGTGTTTTTTAATGAATGCTTGTAGGTGACTATTCAGCTGGAATCAATTACATAAAAGGGGTTGTTACTACATTTAAAGAAAAGCATTATGCACCATTAAATTCCGGCAGCCTATTCCTCTTCTCCAAGGAGTTGTTCAAGAATAGCAGTAGACAACATTTAAAGGAGAGCATTATCCATGTTGCTGGTGTCTATTTGGCTGCTCAAGCATTCAAGTTGAAATAAATCAGCTGAATTGGAACATTAAATCATGTTAATAGTTGCTATTACTTAGGCCTAGAGATTTCAAGAGTTTGTGCTTAGTAATTAAGTTTTATTTCAGCTCATAACTGCACATTAAAGCTGAATTCATGTGACTTTTCAGCTAGGTCTCATGTAGCACTATAAATATTTTGTAATCAGCTTGGTTAGGGAACTTTTGATCATTTGATTAATTTTTATAACATTTTGTGAGTTTTTCAACTCTCCTATTTTGTTTTAGACTCAGCATGACTTATCTAGTTTGCTAGTGGCATCTTCCTGTTTCTTTCCAAACTTATCACTCCTAAATCGAGTGTGGCGTTCACCCTTATACTGATTGGTTCCTATCTCCGTATAAATAGTGGGTCACGATTTAGCTATCCTTCTATCCACCTTTAAGTGTCCTAGACGATTTGGGTTAGTACTCTATTTTAGTACTAGTTCTTGCTTGACCTTAAAGCCATTCGAACCATTCCCATTACCATTTTTTTTAAACACCCAAATTCCTTTGTTAAATCGAACCATATCCCTTAATTATCTTAAACTATCACATACCCCTTTATTAAAAGCCTTACTTAGCCAAATTCAACCATTACTCTGTTCAAGAATGATACTTCTCCATTTTAACGATTAGGTAATAAACGACTCGAATCATCACCGAGGCAAGTTCGTCTTAGCAGGTATCAATACTGACACTAAGGTATAAATATTTTCTTTAAGCAGTATCAATACCACTTGAAAAAACGATACCAAACTTGCATTCTGTTTCTCTATTAAAAACCCAAAGTCTTAAAAATTATCGATACTTGTCATGAAATATCAATACTTAAACCTTGAGTATCAAAACTCGAGCAAAGGTATCGATACCAAATCTCTATTCTGACTTCCCGTAACAGCTCGTTTTAGCATCAAATTGAAACAGTGGTTTTGAAACCACAAATTCGAAGTAGAAATAATTATTTTATTATTTCCTTAAAGTTTACAGTATGATTGAATGATTACATGAAAATTTCGTAAATAAATTTTATCGATAGGGTGTCCAATTTTACTTATAGGACTAAATTGTAATAGGTGCAAAATGTGTGTTCTAGAAGCTATGGGTGATTAATTGAAATGAAAATTTAAATTTGAGGTCCTTAAATGGTGATTAGATCATTATACATTAAGATGGACAGAAATGGACATGGTTAGGTGAAACTTCAAAGTTAGGCATTAAGGGCAATTTGGTCATTTGACAAATAAAGGCGAAATAAAACAAATAAAAGATGTTCATCTTTCTAATTTCATCCCCCATATCCAAAAATCACAAGGGAATCCATAGTTAGGGTTTTGGCCACTTCCAAGCTCGATTGTAAGTCTGTTCTTGGCCCTTTTTTAATGATTTTTACTTTTTTTTTTTGTGAATGTTGTAACCTATTTCTAGGACTAATTTGAAAGAAAATCAAAGTCTAAAATTTTACCCATATTGAATATTTGTGTATTTTGATGTCTAAGGGTAAAAAATGTATATTTGGTGTTAGATAAACAACATTTACTAAGTGATTTTTTTATAAAAGTGTCAAATAGGGATTTATTTGTGAAAGTTATAAAATATGTGTAGAAAATGTGAATAAATGAAAAATGTGAGTTCTTATGAGCATGAAGAAGATTCGACTAGGCTTGGGTAATGAAGAAATTGAAAGAAATTCATTTTACGAGCCTAGGGACTAAAGTGTAAAAAGTTGAAAGTTAAGGGCAAAAATGTAATTTTTCCATAATATGATTTTTGGGCGAAATTGAATGATGCGAATATTAAATAAGTTAAATTTGTTACTATAGATAAAGAAAAAAGAGGTTCGGACCTAGATCGGGGGAAAAACAAAGTATTTGACGATTAGGTCCATTTTGCCATTTTTGTATCGAGGTAAGTTCGTATGTCAAAAATAAGCTTTAAAATAATTGTATTTAATTGCATTAATATTGCATGAACTATTTATTTGATTATGTGAATGAGTTTAACTCTATGGTCGAGTCCAACGACAATTCAACAAGCAAGAAATCCCGTTTGAACCTTAGGAATAGGTTAGGATACGAGTGACATGTGTAACACCCCTTACCCATATCCAATGACAAGACAAGGTTTGAGGCGTTACCGAACTTACACATATACATACATGTAAAAATCAGGCCAAAAAATTTTATTCAATTCAAATTCGTTCGTACACATGCATAAAGTCCCTTACATGAGCCTATGAGGTCCAAAACATACATTGGAAGTGGTTCGGGACTAAACTGAGAACTTTCAGAAACTTTGGAAAAACTTAGAAAATTTTCGTCAAAATAGGGGTTACACGCCCGTGTGGCTTATGACACGCCCGTGTGGGTAGGCCGTGTGATCACACACGCCCGTGTCTTTACCCTGTGTAACTCTCTATTTATGACGTCATCAAACAAATAACTCCACATGGCTAAGCCACATGCCCATGTGCTAGGCCGTGTGATGAATTGAATTCTCATAAATTAAGTGCGGATTTCACACGCCCTTGGCACACGTCTGTGCCCAAGGCCGTGTCGTTCACATGGCTGAGACACACGATCGTGTCTTTACCCGTGTATTTACTACTGGACATTTTATTTTTCCAAATTAAGATGCAGGGGACACACGGCCTATTCGTATGCCCATAGGGCTGACCGTGTGTCACACACGACCTAGACACACGCCCATGTGTCCACCTGTGTGGACAATATGTAGGCTATTTACCAAGCCAATTGGCACTCTGAAACACAACCAAACTTGTACCAATTTCAACAACACAAAACATGTCATAACTTAGCATTCAAATATTTTTAGCTAAGGCATAAACTCAACATTCACATACCTCAAGCATCTTGCATAAACATCAGACACTTATCTATCCAAAACATGCAAACATCCGCATTCATGAAATGCATCATCAATTGATTATAGATATGGTTAACATTAGCCAACTTTTAAATGACCATATACAAAATGAACATCCATTAATATCATCATGAGCCAACACATTTGGCTAAACCAATATGACATATAACAAAAAGACCAAGTCTCTATACATGCCATACTCAAAATGTTAAAACTAGCTATACCCCAAATTTTTAATTGATAGTGTGATCAAGTCTCCAACATCCTCCGATCCCTGAGCTAGCTTGGCGATATTATAAGAAAATGGAAAAGAAAAGGGAGTAAGCATAAAGTTTAGTAAGTTTGCATGTAAATAAATAACAACATTAACCATGCAACAACATACACATAACATGTTTATAACTTATCAAAAATGTTATTGAATATCGTGGATACATCTTTACTCATGTTAATTTCATAGTATACCATAAAACTTATAGTCATGATTTATTCATTTACCTCTTACCGAGATCTCATCGATCCATAAACTCAATAGTTATGAGCTTCGTGTACATACATGTACCCTTTCAACATGAACATACCTCGTCTTTTCTTTGGCATACTCTTTGGATTACTCGTTGAACCACTTGGAATACTAAAGGATACTGGGGAAACTCATACACATGGTAGGATGCTAATGTTATATCCCAGATATGGTCTTACATGGGATCACCAATCGACACCAATGCCATGTCCCAGACATGGTCTTACATGGGATCACATATCGATGCCGATGCCATATCCCAAATATGGTCTTATATGGGATCTTATATTGATGCCAATGCCATGTCCCAGACATGGTCTTACATGGGATCACCCATAACCCTAATGTCATGACATTTGTATCCTATCTATTCCTAAGGTTCAACCGAGATTTCAAAACTTTAAACCTCATTACATCGTCATTGAGTCATTGTAAACCAAAGTTCATAAAACAATTATACATATCAAGCAAAAATTAAAGCATTACGTACAAAGTGAAGTAGTGTTGCATTATTAGTCCACAGGCTCGTAAAATGAAACGTACTCAATTTCTTTAACATACAAGCCTAGCCAAACCATTTTCATAACTATAGCAGCCCACAATTTCCATTAAAACACATCCCTACTACATATTTTATAACTTTTACAAATTAGTCATTTTTAGGTGTTTTCATGAAAAATCACTTGGTAAAAGATGTTTATCATATATCAAACTTTCATATTCCTCCATTAAACATCAAAATACATGCATGACGCACATGGGTAAATTTTTGTACATGAACCCTAGCTCAAAATAATGGTAGAAATAGCTAGATTTGTAATAGCCCGAATTAGGGGCTAAACAAAAAAGTGGTTTTGAAACCATGAATTTGGGGTTTAAAAATATTATTTTAATTTGTTTTGATAATTATTTGGTGTTTGGACAATTAGGTGGAATTTTGATGAGTGAACTTTATTGGTTATATGTCCAATTTGGTAAGTTGGGCTAAATTGCAATAGGTGAAAAATATGGGTTTTATTTCATAACGGTACTTGATTTAATTAGGATTTTAAATTAGAGGCCCTTATATGGTAATTAAACCATTTTAACCTTGCTTGGACAAAAATACCCATGCAAGGGAAAAATTTTAAAGAAAGGCATGAGGGGCATTTTGGTCATTTGGATAATTAAAGAAATAAAAACGGAAAAAGAAGTCAAATTAGTGTCCATCTTCCTCCCTTGGCCGAATATAAAGAGACACCATAGCTAGGGTTTCTTCCAACTTTCAAGCTTGATTGTAAGTACCTCCTAGCCCCGTTTTTAATATTCTTCGTATTTTTGAAATCCTCGTAGCTTGCTCTAGGTATTTCTACCCTTATTTTGAGGTAGGGTTGATGTTTTAAAATTTACCCATTTATGACATGCAAGTATTTTGATGTCTAATGGTGGAATATGAGGGTTTAAGGTGTAGTGAAATATGATTTCTAGGTGATTTTTCATGGAAGTCCCTAATAAGGACCAAATTGCAAAGTTGATAATTTGAGGAGTAAAAGTATAAATTGATGAGAAGTAAGGGCTGTTTTAAGTACCATAAACATTCGGTTAGGCTTAGGTAGCCAAAAGAATCGATACATTTCAATTTTTGAGTCTAGGGACTTAGTTGTAAAATGTGACAAAGTTAAGGGTGAAATGGTAAAAATTGTTGTAGGATGATTTTGTACTAAATTGAACAATGTGTGTATTAAAAGAGTTAAATGTGTCATTATAGATCGAGAAGATTGAGGAATTAAACTTGACTGGGGTAAGGGCAAGGTCTCGGATTAAATTTTAAATTACCACTTTTTGTTGACGAGGTAAGTTTATATGTAAGTAATTTAATTGTGTTAATTATGCATCAATGATATTCAATGGTTATGATAAATTGTTGATGATGATAATTTTCTATGATGTTTGGTTGAATTGGGATTGAGAGTTCCTGGTTGAACTTTTGGGATAACGGGTGATACGAGTAAAATGCGGTTTGGTCACATGCGTGATAAAGTGATCTTCACCATGTAGACCCAGGAGCTAAGGAGCTCAATGAATAAGCCACATGCGTGATAAAGTGACCTTCACCATGTGCAAATGAGGAATTTGAGACTAAATGGCTATGTCACATGGATGATAAAGTGACCTTCACCATGTGTACATGAGGGCAATGTCCTTTGTAGCTAAGACACATGAGCGATAAAGTGACCTTCGCCATGTGCATATGAGGGCTACGAGGTTGAATGGCTAGGTCACATAGGTGATAAAGTGATCTTCACTATGTGTACCTTAGAGCCGAGCATATGGATTGGTGGTATCATGTTTGGAAAGTTCACCGAGTATCGAGGGTTAATCGTAAGAGTTTAACGAGAATACTCATTAAATAGATTTGGTGTGGTAGTATGATATGTGTGTGCAGGTGTATTATTTGGGGCAAGTAAAATTATGGGAAAATGCATGTGGATGCAAGGGTGTATAAGGATTTAAGTATGTGTTACTGATGTGCATGAATTGTATGGAAATGTTGGTAAGTTTAGGTGGTAATTTAGTATGTGAGGAATATATCTTGGTATGATCAGATGTAGTTTTGATGATAGTTATTTACATATAGACTTACTAAGCTTCTGAAGCTTACTCCTTTCTTTTTCCTTTGATTTATAGATTCAATCGAGCTAGCTTGGGATTGAATCAAGTCAGAGGACCACCCACACTGTCGACAAGACCTTTGGTATTATGACTCTAACTCTTGGACTATGGCATGTATAGGAACTTAATGGAAGTGTAGGACTTACGTCGGTTTAATCATACCATGGGTAAGGGTCATTCGATGAGTCATTTTGTAAACAAAACGATGTAATATAGTCAATGATGATATTGATTTATACATATATATATATATGTGTCTTTTGAGCAAAATCACGGTATATTAAGTGTCATTTTGATGGTTAAAGATGTGTAGATATGTAGTGTCGAATGTGATAGGGCTTGCGTGTGTTTTGGGGCAAGGTATGGCTTCGAAAATAACCTGATGTTGTCCGCAGGGTTAAGTACACGGGCGTGTCCTTTGGCCGTGCCATTTTGGCAGAATGCCCCATGGGATGTTGACATGGGCATGTTTAAGCAGTGTGAAGGCCACGGTCTATAAGCACGGGCGTGTAGTTAGGCCGTGTTAAAATTTCAGTAGCTCAAGTTGTAGCACTGATTCAACACGGGCTGTTGGCATGGCCGTGTTGGAGGTTCACACGGGCATAGAAAAGAGTCACATGGGCGTGTGACGTATATTATCTTAAGGTTTGCGAAAATTTCCTTAAACGTCCGAATTAACTTTGAAAAGATCCCAAATCTTGTTTTGGGCCTCGTAGGTTGGTTATAAGGTTGGTTATGATGTCAAGTAATGCCTCATGCTCGGGTAAGGCGATAAACCCAGGTAATGGGTGTTACATGTAGTGGTATCAGAGCTATGGTTTAGTCGATTCTCGGACTATCATAGCGTTGTGAGTGAGTATAGCTATACATGCCATAGGTATATTATGACAAAGTGGTGACTCTTGACTTTTCTAATCTATGTTTTGGTTTTATATAGTAATGGATCCTGAACAAGCTACGGCTGATGACGCTGCTAGCAGTGCGCCGGCTCTCGTGCATAGGATTGCGCCAATTGAAAGTAGACATGAGACTTTGAGTCAAGGAGACAAGGCTCGGGATGCCTTTCTCTGAATAATGAGTGACTGGTATACTTATTTTGTTAGAGTAAACCCTAATGCTCAACCCCCTCCTCCTCTACCTATACCAGAACTGGTCCCCGTAGCCACACAGGGTGTTGATATGGTAAAGCTAACAAAACCTCTGGTGGATAAAATTCAGAAACAAGGAGCTGAAGAGTTTAGGGCTGATATGGGCGATGATCCAGAGAGTGCAAAGTTTTGGCTTGAGAATTCTATCAGGGTATTTAAGGAATTGTCTTGTACACTCGAAGAATGTTTAAAATGTGCTGTATCCTTGTTAAAAGAATTAGCTTACCGATGGTGGAAGACTTTGATATCTGTGATTTCGAGGGAAGTGGTGACATGGGACTTTTTCTTGGAAGAGTTCCGAAAGAAATATATTAGTCAACAATTCATTGATCAGAAACAGAAAGAGTTCCTTGAGTTGAAACAAGGTAAGATGACGGTAGCTGAGTATGAATGTGAGTTCGTCAGACTTAGAAAATACGCACAAGAATTTGTTTCTACCGAAGCGATGTTGTGTAGATGGTTTGAGGATGGGCTCAATGAAGACATTAAATTGTTGGTGGGAATTTTGGAACTAAAAGAGTTTGTGGTGCTAGTTGATAGAGCTTGCAAAGATGAAGAGCTAAATAAAGAGAAGAGGAAAGCAATTATGGAGGCTCGAGATGCTCAAAAAAGCCAAATGAGTAGGTCCTTCTAATCTTCATCAAAGAGGTCTAACGAAATGAATCCTAGAACAACAGTTTCAGCTAGACAGTCACACCGAGATCGGGGCAAAGCATATTTTGGTGGTAAAACTCAGGCTACATCTATGGCTAGTGTGGGTAATGTAAGGACTGATAGACCTGAGTGCCAGAGTTATGGTAGACGACACACTAGTGAGTGCTGGGGACCTAACCCGACTTGTTTCAAGTGTGGTTCTGTAGCTTATTTTATTAAAGATTACCCTGAGGGAGCGGGAGGTAAGAAATTTCAAGGTGTTAGATCAAGCCACACAATTAATAAGTGTAGACCGCCGGGGAACGTCAGAGGTGGAACCAGTGGTAAAGGTGTTGTGAAAGATGCAGCAAAAAGATTTGAGACGAGAACACCTGGTCGAGCTTATGCTATGAGAGCTTGTGAAGAGGCCTCATCTCTTGACGTGATTACTAGTACATTCTCACTCTATAATAATGATGTTATTGCATTGATAGACCCAGGCTCCACGCATTCTTATATTTGTGAAAAATTGGTGCATAGCATGATATTACCTGTTGAGTTGACTGAAATTGTTATGAAGGTCTCGAACCCATTAGGAAAATTTGTGCTGGTAGATAAGGTTTGCAGAAATTGTCCTTTGATGATTCAAGGTTACTATTTTTTGGATAATTTGATGTTGTTACCGTTTGATAAGTTCAATATTATTTTGGGCATGGATTGGTTAACGCTACATGATGTCAAGGTGAATTGTAGTAGAAAACTCTTGAGCTAAAATGTGAAAGTGGTGAAATTCTATGGGTTGGAACAGATGAGTTGATTAGGATGTAGATGGTAATTTCTTGCATGTTGCTCGGAAATATATTAGAAAAGGGTGTGAGGCTTATCTAGCTTATGTGTTGAATACTGAGGTGTCTGATTTGAAACTTGAGTCTGTACCTATAGTTTGTGAATTTCCAGACGTGTTTCCGGAAGAATTACCTGGGTTACATCCTGTCAGAGAAATTGAGTTTGCTATCGATTTGTTACCTAGGACTACACCTATTTCCATTTCTCTGTATAGGATGGCTCTGACAGAATTGAGAGAGTTAAAGGCTCAGCTGCAAGAGTTAATAAAAAAAGAATTTGTGAGGCCAAGTTTCTCACATTGGGGTGCATGTAACAACTTGATTTGGACCTTAGTTGGAATAGTGGTTTTGGGACCACATATCCGAGTCTAAAAAATATTTTAATATTATTTTCAGTGTTTGTGACATATGATTTAGCGTCTGTGAAATTTCAGTGAATTATTTTCTCCGATTGAGTGCTTAATTTGAGAAAAAGTATTAAATTGCAGAAATTACAAAAGTGACATGCTATTTGTTAAAGTGCTAAATTGATATGGCTTTTTAAATGGGAAGTCCTTGCATGCCAATTATGCTAATTTTAGGTTAGTGGACATTTATGTCCATGAAGAATATGAATATTTTATGCTTTCATTAATGGCAATTTGGTAAACTATTATTATTATTTGTTAAATAGAATAAAAACATAAAATCAAGGTCATATTCACCTTGGTTTTGCTGAAAATAAAAGAAAAAATGGCAGGGTTTGTGTTCTTCATATTCGACCATGGTTTGAGCATCAATTAGGTATGTATTTTTTATTCGTTTTTGATAATTTTTACGTTTATGTGATCGTTGCTTCAAAATCTTTCATGCCCATGTCTTAATTTCTGTTTTTGGTGAAGATTATGAATAGTGACATTTATGTTATCTGAAGCTTTATGATGAATTTGGTTGAATTATGATGGATAGGTATTGAATAAACATGTTTTGCCATGAAATTTTGATGAATTTGTGCTATGTGGGCTAAATTATGAAAATTAAGTTTCAGGGGGACTAATAGGTGAAATAAAAGTGTTAAGTGGGCTTTTATGAAAGCCACAAAAATTCGGCTAGACCATTGTATAGTAGAATTGTGTAAATTTGATCATTTCATGAGTTAGGGACTAAATTGTTAAAGTATGAAGCTGTGAGGGCTAAAATGCAAAATACCCTAAATTTGTATTCCTGGATTGAATTGAATGAAATGATTGATTTAATGGTTGAATTTGAATTGATTTAGATCAAGAACAAAGAAAATCAGATTTAGATCGGGGGAAGTCCAAAATCGTTGAATAGTCAGCTTGAATCCGTCTAAATCCGTGCAAGGTAAGTTAATATACAAATATGCATTATGTCGACGTTAGATATTTATTCATGAATTATAAACTATGTCTGGATGGCCGTGAGAGCCTGACATATTAATTCCAAGTCAATTCTGATTAAGTAATAGTAAAATGATATCATGTAAGACCTTGTCTGGGACGTAGGCATTGATTAGAGAAATATGTGTAAGACTGTGTCTGGGACACTAGCATCATATATGTTCGTGTAAGACCCTGTCCGAGATAGTGGCATCGATATCGAATGACATGTAAGACCACGTCGAGGATGTTGGCATTGTATGGGGTTTATAAGTTATGTAACATTTCTTAATGATTTGAGAAGAAATTGCAAGAAAAGAATGAATGCATACCTTATGTGTCTCATTCAGGTAGATCTATTTTGTACTAAATTTCTGAGTATGGAAGGTATGCTAATTCTATGAACTAGAAGTATGTACTAAAGGAGTAAATCTGATTCGTGAATTATCTATGTGAAATGGTCATCATATTGCGTTTATGAATTTCATATTTTTGTATTTGGCTTACTAAGCTCATTGTAGCTTACTCTATTTATTCTTTCAACTGTTTTACAGATATTGTAGCAACTGTAGGCTCGAGGATAGTGAAGGATCATCACCACACTATCGAGCTCGATTTTGGTACCTTTTTGAATGTACAAAGTTTAAGTATGGCATGTATAGGCTAGAATAAATAAGATATGTTTTCGAGTCATGTATATAAGTCATGTGGTATGGTCAAGGCTTGGGAATATGTTTTGTTTTGGTATCTTGAATGATGCAAATGTTGGCATAAAATTGATGAATGAATGTCCTCAATGAAATGGATATCTTGTTATGAAATTTAGGTGATGAAAGGTAAGTTTAGTTGGTGTTTGAATGAGTATAAATGATGAGTTTTAATTTTGGATACTACCTATAAGTGTTTGTTCTTTGGCATGGGATTGGTGTATGAATGTTTTGACCATGTAGATGAATGTTTTAGGCTTTGAATTGGTTGGTTATTGTTTAGGCAAAAATGGTGTTTTTAGCATGTTTGTGAAATTGACCCAAATGGGTGGAAAATATATGACTTATATCAAGTCTGCTTAGTGCCACACAGCTAGGACACACAGGCGTGCCTTATGGCCGTGCTAATTTTCCAGTAATGGCACAAAAAAATCACACGGGCAAGACACACGGGCGTGTCTTATGGCCGTGGCAAAAAGTCAGTATACTTGCTCTGCTTTGGCACGGCCTGGGTGCATGGGCGTGCCTGAGTCTCGTGTGAGGCACACGGCCTGGACATATGGGTGTGTGACCTCCTTAATTTGGAGAATTTTATATGTGTTCAGAAGTTTATGAATGTGTTCGGTTTAGTCCCGACCCTATCTTTATGCATGTTTGAGGTCTAGTAGATCTTCAAGAAAAGGGACTTTATAGTTGAATCTTGCTATAATTTGTGAATATTCTGTTCTGATCTATTTTGAATATCCAGTAACGCCACTACCTATTCCAGTGACGGTCACGGGATAGGAGTGTTACATTTGGTTGGTATCAGAGCTACAGTTTAGCCGATTCTAGGACTAACATAGCGTGTTTAAGTCTAGCTATACGTGCCATATATCTGAACTGTGATAGTGTGACGAATCCTGACAAACGAAATATGTTTTTCATATAATAATTTATCTTGAAAGAGCTGTAGCTGATGATGTTGAAAGTAACGCGCCTGCTCCTGCTCAAGGGACATTGCCATCTGATTCTAGACCGGTTACAAGTGGTAATGAGGGAGAAGCTAAACAAGCTTTCTTGCAAATGATGAATGAGTGGTTACTCAGTATGTCCGGACAAATCCGGCTGTTTAACAACCCCCACCCTCGACTGTTCCTCAACAAACTCCGGTTGTACCACCTGTGGTTAATCCAATTCGTCTGAGTAAGCCTCCGGTAGACAAGATTAGAAAGTATGGGACTGAAGAGTTTCGAGCTACTACTGATGATGATGTAGAGAGGGCTAAATTCTGGCTTGAGAACATTATCTGAGTTCTTGATGAATTGTCATGTACCGTGGAGGAATGTGTTAAATGTGCAGTTTCATTGTTGCGAGATACGACATTGGTGGAAATCATTGACATCTGTGGTTCTGAGTGAACGTATTACCTGGAATTACTTTTAGACTAAATTTAGAAAGAAGTATATCAATCAGCGTTTCATTGATCAGAAACGTAAAGAGTTCCTTGAATTGAAACAAGGTGGCAAATTTGTTACGGAATACGAGCGAGAATTCATAAGATTGAGCGAGTATGCACGAGAATGTGTAGCTTCAGTGGCCACTATGTTGAAAAGATTTATCGAGGGTTTGAATGAATACATTAAACTTCTGGTCAAAATTCTCAATCTGAATGAGTTTGTTGTGTTAGTTGAAAGGGCTTGTAAAGCCGAAGAACATAGTAGAGAAAAGAAGAAAGCTGATTCTGAAGCTAGAGAAGTTCGAAAGAGATCTTCAGGTAGATCATTTCAGTCTGTGTCAAAGAAGTTCCGAGACGATTCTAACTGTTCGAAGATTTATATCGGACATTCGGGCAGAGACCGTGATATATCGTGTTCAAGTTTTAGAACTCCTGCTACATTTGTTGCTAGTGTCGGGAACGTTAGATTTGAGAAACCCGAATGTGCATATTTTGGCAAAAGACATCTGAGAAGTTGTAGATTGAAAGACTGAGCTTGTTTCTAATGTGGGTCTCTGGATCATTTTGTTCGAGACTATCCTAAATTTGTTGAACAAGAGATAGTGCAAAATCCAAGATCGAGTAATGCTTCCGTTAAAGGTAGAACTCCCAGAAACATAAGAAATGCTAGTGTTGGTAAAGAACGACTAAAGATACGATTGTGCGATCTGAGTCTCGAGCGCCTGCTAGAGGTTATGCTATCTGAGCGCGTGAAGAAGCTTCATCCCCTGATGTGATTATTGGTACTTTTACTCTTTATGATACCTCTGTGATTGCTTTGATAGATCCTGGATCAACACATTCTTATATCTATGTGAAGTTAGCATATAGTAAGACTTTGCCTATAGAGTCTACTGAATTCGTAATTGAGTATCAAACCCCTTAGGCAAAAGTGTCCTGGTTGATAAGGTTTGCAAGAATTTTCCATTAATGATTCGAGATAGCTGCTTCTCTGTTGATTTGATGCTATTACCGTTTGATGAATTTGATATAATTTTGGAAATGGACTGGTTAACTCTGCATGATGCTGTTGTTAATTACAAACAAAAAGTTATAGACTTGAGATGCAAGAATGGTGAAATCGTTCGAATTGAGTCCAGTGAATTGAATGGTTTACCAGCTGTGGTATCTGCATTAAAAGCTCAGAAATATATGAGAAAAGGTTGTGAAGTCTACTTTGCTTATGTGATTGACTTTAAGGTATCTGATAAAAGGATTGAATCGGTGCCGATCGTCCATGAAATTTCTAATGTATTTCCTGAAGGACTTTCGGGTTTGCCTCTGATTCAAGTAGTTGATTTTGGGATTGAATTGGTTCCGGGAATTGCTCCGATTTCAATAGCTCCGTATAGAATGGTACCGATCGAATTGAAAGATTAAAGACTCAGTTACAAGAATTGACTGATCAAGGCTTTGCTAGACTGAGTTTTTCACTGTGGGGTGCTCCTATTTTGTTTGTGAAAAAGAAAGAGGGCATGATGAGAATGTGCATTGATTATCGGTAGCTCAACAAAGTGGCTGTAAAGAATAAATACCTTCTGCCCCGAATTGATGATTTGTTTGATCAACTAAAAGGCGCCTCTATATTTTCGAAAACAGATCTGAGATCGAGATACTTCCAGTTGTGAGTGAAAGATTCTGACATTCTGAAAATAGCTTTTCGAACGAGGTACGGGCATTATGAGTTTTTAGTTATGCCTTTCAAATTAACGAATGCTCCTGCTTGTTTATGGATCTGATGAACAGAATTTTCAGACCGTATTTAGATCAATTTGTTGTTGTTTTCATTGATGATATATTAATCTGCTCGAGGAATGAAAGTGATCATGCTGAACATTTAAGAATTGTACTTCAGACACTGTGTGATAAGCAATTGTACACAAAATTCAGCAAATGTGAATTCTAGTTATGCGAAGTTAGTTTTCTAGGATACATTGTATCTGCATTAGATACCCAGGTTGATTCGGGCAAAATCTCAGCTATTTTGGATTGGAAACCTCCGAGGAATGTTTTGGAAGTTCATAGTTTTCTGGGACTTGCCGGTTATTACAGACGTTTCGTAAAAGATTTCTCTGTGATAGCAATCCTGATTACCAGATTGCTACAAAAAGATGTAAAGTTTGAATGGTCTGATAAGTGTCAGAAAAGTTTCGACTGGTTGAAAGCTCTGTTAACCAAAGCTCCAATACTTGTGCAACCCGAATCAAGCAAGGAATTCATTGTGTATAGTGATGATTAGTTCAATGGATTAGGCTGTGTTTTAATGCAAGAAGGCAAGGTTATAGCATATGCCTCTAAATAGTTAAAGCCACACGAAAAGAACAATCCAACACATGATCTTGACTTAGCTGCCATTGTTTTTTCACTAAAAATTTGGCGCCATTATCTGTTCGGTGAGAAATGTTACGTATTTTTAGATCACAAATGTCTGAAATATCTGATGACTCAGAAAGATTTGAATCTACAACAGCGAAGATGGTTAGAACTGTTAAAAGATTATGAGCTTGTTATTGGTTATCATCTGGGTAAAGCAAATTTGTAGCTGATGCTTTAAGTAGGAAATCACTATCTGCATTATGTACCTTAAATGCTAGTATTGATCCGTTTGTTGATGATTCAATGTTAGCTGAATTAAGCGCGAAACCTTTATTTTTGCAAAAAATCATTGACGCTCAGAAAGTAGATAATGAATTGTTAATGAAACGAGCTCAGTGTGATTCTGATTCTGAATTCCAAATTGATGTTGATGATTGTTTGAGATTCAGGGATAGAATTTGCGTTCCAAGAAATTCTAAATTGATTCAGATGATTTTGAGTGAATCACATAGTAGCAAATTCTCTATACATTCGGGTAGCACAAAGATTTATAATGATTTAAAATGGTTATACTGGTAGCCAGGTATGAAAAGAGATATCTCAGACTTTGTTTTGAAATGTTTAGTCTGTCAGCAAGTAAAAGCTGAACATCAAGTGCCCTCCGGTCTGTTGTAACCGATTATGATTCCTGAATGGAAATGGGACCAAGTAACTATGGATTTTGTTTTCGGTTTACCCCTATCTCCAAACAAGAAAGATTCAATCTAGGTTGTTGTTGATCGTTTAACAAAATCTGCTCATTTTATTCCGGTACGATCTGACTATTCACTTAATAAACTAGCTGAACTTTATATTTCTAATATTGTGAGATTGCACGGGGTGCTATTGTGACAGCCCTAATTTGACCTTAGTCAGAAAATGGTTTCGAAACTACAAAATCGAGTCAGAAAAATATAATTAAATGTTATTTTCTATGCTTATTATTTGTGAAAATGTATGTGTGAAAATTTCATGCTTTAATTTTGTCATTTGGTTGTGGAATTAGTTAAAGGACTTATGTGAGAAACTTTGAAAATGTGCTATGTCTAATGGAAAGGGTCAAATAAGGCTTGGGTTAGAAGTTAGGGGTTTGCATGTCAAATTCCCTAATTTATTGGTAGTGGCCGGCCATGACTTACTAGTGATGAAAATATATGAATTTGATATGATAATAATTATGACATAAGGGTTTAATAAATGAATAAAAAAATAAGGTTAATAAAATAAAGAAAAGAAGAATAATAAAATAAACTAAGTGGTGATGAAAACAAAGTTTTCAACTTTTTACTCATCTTTGGCCGAAACTTGCAAAGGAAAAACTAAGGAAGAAAGGCTAAGCATTTCGGCTATATTGGGTGTCAATTAAGGTATGTTTTCAAGTGTTAGTCTTTAAACTTGATAAATTTGAGTTAGTTACTAAGTTTTCCACTTAGCCCATGAGTAAACTTGTAGTTTTAGGGTGATATGTATATTCGGCTATGGAGATGATGATTCTTTGAAGGTGTTTTGTGATAATGTTTTCGGTCGTTGACGCTAAATAATTTGTATAGTATGCTTAATAAATTTGATGGACAAAAGGTTAATCTTAGTAAGGTTTGAAGCATTCGGCTAAATGATTTTGTATGCTTTAAAATGGTGTTTTAAATGTTCAAAAATCAAAGGGTAGTAAAAGCTTTATTTGGCCATGTTAATTGGGAAATTGATGGATGATAAATGAGCTTGTTTAAATGTTGAAATTTAGTACTAAGGTCTTTGTGTTTGTGGTTTAATGGCCGAATAAGAAATAAAAACTCGGTAGTGATATATGTGTCAATTGCCGAATGAGAATGTGAATCAAGATATGTATAGAATGCCGAATGTACTTTTAATTTATAATTGAACCAATTGTGTTAAATTGAGATTTTGAAATGTGAACTTGATAATTGAGATATTTTGATTTGATTCATTATAGCATTTGGCAATGGGGTATGGTATGTTGGTTAAAATGAGTTCAAAGATGGTAAAAATTTGAGTGGTAGTAAGTGATGGAATTGAAAAGCCAAATGTGTAATGCATCATGTGATATTCGGTCTTAGGAAGATTAGGCATAAAAAGATTAAATGTTTAATTATTAGTATATGCATGTACAAATGTCTAATGTGAACTTAAATGATAAGCATGAAATTTGGGTCATGACATATTTATATGAACGAATATTGTAAATTGAAATTTTATATGGAATGGCCGAATGTGAAACAATTAAGTTCGATTTTGTGAATGAATTATTTGCATGAATTTAACTATATGAAACAAATGTATGAATGAGGTGTATGTGTATTTAAGGTGTTTATAAGTATATATATATACTTAAAATGTGATTGATGGCCGAATGTTGGTTATTTGGTTAAGTGAATGACATAGTATAGAGTAGATATATGTAAATGTGTTTTATAGTATTCGGCCAACAAGAGATGATGATAAGATTATATGTTAGGTGGTATAATATAATGCTTAAAGATTAATGTAGTTATAAAATCATGCCGAATTTGATTAATAAGTAAATCGTCTTGGTTAAATAATTAAACAAACCTATTTGTTTTAATTAGGCTCAAGAGCAAAGAGGATCAAAGTCGGATAGGGGAAAGGAGAAAGTAATTAAGTAGCCAATCCGCAACTGTACGAATATACCGAGGTAAGTTCTTGAGTGTTTAAACTTTACTTTAGTATGCTTAATGATTAAATAAATTTGGTAGTGAAATGGATGAATTCATATAGTCTAAGTGCGGAATCAGTGATGAATTGTTCTTATAAGCCGAATGTGGCTAGTTCGATTAAATTAATGAATGTGATAATGTGAAGAACTATACAAGTATTTTGATAAATAAATTAGACCGTATGCATTAGTGAAAAAGGTGTCTTGAAGTAAGGTTGTTGGAAACTTAAGAGTAACTATAATGCACTTGATACTACCATTAGGCAAATGTAATAGCCGATTTTGGCTTGGGCGTGAGTGAACAAATGTGAATTTTGTTAGTAAAAAAAATATTATTGATCGATGAGGTAGATTGTATGTCTTAGTTATTCAGGCTAAAAGCATAGCAGGTATTATACCGTTGTACGTTAGTCGGGATGAGATCTAACAGACCATGTGACAGGGTAATACTTTGAGACTATATATATATATTGACGAGCGTTAAAAGAGCTAAAAAGAAAAATGAACAAGAAAACTTTGTGTGAGTTAAATAATTTCAAGGTGTATAATAAGGTACGCGTATGTCTTGCTTTACTAATATGCTATACATTATGTAGTGTACGGTATGTATAATTAAAATGTGAGTAAATGAGATTGATAATCAAGAGGACATAGTATGAGCATGTGATTGGATAGTATAGTGTTTGGCTGTTTAAGGTGTGATTATATGAATAAATAAGTTGTGTATTATCAATTGAATTATATATCAAATGAAAGGAATAAGTTATATGATTATATTACCAAATAGTAAGTTAAGAAATGAACTTGTGGTTAATGTTAAGAATTTGTATTCGAAACTTATAAAATATTAATAATATGTTTATGTGACTTGAAAAGGGAGGTATGTGACTCTATGTTTGAAACTATGTGTTGTAGCCAAATGGGCAAAGGTGAAACGTGTATATATATATATGATGTGTATGTGCTGTGGCCGAATGGACAAATGTGAAGTGTGTACTATTATATATGTGATGAGGCCAAGTTGATTAATGTGAAAGGCGTGTGGACTTATGTGAATATGGCAAGACCGAATGATTTTTATCAAGTGAGTTGAACTAAGTTTTGTATAAGCATGTTCGAATGAGTGTAACCCTTTATTGTTGGTGTTGTTTCATTGAGTATTAAAAGTAAACGAATATGATATGTGATAAGATTGTGAAATTAACTATCGTACGATATTATTCGGGTCTTTCACCTAGCAAGCTGCGAAGCTAGTGATAAACTTCAGACATTAAAAGTCCAGCAGGCTTCGAGCGGTGATGAGTTTCGAGCTATTATGTCCAGCAGGCTATTTGCCAGTGAATTAATATGAGTTCCAGATTTAAGGAATAAGCAAAATTGACAATGATAGTCGTATAAAGCACTAAATTGTTCAGGTACGTACTAATTATTTATTATGTAAAAGTTAACTTTCGATTGTCCCTTGAATAAGCATTGAATAAAGATCATGAAGTTAAGCTTGTGGATATATAAATATATATATATGCATTCGGTACTTGTGAGATTATATATCAAAATTTTTGGGATTTGTAAAGAAATTACCATTGAAATTATATACGCTGAATATGCCTAGGGATTATTCCCTTAAGTTGGACTAATGAATTACTTTGAAAGTTTGAATGATTTAATCGCAGTTTCGAGTATTAAACCGAAGAAATGTCAAATAAAAAAAAATGTGTTAATGGATATAGTATTTATGTATTCGGCATATTAAGGTTTCACTATGAATTGTATATGTAATTGATGCAATAATGAAATCAATTTGTTTTGTTTACTTAAGACTTACTAAGCTTACGAAAGCTTACTTTGAATGTTATGTTTCTCTGATTTTGTAGATCGTTGACTCTTACTACCAGCTCGGGGATCGTCAGCACTTCGTCACACTATCTACTATTATGGTAACCATGTGATTTGGACTTAGCTTATGGCATGTATAGGATAGACTATAAGTAGAATGATATTTTGACTATTGTATAAAAGCCATGCGAATATGGCATCTTATGGAAGTTTACTTTTATAAGTTTTAAATTCGATCTTTGTTTGTGCCTATTATTTATATAAATAAGTGATCTTTTATTTAAGAAAAGGTTCAAAATTTTACTGTTCTGATCCGATTCCTAATTTTCGGTAACGCCTCGTCCTATTTCGATGACTGTTATGGGATAGGGGTGTTACAGCTATTGTCCATTGTATCTGATAGAGATCCAAGGTTTACTTCGTGATTCTGGAAGAAGTTGCAAGAGGCTTTAGGTACGAAATTGTATTTCAGTACTGCTTTTCACCCGCAAGCAGATGGTCAGTTTGAGCGGACTATTCAGATACTCGAAGAGATGCTAAGATGTTGTATTTTAGAGTTTAAAGGCACGTGGGAATAGTACTTACCTTTGATTGAATTTGCGTATAACAATAGTTTTCAATCGAGCATTAAAATGGCACCGTATGAAACATTATACAGTAGAAAATGTAGAACTTCGTGGTACTGGTTTGAACTTAGTGAAAATAAGATATATGGGATTGATCTGATACAAGTAACAAAATAGAAGGTGAAAATAATCCGAGATAGTTTCAAGGCAGCCCCTGATCATCAGAAATCATATGCGGATCTGAAACGGAAAGATATTGAATTTAAGATTGGCGACAAAGTATTTCTAATGTATCTCCTTGGAAGAAACTGTTTCGATTTGGAAAAAAGGGCAAATTAAGTCCGAGGTTTATTGGACCATATAAAATCATTGAACGAGTTAGGCCGGTTGCTTATAGACTGATGTTGCCACCTAAGCTAGAAAAGATACATAATGTATTTCACGTGTCGATGCTTCGACATTATAGATTTGATCCGTCCCATGTGATATCCCCTTCTGAGATTGAATTAAAGTTCGATATGTCTTATGGTGAAGAGCCGATCCGTATCTTAGCTCAAGAAATGAAAGAATTGAGAAACAAGAAAATTCCACTGGTAAAAGTGCTGTGGCATCATCACGAGTTGAAAGAGGCTACCCGGGAACCTGAAAGTGCAATGAAACAGCAATATCTGAATCTGTTTAACGATAAGATTTTCGGGGACGAAAATACTTAAGGGGGAGAATTGTAACAGCCTGATTTGGACCTTAGTTGGAATAGTGGTTTCGGGACCATATATCCAAGTCTAAAAAATATTTTAATATCATTTTTTGTGCCTGTGATATATGATTTAGCATCTGTGAAATTTTCGCGAATTAATTTCTCCGATTGAGTGCTTAATTTGAGAAAAGTATTAAATCGCAGAAATTACAAAAGTGACATTCTATTTGTTAAAGTGCTAAATTGACATGGCTGTTTAATTGGGAAGTCCTTGCATGCCAATTATGCTAATTTTAGGTTAGTGGACATTTATGTCCACGAATAATATGAATATTTTATGCTTTCATTAATGGCAATTTGGTAAACTATTATTATGATGTGTTAAATAGAATAAAAACATAAAATCAAGGTCATATTCACCTTGTTTTTGCCGAAAACAAAAGAAAAAAAGGACGAGTTTGTTTTCTTCATGTTCGACCATGGTTTGAGCATCAATTGGTTATGTATTTTTTTATTCATTTTTTATAATTTTTACGTTTCTGTGATCATTACTTCAAAATCTTTCATGCCCATGTCTTAGTTTTCTGTTTTTGATGAAGATTATGAATAGTGACATTTATGTTATTTGAAGCTTTGTGATGAATTTGGTTGAATTATGATGGATAGGTATTGAATAAACATGTTTTGCCATGAAATTTTGATGAATTTGAGCTATGTGGGCTAAATTGTGAAAATTAAGTTTCAAGGGAACTAATAGGTGAAATAAAAATGTTAAGTGGGCTTTTATGAAAGCCATGAAAATTTGGCTCGACCATTGTATGGTAGAATTGTGTAAATTTGATCATTTCATGAGTTAGGAACTAAATTGTTAAAGTATGAAACTGTGAGGGCTAAAATGAAAAATGCCCTAAATTTGTATTCATGGATTGAATTGAATGAAATGAATGATTGAATGGTTGAATTTGAATTGATTTAGATCAAGAACAAAGAAAATCGGATGTTGATCAGGGGAAGTCCAAAATCGTTGAATAGTCAGCGTGTAACAGCCCAAACTCGGCCCAGACGTTATGGCCAGATTTGGTGTGTCACATGGACAAATGACTAAGCTTTGATCTTCTTTTAATAAAACGTTATGTTGATTGTAGTAAAACTGTACTTAATAGTTTTAAAAATTGTATCTATTACCAAGTAAAGTTCACTCTTTAAAAGATCTTATTGTTGTTTTATCATTGTTAAGTTATCCATTCGTTACGATATGTATGTTTTGAAAACATTTCTTTAAGTTTGGAAAACCCGCAAAGACTAGTCTACTATTGTAAAACAAACAATAAAGAAAACCCAAAACAAAATACCCGAGCGGCCTTATTACAACTTAAATTTGAAATTTAAAAATGAAATAAATTAAATTTATAAAAACATTAAAAACCAAATGCATGAATCACGTGGCCACCCTGAATCCCTCGCAGCTCCAAGTCCTCTATGGTTGGGGGTTACCTGCGTAGATAGAATTCAAAAGGTGAGTTTGTGAAAACCCAGTGTGTAAAGAGACCCAACAAGTGTCAGAGATCAGACAAACTAAATTTGGGCCGAAGCCCTATTCAGATATAGGTCATACTGGGCCTTGCCCCTTTTCAGAAACAGAGTGGCCCTTGGGCCCTATGTATATAAAAATGAATGTATGCAAAGCTCAAGCCCAGTCCAGCCCTACAAACCACCCGTACCAGCCCTACACACCATGTGGGGAATAACTCAACTCACCCACCCTTACACACCACAGTCGCAGCAGAGTTGCCAACACAGAAACCGTGGCAGAGCCACCAGAACAGAAATACAAGGTAGAGCCTCTAAGTAGATTACGTGGCATTGCCACTTTTAGCACTTCCTCCGTATCCATAACCCAACCCCATGCAAATCAGAATATTACATGACATGGCATACAGAATATCAGATACAGTAACATGTATATCAGTCAGCTATTTCTAGGGGTAAAACAACCATTTAGCATCTAGAGGTAAAATGATAATTTTCACCTTTCAGGGGTATTTTGGTCATTTAGCTATGTTTTTAGGTTTTATGCCTACTACGACCTTCTAGCAGGTCTAATGTCGCTCTGAGCGACTCAAATAGTCCATACGGTCATATATTGCCATCGGGCCCTAAAACCCCTAATAGGCCCGAAGGAGCCCACACGCTACTGTGGCCCACTTAGTCTAATTTTACACATAATATCGTAGAATTAATATTCAGATTACCAGAAAACACTTACCGTATATTTTACCCATACGGGCCAGTAAGCCCATTAGGCCTAATTCCAGCCCATCATGGCCAAATTATCCCAAGTGCACGAAAATGCACACCGCAGCCAATACCGTCCATTAATCCAAATTCATGATTTTGGATTGACCCACGAGCGTTCGCACGCTCGTAAGTCCATGAAATGTCGGCAGTTCAGCATTTTGGCTTTTCGGCTTTTGCTGATCTAATCTACTAGAGGGTGTCGTTACACACCTGTTTGTGAACTACGTCAAGATCCTGCAAATAATTAACCTACAACCGTTTAACCACATGTCAAACCATAATCCAACCGAATCAATCAACATCACCTTAACTTACTTATTCGGCAACCACTACAATATCACCATCACCCACTTTTGCCGAGATCTAACAAATAGATCTAGATTGCTACGATGCCCCTATCCTCCAACTACTCCTCGCTAGATTGCCCCTTTACCACACTAATACACGCAAGAACCAAAAGAAAAGAGGCTAAAATGGATGTTCAATAAAAGGGGTCAAAACCGATAGCAACCATGGGGAGATAGGGGTTTTCAGCTTTTCTTAATTCACAAGAATATTAAAGAAGGATTTGAGTACTTACCACAGGGATTTGCTAGATTGATTTTGATATCGCTAGGAGTTATTTGCACCACTGTAAGCCTAGATCTACACTCGATCTAATCGAAACACAAGGGAAGAAGAAGAATGGATTCAAGGGATTGGAAGAACAACAGAGAAAGGAGAAGGTTTCAGTTTTGAGAAGAGATCACTAAAGAGAGTTGAGGTTTTGGTTTTGGAAGAAAAGTGAAAGAAGAAGAGAGGAGGTTTTGAAGAGGTTTCGGCTTTTTCAGAGTAGAGATGAGAAAAGGTTCGATCAAAGAAGAAATTAGTTAGAAAAAGACCAAATGGTTCAGGTTTCGGCTTTTTGAGGCAATCGGCCAAGAGTGGTTCTTGTGATAGTCCGATTTTGACCCTATTCGGAATGGTGGTTTCTGGACCATGAATCCGAGTCAGAAAAATATTTCTATGTTATTTTATGTGTTAAAACTTTGTGAATTTGCATGTGTAAAATTCTCATGTTTGAATTTTGCTATTTGAATAACTAATTTGATAAAAGGATTTAAGTGTAAGAAAATGAAAAGTGGATGGTTTAAAGTCATATGGCCGAATTGATCATGGTTTAGTAATATGGAACACTTATGTGGATATTATACCGTGCTAAATTAGGTGGACATTTATGACCATCACTTATAAAGTTTATAAATTATATTACAAAGGTTATAATGGTCATTTGTGATTTTATATGTGGTTTATTATAATAAAACAAAAGAAATCTTCTTTAATGTAAAAGCCAAACACATTCATAACAAGAAAAAGAAAAAGTTTGGGGCATTCGGCTACCTTGTAAACTCAATCTAGGTATGTTTTCATTCCGATTTTTGATAATTTTTATGTTTTTGAGATCGTTGCTTCGAATATTACTCGACCCATGCCTGAATTTCTGATTTTGATGATGTATTCATGAGTTGCCATTGTTGATACCTTGGTGAATTTTGTGTTTGATGTTGTTAAATAAATAATATGTGTTAAATTACTCAGGTTGTATTGGAAATTTACATAAAAATTAAGTAAATAGGGCTTAATCGCAAAAATAGTAAATAGAGGGGTTAAATCGTGAATTAAATTAAATGTGAAGTCTTGTAGGGGCTTGAGGAGTATTCAGCCCTAGCTTATTGAAAATAAATTTTATTTATTTTGTGTTTTGTGACTTTTGGATTAAATTGTTAAAAGTGTAAAACTTATGGGATATAAGTGTGAATTGTCTATTTATGTGTTCTTAAATGAATTGGACGGAATAATTGATTAAATAAGCTTAATTTACATCAATTTAGATCAAGAAAAGGGAAAATCAGATTCAGAACGGGGAAAAGCTAAAATAGGTGAATAGCCGATTTGTAACGCTCAACGATATCCGAGGTAATTTTTACGTAATTAAACATAGATTATTTTTTTTTATAACATGATATATCATAAGGATTCAATGTTTATAATGTATTTGTATGTAGCCGAATGAGAAGTATGAAAAGAAAATAATGTAGTTGAATTATATTCGAATGATACTAAGATCTTAAAGGTGTGTTTGTGTTACATAGAAAATAAAATTATATGATTCAATATGTGAAATATTGCGGATTGATTTTTATGTTGTAACATTCGAGCCTTAGGCCTAGCAAGCTTTAAGCTGGTGATTTTGATCGGGCTTCGTGCCATCAGGCATAGTGCTAGTGAATGAATATCAGACTTTGAGTCTAACAGGCCTTGTGCCGGTGATGAATTCAGGCTCTTGCCTAGCAGGTTTTATACCGGTGATTTGTTTCCAAGTTTGTGATTATAAGAATTCAAGTCGTTACGGATAATGAACAATGGTAATTGAGCTATGTGACATTTCATAGGATCGGCCACGTAGGTAAGTATATGTCATCTATATTGAATTTGTTAATTTGACTGTAGACGAATTATATTAACTTGTGCATTAGGTTTTATGCGAAGTTACCCTGAAAGAATTGATTTGGCCAATATGATGTTATATTGACGTTGAACTATAGGTGGCATATAAGGTTTTACTTATCTTGTATATTCGGCCATATGTGTGAACATCTATGAGAAAGTATAAATGATATTATATAATGGGTTATATAGGAAACGTTAAGTGATGCTAAATACTAGTATTGGACATTCCGCTAAGATATCCTATTGTGTATTTGTATAAGGTTATTGGTATAATTTGTTAGTTTGAATATTATAAATTTTGATTGAGTTGTTTAATTTACTTAAGACTTACTAAGCTAAATTGCTTACTTTGAGTATTTTGTAACTTTGTTTTATAGATTTTGGAGGTAAGTTACGAGCTTGGGGATCAACATCGAAGTCATCCACACTATCGTCAATCCTTCAGTACTTTTAAAAGACTATATTTCAAACTTATGGCGTGTATAGGCTAAACCATTTTGTGAATGTTTTTGAACTCGGTATGTATAAATGAATAAGCCATGCGAATATGGCTTGCTCGTTGTGTTAAATATGTTTATATGTTTTTATTAACTATTGTGGTTGACTTTGATTATGGTTTATAGTTTCGGCATTGATCTTGGCATGATATGTAATGGTAGAAATGGTTATAAAATGCTTGAGCATTATTTAATGTATAAGGAATGATTCATGAATTGAGACTATGAGATAAATGATGGATGACTGTGATTGAATTATATGTGCCGAATGAAATTAGATGAAGATGGTATATGTTTTTATATGTTTGTATAAAAAGCTTCATCTATGTGATACTAAGAATTTATATCATAGGTATTATAATTATGTGGTTTGCCAAAATGGACATAATGCAAAGTGATGTAGTTTAGGTCCGGCCTTAAAGTCATAAACTATATGCATGAGTGGTTTGGACAAGTTGATGGTGATAGGTGAAAAGCTATTATTTATTTGGTTAAGTCATTGAAAAATGACCATATGAATAGTATGATATGGTGTATGAATTGTTAATTGAATTGCACCTCTGATTAGAATTAGTTGCCTTTAATTGCCGAATATATTATGGTTATATGATGGAAGTTTAATTGATTCATTCTATGAGATATTTTATTTTATTGGTTTTGTTGTGCACGTATGCTTATGTGAATTGTTTCATATCTTATATATGTGCTTATAAGTTAAATTATTATATATATTAGCGAAGTGACATGAATTTGTTCATAAGATATTTTTCGACTTGATGATATTACATTTGATTGGATTAACAAATTTGAAACTGTGAGCAAGTGAATGTATGAAAGTTGAAAATTGTTCAGTACTGCCTCATAACCCCTTCCAACGATGGACACGGGTTAGGGGTGTTACAGTTCTAGGTGAGTCGATTCAAGCAATAGAGAAAAGAAGAAAGAGGAGAAGAAGAAAATAGATTCGGCTTGAGAAGAAAAAGAGACGAAAGAGTTCAGTTTTTTGAACAAATATGCACAAAGAGAGTTTATGAATTTCAGTCTTCAACTTTTACAACAAAAAGGAGAAGGAGAGAAAAGAAAGAAAAGAATGGAAGCACCCTTCAAACTTACCTAAGTGGCACTAAAGAATAACCGAAAAAGGCAAATCCTGAAAGATTAACAACAAGAAATTGGCACACCCTACCACAAAAGCTGAAAATGCTTAACCTTACTCCCCCTAGCTAAATTGCACTTCCAACAACCCCATAATCGGCCAACACTCCCTTCTCATCTCATCCCTAAGTTTTCTCCTTGAAAATCGCCCCTTATCATTCCTTAGTCCAATCCCTAACTCAAACACCTTCCCTCAGAGTTCAGCTTGGACTCCACCTCTAACTATGCACATGCAATAAAATAAAAACCTTGCTCCTTAAGGGATTCGATCCTTAGCTCCCTCACAAGCTTCCACACGCCACCTCATTGTGTTTTAAGTGGCGCCACCTTGCCACTTTAACATAAGCTTTCTTGTGCTATAAAACCCCAACATTTATTTAAAAGCCCACTTAGCCAAAGTCCATTCTCACCTAAGGCCAAAATTTAAAATTATACCAGGCATTAGACTTAAGCCTAGGCCTCCTAAAGGTCCACTAAACACACTCAAATCTCTAATACAACACATCAAACCATGTAAAGATAAATTCATGCAAAAATTCAAAACCCCTAAAAATTGAGGCGTTACAACTCTACCCCTTAAAGAAACTTCGGCCTCGAAATTTAGCTGGTCCAAACAGGTGAGGGTATTGTTGACGAATAGCCTCCTCTGACTCCCATGTAGCTTCTTCTCTACCGTGATTATGCCAAAGCACTTTCACCAAATGGATTAATTTCTTTCTTAACACCTTGACATCACGGTCTAGAATTTGCACAGGCTCTTTCTTAAAGGTCAGATCGGATTTTACTTCAATTTCCTCAACAAGTACAGTGTGGGAAGGATCAAAGCGATATCATCTCAACATTGAGACATGAAAAACATTGTGAATTTGGTCCAACTCCGGAGGTAGTTCCAACTGATAGGCTACTGGACCCACCCGTTTAAGAAATCGATAGGGCCCGATAAACCGCGGGCACAATTTGCCTTTCTTCTTGAACCTTAAAATTTTCTTCCAAGGTGAGACCTTCAAGAAAACCAAATCTCCCATAGGGTACTCAATTTCCATACGCTTCAAGTCGGCATGATTTTTACCTATCTGATGCCTCCTTTAACCGATCCCTGATCAGCTTAACCTTATTTTCTGTATCCGCTACCAACTCTGCCCAAGAACCTGATGTTCTTCTAATTCTGTCCAACAAGTAGGCGTACGACACCTATGCCCATACAACGCCACATAAGGTGCCATTCGAATACTCGCCTGGTAACTGTTGTTATATGCAAATTCTGCCAACGGTAAGTAGTCTTCCCAGCTGCCTCAGAAATCAATAATACACCCTCTTAACATATCTTTCAGCACCTGAATCACCCTTTTCGATTGTCCATCCGTCTGAGGGTGAAAAGCAGTGCTAAAATCCAACCGTGTACCCAACGCCTCATGCAATTTCTGCCAGAATCGAGATGTAAACCTAGGGTCCCGATAAAAAATAATCGAAACTGACACTCCATGAAGTCACACTATATTCGATACATACAACTTTGCCATTTTTTGAAGTGAATAGTCAGTTCGGACGGGTAGAAAATGAGCAGGTTTGGTTAGCCTATCCACAATCACCCAAACTGAGTCTTTCTTGGTAGGCGTTAAGGGTAGCCCACTCACAAAATCCATGGTTACCCTTTCCCACTTCCAAAGTGGAATCTTCACTGGTTGCAGAAGTCCAGATGGCAATTGATGCTCAGCTTTCACCTGCTGGCATGTTAGACACTTACCCACAAACTTTGTTACTTCCCGTTTAAGTCCAGGCCACCAATACAATTCCCGTAAATCCCGATACAACTTATTTCCCCTAGGATGCCTGGCACAAAGACTGCCATGAGCCTCTTGCAATATCGAATGCTTTAAACTAGAGTCCTTTGGGACACAAACTCTTCCATGGAAACACAAGATCCCTTCATTATTCAGACTAAAATTAGAAGTTCCACCCTCTTCAACCAGTCGAAATCGATGAGCCAATGACTCATCCAATAATTGCTTCTCCTTAATTTGCTCCATCCAAGTCGATCTTACTTGCAACTCTGCTAACAAGCTACCATCATCATACAGACTAAGACGAGCAAACATTGCTGTCAGCTCAATTACAGCTCTTTGACTCAGTGCATCAGCTACCACATTAGCTTCGCCTGGGTGATACTCAATAGAACAGTCGTAATCCTTAAACAACTCTATCTATCTCCGTTGCCTAAGGTTAAACTCCTTCTGAGTCAACAGATACTTGAGGCTCTTATGATCCGTGTATGTGATACACTTTTCTCCATACAAGTAGTGCCTCCAAATCTTAAGCGCAAAAACTACTACCGCCAACTCTAGGTTGTGCGTAGGGTAATTCACCTCATGGGGCTTAAGCTATCGCGATGCATATACAACTACTTTACCCTCTTGCATCAACACTCAGCCCAATCCAACATGCGATGCATTGCAATACACAGTAAAATCCTTCCCAGACTCCAACTGAATTAACACAAGTGCCTCAATCAAAACTTTCTTCAACTTCTTGAAACTCTCTTTTTGTCTTTCAGACCAGATAAACGGTACTGCTTTTCTCAAAAGTTTCGTCAATGGTGCTGCAATCAAAGAAAATCCTTCCACAAACCTCCTATAGTACCCTGCCAAACCCAGAAAACTCCAAATTTCTGACACAGATCTTGGTGGCTTCCACTCCAGAACTGCCTCGATTTTTCAAGGATCCACCCAAATCCCCTCAACAGAAACAACATGACCCAAGAATGTCACTTCTCGCAACCAAAATTCACACTTGCTGAATTTTACGTACAGCTGCTTCTCCCTCAGCACTTACAGAACAATTCGGAGATGCTCATCATGATTCTCCTCAGTTTTCAAATACACCAGAATATCGTCTATAAAGATGACCACATATTTATCTAAGTAGGGTTGGATTCATCAGATCCATGAAGGTCGTTGGTGCATTTGTCAACCCGAACGACATTACCAGGAACTCGTAATGACCATACCGAGTCCTAAATGCTGTCTTATGAATATCCACCTCTTTGACCCATAGCTAATGATATCCAGATTGAAGATCGATCTTGGAAAATACCGAACCTCCTCTTAGTTGATCAAATAGGTCGTCAATCCTTGGCAGCGAGTACTTGTTCTTAATAGCCAGTTTGTTTAATTGACGATAATCAATGCACATGCGCATTGTCCCATCCTTTTTCTTAACGAACAAGACCGGTGCTCCCCACAGAGACACACTTGGTCTAATAAAACCCTGATCCAGAAGTTCTTGGATTTGCGCTTTCAACTCCACCAACTCTTTCGGTGCCATCCTATAAGGAGCGATGGATATCAGAGCTGTTCCAAGCAACAAGTCGATTCCAAATTTGACTTCATGGTTCAGAGGCAATCCAAGAAGCTCATCCGAAAATACATCCTGAAACTCCTTGACGGTTCTAACTTCCCTACAGATAAACCCTCAGAATCTGATTTACTCACATATGCCAAAAACGCCTCGCAACCTTTCCGAATCAACTTCTCAACTCTTAAAGCCGAAATAACATTGGACAAGTAATCCCTTCGCTCCCCTATTACAGTTACCTCCTCATCCTCCGTGGTCTTTAACACCATCCGCTTGGTAGCGTAATCCAAAGTCACCTTATGCTTAGCAAGCCAATCCATACCCAAGATTAGATCAAACTCTCTAAATGGCAACTCTATCAAGTCCGCAGAGAAAATCCTACCTTGTGTTTCTATGGGTACATCTCTAAAAAGTTTGTCTACCCTAACCGAGTGACCTAGTGGACTTATCACAGAAACCTACTCATACTTTTCTTAGTTTGCACACCCAATGACCCAGACACATCACAAGCAACATACGAATGGGTGGATCCCATGTCAATCAAAGCAGTGTATGGCATGCTATAAATTTAAAACGTTCTGGTTATGACGTTAGGTGCATCACCTTCCTCTCGGTGACGAGCAGCATAAACCAATACCGACGTGCCTTAGCATTTCCAGCACCTCTGCCCGGTGGTCCATGTCCACGTCTATGTCCATTCCCATTGTCGCCCCTAGCCTAACCACAGCCTCTCGGAGGTTGTTGTCCACCTCTCACTGGTTGAGCAACCCTCGGTTCAGTAGCTTGCATCTGCGCCTGCCTCTGAGGACAATCTTTAACTCGATGATCTTTGGACCCACACCGAAAACTTGCTCTAGAACGCTTTCAACATTCACCCAAGTGTACTTTACCACAGTCTGCACAAGCTTGCGGTCTAACCACATTCATCGAAATTGCTCAAATCGGCTCTCCACTCTAGCCCTTTTAACAGTCCTACCCGTAACACCCGAGGGCCTTAATTCCCTCCTGAATCGATTTTTGTCTTTTTCACGATTTTGGTGCTCCGTGCACTTCACCTCCTCGGCAATCTTGGCTTTTTCCACTAGAGCAGCAAAGTCAAGCTCCCTCTGCGGAGCAATTAGCACTCTCATCTCATCTCTAAGGCCATCCTCAAATCGCACGCTGCGTTCATACTCCGTAGTAACTATACCACTAGCATACCGGCTTCACCTTAGAAATTTAGCTTCATAGCCCGCGACAATCTTACTACCTTGAGTCAGATTCAGAAATTCCTTCCTTCGGGCATCCACATAACTCGCCCCGACATACTTCCCTTTGAAAGCCATCTTAAATAGCTCCCAAGTCACCCGCTCAGTTGGGGTACCATCCCTCACCGTGATCCACCACTGGTAGGCCTTGTCACGTAGCAAAGATACTGCTCCTTTCAACTTTTGCTCCATTAAGCAGTCTAGGTTGTCCATTATCCGTTCCGTGGCCTCTAACCAATATTCGGCCACATTCAAGGCTACATTAGATACGCCCCTGAAAATCTCTGCTTCATTAGCTCAAAGCTGTTCAAAAATCAATCCACGATTCACCATTCCTATGCTCACTCTAGCAACCATTTCCAGAACACGAAGCATCACCTGGGATAAAGCATCATCCCCTGCAGCCCGATCATAAGACCCCATCTTAGTTGCCGATGGTGCCCGTGCCTCCCCGGCTGGCATAGTTTTGAAGATGAAGATCCAACCTGAGTACTTCCTCGGCCACGTCCATGGCCTTTTCCACGTGCAACCCTCGTACTCATATCATATTATTTGATTATGAATTTTATGAATTAGTTCAATATTTCAGTATTTATTACAGATGTTTTATGCAGATGTATTATTTCAGAGCTTTATTTTTGCATAATCGCAATTTAGCTATAGTCTTAGTCTCCTAAAATTTTTAGTTTTTCCTACTGTTTCAGTCTTCTACAGTCTCAATATTGCCCTAACTACAGAGTTTTAGAAAGGTCTTAGTACTATCTACAGTAATGTTTCAGTTTTATAGTATCACAGTTAAGTATAGTAAGACAAAAGATACTTACAGACTTGGTGCCAGAGACTTGGTGTGCCACTCTTTAAAAACCAAATTCAGAAAACCCAAGTTTCATTGGTTGTACTTATTTTGAATGTACTTTATGAAAAATTTCTCAAAAACCCTAGACTTTAGAAAAACGAAGAAAATATTTTCAGAAAAAGAAATCAATTTTTTTAAGACCTTTTAACATCGAATTTCAAAACAAGTTAGAACTTAGGTTTTAAAAATGTTTGAACCCATTCCACAACCGAGTTGTTGCAACATGGCTCTGATATCACTAAATGTAACACTCTGAACCCGGCCCAGATGCTATAGCCAGATCTGGTGTGCCACATAGAGAAATAACTAAGCTTTGATCTTCTTTTAATAAAACGTTATGTTCATTGTAGTAAAACTGTACTTAACAGCTTGTAATTAAGAAACATTATTAGTTTTAAAAATCGTATCTATTACCAAGTAAAGTTCACTCTTTAAAAGATCTTATTGTTATGTTATCATTGTTAAGTTATCCATTCGTTACGAAATGTATGTTTTGAAAATGTTTGTTTAAGTTTGGAAAACCCGCATAGACTAGTCTACTATTATAAAATCAACAACAAAGAAAACCCAAAACAAAATACCTGAGCGGCCTTATTACAACTTAGATCTGAAATTTAAAAATGAAATAAATTAAATTTATGAAAACATTAAAAACTGGATGCATGAATCACGTGGCCACCCCGAATCCCTCGCAGCTCTAAGTCCTCTATGGTTGGGAGTTACCTGTGCAAATAGAATTAAAAGGGTGAGTTTGTGAAAACTCAGTGTGTAAAGAATCCCAACGAGTGTCAAAGATCAGACAAACTCAATCTGGGCTGAAGCCCTATTTAGATATAAGTCATACTGGGCCTTGGCCTTTTTAGAAACAGAGTGGCCCTTGCGCCCATTTCAGTACAGAATAGACTGTATATATATAAAAATGTATGTATACAAAGCCCAAGCCCAATCCAGCCCTACACACCATCCGTACCATCCCTATACACCATGTGGGGAGTAACTAACCCACCCAGCCCTACACACCACAGTCACAGCAGAGTTGCCAGCACAGACATACGAGGCAGAGCCTCTAAGCAGATTACGTGGCATTGCCACTTTTCCACTTCCTCCGTATCCATAACCCAACCCCATGCCAATTAGAGTATTACATAACATGGCATATAGAATATCAGATACAGTAACATGTAAATCAGTCAGCTATTTCTATGGGTAAAACAGTCATTTAGCATCTAGGGGTAAAACGGTAATTTTCACCCTTCAGGGGCTTTTGGTCATGTAGCTACGTTTTTAGGTTTTATGCCTACTACGACCTTCTAGCAGGTATAACGTCGCTCCGAGTGACTTAAATAGTCCGTACAGTCATAGATTACCATCAGGCCCTAAAACCTTTAATGGGCCCGAGGGAGCCCATACGCTACTGTAGCTCGCTCAATCTAATTTTATACATTATATCATAGAATTAGTATTCAGATTACTAGAAACATTTACCCCATATTTTACCCATACGGGCCAGTAAGCTCATTGGGCCCAATTTCGGCCCATCGTGGCCAAAATAGCCCAAGTGCACGAAAACGCACACAGCAACCCTCACCGTCCATTAATCCAGATTCATGATTTTGGATCAACCCATGAGCATTCGTACACTCACAAGTCCACAAAATGCCGACAGTTTGGCATTTCGGCATTTCAGCTTTTGTCGATCTAATCCACTAGAGGGTGTCGTTACACACCTGTTTGTGAACTACGTCGAGATCCTGCAAATGATTAACCGACAACCGTTTAACCACATGTCAAACCATAATCCAATCGAATCAATCAACATCACCTTAACTTACTTATTCAGCAACCACTAGAATATCACCATCACCCACCTTTGCCGAGATCTAACAAATAGATCTAGATTGCTACGATGCCCCTATCCTCCAACTGCTCCTTGCTAGATTGCCCCTTGACCACACTAATACACATAAGAACCAAAAGAAATGAGGCTAAATGGATGTTCAACAAAAGAGGTCAAAACCGATAGCAACCATAGGAAGATAGGGGTTTTTGGCTTTTCTTAATTCACAAGAATATGAAAGAAGAGATTTGAGTACTTACCACAGGGATTTGCTAGATTGATTTTGATATTGCTAGGAGTTATTTCCACCACTCTAAGCCCAGATCTACACTCGATCTAATCGAACCACAAGGGAAGAAGAAGAATGGATCCAAGGGATTGGAAGAACAGCAGAGAAAGGAGAATGTTTTGATTTTGAGAAGAGATCACTAGAGAGAGTTGAGGTTTCAGTTTTTGAAGAAAAGGTGAAAGAGGAAGAGAAGAGGTTGTGAAGAGGTTTTGACTTTTTCAGAGTAGAGATGAGAAAGGGTTCGATCAAAGAAGAAATTAGTTAGAAGAAGACCAAATAGTTCGTGTTTCGACTTTTTAAGGCAATCAGCCAAGAGGGGTTCTAGGTGAGTCGATTCAAGCAATGGAGAAAAGAAGAAAGAGGAGAAGAAGAAAATAGATTCGGCTTGAGAAGAAAAAGAGATGGATGGGTTTGGTTCTTTGAACAAATCAACACAAAGAGAGTTTATGAATTTCAATTTTCAGCTTTTAGAACAAAAAAGAGAAGGAGAGAAAAGAAAGAAAAGAATGGAAGCACCCTTCAAACCTACCTAATTGGCACTAAAGAATAACTGATAAAGGCAAATCTCGAAAGATTAACAACAAGAAATTGGCACACCCTACCACAAAAGCCGAAAATGCTTAACCTTACTCCCCCTAGCCGAATAGCACTTCCAACAACCCCATAATCGGCCAACACTCCCTTCTCATCTCATCCCTAAGTTTTCTCCTTGAAAATCTCCCCTTATCACTCCTTAGTCCACTCCCATGAGCAACTCAAACACCTTCCCTCAGAGTTCAGCTTGGACTCCACCTCTAACTATGCACATGCAATAAAATAAAAACCTTGCTCCTCAAGGGATTTGATCCTTAGCTCCCCCATAAGCTTCCACACGCCACCTCCCTATGTTTTAAGTAGCGCCACCTTGCCACTTTGACGTAGGCTTTCTTGTGCTATAAAACTCCAACATTTATTTAAAAGCCCACTTAGCCAAAGTCCATTCTCACCTAAGGCCAAAATTTAAAATTCTGTCAAGCCTTAGACTTAAACCTAGTCCTCTTGAAGGTCCACTAAACACACTCAAATCTCTAATACAACACATCAAAGCATGTAAAGATAAATTCATGCAAAATTTTAAAACCACTAAAAATTGAGGCGTTACATAGCGCGAATCTGTCCAAATCCGTATGAGGTAAGTCAATATACAAATATGAGTTATGTCGATGTTAGATATTTATTCATGAATTATAAACAGTGTTTGGATTGCCGTGAGAGCTTGACGTATTAGTTTCGAGGCAATTCTAATTAAGTAATAGTAAAATGAAATCATGTAAGACTTCGTCTGGAATGTAGGCATTGATTAGAGAAATATGTGTAAGACCATGTCTTGGACACTGGCATCATATATGTTCGTGTAAGACCCTGTCTGGGATAGTGGCATTGGTATCGAATGACATGTAAGACCACGTTGGGGATATCGGCATTGTATGAGATTTATAAGTTCTGTAACATTTCTGAATGATCTAAGAAGAAATTCCAAGAAAAGAATGAATGCATACCTTATGTGTCTGACTCAGTACGTCTGTTTTGTACTGAATTTCCAAGTATGGAAGGTATACTAATTCTGTGAACTAGAAGTATGTACTAAAAGAGTAAATCTAATTCGTGAATTATCTATGCAAAATGGTCAGCATATTGCGTTTATGAATTGCATATTTTTGTATTTGGCTTACTAAGCTCATTGTAGCTTACTCTGTTTATTCTTTCAATTATTTTACGGATATTGTAGCTACTGTGTGCTTGGGGATAGTGAAGGATCATGACCACACTATCGAGCTCGATTTTGGTACCTTTTTGAATGTACAAAGTTTAAGTATGGCATGTATAGGCTAGAATAACTAAGATATGTTTTCGAGTCTATGTATATAAGTCATGTGATGTGGTCAAGGCTTGGGAATATGCTTTGTTTTGGTATCTTGAATGATGCAAATGTTTGCATGAAATTGATGAATGAATGTCCTTAATGAAATGGATATCTTGTTATGAAATTTAGTTGATGAAAGGTAAGTTTAGTTGGTGTTTGAATGAGTATAAATGATGAGTTTTAATTTTGGATACTACCTATAAAATGTTTGTCCTTTGGCATGAGATTGGTGTATGAATGTTTTGACCATATAGATGAATGTTTTAGGCTTTGAATTGGTTGGTTATTGTTTAGGCAAAAATGGTATTTTTAGCATGTTTGTGAAATTGACCCAAATGGATGGAAAATATATGACTTATATCAGGTCTTCTTAGTGCCACACGGCTAGGGCACACGGGCGTGCCTTATGGCCATGCTAATTTTCTAGTAATGGCACAAAAACTCACACGGCTAAGAAACATAGGTGTGTCTTGTGGCCATGGCAAAAAGTCAATATACTTGCTCTGTTTGGTACGGCCTGGGTGCATGGGCGTGCCTGAGTCTCGTGTGAGGCACACGGTCTAGTCACACAGGTGTGTGACCTCTTTAATTTGGAAAATTTTATATGTGTTCTGAAGTTTATGAATGTGTTCGGTTTACTCCCTACCCTATCTTTATGCATGTTTGAGGTCTAGTAAATTTTCAAGAAAAGGGACTTTATAGTTGAATCTTGTTATAATCTGTGAATATTCTACTCTGATCTGTTCTGAGTATTTGGTAATGCCCCTACCTATTTTGGTGACGGTCATGGGATAGGGGTGTTACAGTGCACCTGTGTTTTTTGTGAAGAAGAAGGATGGGTCGATGAGGCTTTGTGTTGATTATAGGTAGCTTAATAAGGTGACTATCAAGAATAAGTATCCATTGTCGAGAATTGATGATTTGTTCTACCAATTAAAAGGAGCAACGGTATTCTCTAAGATTGACCTGAGATCTAGTTATTTCTAGCTACGGGTTAAGGAATCCGACGTGCCGAAGACTGCTTTTAGAATGAGGTATGACCATTATGAATTTCTTGTTATGCCTTTTGGTTTAACTAATGCGCTGGCTATGTTTATGGATTTGATGAGCCAGATTTTTTGGCCGTACTTGGACAAGTTTGTAGTAGTGCTCATAGATGATATATTGATTTATTCTTGGGATGAGTCTGAGCATGTTGAGCATTTGAGGACGGTATTGCGGACTTTAAGGAAAGAAATGTTACTTGCTAAATTTAGCAAGAGTGAGTTTTGGCTACATGAAGTTGGTTTTTTTGGACACATAGTCTCAGGTGATGGTATTTGGGTTGATAAAAGCAAGATTTCAGCAATTGTTGATTGGAAGCCATTGAAGAATGTGACTGAGGTTAGACGCTTTCTGGGTTTAGCTGGTTATTACCGACGATTTTTCGAGGGTTTTTTTTATGATTCTTATCCTATGACCAAGTTGCTTCAAAAAAATGTAAATTTTGAGTGGACGAAAAATGCCAACAAAGTTTTGATCAGTTGGAAGCTAAATTGACCGAGGCTCCAATATTAGTACAACTTGAGTCGAGAAAGGAGTTTGTGATTTATAGTGATGCATCACTAAATGGACTTGGATGTGTGCTTATGCAAGAGGGTAAAGTCGTGGCTTATGCTTCAAGGCAATTGAAACCCCATGAAAAGAACTAAGCGACGCATGATCTAGAGTTGGCTGCTATCATCTTTGCTTTGAAGACTTGGTGCCATTATTTATATGGTGAGAAATGTCGGATTTTTACCGACCATAAATGTAACAGCCTGATTTGGACCCTAGTCAGAATAGTAATTTCAGGACCACATATCTGAGTCTAAAAAATACTTTAATATTATTTTCTGTGTCTATGTTATCTGAATTAACTTTCTTGAAATTTCTGTGATTTAATTTGTCTATCTCTATGCTTAACTATGAGAAAGGATCAAATCGCGTAAAATTTAAAATCTGCATGTCATTTGTTAAAAGTGTTTAAGTGCTATGTTTTATTTATGTGAGGTCCTTATGTTGTAATTGAACCATTAACATGGTTAATGGACTTTTATAGACAACCATTATAAGTTTTTATTATTATTTCATTAGGGGAAAAATTGGTATTTGGTAATTAAACTATTATTAATAAAACAAAGGCATGAAAATGGTGTTTATTTCATCCACCATCACCGAAAATCAAAGAAAAAGAAAGGTTTTGAAGCTTCCATGCATTCGGCTAGCTTCTAACTTGATTGAAGGTTCGTTTTTAATTCATTTTTGATAATTTCTATGTTTCTGTGATCGTTGCTTCGAAATCTTTCATGCCCATGTCTTAATTTCTATTTCTGATGAAGATTATGAATAGTGATGTTATTTGAAGCTTTGAGATGAATTTGGTTGAATTATGATGGATAGATATGGAATAAATATGCTTTGCCTTGAATTTTTGATGAAATTGAGCAATTTGGGCTAAATAGTGAAAATAATACATTGGGAGGACTAAATTTTGAGATAAATGTATTATATGGGCTTATATGAAAGCCATGAATATACGGTCAAGCTTGTATTTAGTTGAATTTTGTAAATTTGATGTTTTTATGAATTAGGGACCAAAGTGTCAAAATGTGAAAGTGTAAGGGCTAAAATGTAAAATGCCCTAAATAAGTGTTTGTGGATTGAATTGAATGAAATGAAAACTTAAATGGCTGAATTTGGATTTATTTATATCAAGAACCAAGGAAATCAGACTTAGATCGAGGGAAGTCCAAAATCGTTGAATAGTTGTGTCGGAATCATTTAAAATCCACACGAGGTAAGTCAATATACAAATATGCGTCATATTAATGCTTGTTATAAAGTCTTGAATTATAAACTGTACTTGGATGGCCATGAGAGCCTGATGTATTAATTTCGAGTCAATTATGATTGAGTAGTGGTAAAATGATATCATGTAAGACCTCATCCGGGACGTAGGCATTGATTAGAGAATTATGTGTAAGACCATGTCCAGGACACTGGCATCATATATGTTCGTGTAAGACCCTATCCGAGACAGTGGCATCGATATTGAATGACATGTAATACCACATCGGGGACGTCGGCATTGTTTGAGATTTATAAGTTCTATCACATTTCTGAATAGTGGCTCACTTTTTATAGTTTTTGGGTCATACGGGCATGTCGCACGCCCGTGTGACTCAGGGTTTGCCCGTGTGAATCAAAATTCAATGGTTTTGGTGCGTCTGGTTCGAAGTACATGCCCATGTTGCTATCTCGCACGGCTGTTTGTGATCGTGTTTGCTTTTTACACGGTCGTGTGATAAGTTGTACGGCTGTTTGCGATCGATTTCATTCTTCACACGATCGTGTAGAAGGGCACACAGCCGTTTCCAAATTGATAGTGTTGGCCACAGTCAGGGGACACGGGCGTGGGGATTTGTGCAAGCCCGTGTTTAAGTTGAAGGGTTGCCACGACCATGTCGCATGGCCATGGGGATTTATCGACTGCCCATGTTTTGGGAAAAATTTTCACTCTATTTGTACACGGCCTAAGTGCACGATCGTGTCTCTGCTTTAAATGTTCACACGGCCTGAGGCAGGCCCATGTTCAAGGCCGTGTGGTCCTAAATTTCTACATTTTAAAAGGGTTAGTTGATGCATGAAAAATACTAAAATTTTAAAGAAAGAAAAGTTACTAAGTTAGTGCTCGAGTTGCCTCCCGAGAAGCGCTTATTTAGAGTCTAAGCTCGACTCTACCTTGATGTATCACAAAGGGATTTCGTGGAGCTGAAGCTTCTCCCTGTAATCTTTGAAATTCTCACCTCTATAGTGTTTAAGCCTATGTCCGTTTACCTTGAACGTACCGTAGTCGGGGTGGGTTACCTCAATTGTGCCGTATGGAAAGACAGTTTGAACAGTGAATGGACCTGACCACCTTGACTTGAGTTTCCCAGGAAATAGTCTCAGCCTTGAGTTGTAGAGTAAGACAAGATCACCTATTTTGAACTGCTTAGGTTGTTTCAGTTGTTTGTCATGACGTCGCTTCATGGCTTCCTTATATAGTCGTGAGCTCTCGTATGCATTGCAACGCCATTCATCTAGTTCATTTAACTGCATTAATCTTTTCTCACCTGTAACCTTGAAATTAAGGTTTAAGAATTTGATAGCCCAAAATGCTTTATGTTCAAGTTCAAATGGCAGATGATAACTTTTTCCGTAAACAAGTTTATAGGGAGATGTACCTATGGGTGTTTTAAAAGAGTTCTATAAGCCCATAAAGCATCGTCTATCTTTCTTGACCAATCCTTTCTATTTGTTTCCATTGTTTTCTTTAGAATGCGTTTTAGTTCCCTATTTGTCACTTCGACTTGGCCACTGGTTTGTGGGTGATAAGGGGTAGTTATTCTATGGTGTACTCCATACCTTTTTAAGACTTTTTCTAACTGGGCATTGTAGAAATGGGTGCCCTTATCACTAATAATTATCCTAGGTGTTCCAAATCGAGAGAAAAGTTTCTCAAAAATTGTACTACCATTCTAGCATCATTAGTAGGTAAGGCTTGGGCTTCCAACCATTTTGACATATAATCTACCGCTACTAGGATGTACTTATTCCCAAATGAAGTAGGGAATGGACCCATGAAAGCAATACCCCATACATCAAATATTTCGCATGAAAGTATATAGTTCTGAGGCATTTCATTATGTTGAGAAATATTACCTATTCGCTGACATTTATCACAAAAGGTCACATACCTATTGGCATCCCTGAAAAGTGTATGCCAGTAAAAGCCTGATTCGAGTACCTTATGAGCAGTTCTAGCTCCACTGTGATGTCCTCCTGTGGGTCCTGAATGGCAGTGACTTAAAATTTGGTATGCTTCTGTTTCAGTAATGCATCTTCGAATAACCTGATCTGCACAAATTCGAAAAAGAAAAGGATCCTCCCAAAAGTAGTTTTTCACATCAGTGAAGAATCGCTTTTTTTGCTGATGAGTCAGCCCTTTTGGGGTTATCTTAGCTGATAAATAATTTGCAAAATTAGCAAGCCAAGGAACTGTTGCATCTGCTAAGGATAGGAGTTATTCTTCAAGAAACAAGTCGTTTATTTTGTCGAGGTACTTGGGTTGCGTGTTTTCTAATCTTGAAAGGTGATCTGCTGCCAGGTTTTTAGCTCCTTTCTTTTCCTTTATTTCTAAATCGAACTCCTATAACAATAGAATCCATCTTATTAATTGAGGTTTTGCATCAGTTTTAGTTAAAAGGTAACGAAGAGTAGAATGGTTAGTATAAACAATGACTTTTGACAAAATGAAATAAGATCTGAATTTATCAAATGCAAAAATAACAGCTAGCAATTCTTTTTCTGTGGTAGTATAATTTGCTTGAGCGGCTGTCAAAGTTCTGCTAGCATAATAGATCGGTTGAAAGTGCTTGTCTCTTCGTTGTCCTAAAACTGCACCTACTGTAAAATCACTTGCATCACACATTAGTTCGAAAGGTAGATTCCAATCAGGCAAAATCATGATCGGGGCATTGACTAACTTTTTTTTAAGAGCGTTAAAAGAGTCTAAACATTCTTGGTCAAAGTTGAAAAGCACGTCTTTTTCTAGCAACTTTGTTAAAGGCTTAGCTATTTTAGAAAAATCTTTAATAAATCTGCGATAAAAACCGGCATGTCCTAAAAAGCTTCTTATAGCCTTAACTGAATTAAGGGGAGGTAATTTTTCAATGGTTTCAATTTTTGCTTTATCTACCTCTATCCCTTTACTAGAAATTTTATGTCCTAATACAATACCCTCTTGAACCATAAATTGGCCATTTTCCCAGTTTAGCACTAAATTTATCTCTTCACATCTTATCAAAACACGTTTTAGATTATTAAGACAAAGTTGGAAAGAATTACCGAAAATTGAAAAAATCATCCATAAATACCTCTATGATGTCTTCCACGAATTCATTGAAGATAGCTAGCATGCATCGCTGAAAAGGAACAGGAGCGTTACATAAACCAAAAGGCATTCTACGATAAGCAAACGTACCGTATGGGCATGTGAATGTTGTTTTGTCTTGATCTTCTGGAGCTATCAAGATTTGGAAGTAACTAGAGAGGCCATCTAGGAAACAATAATACATGTGACCTGATAATCTTTCCAACATATGATGAATAAAAGGTAAGGGAAAATGACCTTTTCGAGTGGCGTCATTCAGCTTCTTATAATCAATGCAAACTCTCCATCCAGTGACTGTTCTTGTAGGTATTGACTCTTTCTTATCATTAGACACCACAGTCATACCTCCCTTTTTAGGAACAACCTGCATAGGACTTACCCAAGAACTATCAGAAATAGGATGAATAATGCCTGCATCTAGAAGTTTAATTACCTCGGCTTTTACAACTTCCTTCATGTTGGGATTCAATCGTCTCTGAGCTTGCACTGATGGTTTATATTCATCTTCCATTAAAATTTTGTGGGTACAAAAGGACGGATTAATTCCCTTAATATCTGAAAATTTCCAAGCTATAGCATGCTAATGTTCCCTTAACACATGGAGTAGTTCCTCTTTTTCTGCAATGCTCAAATCTGATGCGATAATGACTGGTAAAGTTGAATCTTCCCCTAAAAAGGCATATTCTAAATGATCTGGTAGTTGCTTCAACTCTAATTTAGAGGGTTCATCAATGGAAGGTTTCTGTCTTAACTCATCATTCATTTTTATACTTTCATAACTTATGTGTCTTATGATGATTTCCTTAGAATCTAACTCCTTTCTTACTTCCTCAATTTCAGTGGTGACTTCGTCTTCTCCCCCAACTTGAACAAGACATAGTTCCAACGTTTCTGCGATAGAAAGTTCCTGAAACTTATCTTGAACAAAGTAATCAATAATATCAACAAAATAACAGGAATCATCTTGTTCTTTAGAAAATTTCATAGCATCATAGATTTTAAAAACGACTTCTTCCTCACCAACTCTAAGTACTAATTTACCATCCCCTACATCAATAACAGCTCTAGTAGTGGCTAAGAATGGACGTCCCAGAATTAAAGGTACCTCAATATCCTCATCCATATCAAGCACAACAAAATCAATAGGAAATATAAATTTATGTACCTTTACGAGCACATCTTCTATGATTCCCCTAGGATATTTAACAGATCTATCAGCTACTTGAATACTCATCCTAGTGGGCTTTGGTTCCCCTAGACCTAGTTGCTTGAACATTTTGTAAGGCATGAGATTAATGCTAGCACCTAAATCGACTACGGCTTTTTCAATAAGTAAACTACCAATTAAACAAGGAATAGTAAAACTTCCTGGATCTTTCAGTTTTGCCGGCAATTTATTTTGGAGAATAGCTGAGCATTCTTTGTTGAGTTCCATGTGGCTAATTCTGCCAACTTCCTTTTATTTGTCAGAAGTTCTTTAAGGAACTTTGCGTATTTCGGCATCTGCGAAATTGCTTCAACAAAAGGTAAGTTAATGTGTAATTGTTTAAAAAGTTCAAGAAATTTACCGAATTGAGAGTCTGTACGGTCTGTCTTCAACCTTGCCAGATATGGAATGGGCGGTTTGTATTCCTTGAGTGTTGGTGGAGTGTTTTCCTTGGATTCCTCTGTCTTGTCTCCTGAAGATTTTGGAGTAGATTTCTTTTCTGGTTCAGCTAATACTTTCCCGTCTCTTAGAGTAATTGCTTTGACATGTTCTCTAGGATTTGGCTCAGTATTACTTGGTAGTCCACCTTGTGGTCTTTCTGAAATTAATTTTACAAGCTGGCCGATTTGATTCTCAAGCCCTTGAATTGATGCTTGCTGGTTTTTTAATGCCGTTTCAGTGTTTTGGAAATGGGTTTTTGATGTGGCCATAAATTTGGTGAACATTTCTTCAAGATTCAGTTTTTTCTCTTGTTGTGGTAGTGGCTTCTGAAATCCTGGAGGAGGCTGTTGTCTTTGATTTCTGTGTCCTCCCCATGAAAAATTGGGGTGATTTCTCCAACCTGCATTGTAAGTATTACTATAAAGGTTATTTTGAGGTCTAGAATTGTTACCCATATAGTTGACTTGCTTAGTTTCCATGCTGTGCCCAGAGGATAAGTAGTCTGGATTGAACATATTTACTGGAGTTGTGTCACACTGCATCACTGGCTGTGCCTGTGTAGAACCAACAAAATGATCAAACTTTTTATTTAAAAGTTCTACTTGGTTAGTAAGCATAGTGACAGCATCAATATTATAAACTCCTGCAGCTTTTTTCAGCTTTGTCCTCATGACTTGCCACTGATAGTTATTCAGTGACATCTCTTCAATAAATTCATAAGCTGCTTCGGGTGTTCTGTTATTGATCGTTCCTCCTGCGGCTACATCAATTATTTGCCTTGTTGAAGGGTTCAAACTGTTGTGAAAGGTTTGAACTTGTAACCACAAAGGTAAACCATGATGAGGGCATCTTCTCAAAAGATCTTTGTATCTCTCCTAGGCATCGTAGAGTGTTTCTAAATCCATCTGCACAAAAGAAGAGATATCGTTTCGTAATTTAGCTATTTTAGCTGGAGGAAAATATTTAAGTAAAAATTTTTTGGTCATTTGTTCCCATGTGGTGATTGAGCCTCGTGGTAAAGAATTTAACCACTGTTTGGCTTTGTTTCTCAAAGAGAATGGAAATAGCCTTAGACGAATGGCATCATCAGAAACGCCATTAATTTTAAAAGTATCACAAAGTTCCAAAAAATTGGCTATGTGTGAATTTGGATCTTCATCCTGTAAACCATCAAACTACACCAATTGCTGTATCATCTGAATAGTGTTAGGCTTTAATTCAAAATTATTAGTAGCAATAGTAGGTCTAAGAATGCTAGTTTGGGTACTAGCCAAACTAGTTTAGCATAATCATACAAAGTGCGAAGAGCTTGTTCTTGATTTGCGGGTGGCGCGACTATTGCGGGAGGTGGTGGAATGTTTTGATTTGCTTCCATCTCTTCTGTAGGTTCTGGCCTTTGTTCTTGTCCTTGTTCTGGATAATGTAGGCTTCGTCTGATCTCTCTGCGAGTTCTGCGAACTGTCGCTTCTAAATCTTCGTCAAAAAGCAATGGTCCTGTTGGGTTGTTTCTAGTCATAAACTAGAAATACCTAGAAGGAAAAAGCAAAGAAAACTAAAAATTAAAAATAAATTAAAAATAAAAATAACTAAAAATTGAAAATAAATAAATAAATAAATATAGTAATGGCTAAAGTAATAGAAATCGAGTTTTCTTAATATTTTAGTTCCCCGGCAATGGCGCCAAAAACTTGATATGCTCGCGATATTAAGTAATAAAATTTATAAAAACTGATCACACCAAAACTAACTAATATCACAATTTTAAAGGCAAGCGCACCTATCGAATAGTAGTATAGTTTAGCGGCAAGACTGAGTTATCATACCCAAGGGAACCAAAAGTACTAATACTTACTTCCTTTCTATTATTTAGCCTAAAAATAAAATAGGATTGGTTGAAACTAATTCTAAACTAACTCAAAGTGCACAAAAAGTAAGTTGGGGAAAACTTTAGGGAAAAGCTGATTGATATGAGCAATACTTAAGGGAGAATCCACCTAGTCTTCACTTGTTATTAACTTTTTGAACTAGATGATTTCTTCACTTGACTTGATCCGTAGAGATCCCTAACTTATGTTAATACCTCTGTTGAGGATAAGAACAACTAATCCTAGGTGGTTAATTAAAGTTTCTTTATTAATTAACACCCCTAAGTTGCATTAATTCGATCTATGGATCCCCCTATTAGGTTTGATCCTAATCCGATAGATTTATGTCACCCTATGTCTAGGGTTGCATGCAACTCCGCTTAATTATGGTAGATCTACTCTTAAAACAGGGACTTTTGCTCCTTTGCCTAAGCACATCAAGTTTTTGAAGTAATACTTAGGATTATTAAATCAAGAATGAATAACACATAATTAAGAACAATTTAAGTATTTATCAAATAATTCAAGAATAAATAATAACAAGATCTGTCTTAGGTTTCATCCCCCTCAAGTATTTGAGGGGTTTAGTTCATAATAAAGAAAGAAAACATCTTAGAAGAAATAAGATAACAAAACATAAAGAACCCAAAAACCCCTGAAGGAATTTAGGGAGATCCTCTGTCTTGATGTAGAATTCTGGCTTCTGGGATGAATCAATCGGCTTCCCTTGGAGTAATCCTTTGCTTCACTCCTTATGTTGGCAGAATTATGGCGCTCCTTCTTGAGAGAAAAGAGTATATTTTTAGAGTTGCCTCCTGGGGTCTTTATATAGAGTTTAGAATGGCTTTCTTAGCCCATAAGTATCCAAATCCGAGTGAAATTCCTCTTCCTCACGACAGGGATACGCCCGTGTCCCACGCCCGTGTGCCACGACAAGAGGCCGTGTGGCCTGGCCGTGCTTGTCGGGGCTGGACTGTGTGGTTTTCGTGTGGCACGGCCATGTGGTGACTTCTTGGGCTGTGTCGTTTTCATATTTTTGGCCCATTTTCCTCGTTTTTGGTCCGTTTTCCGTTCTTTTCTCTTCCTTATGCTCTCTTGAGTATAAGACATGAAAAAGAAGGATTAAGAGTACCAATTCTCACAAAATTAATGATAATCCATTCGGAAATTAGGCTAAACATGAGGTAAAAAATATGTATAATTTATCGTTTATTAGCAAAATTACCATAATACCCTAAAGGGTGAAAATTACCGTTTTACCCTTAGATGCTAAATGATAATTTTACCCCTAGAGAAAAGTTGACTGATTTGCATGCTACTAAATATGATATTATGTATGCCATGACATGTATATTCTAATTTGCATGGGGTTGGGTTATTGATTCGGAGGAAGTGCTAAAAGTGGCAATGCCACGTAGTCTGCTTTGAGGCTTTGCCTCGTATTTCTGTTCTAATGGCTCTGCCACGATATCTGTATTAGCAGCTCTGCTGTGACTATGGTGTGTAGGGCTGGGTGGGTTGAGTTATTCCCCACATGGTGTGTAGGGCTGGTACAGATGGTGTGTAGGGTTGGATTGGGCTTGGGCTTTGCATTCATGCATATATATATATATACTGATCTGTTTCTGTATTGGACCCAAGGTCCACTATTTTCTGAATAGGGCCAAGGCCCAGTTTAATCTGTATCTGAATAGGGCTTCAACCCAGACTGAGCTTGGACTGGTCTATGACACTGGTTGAGTTTCTTTACACACTGAATTTTCACAAACTCACCCCCTTTCTTTTCCATCCGTACAGGTGACCCCCAACCATAGAGGACTTGGAGATGCGAGGGATTTGGCGGGGCCATGTGAATTACTTTCCGATTTTTTGATATTTTCCTAAATTTACTTTATCTTTAGTATTTCTTTAATTTCGGGTTTTGAGTTGTAATAAGGCCGCTCGGGGATTTTATTTTGGATTTTCTTTATTACTGGTTTTTACAATGGTAGACTAGTTTGTGCGGGCTTTTCAAATCTAATCAAATGTTTTCAAAACATACATTACGTGACAAATGGATTACCTAACGAAAATAACACAATAACGAGATTTGCTAAAAAGTGAGATTTTACTTAGTAGTAGCAATGGTTTCTAAAACTGATAATAACTCTTATTTACAAGCTATTGAACACGGTTTTGCTACAAACGACCTAACATCTTATTTTAAAAAGGATCAGGGTTTAGTCAAGTATCCATGTGACGCACCAGATCTGGCCATAACGTCTGGGCCAGGTTTGGGGTGTTACATAAGATGTTTCCCCAAGTTGGTATTATCTTGAAATTTGAAATTCCCAAGATTGTCATTAAAAGCTATAATTTTTGTGAGATTTTGAGCCTTTAGAGCATATATTCTTTCTTGCTCACTTTTATTGTTATGAGTGTGTCAATATTGAATTGTTATTCTAGAACTTCCTTCGATTATGCATGTCAAAACCACACCATTGGTTTGATATATTGAGATGATAAATGCACTTAGGTTTAATCCACTTACTCCATAAAAGCCTACCTTCACAATTAACCATTAGTGAACGCCCTTAAGCCTGATAACCCATTTATTGATTTACCTACAATATTAACCAATCAGCCCATTATTGTTGAAATCCCCTTAATTAAATTGATCCCATTTTTTTGTCAAAGACTTGATTTGAATAAATTGCCTAGCTATTTTCTCTTTTTCGGTTAGTAAAGTTTCATATTTGATTTGTTCTTAAAAAAAAAAAAAGAAGTTGTTCAGTTGTAGATTTTTCATTAGCACTTTATTACTAAGTGATGCTTGAACGTAAACGATGTTATTCATGAAGGAAAAGTTTAATTCTAGAATTATTTATTCAGGAATGTATTTACTCAGTATTAGTATTTTTCTAGTTACATAATTTCTCAATTAAATTTCGATTTTAACCTCCTCTTTTAGCTTGTGACCACACCTCCTAATAAAAGCCACGTTACAACCCTTCAAAGACCTTTTGATTGATGTGTCATTTCAATATATAGTGGTGGAGATTTGATTTTTAGGCAAGCCTGTGGTAATAACTTTTCATATTGACTCTTGAGTGCTTAAATTGTTGTCCTTTAACAACTTGAGTGATTTGAGTGAATCTTTAGTGAGGATGTTAGCTCTGTGATATTTTGAATCAAAGGTGGTCACTTACCTATGTTTTCATGCTAAAATACTGAACCCGAATCACATGGGTGTGTCACACGAGCATGTCCCTATCGTGACGAGTTTCAATTTCACGTGGAAAAGGCTACTTAAGGGCTAAGAAAGGTATTCTAGAGTCTATATAAACACCCTAGAAGAGGGCTAAAGAGACACACAGACTAGAAAGCAAAGAATTACTCAAAGAAAGCCTATTGATACATGTCAGAAGCTGGAATCTCCTTCAAGATTGAAGATTTCCCCATCAATTTCTTTCAGGGGTTTTAGGGTTTTTTTATGTTTTGTTATTTTTCTTATTTTGAGATGTTCTTCTTTATAAACATGAGCTAAATCCCTCAAATACCTAAGAGGGATGAAACCTAAGACGGATCTTGTTATTATTTTCAGAATTATATGATAAATACTTGGTTTGTTCTTAATTGTGTTTTTAAACATTGTGTTAATATTCCAGGATGTTAATTCAATTCAAATGTGCTTAATCAGTAGAGCAAAATTCCCAGCTTAAGAGTACATCCAACACAATTAAGCGGAGTTGATCGCACTCCTAGACATAGGACGACGTAAATCTGCCGGATTAAAGTCAAATCTAATAGGGGAATCCATAGATCGAGTTAATGCAACATTATGGGTTTTAATTAGGAAGAAATTTTAATTAATCAACTTAGGGTTAGATTTTTTAGTCTCGACAGAGATGATAATATAATTTAAAGATTTCTATGGATCAAGTCAAGTGAATAAATCGTCTAATTCAGAGTTAAAATAACAAGTGAAGTCTAGGTGGATTCTTCCTTGGGTATTTTCGTAATCAATCAGTTTTCCCAAGAAGTGTTTCCCTAATTTACTCTTTGTGCATTCTTAGTTTAGTTAATAATTAGTTTAATCAAAACAAATTCCCTTATTTTTAGGCTAGATAATAAAAAGAATGTTAATACTAGTACTTTTAGCTCCTATGGGTTCGACATTCCGGTCTTGCCATAAGCTATACTACTGTCCGATAGGTGCACTTGTCTTATTCGTGATAATAGTTAGTGTCTAGGTACGATCATAAAATTTAAAACTTATCACGTACATCAACTTAGTAATGCTCTGGCTATATTTATGGATTTAATGAACTATATTTTTCGACCGTACTTGGATAAATTTGTTGTTATTCTTATTGATAATATACTGATTTATTCTCGTGATGAGACAGAACATGCTAAACACTTGAGAATGATTTTACAAACTTTGAGAGACAAGCAATTGTATGCTAAATTTAGTAAAAGTGAATTTTTGCTTAGAGAAGTTGGATTTTTGGGCCACATTGTTTCGGGTGATGGTATTAGAGTTGACCCAAGTAAGATTTTAGCTATTGTTGAATGGAAACCACCGAGGAATGTGTTAGAGGTTAGAAGATTTCTAGGCTTAGCCAAGTATTATAGACGGTTTGTTAAAGGATTTTCCATGATTGCTACTCCGATGAAGAAGTTGTTACAGAAAGATGTCAAGTTCGAATGGATAGAAAAGTGCCAAAAAGTTTTAAGAAACTAATGGCAATGTTGACTGAGGCTCTAGTTTTAGTACAACTTGAACCGGGAAAAGAATTTGTGGTTTATAGTGATGCATCCTTGAATGGATTGCGTTGTGTACTTATGCAAGAAGAAAAGGTAATAGCTTATGCCTTAAGGCAGCTGAAACCACATACAAAAAATTATCCGACACATGATTTGGAGCTAGCTACCATTGTGTTTGCGTTGAAGATTTGGAGACACCATTTGTATGGTGAGAAATGTCGAGTATTCACTGATCATAAAAGTTTAAAGTACTTGATGACTCAAAAGGATTTGAATGTACAACAACAGAGGTGGCTTGAACTATTAAAAGATTATGAATTAGTGATTGACTATCATCCAGGGAAGGCGAATGTAGTCGCCGACGCTTTGAGTAGAAAGTCATTGTTTACCTTGAGAGCTATGAATACTCAGTTGGTTGTACTCGGTGATGGTTCAATTATAACAGAGTTAAGAGCTAGACCAATGTTTCTCCAAGAGATTTGCGAAGTTCAGGAAAACAACAGTAATTTGCAAAACAAAAGAGTCCAGTGTGAATCGGTATTGAATCAGATTTTCGAATTGGTTTTGATGGGTGTTTGATGTTTCGAGTCAGGGTCTGTGTACCGAGGAATGATGAGATTATTCGAAAAATTTTACATGAAGCACATAGTGGATGTTTGTCTATTCATCCGGGTAGTACTAAAATGTACAATGATTTGAAGAAATTATATTGGTGGCCAAGAATGAAAAGAGATATTTTAGAGTTTGTTTCTAAATGTTTAAATTGTCAGCAAATAAAAGCTGAACATCAAGTGCCTTCCGGTTTACTTTAGCCTGTGATGGTTCCCGAGTGGAAATAGGAGCATATTATTATGGATTTTGTGATAGGATTGCCTTTGACACTGAGAAAGAAAGATGTTGTATGGGTTTTGGTTGATAGGCCTATGAAATCGGCTCATTTTATTCCGGTACGTCCTGACTATTCACTTGATACGTTGGTTGATTTATATGTTTCTGAAATTGTAAGACTTCACGGAGTAACTTTGTCAATTATTTCGGATGATCTAAGGTTTACATCACGGTTTTGGAAAAAGTTGCAAGAAGCTTTGGGCACAAAGTTGAATTTTAGTACCGATTTCCACCCATAGACTAACAGTCAATTGGAGAGAGTAATTTAGATACTCGAAGACATGCTCCGATGTTGTGTATTAGAATTCCAAGGTAGTTGTGAAAAGTATTTATTGTTGGTAGAGTTTGCCTGCAACAACAGTTTTTAGTCGAGTATAAAAATGGCACCATATGAGGCATTATATGGCCGTAAGTGCCAGGCACCTTTATATTGGACCGAACTCAGAGAAAGTCATATTCACAGGGTCGATTTGGTTAGAGAAACTAAAGAGAAGGTAAAAGTGATTCGTGATTGTTTGAAAGCTGCTTCGGATAGACAAAAGTCCTAAGCGGATTTAAAACGGAAGGAGATTGAGTTTCAAGTTGGTGATAAGGTATTCTTGAAAGTATCTCCATGGAAGAAAGTTTTGAGATTTGGCCGAAAGGGTAAATTGAGTCCGTGTTTTATTGGACCGTATGAGATTACCAAAAGGATAGGACCGGTAGCATATCTGTTAGCTTTATCATCTGAGTTGGAAACAATCCATGATGTGTTTCATGTGTCGATGTTGCAACGATATCGTTCTGATCCTTCGCATTTGATTTCTCTGACAGAGGTTGAGATTCGATAGGATATGACATATGAGGAAGAATCGATTAAGATTTTGGTCCGAGAAGTCAAAAAATTGAGAAATAAAAGTACAGCCTTAGTGAAAGTGTTATGGCAAAAACATGGGGTTGAAAAGGTTACGTGGGAACCCGAGGAAACCATGAGGAAACAGTACCCAAACCTCTTTTCTGGTAAGATTTTTGGGGACGAAAATCCCTAAAGGGGGGAGAGTTTAACAGCCTGAATTAGGGCTAAGTCAGAATAGTGGTTTCAGGACCACAAATCCGAAGTAGAAAAAAACATTATTGTAATAAGGTTTTAAGGTTTATAATGTGATTGACTGCATGTGTGAAAATATCATTAAGAAATTTTATCGATAGACGGTCCAATTAAACTAGAAGGACTAAATTGCAAAAAGTGCAAAATATGTGTTTTAGGAGCATTGGGTGCTTAAGTGAAATGAATTTGAAAATATGGGGTCCTTATTTAGTAATTAGACCATTATATGTCATGATGGACAAAAATAGACATGGAAGGGTAAAATTTTAAAGAAAAGCCTTAAGGGCATTTTGGTCATTTGGTTAATAAAAGAACAAAAAGGGAAAAATCAAGTCAAAATTGGTGTCCATCTTCTCTCCTTGGCCGAAATTCTCAAGGGAAGCCATAGCTAGGGTTTGGTCAACTTTCAAGCTTGATAGTTAGTGCATCCTAGCCCCTTTTTTAATACTCTTTACGTTTTTTAAGTCGGTATCACCCTATTTACCTGTTTATACCATTAATTTGAGCTGGGATTCATGTTTAAAAATTTACCCATGTATGACGTGCATGTATTTTGATGTCTAATGGTAGAAAATGAATGTTAGTTATGTGACAAACGACTTTTGCTGGGTAATTTTCGGTAGAAATGTAAAAAAAGGATCTATTTGCAAAAGTTGTAAAATATGTGTAGAAATATGTGAATAAATCAAATATTTGGGCTGCTATAAGTGTGTATAAGGTTCGGCTAGGCTTGGGTTTTGAGAAAAATGAATATATTTCATTTTACGAGCCTAGGGACTAAAGTGTAAATAAGTGAAAAGTTAGGGGCAAAAATGTAAATTTGCCTTAATATGATTTTTTGGGTCAAATTGAATAATGTGAGTAATAAACGAACTAAATGTGTCATTATAGATCAAGAAACATGAGGAATTGACTTAGATCGGGGAAAGGGGAAAGTTGTGAACTAAATCGCAAAATTTGCTATTTTTGTACCGAGGTAAGTTTGTATGTAAATAATGCATTATTAATTTATGTTTATATGCTTTTATATTGTATGAATTGTGTAAATCGTCTAACGAATGTATTTGATAAAGTTTGATAAGTGATAAGTGAGGAAAGATCCCGGTTGAACCTAAGAATAGAATAAGATACTAGTGACATGTCACTAGGAACCCAAGTGTGTGATTAAGTGATTAAGTGATGTCCAGGTGCTGGTCTAGTATGTATACCAGTGGCTAGGTAATCTTACATTTGTTGTGGATACTTGTTGGAACGACGAAAATGTGCAAGTGTACACAGTTGTAATAAGTAATAAAGTGACAAGTAAATGTCGAGCTATCATACCCACAGGGACTGTAAAAGAAATATTTATGAATTTATGTAACACCCTTGAACCTTCATCCATCGCCGGAATAAGGTTTCTAGGTAATACAATACAAAACACAACCTTAGGACATTCGAAGATAAACATAGAAATTACTTTCAGCTGACTAAATTTAAACAGAGAGCAATGCATCTCATTCATTCACTTCAAATCTATTTGAAGAATTATCAACGATATAAGCATTAAAGAAACAACTATTGAACGTATATGTATATATATATATATATATAAATGTATACCTTAGCCGAATATGTCAAGTCATAACCGAACATTTCACAACTGAGGTTCAACTAAGAAACTTTACTAACTTCATGAAAATGTTATATCTCATTTTAAAATGTTGATCATATTCGATCTTTTCTTTGCTTTGAAACATATAACACAAAATGACTAAGCCAATTTCGCATGGCTTTTAACTATACATGCCATACCAAAACCTAATATTTTTGTAAGTAACGAATTAGTTCAGATAGTATGGACGACTTCGAACAGGAACCCCCGAGCTTGTAGTAGGTATCCAAGATCTATAAAACAGAGAAACACAATGAACGAAGTAAGCTTTCGTAAGCTTAGTAAGTATCAAGCAATATAAATGTAACGCCCTGATTTTCGAGATTTTTGGGGCTAATGAGATTTTTGGTGAGGCTGGGAAATTTTGTGTTCTGATCACTAAAATGGTGTTTGGATGTGTTAGTGGGCCTGTAGGAAGCCCAAACCTCGGTTAAAAATCGATAAAAATAGTTAAGTAAGTTTTAAGTAAAAAGGGGGAACTGGGTCAAGAGGGCCCTCAAGAAAAATTGTGTAAAATATGTCGCAAAGGGAGCCTTGGTAGAGTGGCGCCTAGATGGGTATTGAAGGACAAGGGTTCGAGTTGCAAGGTAGGCTTATTGCTCTTCTTAATTTTTAAGCATGTGCCGGACATGTGACTAATTTAAGTAGGAAATTCGGCAAGGGGCTTTAGGGACTTGGGCCGATTGCTTTAGGGAGATTATTAGGGTTTCGTCTTTTTCTATTTTCTGTCATGAGAGTTAGGGTTAGCCACCTTAGGTGTTATTATTCTCTTTTTAGTCAAAAAGCCGAAATTTGCCTCCCTAAGAGCATCTAGCCGATTTCTTCATCTTCTTCTTCTCTATCATTGTTTTTTCTCTTTTCTTTTTACCCTGTTGATCTTCTCCTTTGCCGAACACCCTATCATAATCAGCTCTGCAATTTCTTTCGATTTCATCCTTCTAAAAATAGCCATAGCCGATTGCTTAGAGTGCCAGAAATCCCGAAAATTGCTTCCTTTTTGCCGATTTCTTGTAAGCTGAATTACCCCTATTCCTTTCACTTGTTGTGGCCGATTACTACATTCCCTTGAGCCACATCATTGTCGACACCATCACCCAAACTCATAGCCCAAATCGCCATCTTCTTCTCTAGTTGAAAAGCCGAAATCACCATTAGTGTAGGGAGATAGCCGAATAGTTCAGATCTCAAAAATAGGGGTTCTACTAACGTTCAAGGGGCAGGTTTACATTAGATCTATGTAGGAATCGAAGAGAAACCATTGGTAAGTGCTTAATACCTCAGATCTGTTCAATATTTCATGTGTTAGAAAAGCTGAAAGTCCCAAAGTTAGGGACTTTGTCGATTTGGACTTTTAGTAAATCAAGTGGTATTTTTCTTTGTTCTTTTGAGTGATAGTTAGCGAAGAAGGTGATCAAGCAAGGAGTTGAAGGCATCGGTATCATCAGATCTAGATTTTGTGCACTTGGGTCGTCAGAGGTAAGTTTTCTTGGCCATTAAGGGAATGGCCGGATGTGGTAAGGGATTGTGGCTTTGGTACTGATTAATTGATTAGATATTGGGTTGTAGGAACTGTCGCATAGGAGATCTCGTTGGTGAAACCGCAAAACAGGTGTGTGATTCTGAACCCCTTCATTGTGCATGTTGGCAAATGCCGAAAAGCCGAAATGCCGAAGATCTGGCATTTCGAGGGCTTGTGAGAGTGCGAACACTCACAAGTTGGTAAGGAAATGTTGGATATAAAATCGGTACTAAAGGGAGAGCTAACCACGAAATTTTGGGCGTTACGGTAAGTTAGGCCTCGGTGGGCCGAATATGGGCCCAATGGGTAATTTGGGCCCATTCGGGTAAAAATGGGTTTTAAGGTAATAATATGAACTATAGGCATAAAAACGGTTAAAACAAGGTAACTGAATATGAAATTTGGACTAAACGGGCCTAATTGGCTAAACGACGTAATAGGGCCCATTAGGGGTTTTGGGGCTTAAAAGCTAAAACTATTAAACTGAGTAAACCGAATTTCCATAACGACTATGGAATTAGTAGAGACTGTAATAAGCATAAAAACTGTAATATGAGAGCAAAAATTACTGCAAAACCCTTAGGGTGAGAAATTACTGTTTTACCCCTAGGTAGAAAATTACCGATATACCCCTAGGGCTAAAACCGACTGAACTGTTTGACATGACTGTTACTGATACTGCATATCATGATGTATGTATGTCTGATGCATGGGATTGGGTTTGATATTGGAGGAAGTGTGAGTGGCACTGCCACGTTACTGAAAGGGGCTATGCCTCGTACTGTTTCTGAAAGGGGCTTTGCCTCGTATACTGTTTATCTAAGCAGCCATGCTGCAACTGTGGTGTCTGGGCTGGGTGGGTCGAGTTATTCCCCACATGGTGTGTTGGCTGGTACGAGTGGTGTGTAGCGGTTGGTGGTTTGAGTAGTCTCCCCAATTGGGTTGCATTCATACTGTTATACTGTACTGTACTTTTATTGGCCTATGGGCCAAACTGTTATCTGAATAAGGCTTCGGCCCAGTATCTGTTATAGGGCTTTGGCCCATTTTACTGTTATCTGAATAGGGCTTCGGCCCAGTATCTGACTGAGACTGGTTAGGGCTTAGGCCCAGTGGGCTTGAGCCAATGTGGGCTTTAGATGGGTTCTGCACACACTGAGTTTTCCCAAACTCACCCTTCTCTTTCCATCCTTGCAGGTGAGCCTTAGATCGTGACTTGAATGCTGGGAGGGATTCAGAGTGGCCACCAAGACTGAACTCGCATTCTAGTTGGTTATTTATTTTAATTACTTTTCTACTATTGGTTTTATTTTGGTTATGGGTTGTAATAAGGCCGCTATAACTATTTTATTTGGGATTTTCAACTGTTTTATTTCTATCACAAATATACACTGTTTTCAAAAATTAAACAAACAATTTTTTAATCAACCTGATATTACCGATGGCTAAATAAGATAATAAGGTTAAAATGAATCGCGTAACAAGGGGAATAGAGATTAAAGTTAAATAATTATTGAAACGGGAGTTTTCAAAATAATCGAGCATTGCTTTCCAAAACTCACCAACGGACTTAGTAAATAGGGCGGCGTAGGATAGTCTAGGTAATGTAGCATACCGAACATGGCCATAACGTCTGGGCTGGGTTTGGGGTGTTACATTTAGTGGTATCAGAGCCAAGTTGCAACAACTCGACTGTGGATCGGGTCCGAAAACAAAGGGTTTCAAAAATTTAGAGTCCAGAAGGGTATTTTTGGGAAAAAAGGATTTTTCGAAAATTTTCTTTTGGTTTTAAACAAATTTGTAGCTTTTAAATCAAGTTGTTCGAAACATTGATTTTTAAAGAGGCCTCAAACTATTTGATCTGATAAATCGGAAGGTGGCACACTGAATCCCCGGCTCCAAGTTGTAAGTATGTTCTACTTTAAATTCTGTACTGTACTGAAAATAAAACTGTAGATAGTACTGAGCCTTAGATATTATACTATAGGTGAGGTAGTATTAAGGCTATAAAACTGAGACTATAGGGTAAACTAAACCCTAGGAAACTGAGACAGTAGTTAGACTACGTTTGTGCGAGAACAACTCTGAAACTTTATCTGTTCATAAGATATTCCGTAATAAACAACTGAAACATTAAACTAATGTCATAAAATTTAAAACTCTGATAATCGATATGAGTACGAGAGCTGCTCGTGGTCGAGGCCGTGGACGTGGCTGGGTTAGTGCTCAGGGTAGGATCTTTACTGGAGATTTAATGGAGCTACCTTTTGGTGAATTCAACTTGATTATGGGCATGGACTGGTTAACCAAGCACAAGGCAACGCTGGATTGCGCGGCCAAGAGAATGGTATTGAGAACAACTGAAGGCGAGGAGGTGATGGTTATTGGTGAACGTAGGGACTATTTGTCTAATGTGGTTTCTGCCTTAAGGGCTGAAAAGTTGATGCGCAAAGGTTGTGAAGCATACTTGGCGTTCGTAAGTCAAACTGAACCCGAAGGAGTGACAGTGGAGACAGTGAGGACTGTTAATGAATTTCAAGATGTATTTCCTGAAGAGCTTCCTGGATTACCTCTTAACCAAGAAGTTGAATTTGGGATCGATCTGTTGCCTGGAACGGCTCCAGTGTCCATTGCGCCCTACAGAATGGCACCAAAAGAGCTAGTGGAATTGAAAGCTCAAATTCAAGAGTTGCTAGATAGGGGCTTCATTAGACCGAGTGTGTCTCCGTGGGGAGCACCGGTGCTGTTTGTGAAAAAGAAGGATGGAACGATGCGTATGTGCATCGACTATCGCCAGTTGAACAAACTGACGATTAAGAATAAGTATCCTTTACCGAGAATCGGCGATCTGTTTGACCAGCTTAAGGGAGCTTCAGTGTTTTCCAAGATCGACCTTCGATCTGGATACCACCAGTTAAGAGTAAAGGAGGTGGATGTGTATAAGACAGCATTCAGAACTCGTTATGGCCACTACGAGTTTTTGGTTATGCCCTTTGGATTGACGAATGCACCGGTAGCTTTTATGGATTTAATGAAACGAGTATTTCAGCCGTACTTGGATTGTTTCGTGGTCGTCTTTATTGATGATATTTTGGTGTATTCAGAAACAGAGGAGAAGCATGAAGAGCATTTTCGAATTGTTCTGCAAGTGTTGAGGGAAAGGCAGTTGTATGTGAAATTTTGCAAGTGCGAATTTTGGCTTCGAGAAGTGACTTTTCTGGGTCATGTTGTTTCTGCTGAGGGGATTAGGGTAGATCCTCACAAAGTTGAGGCAGTTCTGGACTAGAGGTCTCCAAGATCAGTTTCAGAAATTCGTAGTTTTCTGGGTCTAGCAGGTTATTACAGAAGATTTGTTGAGGGATTTTCGTTAATCGCGGCACCATTGACGAATTTGTTAAAAAAGGGAGTAGCATTTGTATGGACTGAGAAACAGCAAGAAGCTTTTGATAAGCTGAAAAAGGTGTTGACTGAGGCGCCAGTGTTGATTCAACCAGAATCTGGGAAGGACTTTACGGTTTATAGCGATGCTTCGCATGTGGGATTGGGTTGTGTACTGATGCAAGAGGGTAAGGTGGTTGCTTATGCTTCGCGGCAGCTTAAGCCTCACGAGGCGAATTACCCTATGCATGATTTGGAGTTGGCAGCGGTGGTATTTGAGTTGAAAATCTGGAGACACTACCTTTATGGAGAAAAGTGTATTATATATACTGACCATAAAAGTCTCAAATACCTGTTAACTCAGAAGGAGTTAAACCTTAGATAAAGGAGATAGATAGAGTTACTTAAGGACTATGACTATTCGATTGAGTATCACCCTAGCAAGGCTAATGTTCTGGCTGATGTACTGAGCCAAAGAACTGTTACTGAGTTAAAAGCGATGTTCGCTCTTTTAAGTTTGTATGATGATGGGAGTTTGCTAGCAGAACTGCAAGTGAGACCAACCTGGACCGAGAGGATTAAAGAGTTACAATGGAAGGATGATTCGTTGGCTCCTCGATTTCAGCAAGTCAAGGAGGGTAAGAGTGAGGATTTTGGACTGAATTTTGATGGAGTTCTATGCTTTCGACGAAAAGTTTGTATTCCTAAAGACTCTGACTTGAGGAAGTTGATATTGAGTGAGGCTTATGGTAGAGCCTATGCTATGCACCCTGGAGGTAATAAGTTGTATAGGGATTTACGAGAAGTGTACTGGTGGCCTGGACTTAAGCGAGAGGTGATTGATTTTGTTGGGAAATGTCTGACATGCCAGCAGGTTAAAGCTGAACACCAATTACCTTCTGGATTATTACAGCCAGTAAAGATTCCGCAGTGGAAATGGGAAAGAGTAACGATGGATTTTGTGAGTGGCTTGCCTTTGACACCTTCAAAGAAAGACTCTGTTTGGGTAGTTGTGGATAGATTGACGAAGTCTGCTCATTTTATACCGGTTAGAATTGATTACTCACTTTAGAAGTTGGCCAAGCTGTATGTAGCAGAGATAGTGCGTTTGCATGGGGTGCCAGTTTTGATAATTTCTGATCGAGATCCTAGATTTACATCTCGATTCTGGAAGAAGTTGCATGAGGCGTTAGGTACGCGATTGGACCTCAGTACTGCATTTCACCCTCAGACAGATGGTCAGTCTGAAAGGGTCATTCAAGTGTTGGAAGACATGTTAAGAGGATGTGTTATCAACTTTCGTGGTAGTTGGGAAGATTATTTACCGTTGGTAGAGTTTGCATACAACAACAGCTATCAAGCAAGTATCCAGATGGCTCCATATGAGGCACTTTATGGGCGGAGATGTCGTACTCCTACTTGTTGGACAGGATTAGGAGAACGTAGAGTTCTTGGACCAGAGTTAGTGGCAGATACTGAAAGTAAGGTTAAGCTGATTCGAGATCGGTTAAAGGAGGCGTCTGATCGGCAGAAGTCTTATGCTGACCTTAAGCGTAAGGAGATTGAGTTCGCTGTTGGGGATATGGCGTTCCTAAAGGTGTCGCCGTGGAAGAAGATCTTGAGATTCGGTAAAAAGGGCAAGCTAAGTCTACGGTTTATTGGGCCTTATCGGATTCTCAATCGGATTGGGCCAGTAGCCTATCAGTTGGAGTTGCCGGTAGAGTTGGATCGTATTCACGACATTTTTCATGTGTCTATGCTGAGACGGTATCGGTCGGACCCATCGCATATTGTACCAGTGGAGGAGATTGCAGTAAATATCGATTTGACCTTCGAGGAGGAACCTGTCGAGATCTTAGATCGTGAAGTCAAAGTCTTAAGGAGGAAGTCTGTTCCATTGGTTAAGGTGCTGTGGCGTAATCATGGTAGAGAAGAATCTACGTGGGAGCCAGAAGAAGCGATGCGTCAACAATACCCACAGTTATTTGGATCAGGTAAATTTTGAGGCTAAAATTTCTTTAAGGGGGTAGAGTTGTAACGCTCTGATTTTCGGGATTTTTGGGGCTAATGAGATTTTTGGTGAGGCTGGGAAATTTTGTGTTCTGATCGCTAAAATGGTGTTTGGATGTGTTAGTGGGCCTGTAGGAAGCCCAAACCTCGGTTAAAAATCGATAAAAATAGTTAAGTACGTTTTAAGTAAAAAGGGGGAACTGGGTCAAGAGGGCCCTTAAGAAAAATTGTGTAAAATATGTCGCAAAGGGAACCTTGGTAGAGTGGCGCCTAGATGGGTATTAAAGGACAAGGGTTCGAGTTGCAAGGTAGGCTTATTGCTCTTCTTAATTTTTAAGCATGTGCCGGACATGTGACTAATTTAAGTAGGAAATTCGGCAAGAGGCTTTAGGGACTTGGGCCGATTGCTTTAGGGAGATTATTAGGGTTTCATCTTTTTCTATTTTCTATCATGAGAGTTAGGGTTAGCCACCTTAGGTGTTATTATTCTCTTTTCAGTCAAAAAGCTGAAATTTGCCTCCCTAAGGGCGTCTAGCCGATTTCTTCATCTTCTTCTTCTCTATCATTGTTTTTCCTCTTTTCTTTTTACCCTGTTGATCTTCTCCTTTGCCGAACACCCTATCATACCCAGCTCTGCAATTTCTTTCGATTCCATCCCTCTAAAAATAGCCATAGTCGATTGCTCAAAGTGCCAGAAATCCCGAAAACTGCTTCCTTTTTGCCGATTTCTTGTAAGCCAAATTACCCCTATTCCTTTCACCTGTTGTGGCCGATTACTACATTCCCTTGAGCCACATCATTGTCGACACCATCACCCAAACTCATAGCCCAAATCGCCATCTTCTTCTCTAGTTGAAAAGCCGAAATCACCATTTGTATAGGGAGATAGCCGAATAGTTTAGATCTCAAAAATAGGGGTTCTACTAACGTTCAAGGGGCAGGTTTACATCAGATCTGTGTAGGAATCGAAGAGAAACCATTAGTAAGTGCTTAATACCTCAGATCTATTCAATATTTCATGTGTTGGAAAAGCCGAAAGTCCCTAAAGTTAGGGACTTTGTCGATTTGGACTTTTAGTAAATCAAGTGGTATTTTTCTTTGTTCTTTTGAGTGATAGTTAGCGAAGAAGGTGATCAAGCAAGGAGTTGAAGGCATCGGTATCATCAGATCTAGATTTTGTGCACTTGGGTCGTCAGAGGTAAGTTTTCTTGGCCATTAAGGGTATGGCCGAATGTGGTAAGGGATTGTGGCTTTGGTTTTTTGTGGATCTACTGATTAATTGATTAGATATTGGGTTGTAGGAACTGTCGCATAGGAGATCTCGTTGGTGAAATCGTAAAACAGGTGTGTGATTCTGAACCCCTTCATTGTGCATGTTGGCAAATGCCGAAAAGCCGAAATGCCGAAGATCTGGCATTTTGAGGGCTTGTAAGAGTGCGAACGCTCACAAGTTGGTAGGGAAACGTTGGATATGAAATCGGTACTGAAGGGAGAGCTAACCACGAAATTTTGGGCGTTACGATAAGTTGGGCCTCGATGGGCCGAATATGGGCCTAATGGGCAATTTGGACCCATTCGGGTAAAAATGGGTTTTAAGGTAATAATATGAACTGTAGGCATAAAAACAGTTAAAACAAGGTAACTGAATATGAAATTTGGACTAAACGGGCCTAATTGGCTAAACGACGTAATAGGGCCCATTAGGGGTTTTAGGGCTTAAATGCTAAAACTATTAAACTGAGTTAACCGAATTTCCGTAACGATTATGGGATTAGTAGAGACTGTAATAAGAATAAAAACTATAATATGAGAGCAAAAATTACTGCAAAACCCTTAGGGTGAGAAATTACTATTTTGCCCCTAGGTAGAAAATTACCGATATACCCCTAGGGCTAAAACCGACTGAACTGTTTGACATGACTATTACTGATACTGCATATCATGATGTATGTATGTCTGATACATGGGATTGGGTTTGATATTGGAGGAAGTGTGAGTGGCACTGCCACGTTACTGAAAGGGGCTATGCCTCGTACTGTTTCTGAAAGGGGCTTTGCCTCGTATACTGTTTATCTGAACAGCCATGCTGCAACTGTGGTGTGTGGGCTGGGTGGGTCGAGTTATTCCCCACATGGTGTGTTGGCTGGTACGGGTGGTGTGTAGCGGTTGGGGGGTTGAGTAGTCTCCCCAATTGGGTTGCATTCATATTGTTATACTGTACTGTACTGTTATGGGCCTATGGGCCAAACTGTTATCTGAATAGGGCTTCGGCCCAGTATCTGTTATAGGGCTTTGGCCCATTTTACTTTTATCTGAATCGGGCTTCGGCCCAGTATCTGACTGAGACTGGTTAGGGCTTAGGCCCAGTGGGCTTGAGCCAATGTGGGCTTTAGATGGGTTCTGCACACATTGAGTTTTCCCAAACTCACTCTTCTCTTTCCATCCTTGCAGGTGAGCCCTAGATCGTGACTTGGATGCTGGGAGGGATTCAGAGTGGCCACCAAGACTGAACTCGCATTCTAGTTGGTTATTTATTTTAATTACTTTTCTACTATTGGTTTTATTTTGGTTATGGGTTGTAATAAGGCCGCTATAGCTATTTTATTTGGGATTTTCAACTGTTTTATTTCTATCACAAATATACACTGTTTTCAAAAATTAAACAAACAATTTCTTAATCAACCTGATATTACCGATGGCTAAATAAGATAATAAGGTTAAAATGAATCCCGTAACAAGGGGAATAGAGATTAAAGTTAAATAATTATTGAAACGGGAGTTTTCAAAATAATCGAGCATTGCTTTCCAAAACTCACCAACGGGCTTAGTAATAGGGCGGCGTAGGATAGTCTAGGTAATGTAGCACACCGGACATGGCCATAACATCTGGGCCGGGTTTGGGGTGTTACAATAAACATCTAAAATAAGTTAACAATAAAAAATTCGACTCCCAAGTAACCATTATAGGTATAATGCCACTAGGCCGGACAATACACAAATATATAATATAAAATTAGCATTTTAATATTTTGACTTGCTTCCAAACTCATATGATATTGGTACAACAACTTCTTCATATAACCTCAAACATTGGCCGAATGTGTCATAATTAAGTAGATAATCTTAATACTTATTCGCATATACCCCTCTCATGACTCACTTGTGTTTTAATTCAAATTGAAACGTAAAGAAAAAAAACTCAGGATATATATATGTACCTGGCCAGCTTACCGTATTAAGCTATCTTAATTGTCATTTTAACACGAAGTCTCAAAGTCATATAAATATCCAATTTCATCACCTGAATAGTTTATTCATAACTAAAAATCGAATCACACATATTCATATAACCTTTCACATTGACCGGAGTAATATCATCACAAAGTTACCTATAATTTAACCCAAATTTAAAATTATGAACAAGTATGTAATACATACCTGACTGAATTAGGGTATTGAGCATAATTGTTGGAAAGATTATCATAAATCACCAAATCTTACCTTTACTCACTTTTCCGATGGGACCTTTAACCTGGATATAATTTCAGAGTATCAAGTATACTTGTTCGCATGCTAATTCATTTCATGTAAAATATCTCACTCACAATTCATTTGCTTCATTCGAATATAAGCATAGAAGATACACATTGACCTCATGGCTCAAGCAACATTTCACATTAAGACATAATTATGCATTCCAAACTATCCTCCGGCTCCTCAAGCAAAAACACATACATGATCACATATCTATCACATCATCTAGTTTACTTAATAACAACCACTCGGTCTTATCCCATACGTATAAATTCATAGGCCTCACAATCACTTCATCACATATTTAAAGAAAAATACACATATACTGCATTTGGCCATTCAACTGCACCACATAACCGTATACAAAGTCACCTTTCACCTTTGTCCATTTGACCACGCCACATACACACAAGCACGTATTCGTATACATATATATTTTACCTTGGTCATTCCTCTTTCTTCCTATGTACTTTCCCAATGATTCACAATGATCATTCATTATCTCACACATTTTTACCATCTTGTTACTTTCGGCTATATACAAAACATACTACCATTTTTGGTTCTCATAGGATGCACATATATGTATAAACATAATACATGATATAAATGTATACAAATTTATTCTTATTCTCAAGGTATTAAAATGAAACTTACATCGTATAAACCTTATTCACATCTTTAAAGCATACCACTCTATATGTCCATATTCCGTAATGTTCATCTATCTTTATCATATAAGCATAACCCATTTTCGTTCGTCTCATATTCGATAGTAACACCATTACTTAACTCAAAAGCTCATCACAAAGTTTATCATATAATTTACTTAGAGCCTATATTTAGCATAAAGTCACATACACATATAGATAAACCATTTACACTTCATTCAATCTTTTACTCAACCTCAGCTCACATGTGTATATATATATATATATATACCTATTGACATTCACTCAAGAAGACTAATACAAAGCTTACTTAAATTCTTTGTGTGCCATTCAACCATAAGCTCAATGCCACACTATACCATATCATTTCATCATAGTTATAAAAATCACATTCGATTTAAGAAATAATTTATTTCAAATGCTTAAAACTTACCTCGTATTTTCGAACGGTTACAGACCAGCTACTCAATCACTTTCTCTTTTCCCCTATCCGACTTTGATCCTCTTTCCTCTTGAGCTTAATTGAACAAAATTTTTTTTAACTTTATTAAAACTCAACTATTCAAGCATTATAACAAGCATATTCGGTTTTTTTCACACATATAAAACATAGCAATAGTCATGCGTATTATAATTCATCTTTGACCTTTCTATTTCACTCAATTTGAATCATTCCACACAACCAATTACATTCGGCACTTTCTTCTAAAATTTAGCCAACATTACTTATAATTAAAGTGCAAATAAACTCATACACAAAACATACGGCACTTCACTTCCATCTACTTGTAAATTGTAAATACATTAGCCGATTCAACCCCTCCATACCACACATTTAGCTCTTAAATCTCCATAAGCAAATTTACCTTAAATCTTAACTTCATAACAACAAACCAAATATACATCTATCAAAGAAACATTTAGGCCGAATGTATTCATAGCACTCTTAGAACAACAATACACACAAATTAATTCCAATAGACCAAATATACTAAATCATAATGTACGTAACATCCTTTAACATTACTCTATGGTTGTTTATACTCAATATGCTAAAACAAAAAAAAAATCACATAACAGCTCTTTCAAAGTCGAATATTAACAATTAAGTCCTATCCAAATTCATATGTAAATATTTAACATTTTACTTAATGTACTTTAGCCGAATACTTCCTAACATATCTAATTATTTACAAATCAAACCAAGTGTATATATAAACTAGCATAAATGAATTTGTCCATGGTGCTTTTAAACCAAACATTCCATAGCAAATTTCTAAGCTCTTACAATTTAAAATAAGTTCATGAAAAATAATAAAAACAAATTCACCAAAGACCATTTTAACCGAAAGAAATCTTATCACATATAATTCCTTCTAATTCACCATTTTATCAATTTAATCACATATATTCATGGTTTCATCACTTTATCTTCTAATTATCAAAAACAACCAATTTGATTCATTATCATGCTATGGCCGAATGCACATACCTCAACCAATACCAAAATTTCATCATGGGCTATGTAAACCACTTAACAAGTATCTCAAATTCACAAAATTTTAAAAAAAATCACATGGTAAACTTACCTTAATCAAGCTACTTCCATGTCGAAAGCCTTAAACTTTTCTTTTTCTTTTCTATTTAGAATCGGCCAAGAAAGAAGCCATTTGCATGTCCCCCCCTTTTTTTTATTCATCCTTTATTATTTAATACATTTTATTATTACATTTTCTAGCCAAACTCCAATTTAATATTATGAGAAAACATGAATTAGTGGGATGTTTCATATCATGGCCGGCCACTAATTATTTTTGGGCAATTTGACATGCAAAGTCATGTCTTTAAACCATGCTATTAATTGGTCATCACACTTTTACCTAGCATACTTTCAAAGTTTCACAACTAAGCCCTTTTGAGTGTAATTCACATCCAATTGACTAATTCAAAGCACAAAAATTTTCACACATGGATTAACACATAAAATGGACATAGAAATGAGCATTTAGAAAATTTTTCAACTCGATTTTGTGGTCCCGAAACCATATTCCGACTAGGGTCAAAATAGGGCTGTCACAATTTAATTTAAAAACACTTTGGTGAGAAAAATAATTTTGGTTTGAAAAGTTGATTTATAAACTAAGATATTAAAACTAAGTAAACAATTTAAATACAATAAAAGAGTTCTAATGCACGATTTCAAAAAGATTTAATCAAGATGATATAATTGTGTTGGATTAATTACATCTTTTTAACTTAGAATTATTAAATTCATGCTTATGCTGTTACGAATAAATTCATGGCAACTCGGAAAAATTGCCAACTACTGCTCATACATATTCATTAAATTCAATTAATCTCTTGCATGTTCCCATGTCAATTCAAACAATTAACTCAATTTAATAAACATATAAAAGATTATATGAAGTAACAAGGTAGCCATACCTTGAAACAATTTAATCACAACAATCTTGCAAGTTATGCAAGGAATATGTATTGCCAAATACAATGCTAATTTAATTTTCAGCTACCTTAGAAGAATTAAACATGCACTGATTAAGTACTATGTCCATTAACTGCAATTTTAATCCGTTTAAACAATTAATTCATTCTTGATTTTACTTAATCAAGCATTTTTACCGAGGCCTATACCAGCATAAACACTATTTGAAGAATCCAAGTAGGCAAAATATAATCAACCCAACACGAATTAAATTCAAGCTAAATTGATTAAAATAACCATTTCAACAACAATAATATTCATAGACATGTTCATCATAAAAACAATAGAAATTAAAAAGATAGGGAACAAGAAGGCAAATCTGGTGTTTCTCCGTGGCTTAACTGATTACTCCGTTCTTCGTCTCCGTTGTCCTTGCCGGTCAAGGCTTCTACGAACACTTGCTTGCTGCCTAAAATGGCTGGGAAAATACCTCTTTTCCAAAAGGAGAAATCGGCACAAGACTATAGGAAAATGGGATGGAAAATGGAGAGAAAAGAGAGTGGAGAGGAGAAGAATGAATGAGAGAATGAGAGTAAATGAGGGATTGAGGGATGAGTGAAATGATCAGCAAGGGGTGGCTTTTATAGCTGATTGTGGCTGCTAAAAATAGCAAATTCCAGCAGCCAAAGAGCCCCCCTATGGCCGGCCACACACATGGAAAAGTTGAGAAATTCAACTTTGCTATTTTAGGCATGGGGCAAATCTACAAAGCCATAAATAAAGTGGGGTTTGAATGCAAATTGGAGGTTTTTCAAGGGCCTTTTTACAAGCATATTTAATCAGCTACATTTTTTATTTGGGTCAGCCTATGGACAGTTGTGGTCAGCCCAATTAGTGGCTGGTTCGGCTCACTCCATTTGGTTCGACCAATGCGGTTCAACTGGGCCCTTTCTCCATAATTAATTAAAATTAATTTATTTAACCCGAATTAAATAGGGAATAAATTAAAATCAATTTAATTATGAATTAATACACATTTTTGGACCGTCTTGGTCTGGAAATTAGTTTGCCTCAATACTCCAAATTGCTTATCGATTTTGTTCTTCTCGCAGTGTCCGCCGGGCCATTTTTCGCCCTTTGTGCAATTCTGTCAAAAATAACCAAATTTAATCAAAATTAACTATAAAATTAATTAAAATTCATAATGTTTATATTTTTAACACAATTTAATTATTTTATAACATTTAATTATTTTTTGACAAGAATTTATCCGAATTTGCATGAATTTAAGTTAAAAAGGGCATGAAAAAGTATATAAATTTTGTGTTTCCACACCCCCAAACTTAATTCATTGCTCGTCTCGAGTAATGCACAAATTTTGAAAAGAATTTCTCGGAAACACTTTTGAAAACCTTCTTCAGAACAACATTTTTCTCAGTTATGAATTTGATATACTCATGCTCAAAAATAAGAAATTTGATCATTACGCTACTCAAGTGTTCATCTTATTCAAATTAATCACAACAATTATTACAATAGCAAAATTAGACTAAATGTTTCTTAATAAAGACATGCTAATTACTACCAATTTAATTTTTAATCCATTATTCAAGATTAAGCTGCAATGATTAAGCTTAACTTAAGTCTTCATATGTTACACAAAGCAATTTCTCTCCACTAATGTAGGTAACATTGGAACTTTAAATCAATAGGTCTTTAACAGGGTTGTAACATGGCTGGGCTTAGGGGTAGGTAAAAAGATAGATAAATTTCAGCTAAAAACCCTAGACTTAGTGTAAATCGAACCTTCAAAAATTTTTACCTTCAATCACCAACTTTGACATGCTCTTTTTCAAATACATGTGCTTTTTTTTCTCTTTTCTTTTTTTTTTTTTTGAGCACTTGCTTTCTGCGTACAATTTTTGAGCATTTGATATTTCTTTTCAACTCCCCCAAACTTATTTTCAAACGATATTCTTGAATAGTACTGAGTCTAGTGCTTGGGACAATTTAAAGATAATTAAGAGAAACGTGATGGGCTAAATTTGTATAGGTTCCAAAATAAAATTAGGTCATATAGTCTCAAAGTTGGGTCTCAAAGGATAAAATTTACCATGGTGGGCTTGAAAGGCTCAAACGGTCCAAACAATTGCTGCCTAAATCATTTTCAATGTTCCATGCTTCCTAGGATTTCGCCTCAAGAAACTACTAAGTTAATTCTAAAGACTTAAACTTTCATGCATACCTAACTTTCCTAAAGAGATAAAAATTTTATGGTATGAGGTTGCATGCTTTATTAAAATACATTCATGTCATCTTAAGCTACATAATAATTTATTGAAAAAAATAGAACTTTATTCATACTCAAGTTCAGCATACTTAACAAAATTCAAATTTATTAAACAGAAATATATCCTAATCATAATTAAAAGAAAAATTTTATTCTGGATGGAAATAATTTCAAATTTTGGTCCCTCCAACTTAAAATGAACAATGTCCTCATTGTTTAAAGTGAATAGATACTATACATCAGGTAGGAATTCAGAAAAGAGGAGGTGAGTCAATGTGACTGCTTAAGTACCAAGCTCTTTCGAAATCCAATCCTAGACATGTATATATCTATTGCCACACATTATACTTTATGACTGGTCCATATTTATTCAGGATTTCCTTCTCTTGTCTTATTAAGCAAAAATAAAAATTCCTAATTAACCTAATCCTAAAGTAATCTAAAAACAAAAATTAAATAAAGTTAAGGCCCTCCCCTTTCATTTATTTGCAGATCCTTCCAAATTGAACTCATCTTTTGCTCCATCATTATTGCCTTTGCACGAATCGCTTCGCTTCTTTTTCGAGAATGGAGTTTATGGCTCAAATATGAAATCTGGAAATTCAGGCACAAAGATAAATGGGTCATTGTAAATTTTCTTAAGGGCACTCTTCATTGAGTCATCCCTTAATTTTGAGTGTCTCCAATATGCTTGTTGCTGCCATTGCATGTGTTGCATTAAGTCCATCAAATTTGACAGCTCATCTCAAAAGTTTGGGCTAGGCGGCTGAGCTCTAAACATTGGAGTTTCAGCATCTGCTTCAGCTTCTGGCTCCATTGGTTCTACCTTATCAGGGACTTCAAATGATTGCATCGTAGGATCTTTTTCTTCTTTAGGGTCCTCAGGTTCTTCACTTTTTTCAACTCGTTGTTACAGAACTGAGTCTACGGCTACTCGGTAGAGGTCCTAATCTGTAATTGTGCCTTGGGTGTACCCTGTCTTCTTTACATTAGCAAGAATTTCTGCTTTCAAGCATAGAATAGTTATTGTAAATGGGAAGTAAGCAGGGCTAGAACGTCTAATGGCACATTTTTGAATTTCTTTCAGGATGATCTTACCTATATCAATGGTCTTACCCATCAAGATCGAGTATAGTAAGACCATTCGCTCCAATGAAATTGTAGTCTCATGTGAGCTAGGCAGAAGGCTGAAACAGATAAAATAGAACCATACCTTTGCAATAGGTGTTAAGTATTCTCTTCAACAAGTGTGGGTTCCTTGTTTTGACACAGTCCAATTGGAACCTTCAACTGTAAGCTCCTTGAGAATTTCTTGCAGAAGTACCGGCTTGATATTGCTCATCAAAGATGAATACTCGTCGTTCTCAAAATCAAGTAATTCAAAGAACTCATTAATAGCATTCGAATTGATAGGTACCTTGATTCCGCGAACAGGGACTTTTGTCATCTCGCTTGATGTTAAATTTACGTAGAATTCACGAACTAGCTCCTCATCCACACTAGGTCTCTTTTCACAAAACAGTTCCCAATTAAGAGCTTCATCAATTTGACGAATACGTGCCATGAAGTCTCTGTAGTTGCTCTCCTTCAGTGTGAAGCTTTTCTCAGGATGCATCTGTTGATTTTAGCAGATACTTTCGTATCTCACTTTAGCTTCAACACAATGGAACTTGCTTTGCGTTTCGTCAATTTGAGCGGAGGCACGAGTTCTCTTGCGAGGCATAATTAACCTGAACATAAGATGGAAAAAATTATTTTCTAGAAAATTTTAATAAAAATTATTAACAATTTAATAATCTTGAAAATTTAAATAATTTAACAAAATTAAAATTTAAAAGAAAATACCTTTATGTAAAAATATAAGAACTCAAAGAAAAATAATAATTATGAAGGAAAAAAGATGGCAATTTAAAAGGATGGTTTGAAGGATTTTGGTTTAGGTTGGGTGCAAGGAGAGTGCCACACAAGGGCTAGGGAGCAGCAACAAGGCACGCGGCTGAGAGCTGGCTCGGCAAGCAGTGGTGCACAACAGGCAGTAGCACACAGCAGGGGGTTGGAGTAGGCAACGTGCGGAGCCTCGTCGAGTAGGCCTGGGCGCTGGTGCGAGACACGGCCTGGGCAGCTGGAGCTGGGAGCAAGAGCAGGTTGTGCGGCGTGATGCTGCTGGGCATGGTGGCCGAATGCTTGTTAGGTTGCGATACTAAGTGGGTTAGTGTATTGGATGGTTTTTGGGTGATGAATGAATAAGGAAAATTAAGGTGGTATTTATAGCATGCATAATAGGACTTGAAATGGAACTCTTAGTCTAAATTAATAATTAAAAATAAGAGTTTAATTCTAATCCTACTCAAGTTTAACAACAATTAATAATTAAATATAAGCATGTTAAATTATCAATTGTTATTAATTACTAAGATAAACATAAAATAAAAATTGAAATTAAATTAATCCTAATTCTAATATAAATTGATAAAAGTTAATATATAAATTATAATGAATATAATTATATATTAAAGTTTATCATATTATTAATAGTATATAAAAATAAAAATATTTCTTCTAAATACCTTAAAAATATTTTTACAAAGAAAGGCACCTAATTTTTATTATTCACAAAAAGAGCAATAAAATTTTTAAAAATAATTCAATTAAGTCCCTAAACTTAATGAAAATTAAAAATTGAGTTGCAAATTAAAAATTGGATCAAAATTAACCCTTTTATTTGAAAAAGCAAAAATTTATTTTATTGATTAGGGAATAATTTCTTGGAAAATTATGTTAAAATAAATTCCCAGGAAAGATTGGAGGGGTCACAAAACGATCCCGCTTAAGTTCCAATCTCCTAGACAGAATTTATTTGAACATACTAAACCTGAAAAATAAACCCTAAATCATTTATTAAACAGAACATGAAATATTAAATATATAATAAAATGAACGAGATGTTATCCCGTTTGATTTTATCCCCCCAATAATGTTTCAAACGCTAAGCATTAACTCGGAAATTACCTCCCTTGCCTTGGAGTTCAACAACTCCGTCTGGATAGACTCGGTGAATTGTAAATGGATCGGACCAACGTGATTTTAGCTTACCTGGAAAGAACTTCAATCTAGAGTTGAGCAGCAATACTTGCTGACCTATTTCAAATTCTCGAACTCGGATGTGTTTGTCATGCCATTTCTTGAGTCTTTCTTTTAGTAGTTTGGCATTTTCATATGAGAACATTCGGAATTCTTCTAACTCGTTGAGTTGGAACATCCATCTTTCTTTCGCGAGCTTAGGATCCAAATTAAGCTGTTGAAGAGCCCAGTAAGCTTTGTGCTCTAACTCCAAGGGTAGATGACATGCTTTCCCAAAGACCAGCTTATAGGGTGACATCCCTAAAGGTGTCTTGTATGCTGTTCTGTAAGCCCATAAAGCGTCATCCAATTTTTTGGACCAATCTCGTCAATTCGGGAAAACTACCTTCTCGAATATGCCTTTGATCTCCTTATTTGCCAATTCAGCTTGCCCATTCGTCTGCGAATGGTAAGCTGTTGCAACATTGTGTTTCACCCCGTGTTTGTCTAACAACCATTTCAACCACTTGTTCACAAAATGGGATCCTTCATCGCTAATGATAGCTCTTGGGGTTCCAAACCTTATGAACTCGTGCTTCTGCAAGAACTTTATTACAACCTTCGCATCACTTGTCGGATATGCTTCCACCTCGACCCACTTGGACACATAGTCTACTACTACCAATATATACTTGTGACCAAAAGAAGGAGGAAAAGGCCCAAGAAAATCAGTGCCCCATACATCTAACAATTCTACCTCAATAATGTTTGTTTGAGGCATCTCACTTCTGTTGGTGACATTCCCAACTCTTTGACATCGATCATGTAACATCCCAAAATAGGGCCTAATCGGAATAGTGGTTTTGTAACCACAAATTCGAGATAGAAAAAATTATTTTATAATTATTTTGAGGTCTATATTATGATTGCATGATAGTGTGAAAATTTCGTGAAGTTCTATCCATAAAGTGTTTAATTTGAAAGTAAGGACTAAATTGAATAAGTTGCAAAACTTGCATTCTAGAAGTTTTAGTATGAAATTACTTTGGAATATTAATTAGGAGGTCTTAAATAGCAATTTGACCAATTTTAAGTTTATGGACAAAAATTGGACATGGAGGGAATTTTTGAAAGTTTAGTAAGGAAGGGCATTTTGGTCATTTGGATATTAAATGAAATAAAAAGGGAAAAATAACACATAATTCATCATCTTCTTCATTAGCACGAAATTTCAAGGGTTCTCCATAGCTAGGGTTTTTTTCAAGCTTCCAAGCTCCATAGTAAGTGATTCCAAGCCCCGTTTTTAATGATTTTTACGTTTTTGAGATCCCGGTAGCTCGATAAAGCTTATGTTAGCAATATTTTAAGTTAGGGTTCATATTTGGAAAAATACCCATAGGTGAAATTTGTGTATTTTGATGTTTTATGATAGAATATGAGGTTTTAAATTATGCTAGACAACTTGAGCTACTCGGTTTTAGGTAAAAAGAGAAAAAAGGCTAAATTGGTAAAAATACCTATTGTACATAAGTGTATGTTATAGTAGGAATTTGAAGATGATGTTGGTAAATAAATGATCAGCATGTCTTAAAATACAAGAATTTGTGATAAGTTTTGATTTCCGAGCCTTGGGGCAAAAGTGTAAATATGCAAAAGTTTAGGGGCAAAAATGTAATTTTTCCAAAGTTTGAGTAAAGGGCTGTTTTGAAAAATGTTGATATTAAATAAGCTAAATTTGCTATTATAGATCAAGAAGAATGAAATTTGGGAGTAGATCGGGGAAAAGAAAAAGTAAAAGACTAAATTGTAAAGTTTAGTCACATTTTGTATCGAGGTAAGTTTATGGTAAATAAATGCAATATTCTATTTTTTACATTACTATTGTCATTTTCCAGCATTTATATATTCATTTTATGAAAATAATCAAGTTGAATATGAGGTGATATGACAGAGAAAAGCAGTAGAAAGTCCCGATTGAACCTTAGGAATGTTAGGATACGAAATGTCATGACATTAGGGGTCGACAGGACAGGACAGGACAGAGATGAGCCATGTAAGTCCGTACTAGATATACTGCTTTAGAGACAGGATTGAGCCATGTAAGTCCATATTAGATACATGGCATTGGAGACAGGAATAATTCATGTAAGTCCATGTCAAAGACATGGCATTGGCAGGATATTGTTAGACAGGAACGACCCTAGTATCCTAGTATTCCGAGTGGTTCAACGGGCCATTATACAAGTTAATTTGCATTGAATTATCAGCAAAGGAAAGGTAGATTGTAATCATAAATAATGAAAGGTTAGGTAAGAAAGAAGGTAAGTGAAGAGAGAAGAAGGTCGAAAATGAGATGTAAAGAAAGTTTATAATATTAGTTGATAGTTGCATAATTATCCCGTGTGATGAATGTTGTGATTTATTTGCTCATAAACTTACTAAGCCTAGTGCTTACTCTCTTTATTTCCTTCTTCTTATAGTTTTTTCCAAGCCACTCGGGGATCAAAGGAAACGTCGGAGATCCAATCACACTATCGAGGAATCCTATCCGTATAGTTAGACGTTTCTTTTCGTGTATGGCATGTATAGGGACTTGGCTTCTTTTGACATGGATGTTCTTATGATATGTTCAATGAATGGGATGTAAATACTTGATAGTCGATAACTAATGAAATGGCTAATGTTATACAAGTATGATAGTATGTATGCTTGGGTGGTAACTATCACATGGAAACTAAGGGAAATGTGAAAGTAGCTTAAAAACAGAACATTGTAACAGCAGTGACGTGAGTTTTAAAAATCACTAAAAATATTAGAAACATGGTTTAATAATGAATGATATGTGAAATTAAATCTTATTGTGTCTACTTTCATATGGAACAAACAAAACAGGTAGGTATTGTATTTTATGAGATATTTGAGTTTTAGTGAAACAGGGCCAGAGTGATTTTGGATCCCCTGTTCCAACTTTGGAAATTCACCATAAATTGTACAAAAATAATTAGGAGGATTACTTTATATTTTCAGAATCCTTATTGAGTCTAGTTTTAATAAAAACAAACAGCATAGTCATATGAATTTTTTACATGGAGAAAAGTGGTTCGTAATAAGTAGAGGTCAGTGCAGTTGAGTTTTGAAACAGGGGAATTTTAACTAATAAAATATACTAATTGGCCAAGTCAAAAATTCTATAAAAAATTTAGTATATAGATACATGAGTCTAGATTCAGGGAAAATTTACGGATCTTGATTTCGAGTTTTGTAACTCGAGATATGAATTTTTAAACGACCATGATGCAAAAAAATAGTTTATTCCGAAAATTAAAATAAGTGGTTAAGTTGTTTAAAAAGTAAGATAAGTTTAATAACACCTCAAGCTTGACTCCGGCAACGGTCTCGGGCGTAGGGCGTTATAGGTCACAAATTTTTACATATGCATATGCATCCTTAAACAGTGTTGGCCAGAAGAATCCAACTTGCAATACTTTGGTTGCAGTGCGAGTACCTCCGAAATGTCCCCCACTCAGAGCTGAGTGACAATGGTATAGGATCTTCAGTATTTCTTCTTCTACCACGCATCTCCTGATCATCTGATCTGCACACTTTTTAAATAGATATGGTTCTTCCCAGAAATAGTACTTCACATCGTGAAGAAACTTTTTCCTTTGTTGATATGTCTTATTAATTGGCATCAAACCACAAGGTAAAAAGTTAGCAATAGCAGCAAATCAAGGGGTATTATGGACATGATTTACCTTAAGTATATGCTCATCTGGAAAGGTCTCATGAATCAGTATAAGTGGAGTATTCTCTTCTTGCGGCTCTAATCTAGACAAGTGATCTGCTACTTGGTTTTCTACTCCCTTTCGATCTTAAATTTCCAAATCAAACTCTTGAAGTAGAGGTACCCATCGGATCAACCTCGGCTTAGCGTCTTTCTTGGCAAGTAAGTACTTGATTGCCGAGTGGTCCGTATAGACAGTCACTTTGGTACCTACAAGGTAAGATCGAAACTTGTCAAAAGCAAACACGATAGCAAGTAACTCTTTTTCTGTTACCGTATAGTTTAATTGAGCTCCTATAAGAGTCCAGGTTGCATAGTAGATGGGATGAAAAACTTTGTTCCTCCGCTGGCCTATGACAGCTCCAATTGCGAAGTCACTTGCGTCACATATCAGTTCAAATGGCAAGTCCCTGGTCTGATGATTATGGGTACCATGACTAATCGATTCTTTAAATCCTTGAAAGCTCTTAAGCATTCATCATCGAATTTGAATGTTGTGTCCTTCTCCAGCAATTTGCACAAAGGTTTAGCAATTTTGGAGAAGTCCTTAATAAACCTTCGATAAAGGCCGGCGTGGCCCAAAAAGCTCCTAACACCCTTTATAGATGTTGGAGGTGGGAGTTTCTCAATAACGTCTACCTTCACTTTGTCTACATCAATCCCATGTCTCGTTACTCGATGCCCTAGAACAATTCCTTCTCATACCATGAAATGGAACTTTTTCCAGTTAAGGACTAGGTTTGTTTCTTCGCATCGTCTTAGTACCTTAGCTAGATTGGCTAAGCAATCATCGTACGTATCTCCAAATACTGAAAAGTCGTCCATGAAAACTTCTAAAAATTTCTCAACCATGTTAGTGAAAATAGACATCATACATCTTTGAAATATAGCAGGTGCATTATATAAACCAAATGGCTTGCGTCAAAATGCAAATGTACCGTACGAACAGGTGAATATGGTTTTATGTTGATCTTCCGGTGCTACCGTAATCTGGTTGACCCCGAGTATCCATCGAGAAAATAGTAGTAATCTCGCCCCGCGAGTCTATCCAGCATTTGGTCCAAGAACGGCAAAGGAAAGTGATCCTTCTTAGTTGCCTTGTTCAGTTTTCGGTAATCGATGCAGATTCTCAATCTCGTAACTGTTCTAGTCGGTATCAACTCATTGTTCTCGTTCTCTATGACTGTGATACCTCCTTTCTTTGGCACACACTGGACTGGACTTACCCATGAATTGTTTGAGATGGGGTAAATGATATCCGTATCTAACCACTTGATAATTTCCTTTTTCACCACGTCCTTCATGATGGGGTTCAGCCTTCATTGTCCATCGATCATCTCTTTTTCACCATCTTCCAAGATGATCTTGTACATGCATACGATGGACTAATACTGCTAATATCAGCTATGGTCCATCCGATAGCCTTCTTGAATTGTTTCAGAACTAAGATAAGTTTTTCTTCTTGCTCAGTAGTTAATTCTGCTGAAACAATCACAAGCAGAGTAGAAGCGTCACCTAAATAAACATATTTTAAATGAGAAGGTAATACCTTGAGTTCTAATTTAGATGGCTCATCGATTGACGCTTTTGGTTGTGAGTAATCTCTCTTCTCTAAATCCAAAGATTCAAAACGGGATTATGGATTTAATCCCTTTTGGTTAGCTTCTTGCAAAGCTAAGCCTTCATCCTCATCTTCATCACTTGGAGGGACTGATGTCAAAATTCTTCCAGTGGATCCTCAATAGACTTGAGTTCTTTCTCCACTATTAACTCCTCTAAATCGGATACTGCAGAACAATCATCTATTGCGTCAATAAATAGCATTGACTTGAAAACATTAAATGTGACCTGATCATCCTGAACACACATAGTAAGTTCGCCCTTCTGCACATCAATAAGTGTCCTTCCGATTACTAAGAATGGTCTTCCTAGGATAATTGGTACTTCTTTGTCTACTTCGAAATCTAAAATTACAAAATTAGCCGGAAAGATAAACTTATCTATACGTACCAATACATCCTCGATTTTTCCTTATGGATGTGCTAAGGATCGATCTACTAGCTGAAGTGTAACTGTAATAGGCCTAACTTCACCTATCCCCAATTTCTTAAATATTGACATAGGCATCAAGTTGATACTTGCACCTAAGTCACATAATGCCTTACCATAATATGTTGCTCCAATATTGCATGGTATGGTAAAACATCCAGGATCCTTCAACTTCGGGGGTAATTTGTCTTGAAGATATGCACTGCATTCCTTCGTCAAGGCTACCGTCTCAAATTCTCCAAGTCTTCATTTCTTGGACAGGATATCTTTCATGAATTTGACGTAGTTTGGCATTTGCTCAAGTGCTTCAACCAACGAGATGTTTATATGAAGTTGCTTGAGTACATCCAAGAACTTCTTGAATTGGACCTACTGTTTTTGCTTCTGAAGTCTTTGAGGGTAGGGTGGTAGAGGTTTCCTTACTGGAACTGGTACTGGTTGATTTGTCTTTGGTGGTAATTCTGCACCTAATGGAGTTGTTAGTTGATCAGAATTAACTGGTTCTGAGGTTCTGGTTTAGATGGAACTGGAACTTCAACACTCAGTTGAACTTGTTCCGAATCTTGAGCTTTAGCATGCTCCTTTTCAACTTCGATAGTGTTAGGCTTTATTGTCTTTCCACTCCTCAATGTTAGTAGTTTACAATGCTCCTTCCCTAGATTTCTCAGATTCTCCGTATCACTAGGTATAGCACCTTGTGGACGGTTCCTGAGTTCAGTTGCAAGCTGGCCCATCTGGTTCTCTAAACTCTTCAATGTAGCAGCTTGGCTTTGAATTAAAGCGTCATTCTTTGCCATGTAAGCCTTTAGTAGGTTCTCTAGGATATTGGATGATTCAGCTTGAACTGTTTTCTGAACTTGCTGTGAAAAACTAGGTAGCTGGGTCGGTCTAGGTTGGGCGTAGTTGTTATTGCCCCCAGCCCCTTGGTTACTCCAGGAAAGATTGGGGTGATTTCGCCACGATGGGTTGTAAAAGTTGGACTGTAGCCCTTGCCTTCCTTGATTTTGGTTTAGGTTACCCATGTAATATACAGATTCTGGGTTTGATGGACATTCTTCAAACAAATGTCTTTCTCCACAATAAACACAGGCTATATTATCATATTGGTTAGGTGGCTGAGCTGCAAAATTGTTAGACCCATTAGTGGTAAGATTCTTTAACATTGAAGATATTGAAGATACCTGAGATGCGAGTGAAGTGAGAGCGTCCACTTCATGGATTCCAGCGACTTGTCTTCCCGGCACTGCTCGATTGGTTGGCCACTAATAGTTGTTACGAACGATCCTCTCGATGATTTCGTACTCCTCATTGTAAGACTTAGCAAGGAGAGCACCATTAGCAGAGGCATCCACTACCATCCTTGTGTGAGCATTGAGACCATTATAAAATGTCTCAAGTTGGATGCAATGTGGGGTTCCATGATAAGGGCATTTTTGTAATAATTCTTTATATCTTTCCCATGCCTCATACAAGGACTCGTCATCCATTTTTTGGAAAGCAGTGATCTCATTTCTCAATTTAGCGTTCTTGCTTGGCGGGAAATACTTCATGAGGAATCTCTCGACTAACTCTTGTCATGTGGAAATTGAGTTCGGTGGCAGTGAGTTCAACCAGGCTCGAGCTCTGTCTCTCAGCGAATACGAGAATAGCTTTAATCGTAGTGCATCTTTGGGTACTCCAGCTAGCTTGAAAGAGTCGCTCACCTCCATAAACAACCTTAGGTAAAGATGAGGATCTTCAGTAGGCATTCCACTGAATTGGCCTGTCTGAAGCATCTGGAACATGATTAGCTTCACCTCAAATTGTTGTGCCTCGATCTCGGGTCTTCTAATACCCGGATTAAGGTCATTAAATACTGGTACGGCATATTGTCGTAAAGCTCTATCCCTATCATCAGCAATAAGGATAGGATTTTGAGCAAGGTTTGCTCCGTTTCCTTGATTGATATTCTCAAAATTCATCTCTTCGGTCCTTCTTTGGTTCGCTTGTCTTCTTCATTGTCGAAAGGTTCGTTCTATCTCAGGATCCACAGGGAGTAAGTCGATAATTAGGTCAATACTCATAAACACTTGAAATAATCAAAGAAAAATTAATTAAGTAAAATTGAACAGGAAAATAAATTAACCAAAATGTAAAAATAAATTCACAAATAATGGCTTTTTAAAACAGTCCCCGGCAACGGCGCAAAAAACTTGTAACGGCAGAAATGTGCAAGTGTACACAGTCGTAACAAGTAATAAAGTGACAAGTAAATGTTAAGTTATCATACCCATAGGGACTGTAAAAAGAAATATTTATGAATTTAATTTAAAAACACTTTGGTGAGAAAAATAATTTTGGTTTGAAAAGTTGATTTATAAACTAAGATATTAAAACTAAGTAAACAATTTAAATACAATAAAAGAGTTCTAATGCACGATTTCAAAAAGATTTAATCAAGATGATATAATTGTGTTGGATTAATTACATCTTTTTAACTTAGAATTATTAAATTCATGCTTATGCTGTTACGAATAAATTCATGGCAACTCGGAAAAATTGCTAACTACTGCTCATACATATTCATTAAATTCAATAAATCTCTTGCATGTTCCCATGTCAATTCAAACAATTAACTCAATTTAATAAACATATAAAAGATTATGTGAAGTAACAAGGCAGCCATACCTTGAAACAATTTAATCACAACAATCTTGCAAGTTATGCAAGGTATATGTATTGCCAAATACAATGCTAATTTAATTTTCAGCTACGTTAGAAGAATTAAACATGAACTGATTAAGTACTATGTCCATTAACTGCAATTTCAATCCGTTTAAACAATTAATTCATTCATGATTTTACTTAATCAAGCATTTTTACCGAGGCCTATAACAGCATAAACACTATTTTAATAATCTAAGTAGGCAAAATATAATCAACCCAACATGAATTAAATTCAAGCTAAATTGATTAAAATAACCATTTCAACAACAATAATATTCATAGATATGTTCATCATAAAAACAACAGAAATTAAAAAGATAGGGAACAATAAGGCAAATTCGGTGTTTCTCCGTGGCTTGACTGATTGCTCCGTTCTTTGTCTCCATTGTCCTCGCCAGTTAAGGCTTCTACGAACACTTGCTTACTGCCTAAAATGGCTGGGAAAATACCTCTTTTCCAAGAGGAGAAATTAGCACAAGACTATAGGAAAATGGGATGAAAAATGGAGAGAAAAGAGAGTGGAGAGGAGAAGAATGAATGAGAGAATGAGAGTAAATGAGGGATTGAGGGATGAGTGAAATGATCAGCAAGAGGTGGCTTTTATAGCTGATTGTGGCTACTAAAAAAAGCAAATTCCAGCAGCCAAGGAGCCCCCCTATGGCCGGCCACACACATGGCAAAGTTGAGAAATTCAACTTTGCTATTTTAGGCATGGGGCAAATCTACAAAGCCATAAATAAAGGTAGGGTTTGAATGCAAATTGGAGGTTTTTCAAGGGCCTTTTTGCAAGCATATTTAATCAGCTAAATTTTTGATTTGGGTTAGCCTATGGACGGTTCTGGTCAGCCCAATTAGTGGCTGGTTTGGCTCACTCCATTCGGTTCGACCAGTGCGGTTCAACTGGGCCCTTTCTCCATAATTAATTAAAATTAATTTATTTAACCCGAATTAAATAGGGAATAAATTAAAATTAATTTAATTATGAATTAATACACATTTCTGGACCATCTTGGGCTGGAAATTAGTTCGCCTCGATACTCCAAATTGCTTCTTGGTTTTGTTCTTCTCGTATGTCCGCCGGGCCATTTTTCGCCCTTTGTGCAATTCTGTCAAAAATAACCAAATTTAATCAAAATTAACTCTAAAATTAATTAAAATTCATAAAGATCATATTTTTAACACAATTTAATTATTTTATAATATTTAATTATTTTTCGACAAGAATTTATCCGAATTTGCATGAAATTAAGTTAAAAAAGGCATGAAAAAAGTATATAAATTTTTGTGTTTCCACCTGTCAGCTTGTGTGAGTAGCACTGAGTAGTTACGTCCCAACTGTCAGCTTGTGTTAGCAGACCCATAACTAGCTCGAGAACAAGCATATATGTGAAATGTTATAAGTGGTAGCTTCGGCTACATATATGTGGAACTTATGTGCAAACCATTCGTATATCCATTAGTATTCCCAGTGTTCAATGAGGAAAATAACAAAAGATGTGAAAATATGTGTGTTTGTATGATGATGTGGTACAGGTGTGTACGAGCAATTCTTAAGTATGAACGTTATAAGTGATGATATCGTGGTAAGTTGTGCTTGAGTAAGTTTAGCATATGTGAGCTCAATGGTATCTATATTAATTCACATTATATGAATTTGCATGGTTAAGATGTTATTTATTTGCATATAAACTTACTAAGCTATTTAGCTTACTCCCTCCTTTCATTTCCTTTGTTTTATAGTATTGCCAAGCTAGCTCGGTGATTGAAGGACATCGGAGACTCGATCACACTATCAATTGGAATATTTGGGTATAGCTAGTCTTAACATTTTGAGTATGCCATGTATAAGGACTTGGTCTTTTTGTTATATGTCATATTGGTTTAGCCAAATATGTTGGCTTATAAAGATACTTGATTCATTTTGTTATAAGGCCATTTGAATTTGGCTTATATTGGTATAAGTATAAGTATGTGGTGATGCCTTTCATGGATGTGTGGAAATGCATATTTTGAATGGTTGAATAGGTAATGTTTATGCATGGTAGTTGTGACATGAAAACAATGAATTGATGTCTTCGTTGTGGACATTTGGTTGCTCAAGTATGTCATGTCATATGTTTGTGAATTGGTGTAAGTGTATATGTGATTCAGGGTGGGAAATGGCTTAGTAAATAGCATATATATTGTCTACACGGGTAGACACACGAGTAGACACACGGGTGTGTGTTTAGGCCATGTGTGACATACGGTCAGCCCCATGGGTGTGTGAACAGGTCGTGTGTCCCCTGCACCTTAGTTTTTTTTTGAAACAGAATGCCCAGTATAGAGCACACGGGCAGAAACACAAGCGTGTGTCTCAGCCGTATGAAGGTCACAGCTTGGAACACGGGCATGTACTAGACCGTGTGCAAACTAGTTTAACTTCAAAATGAAAAATAATTTGACACAGGTTGAGCACACGGGCTTGTTTCTCAGCCGCGTGGACGGCACAGCCTTGGACACGGGTGTGCGTTAAGGGCGTGTGAAGTCTGCACCTAATTTACGAGAATTTAATTCGTCACACAGCCTAGCACACAGGCATGTGGCTTGGCCGTGTGGTTTCATTTAGGTTGATGACGTCATAAACAGAAAGTTACACGGTGCACGGGCACGGGCATGTGTGACCACACAGCCTACTCACACGGGCGTGTCCCATATCCACATAGGCATGTGACCCTGTTTAGGGCAAAATTTCTATGAGTTTGTAAAATTTTCAAAAGTTCTTGGTTTAGTCACGGACCGTTTCCAAAGTACGTTTTGGGCCTCGTAGGCTCGTATAAGGGACGAAGTACATAAGTATGAATGGTTTTAAATTGGATGAAATTTTATGGCCCGATTCTGCATAAATCTTTATGTTTTAGTCCGGTAACGCCTCGAACCCTGTCCTGGTGTCAGATACGGGTAAGGGATGTTACAAAGTAATTGTAAATTGTTTTTGTTAATTTTTGAGTTTTGTGCAGTAACACCCGAATCCTGACCCGGTGAATTGGGTCGGGTTTGGGGTCTTACAGAATTACTCAATCGCCTCCTCCTTTGAGTCGACCTCTTGGAATACTTTCTTGTTCTATTGAAACTATAAATATTACAACTGACACTATATGCTTGTAGTTAAAACTTGCTCTTTAAAATAGTTTTATAAAATCGTTTGTTTTTCTACACAAATTGTGTACAGCTAAATATCACAATTCGGGCCGGTTTTAAAATTTTAATTTTTCGTTGTACAAGAAAATCGTTTTTAAATCGGGTGTATTCCAACATAAATAAATATAGTTTTCTCATCCTATGTTAATTAGATAAATATAAATTGAAATAAACTTTTTTTAATTATATATTATCTATAACTGAATATTTTAAAAAAATCTATATTTAAAAAAATAGTTAATTATATAAGTAAAATTTTGAAAAGGTTAATGTATCCATTGAATTTAACTTATATAAATAAATAAATTTTTTAATTACCTTTAAAAGAGAAAAATTGAAAAACATAGATGCACCACTTGCCATAATACTGTGGTTTTGTGACTTGTTATATTATATATATTAGTTTCTTTTTCAATATTGATTGTATGTATTAATTAAAATATAATTTATTTTAAATTTAATATTAAAAGATTTAAAATATTAATGCCACATATAAAAAATTGAAAGAAGTAATATAGAATAAAAATTTGTTAAAAATAACTAAATAAAATAGTGAATTTTTTTAGAATTTTTTAAAATTAAAAAATCTAGTTATCTTAATTTTAAATCAAATAATATATATTATGATAAATTTTAAATTTAATGAAATAATTAAAATAAAATTAAAAAAAATTTTACTCAAGATTTTAATTTTTATTTATCTAAAATTACTACATAATAATTATTTATTTACCAATTAAGTAAGCTATCCGCATTAACTTTGTGTTTTATACTCTATAATATATATGTGTCTGATATCACTATATATGTTGGCAAGTAATAGGCTAGATAAAGAAGCAAGCCATCTTAATATTTTCCTTCTTTTTTTTTTTTTAAGTAGCCTGAAAGAAGCATAACTTCAATGACCATGTAACCTTGTTTAAAGAAGTTGAGCATAAATTATACCTTAATTAGGTTTAGATGGATTCAATCTAAACTATTATTTAAATATTTGAGTGAATTGATGTCATAAATTAATTATATTAATAAAATTTTAAAATTACTAAATCAATTAAAAAATTTCCATAAGATTAACTAAAAGTTACTTCAATAATTTTTTATATATTTTTAATTTTATTATACGTAGTTTATTATTTTTTTAAGTGATAATGAACATTAATAAAAAAAAATCAAGAGAAGCATCATAGATTAAAAGAAAACTCGTGTGCTACAGCTGTTATTCAAAATGCATTCACTCGAGTAAACCCAGAAATTGAAAATGCAAAAAAATTCAAAATTTCTAAATTTCATCATCTACAATTTCACTATCTTTTAAAAAATTTTATCGCTCAAGTAACCCACAAAGAATTCTCCCTTCTCTAAATCTGCATTTTTTTTTTCATAATAGCTATAAACTCTACCTTCGATAACCAAAAAAAAAAAAAAAAATGAATGTTGATGAAAGCCCAACTCTAAAGGTCCAGCATGATTAGATTTTTCATTGTTCAATTAATATTTCTCAATCCCTAAAAAAATCATCATTCTTCTCATTTTTCTATACAAGTTCTCTAACAAATTTCCTTAGTGGTTTACAAACTTTTGGAACCGCCACCAAATCTATTATGATGTCGAAATCAAGCTTTCCTTCTCCACCGTTGATTTTCTCTGTTGCGTTGTCGTGTTTTCTTAAAACAAATAATGAATACTCCAATGATAATCTTATTTCCAAAATCGAACGATTCCTTCTTTCAAGGCTATTTCTGGTAAATCAACACCCGTAGGAATAGAGGAAAAAGCTTCAAGTCGACATGAAAATCCTGTTGATCGAATGTCATAGCAGCAGCTAAGGTTTTCATGAGAGGAGAAGAGAGAAACAAAAGGAAAGAATTTTTTAAAAAGGAAAAAGGTTTTTTTTTTTTTTTTTTGTAAATAATATAAGTTTTTTTAAATTTAATTTTGATAAAAGAAACAAAGGGCAATTTGATTAGAAATACATGTCAACCTATTTAATAGTAAAAAAAAGTGACACTTGTCCTATTATGATTGGCTTGCATGCCACACAGCAAAAAGCTGATTCTATTAGAGTAAAGTACTGGTTGATAATCAAAATAAAACTTTAGGTATCACATTAAAACAAACCCTGAAATAGAGGAGCTATTCATGCCATTATCCTTATATAATTCTACTAAAACACTTTTCCTCCTTGGTTTTCTGTCGGACTCTCCAAGACTACAAATAATTGGTTTTTGTCAATTTACCGGGGCACCCTTGGCCGAAAAGATATTGGCTTTAAAATTAATGGGCAATTATTTCTTTTTCCTTTTTCAAGGAAATCAGGAATAATGTACAATTGAACCAAAAATTAAGGGTTAAGTTTTGCAATAGGCACACGTAATTTGCAAAGTTACGGATTTAGCCTCTATACTTTAATATGGTCTATTTTAGTTAAAGTACTTTTCGAATTGGTCAAATTTAGTTTACGTACTTTTCATATTTTGAAATTTTAGTCCTGATTAAATGGTAATAGTTAAAGTTATTTGATTAAATTTTGCTATTAGTCTTGCACTACGCCTAAAGTTATAAATTTAGTTCATATTATCTAATTAGATTATTTACTAGTCCCTATATCTTTTAAATTTCAAAATTTTTTCCTTAAAGCAAACAAAAGTCTTTAAATCTATAACTAACTCTTTTATAAGTAATACGTGGAAATAGTTAAGCTAACATGACTTTATATATGAAATATTGTTATCTTTGACATATATTGTTTGGTCAAGGCTAAAATTTTAAAATCAATAAAGTATAGGACTAAAAATAAAAAAACTAAAGTACATAAACTAAATTCACAAATTATGTATAATATAGGGACTAATGATAGAATTTAACCTAAATTAATAACCCTCTGAGTTCCAAGAAAACATTACTTACGAGTAATCCATGGACAAAAAAAAAAAACACTCTTAATAAGCCCAAAACATCAGTTTTAATTTCCATTCTTGAATACATTAATGTATAGCCACTAGAATTTCAGGCCTCAGTTACATATGCGTAATTAATAAAGGTTTTTGGTACAACTCTAGAAGAAAGTTGTTACTATATATCCAGCTGTAATATCATTTTGGTTTAAATAAAAGCTTATCTAAGCTTGACAATGCCCTGAACTTGAAAAGGATAAATTATTTATATAAATAAATCCTGATAAAATATCAGTGGTTTCTTAAGTTTTCCTAGGATAAATGTGGGCCCGCAATGGAGTTTTCATCACCACAGTGAACTCCTGCTTCTCCTCCAAGCTCACATTATCTCCATCCATGGCTTTCCATTGGAAGTTGAAGACCAAGTTTGCCACAAAATACTCTAGATGAAGTATGGCCAAGGCAAGTCCAGGGCAAATCCTCCTTCCAACCCCAAATGGCATCATCTTGATTTCCCTACTTCCCGTTATATCAAATACTACTTCCCCACTCTTATTATTGCTTAGGAATCTCTCAGGCTTAAATGCCATTGGATCCTCCCATACTTTAGTATCCCACCCCATTTCTGCTACAAGGAAATTAATGGTGGCATTCTTGGGCACCAAATACCCTCCCAGGACTGTATCTTCTCTCACTGTATGAGGCAAAAGAAAATGACCTGGTGGATGCCTTCTTAGCCCTTCCAAGATAACCGCCTTCAAATATGGCATCTTCTGCAAAACATCTTCCTTCACCTCTCTCTCTCCTTTTCCCACTACCCCTTTAATCTCCATGAACAGTTTCTCCTGAACATGCGGATATTTCACCATATTTGCCATAATCCACTGCAAAGCAGTGGAAGTAGTATCTGTTCCACCATTGAGAAACTCAGAACTCAAGCTAACAATTTCCTTTTCTGTAAGCTTCCGCTTTTCCTCCGGAAGTTGAAGATCAAGCAATGTATCCACATACGCCAAAATATGTCCGTCATCCAGTCCATTCTTGTTTAGTGACCTCTCGTCTTTTGCTTTCTTTCGTGCTCTTATCAAACGGACCAGCACTCTCTCTTGTTTCTCAAGAGCCTTGTAGAACTCCTTCCAACGTTTCTGAAGCAATACCCTTGTCACCTTAGGCCACAAATTGAGTATGTTGAATCTTCCACCCAAGTCTAAAAGCAAACGCCGCTGCACAGTTTCGATCTCTTTAATCTCTTCTTGATTAAGCTTGTCACCGAAACACATCAGAACTAATAAGCAGAACATAGCATATTGAAAGTTATCAAGCACACGAACCGGTTCCCCAGTTTTCGAGCTTGACATTAGAGAATCTAACAGAATCTGAAGAACCCATTTTCGAGCATGAGAGTATGATTTGATACGAGAAGGATGGAGGATTTCAGCAGTAAGGTTACGCCTCAAAAGTCTCCAAGTCGGACCATAGGAAGCTGAATTTATATTATGTTGATTGCAGCTTATAATCTTGCCGATAGTCGGAGCTTCAGGGCGGTCAGCGAATAAAGCACTGTTTTGGATTAAGGCCTGGTAGGTAAGGGAACGGTCAGAGACAAAAATGGTGGGGCGAGAAAGAAGATTGAGAGTGACCATTGGACCAAGCTTTTTGTGGAGGTTCCGTAGGATTGGTTCAAGGTCAGAAAAGGTTCGCCTGAGCCATAGGATGTTGGTGATAATGGGAAAGTTGGCAGGGCCAGGAGGTAGAGTCTGGGAAGGTGTTTTAGAGGTGAAAGAGAGGAGGTTGAAAAGAGCTCGAAGAAAAATAGAAACAGTGATGGTGATGAAGATGATGATCCAGGTTTCCATGTTTGGTTTGGTCTTTGGAGGTGAGAGTTCGAGAGTGGGGAGACACTGAGGAAAGTTCTGTGGGTGATAAAATAAGGGCGAGCACTAAGGGGCTTAAACTATTCAAGTTTGTTGGCAAAAGCGTGAACGCATGTACAGAATACAAAAGGGTCACGAAATCTATAATCCTACGTTTTTCATTTGTAATTATATTGTGTGTAGAACTCATCAAGGCCGGTGCCGGAAGAGGTTCGGATCGGGCTAATTTAAAATTTTATACTTGTTCCTCAGGTTTGGATCCGATGGACCAAATAAATGTGCCAAAATTTTTATTTAAATTTGATTTAGATAAAAAAATATTAAATTCGATCTCAACTCAATTTATTCGTATTAAATTTTTTTATATAAAAATATATTATATGAAATATATTAAAAATATTAAAATAAATGTTTCCCAATAAATTGAAAATATATTAACAATTCAAACTTAAATAACATTAAAATAGTTATACCTTAGGAAGCAAATACCTCTAAAATAGTAACAAATTAATATAAATCAAAAGTTATACAATATTTGTAAAGTGCTTTCATTTTAGTCGCTCAAAATGAAATTTTTACAATTTCATCATCCAACTTTTAGAACATTTTCATTTTAGTTACCAAGCGCTAAATTTCTAACAACATTTAACTATACAAGCCGTATCATGTTTGCACTTTCGTTTTGGTCACCCAACTCCTAGGTCACTTTCATTTTAGTCACTCAAAAATATATTCTTATAAGTATTTACTGGGCTAAAAAGAAATTAGGGTTTTGAGTGAAAAAAAAGTAGACACTAAAAAAATATACAAAATTTGTCAAATTGTACTTGTTTGTCCCATTGTCGAAAATTCTAAATTTATTTTTTTATATTTAAAATTTAAATTTTAAAATATCAAAATAAATTATTGAAAAAAATTTATCCATTGATAATGTCAACCGATTTGTTACTGTAATATTGATATTTCTATAATAAAGAGAGTTAATAAGAAATAAGAGAACAAAAGAGAAATACATATTTTATTCATCAATAGGGATCTTCTCCAAAATCTATGTTTATAAACATAAAAAGTACACATGATATAAAACTCTACTTTGAATAGATATTAGAGTGCAAAAGTACATCAAACTTGTTATCTTAATGGACATCCACTTTATAATAATAAAATATTTGAAACACTCCCTCTTGGATGTCCATCAATAGATACTGTGCATCGTAAAAACTTATTAAGATAAAAAAAATTTGTGGAAAAAAATTCTTAGTGAAGGAAAAATAATACACATTTATAAAGCATATAACATATTGACTCATTAAAAAACTTACCAGGCTAACCTAGTAGGCAAAACCTTAGTTAAAGGGAAAAAAGTACAGTGTGTATTTATTCTCCCTCATGACAACCACATAATATCTCATACTTTATGTATTCAATTTTGAATATTAGCTTTTCAAATAATTACTTCAACAAATTTGATAAACGTTTCAATGTTGGCAACTCCTCTCACTCAACTGTTGAAGAAAAAAAAAAAAAGAAAAGTTTTATTGGAATTATGAGTGTCAGCAAAGTTTTAAAAAGTTGAAAGTAGTCTTAACTGAAGCTCCAGTTCTAGCATAGCCAAAATCTAGTATAGAGTAAACTATTTATATCGATGCATCTTTGAATGTGATTGGATGTGTTCTTATGCAAAAGGGTAAGGTTATAACTTATGCATCTCGCTAGCTTAAACCTTATGAGAAGAACTATCCAACACATGATGGGAATCGGTAGTAGTGGTATTTGGCATTGACGATTTGGAGACACTATTTGTATTGTAACAGCCCTATTCCGACCCTAGTCGGGAAGTGGTTTCGAAATCATTAAACCGAACCATAAAAATACTTAAATGTTAAATTGAGTGTTTATCATATGTGAAGTTTCGATGCCTAGAATTTTGTCTTAAAGGAATGTGAATTTAATTAAAAAGGACTTGAAAGAGAACCTTAGTATTATAATAGGTGAATTTTATAATGGCTAATTAATGTATGGTTAAAATAAAAGGGGCTTGCATGTCAATTTGACCACTTTTAATAGTGGACGGCAATGATGTGTTTTGGCATTTTCTAAATTGTTTTCTTTTAGTTAAATAATATTATATGGAGACTTAGTGGAGGGTTATCATGAAATAGAAAATTTAATATTAATTTTGGGGTGAAAAAAACAAGGTGTTCTTCTTGTTCCTTATGCTTGGCCAAAGCTAAAAGAAAATAACAAAAGGGGAATGGGAAAGTTGAGAGCATTCGGCACTATAGGAGTCTAAATTCAAGGTAAATTTTATGTTAGTTTGATTTTTCTTTAGTGTATTGTGTTCCATGGCCGATTGTACCTTGGACCCATGTCTTTAATTCTTGAATTGGTAGATATTTAGATGTTCGGCTATGGTGGTTAGAAGGTATGAAATTTTTGAATTGATAGTAGAAATGGTTGTATGAGTGTTAGAAAGACATTTTGGTGTTAAATTCATAGGATTATACATTCATAAGCTTAAATTTTGTAAATGGTGTTTTGAGTGGCACAATTTGCCAAGAGGAGCATTTGGCTATGGCTCCTTTTGTATGAAGAATTAAGTTGGATGCCCAAATGATATATAGGTGTGTGTTTATAGGAAGGAGATAGTTAGAAGATGGGTATATGTATTCGGTCAAATAAGAAATTAAGTTGAAATTTGATTTTTGGGTTAAGTTAACTAGAGAAACCATGCATTAAGTATTGGATGATAAGTTTTGATTGTTAATTGATATTTACATCATGGTTGAATGTGTTTGAGGCATGATTTAGTTGAATACAAATTAAGGAAAAAGGGGAACTTGGCCTTGCCGTATATGTGTTCATAAGATGGGAATGGTAGAAAATGCGTGTGAACTTGTCAAATTTTGGTGGTTTGGATTTTGTGAACTAAATTAAATTCGACTAATGTGTATAATTTCTACTATGAGTTTTTAAGGAGTCAAAGAAGTGAAAATTGCCGTAAGCTTATGTGTTGGAATATACATATATATATATATTAAATTTGAGTTACGATGAATTAAACGGGTAATTGAATTAGCCTATTTGTTTAATGTAAGCTCAAGAGCCTAAGGGAGGAGAATCGAGTAAGGGAAAAGCACGGGACATCGAGTAGCCAATCAAAGCCATTTCATCCAACCTAAGGTAAGTCATTAGGCAAAGTTTATATATATATATGGATGATCTAACATATAAACGATACAAAGAAACTTTGGATAAGAAATATTATTATGTGAATGAGTATTAACGATCGGATGAAATGATATTTATTTAGCTAAATCACTTTATTATATATGTGATGGTATAAAAATGAGGCACTATGTGTGTATCTATATTCGTGAATTGGAATAGCACTATGTGTGCGCATATGGACAAGCCCAAATGGCACTATGTGTGCGTACATTTGTGAACCCCAAATGGCACTATGTGTGCGTATTTCTTAGAGCTCGAATGGCACTATGTGTGCGTACATTCATGAGCTTCAAATGGTATTAGGTGTGAGTATGTTTCGAGCTCGAATGGCACTATGTGTGCGTACATTCGATAGGTGGTTATAACATTGCACACTTGAGAATGATGGAAAAATGTCCTTAAATCGGGTGAGAAAATTATTTTTAAAGAATTTGACCCTATTCCTCTGGTTACTTGAGTTAAAGATGCTACTGATTGTGTGATATAGGTAGTAATAGAGAGAGATAGTTAAATTTGATAGAAGGTTGCATAAATTCATGATTACCGATCGAAGGTCGAGGAAATGTTGTTATGAAAGAAAGTGTTTGCTATTCGAAGTGAGGTTTTCATTTTAAGTTGAAATGAGGTAAACTGGACTAGGTGATTCATGGAACTAGTTGTTCCAATTATGGTTAATTTGTATGCATATTAGTTGATTATTTTGATAAATGTCTTATGACTTACTGAGCTAATAACTCATTACGTGTTTTCATTTTTCCTTTGTGGATAGATCAAAGATTCGTTGGAAGGTCAGGGCCATTTCCTTTTGAAGTCATCACACCTATCAACTTAGATTGGTACTTATAAAAGTTTATCGTCAAATATTATGGCATGTAATAGCTATAGACTGTAATATAACTAAACTAGTTGAACTCTTTTGTTTTTACTAGGCCATGCAAAAATGGCCAAGATGAAATTATTAGTATTTTCACCTTAAGCATGAATTTAAATGTGGTTGGTATGAATGATGGTGGAATGGTATTAAGTAATGTTAATATGGTTATTTTAGTTTGATGCATGAAATTTAGACATGAATAATGGAAGTACTTATATATGTATATTTATATTCGAAAATTTAGATGATTGAATAGGGTTATATGGTATGAGTATAAACGTGTTAGTCATAGCATTAGGGATAGCCAAATGAATAGTGCTATGTATTTTATAAAACATAGATGATCGCAAGAAAAAGGGATTGATAGATGCGTCAAGTTATGTGTACTTTGAGATCTACTTATACATGTTTCTTTACATTGTGCTTAAATGGATAAGTAAATTAGCTAGCATAACACACAACTCTTAAACTGAAATCACTAGTATTAATGAATCTTGGTGCAGTATGATAAACTTTTAACCATGTGCTCTTTTACCTAAACTTTATATTTGTTTTAGCAAAATAAATAGCGAGTTATGCATATGGCATGTTTTATAACGTTGCTTTGGATATTGATAGTTTGTGATATGCAATTTATTGTAAAATGCCTCGTTACCCAGTCCGGCATCATAGTTGGGTCTCGGGTTTACATTTAATTGGTATCAGAGCTACGGTTTAGTCGATTCTAGGACTAACGTAGCGCGTGTAAGTTTAGCTATACATGCCATAAGTGAGTATTTGATAGTGTGATGACTTCTAACGGTTAAATTTGTTGTGTTGTTTAGTAAATGGAACCTGATCCCGAGCGAGCAATAGCGGATGATGTCGAGAGTATAGCACCTGCTCCTGCGCAAGGGACAGTACCGGCAGACTCTCGACCCTCCGCGAGTAATCAAGAGGATGGGGTTAGGCAAACCCTCTTTTCCTTAATGAATGAATGGTTTGCCCAGTATACTCGTACAAATCCAGCTGCTCAACCACCCCCTAACTCAAATAATCCTCCCCTGGTGCCTGCAATGCCTACACCTACCGATCCGATGAGACTGAACAAACCCCCTGTTGATAAGATCCGAAAATATGGGGCCGAAGAGTTTAGAGCTACAGCTACTGACGATGCTGAGAAAGCTAAATTCTGGCTTGATAACACCATCCGTGTCTTTGACGAGCTATCTTGCACACCCGATGAGTGCCTGAAGTGTGCTATATCATTATTGCGAGACTCAGCCTATTACTGGTGAAAAACTCTAAGTTCGATTGTCCCGAAAGAACGAATTACATGGGATTTCTTTCAGATGGAGTTTCGCAAGAAGTATATCAGCCAGAGGTTCATTGATCGAAAGCGTAAAGAGTTCCTTGAACTTAAACAAGGTCGTATGACGGTAGCTGAATATGAGCAGGAGTTCGTGAGACTCAGTCGTTATGCCCGAGAATGTGTTGCTGATGAAATTGCCATGTGTAAAAGGTTTGAAGAAGGTTTGAATGAAGATTTGAAGCTGCTTGTGGGTATTCTTGAAATAAAAGAGTTTGTAATACTGGTTGAACGAGCATGTAAGGCTGAAGAGCTCAGAAAAGAGAAAAGAAAAGCTGAATCTGAAGCTAGAGATTTCCGTAAGAAAACAGCGGGTAAAGCTTCTTTCTCGGCTGCGAAGAAGTTCAGAGATGATGGTAACAAATCAAAATCGTCCGCGGGGATTTCTATTCGAGAGCGACCTCTAATGGATTCTCGAACTACTTCAGTGACTAGTGTCGGCAGCAATCGTCAAGATAGACCCGAGTGTCCACAATGTGGTAGACGACATGTAGGAGAGTGCTGGGGTAAATCAATCAACAGAACTTGTTATAGATGTGGATCGCGAGATCATTAAGTTCGAGATTGCACAGAACCAGATGAAAGAAATAAAATGCAGAATGCAAGATCAAGTGGTACAACGGTTAGAGGTAGGCCACCGAGAAACATAGAAGGTAGGAGTAGTAATCAGAGAGGGAGTTCTGATGCAGTGGTTCGGTCTGAGGCTCGTGCACCCGCTAGAGCCTATGCCATTCGCGCACGAGAGGAGGCATCCTCCCCTGACGTAATCACGGGTACATTCACTCTCTATGATACTAGTGTACTTGCGTTAATTGATCCTAGTTCGACTCATTCGTATATGCGTGAAACCTTAGTATCTAGTAAGACTCTAACTGTTGAGTCCACTGAGTTTGTGATACGGGTGTCAAACCCTTTGGGTCGATATGTGCTAGTTGATAAGGTGTGCAAGAAATGCCCATTAATGATCCAAAATTCTTGTTTCCCTGCTGATTTCATGTTATTACCCTTTGATGAGTTTGACATTATTCTCGGAATGGACTGGTTAACCGTACATGATGCGGTGGTGAATTGTAAACGAAAAATAATAGATTTGCGGTGTTCGAATGGTGAAATGATCCGAATTGAATCGAGTGATAGGAGTGGATTGCCGATGATGATATCTTCTGTGTTAGCTTAGAAATATGTGAAAAAAGGCTGTGAAGCTTATCTCGCATATGTATTGGATAGCAAAATGACAGAATAAAAACTCGAAACCGTGCCTGTGGTTTGTGAGTATTGAGATGTGTTTCCTAAGGAATTACTGGGATTGCCACCTATTAGAGAAGTTGAGTTCGGTATAAAGTTGGTCCCGGGTACGACCCCAATTTCTATAACTTCGTATCGTATGGCACCGACCGAGTTGAAGGAATTAAAATCCCAATTACAAGAGTTGACTGACAGAGGCTTTGCGCGACCTAGTTTTTCACCCTGGGGTGCACCAGTCCTATTTGTGAAAAAGAAAGACGGAACTATGCGAATGTGCATCGATTATCGTCAACTCAATAAAGTTACAATAAAGAATAAATATCCGTTGCCGTGAATAGATGACTTATTTGACCAGCTGAAAGGGGCATCAGTGTTTTCAAAGATTGATTTGTGATCTGGTTACTATCAGTTGCGAGTTAGAGATTCCGATGTGCCAAAAACTGCTTTCAGAACAAGGTATGGACATTATGAGTTTTTAGTGATGCCATTTGGGCTCACTAATGCCCCCGCAGCTTTCATGGATTTGATGAATCGGGTGTTCTGACAGTATTTAGATCGATTCGTGGTTGTATTCATAGATGATATTTTAATTTATTCAAAAGACAACTCTGAGCACGCCGAACACTTGAGGCTTGTGCTTCAGACTTTGCGAGATCATCAACTGTATGCAAAATTCAGTAAATGTGAGTTTTGGTTGCGTGAGGTCAGCTTTTTGGGACATGCTGTGTCCTCTTCGGGTATTCGGGTTGATCCGAACAAAATTTCAGCCATTCTTGACTGGAAGCCTCCAAGGAATATTTCTGAAGTTTGTAGCTTTTTGGGATTCGCCAGGTATTATCGACGGTTTGTTAAAGGTTTCTCGATGATTGCAACACCGATAACGAAATTGCTTCAGAAAGATGTTAAGTTTGAGTGGTCTGAGAAGTGTGAAACAAGTTTTAACCAATTGAAGACCCTTCTGACAGAAGCTCCGGTATTAGTTCAGCCTGAGTCCGGTAAGGAGTATATAGTTTACAGCAATGCTTCAATGAACGGTTTGGGTTGCGTGTTCATGCAAGAAGGTAGAGTCATCGCGTATGCTTCAAGACAACTAAAGCCTCACGAGAAAAACTACCCGACACACGATCTCGAGTTAGCTGCCATTGTGTTCGCTTTAAAAATTTGGCGTCATTACTTATTTGGAGAAAAATGCCGCGTCTATTCGGATCATAAAAGTCTAAAATATTTAATGATGCAGAGAGACTTGAATTTGAGACAACGACGATGGCTTGAATTGTTAAAAGATTACGAATTGGTCATTGATTATCATCCGGGTAAAGCGAACGTAGTTGCAGATGCTCTCAGTCGTAAAATGCTAGTTGCATTGCGGGCGATGGATGCGCGCTTATCTATGTCAGATGAGGACGTGATAATCGCAGAACTAAAAGCTAAGCCCGTGTTAATTCAACAAATCTGTGAGGCTCAGAAAATCGATAGGGAGTTGGTTGATAAACGGGCTCCAGATGATCCGAATGCAGAATCAGAGTTTCAAATTAACGACAATGACTGTTTGAGGTTTCGAGGACGATTATGTGTTCCAAGGAATTCAGAAATTGTTTCAAAGATTTTGAATGAGGCTCATAGTAGCCGAATGTCTATTCACCCAGGTTGTACAAAAATGTATAATGATTTGAAAAGTCAGTACTGGTGGCACGGTATGAAACGAGACATTTCTGATTTTGTTTCTAAGTGTCTGATATGTCAACAAGTGAAAGCAGAACATTAGGTGCCTACGGGATTATTGTAGCCGATCATGATTCCCGAGTGGAAATGGGATCGCATTACGATGGACTTCGTATCTGGTTTACCGTTGACTCCGAGCCAGAAAGATTCAATCTGGGTTATTATGGATAGATTAACGAAATTCACTCATTTCGTTCCCGTCCACACTGATTACTCACTCGATAAGTTGGCTGAGTTGTATATTTCTCAAATTATGAGGTTACATGGAGTGCCCACTTCTATTGTCTTAGATCGAGATCCGAGGTTCACTTCGCGATTTTGGAAGAAATTGCAAGAAGCATTAGGCAGTAAGTTGCATTTTAGCACCGCCTTTCATCCCCAAACCGATGGCCAATCAGAGCGAGTTATCCAGATACTTGAAGACATGATGAGATGTTGTATTCTTGAGTTTAAGGGATCGTGGGAATGATACTTACCTTTGATTGAATTTGCTTACAATAATAGTTTTCAATCAAGTATCAAAATGGCACCATACGAGGCATTATATGGTCGTAAATGCCGTACACCACTGTTTTGGACTGAACTGAACGAAAATAAGATATATGGGGTTGATTTAATCAAAGAAGCTGAAGAAAAGGTGAGAATAATTTGTGATAATCTAAAAGCAGCATCGGATCGTCAGAAATCATATGCAGATTTAAGACGCAAGGACATTGAATATCGAATTGGTGACAAAGTATTTCTAAAGGTCTCACCTTGGAAAAATTTACTCCAATTTGGCCGTAAAGGTAAAGTGAGTCCGAGATTCATTGGACCATATGAGATCTCAGAACAGGTTGGACCAGTTGCATATAGATTGATCTTGCCTCCTGAACTCGAAAAGATTCACAATGTATTTCATGTCTCGATGCTCCGTCGATATAGATCTGACCCTTCACATATAATCACACCGTCAGAAATTGAGATTCAACCTAATTTGAGTTATGAGGAAGAACCAGTTAGTATTTTGACTCGAGAGGTGAAAGAGTTAAGGAATAAGAAAATTTCGTTAGTTAAAGTATTGTGGATAAAGCACGGAGTGGAAGAAGCAACTTGGGAGCTCGAAGATTCGATGAGAGCACGTTACCCAAATCTATTTATCGATAAGATTTTCGGGGACGAAAATCCCTAAAAAAGAGGGGAAGTTGTAACAGCCCTATTCCGACCCTAGTCGGGAAGTGGTTTCGAAATCACTAAACCGAACAATAAAAATACTTGAATGTTAAATTGAGTGTTTATCATATGTGAAGTTTCGATGCCTAGAATTTTGTCTTAAAGGAATGTGAATTTAATTAAAAAGGACTTGAATGAGAACCTTAGTATTATAATAGGTGAATTTTATAATGGCTAATTAATGTATGGTTAAAATAAAAAGGGCTTGCATGTCAATTTGACCACTTTTAATAGTGGACGACAATGATGTGTTTTGGCATTTTCTAAATTGTTTTCTTTTAGTTAAATAATATTATACGGAGACTTAGTGGAGTTTATCATGAAATAGAAAATTTAATATTAATTTTGGGTGAAAAAAAGAAGGTGTTCTTCTTGTTCCTTATGCTTGGCCGAAGCTAAAAGAAAATAACAAAAGGGGAATGGGAAAGTTGGGAGCATTCGGCACTATAAGAGTCTAAATTCAAGGTAAATTTTATGTTAGTTTGATTTTTCTTTAGTGTATTGTGTTCCATGGCCGACTGTACCTTGGACCCATGTCTTTAATTCTTGAATTGGTAGATATTTAGATGTTCGGCTATGGTGGTTAGAAGGTATGAAATTTTTGAATTGATAGTAGAAATGGTTGTATGAGTGTTAGAAAGACATTTTGGTCTTAAATTCATAGGATTATACATTCATAAGCTTAAATTTTGTAAATGGTGTTTTGAGTGGCACAATTTGCCAAGAGGAGCATTCGGCTATGGCTCCTTTTGTATGAAGAATTAAGTTGGATGCCCAAATGATATATAGGTGTGTGTTTATAGGAAGGAGATAGTTAGAAGATGGGTATATGTATTTGGTCAAATAAGAAATTAAGTTGAAATTTGATTTTTGGGTTAAGTTAACTAGAGAAACCATGCATTAAGTATTGGATGATAAGTTTTGATTGTTAATTGATATTTACATCATGTTTGAATATGTTTGAGGCATGATTTAGTTGAATACAAATTAAGGAAAAAGGGGAACTTGGCCTTGCCGTATATGTGTTCATTAGATGGGAATGGTAGAAAATGCGTGTGAACTTGTCAAATTTTGGTGGTTTGGATTTTGTGAACTAAATTAAATTCGACTAATGTGTATAATTTCTACTATGAGTTTTTAAGGAGTCAAAGAAGTGAAAATTGCCGTAAGCTTATGTGTTGGAATATATATATATATATATATATTAAATTTGAGTTACGATGAATTAAACGGGCAATTGAATTAGCCTATTTGTTTAATGCAAGCTCAAGGGCCTAAGGGAGGAGAATCGAGTAAGGGAAAAGCACGGGACATCGAGTAGCTGATCAAAGCCATTTCATCCAACCTAAGGTAAGTCATTAGGCAAAGTTTATATATTGGTTTTTCCAAAATTCTATGTTACTATTTTTTAATTTTTGATATTCATGAAGAAATTTTTTAGAAAATTCTTCTAAATATCTAATATCACATAATTTTATTTTTGATAATATATAACTAGATTGACCGTCCTGATCTTTTTTATCAGTATAGCCACAAAATTCTGTTTTTAGAATTAAAGTTAAACCTTTTAATAGTTCCTTAGGAGTACCTATTTGATTAATAAGTTGCTCCTTTTGTTGTTTTCCTTTTTCAGATTCTTCCCAACGACGGAGAAATTGCAAAACATCTCCTTGGAAAGTTCCTACAAAATAATTTAAAAATTTTTCTTTTGTCCAACTACTGCTATTATTATTAACAACAATAGTCATAGACTGTGCCCAATCCTCTATAGTTTTTTCATAGTCTGATAAAGGTATTTTAGTTAAATCTAAATATATACCTCCTTGAGCAACATTTCTTTTATTTAAATCATCTATCCTATATGGTATAGGCTGAGTTGATGTTTCTCCTGGGTTTTCAGGCTTGACATCATTAGTAGCTATAGTTTCAAATATTCTAGTCGTTTCTTCGACTAACTCATTATCTTTATTAAAAGATCTCAGATAATCATCTTTTTGAAGATCTGAAACTATTTTCCTCTTTCCATAAGGATCTTTTTTATCTTTTTCCTTAGGTTTCGGTATATATGGATCTGTGTTGTCAGTATCCATAGGTTCCGGTATTTCTATATTTTCTTCTGTTGAAGTGTTTTCTTCATCAGAATTATAGCTAGTTGCATTAATTTCTTCTGAAATCATAGAATTATTATCTTCTGATTTATCATCATTAGAACTACTACTACTTTCTGTAGTATCATAATTTAGCATATAATGATAATTAAATATTTTAAACAGATCTTTATGTTTTTCATAAAGTTCTTCTATTAATTTTAAATATTCTATTCTTTCATAACTATTATTAGTAGTAGAAAATTTTATTTTCCAATGTTCCATTAATTCTTTATAACACTGGAAATCATGTTTTTGTTGTTTTGAATATTCTCTTTTTTGTTTTTCTTTTTTAATATTATTATTATTATTAGACTCGTCCGAAGAAGTTTGGTCTTCCTCAGATAAAGCTAAAATAACATTACTATTACCATAGTATAATGGACCTAAATCCATTTCTTGGTCTTCGCTTTTGTTAGCAAAAACATTATCTAATTTATTATTTATATCTGTTAAAAGTTCTTTAGACTCGTTGTTCAAGTCTAACTCAGTTACTTTACTCATATTATCAATTTTATTTTCAATATTATTAACCTTATTATATAACTTATTGAAATAAACAGAAGTTATATCCACAAGACTATTGATACCTTTACTAAGAGCCGAGATGTTATTTTCATTTTTTGGTTCTATATGCATAGTATGATTACAAGTTTTATCTTTATATAAACAATCTATCTCTTCCATATTATTTATCTTTGGTACCTAAAACCTTCCGTTATCTTTATATGTCTCTAACAAAGCCTTAAACACGTCCTCCCTGGACTCAAACAGGCAACAAAGACACAATAACAGATATATGGGTTTTAAGATAAATAACTATGAAATAAACAGAATTGAGAACAAAAGATAAGAACTTACAATTTTACTACGATATATTTGCTTCCAAGTATCGTTACTCCGGCCCTCTGATACCAATTACGGGGGGAGGTAGGGTGGCTCAAGACAGCGGAATATAATTTTTTAAAGAGAGTTTTATTGATAGTAAAGGATATTTTACAAAAGCTTCAAAGGGAGTATACAAAAGAGAAAACTTATTCTAATTTTCGATGCCTTGTTTAGGCTATAACAATGTCTATTTATAGTGTAAGAATTGAACTCTAATTCATTTACAATTCAAATCCGAAAATATCCTGATAAGGACGAAATAAATATTGACTCGATGGTTGCTTCCACGTAGTCATTTTTATTTGTCGCTTTCTTGATGCATTAATGGTTGCTTCCATCATCCCTGCATCATGGCTTGCATCATCTTCCATCAACATCTTTTTAATGAGATAGTTGCAAGTCTCCATCAATAATTAAATGCTCCTTTTTTGGATTTTTACACGTGTCTAGTCTCGGGATTATCCTTCTTGGATATTTGTCAGATTCATCTCTTCTATTTCATCTAGATGTAATGAATCCGGTGAGACTGGTGGTGAGTTCCATCTTTCCCACGTGTCCTTGATTTCCATTGTTAATGGATAATCATCTATCTCCATTTCAGCTATCTTTTTTAACAGCTGTACAGACTCTTCATCTCGGTTTTGATGAGGTCTTTCAGTATTGTAAGCCAGTATTCTTCTTCCATCAGTCCAGAGGACATAGTTATTATGTTGGAGTAGATACTGAGCTTTAAGCATTAAATCAATTCCTGCTTGGACTCGATAATGAGAAAAATTATTATAACACATGTCAATGATTTTTGACAAGTGGTCTTTATCTTCATCAACCGATGAGAGGTGTATTCCTCCAAACATCGTTTGAATAGTCCAAATTTGATATGGCTGAAAAAATCTTTCATGTTCAGCAATACCAATAAGACTACTAATTTCTATATGAAAATAGTAAAAGAAATCCATATTTGGAAAACTTGCTAATCGTGATTTTACGATAGCTGGAAAATCTTTTAGTAAATCAAAAGAAAGATTTTGGACTGTTATTTCTTTAACAAATCCCCATTCAATACTGGTTATATCAAATGGTTCATGATTAAGCCTAAATTTTATAGTAGGAAATTTTTCTCCTATATGATTTGTAAAAACATAGGCTTGTAAAAAGTATTCAGAAAAAGTTTTTCTAAATTGAATTTGCTGATTGCAAATTATACTGTTTATTTTTGTAAAAATTTCTACAGGTAAAATTTTTCTAGCTTTATTAAATAAACATCTTCTAAACATTTTATTTATAACAGGACTGTTTGTCCCATTATCAATAAAATATTGAAATATATCAAGAAGATTATTTATCTCCTTAATATCCATATAATCTACATAACAATCTTCCCAATCTCTATATAAAACTGATTTTAATAAAAGATCATGGGCTTTATTTTCTTTAGTTGTTTTTTTTTCAACTAAGAATTGAGAAAAATTAGTAAGAGCTCTTCGAAAATTTGCTCTTTGTTCTAAAACATGGGTTTTCCATATTCTATTAATATAATTATAATATTCCAGTGGTAATCCTGGATTATAAAAATCATTTATTTCAGAGAGCGATTGTTGTGATAAAAAGTTTTCTGCTCCCTTAATAATTTCAGCATAACTGGTTTGAGATACTGAATTAGGATCTTGTGACCATTGGGATTGACATACCGGGTTTGGCGTCAATGAAAATTGAGTTCCAATTGGTTGTCTTACCATTGGATATGGTACATAATATCCCTGATTAGGATAAAATTGTACTTGTGGAGGCATAGGAACAAATCCTTGGTTGGATTTTGTTATTTTCCCTTTGTTGGGTTTATGAACAGTATTCCATTCTCCCATTAGAGGTTTTTTACCTCTATCCATAAGGCCTGCTAAGAAAATCAGCAAATAAAATTAGGATTTTTAACAATAAGTGTTTCTATAGAATTCTTTTCTATAGATAATATAACCGATTTTTGATAAATAGAAAATGGTAAATATTGTTTTATAAAGTCATTACCTAATAATATATCTCCCTTCATTTCGGGAAATCCTAAAATTTTAGGAATTACAAATTTTACATTATTTATGTAAACCGGTATATTCCTAGCTTTATAAAAAATTAAAGTCTTATTGTTATCTATACCACTAACCTTTATTGGCCTTTTTACAGGTTTCCAATATTTTCTCGGAATAACATTCATCTTACAGCTACTTGTTGTAGCACCTGTATCTATTAAAGCATGTAAAGGAATTTTACCCATAATTTTTATTTCTATATAAATACAATTTTTTATATTATTAGCCAAAGTTTGTATATCTTCAATTCTAGTATTTCTAGAATTTCTACTTGGTTCAGTAGGAAAGATAGGGATATGAACTGTTTTCATACCTATCGGTGTAGAGGATGTTGTACTTTTATTATCTTCTTCTTCCTCTATTTGAGAAGTTGAAGGTAGAACTAAATTATCTTCTGTATTTGTTAACAGATTATTTTTAAAATATAACTTATCACCTGAAGCCATATATTCAATAGTACTTACAGGTTTTGAAGTACTTGTATTATTAATATCTCCTATTATCCAGTCTTTTGGAATAGAAAGATCTTTTAAATGTAATAATTTAGGTTGTATTTCTGTAGTAATTTTGTTTGGTTCAAAAAGTTCAATAATTTTATTATTGACTTCTTTTATGTCTACTTCTGCAGTATTAGTATACTCATTAATAGCAGTCCAGCTTATTGCAAGATCTTCTGCTAAATCCTTAATATCAGAATTTTTTGTCTGAATTCTTAAACAAAGACATTCTTCTATTAGAGGGTCTGTAATTGATATAAAGTAATTAGGTTTTACTTTAAATCCTATTACTCCATTATATAAATTTGATTGAATTCCTCCAATAAGTGCTTTTATTGGATTTTCAAATCTTTTATCTAATAAAACTGCTATTATAGGTACATCATGACCCCTTCTAAATAAAGCTCTAATCGTGATCATAATTATACCTAGGTGTATATATCTTACCTGAGGATATTTCTTCCTAATCCTTTTAATTTTTTCTTTAGTAAATAAAGGGATTTCAGTTAATCCACCTTTTGTATCTTTAGCGACTGTATTACCGCTAATTTTTTCAATATGTCTTTGTGACCATATTTTAAACTTAGATATTTTATATATTTCTTCTTTAGAAATATGATTTTTAGTTATCTTTTCTATCATTTCTTCTGAGAAGTCTTTTTCTTCTCCTATTAAATTTCCTAATTTTATATCCTGTTGTTCAGTTTTAGGAATTTCTTCTAATTGATTATTATGTCCTAACATAAAGATATATTCTTCATTGTCAGTATCAGATTCAGTTTCTGATATTATTTCATATAAGATTTCAGTAGGATTTATTTCCTCACTAAAACATATTTCTAAATCTTGTTCTTCAAGACTTTTGATCATTTTTCTAGCATTTTTTCCTTTATTAGGACAATTTGTTGCTATATGACCTTCTTCATCACATATAAAACATTTACAAAGTTGCTTTATAGGTTTTTTAGAAGTTTTTCTTCTTACAAATTTTTTCTTGTTATTATCATTTTTGTTACCAGTATATTTTTTATTTCCTGGTTTCCACTTTATCATCCTATATTTTTTATTTTTGTAATTTTTATAGGGTTTAGATTGTATAGGTTTACAACCAAACTCCCATTCTCCTTCTAATAATTTTGTACAATATTTATGACTTAATTTATTCTTAACTTGTTTAGCAGCTTTACTTTGTAAACAGTGTAAAGTAATTCTTTCTTTAGCGAAATTAATCCTATTTCCTATACTATCTATATTTTCTTTATCTATACCAGCTGCTTTACTGTGTTTATCAAGATAAGAAGCATATTTATTTATACAAATTTATACAGATCCATATATACCGAAACCTAAGGAAAAAAATAAAAAAGAAGAAATATTAATATTAAAACATAAACCAGAAATGTTACATAAAAATTCTAGAAACACTAGAATAAAAAAGACAAAAAATGCAATAATAATTCAACAAATGAAATTGGGAAAAAATGATTTTATCACTTTTTCAAAATTTCAACCAAAAAAATATTATACTTATATAAAAGTTACCTTTCAATTTAGGGAATATAAAACATATTCTTTACATGCTCTATTAGACACAGGAGCTACAACAAGTAGCTGTAGACAAAATGCTATTCCATTAGAAAAATGGGAATTAATGAATAATCCCATAATGGCGGTAGGGGTAGATGGTAAAGAAACCTTAATTGTTCATAAAGCTAAAAATATACCGGTCTACATAAATAATGTAAGATTTGTAATTCCAAAAATATTATGTTTCCCTGATATGCATGGTGATATATTACTAGGTAATAATTTTATATATCAACATTTACCTTTTTCTATTGATAGGAATATGATTACATTAACCACGGAAAATACTTTTGTGGAAGTACCATTAATAGAAAATCATAAATATATTTGTAATAAAGATTTTAATCCACCAAGGAAAGATCATTTTAAACAAATAGAAATAACCCATTGGTTGTTTAAAATATTAGAAAATAATTTTAGTGAAGAACCATTAAAATTATGGAAGAATAGCCCTCGATATTGCGAAATCAAGTTAGAAGATCCTAAAAAGATTATTAGGGTCAAACCAATGATCTATACTAAACAAGATATAGATGAGTTTGATATTCAAATAAATGAATTAATGGAAAAAGGATTAATAGAAGAAACTACTAGTCCACATTCTAGTCCTGCTTTTATGGTAAGAAACCATGCAGAAATAAAACGAGGAAAAGCTAGAATGGTTATTAATTATAAAAGATTAAATCAAAATATTATTTTTGATGGGTATTTTATTCCAAGAAAGGAAGTACTCATAAATCAAGCAAAACATGCTAAATATTTTAGTAAATTTGATTGCAAATCAGGTTTTTGGCAAATTATCCTTATTTAATAAAAATCAAGGAATTTCCTAATAATATTAAAGATCTAAAACAACTTCAACAATTTATAGGAATTGTTAATTATGGAAGAACCTTTTTTCCTAATTTATCTAAAAAATTAGATAAGTTATATGAAAAACTAAAGAAAGGAATAACATTTGAATGGTCTGAAAGAGATTCAGAAATAATTAAAGAAATAAAAGAAGAAATAAATTATATTCCAAAAGTTTATTTACCTAAACAGGGTGATAAATTAATTCTAGAAACAGATGCTTCTGATAAACATTGGGGTTGTATATTAAAAGCTAAAACAAAAAATGAAGAATTAATTTGTGGTTATAGTTCAGGAAAATTTAAACCAAATGAAATTAATTATATTATATATGAAAAAGAGTTATTAGCAATAAAGAAAGGAATAAAGAAATTCTTGATATATTTAGCATCCGAATATTTTATTATTAGAACAGACAATCAGGCTGTTAAACAATTTCTTACTAATAACAGTTTAGAAACAGTACCAAGACGAATACGATGGTATAATGAGTTATGTAATTTTAATTTTCAAGTTATAAATATAAAAAGTGATGAGAATATTCTTGCTGATTTTCTTAGCAGGCCTTATGGATAGAGGTAAAAAACCTCTAATGGGAGAATGGAATACTGTTCATAAACCCAACAAAGAGAAAATAACAAAATCCAACCAAGGATTTGTTCCTATGCCTCCACAAGTACAATTTTATCCTAATCAGGGATATTATGTACCATATCCAATGGTAAGACAACCAATTGGAACTCAATTTTCATTGACGCCAAACCCGGTATGTCAATCCCAATGGTCACAAGATCCTAATTCAGTATCTCAAACCAGTTATGCTGAAATTATTAAGGGAGCAGAAAACTTTTTATCACAACAATCGCTCTCTGAAATAAATGATTTTTATAATCCAGGATTACCACTGGAATATTATAATTATATTAATAGAATATGGAAAACCCATGTTTTAGAACAAAGAGCAAATTTTCGAAGAGCTCTTACTAATTTTTCTCAATTCTTAGTTGAAAAAACAACTAAAGAAAATAAAGCCCATGATCTTTTATTAAAATCAGTTTTATATAGAGATTGGGAAGATTGTTATGTAGATTATATGGATATTAAGGAGATAAATAATCTTCTTGATATATTTCAATATTTTATTGATAATGGGACAAACAGTCCTGTTATAAATAAAATGTTTAGAAGATGTTTATTTAATAAAGCTAGAAAAATTTTACCTGTAGAAATTTTTACAAAAATAAACAGTATAATTTGCAATCAGCAAATTCAATTTAGAAAAACTTTTTCTGAATACTTTTTACAAGCCTATGTTTTTACAAATCATATAGGAGAAAAATTTCCTACTATAAAATTTAGGCTTAATCATGAACCATTTGATATAACCAGTATTGAATGGGGATTTGTTAAAGAAATAACAGTCCAAAATCTTTCTTTTGATTTACTAAAAGATTTTCCAGCTATCGTAAAATCACGATTAGCAAGTTTTCCAAATATGGATTTCTTTTACTATTTTCATATAGAAATTAGTAGTCTTATTGGTATTGCTGAACATGAAAGATTTTTTCAGCCATATCAAATTTGGACTATTCAAACGATGTTTGGAGGAATACACCTCTCATCGGTTGATGAAGATAAAGACCACTTGTCAAAAATCATTGACATGTGTTATAATAATTTTTCTCATTATCGAGTCCAAGCAGGAATTGATTTAATGCTTAAAGCTCAGTATCTACTCCAACATAATAACTATGTCCTCTGGACTGATGGAAGAAGAATACTGGCTTACAATACTGAAAGACCTCATCAAAACCGAGATGAAGAGTCTGTACAGCTGTTAAAAAAGATAGCTGAAATGGAGATAGATGATTATCCATTAACAATGGAAATCAAGGACACGTGGGAAAGATGGAACTCACCACCAGTCTCACCGGATTCATTACATCTAGATGAAATAGAAGAGATGAATCTGACAAATATCCAAGAAGGATAATCCCGAGACTAGACACGTGTAAAAATCCAAAAAAGGAGCATTTAATTATTGATGGAGACTTGCAACTATCTCATTAAAAAGATGTTGATGGAAGATGATGCAAGCCATGATGCAGGGATGATGGAAGCAACCATTAATGCATCAAGAAAGCGACAAATAAAAATGACTACGTGGAAGCAACCATCGAGTCAATATTTATTTCGTCCTTATCAGGATATTTTCGGATTTGAATTGTAAATGAATTAGAGTTCAATTCTTACACTATAAATAGACATTGTTATAGCCTAAACAAGGCATCGAAAATTAGAATAAGTTTTCTCTTTTGTATACTCCCTTTGAAGCTTTTGTAAAATATCCTTTACTATCAATAAAACTCTCTTTAAAAAATTATATTCCGCTGTCTTGAGCCACCCTACCTCCCCCCGTAATTGGTATCAGAGGGCCGGAGTAACGATACTTGGAAGCAAATATATCGTAGTAAAATTGTAAGTTCTTATCTTTTGTTCTCAATTCTGTTTATTTCATAGTTATTTATCTTAAAACCCATATATCTGTTATTGTGTCTTTGTTGCCTGTTTGAGTCCAGGGAGGACGTGTTTAAGGCTTTGTTAGAGACATATAAAGATAACGGAAGGTTTTAGGTACCAAAGATAAATAATATGGAAGAGATAGATTGTTTATATAAAGATAAAACTTGTAATCATACTATGCATATAGAACCAAAAAATGAAAATAACATCTCGGCTCTTAGTAAAGGTATCAATAGTCTTGTGGATATAACTTCTGTTTATTTCAATAAGTTATATAATAAGGTTAATAATATTGAAAATAAAATTGATAATATGAGTAAAGTAACTGAGTTAGACTTGAACAACGAGTCTAAAGAACTTTTAACAGATATAAATAATAAATTAGATAATGTTTTTGCTAACAAAAGTGAAGACCAAGAAATGGATTTAAGTCCATTATACTATGGTAATAGTAATGTTATTTTAGCTTTATCTGAGGAAGACCAAACTTCTTCGGACGAGTCTAATAATAATAATAATATTAAAAAAGAAAAACAAAAAAGAGAATATTCAAAACAACAAAAACATGATTTCCAGTGTTATAAAGAATTAATGGAACATTGGAAAATAAAATTTTCTACTACTAATGATAGTTATGAAAGAATAGAATATTTAAAATTAATAGAAGAACTTTATGAAAAACATAAAGATCTGTTTAAAATATTTAATTATCATTATATGCTAAATTATGATACTACAGAAAGTAGTAGTAGTTCTAATGATGATAAATCAGAAGATAATAATTCTATGATTTCAGAAGAAATTAATGCAACTAGCTATAATTCTGATGAAGAAAACACTTCAACAGAAGAAAATATAGAAATACCGGAACCTATGAATATAATTTTTTAAAGAGAGTTTTATTGATAGTAAAGGATATTTTACAAAAGCTTCAAAGGGAGTATACAAAAGAGAAAACTTATTCTAATTTTCGATGCCTTGTTTAGGCTATAACAATGTCTATTTATAGTGTAAGAATTGAACTCTAATTCATTTACAATTCAAATCCGAAAATATCCTGATAAGGACGAAATAAATATTGACTCGATGGTTGCTTCCACGTAGTCATTTTTATTTGTCGCTTTCTTGATGCATTAATGGTTGCTTCCATCATCCCTGCATCATGGCTTGCATCATCTTCCATCAACATCTTTTTAATGAGATAGTTGCAAGTCTCCATCAATAATTAAATGCTCCTTTTTTGGATTTTTACACGTGTCTAGTCTCAGGATTATCCTTCTTGGATATTTGTCAGATTCATCTCTTCTATTTCATCTAGATGTAATGAATCCGGTGAGACTGGTGGTGAGTTCCATCTTTCCCACGTGTCCTTGATTTCCATTGTTAATGGATAATCATCTATCTCCATTTCAGCTATCTTTTTTAACAGCTGTACAGACTCTTCATCTCGGTTTTGATGAGGTCTTTCAGTATTGTAAGCCAGTATTCTTCTTCCATCAGTCCAGAGGACATAGTTATTATGTTGGAGTAGATACTGAGCTTTAAGCATTAAATCAATTCCTGCTTGGACTCGATAATGAGAAAAATTATTATAACACATGTCAATGATTTTTGACAAGTGGTCTTTATCTTCATCAACCGATGAGAGGTGTATTCCTCCAAACATCGTTTGAATAGTCCAAATTTGATATGGCTGAAAAAATCTTTCATGTTCAGCAATACCAATAAGACTACTAATTTCTATATGAAAATAGTAAAAGAAATCCATATTTGGAAAACTTGCTAATCGTGATTTTACGATAGCTGGAAAATCTTTTAGTAAATCAAAAGAAAGATTTTGGACTGTTATTTCTTTAACAAATCCCCATTCAATACTGGTTATGTCAAATGGTTCATGATTAAGCCTAAATTTTATAGTAGGAAATTTTTCTCCTATATGATTTGTAAAAACATAGGCTTGTAAAAAGTATTCAGAAAAAGTTTTTCTAAATTGAATTTGCTGATTGCAAATTATACTGTTTATTTTTGTAAAAATTTCTACAGGTAAAATTTTTCTAGCTTTATTAAATAAACATCTTCTAAACATTTTATTTATAACAGGACTGTTTGTCCCATTATCAATAAAATATTGAAATATATCAAGAAGATTATTTATCTCCTTAATATCCATATAATCTACATAACAATCTTCCCAATCTCTATATAAAACTGATTTTAATAAAAGATCATGGGCTTTATTTTCTTTAGTTGTTTTTTCAACTAAGAATTGAGAAAAATTAGTAAGAGCTCTTCGAAAATTTGCTCTTTGTTCTAAAACATGGGTTTTCCATATTCTATTAATATAATTATAATATTCCAGTGGTAATCCTGGATTATAAAAATCATTTATTTCAGAGAGCGATTGTTGTGATAAAAAGTTTTCTGCTCCCTTAATAATTTCAGCATAACTGGTTTGAGATACTGAATTAGGATCTTGTGACCATTGGGATTGACATACCGGGTTTGGCGTCAATGAAAATTGAGTTCCAATTGGTTGTCTTACCATTGGATATGGTACATAATATCCCTGATTAGGATAAAATTGTACTTGTGGAGGCATAGGAACAAATCCTTGGTTGGATTTTGTTATTTTCCCTTTGTTGGGTTTATGAACAGTATTCCATTCTCCCATTAGAGGTTTTTTACCTCTATCCATAAGGCCTGCTAAGAAAATCAGCAAATAAAATTAGGATTTTTAACAATAAGTGTTTCTATAGAATTCTTTTCTATAGATAATATAACCGATTTTTGATAAATAGAAAATGGTAAATATTGTTTTATAAAGTCATTACCTAATAATATATCTCCCTTCATTTCGGGAAATCCTAAAATTTTAGGAATTACAAATTTTACATTATTTATGTAAACCGGTATATTCCTAGCTTTATAAAAAATTAAAGTCTTATTGTTATCTATACCACTAACCTTTATTGGCCTTTTTACAGGTTTCCAATATTTTCTCGGAATAACATTCATCTTACAGCTACTTGTTGTAGCACCTGTATCTATTAAAGCATGTAAAGGAATTTTACCCATAATTTTTATTTCTATATAAATACAATTTTTTATATTATTAGCCAAAGTTTGTATATCTTCAATTCTAGTATTTCTAGAATTTCTACTTGGTTCAGTAGGAAAGATAGGGATATGAACTGTTTTCATACCTATCGGTGTAGAGGATGTTGTACTTTTATTATCTTCTTCTTCCTCTATTTGAGAAGTTGAAGGTAGAACTAAATTATCTTCTGTATTTGTTAACAGATTATTTTTAAAATATAACTTATCACCTGAAGCCATATATTCAATAGTACTTACAGGTTTTGAAGTACTTGTATTATTAATATCTCCTATTATCCAGTCTTTTGGAATAGAAAGATCTTTTAAATGTAATAATTTAGGTTGTATTTCTGTAGTAATTTTGTTTGGTTCAAAAAGTTCAATAATTTTATTATTGACTTCTTTTATGTCTACTTCTGCAGTATTAGTATACTCATTAATAGCAGTCCAGCTTATTGCAAGATCTTCTGCTAAATCCTTAATATCAGAATTTTTTGTCTGAATTCTTAAACAAAGACATTCTTCTATTAGAGGGTCTGTAATTGATATAAAGTAATTAGGTTTTACTTTAAATCCTATTACTCCATTATATAAATTTGATTGAATTCCTCCAATAAGTGCTTTTATCGGATTTTCAAATCTTTTATCTAATAAAACTGCTATTATAGGTACATCATGACCCCTTCTAAATAAAGCTCTAATCGTGATCATAATTATACCTAGGTGTATATATCTTACCTGAGGATATTTCTTCCTAATCCTTTTAATTTTTTCTTTAGTAAATAAAGGGATTTCAGTTAATCCACCTTTTGTATCTTTAGCGACTGTATTACCGCTAATTTTTTCAATATGTCTTTGTGACCATATTTTAAACTTAGATATTTTATATATTTCTTCTTTAGAAATATGATTTTTAGTTATCTTTTCTATCATTTCTTCTGAGAAGTCTTTTTCTTCTCCTATTAAATTTCCTAATTTTATATCCTGTTGTTCAGTTTTAGGAATTTCTTCTAATTGATTATTATGTCCTAACATAAAGATATATTCTTCATTGTCAGTATCAGATTCAGTTTCTGATATTATTTCATATAAGATTTCAGTAGGATTTATTTCCTCACTAAAACATATTTCTAAATCTTGTTCTTCAAGACTTTTGATCATTTTTCTAGCATTTTTTCCTTTATTAGGACAATTTGTTGCTATATGACCTTCTTCATCACATATAAAACATTTACAAAGTTGCTTTATAGGTTTTTTAGAAGTTTTTCTTCTTACAAATTTTTTCTTGTTATTATCATTTTTGTTACCAGTATATTTTTTATTTCCTGGTTTCCACTTTATCATCCTATATTTTTTATTTTTGTAATTTTTATAGGGTTTAGATTGTATAGGTTTACAACCAAACTCCCATTCTCCTTCTAATAATTTTGTACAATATTTATGACTTAATTTATTCTTAACTTGTTTAGCAGCTTTACTTTGTAAACAGTGTAAAGTAATTCTTTCTGTAACACCCCGAACCCGGCCCAGACGTTATGGCCATGTCCGGTGAGCTACATCACCTACACTATCCTACGCCGCCTTATTTACTAAGTCCGATGGTGTGTTTTGGAAAGCAACACTTGATTTTCTATTTTGAAAATCCCTGTTTTAATAACTACTCAACTTAATCTCTAATTCATTTGTTAAGCGGTTCACTTTGACCTTATTATCTTACTTAGTCTCTTGTGATAACAGGTTGGTTAAGAAAACATTTGTTTAATTTTCGAAAACAGTGCGTAATTATGGATGAAATAGAATAGTTTGAAAGTCCCGAGTAAAAACAGATAAAGTGGCCTTATTACAACCCATAGCAAAATAAACCAATAGTAAAAATAATTAAATTAAAATAATAAACCAATTAAAATACGAGTTCAGTCTTCGTGGCCACTCTGAATCCCTCCCAGCAACCAAGTCACGATCTAGGGCTCACCTGCAAGGATGGAAAGAAAGGGTGAGTTTGGGAAAACTCAGTGTGTGCAGAACCCATCCAAAGCCCAAATTGGCTCAAGCCTACTGGGCCTAAACCCTAACCAGTCTCAGTCAGATACTGGGCCGAAGCCCTATTCAGGAAATAGTAATCTGGGCCAAGGCCCTATAACAGATACTGGGCTGAAGCCCTATTCAGATAACAGATTGGCCCATAGGCCCAGAACAGTACAGTACAGTAATACAGTATAAATGCAAACCCAATTGGGGAGACTACTCAACCCACCAACCGCTACACACCACCCGTACCAGCCAACACACCATGTGGGGAATAACTCGACCCACCCAGCCCACACACCACAGACGCAGCATGGCTGCTCAGTTAAACAGTATACGAGGCAAAGCCCCTTTCAGAAACAGTACGAGGCATAGCCCCTTTTCAGTAACGTGGCTGTGCCACTCACACTTCCTCCATTATCAAAACCCAACCCATGCATTAGATACATATCATGGCATGCAATAACAGTAACAGTTATGTCAAACAGTACAGTCAATTATAGCCCTAGGGGTATAACGGTAATTTCCTACCTAGGGACAAAACAGTAATTTCTTACCCTAAGGGTATTTCAGTAATTTTGCTCTCATGTTATAGATTTCATGCTTATTACAGTATTTATTAATCACACAGCTATACAGAAGTTCAGTTACCTCAGTTTTCCAGTTTTAATATTAAGGCCCTAAAACCCCTAATGAGCCCTATTACGCCGATTGGCCCATTAAGCCCATTTAGTCTCGATTTCATATTCGGTTATCTTGTTTTAACTGTTTTCACATCTACAGTCCATAATATTACCTTTAAACCCATTTTTACTCACATGGGCCCAAATCGCCCATTGGGCCTATATTTGGCCCACCGAGGCCCAACTTACCATAATGTCCAAAATTTAGCGGTCCACACGCCTAACAGTGCCGATTCCAAAACTAACCTTCTCCTACTAACCTGAGAGCATTCGCACGCTCACAAGCTCTCGAAATACCGAAACTTCGGCATTTCGGCTTTTCGGCTTTTGCCGATTTGTGCATTGAAGGGTGTTCAAAACACACACCTGTTTTGCAGTTTCTCCTACGAGATCTCCTATGCGTTAATCCCTACAATCCAATACTTAACTGATTAGATCATATCAACACTTAATCCGAATCGAAAACTTACCCAAAACCTTACTTACACATTCGGCCAACACCCTTTAATGGCCTTAATGTTCTTACCTTGACGATTTAGATCCCTTTAGATCTAGATCTGATGTTCCAAAGTCTTCAACCCCTTGCTTGATCACCTTTTCATCCAACTAACACACAAAAGAACAAAGAAAACGACCTTTTATTTACCAAAAATCCAAAACGACACAACCATTAACTTTAGGGACTTTCGGCTTTTCCAAACATGAAATATCGAATAGATCTGAATGATTAAACACTTACCAACGATTTCTCTTCAGTTCCTATGCAGATCTGATGTAAATCTGACCCTTAAATGTCAGTAGAAACCTTATCTTTGAGATTTGTAATTTCGGCTATCTCCCTACAACTATGGTGATTTCGGCTTTTTAATAAGAGAAGAAGATGGCGTTTTGGCTGTAGCTTTTGGGTGATGGTGTCGACAATGGTGTGATTAAAGGAAGTGTAGTAATCGGCCACAATAGGTGAAAGAAACAGAGGTGATTCGGCTTACAAGAAATCGGCAAGGAAGGAAGCAGTTTTCGGGATTTCTGGCACTTTGAGCAATCGGCTATGGCTATTTTTGGAGGGATAGAATCGAAAGAAATTGCAGATCTGAGTATGATAGAGTGTTCGGCTAAGGGGAAGATCAACAGAGTAAAAAGAAAAGAAGAAAAGCAATGGTAGAGAGGAAGAAGAAGAAGAAATCGGCTAGATACTCTTAGGGAGGCAAATTTCGGCTTTTTTGACTGAAAAGAGAATAATAACACCTAAGGTGGCTAACCCTAATTCTCATGACAACAAAAAGAAAATAATATAACCCTAGCATTCCCTCTAAGGCAATCGGCCCAAGTCCTTAAAGCCCCTTGCCGAAATTCACCTAAGCTAGGCTCATGCTTTAAAATTTTAAAAAAAACACTATGCTTACCTTGTAACTCGAACCCTTGTCCTTGCATACCCACTTAGGCGCCACTTTTTTAGGAGCTTAGTGGCGCCACCTTGCCACTCTACCAAGGCTCCCTTTGTGACATATTTTACACGATTTTTCTTAAAGGCCCACTTAACCAAGTCCCCTTTCACTTGAAAATCCAACTTAATATTTTACCGGGTTTTAACCTAAGCTTGGGCCTTCTAAAGGCCCACTACCACATGTACATACATTTTCAACCTTCAGAACACCAAAATTTTAAAATTTCACTAAAAATTCACAAAACCCGAAAAATCCCGAAAATCAGGGCGTTACAACTCTACCCCCCTTAAAGAAATTTCGTCCACGAAATTTACCTGATCCAAATAACTGAGGGTATTGTTGACGCATAGTCTCCTCTGGCTCCCACGTAGCTTCTTCTCTACCATGATTACGCCATAGCACCTTTACCAAAGGAACAGACTTCCTCCTTAAGACTTTGACATCACGATCTAAGATCTCCACAGGTTCCTCCTCGAAAGTCAAATCGGCATTTACTGTAATCTCCTCCACTGGTACAATATGCGAAGGGTCCGATCGATACCGTCTTAGCATAGACACGTGAAAAACGTCATGGATACGATCCAACTCTGGTGGCAACTCCAACTGATAGGCTACTGGCCCAATCCGCTTGAGAATCCGATAAGGCCCAATGAACCGCGGACTTAACTTGCCCTTTTTACCGAATCTCAAGATCTTCTTCCATGGGGACACCTTTAGGAAGACCATATCCCCAACAGCAAACTCGATCTCCTTACGCTTAAGGTCAGCATATGACTTCTGCCGATCAGATGCCTCCTTTAACCGATCTCGAATCAGCTTAACTTTACTTTCGGTATCTGCTACCAACTCTGGTCCAAGAACTCTACGTTCTCCCAATTCTGTCCAACAAGTAGGAGTGCGACATCTCCGTCCATAAAGTGCCTCATATGGAGCCATTTGAATACTTGCTTGATAACTGTTGTTGTATGCAAATTCTGCCAACGGTAAATAATCTTCCCAACTACCACGAAAATCAATGATACATCCTCTTAACATGTCTTCCAACACTTGAATGACTCTTTCAGACTGACCATCTGTCTGAGGGTGAAATGCAGTACTGAAGTCCAATCGCGTACCTAACGCCTCGTGCAACTTCTTCCAGAATCGAGACGTAAATCTAGGATCTCGGTCAGAAATTATCGAAACTGGCACCCCATGCAAACGCACTATCTCTGCTACATACAGCTTGGCCAACTTCTGAAGTGAGTAATCAGTTCTAACTGGTATAAAATGAGCAGACTTCGTCAATCTATCCACAACTACCCAAACAGAGTCCTTCTTTGAAGGTGTCAAAGGCAAGCCACTCACAAAATCCATCGTTACTCTTTCCCATTTCCACTGCAGAATCTTTACTGGCTGCAACAATCCAGACGGCAGTTGGTGCTCAGCTTTAACTTGCTGACACGTCAAACATTTCCCAACGAAATCAGTCACCTCTCGCTTAAGTCCAGGCCACCAGTACCCTTCTCGCAGATCCCTATACAACTTATTACCTCCAGGGTGCATAGCATAGGCTCCACCGTGAGCCTCACTCAATATCAACTTCCTCAAGTCAGAATCCTTAGGAATACAGACTTTTCCTCGAAAGCATAGGACTCCATCAGAATTCAGTCCAAAATCCTCACTCTTACCCTCCTTGACTTGTTGAAATCGAGGAGTCAACGAATCATCCTTCCACTGCAATTCTTTAATCCTCTCAGTCCAAGTCGGTCTCACTTGCAGTTCGGCCAGTAAACTCCCATCATCATACAAACTTAAACGAGCGAACATCGCCTTTAACTCAGTAACAGTCCTTCGGCTCAGTGCATCAGCCACGACATTAGCCTTGCCAGGGTGATACTCAATCGAACAGTCATAGTCCTTAAGCAACTCTATCCATCTCCGTTGCCTAAGGTTCAACTCCTTCTGAGTTAACAGATATTTGAGACTTTTGTGGTCAGTGTATATAATACACTTTTCCCCATAAAGATAGTGTCTCCAGATTTTCAACGCAAATATCACCGCTGCCAACTCTAAATCATGCGTAGGGTAATTCGCCTCGTGAGGCTTAAGCTGCCGCGAAGCATAAGCAACCACCTTACCCTCTTGCATCAGTACACAACCTAATCCCACATGCGAAGCATCGCTATAACCGTAAAGTCCCTCCCAGATTCCGGCTGAATCAACACTGGCGCCTCAGTCAACACCTTTTTCAGGTTGACAAAAGCTTCTTGCTGCCTCTCAGTCCAATTAAAGGGTACTCCCTTCCTTAACAATTTCGTTAATGGAGCCGCAATGATAGAGAACCCCTCAACAAACCTTCTATAATAGCCTGCCAAACCCAGAAAACTACGAATTTCTGACACCGTCCTAGGCGGCTTCCAATCCAGAACTGCCTCAATTTTACGGGAATCCACCCTAATCCCCTCAGCAGAAACAACATGACCCAGAAAAGTCACTTCACGAAGCCAAAATTCGCACTTGCTAAATTTCGCATACAGTTGCTTTTCCCTCAACACTTGCAAAACGATTCGAAGATGCTCGTCATGTTTCTCCTCCGTTTCCGAATACACCAATATGTCATCAATAAAGACGACCACGAAACGATCCAAGTACGGCTGAAATACTCGGTTCATTAAATCCATAAAAGCTGCCGGTGCATTCGTCAATCCAAAGGGCATAACCAAAAACTCGTAGTGACCATAACGAGTTCTGAATGCTGTCTTATGCACATCCACCTCCTTTACCCTTAACTGATGGTATCCAGATCGAAGGTCGATCTTGGAAAACACTGAAGCTCCTTTAAGCTGGTCAAACAGATCGTCAATTCTTGGCAGAGGATACTTATTCTTTATCGTCAGTTTGTTCAACTGGCGATAATCGATACACATACGCATCGTACCGTCCTTCTTTTTCACAAACAGCACCGGTGCTCCCCACGGAGACACACTCGGTCTAATGAAGCCCCGATCTAACAACTCTTGAATCTGGGCTTTCAATTCCACTAACTCCTTTGGTGCCATTCTGTAAGGCGCAATGGACACTGGAGCTGTTCCAGGCAACAGATCAATCCCAAATTCCACTTCCCGGTTAGGAGGTAGTCCAGGTAGCTCTTCAAGAAATACATCTCGAAATTCATTAACAGTCCTCACTGTCTCCACGGTTACCCCTTCGGGTTCAGTTTGACTTACAAACGCTAAGTATGCTTCACAACCTTTGCGCATCAACCTTTCAGCCCTTAAGGCAGAAACCACATTGGACAAATAGTCCCTTCGTTCACCAATAACCATCACCTCCTCACCTTCGGTTGTTCTTAATACCATTCTTTTGGCCGCGCAATCAAACGTTGCCTTGTGCTTGGTTAACCAGTCCATGCCCAGAATCAAGTCAAATTCTCCAAAAGGTAACTCCATAAAGTCTCCCAAAAAGATCCTACCTTGAGTCTCTAAAGGCACATCTCTAAAGAGTTTATCTACCCTAACAGAGTGACCTAAAGGACTAATCACAGTTACCCCACTCACAGTCTCCTCAGAATGCACACCCAACGACCCAGAAATTTCACAAGCAACATACGAATGAGTCGAACCCACGTCAATTAAAGCAGTGTATGGTGTATGATCTATTAAGAACGTACCAGTTATAACATCAGGTGCATCACCCTCCTCGCGGCGGCGAGCAGCATACACTAAGGCTGGCTGACGAGCCTCAGCATTTCCAGCACCCCTGCCAGGTGCTCCACGACCACGTCCATTACCGTTGCCTCCTCTACCTTGACCACGGCCCCTTGGCGGTGGCAGTCCCCCACGCGCAGGCTGAGCAACTCTCTGTTCAACAGCTTGAGCCTGAGCTGGCTTCTGTGGACAGTCCTTAACCTGATGGTCCTTAGACCCACATCGAAAACAAGCTCCACTGCGTTTCCAGCATTCTCCTCGATGAACTCTGCCACAGTCTCCACAAGCCTGTGGTCTAACAACATTCACTGGCATAGCTCGCACTGGTTCTTCTACTCTAGCCCTCTTAAAATTCCGGTTTGCAGCTCCCGATACTCCAGAGTCTCTTTTAAAACGGTTGCGATCCCTATCACGATTCCACCTTTCAGCTTGCTTCACTTCCTTGGCTATCTTAGCCTTCTCCACCAGTGCAGCAAAGTCGCGCTCCCTCTGCGGCGCTATCAATACTCTCAGCTCATCTCTGAGGCCATCCTCGAACCGAACACTACGCTCATACTCGGTGGAAACAATGCCACTAGCATACCGGCTTAATCGCAGAAATTCTGCCTCATATTCAGCCACAGTCTTACTACCCTGGGTCAGGTTCAGAAATTCCTTCCTTCGTGCATCCACATAACTAGCCCCAACATATTTCGCCTTGAAAGACTGCTTGAACAATTCCCAAGTTACCCTCTCAGCTGGGGTACCCTCTCTTACGGTGATCCACCATTGATATGCCTCGTCCCTCAGCAACGATACCGCTCCTTTCAGCTTCTGCTCCACTGAGCAGTCCAAGTCGTCCATAATTCGCTCTGTGGCTTCCAACCAGTACTCAGCCACATTTGGGGCCACTCCAGATATGCCCCTAAAAATTTCCGCTCCATTGGCCCGGAGTCGCTCAGAAATGGACCCCCTATTCACTGGCCCAACATTAGCTCCGGCCACCCTTTCTAGAACCCTCAGCATGGCCTGGGACAGAGCGTCGTCCCCTGCGGCCCGATCGTACGGCCCATTTTCCTCCACTGGTGGTCGTGCCTCTCCTGCTGGCCTATGCTCAGAAGACGATGATCCAGCTTGCGCACTAACTCGGCCTCGTCCACGGCCTCGTCCACGAGTAGCCCTTGTACTCATATCGATTATCTGATTTACAAAGTTTTATGACATTAGCTCAATGTTTCAGTTTTTATTACGGAATATCTTATGAATAGGTAGAATTTCAGAGTTTGTGCTCGCGCGATCGTAGCCTAGCTACTGTCTCAGTTTCCTAGGGTTTAGTTTACCCTACAATCTCAGTTCTATAGCCTTAGTACTACCTCACCTATAGTATTATATCTAAGGCTCAGCACTATCTACAGTTTGATTATCAGTACAGTATAGAATTTAAAACAGAACATACTTACAACTTGGAGCCGGGGATTCAGTGTGCCACTTTCCGCTTTATCAGATCAAATAATTTGAGGCATCTAAAAACAAAAACTTCAAGTTTGTTCAAAACCAAAAAAAAAAAAAAAAAAATTTGAAAATTTGATTTTCCAAAAATACCCTTTTGGACCCTAAGTTTCAAACCCTTTTATGTTTGGACCCGATCCACAGCCAAGTTGTTGCAACCAGGCTCTGATACCACTAAATGTAACACCCCGAACCCGGCCCAGACGTTATGGCCATGTCCGGTGAGCTACATCACCTACACTATCCTACGCCGCCTTATTTACTAAGTCCGATGGTGTGTTTTGGAAAGCAACACTTGATTTTCTATTTTGAAAATCCCTGTTTTAATAACTACTCAACTTAATCTCTAATTCATTTGTTAAGCGGTTCACTTTGACCTTATTATCTTACTTAGTCTCTTGTGATAACAGGTTGGTTAAGAAAACATTTGTTTAATTTTCGAAAACAGTGCGTAATTATGGATGAAATAGAATAGTTTGAAAGTCCCGAGTAAAAACAGATAAAGTGGCCTTATTACAACCCATAGCAAAATAAACCAATAGTAAAAATAATTAAATTAAAATAATAAACCAATTAAAATACGAGTTCAGTCTTCGTGGCCACTCTGAATCCCTCCCAGCAACCAAGTCACGATCTAGGGCTCACCTGCAAGGATGGAAAGAAAGGGTGAGTTTGGGAAAACTCAGTGTGTGCAGAACCCATCCAAAGCCCAAATTGGCTCAAGCCTACTGGGCCTAAACCCTAACCAGTCTCAGTCAGATACTGGGCCGAAGCCTTATTCAGGAAATAGTAATCTGGGCCAAGGCCCTATAACAGATACTGGGCTGAAGCCCTATTCAGATAACAGATTGGCCCATAGGCCCAGAACAGTACAGTACAGTAATACAGTATAAATGCAAACCCAATTGGGGAGACTACTCAACCCACCAACCGCTACACACCACCCGTACCAGCCAACACACCATGTGGGGAATAACTCGACCCACCCAGCCCACACACCACAGACGCAGCATGGCTGCTCAGTTAAACAGTATACGAGGCAAAGCCCCTTTCAGAAACAGTACGAGGCATAGCCCCTTTTCAGTAACGTGGCTGTGCCACTCACACTTCCTCCATTATCAAAACCCAACCCATGCATTAGATACATATCATGGCATGCAATAACAGTAACAGTTATGTCAAACAGTACAGTCAATTATAGCCCTAGGGGTATAACGGTAATTTCCTACCTAGGGACAAAACAGTAATTTCTTACCCTAAGGGTATTTCAGTAATTTTGCTCTCATGTTATAGATTTCATGCTTATTACAGTATTTATTAATCACACAGCTATACAGAAGTTCAGTTACCTCAGTTTTCCAGTTTTAATATTAAGGCCCTAAAACCCCTAATGAGCCCTATTACGCCGATTGGCCCATTAAGCCCATTTAGTCTCGATTTCATATTCGGTTATCTTGTTTTAACTGTTTTCACATCTACAGTCCATAATATTACCTTTAAACCCATTTTTACTCACATGGGCCCAAATCGCCCATTGGGCCTATATTTGGCCCACCGAGGCCCAACTTACCATAATGTCCAAAATTTAGCGGTCCACACGCCTAACAGTGCCGATTCCAAAACTAACCTTCTCCTACTAACCTGAGAGCATTCGCACGCTCACAAGCTCTCGAAATACCGAAACTTCGGCATTTCGGCTTTTCGGCTTTTGCCGATTTGTGCATTGAAGGGTGTTCAAAACACACACCTGTTTTGCAGTTTCTCCTACGAGATCTCCTATGCGTTAATCCCTACAATCCAATACTTAACTGATTAGATCATATCAACACTTAATCCGAATCGAAAACTTACCCAAAACCTTACTTACACATTCGGCCAACACCCTTTAATGGCCTTAATGTTCTTACCTTGACGATTTAGATCCCTTTAGATCTAGATCTGATGTTCCAAAGTCTTCAACCCCTTGCTTGATCACCTTTTCATCCAACTAACACACAAAAGAACAAAGAAAACGACCTTTTATTTACCAAAAATCCAAAACGACACAACCATTAACTTTAGGGACTTTCGGCTTTTCCAAACATGAAATATCGAATAGATCTGAATGATTAAACACTTACCAACGATTTCTCTTCAGTTCCTATGCAGATCTGATGTAAATCTGACCCTTAAATGTCAGTAGAAACCTTATCTTTGAGATTTGTAATTTCGGCTATCTCCCTACAACTATGGTGATTTCGGCTTTTTAATAAGAGAAGAAGATGGCGTTTTGGCTGTAGCTTTTGGGTGATGGTGTCGACAATGGTGTGATTAAAGGAAGTGTAGTAATCGGCCACAATAGGTGAAAGAAACAGAGGTGATTCGGCTTACAAGAAATCGGCAAGGAAGGAAGCAGTTTTCGGGATTTCTGGCACTTTGAGCAATCGGCTATGGCTATTTTTGGAGGGATAGAATCGAAAGAAATTGCAGATCTGAGTATGATAGAGTGTTCGGCTAAGGGGAAGATCAACAGAGTAAAAAGAAAAGAAGAAAAGCAATGGTAGAGAGGAAGAAGAAGAAGAAATCGGCTAGATACTCTTAGGGAGGCAAATTTCGGCTTTTTTGACTGAAAAGAGAATAATAACACCTAAGGTGGCTAACCCTAATTCTCATGACAACAAAAAGAAAATAATATAACCCTAGCATTCCCTCTAAGGCAATCGGCCCAAGTCCTTAAAGCCCCTTGGCGAAATTCACCTAAGCTAGGCTCATGCTTTAAAATTTTAAAAAAAACACTATGCTTACCTTGTAACTCGAACCCTTGTCCTTGCATACCCACTTAGGCGCCACTTTTTTAGGAGCTTAGTGGCGCCACCTTGCCACTCTACCAAGGCTCCCTTTGTGACATATTTTACACGATTTTTCTTAAAGGCCCACTTAACCAAGTCCCCTTTCACTTGAAAATCCAACTTAATATTTTACCGGGTTTTAACCTAAGCTTGGGCCTTCTAAAGGCCCACTACCACATGTACATACATTTTCAACCTTCAGAACACCAAAATTTTAAAATTTCACTAAAAATTCACAAAACCCGAAAAATCCCGAAAATCAGGGCGTTACACTTTCTTTAGCGAAATTAATCCTATTTCCTATACTATCTATATTTTCTTTATCTATACCAGCTGCTTTACTGTGTTTATCAAGATAAGAAGCATATTTATTTATACAAATTTATACAGATCCATATATACCGAAACCTAAGGAAAAAGATAAAAAAGAAGAAATATTAATATTAAAACATAAACCAGAAATGTTACATAAAAATTCTAGAAACACTAGAATAAAAAAGACAAAAAATGCAATAATAATTCAACAAATGAAATTGGGAAAAAATGATTTTATCACTTTTTCAAAATTTCAACCAAAAAAATATTATACTTATATAGAAGTTACCTTTCAATTTAGGGAATATAAAACATATTCTTTACATGCTCTATTAGACACAGGAGCTACGACAAGTAGCTGTAGACAAAATGCTATTCCATCAGAAAAATGGGAATTAATGAATAATCCCATAATGGCGGTAGGGGTAGATGGTAAAGAAACCTTAATTGTTCATAAAGCTAAAAATATACCGGTCTACATAAATAATGTAAGATTTGTAATTCCAAAAATATTATGTTTCCCTGATATGCATGGTGATATATTACTAGGTAATAATTTTATATATCAACATTTACCTTTTTCTATTGATAGGAATATGATTACATTAACCACGGAAAATACTTTTGTGGAAGTACCATTAATAGAAAATCATAAATATATTTGTAATAAAGATTTTAATCCACCAAGGAAAGATCATTTTAAACAAATAGAAATAACCCATTGGTTGTTTAAAATATTAGAAAATAATTTTAGTGAAGAACCATTAAAATTATGGAAGAATAGCCCTCGATATTGCGAAATCAAGTTAGAAGATCCTAAAAAGATTATTAGGGTCAAACCAATGATCTATACTAAACAAGATATAGATGAGTTTGATATTCAAATAAATGAATTAATGGAAAAAGGATTAATAGAAGAAACTACTAGTCCACATTCTAGTCCTGCTTTTATGGTAAGAAACCATGCAGAAATAAAACGAGGAAAAGCTAGAATGGTTATTAATTATAAAAGATTAAATCAAAATATTATTTTTGATGGGTATTTTATTCCAAGAAAGGAAGTACTCATAAATCAAGCAAAACATGCTAAATATTTTAGTAAATTTGATTGCAAATCAGGTTTTTGGCAAATTATCCTTATTTAATAAAAATCAAGGAATTTCCTAATAATATTAAAGATCTAAAACAACTTCAACAATTTATAGGAATTGTTAATTATGGAAGAACCTTTTTTCCTAATTTATCTAAAAAATTAGATAAGTTATATGAAAAACTAAAGAAAGGAATAACATTTGAATGGTCTGAAAGAGATTCAGAAATAATTAAAGAAATAAAAGAAGAAATAAATTATATTCCAAAAGTTTATTTACCTAAACAGGGTGATAAATTAATTCTAGAAACAGATGCTTCTGATAAACATTGGGGTTGTATATTAAAAGCTAAAACAAAAAATGAAGAATTAATTTGTGGTTATAGTTCAGGAAAATTTAAACCAAATGAAATTAATTATATTATATATGAAAAAGAGTTATTAGCAATAAAGAAAGGAATAAAGAAATTCTTGATATATTTAGCATCCGAATATTTTATTATTAGAACAGACAATCAGGCTGTTAAACAATTTCTTACTAATAACAGTTTAGAAACAGTACCAAGACGAATACGATGGTATAATGAGTTATGTAATTTTAATTTTCAAGTTATAAATATAAAAAGTGATGAGAATATTCTTGCTGATTTTCTTAGCAGGCCTTATGGATAGAGGTAAAAAACCTCTAATGGGAGAATGGAATACTGTTCATAAACCCAACAAAGAGAAAATAACAAAATCCAACCAAGGATTTGTTCCTATGCCTCCACAAGTACAATTTTATCCTAATCAGGGATATTATGTACCATATCCAATGGTAAGACAACCAATTGGAACTCAATTTTCATTGACGCCAAACCCGGTATGTCAATCCCAATGGTCACAAGATCCTAATTCAGTATCTCAAACCAGTTATGCTGAAATTATTAAGGGAGCAGAAAACTTTTTATCACAACAATCGCTCTCTGAAATAAATGATTTTTATAATCCAGGATTACCACTGGAATATTATAATTATATTAATAGAATATGGAAAACCCATGTTTTAGAACAAAGAGCAAATTTTCGAAGAGCTCTTACTAATTTTTCTCAATTCTTAGTTGAAAAAACAACTAAAGAAAATAAAGCCCATGATCTTTTATTAAAATCAGTTTTATATAGAGATTGGGAAGATTGTTATGTAGATTATATGGATATTAAGGAGATAAATAATCTTCTTGATATATTTCAATATTTTATTGATAATGGGACAAACAGTCCTGTTATAAATAAAATGTTTAGAAGATGTTTATTTAATAAAGCTAGAAAAATTTTACCTGTAGAAATTTTTACAAAAATAAACAGTATAATTTGCAATCAGCAAATTCAATTTAGAAAAACTTTTTCTGAATACTTTTTACAAGCCTATGTTTTTACAAATCATATAGGAGAAAAATTTCCTACTATAAAATTTAGGCTTAATCATGAACCATTTGATATAACCAGTATTGAATGGGGATTTGTTAAAGAAATAACAGTCCAAAATCTTTCTTTTGATTTACTAAAAGATTTTCCAGCTATCGTAAAATCACGATTAGCAAGTTTTCCAAATATGGATTTCTTTTACTATTTTCATATAGAAATTAGTAGTCTTATTGGTATTGCTGAACATGAAAGATTTTTTCAGCCATATCAAATTTGGACTATTCAAACGATGTTTGGAGGAATACACCTCTCATCGGTTGATGAAGATAAAGACCACTTGTCAAAAATCATTGACATGTGTTATAATAATTTTTCTCATTATCGAGTCCAAGCAGGAATTGATTTAATGCTTAAAGCTCAGTATCTACTCCAACATAATAACTATGTCCTCTGGACTGATGGAAGAAGAATACTGGCTTACAATACTGAAAGACCTCATCAAAACCGAGATGAAGAGTCTGTACAGCTGTTAAAAAAGATAGCTGAAATGGAGATAGATGATTATCCATTAACAATGGAAATCAAGGACACGTGGGAAAGATGGAACTCACCACCAGTCTCACCGGATTCATTACATCTAGATGAAATAGAAGAGATGAATCTGACAAATATCCAAGAAGGATAATCCCGAGACTAGACACGTGTAAAAATCCAAAAAAGGAGCATTTATTGTTATCTATACCACTAACCTTTATTGGCCTTTTTACAGGTTTCCAATATTTTCTCGGAATAACATTCATCTTACAGCTACTTGTTGTAGCACCTGTATCTATTAAAGCATGTAAAGGAATTTTACCCATAATTTTTATTTCTATATAAATACAATTTTTTATATTATTAGCCAAAGTTTGTATATCTTCAATTCTAGTATTTATAGAATTTCTACTTGGTTCAGTAGGAAAGATAGGGATATGAACTGTTTTCATACCTATCGGTGTAGAGGATGTTGTACTTTTATTATCTTCTTCTTCCTCTATTTGAGAAGTTGAAGGTAGAACTAAATTATCTTCTGTATTTGTTAACAGATTATTTTTAAAATATAACTTATCACCTGAAGCCATATATTCAATAGTACTTACAGGTTTTGAAGTACTTGTATTATTAATATCTCCTATTATCCAGTCTTTTGGAATAGAAAGATCTTTTAAATGTAATAATTTAGGTTGTATTTCTGTAGTAATTTTGTTTGGTTCAAAAAGTTCAATAATTTTATTATTGACTTCTTTTATGTCTACTTCTGCAGTATTAGTATACTCATTAATAGCAGTCCAGCTTATTGCAAGATCTTCTGCTAAATCCTTAATATCAGAATTTTTTATCTGAATTCTTAAACAAAGACATTCTTCTATTAGAGGGTCTGTAATTGATATAAAGTAATTAGGTTTTACTTTAAATCCTATTACTCCATTATATAAATTTGATTGAATTCCTCCAATAAGTGCTTTTATTGGATTTTCAAATCTTTTATCTAATAAAACTGCTATTATAGGTACATCATGACCCCTTCTAAATAAAGCTCTAATCGTGATCATAATTATACCTAGGTGTATATATCTTACCTGAGGATATTTCTTCCTAATCCTTTTAATTTTTTCTTTAGTAAATAAAGGGATTTCAGTTAATCCACCTTTTGTATCTTTAGCGACTGTATTACCGCTAATTTTTTCAATATGTCTTTGTGACCATATTTTAAACTTAGATATTTTATATATTTCTTCTTTAGAAATATGATTTTTAGTTATCTTTTCTATCATTTCTTCTGAGAAGTCTTTTTCTTCTCCTATTAAATTTCCTAATTTTATATCCTGTTGTTCAGTTTTAGGAATTTCTTCTAATTGATTATTATGTCCTAACATAAAGATATATTCTTCATTGTCAGTATCAGATTCAGTTTCTGATATTATTTCATATAAGATTTCAGTAGGATTTATTTCCTCACTAAAACATATTTCTAAATCTTGTTCTTCAAGACTTTTGATCATTTTTCTAGCATTTTTTCCTTTATTAGGACAATTTGTTGCTATATGACCTTCTTCATCACATATAAAACATTTACAAAGTTGCTTTATAGGTTTTTTAGAAGTTTTTCTTCTTACAAATTTTTTCTTGTTATTATCATTTTTGTTACCAGTATATTTTTTATTTCCTGGTTTCCACTTTATCATCCTATATTTTTTATTTTTGTAATTTTTATAGGGTTTAGATTGTATAGGTTTACAACCAAACTCCCATTCTCCTTCTAATAATTTTGTACAATATTTATGACTTAATTTATTCTTAACTTGTTTAGCAGCTTTACTTTGTAAACAGTGTAAAGTAATTCTTTCTTTAGCGAAATTAATCCTATTTCCTATACTATCTATATTTTCTTTATCTATACCAGCTGCTTTACTGTGTTTATCAAGATAAGAAGCATATTTATTTATACAAATTTCATCCCAAGGTGGGGGTAGTTTATGGAAATATTAGTTTTTCCAAAATTCTATGTTACTATTTTTTAATTTTTGATATTCATGAAGAAATTTTTTAGAAAATTCTTCTAAATATCTAATATCACATAATTTTATTTTTGATAATATATAACTAGATTGACCGTCCTGATCTTTTTTATCAGTATAGCCACAAAATTCTGTTTTTAGAATTAAAGTTAAACCTTTTAATAGTTCCTTAGGAGTACCTATTTGATTAATAAGTTGCTCCTTTTGTTGTTTTCCTTTTTCAGATTCTTCCCAACGACGGAGAAATTGCAAAACATCTCCTTGGAAAGTTCCTACAAAATAATTTAAAAATTTTTCTTTTGTCCAACTACTGCTATTATTATTAACAACAATAGTCATAGACTGTGCCCAATCCTCTATAGTTTTTTCATAGTCTGATAAAGGTATTTTAGTTAAATCTAAATATATACCTCCTTGAGCAACATTTCTTTTATTTAAATCATCTATCCTATATGGTATAAGCTGAGTTGATGTTTCTCCTGGGTTTTCAGGCTTGACATCATTAGTAGCTATAGTTTCAAATATTCTAGTCGTTTCTTCGACTAACTCATTATCTTTATTAAAAGATCTCAGATAATCATCTTTTTGAAGATCTGAAACTATTTTCCTCTTTCCATAAGGATCTTTTTTATCTTTTTCCTTAGGTTTCGGTATATATGGATCTGTGTTGTCAGTATCCATAGGTTCCGGTATTTCTATATTTTCTTCTGTTGAAGTGTTTTCTTCATCAGAATTATAGCTAGTTGCATTAATTTCTTCTGAAATCATAGAATTATTATCTTCTGATTTATCATCATTAGAACTACTACTACTTTCTGTAGTATCATAATTTAGCATATAATGATAATTAAATATTTTAAACAGATCTTTATGTTTTTCATAAAGTTCTTCTATTAATTTTAAATATTCTATTCTTTCATAACTATCATTAGTAGTAGAAAATTTTATTTTCCAATGTTCCATTAATTCTTTATAACACTGGAAATCATGTTTTTGTTGTTTTGAATATTCTCTTTTTTGTTTTTCTTTTTTAATATTATTATTATTATTAGACTCGTCCGAAGAAGTTTGGTCTTCCTCAGATAAAGCTAAAATAACATTACTATTACCATAGTATAATGGACCTAAATCCATTTCTTGGTCTTCACTTTTGTTAGCAAAAACATTATCTAATTTATTATTTATATCTGTTAAAAGTTCTTTAGACTCGTTGTTCAAGTCTAACTCAGTTACTTTACTCATATTATCAATTTTATTTTCAATATTATTAACCTTATTATATAACTTATTGAAATAAACAGAAGTTATATCCACAAGACTATTGATACCTTTACTAAGAGCCGAGATGTTATTTTCATTTTTTGGTTCTATATGCGTAGTATGATTACAAGTTTTATCTTTATATAAACAATCTATCTCTTCCATATTATTTATCTTTGGTACCTAAAACCTTCCGTTATCTTTATATGTCTCTAACAAAGCCTTAAACACGTCCTCCCTGGACTCAAACAGGCAACAAAGACACAATAACAGATATATGGGTTTTAAGATAAATAACTATGAAATAAACAGAATTGAGAACAAAAGATAAGAACTTACAATTTTACTACGATATATAATTATTTCTTTGAACTAATCAGGGATATTATGTACCATATCCAATGGTAAGACAACCAATTGGAACTCAATTTTCATTGACGCCAAACCCGGTATGTCAATCCCAATGGTCACAAGATCCTAATTCAGTATCTCAAACCAGTTATGCTGAAATTATTAAGGGAGCAGAAAACTTTTTATCACAACAATCGCTCTCTGAAATAAATGATTTTTATAATCCAGGATTACCACTGGAATATTATAATTATATTAATAGAATATGGAAAACCCATGTTTTAGAACAAAGAGCAAATTTTCGAAGAGCTCTTACTAATTTTTCTCAATTCTTAGTTGAAAAAACAACTAAAGAAAATAAAGCCCATGATCTTTTATTAAAATCAGTTTTATATAGAGATTGGGAAGATTGTTATGTAGATATTAAGGAGATAAATAATCTTCTTGATATATTTCAATATTTTATTGATAATGGGACAAACAGTCCTGTTATAAATAAAATGTTTAGAAGATGTTTATTTAATAAAGCTAGAAAAATTTTACCTGTAGAAATTTTTACAAAAATAAACAGTATAATTTGCAATCAGCAAATTCAATTTAGAAAAACTTTTTCTGAATACTTTTTACAAGCCTATGTTTTTACAAATCATATAGGAGAAAAATTTCCTACTATAAAATTTAGGCTTAATCATGAACCATTTGATATAACCAGTATTGAATGGGGATTTGTTAAAGAAATAACAGTCCAAAATCTTTCTTTTGATTTACTAAAAGATTTTCCAGCTATCGTAAAATCACGATTAGCAAGTTTTCCAAATATGGATTTCTTTTACTATTTTCATATAGAAATTAGTAGTCTTATTGGTATTGCTGAACATGAAAGATTTTTTCAGCCATATCAAATTTGGACTATTCAAACGATGTTTGGAGGAATACACCTCTCATCGGTTGATGAAGATAAAGACCACTTGTCAAAAATCATTGACATGTGTTATAATAATTTTTCTCATTATCGAGTCCAAGCAGGAATTGATTTAATGCTTAAAGCTCAGTATCTACTCCAACATAATAACTATGTCCTCTGGACTGATGGAAGAAGAATACTGGCTTACGATACTGAAAGACCTCATCAAAACCGAGATGAAGAGTCTGTACAGCTGTTAAAAAAGATAGCTGAAATGGAGATAGATGATTATCCATTAACAATGGAAATCAAGGACACGTGGGAAAGATGGAACTCACCACCAGTCTCACCGGATTCATTACATCTAGATGAAATAGAAGAGATGAATCTGACAAATATCCAAGAAGGATAATCCCGAGACTAGACACGTGTAAAAATCCAAAAAAGGAGCATTTAATTATTGATGGAGACTTGCAACTATCTCATTAAAAAGATGTTGATGGAAGATGATGCAAGCCATGATGCAGGGATGATGGAAGCAACCATTAATGCATCAAGAAAGCGACAAATAAAAATGACTACGTGGAAGCAACCATCGAGTCAATATTTATTTCGTCCTTATCAGGATATTTTCGGATTTGAATTGTAAATGAATTAGAGTTCAATTCTTACACTATAAATAGACATTGTTATAGCCTAAACAAGGCATCGAAAATTAGAATAAGTTTTCTCTTTTGTATACTCCCTTTGAAGCTTTTGTAAAATATCCTTTACTATCAATAAAACTCTCTTTAAAAAATTATATTCCGCTGTCTTGAGCCACCCTACCTCCCCCCGTAATTGGTATCAGAGGGCCGGAGTAACGATACTTGGAAGCAAATATATCGTAGTAAAATTGTAAGTTCTTATCTTTTGTTCTCAATTCTGTTTATTTCATAGTTATTTATCTTAAAACCCATATATCTGTTATTGTGTCTTTGTTGCCTGTTTGAGTCCAGGGAGGACGTGTTTAAGGCTTTGTTAGAGACATATAAAGATAACGGAAGGTTTTAGGTACCAAAGATAAATAATATGGAAGAGATAGATTGTTTATATAAAGATAAAACTTGTAATCATACTATGCATATAGAACCAAAAAATGAAAATAACATCTCGGCTCTTAGTAAAGGTATCAATAGTCTTGTGGATATAACTTCTGTTTATTTCAATAAGTTATATAATAAGGTTAATAATATTGAAAATAAAATTGATAATATGAGTAAAGTAACTGAGTTAGACTTGAACAACGAGTCTAAAGAACTTTTAACAGATATAAATAATAAATTAGATAATGTTTTTGCTAACAAAAGCGAAGACCAAGAAATGGATTTAGGTCCATTATACTATGGTAATAGTAATGTTATTTTAGCTTTATCTGAGGAAGACCAAACTTCTTCGGACGAGTCTAATAATAATAATAATATTAAAAAAGAAAAACAAAAAAGAGAATATTCAAAACAACAAAAACATGATTTCCAGTGTTATAAAGAATTAATGGAACATTGGAAAATAAAATTTTCTACTACTAATGATAGTTATGAAAGAATAGAATATTTAAAATTAATAGAAGAACTTTATGAAAAACATAAAGATCTGTTTAAAATATTTAATTATCATTATATGCTAAATTATGATACTACAGAAAGTAGTAGTAGTTCTAATGATGATAAATCAGAAGATAATAATTCTATGATTTCAGAAGAAATTAATGCAACTAGCTATAATTCTGATGAAGAAAACACTTCAACAGAAGAAAATATAGAAATACCGGAACCTATGGATACTGACAACACAGATCCATATATACCGAAACCTAAGGAAAAAGATAAAAAAGAAGAAATATTAATATTAAAACATAAACCAGAAATGTTACATAAAAATTCTAGAAACACTAGAATAAAAAAGACAAAAAATGCAATAATAATTCAACAAATGAAATTGGGAAAAAATGATTTTATCACTTTTTCAAAATTTCAACCAAAAAAATATTATACTTATATAGAAGTTACCTTTCAATTTAGGGAATATAAAACATATTCTTTACATGCTCTATTAGACACAGGAGCTACAACAAGTAGCTGTAGACAAAATGCTATTCCATCAGAAAAATGGGAATTAATGAATAATCCCATAATGGCGGTAGGGGTAGATGGTAAAGAAACCTTAATTGTTCATAAAGCTAAAAATATACCGGTCTACATAAATAATGTAAGATTTGTAATTCCAAAAATATTATGTTTCCCTGATATGCATGGTGATATATTACTAGGTAATAATTTTATATATCAACATTTACCTTTTTCTATTGATAGGAATATGATTACATTAACCACGGAAAATACTTTTGTGGAAGTACCATTAATAGAAAATCATAAATATATTTGTAATAAAGATTTTAATCCACCAAGGAAAGATCATTTTAAACAAATAGAAATAACCCATTGGTTGTTTAAAATATTAGAAAATAATTTTAGTGAAGAACCATTAAAATTATGGAAGAATAGCCCTCGATATTGCGAAATCAAGTTAGAAGATCCTAAAAAGATTATTAGGGTCAAACCAATGATCTATACTAAACAAGATATAGATGAGTTTGATATTCAAATAAATGAATTAATGGAAAAAGGATTAATAGAAGAAACTACTAGTCCACATTCTAGTCCTGCTTTTATGGTAAGAAACCATGCAGAAATAAAACGAGGAAAAGCTAGAATGGTTATTAATTATAAAAGATTAAATCAAAATATTATTTTTGATGGGTATTTTATTCCAAGAAAGGAAGTACTCATAAATCAAGCAAAACATGCTAAATATTTTAGTAAATTTGATTGCAAATCAGGTTTTTGGCAAATTATGCTAACAGAAGCTTCTAGGCCTTTAACAGCATTTAGTGCACCTAATGGACATTTTCAATGGAATGTAATGCCTTTTGGTCTGTGTAATGCGCCACAGATTTTTCAGAGATGGATGGATTCTATTTTTAAGAAATATAAAAAATTTTGTGTAGTCTATATTGATGATATATTAATTTTTTCAGACACTCTAGAAAGACATAGAAAACATCTAAATCTCATTTCTAGAGAGTTCATAAAACATGGAATAATACTAAGTCCTAAAAAGATAGAATTAGAAAAAACTGAAATAGAATTTTTAGGATTAATATTATCTGAAGATGGTCTTAAACTACAGGATCATATTATAATAAAAATCAAGGAATTTCCTAATAATATTAAAGATCTAAAACAACTTCAACAATTTATAGGAATTGTTAATTATGGAAGAACCTTTTTTCCTAATTTATCTAAAAAATTAGATAAGTTATATGAAAAACTAAAGAAAGGAATAACATTTGAATGGTCTGAAAGAGATTCAGAAATAATTAAAGAAATAAAAGAAGAAATAAATTATATTCCAAAAGTTTATTTACCTAAACAGGGTGATAAATTAATTCTAGAAACAGATGCTTCTGATAAACATTGGGGTTGTATATTAAAAGCTAAAACAAAAAATGAAGAATTAATTTGTGGTTATAGTTCAGGAAAATTTAAACCAAATGAAATTAATTATATTATATATGAAAAAGAGTTATTAGCAATAAAGAAAGGAATAAAGAAATTCTTGATATATTTAGCATCCGAATATTTTATTATTAGAACAGACAATCAGGCTATTAAACAATTTCTTACTAATAACAGTTTAGAAACAGTACCAAGACGAATACGATGGTATAATGAGTTATGTAATTTTAATTTTCAAGTTATAAATATAAAAAGTGATGAGAATATTCTTGCTGATTTTCTTAGCAGGCCTTATGGATAGAGGTAAAAAACCTCTAATGGGAGAATGGAATACTGTTCATAAACCCAACAAAGGGAAAATAACAAAATCCAACCAAGGATTTGTTCCTATGCCTCCACAAGTACAATTTTATCATTATCTTTAATAATTTTTAGTATTCTTTTTAATGAGATAGTTGCAAGTCTCCATCAATAATTAAATGCTCCTTTTTTGGATTTTTACACGTGTCTAGTCTCGGGATTATCCTTCTTGGATATTTGTCAGATTCATCTCTTCTATTTCATCTAGATGTAATGAATCCGGTGAGACTGGTGGTGAGTTCCATCTTTCCCACGTGTCCTTGATTTCCATTGTTAATGGATAATCATCTATCTCCATTTCAGCTATCTTTTTTAACAGCTGTACAGACTCTTCATCTCGGTTTTGATGAGGTCTTTCAGTATTGTAAGCCAGTATTCTTCTTCCATCAGTCCAGAGGACATAGTTATTATGTTGGAGTAGATACTGAGCTTTAAGCATTAAATCAATTCCTGCTTGGACTCGATAATGAGAAAAATTATTATAACACATGTCAATGATTTTTGACAAGTGGTCTTTATCTTCATCAACCGATGAGAGGTGTATTCCTCCAAACATCGTTTGAATAGTCCAAATTTGATATGGCTGAAAAAATCTTTCATGTTCAGCAATACCAATAAGACTACTAATTTCTATATGAAAATAGTAAAAGAAATCCATATTTGGAAAACTTGCTAATCGTGATTTTACGATAGCTGGAAAATCTTTTAGTAAATCAAAAGAAAGATTTTGGACTGTTATTTCTTTAACAAATCCCCATTCAATACTGGTTATATCAAATGGTTCATGATTAAGCCTAAATTTTATAGTAGGAAATTTTTCTCCTATATGATTTGTAAAAACATAGGCTTGTAAAAAGTATTCAGAAAAAGTTTTTCTAAATTGAATTTGCTGATTGCAAATTATACTGTTTATTTTTGTAAAAATTTCTACAGGTAAAATTTTTCTAGCTTTATTAAATAAACATCTTCTAAACATTTTATTTATAACAGGACTGTTTGTCCCATTATCAATAAAATATTGAAATATATCAAGAAGATTATTTATCTCCTTAATATCCATATAATCTACATAACAATCTTCCCAATCTCTATATAAAACTGATTTTAATAAAAGATCATGGGCTTTATTTTCTTTAGTTGTTTTTTCAACTAAGAATTGAGAAAAATTAGTAAGAGCTCTTCGAAAATTTGCTCTTTGTTCTAAAACATGGGTTTTCCATATTCTATTAATATAATTATAATATTCCAGTGGTAATCCTGGATTATAAAAATCATTTATTTCAGAGAGCGATTGTTGTGATAAAAAGTTTTCTGCTCCCTTAATAATTTCAGCATAACTGGTTTGAGATACTGAATTAGGATCTTGTGACCATTGGGATTGACATACCGGGTTTGGCGTCAATGAAAATTGAGTTCCAATTGGTTGTCTTACCATTGGATATGGTACATAATATCCCTGATTAGGATAAAATTGTACTTGTGGAGGCATAGGAACAAATCCTTGGTTGGATTTTGTTATTTTCCCTTTGTTGGGTTTATGAACAGTATTCCATTCTCCTATTAGAGGTTTTTTACCTCTATCCATAAGGCCTGCTAAGAAAATCAGCAAATAAAATTAGGATTTTTAACAATAAGTGTTTCTATAGAATTCTTTTCTATAGATAATATAACCGATTTTTGATAAATAGAAAATGGTAAATATTGTTTTATAAAGTCATTACCTAATAATATATCTCCCTTCATTTCGGGAAATCCTAAAATTTTAGGAATTACAAATTTTACATTATTTATGTAAACCGGTATATTCCTAGCTTTATAAAAAATTAAAGTCTTATTGTTATCTATACCACTAACCTTTATTGGCCTTTTTACAGGTTTCCAATATTTTCTCGGAATAACATTCATCTTACAGCTACTTGTTGTAGCACCTGTATCTATTAAAGCATGTAAAGGAATTTTACCCATAATTTTTATTTCTATATAAATACAATTTTTTATATTATTAGCCAAAGTTTGTATATCTTCAATTCTAGTATTTCTAGAATTTCTACTTGGTTCAGTAGGAAAGATAGGGATATGAACTGTTTTCATACCTATCGGTGTAGAGGATGTTGTACTTTTATTATCTTCTTCTTCCTCTATTTGAGAAGTTGAAGGTAGAACTAAATTATCTTCTGTATTTGTTAACAGATTATTTTTAAAATATAACTTATCACCTGAAGCCATATATTCAATAGTACTTACAGGTTTTGAAGTACTTGTATTATTAATATCTCCTATTATCCAGTCTTTTGGAATAGAAAGATCTTTTAAATGTAATAATTTAGGTTGTATTTCTGTAGTAATTTTGTTTGGTTCAAAAAGTTCAATAATTTTATTATTGACTTCTTTTATGTCTACTTCTGCAGTATTAGTATACTCATTAATAGCAGTCCAGCTTATTGCAAGATCTTCTGCTAAATCCTTAATATCAGAATTTTTTGTCTGAATTCTTAAACAAAGACATTCTTCTATTAGAGGGTCTGTAATTGATATAAAGTAATTAGGTTTTACTTTAAATCCTATTACTCCATTATATAAATTTGATTGAATTCCTCCAATAAGTGCTTTTATTGGATTTTCAAATCTTTTATCTAATAAAACTGCTATTATAGGTACATCATGACCCCTTCTAAATAAAGCTCTAATCGTGATCATAATTATACCTAGGTGTATATATCTTACCTGAGGATATTTCTTCCTAATCCTTTTAATTTTTTCTTTAGTAAATAAAGGGATTTCAGTTAATCCACCTTTTGTATCTTTAGCGACTGTATTACCGCTAATTTTTTCAATATGTCTTTGTGACCATATTTTAAACTTAGATATTTTATATATTTCTTCTTTAGAAATATGATTTTTAGTTATCTTTTCTATCATTTCTTCTGAGAAGTCTTTTTCTTCTCCTATTAAATTTCCTAATTTTATATCCTGTTGTTCAGTTTTAGGAATTTCTTCTAATTGATTATTATGTCCTAACATAAAGATATATTCTTCATTGTCAGTATCAGATTCAGTTTCTGATATTATTTCATATAAGATTTCAGTAGGATTTATTTCCTCACTAAAACATATTTCTAAATCTTGTTCTTCAAGACTTTTGATCATTTTTCTAGCATTTTTTCCTTTATTAGGACAATTTGTTGCTATATGACCTTCTTCATCACATATAAAACATTTACAAAGTTGCTTTATAGGTTTTTTAGAAGTTTTTCTTCTTACAAATTTTTTCTTGTTATTATCATTTTTGTTACCAGTATATTTTTTATTTCCTGGTTTCCACTTTATCATCCTATATTTTTTATTTTTGTAATTTTTATAGGGTTTAGATTGTATAGGTTTACAACCAAACTCCCATTCTCCTTCTAATAATTTTGTACAATATTTATGACTTAATTTATTCTTAACTTGTTTAGCAGCTTTACTTTGTAAACAGTGTAAAGTAATTCTTTCTTTAGCGAAATTAATCCTATTTCCTATACTATCTATATTTTCTTTATCTATACCAGCTGCTTTACTGTGTTTATCAAGATAAGAAGCATATTTATTTATACAAATTTCATCCCAAGGTGGGGGTAGTTTATGGAAATATTGGTTTTTCCAAAATTCTATGTTACTATTTTTTAATTTTTGATATTCATGAAGAAATTTTTTAGAAAATTCTTCTAAATATCTAATATCACATAATTTTATTTTTGATAATATATAACTAGATTGACCGTCCTGATCTTTTTTATCAGTATAGCCACAAAATTCTGTTTTTAGAATTAAAGTTAAACCTTTTAATAGTTCCTTAGGAGTACCTATTTGATTAATAAGTTGCTCCTTTTGTTGTTTTCCTTTTTCAGATTCTTCCCAACGACGGAGAAATTGCAAAACATCTCCTTGGAAAGTTCCTACAAAATAATTTAAAAATTTTTCTTTTGTCCAACTACTGCTATTATTATTAACAACAATAGTCATAGACTGTGCCCAATCCTCTATAGTTTTTTCATAGTCTGATAAAGGTATTTTAGTTAAATCTAAATATATACCTCCTTGAGCAACATTTCTTTTATTTAAATCATCTATCCTATATGGTATAGGCTGAGTTGATGTTTCTCCTGGGTTTTCAGGCTTGACATCATTAGTAGCTATAGTTTCAAATATTCTAGTCGTTTCTTCGACTAACTCATTATCTTTATTAAAAGATCTCAGATAATCATCTTTTTGAAGATCTGAAACTATTTTCCTCTTTCCATAAGGATCTTTTTTATCTTTTTCCTTAGGTTTCGGTATATATGGATCTGTGTTGTCAGTATCCATAGGTTCCGGTATTTCTATATTTTCTTCTGTTGAAGTGTTTTCTTCATCAGAATTATAGCTAGTTGCATTAATTTCTTCTGAAATCATAGAATTATTATCTTCTGATTTATCATCATTAGAACTACTACTACTTTCTGTAGTATCATAATTTAGCATATAATGATAATTAAATATTTTAAACAGATCTTTATGTTTTTCATAAAGTTCTTCTATTAATTTTAAATATTCTATTCTTTCATAACTATCATTAGTAGTAGAAAATTTTATTTTCCAATGTTCCATTAATTCTTTATAACACTGGAAATCATGTTTTTGTTGTTTTGAATATTCTCTTTTTTGTTTTTCTTTTTTAATATTATTATTATTATTATTTATCTTTGGTACCTAAAACAATATTTACCATTTTCTATTTATCAAAAATCGGTTATATTATCTATAGAAAAGAATTCTATAGAAACACTTATTGTTAAAAATCCTAATTTTATTTGCTGATTTTCTTAGCAGGCCTTATGGATAGAGGTAAAAAACCTCTAATGGGAGAATGGAATACTGTTCATAAACCCAACAAAGGGAAAATAACAAAATCCAACCAAGGATTTGTTCCTATGCCTCCACAAGTACAATTTTATCCTAATCAGGGATATTATGTACCATATCCAATGGTAAGACAACCAATTGGAACTCAATTTTCATTGACGCCAAACCCGGTATGTCAATCCCAATGGTCACAAGATCCTAATTCAGTATCTCAAACCAGTTATGCTGAAATTATTAAGGGAGCAGAAAACTTTTTATCACAACAATCGCTCTCTGAAATAAATGATTTTTATAATCCAGGATTACCACTGGAATATTATAATTATATTAATAGAATATGGAAAACCCATGTTTTAGAACAAAGAGCAAATTTTCGAAGAGCTCTTACTAATTTTTCTCAATTCTTAGTTGAAAAAACAACTAAAGAAAATAAAGCCCATGATCTTTTATTAAAATCAGTTTTATATAGAGATTGGGAAGATTGTTATGTAGATTATATGGATATTAAGGAGATAAATAATCTTCTTGATATATTTCAATATTTTATTGATAATGGGATGGTATAAAAATGAGGCACTATGTGTGTATCTATATTCGTGAATTGGAATAGCACTATGTGTGCGCATATGGACAAGCCCGAATGGCACTATGTGTGCGTACATTCGTGAACCTCAAATGGCACCATGTGTGCGTATTTCTTAGAGCTCGAATGGCACTATGTGTGCGTACATTCGTGAGCTTCAAATGGTATTAGGTGTGAGTATGTTTCGAGTTCGAATGGCACTATGTGTGCGTACATTCGATAGGTGGTTATAACATTGCACACTTGAGAATGATGGAAAAATGTCCTTAAATCTGGTGAGAAAATTATTTTTAAAGAATTTGACCCTATTCCTCTGGTTACTTGAGTTAAAGATGCTATTGATTGTGTGATATAGGTAGTAATAGAGAGAGGTAGTTAAATTTGATAGAAGGTTGCATAAATTCATGATTACCGATCGAAGGTCGAGGACATGTTGTTATGAAAGAAAGTGTTTGCTATTCGAAGTGAGGTTTTCATTTTAAGTTGAAATGAGGTAAATTAGACTAGGTGATTCATGGAACTAGTTGTTCCGATTATGGTTAATTTGTATGCATATTAGTTGATTATTTTGATAAATATCTTATGACTTACTGAGCTAATAACTCATTACGTGTATTCATTTTTCCTTTGTGGATAGATCAAAGATTCGTTGGAAGCTCGGGGCCATTTCCTTTTGAAGTCATCACACCTATCAACTTAGATTGGTACTTATAAAAGTTTATCATCAAATATTATGGCATGTAATAGCTATAGACTGTAATATAACTAAGCTAGTTGAACTCTTTGGTTTTTACTAGGCCATGCGAAAATGGCCAAGATGAAATTATTAGTATTTGCACGTTAAGCATGAATTTAAATGTGGTTGGTATGAATGATGGTGTAATGGTATTAAGTAATGTTAATATGGTTATTTTAGTTTGATGCACGTAATTTAGACATGAATAATGGAAGTACTTATATATGTATATTTATATTCGAAAATTTAGATGATTGAATAGGATTATATGGTATGAGTATAAACGTGTTAGTCATAGCATTAGGGATAGCCAAATGAATAGTGCTGTGTATTTTATAAAACATAGATGATCGCAAGAAAAAGGGATTGATAGATGCGTCAAGTTATGTGTACTTTGAGATCTACTTATACATGTTTCTTTACATTGTGCTTAAATGGATAAGTAAATTAGCTAGCATAACACACAACTCTTAAACTGAAATCACTAGTATTAATGAATCTTGGTGCAGTATGATAAACTTTTAACCATGTGCTCTTTTACCTAAAATTTATATTTGTTTTAGCAAAATAAATAGCGAGTTATGCATATGGCATGTTTTATAACGTTGCTTTGGATATTGATAGTTTGTGATATGCAATTTATTGTAAAATGCCTCGTTACCCAGTCCGGCGTCATAGTTGGGTCTCGGGTGTTACATGTATGGAGAAAATCATCGTGTGTTCTCTGATCCTAAGAGTTTGAAGTATTTTAGGACATAGAAAGATTTGAACATATACCAAAGACACTGGATGAAATTGTTAAAAGATTATGATTTGGCCATAGAGTAGCACCCTGGAAAAGAAATTGTTGTGGTTGATGCTTTGAGTAGAAAAACTATGACAACATTAACTTCTATTCGAACCAAAGTAAGTATAGTTAATGATGGATCATAACTAGTAGAGTTAACTGTTAGGCCAACTTTTCTTTCTTAGATTCTAGAAGAACAGATAAAAGATGCTCAATGTGATTTGTATAAGCAAAGTATGCCCTCTGGTAGTGCAACAAACTTTAATTTGGGTAAAGATGATGAACGATGATTCATGGGAAGAATGTATGTACTACCTGAGAATGATTTAAGAAAAAGAACTGCTAAGAGGGACTCATTAGGGACCCTTCTCACTCCATCCAGGAATTGTAAAAATGTATATAGATTTAAAAAGTTCATATTGGTGGCCTAGATTGAAAAGAGAAATCACAGAATATGTTTCAGCTTGTTTGACCTGCCAAAGAATTAAAGTAGAACATCAAGTTCCCTTGGGTAAGTTATATCTTTTGGAGATACTAGAGTGGAAATGTGATAGAATTACTATAGATTTTTGTGTCAGGACTACCTCTCAGCCCTTCAAAAAAGAACTTAGTATAGGTAATAGTGGATCGATTCACTAAATCAATTCATTTTCTACTAGTACACACTACTTACTTACTGGAAAAGTTAGCCGATCTTTATACTTCTGAGATAGTGCACCAGTTGGAATTCCATCTTCCATAGTTTTAAATAGAGATTCAATATTTACATCTAGATTTTAGAAGCAATTACAGGGACTATTAGGAACTAAGCTACAATTTAGTAGTGCATTCTACCTTCAGACAGATGGACAGTCTGAAAGAGTCATTCAAGTGTTGGAAGATATGTTAAGAAACTGTGTGATTGATTTTGAGCTAAACTGGGAAATGTATCTTCCTCTGGTTGAATTTGCGTATAATAAGAGTTATCATGCAAGTTTGAAAATGTCTCCATTTGAAGTTCTGTATGGTAGAAGATGTAGAACACCAACATGTTGGATAGAGCTTAGTGAAAGAAAATTAGTAGATCCTAAGTTAATATGAGAAACAGAAGAAATATTCTCTGTCATTTGTAGTCATACGAAAGCTACCTAAGATTGTCAGAAAGCCTATACTGATCTGAAGAGAAAAGAGACTTATTTTGAGGTTGGTGATAAAGTATTTTTAAGAGTCTCTCCTTGGAAGAAAATTATAAGATTCGGTCAGGAAGAAAAGCTGAGTCCACAATTTGTGGGGCCATATGAAGTTTTAAAGCAAGCTAGACCGATGGCTTATAGGTTGGCTTTACCTATAGACTCATCAAAGATTTACAATGTGTTTCATGTGTCTATACTGAGAAGATATCGATCAATTTTATTAACACCCTTAACCCGTAACCGTCGCCGGAAGGGTTACGAGGTATTACCGAAGAAAAACCTAGAAGTCATACAATCACATAATTCCATAAATCACATTCATAAAATAAATATTTTAATTTATTTATCACACTGTATGTACGAATTATAATTTCCAAGTTCAGACGAGTTCAAATCATCATAATTTTTTTTAACTTCATGATTATACATGTGTTAATTAACCAAATAAAACATTTCACATAGCATTTTATTCAAATCATGGGTAACATTAAAATTTGCTATTATAATAATAAAACATACTTGGCAACTCATTTAAAGACCAAACATGCCTATTTGTTAATTACAAAGCTATGCGCATTTGACCATTTTAGTAACAATTTTTTTTTTTAAGAATACATACCAACCACTAATGTATCCAATTCCTAAATCATCCATCATTACTGGAGTACAACTGCATAATTAAAATGCCTATTTTACTTTAATAATAACTCAATTTTATAATAGCATATTAATACATCTAAATGTCATAATAGCTTGCTACAACTCAATCAATTCATATAACAACAGTGACATATGCGCATATTTAAAAGTACATTTGTTCTATTAATAAACTTATTATAGACGAGCATATATAAATAATATCTAACATTTTATTACTAAATCCTGCTACCAAACATATATCTTATTTAAACAAATATTAATTCAATACTTTGTTACATTTTTTTTATGCTTTTACTATTTAAACCAAAACATCACTTAAATTATACTTCAATACACCAACCAACATCTCTCACTAAGCAATCATTTAAAATTCAAATATAAGATAACTTGCATAAATCATGAAACACACCAACATGACACATTTAACTCATTCAACCTAATTTAAATCAATATTCAACATCAGATTTTAACCAAAACATAACAAATATATATAACACATATACATTTATAAATAGACCGAAATATCAACTCAAAACCATCATTCCTTCAAAATATATAATTGAAATTAACTTTATAAACAACCATTTTTGCATCGCTTTTGTTTATATACAACTTAAGTCCAACCAAAACGATACTAGACTATATATGCCATATGTTCAGTTAAAAAGTCAAAAGTACCACATATATCTATAGGAGATAGTTCGGATGATTTCCCAAATTATCCCTGAGCGTGTAACGATCTTCCAGAATCTATAATTCAAGACAAATAAACACACATCGAGTAAGCTATACTAGTGTAGTAAGTTATAAGCATCAAAATCCCCAGTTTAATTCAATAATCTAATGCCGTTTAACTAAATCATGCTAATAGATTATTTGATCAAAACTTACCACAAAAAGGCAATATGTTTTTCATATGAACAATCTCAACTAATTCCAATATACTTCTGCTCAACCACAAAATACCACATTACCTCCAAACACAAAAACGATTGCAATTTGACATTCCATCATTACATCACATTAATATAATTAAACTCAAAGCCATTTAAAACCAATCCAATATTCCATACTCACAATTTGACCAATTGTCCCTTAGTATTTCTTATAACATATACATATTTCAATGTATCATTTCAATGGTCCAATTAATATATTTATCATGCGATCATTTTTTTTTACTACTAATCATCACACGAAATTTATGATCCACAATGTACTACACATAGGTTCAATAATCACTTGCACAAATTTTGAACTCACAAAACACAGTTACTCTTAAATAAAATTCGAAACTTCAATTCATTTCACTATCCCTGATTATACAAATAAATCGTACACTTAGTGCTATTTGTTATTTGAAGGTATATATATATCGAGTTCTCACACTTAGTGCTCGATATTTAGACTCGCACACTTAGTGCCATTTTCATGTCCGTAAACGTTTATACTCGCACATTTAGTGCTTAACTTCAATATTCGATACACTTCAATTCAATTTAATCACTTCTATTTGAATTTGGCAATATCAACTATTCATATATCTTAATTCGGCAATCACATATATATATATATACACATTGTACTTTAATTTAATCAATGACAAATATTTGCTTAATAACTTACCTCGGATATCGACGGACAGAAATTTTCAGCTATTTAACAATTTTTGTTTTTCCCCTATCCACTTCCAATCTTTTCGGTTCTTGATCTATAAAAATTTAAAATTTGAACTCATTCAAAAATAATTTCATTCGTTTTAGTCCAAAAACATATATTTGAACAAATTACCAATTAACCCCTAACATTTTGCACTTTTACAATTTTGTCAAATTTTTACAAAACACAAAATACATAAAAATTTCCTTTACTATGCTATGGCCGAATGTTCACTAGGCTCATATAAGTCCCTATGTCTTATTAATATCACAATTTAGCCCCTGAATTTAATATTTTTTGGAATTTAGCCCAAGATATTCAAATTCATCAAAAATTCATATACAAAATCTAATAATCAAACACATATCTCTTATTTTCCTCTATTAAACTCAAAATCTTTCAAGCCATTAACAATAGAAACTCATGAATATCTCACCAAATTCAAAAATTATAGCATGGGTCTAAGAGTATTCGAAGCAACGATCTAAAAAACGTAAAAATTATTAAGAATCGAACAAAGTACATACCTAAATTGAAGAACACAAGGGCCGAATGCTATTTCTTTCTTCCTTAGCCGAATTTGGCTTTCTCAAGATAAACATGCATGCTTTTTCTTTCAATTTTTTTTATTATTTTATAATATGTTTTATATTATAACATTTTATCACATAAGTTACCATTTTAACCTTAGTATAAACTATTTATAATTCACCTACTCTTGACCGAATGTGTCCATGCAAGTTTCCAAAGGTATATTTGCATTATAAGCACCTCCACTAATAAAGACAACTACAATTAAGCACTTTCACATTTAACCATTAAATTTTTATTCTATGCGATTAAGTCCTTTTATATAATTGGACACTCAAACGACAAAATTAAATCACGAAAATTTGACAGATATCAATTCACCCAAAATAAACATAGAAAATAATTTTTAAATATTTTTTTACTCGGATTCATGGTCACGAAACCACCATTCTGATTAGGGTCAAAATCAGGCTGTTACAACTCTCCCCCCTTTAGGGATTTTTGTCCCTGAAAATCTTACCAGTAAATAGGTTAGAATAACGTTCTTTCATTGATTCTTCAAGCTCCCATGTTGCTTCCTCGACTCTGTGCTTATGCCAAAGCACTTTCACTAACAAGATTTTCTTATTTCGTAACTCTTTCACTTCACGAGCTAGAATACGAATTGGTTCTTCTTGATAAGTCAAATCAGACTGAATCTCAATCTCGGATGGGCTAATCACATGTGAAGGATCGGATCTATATCGTCGAAGCATCGAAACATGGAAAACATTGTGGATATTTTCTAACTCAGGTGGCAACATGAACCTGTACGCAACCGGCACGATACGTTCAATAACCTTATACGATCTAATAAATCGCAGACTTAATTTTCCTTTACGACCAAACCTAAGTATTTTCTTCCACTGTGAAACCTTCAGAAATACTGTATCAACGATCTGAAACTCTATATTTTTACGTTTTAAGTCTGTGTATGATTTCTGACAATCTATAGCCGCTTTTAAACTTTCACGGATCACTTTTACTTTCTATTCAGTTTCTTTAACCAAATCAACCTCGTATATCTTGTTTTCACTGAGCTTAGTCCAATACAAAGGTGTACGACATTTACGATCGTACAAAGCCTTATAAGGTGCTATTTTGATACTTGATTGAAAACTATTATTGTACGCAAATTCAATCAAAGGCAAGTATCGTTCCCACGTACCCTCGAACTCGAGAACACAACATCTCAACATATCCTCAAGTATTTGAATGATTTGCTCAGATTGACCATCTGTCTGGGGGTGAAAAGCTGTGCTAAAATGTAGTTTAGTACCTAATGGATCTTGCAGTTTCTTCCAAAATCGCGATGTAAACCTCGGATCTCTATTCGAAACAATAGAAGTAGGTACTCTGTGTAATCGTACAACCTGAGAAATGTACAATTCAGCTAGCTTGTCGAGTGAGAAATCTGTACGGACCGCAATAAAATGAGCCGACTTTGTCAATCTATCAACAATAACCCAGATTGCATCTTTCTTGTTCGATGTTAACAGTAGACCAGATACGAAATCCATCGTGACTCGATCCCATTTCCATTCGGGTATCGTAATCGGCTATAGTAATCTCGAAAGTACTTGATGTTCGGCTTTTACTTGCTGACATATTAAACATTTCAAAACAAAGTTAGAAATGTCTCGTTTCATACCGTGCCACTAGTAATGCTGTCTCAAATTATTATACATTTTTGTGCTACCCGGGTGAACAGATAATAAGCTATTATGAGCTTCATTACAAATCATCCGAATCAACTCAGGATTCTTTGGTACACATATTCGGTTTCTGAAGCGCAACATTCATCAGCATCAACTTGAAATTCTGAGTCAACATTTGAATCATAGTGAGTTCTCTTTGCTATCAAGTCATTATCCACTTTCTGAGCTTCACAAATTTGCTGAACAATTAACGATCTCGCCTTTAATTCTGCTATAATCGCACCATCATCAAACATACCCATATGAACATTCATTGTACGTAAAGCAAATAGTGATTTTCGACTTAGGGCATCCGCAACAATGTTAGCTTTTCCTGGATGATAATCAATCACAAGCTTGTAGTCTTTTAGCAGCTCTAACCACCATCGTTGCCTCAAATTCAAGTCTCTCTGTGTCATCAAATATTTTAGACTTTTATGATCGGAGTAGACATGACATTTTTCACCGAACAAATACTAGCACCATATCTTCAATGCAAATACTATAACAGCTAATTCGAGATCGTGTGTCGGGTAATTCTTTTCATGTGGCTTTAGTTGTCTCGAAGCATAAGTTACAACCTTTCCCTCCTGCATCAATAACCCAAACCATTCAAGGATGCATTATTGAAGATAACAAACTTTTTACCCAATTCTGGTCGAACAAGCACTAGAGCTTCTGTCAACAAAGTTTTCAACTGATCGAAACTTTTCTAACATCTTTCTGTCCACTCAAATCTAACATCTTTCTAAAGTAGCTTTGTCAACGGAGTAGCAATTATCGAGAAACCTTTCACAAATTGTCTATAGTACCCGACAAGTCCTAGAAAACTCCAAACTTCTAAAATATTCCTTGGGAGTTTCCAATCAAGTATACCTAAATCTTACACAGATCAACCCGAATATCGGAGGTTGAAACCACGTGTCCTAGAAAGCTAACCTCGTGTAACCAAAACTCACATTTACTGAACTTCGCATATAACTGATTATCTCGCAAAGTCAGTAGTACCAATCTCAAATGCTCAGCATGCTCAGTTCTATTACGTGAGTAGATCAAAATATCATCAATAAACACAACTACAAACCGATCTAAATACTGTCTGAAGATTCGATTCATCAAATCCATGAATATCACAGGCACGTTAATAAGTCCAAACGGCATCACCAAGAACTCGTAATGTCCATATCTCGTACGGAAAGCAGTCTTAGGCACATCAGAATCTCTAACTCGCAACTGATAGTAACCCGATCTCAAATCTATTTTCGAAAACACCGAGGCTCCCTTTAACTGATCAAACAAATCATCAATGCGTGGCAACGGATATTTATTCTTTATGGTCACTTTATTGAGTTACCGATAATCAATGCACATTCTCATAGTTCTGTCTTTCTTTTTCACAAATAGAACTGGTGCACCCTAAGGAGAGAAACTCGGTCTTGCAAAACCTCTATCGGTCAACTATTACAACTGTGCTTTCAATTCTTTTAATTCTGTGGGTGCCATTTGATATGGAGCTATCGAGATCGGAGTCCTCCCCGGTATTAACTCAATACCAAACTCTATCTCTCGAATAGGTGGCAAACTAGGTAATTCTTCAGGAAATACATTTGGATACTTACGCACAACCGGTACAGATTCAATCTTCTTGTCGGTCACTTTATAATCGAGCACATAAGCAAGATAAGCTTCACAACCCTTTCTCATATATTTCCGAGCCGATAATAAAAGTATCATTGTTGGCAAGCCATTAAGATCAGTGGACTCAATTTGGATAATTTTATCATTCTAGCGTCGCAGCTCAATAGTTTTTTGTTTACAATTCACCATAGCATCATGTACGGTTAGCCAATCCATAACCAGAATAACATCAAACTCATCGAATGGCAGTAACATTAAATTAGCCAGAAAACATAAATCTCGAATCATCAGGGGGCAATTCTTGCAGACGTTGTCAACTAACACACATTGACCCAGGGGGTTCGATACCTAAATCACAAACTCAGTAGACTCAACAGGCAAAGTCTTACTAGATACTAATGTTTCACACACATAAGAATGAGTTGAATCGGGATCAATCAAAGCAATTACACTAGTATCATAGAGAGTGAATATACCAGTAATTACGTCAAGAGATGAAGCCTCCTCTCAAGCGCGGATGGCATAAGCTCTGGTAGGTGAACGAGCCTTGGATCGAACTACTGTATCTGAAGTCCCTCTCTAAGTACAACTCCTACCTCCTGCATTCCGTGATGGTCTACCTCTCGTTACAGCACTACTCGGTCTCACATTCTGAGTATTATCTTTTTCAATCACCTCCGAATAGTCCCGAATGAAATGATCTCGCGATCCACACTTGTAGCAAACTCGATTGTTGTATTTGCCCCAGCACTCACCAATATGTCGCCTACCACACTATTGACACTTAGGTTTATTCGGTCGGTTATTGCCAACACTAGCAACGGAGGTGGCTCATGAACTCGCTGGTGGTCGTTCTCGTATAGAAAGCCCGACAATAGTCTTAGATCGGTTTCCATCATCCCTAAACTTCTTTGATGCCGTCTGAGAAGTTTTACTCGTGAATCTCTTACAGAAATCTCTAGCTTCAAACTCAACTTTTCTTTTCTCTTTTCCCAGATCTTCGGCCTTGCAAGCTCACTCGACAAGTACCACAAACTCTTTTATTTCAAGTATGCCGACAAGTAATTTTATGTCTTCATTCAGCCCTTCCTTAAATCTTTTACAACTAGCAGCCTCAGTAGCAATACACTCTAGGGCATATCGGCTGAGTCTCACAAACTCACGTTCACAATCAGATACGGTCATACGACCTTGTTTTAGCTCGAGAAATTCTTTGCGTTTCTGGTCAATGAATCGCTGGCTAATATACTTTTTGCGACACTCTGTCTGAAAGAAATCCCAAGTGACACGCTCTTTCGGAACAATTGAAACTAGAGTGTTCCACCAATAGTAGGCCGAATCCTGTAACAAAGATATAGCACATTTCAAGCACTCATTAGGTGAAAAGGATAATTCATCGAAGACACGAATGGTGTTATCGAGCCAAAATTCAGCCCGCTCAGCATCATTAGTAGCTGTGGCCCTAAACTCTTCAGCTCCATATTTTTTGATTTTATCAACAAGAGGTTTATTCAATCTCATCAGATCGATAGTCGGAGGTACCACAGGTATCAAAGATGGGCTATTCAGGTTCGGGGGTTCTTGAACAGCCGAATTCGTCCAGATATATTGAGTAAACCATTCGTTCATCATAATATAGAAGGCTTGTTCAGCCTCATCACCATGGCTATATTCGGTCGAGAATCAAGTAGTGCTATCCCTTACTCGGGAACAGGCACTACACTCTCGACATCGTCCGTTACGGCTCGATCAGGATCAGGATCCATTTACAATATGAAAAACACATTTTTATTGTCAGGAGTCATCACACTATCTTAGTAAAAATTTTGGCATGTATAGCTAGACTCACACATGCTACGTTAGTCCAAGAATCGACTAAACCATAGCTCTGATACCAATAAAATGTAACACCCCTAACTTGCAACCATCACCGAAGAGGTTACGAGGTATTACTGAAGAAAAACCTAGAAGTCATACAATCACATAATTCCATAAATCATATTCATAAAATAAATATTTTAATTTATTTATCACACTGTATGCACGAATTATAATTCCCAAGTTCATACGAGTTCAAATCATCATAATTTTTTTTAACTTCATAATTTTACATGTGTTAATTAACCAAATAAAACATTTCACATAGCATTTTATTCAAACCATGGGCAACATTAAAGTTTGCTATTATAATAATAAAACATACTTGGCAACTCATTTAAAGACCAAACATGCCTATTTGCTAATTACAAAGCTATGCGCATTTGACCATTTTAGTAATAATTTTTTTTTTTTAAGAATACATACCAACCACTAATGTATTCAATTCCTATATCATCCATCATTACTGGAGTACAATTGCATAATTAAAACACCTATTTTACTTCAATAATAATTCAATTCTATAATAGCATATTAATGCATCCAAATGTCAAATAGCTTGTTACAACTTAATCAATTATATAACAACAATGACATATGCGCATATTTAAAAGTACATTTGTTCTATTAATAAACTCCTTATAGACGAGCATATATAAATAATATCTAACATTTTATCACTAAATCTTACTACCAAACATATATCTTATTTCAACAAATATTAATTCAATACTTTGTTACGGTTTTCTTATGGTTTTACTATTTAAACCAAAACATAACTTAAATTATACTTCAATACACCAACCAACATCTCTCACTAAGCAATCATTTAAAATTCAAATATAAGACAACTTGCAAAAATCATGAAACACACCAACATGACACATTTAACTCATTCAACCTAATTTAAATTAATATTCAACATCAAATTTTAACCAAAACATAACAAATATATATCACAAATATGCATCCATACATAGACCGAAATATCAACTCAAAACCATCATTCCTTCAAAATATATAATCGAAACTAACTTTATAAACAACCATTTTCGCATGGCTTATGTTTATATACAACTTAAGTCCAACCAAAATGATACTAGACTATACATGCTATATGTTCAGTTAAAAAGTCAAAAGTACCACATATATTTATAGGAGATAGTGCGGATGATTTCCAAAATGATCCCTAAGCGTGTAACGATCTTCCAGAATCTATAATTCAAGACAAATATACACACATCAGGTAAGCTATACTAGCTTAGTAAGTTATAAGCATCAAAATCCCCAGTTTAATTTAATAAAATGTCATTTAACTAAAACATACTAATAGATTATTTGATCAAAACTTACCACAAAAAGGCAATATGTTTTTCATATGAACAATCTCAACTAATTCCAATATGCTTCTACTCAACCACAAAATACCACATTACCCCCAAACACAAAACCGAATACAATTTGACATTCCATCATCACATAACATTAATAGAATTAAACTCAAAGCCATTTAAAACCAATCCAATATTCCATACTAACAATTCGACCAATTGTCCCTTAGTATTTCTTATAACATATACATATATCAACGTATCATTTCAACGGTTCAATTCATATATTTATCATGCGATCATTTTTTTTTTACTACTAATCATCACACGAAATTTATGATCCACAATGTACTACACATAGGTTCAATAATCACTTGCACAAATTTTGAACTCACAAAACACAGTTACTATTAAATAAAATTTGAAACTTCAATTCATTTCACTATCCCTGATTATACAAATAAATCGCACACTTAGTGCTATTTGTTATTTGAAGGTATATATATATCGAGTTCGCACACTTAGTGCTTGATATTTAGACTTGCACGCTAAGTGCCCAACACCCAAACTCGCACACTTAGTGCCATTTTCACGTCCGTAAATGTTTATACTCGCACACTTAGTGCTTAACTTTAATATTCGATACACTTCAATTCAATTTAATCACTTCTATTTTAATTTGGCAATATCAACTATTCATATATCTCAATTCGGCAATCACATATATATATATATATATATACATTGTACTTTAATTTAATCAATGACAAATATTTGCTTAATAACTTACCTCAGATATCGACGGACGAAAATTTTCAACTATTCAATGATTTTTGTTTTTCTCCTATCCACTTCCGATCTTTTCGGTTCTTGATCTATAAAAATTTAAAATTTGAACTCATTCAAAAATATTTTCATTCGTTTTAGTCCAAAAACATATATTTGAACAATTTATGAATTAACCCCTAACATTTTGCACTTTTACAATTTTGTCAAATTTTTACAAAACGCAAAATACATAAAAATTTCCTTTACTATGCTATGGTCGAATGTTCACTAGGCTCATATAAGTCCCTATGTCTTATTAATTTCACAATCTAGCCCCTCAATTTAATATTTTTTTTGCAATTTCGCCCAATATATTTAAATTCATCAAAAATTCCTATACAAAATCTAATAATCGAACACATATCTCTTATTTTCTTCCATTAAACTCAAAATCTATGAAGCCATTAACAATAGCAACTCATGAATATCTCACCAAATTCAAAAATTATAGCATGAGTTTAAGAGTATTCGAAGCAACGATCTCAAAAACGTAAAAATTATCAAGAACCGAACAAAGTACATACCTAAATTGAAGAACTCAAGGGCCAAATGCTATTTCTTTCTTCCTTAGCCGAATTTGGCTTTCTCAAGATAAACATGCATGCTTTTTTTTTTCAATTTATTTTTATTATTTTATAATATATTTTATATTATAACATTATATCACATAAGTTACCATTTTAACCTTAGTGTAAACTATTTATAATTCACCTACTCTTGATCGAATGTGTCCATGCAAGTTTCCAAAGGCAACTACAATTAAGCACTTCCACATTTAACCATTAAATTTCTATTCTACGCGATTAAGTCCTTTTATTTAATTGGACACTCAAACGACAAAATTAAATCACGAAAATTTGACAGATATCAATTCACCCAAAATAAACACAGAAAATAATTTTTAAATATTTTTTTGACTTAGATTCGTGGTCCCGAAATGACCATTGCAATTAGGGTTAAAATCAGGCTGTTACAAATTCATATCGTCTTGTGCAGTTTGAATAGTTAGAGGTAGAAGCAACTTTGTCTTATGAAGAAGAGACCATTTGTATTTTGGCAAGAGATGTGAAAGAGCTAAGCAAGAAAAGAATCCTATTGGTGAAAGTATTATGGAGAAATCATAATACAAAAATGCCTTATAAACAACAACAAACACAACTAAATCATTCCAAAATCACAGATCAAAGGCTCCCATTCACCATACTGGAAACTTAGCTAGTTTTTCCAAAATAGATGTTTAACCACTCAAATCTAGTTTCTAAGCTTAGATTTAAATTCATACATCCTAAATATCATATAATTACAAATATAAACCATCAATTTTATCTAATTAAATGAATCTAATTTTTCTAGAAAAATCAAGCTTATGTTATCATTCGAAAAAGGAAAACGTTCAATTTCTTTAAATTACTCAAGGATTTGTTAAATTAAGCTAAAATACCTTTTAATTAGATCAGAATAGGTTAGAATCACTTTAAAATAGAAGCTTAGCTTAGTATACGAGATATACAATTTTCAAGCTAAAAAATGGTCTAAATTTATTAGATCTTTAGAGATCTTGATTAAATCAATTAAAACTAGAATTAAAATAACAATATAGTTAGTTAGAACATAAAAAGTCAGAATTTTACCTCAATTTGAAGAAAATGATGAGTTTAGGACTAAATTTAGGCTAGGACGTGTGAAGAATAATAGAGGAATTGAGGATGAAAACTTGATTATTCTTTGAAATTGAAAGATGAATTTATGTTTAGAAAGCTTAAGAATAAAAAAGGATGAACCAATTCAGAAAGAAAAGCTCTAATTTGGTGTTTGGTAAAATTTTAAATGGAATGTGAAAATGGGGAATAAACGATGGGGGTTGTTAAATAGGCAACCAATTTTCAAAAATTGGGTCATTGCCCATTTAACCTTCTCTAGTTTCTTCCACTTTTCAACTAAGTCCTTATTTTTAATTCAAACTTACTTTCTAAATTATTTTCAAATCCGACCTCATTTTAAAATTCTGCTTTAACCAAATTATTTCCAGAATAGTTATTTTAATTTCTAAACCTTAATTTTTTTATTCTAATTATTTTAACATTTTATTTTATTTATTCCTATTTATATTGAGTATCCTGTTGCTTCTTATGCTGCTGGAGTCTTTATGGATAAAGAGGTGGTAGAATCTTGGCTTGAACTAGACAGCTTTTCTGAGGTAATGTTTCTGTATTTATCTCAGTAGTTAGATTATCAGAGCTAACTTGTTGCAATATTTCCTCTTTAGAGATTACAAATTTCGACTTCTATAAAATAGGATTTTCAACACTCGATTGAATTGCCTCCTTATCAACAGGCCCATCTTTAAGCTCGACCACCTTATGCTCCAATGTCTTTCCACTTTGTAAAGTGATGTATTTGCAATATCCTTTGTCCAAAACTCTCTGATTCCCAGTATCACTAGGCAATGCTCCTAATGTGACGTCAAATGTAGTAGTAACTTTAGTATATTTCCACACTAAAAGAGCTTGTTTTCTAGCACTTTTTATATTAATTATTACATTTTTAGTAATTAGTATGCTAGTAGTAAAAGTTAATAAAATAAGTATTTTTACACATTTTTTTTTATTTTGTCAATAACCTATTAGGCAGAATCAAGCCTCAAAAAGTTTTAATAGGTTAATTATGTGTGCAAGAAGTCATTTCAGGTCAAAGACTATAAGGAACATTGGTGCAACACAACTCTATGAAAGATCCCAATTTTTAGTTATGTGCAACGTCCCAACGACCCTTATGTCATGACAAGGGATTCCTTGGTGTCCCAATGTGGCGGCGACAACTTGTGTGTGGGATGACATGAGTAGCTTTATTTTGTAAGTAGTCAAATATACCAGTTGATATCTTGCATTTATTAGTATCAGGGGTATATCAAGCATAAATACACATATTTTAGCTTATAAATATGAGGCTCCTACAGAAAAATTAACATCAACCCAATCAATCACCTTTAAACAATTTTGTTTCTTTCAATTTCTTTAGCTTAGTTTTATATTTCTATAGTCAGAAGATCCTAATATGATAAAAAGACGTTTGTGAGCGAAGATTGTTTAGAACTCATGCTTCATTATATTTATTCATGAGCATTCTATTATCACTTCTCTTCTCTTCTTTTATTTATCTTTCATCAATCTGATCAATTAATGTTTTTATGACTATTAGGATAGATTATTGTGTTTTATTTATATATTGCCTGATTCAGTTATTAAATTGATTTATCTAGTAAGTGATTATTTATCTAAAATTGGTTGTTTATTCAAGAGTACTTAATATGTTAGGGAGTGATGCCCCTAATAGAATATTAAGAGAAGTGAAACCAAAACAGTATGTAACAGACCGTTTTTAGTGAAACTAGAACAGTGGTTTTGGGACCACAAATTTGAGGTTAAAATATTTATTTTATTATTATTTAATGTTTACAGCATGTTAATAGAGTAGTATGAAAACCTGGTTAAGAAATTTTATCGGTTGCCTGCTTAATTTGATAAAGGGACTAAATCGCATAAAGTGTAAAAGTTGTGTTCTATTAGCTAAAGGTGTCTAATAGCTATAGAACTTTAAGTGGAGGTCCTTAAGAGGTAATTAGACCAAATAAATTACTAGCAGACATTCTTGGACATAAATTAGATGATTTTAAGCTACTAATTAAAGGTTAATAAGGTAAATTAATAAATAAGTAAGGTAAAATAGGTAAAAACAAAGCATCATCTTCCTAGTTAGTTTATTCCACTGAAACAAGGGTAGAAAAACACCATTTTTAAAGGTTGAGCATTGGCTAGACTTCTCCACTTGCATGTAAGTGATTTTTATCCCGTTTTTTTAATGATTTCTAAATTTTTGGAGTAATTGTAGCTTAATCTAGCTAGCACAAGGACTAATTTGTGAAACTATTAAAGTATTAGGGTTTGACCATTGATAAGTGTGTATGTGTTTTGATGTTTGATGGAAGAAAATGAATCATTATTGTTAGTTAAACAACTTTTGTTAAGAGATTTTTGATAAATTTGTCAAATAAGTATTAAATTGAGCAAAATGAAAATTATGTGGTGAAATTTGTGATATATTGAAATGTGTGGGCTGCTATGAACATATATGAAATTCGGCTAGCATGGGTGTGGATTAAATTGCATGAATTTGCATTTTTATGAGCAATGGACTAAATTGTAAAGAAGTTAAAAGTTTAGGGGCAAAATGGTAATTTTTCCTTAACATGAATTTGTGTTGAATTGAGTAAAATATGAATTAGAGTGGTTAAATTTTATTATATGGATAAGAAAAGCAACATTCGAATTTGAATTGGGGAAATGACAAAGTTATCAACTAAATGATTATTTTCGTCGTTCAAGTTCGAGGTAAGTTCATATGTTAATAAGGATTAAAGTAATTGTGTTTTAATACTTTATTATTGCATTCTTGATGAATACGACTTCATGGAAATATTTGATGAAGAGTTGGCGTCGTATCAAATCCCGGTTGAACCTTAGGAATAAATAGGATACAAATGACATGTCATTAGGGGTTACTGTGTTTTGGGTGCTGGTCTTGTATGTCCTATCGGTGGCTGAGTTTTTCAGCATATATGACAATACTTGTTAGCTTGTGTGAGTAGCACCGTGTAGCTACGTATTGACCATCAGCTTGTGTGAGCAGACCTAGTGATGGCTCGAGAGTGAGCATATATATATGAGATATGAGATAGAGATGGTTTCGACCATGTATTGGCTTTTAATGTGTGAGATACCCGAGTATTTGATATTATTCTAAATGGTTCAACGGGCACAGTGATGTTACGAGAGTTTATGAGTTCAATATGAACCAGTACAAGTATGTAAGTGAATCATCTGAGAATTGAAACTATGAGATTTGTGAATTCATGTCTAACCTTGTGATTGAATATGTGATAGGCTTATGGATCAAATTGAGTTACATTATGCTATGTTTAATTACTTAAATTGTGATTAAATGGAAAGCTGAATTTTAAGTTATACAAACTTACTAAGCTTAATTGCTTACTTTGTTTACTTTTTCGTGTTTTATGGTGATTCGGAAGATCGCTTGGACTGAAAGTTGTCGAAGATCTCATCACATTATCTAGTAGCTATTTTTGGTACTTATGAATAATGTATTCTGGTTATATGGCATGTATAGGTCATTTCACTAATGAAAGCCTATATGTTTTGTTATGTAATTAGTCAATTAATATGGCTTGATTTGGTATATGTTGGAATGTATATATGTGTTGTTGGCCTTATGTGATGAGTTGATATATTGTTATCTGAATGCCGTGTTGTGAATTAATATTGTGAGGATCAAATGGTTAAATTTGTGATAGGGTATGCAAGCTATGTTATATGTAGGATAATGCATATAAGCAATTGACCATTTAAGTAGCTTTTGGTATGTTTTTGAATAGCTAGTTGTGATGTCCAAGAGGTTATGATCGTTGGTAATAAAATTTTGGGTGAAGAACGTGGCTTGGAACATAGCCTATTTTGTCCACACAGGTAGAGACATGGGCATGTATCTAAGCCGTGTGTGACACACGGCCAGGTGGCACGGCTGTGTGTCCCCTGTTACCTCTTTAGAAATCAAGTCAATGAGTTACACGGGTTAGTCACATGGGCGTGTGGTTTGCCGTGTGACCCAAGTTAGTGAGTTACACAGGGTTGGACACGGGCTAAGACACGGCCATGTGATCCCATTTCGAATGTCCACACGACCTGAGACACTGGCGTGTCTCTTACCGAGTGAGACACACAACCTGGCCATACGGGCGTGTGTCCCCTGCACTTTGAAAATTTTTAATGTTTTTGTAACGCCCTGAATTTGGGCCTAATGTGAATGGGCTTTGTGCATGGGAGCCGTTAGGAGGCTGGACATAAAAGTTTATATGTGCAAGAAATATTCATTGTTGACTTCATTGGCTAAGTGTTTGGGCATATTTGGGAGTGTTTGAGAAGCCTGGGTTCAAGTTCTAGCTTTTGCAGAAATTTTAATTTTTACTCGTAAGTGAATCTGGACGCAGGCTGTTAGGCTTTATAATTAAGTATAGTTGAATCTTGACACAAAAGGGCCTATGGTGGAGTGGCAAGGTGGTGTACTATATAACTAGAAGGTCTGAGGTTCAAGTCTTAGCGTGTGCAGAATTTTTAGTTTTTATTAAATAAACCTGGACATTGGCATGTAGGCTTCATTAAATATTGAGGGAAAGTTATGACACAAGGAGCTTGTTGGCTTGATGGTATGTGGTGTGATAGAGCTTCAAGGGAGGCTAGTGTTTGAGTCACACCTTGAGCAAAGAGATATTTATTTTGCTGCTATGGCCATGGGAGAAGTAGAGGTGGACTTGAACTCTGCTGAAGAGGTTGGAGTTTGAACTAGTTATGGAGGGATTTTAGGAGCAAATAAAGGAGAAGATTATGGAGTAGAAGGTGGAGAAAATCGTGGTTTTTAGTTCGGGGGAAGAGTTGTAGCTGATTGGGGTACTTTGTTAGGTGCAAATTCGGTCTTAGGCACTTTAGTGCCGATTTGGTATAGTTATTGTGTTTGGAAGCGTTTCTCTTCAGTCTTTTGTTTCTCTCATTTTGGTGTTTTCCATTTTGGGTTGCCGAATCATAATTTAACCATTCGGATTCATTTGTTACCTTTAGTGCCGATTAGGGGTTGTTCATTTCTCTCTTATCTTTTTCAATTCTTGTTCTCTAAAGCCAAAAGAAGCACTTGAAGCTAATGGTTCTCCTCTCCCATTTCTCATACGTTGGCCGAATATTCCCCCTCTTTGTCCCACTTTCCTTTTCTTCCCGGTTTCTTTCGTAGCCATTTCTCCTCACCCTCTTCTTCCCATGTTTCTTCAACTTTTAGTCTTGACTTTATCACCGACTTCATTCTTCTTCTTATTCGATCGAGTTCAGTTTGGAAGGGGTTTTAGCAATCGGTAAGTGATGATTACCTTTGGTTCTCTTTCTTTTGTCTATATGTTAAGTGGGTATTAAATCAACTATTTTTCTTTATGATCAATTATGGTCGATTCTTTTTCCCATATCTATTCTTAGAAGTGCTATCGGTGGGAATTTGGATTTCGCAAAGAGTTCGAACTATGCTCCCATCTCTGCGGTTTCAAGTGTGTTTGGACATCTTGTCTGTCGAATCAATTGCCTTTGGGGGTAAGTGGTGTTTGGCCGAATACTTAACGACCCTTGTATGGGGACTTTGACCCATACTCTCTTAAACCGCTTTGTCTAATAGGATTCGTTGGTAACGCAGTTGATCATCAGGAATGTGGAAGCAACTTTGGTGAATGATCTTAGAAGATTAAGGTCTTACTCTCTCAGTCAAGGTAAGGTGTGATTGTTAAGTTGGGAGTTGTGGGTTGTCAATCCTAAGCGTTTGGATTTTTAACGACATGTCTTGTTTGAATATAGGTTCTGGCGCTCGTGGATTTTAGTACTTTTCGTAATCAGGTGTGTAATGGTATACTGCATATGATAATCAACTGAAAAGCCAGAAGTGTGTGTACTAACACCGCTTGACTGTTAATCGGTAGAAGTCGAAAAGCTAAAACTTTGGCATTTGATGCCACACGAGCATGCGATCACACGTGTGGTGAATCGAGCCCAAGAGCATGGGCGTTAGGCTGAAGGGGCTATCATGAGCATTCTCATGAGTCTGAACATGCTGAGCATTTGAGGATTGTGTTACAAAGATTGAGAGATAAGCAACTGTTTGCTAAATTCAGCAAATGCAAGTTTTGGCTTTGAGAAGTTGGATTTCTAGGGCACAGTGTTTCAGCGGAACGCTTCAGAGTAGATCCGAGTAAGATTTCAACTATTGTTGACTGGAAACTGCCAAGAAACATATCAGAAGCTAGAACTTTTCTGGGATTAGCTGGCTATTATTGAAAAATTTTTCAAGGGTTTTCAATGATAGCTACACCGATAGCTTGTTTATTGTAGAAAGATGTGAAGCTTGAGTGGCCTGAGAAATGTCAACAGAGTTTTGATCAGTTGAAAGTACTGTTAACCGAAGCAGTAGTTCTAGTTCAACCTGAATCGGGTAAAAAAAATTGTAATTTTCAGTGATGCATCATTGAACGGTTTGGGATGTGTTTTAATGCATGAAGGCAAAGTAATACCATATGCTTCTAGACAGTTAAAGCCACATGAAAAGAATTATCCGAAACACGATTTAGAGTTGGCAGCTATTATATTCGCATTGAAAATTTGGCGACACTATTTATTTAATGAAAAAGCCCACATATTTATCGATTACAAGAGCTTGAAGTATTTGATGTCACAAAAAAACTGAACTTGAGACAACGAAGATGGCTCGAGCTGTTGAAAGATTATGAGTTAGTCATTGATTACCATCCGGGAAAAGCGAATGTAGTCGCAGATGCTTTGAGTAGAAAATCTTTGTTTTCTTTGAGAGCGATGACTACATGGTTGACTTTGATTGATGATGGCTCGATTTTAGCTGAGTTAAAAGCTAAACTGGTGTGTCTTCAGAAAATTTTTGAAGCTCAAAATTGTGATAGTGAGTTGAAAGCTAAACGAGTACAATGTGAGTCAACTCCTGATTCAAAGTTTTAGATTGGAACCGATGATTGTTTGTTGTTCCAGTGTAGAGTTTGCTTACCGAGAAATCTTGAGCTTATACAGAAAATCTTGCAGGAAGCACAATGGTAGCTTGTCTGTTCATCTAGGGAGTAACAAGATGTATAATGATTTGAAATAGTTGTACTGGTGGTCAGGTATGAAACATGATATTTCTGACTTTGTGTCCAAATGTCTGATTTGTCAGCAAGTTAAAGCTGAACATCAAGTACCCTCATGAATGTTACAGCTAGTGATTATACCAGAGTGGAAGTGGGATAGAGTTACGATGGATTTCATACCGGGATTACCCCTATCTCCAAAAAAGAAAGATGCTATATGGGTTATTGTTGACCATTTGACGAAATATGTGCACTTTGTTCTTGTATGTACAGACTTCTCACTAGACAAATTAGCTAAATTGTACATTTTAATGATTGTTAGATTGCACGGAGTGCCAGTCTCCGTTATTTCAAATAAAGATTCGCAGTTTACATCACTATTTTAGAAGAAATTACAAGAAGCTTTGGGCACGCGGTTGCATTTTAGCACTGTTTTTATCCTCAAATAGATGGTCAGTCTGAGAAAGTGATTCATATTCTCAAAGATATGCTTCGCTGCTATATTTTAGAGTTTGAAGGAAACTGGGAAAGTATTTACCGTTGGTTAAGTTTGCATATACCAATAGTTTTAGTCAAGCATAAAGATGGCACCGTATGAAGCTTTATATGGTCATGTCGAACTCCATTATACTGGACCGAGGTTAGTGAGAAAAGGATTCATAGGGTTGATTTGATCCGAGAAACTGAAGAGAAAGTGAAAGTAATTCGTGACAGTTTGAAAGTAGCTTTAGATCGACAAAAATCATTTGTAGATTTGAAACGTAAAGATATTGAATTTCAGATCGGGAACAGAGTATTTTTGAAAGTATCGCTATAGAGGAAGATTCTTAGATTTGGTCGCAAAAGGGAAGTTGAGTCTGTAATTTATTGAGCCGTATAAGATTATTGAGAGAATTGGGCCAGTGGCATATCGTCTAGCCTTACCGAAAAAACTAGAAAAGATTCATAATGTGTTTCATGTATCTATACTACAATGGTACCGATCAGACCCTTCGCACATAATTTCTCCAGCAGAAGTTGAAATTCAGCTCGACATGTCTATAACTAATAATCGATCAGAATTTTAGCCCAAGAGATCAAAGAGTTAAGAAATAAAAGCATAGCTTTAGTGAAGGCTTTTTGGCATTGTCACGGGATTGAAGAGGCGACGTGGGAACCTGAGGAAGCTATGAGAAAATAGTACCCTAACCTATTCCCTGGTAAGATTTTCGGGGATGAAAATTCCTAAGGGGGAGAGTTGTAATAGCCATTTTCAGTGAAATCATAACAGTGGTTTCGGTACCATAAATCTGAGGTCGACATATTTATTTTATTATTATTTTAATGTTTCCAAAATGTTAATAGAGTAGTATGAAAATCTCGTTAAGAAATTTTATTGGTTGCCTGCTTAATTTGATAAAAAGACTAAATCGCGTAAAGTGTAAAAGTTGTGTTTTATTAGATAAAGGTGTCTAATAGCTATAAAACTTTAACTCGAGGTCCTTAAGAAGTAATTAGACCAAATAAATTACCAGTGGACATTCTTGGACATAAATTAGTGATTTTATGTTATTAATTAAAGGTTAACAAGGTAAATTAATAAATAAGGTAAAATAGGTAAAAACAAAGTATCATCTTCTTGGTTAGTTTCTTTCACGGAAAATAGGGTAGAAAAACACCTTTTTCGAAGGTTAAGCATTTAGGTAGACTTCTCCACTTGCATGTAAGTGATTTTTGTCATGTTTTTAATGATTTCTATGTTTTTGGAGTCGTTGTAGCTTAATCTAGCTAGCCTAGGGACTAATTTGTGAAACTATTAAAGTATTAGGGTTGTTAGTTAAATAACTTTTGTTAAGAGATTTTTGATAAATTTGTCAAATAAATATTAAATTGAGAAAAAATGAAAATTATGTGGCAAAATGTGTGAAATAATGAAATATGTGGGCTGCTATGAACATATAGGAAATTCAGCTAGCATGTGTATGGATTAAATTGCATGAATTTGTGTTTTTATGAGCTAGGGACTAAATTGTAAAGAAGTTAAAAGTTTAAGGGCAAAATGGTAATTTTTTCATAATATGAATTTGGGTTGAATTGAGCAAAGTATGAATTAAATTGGTTAAATTTGATTATATAGATCAAGAAAAGCAACATTCAGATTTGAATCAGGGCAATGACAAAATTATTGACTAAATAATTATTTTCATAGTTCGAGTTTGAGGTAATTTCGTATGTTAATAAACATTAAAGTAATTTTTAAATGCTTTATTATTGCATTCTTGATGAAAGCGACTTCATGGAAATATCCGATGAAGAGTTGGCATCGTATGAAATCCCAATTGACCCTTAGCAATAGATAGGATACAAATGACATGTCACTAGGGGTTATTGTATTTTGGGTACTAGTCTTGTACGTCCTACTAGTGGCTGAGTTTTCTAGCATGTGTTGCGGTTACTTGTCAGCTTGTGTGAGTAGCATCGTGTAGTTACGTCTTGACTGTCAACTTGTGTGAGCAGACCAAGTGGTGGCTCGAGGGTGAGCATATATATATGAGATATGAGATAGAGATGGTTTTGGCCATGTATTGGCACTTAGTGTGCAAGATACTTGGGTATCTAATATTATTCCAGATGGTTATGTAACAGCCCGAATTAGGGCCTAAACTGAACAATGGTTTCAGAACTATTAATCCGAGGTCAAAATATTTATTCCAATTGAGTTTTACTTTTTATTAAACGGTTGAATGTTTGTGTGAAATTTTGGTTGAAAATTTTTATTGATTGGATGTCCAATTTGGTAAGTTGGACTAAATTGCAATAGATGAAAAATGTGTGTTTTAATCCATAAAGGTACTTGATTGAAATAGGTTTTTAAATTGGAGGTCCTTATTTGGTAATTAGATCATTTTATTTTAGTTTCGACAAAAATGCCTAAGGAAGGATAAAATATCAAAAGGGTTAATGAATGGCATTTTGGTCATTTAGTTAATAAAAGAAATAAAAGGGAAAATAAGGCCAAAATTGTGTCCATTTTCATCCTCATTGACCGAATCCCTCAAGTAGTCATAGTTAGGGTTTCTTTCATCTTTCAAGCTTGATTGTAAATACTCCTATCCCTATTTTTGATGTTTTCGTATTTTTGAAATCCTCGTAGCCTGATCTAGCTATTTGTACCACTATTTTGAGCCAGGGTTTGTGTTTAAAATTTTACCCATGGATGACATACATGTGTTTTGATGTCTAGTGGTAGAATATGAAAGTTCGAACTGTGATAAACAACTTTTACTAGATGATTTTGGTGAAAATGGATAAAAAGGACCTATTTGTAAATGTTGCAAAATAAATATGGAGAATGTGATTTAGTGGAAATTGTGGGCTGCTATAAGAGAGAATATGAATCGGCTAGGCTTAGGTGTGTGAAAAATGAACACATTTCATTTTACAAGCCTAGGGATTAAAGTGTAAAAATTGTAAAAGTTAGGGGACAAATTATAAATTTTGGTGTAGGATGATTTTGGACTAATTTGAATAATGTGTGTATTAAATAAGCTAAATGTTTCATTATAGATCAAGAAGGACGTGGAATCGACCTTGACCGAGGCAAAGGCAAGGTTTCAAACTAAATTGCAAATTGTCATATTTTGCACCGAGGTAAGTTTATATGCAAATGATACATCCTTTTTATTCAGGTTTTTACATGTTGATACCTTAGGTGAAATGTGAGTGAATATGATTAATATTTGTTAAAATGATGAAAAGTAAGGAAATTCCTAGATGAGCCTTCAGAATAGAAAAAGAATACGGATGAACCCCGTGTATCTATGATTATTGGTGGGCTATGTGTGAACCACCATGTAGCTATGACTATTGGTGGACTATGTGCGAACCACCGTGTATCGATGATTATTGGTGGGCTATATGTGAACAACTATGTATTTGTTATCATTGGTAGGCTATGAGCTAACCACCATGTATCTGTTATTATTTCGAAGTGTTCATCGAGAAAATTAACTAAGTCGAATTTCATGTGACAAAGTGGTGATAAGTGTAGGGCTATAAGTACATGTATTTGTGAGCACTGTTTATGATATGTTTGTGAACTTGGGTAAGGTGTGAAATGAGTAAGTGCAACTGCAAGAATTTGAATTGTTCATGCTTAGTATGTTATTTTCTTGAATGTTAAATACGTGGTGTGATGTCTATTGTCTTCATATTGACTTACTAAGCTTAAAGCTTACTCCCTTCTCTTTTTCCTTGTTTTATAGTGTAGCCAAGCTAACTCGGGATATAGAGATCATCGGAGGATCATCCACACTATCAACACTTTTTGGTATATTGAAATTTACATTGAAGTATGGCATGTATAGGGACTTGGTTATTTTGTATATGTGTCATATTTGGTTGAGCCTATGATGTTGGCTCATATTGGTCAAATGATCATTTTGTGTAAGGCCATTTGAAATTGGTCAATATGAGTTTTAATATATACATAAAAATAAGGTTATTCATGAATTTAGCATTTGTATGTTTTGATCGGCAATTGTGTGTGATTCTTAAATATACCAAGTGTGGTATGTGAAGAATGTGTTATTTGAATATAGAATTTATGTGGTAATTAGGCTATGTGGAAGTTTAATAATATCATGTTGAGTGATGATGAAAAGGGTATGAGTTTGCATGTGTTTTTTGGGTGGCAATGGCCTTGGTAAATAGCCTAACTTATGTCCACACGGACGGCCACACGACCATGTGTGTAGGGCGTGTGATTTTTGCATGAAAATTTTGGAAATTCGATTCGTCACACAGCCTAACACACGGTTGTTTACCATGGCCATGTGATCTAAAATATGTGCTGACATCATAAACAAAATGTCTAGGTTTTTACACACGGGTAGAGACACAGTCGTGTGTCTTAGCCGTGTGAGGGACATGGCCTAGGACACAGGCATGTGCTCGGTCGTGTGAAAACCCCTGTAGGTTCGAAATGAAAAATAAATTCACACGAGCTGGGGATATGGGCATGTGTGACCACATGGCCTGCCCACATGGGCGTCTCCCTGTATCACATAGGAGTGTGCCCTGTTTTAAAGTTCTCGATTTGGTCGCGGATCATTTCCAAAGCATGTTTTGGGCCCCGTAGGCCCATTTTGGGACTTATTGAAGCAATGTGAAAGGTTTTAAATTTTAAAGGGAAAATTTATATTTCGAAATTGTTTAGTTGCAAGTGTTATTATCTGGTAACGCCTCGTACCCTATTTCGGCGTAGAACACAGGTAAGGGGTGTTATAGGTTCAACAGTCACAGTGATGTTACGAGGGTGTATGAGTTCAATATGAACCAGTACAGGTATGTACGTGAATCATGTGAGAATTGAAACTATGAGATTTGTGAATTCATGTGTAACCTTGTGATTGAATATGTGATAGGCTAAGTTTTAAGTAGGTAAGATAATGCATATATGCAATTGATCATTTAAGTAGCTTTTGGTAGTGATATTGGTATGTTTTTGAATGGCTAGTTGTGATGTCCAAGAGGTTATGATTGTTGGTAATAAAATTACATGATTTAGACTTTACTTTGATTAATTTGAATGCCTATTATTGATATGGTCATATGCTTTTAATATGAGGACGTTGTTGTTCGGTGAGGAATGTGGCTTGGACATAGCCTATTTTGTCCACATGGGCAGAGACACGAGCGTGTGTGACACACGGCTAGGTGGCACAGTCGAGTGTTCCCTATTACCTCTTTAGAAAGCAAGTCAGTGAGTTACACGGGCTAGTTACATGGGCGAGTCGTTGGCCGTGTGACCCAAGTCAGTGAGTTACACTGGGTTGGACACAGGCTGGGACATGGGCATATGATCCCATTTCGAATGTCCATACTGTCTAAGATATGGGCGTGTCTCTTGACCGTGTGAGACATACGGCCTAGTCACATGGGCGTGTGTCCCCTACACTTTGAAAATTTTCAATGTTTTCCCAAAAGTTTCTTGAGTTCTCAATTTAGTCCTGAATTGTTTTTAATGTTTGTTTTGGGCCTTGAGGGCTCATGTTAGAGACTATATGACTGAATTTGAATGACTTTTGTTTCCATATGAGAAATGAACATGAAATGTATGATTGTTTAAGAGATAAGTTCGGTAATGCTCCATAACGCTATTCTAGCAACGGATACGGGTTAGAAGTGTTACATGGTATCCTATCATGTATAACTTGTGTCAGGTGGTGAGACTGGGAGGGTATTCGTATGCCTAGGATATAACCTCCCAAACTCGGCCTAGACGTAATGGCTAGATTGGGAAGGCTACATTAGTCACTAAAATGGCTAAGCTAACTTACGCCACTTTTGAAGACCTTAAATAAACTCATCTTAGAGAAAATCGTAGTTGTACTCTGGTTTAACTTAAAAGAATTCATTCATTAGGTCGTGTATACTTAGGATTCATTTTATTATTTATAGTGTTGTTTTAGAAAAACCGTTTGCTTGTCGCTCTTTCAAGAAAAACTTGATGTTAAACGAATGCAGCGAAAAAACCATTTTTCAAGTAATTTTGGAAACTTAGTTGCCATATCAATTTATTTTTCAAAAATGGTTCCTTTGCAATACAATGGAAACTAGCTAACAATATCAAAATTTACTTAAGCCTGATATCATGCATTATCTGATTATTATGCTTGAGTAATCCATGCATGCAAAAATCCCAAAAGAAAAGTTACCAAGCCATAGACCAAAAATAATTAAAAATTACAAGCCAAAACCAATAAAGACATAATAATACTTACTAAGAATAGTCCAAGGTCCATAGTGATTCTTCGAATGCCGAGTCTGGTCCTAATTTCAAGGTTTACCTGAAAAGTTAAGCACTATTTGAGGGTGAGTTATGAAAAGCTCAGTGTGAGTCAAACAATTATTCAAATGGACATAAATATCAAATACAGTAAAACATATTAGCATAACAGAAGAAAACATAACCATCATAGGAATTTCATATCATTACATAGCCATTATCAAATTGGTGTCAAATGGTATATGAGCATGAGACATCATTCATTCAAGTAACAATCATTAATTTCGATACCATTCAATACAACACAATACAACACATATAATAAATTAATAACATTAGAATATGTCGTGAGCATGATGCAATAATAAAAGGTTCCTAGCCATACCATCCGCTACACACCATGAGTTTCCCAGAACTAGTAATTTGAACTCCAAAACATTATGGACTTAAGCCTGTTGTGGTTAAAATCACTAACAACAATATGCTAAAAATTTTGCCAGTAAATATGCGATAAATCAACTTTTCCCTTGGTACTCTAGGTGTAGTGAATTGACTATGAATAATGTGGACTTACTATGCCATCGGTACTCTACGAAACTCCTCCGTCAACCACAAAATCACAACTCCATGCATATGTAATATGCCATACAATCTCATACATAATCATATCCCAATACTTTTTACATTCATTTGACATGCTTAGCATGTCCTTATTAATCATATACTTTCAGTAAATGAAAACAATGTTCCAACCTTTCAAATTACCATTGTATTGGTATCAATCAATATCATTCAATTTCACATACTTTACGAATTTTCACTATACATAAATAGCACCCTTTTTAGTACACAATATAACAAATATCACATGTGTTTAAATCAGATATAAGCTTAATATCTTAACACATTATATCATTTAGTCAAACATTCTCATATCTCATAACTCAAACATGCAATTACAAACTCAATCAAACATACAAACTATCAAACTAGCAACTTTGCCAACATGTCAATCTTTTAAGGCTCGAAACATACCTGGTTCGATCACTCACAAAATCAATAATTTGGCTATTAAGACAATCCAATCAGCAAGATAATTTATCAAATATAATATGATATTTAACATTTTCAAGCAATTTTATGAGTTTAGGACCCACACCTTATTTTCTACTTCCTCAAAGCACACTAGCAAATCTTCCAATTTTTCTTAATAATTCCTTACATGAACCTAAACCAAAATTTAGTATCAATTCAATAAATTTAACATTAAACCAGCCCCAAAACACCAACTTATGAGTTTAATCGAATCATTGAAATTATAACTATTTTATGAATCCAAACTAGTTAGATTCCTTACATTGTATTGATGCGAACCGTACGTACAACCGTTCTTTGCCTTTACAGATGATTTAGGGCTTTTGGTCAGCATCTAATTCAATAATATACTGGAAAATCATTAGTTAATTAATTATAAAATTCTTTCATTTAATCAATTCATAACATTTACCCAATAACTATGTTGAAATAACAAACTCGTAATCCTTAATTGCAGTTACATTTCACGATTTATAGGATCCGATTGGCTAATTGATCAAGAACGTCTCTCAATAATTAATATATGATTAAAGTATGATTAGGAGGATTCAAGAACACAATTTAATGATGGAAAAATATGAGCAAGACTGTAACGCCCTGATTTTCGGGATTTTTCGGGTTTTGTGAATTTTAGTGAAATTTTTAAAATTTTGGTGTTCTAAAGGTTGATAATGTATGTACATGTGTTAGTGGGCCTTTGAAGGCCCAAGTTTAAGTTAAAACCCGGTAAAATATTAAGTTGGATTTTCAAGTGAAAGTGGACTTAGTTAAGTGGGCTTTTAAGAAAAACCGTGTAAAATATGTCACAAGTGAGCTCTTGGTAAAGTGGCAAGGTGGAGCCACTAAGCTCCTAGAAAAGTGGCGCCTAAGTGGATATTCAAGGACAAGGGTTCGAGTTACAAGGTAAGCGTAGAGTTCTTTTTAATTTTTAAGCATGTGCCGGGCATGTGCCTAACTTAAGTGAATTTCGGCAAGGGGGCTTTAGGGACTTGGGCCGATTGCTTTAGAGGGACTACTAGGGTTATATCATTTTCTTTTTTCTGTCATGAAAATTAGGGTTAGCCACCTTAGGAATTTTTCTCTGTTTTACTGTCAGAAAAGCCAAAAGTTGCCTCCATGGAAAGCTCATAGCCGAATTCTTCCTCTCCACCTCTACCATTGTTTTTTTCATTTTTCTTCTTCCCCTTTGATCTCTTCCCTAGCCGAATACCCACCTTGCACAGATCCACTCTTTCTTTTGCTTTCATTCCTCTTAAAATCAACCATAACCGATTGCTCAAAGTGCCAGAAATCCCGAAAACTGCTTCCTTTCTTGCCGATTTCTTGTAAGCCGAATCACCCCTATTCCTTTCACCTGTTGTGGCCGATTACTACACTCCCTTGAATCACACCATTGTCGACACCATCACCCAAAATCTACACCCAAAATGCCATCCTCTTCTCTTGTTGAAAAGCCGAAATCACCATAGTTGTAGGGAGATAGCCGAAATTGCAAATCTCAGAGATAAGGTTTCTACTGACGTTTAAGGGTCAGATTTACATCAGATCTGCATAGGAACTGAAGGGAAATCATTGGTAAGTGTTTAATACTTCAGATCTGTTCAATATTTCATATTTGGAAAAGCCGAAAGTCCCTAAAGTTAAGGATTTTGTCGTTTTGGACTTTTGGTAAATCAAGTGGTGTTTTCTTTGTTCTTTTTGTGTGTTAGTTAGAGAAGAAGGTGATCAAACAAGGAGTTGAAGACATTGGAACATCAGATCTAGATCTAAAGGGATCTAAATCGGTAAGGTAAGAACATTAAGGCCATTGGAGGTGTTGGCCGAATGTGTAAGTAAGGCTTTGGGTAAGTTTTCAATTCAGATTAAGTGTTAATATGGTCTAATCAATTAAGTATTGGATTGTAGGGATTAACGCATAGGAGATCTCGTAGGAGAAACTGCAAAACAGGTGTGTGTTTCGAACGCCCTTCAATGCGCAAATCGACAAAAGTCAAAAAGTTGAAATGCCGAAGTTTCGGTATTTCGAGAGCTTGTGAGCCTGCGAACGTTCTCAAGTTAGTAGGAGAAGGTTAGTTTTGGAATTGGCACTGTTAGGCGTGTTGACCGCTAAATTTTGGACATTATGGTAAGTTGGGCCTCGGTGACCCAAATATGGGCCCAATGGGCGATTTGGGTCCATGTGAGTAAAAGTGGGTTTAAAGGTGATATTATGAACTGTAGGCGTGAAAACAGTTAAAACAAGATAACTGATTATGAAATTGGGACTAAATGGGCCTAATGGGCCAATCGACGTAATAGGGCTCATTAGGGGTTTTAGGGCTTGAATGCTAAGACTGAAAAACTGAGTTAACCGGACTTCTGTGACCACTATGTGATTAATAAATACTGTAATAAGCATAAAATCTGTAACATGGGAGCAAAATTACTGAAATACCCTTAGGGTAAGAAATTACTGTTTTCCCCCTAGGTAGAAAATTACCGTTATGCCCCTAGGGCAAAAATTGACTGTACTGTTTGACATGACTGTTACTGTTATTGCATGCCATGATATGTATCTATTGCATGGGTTGGGTTTTGATAATGGAAGAAGTGTGAGTGGCACAGCCACGTTACTGAAAAGGGGCTATGCCTCGTACTGTTTCTGAAAGGGGCTTTGCCTCGTATACTGTTTAACTGAGCAGCCATGCTGCGACTGTGGTGTGTGGGCTGGGTGGGTCGAGTTATTCCCCACATGGTGTGTTGGCTGGTACGGGTGGTGTGTAGCGGTTGGTGGGTTGAGTAGTCTCACCAATTGGGTTTGCATTTATACTGTATTACTGTACTGTACAGTTCTGGGCCTATGGGCCAATCTGTTATCTGAATAGGGCTTCAGCCCAGTATTTGTTATAGGGCCTTGGCCCAGATTACTGTTTCCTGAATAGGGCTTCGGCCCAGTATCTGACTGAGACTGGTTAGGGTTTAGGCCCAGTGGGCTTGAGCCAATTTGGGCTTTGGATGGGTTCTGCACACACTGAGTTTTCCCAAACTCACCCCTTTCTTTCCATCCTTGCAGGTGAGCCCTAGATCATGACTTGGACACTGGGAGGGATTCAGAGTGGCCACGAGGACTGAACTTTCATCATAGTTGGTTTTTTTTATTATTTAATTACCTTTTATTGGTTTTATTTTGACATGGGTTGTAATAAGGCCGCTATAGCTGTTATTCGGGATTTCTCTACCGTTTTATTTCAAACACAAACCTACACCGTTTTCAAAATTAAACAAACATTTTATTAACCAACCTGACTTTACTGAAGACTAAGGAGGACAATAAGACTAAAATGAAACGATTAACAAATGAGATAGAAATTAGGTTGAATAATAATTAAATCGGGAATTTCAAGAAAAACAAGTATTACTTTTCAAAAATCTCAATCATCAGACTTAGTATATAGGACGGCGTAGCATAGTCTAGGTAATGTAGCACACCGGACATGGCCATAACGTCTGGGCCGGGTCTGGGGTGTTACATTTAGTGGTATCAGAGCCAAGTTGCAACAACTCGGCCGTGGATCGGGTCAAAAAACAAAGGGGTTTCAAAAATCTAAAAGTCCAAAAGGGTATCTTTGGAAAATCAAATTTTTTGAAAATTTTCTTTTGGTTTTAAACAAACTTGTAGTTTTTAAACATTGTTTTTTTGAGGCCTCAAAGTATTTGAACTACTAAACCGGAAAGTGGCACACTGAATCCCCGGCTCCAAGTTGTAAGTATGTTCTGCCTTAAATTCTGTACTGTACTGATAATAAAACTATAGATAGCACTGAGCCTTAGATAGAATACTATGGATGAGGTAGTATTAAGGCTGTAGCACTGAGACGGTAGGGTAAACTAAACCCTAGGAAACTGAGACAGTAATTAGACTACGTTGCGCGAGAACAACTCTGAAATTCTACCTGTTCATAAGATATTCCGTAATAAAAACTGAAACATTGAGCTAATGTCATAAAACTTTGTAAATCAGATAATCGATATGAGTACAAGGGCTACTCGTGGACGAGGCCGTGGACGAGGCCGAGTTAGTGCTCAAGCTGGATCGTCGTCTTCTGAGCATAGGCCAGCAAGAGAGGCACGACCACCGGTTGAGGAAAATGGGCCGTACGATCGGGCCGCAGGGGACGACGCTCTGTCCCAGGCCATGCTGAGAGTTCTGGAAAGGGTGGCCGGAGCTAATGTTGGGCCGGTGAATAGGGGGTCCATTTCTGAGCGACTTCGGGCTAATGGAGCGGAAGTTTTTAGGGGCATATCTGGAGTGGCCCCGAACGTGGCTGAGTATTGGTTAGAAGCCACAGAGCGAATTATGGATGACTTGGATTGCTCAGTGGAGCAGAAACTGAAAGGAGCGGTATCGTTGCTGAGGGACGAGGCGTATCAATGGTGGATCACCGTGAAAGAGGGTACCCCAGCTGAGAGAGTAACCTGGGAATTGTTTAAGCAGTCTTTCAAGGCGAAATATGTTAGGGCTAGTTATGTGGACGCACGAAGGAAGGAATTTCTGAACCTGACCCAGGGTAGTAAGACTGTGGCTGAATATGAGGCGAAATTTCTGTGATTAAGTCGGTATGCTAGCGGTATTGTTTCCACGAAATATAAACGCAGTGTTCGTTTTGAGGATGGCCTCAGAGATGAGCTGAGAGTGTTGATAGCGCCACAGAGAGAGCGTGACTTTGCTCCACTAGTGGAGAAGGCTAAGATAGCTGAGGAAGTGAAGCGAGATGAGCGTCAGAACCGCGATAGAGATCGTAATCGCTTCAAGAGAGATTCTAGATCGACTAGTGCTGCGAGCAGAAACTTTAAGGAAGCAAGAGTGGAGGAACCAGTGCGACCTGTGCCAGTTAATGTTGTTAGATCGCAAGCTTGTGGAGACTATGGCAGAGTTTATCGAGGAGAATGCTGGAAACGCATTGGAGCTTGTTTTCGTTGTGGGTCAAAGGATCATCAAGTCAAAGACTGTCCACAGAAGCCAGCTCAGGCTCAAGCTGTTGATCAGAGGGTTGCTCAGCCTGTGCGAGGAGGACCGCCACCGCCAAGGGGCCGTGGTCAAGGTAGAGGAGGCAATGGTAATGGACGTGGTCGTGGAGCACCTGGAAGGGGTGTTGGTAATGCTGAGGCTCGTCAGCCAGCCTTGGTGTATGCTGCTCGTCGCCGCGATGAGGGTGATGCCCCTGATGTTATAACTGGTACGTTCTTGATATCTAGTATACCATACACTGCTTTGATTGACGTGGGTTCAACACATTCATATGTTGCTTGTAAGATTTCTGGGTTATTGGGTGTGCATTCTGAGGAGACTGTGAGGGGTGTCACAGTAGTTACTCCTTTAGGTCACTCTGTTACAGTAGACAAACTATTTAGGGAAGTGCCTTTAGAGACTCAAGGTAGGATCTTTACTGGAGATTTAATGGAGCTACCTTTTGGTGATTTCGATTTGATTTTGGGTATGGACTGGTTAACCAAGCACAAGGCAACGCTGGATTGCGCGGCCAAAAGGATGGTACTGAGAACAATTGAAGGTGAGGAGGTGATGATTATTGGCGAACGTAGGGACTATTTGTCTAATGTGGTCTCTGCCTTAAGGGCTGAAAGATTGATGCGTAAAGGTTGTGAAGCATACTTGGCGTTCATAAGTCAAACTGAACCCGAAGGGGTGACAGTAGAGACAGTGAGGACTGTTAATGAGTTTCAAGACGTTTTTCTTGAGGAGCTTCCTGGTTTACCTCCTAACCGCGAAGTTGAATTTGGGATCGATCTGTTGCCTGGAACGGCTCCAGTGTCTATTGCGCCCTACAGAATGGCACCAAAGGAGCTAGTGGAATTGAAAGCCCAGATTCAAGAGTTGCTCGATAGAGGTTTCATTAGACCGAGTGTGTCTCCGTGGGGGGCACCGGTGCTGTTTGTGAAAAAGAAGGATGGGACGATGCGTATGTGCATTGATTATCGCCAGTTGAACAAACTGACGATCAAGAATAAGTATCCTTTGCCGAGAATTGACGATCTGTTTGGCCAGCTTAAAGGAGCTTCAGTGTTTTCCAAAATTGACCTTCGATCTGGATACCATCAGTTAAGGGTAAAGGAGGTGGACGTGCATAAGACCGCATTCAGAACTCGTTATGGTCACTACGAGTTTTTGGTTATGCCCTTTGGATTGACGAATGCACCGGCAGCTTTTATGGATTTAATGAACCGAGTATTTCAGCCGTACTTGGATCGTTTTGTGGTCGTCTTTATTGATGATATATTGGTGTATTCGGAAACAGAGGAGAAGCATGACAAGCATCTTCGAATCGTTCTTCAAGTATTGAGGGAAAGGCAACTGTATGCGAAATTTAGCAAGTGCGAATTTTGGCTTCACGAAGTGACTTTTCTAGGTCATGTTGTTTCTGCTGAGGGGATTAGGGTAGATCCTCATAAAATTGAGGCAGTTCTGGATTGGAAGTCTCCAAGATCAGTTTCAGAAATTCGCAGTTTTCTGGGCCTAGCAGGTTATTATAGAAGATTTGTTGAGGGATTTTCGTTAATCGCGGCACCACTGACGAAATTGTTAAGGAAGGGAGTAGCATTTGTATGGACTGAGAAACAGCAAGAAGCTTTTGAGAAGCTGAAAAAGGTGTTGACTGAGGCGCCAGTACTGATTTAGCCAGAATCTGGGAAAGACTTTACGGTTTATAGTGATGCTTCGCATGTGGGATTGGGTTGTGTACTGATGCAAGAGGGTAAGGTGGTTGCTTATGCTTCGCGGCAGCTTAAGCCTCACGAGGCAAACTACCCTACGTATGATTTGGAATTGGCGGCAGTGATATTTGCGTTGAAAATCTGGAGACACTACCTTTATGGAGAAAAGTGTATTATATACACTGACCATAAAAGTCTCAAGTATCTGTTAACTCAGAAAGAGTTGAACCTTAGGCAACGGAGATGGATAGAGTTGCTTAAGGACTATGATTGTTCGATTGAGTATCACCCTGGCAAAGCTAATGTAGTGGCTGATGCACTGAGCCGAAGAACTGTTACTGAGTTAAAGGCGATGTTCGCTCGTTTGAGTTTGTATGATGATGGGAGTTTGCTAGCAGAACTGCAAGTGAGACCGACTTGGACTGAGAAGATTAAAGAGTTGCAATGGAAGGATGATTCGTTGACTCCTCGATTTCAGCAAGTCAAGGAGGGTAAGAGTGATGATTTTGGACTGAATTCTGATGGAGTCCTTTGCTTTCGAGGAAGAATTTGTATTCCTAAGGACTCCGACTTAAGGAAGTTGTTATTGAGTGAGGCTCATGGTGGAGCCTATGCGATGCACCCGGGCAGTAATAAGTTGTATAGGGAGTTGCGAGAGGTGTATTGGTGGCCTGGACTTAAGCGAGAGGTAACTGATTTCGTGAGGAAATGTTTGACGTGTCAGCAGGTTAAAGCTTAACACCAGTTACCTTCTGGATTGTTGCAGCCAGTGAGGATTCCGCAGTGGAAATGGGAAAGAGTAACGATGGATTTTGTGAGTGGATTGCCTTTGACACCTTCAAAGAAAGACTCTGTTTGGGTAGTTGTGGATAGATTAACAAAGTCTGCTCATTTTATACCGGTTAGAACTGATTACTCACTTCAGAAGTTAGCCAAGTTGTATGTAGTAGAGATAGTGAGTTTGCATGGGTGCCAGTTTCGATAATTTCTGATCGAGACCCTAGATTTACTTCTCGATTTTGGAAGAAGCTGCACGAGGCGTTGGGTACGCGTTTGGACTTTAGTACTGCATTTCACCCTCAGACAGATGGTCAGTCTGAAGGGGTCATTCAAGTGTTGGAAGACATGTTAAGAGGATGTGTTATCGACTTTCGTGGTAGTTAGGAAGATTATTTACCGTTGGCAGAGTTTGCATACAACAACAGCTATCAAGCAAGCATTCAGATGGCTCCATATGAGGCACTTTATGGGCGGAGATGTCGTACTCCTACTTGTTGGACAGAGTTAGGGGAACGTAAAGTTCTTGGACCAGAGATAGTGGCAGATACTGAAAGTAAGGTTAAGCTTATTCAAGATCGGTTAAAGGAGGCATCTGATCGGCAGAAGTCATATGCTGACCTTAAGCATAAGGAGATTGAGTTCGCTGTTGGGGATATGGTCTTCCTAAAGGTGTCGCCGTGGAAGAAGATCTTGAGATTCGGTAAAAAGGGCAAGCTAAGTCCACGGTTTATTGGGCCTTATCGGATTCTCAAGCGGATTGGGCCAGTAGCCTATCAGCTGGAGTTGCCACCAGAGTTGGATCGTATTCATGACGTTTTTCATGTGTCTATGCTGAGACGGTATCGGTCGGACCCATCGCATATTGTACCAGTGGAGGAGATTGCAGTGAATACCGATTTGACCTTCGAGGAGGAACCTGTGGAGATCTTAAATCGTGAAGTCAAAGTCTTAAGGAGGAAGTCTGTTCCATTAGTTAAGGTGCTATGGCGTAATCATGGTAAAGAAGAAGCTACTTGGGAGCCAGAGGAAGCGATGCGTCAACAATACCCTCAGTTATTTGGATCAGGTAAATTTTGAGGCCGAAATTTCTTTAAGGGGGTAGAGTTGTAACGCCCTGATTTTCGGGATTTTTCGGGTTTTGTAAATTTTAGTGAAATTTTTAAAATTTTGGTGTTCTAAAGGTTGATAATGTATGTACATGTGTTAGTGGGCCTATAGAAGGCCCAAGTTTAAGTTAAAACCCGGTAAAATATTAAGTTGGATTTTCAAGTGAAAGGGGACTTGGTTAAGTGGGCTTTTAAGAAAAATCGTGTAAAATATGTCACAAGTGAGCTCTTGGTAAAGTGGCAAGGTGGAGCCACTAAGCTCCTAGAAAAGTGGCGCCTAAGTGGATATTCAAGGACAAGGGTTCGAGTTACAAGGTAAGCGTAGAGTTCTTTTTAATTTTTAAGCATGTGCCGGGCATGTGCCTAACTTAAGTGAATTTCGGCAAGGGGGCTTTAGGGACTTGGGCCGATTGCTTTAGAGGGACTACTAGGGTTATATCATTTTCTTTTTTCTATCATGACAATTAGGGTTAGCCACCTTAGGAATTTTTCTCTGTTCTACTGTCAGAAAAGCCAAAAGTTGCCTCCATGGAAAGCTCATAGCCGAATTCTTCCTCTCCACCTCTACCATTGTTTTTTTCATTTTTCTTCTTCCCCTTTGATCTCTTCCCTAGCCGAATACCCACCTTGCACAGATCCACTCTTTCTTTTGCTTTCATTCCTCTTAAAATCAACCATAACCGATTGCTCAAAGTGCCAGAAATCCCAAAAACTGCTTCCTTTCCTGCCGATTTCTTGTAAGCCGAATCACCCCTATTCCTTTCACCTGTTGTGGCCGATTACTACACTCCCTTGAATCACACCATTGTCGACACCATCACCCAAAATCTACACCCAAAACGCCATCCTCTTCTCTTGTTGAAAAGCCGAAATCACCATAGTTGTAGGGAGATAGCCGAAATTGCAAATCTCAGAGATAAGGTTTCTACTGACGTTTAAGGGTCAGATTTACATCAGATCTGCATAGGAACTGAAGGGAAATCGTTGGTAAGTGTTTAATACTTCAGATCTGTTCAATATTTCATATTTGGAAAAGCCGAAAGTCCCTAAAGTTAAGGATTTTGTCGTTTTGGACTTTTGGTAAATCAAGTGGTGTTTTCTTTGTTCTTTTTGTATGTTAGTTAGAGAAGAAGGTGATCAAACAAGGAGTTGAAGACATTGGAACATCAGATCTAGATCTAAAGGGATCTAAATCGGCAAGGTAAGAACATTAAGGCCATTGGAGGTGTTGGCCGAATGTGTAAGTAAGGCTTTGGGTAAGTTTTCAATTCAGATTAAGTGTTAATATGGTCTAATCAATTAAGTATTGGATTGTAGGGATTAACGCATAGGAGATCTCGTAGGAGAAACTGCAAAACAGGTGTGTGTTTCGAACGCCCTTCAATGCGCAAATCGGTAAAAGTCGAAAAGCTGAAATGCCGAAGTTTCGGTATTTCGAGAGCTTGTGAGCGTGCGAACGTTCTCAAGTTAGTAGGAGAAGGTTAGTTTTGGAATCGGCACTGTTAGGCGTGTTGACCGCTAAATTTTGGACATTATGGTAAGTTGGGCTTCGGTGACCCAAATATGGGCACAATGGGCGATTTGGGTCCATGTGAGTAAAAGTGGGTTTAAAGGTGATATTATGAACTGTAGGCGTGAAAACAGTTAAAACAAGATAACTGATTATGAAATTGGGACTAAATGGGCCTAATGGGCCAATCGACGTAATAGGGCTCATTAGGGGTTTTAGGGCTTGAATGCTAAGACTGAAAAACTGAGTTAACCGGACTTCTGTGACCACTATGTGATTAATAAATACTGTAATAAGCATAAAATCTGTAACATGGGAGCAAAATTACTGAAATACCCTTAGGGTAAGAAATTACTGTTTTGCCCCTAGGTAGAAAATTACTGTTATGCCCCTAGGGCAAAAATTGACTGTACTGTTTGACATGACTGTTACTGTTATTGCATGCCATGATATGTATCTATTGCATGGGTTGAGTTTTGATAATGGAGGAAGTGTGAGTGGCACAGCCACGTTACTGAAAAGGGGCTATGCCTCGTACTGTTTCTGAAAGGGGCTTTGCCTCGTATACTGTTTAACTGAGCAGCCATGCTGCGACTGTAGTGTGTGGGCTGGGTGGGTCGAGTTATTCCCCACATGGTGTGTTGGCTGGTACGGATGGTGTGTAGCGGTTGGTGGGTTGAGTAGTCTCCCCAATTGGGTTTGCATTTATACTGTATTACTGTACTGTACTGTTCTGGGCCTATGGGCCAATCTGTTATCTGAATAGGGCTTCAGCCCAGTATCTGTTATAGGGCCTTGGCCCCAGATTACTGTTTCCTGAATAGGGCTTCGGCCCAGTATCTGACTGAGACTGGCTAGGGTTTAGGCCCAGTGGGCTTGAGCCAATTTGGGCTTTGGATGGGTTCTGCACACACTGAGTTTTCCCAAACTCACCCCTTTCTTTCCATCCTTGCAGATGAGCCCTAGATCGTGACTTGGACGCTAGGAGGGATTCAGAGTGGCCACGAGGACTGAACTTTCATCATAGTTGGTTTTTTTATTATTTAATTACCTTTTATTGGTTTTATTTTGACATGGGTTGTAATAAGGCCGCTATAACTGTTATTCGGGATTTCTCTACCGTTTTATTTCAAACACAAACCTACACCATTTTCAAAATTAAACAAACATTTTATTAACCAACCTGACTTTACTAAAGACTAAGGAGGACAATAAGACTAAAATGAAACGATTAACAAATGAGATAGAAATTAGGTTGAATAATAATTAAATCGGGAATTTCAAGAAAAACAAGTATTACTTTTCAAAAATCTCAATCATCAGACTTAGTATATAGGACGGCGTAGCATAGTCTAGGTAATGTAGCACACCGGACATGGCCATAACGTCTGGGCCGGGTCTGGGGTGTTACAAAGACCCAATAAACAAAACAACCCCCTTTCTTTCACATAGGCGCACACATCACCAACCATGGTGGCCAAAATTGGGGCTAGATTTTAAAACGGTTTGAGTTCTCATTAAAATCTTTAAAAATACCTTATAAATCATTTAAAATCCCCTAAATTCTAAATCTAGGAATTTTTGTTTTTAGCTGACAAGATTAATCAAGAAACTGATGAGAAAAGAGATATTACCTAAGCTAGTTGAAAGAAATGGTAATGACACTTTCTTGGAAATGTTTGGGATAAATATTGGGGTTGAAGATTTCAAATTTGAGGCTTATTGAGATGAGGATAAATGGAAGCAATAGAGTAAAGGATATGGTGCACAATCTTGATGTAAAAAGAAGAATAAAGAGATGGTAAAATAGGAGGTGTAGGCAATGAATCTGAGCTTTTTTTAGTTTTCGTGTGGAAGCCGAATCTGAGCTTACCACTCGGGTACTTTGGGCAACTGAGTTCTTGTCTCATAGGTCAATCCTGTACTTTTCTTTTGTGTGTTTTTGTGTCCTTAAGCCGATTGTTGCCTTCCTCATAACCTCATTTTGTTGATTGGCCAAACCTTTGTCCCTCTTCTCTCATAAGTTTAGTCGGTTATACTTTCTTTTCCCGTCTTGAATCACTTTCTTTTCCTCACTCCCCACTTCCACCTCACTTCTGGCATTGCTCTCTTCAATCTCGAGCTATTATCTTCTTTTTCTATTTCTCTCATTATACCCATACCATTTTGGCCAAATGTCCCTTTACATTTGTGGCTAACTATTTTCGTCTACTTTGCCATCTGGGTTGGCTGAATACCTCTTTGCTCTACTACTATTATTCTATTTTAGTTGTTGTAAGATTTCTTAACAAGCGGTAAGAGTTTTAAACGCTTCCTAGCAATCACCTAAGTCGAATGCTTTTCCTTCTTGTTCCTTGGTTATCGATTTATGACCCCTTCCTCTTGACATGTACTCATTGAGTTTTCAGGGTTCCTCTAAGAGTGGTGGAGTGCAAGTGGGGTTGAAGCAACCACAGTCCCTTTTTCTCAAGTATCCAATTAAGGTAATTTGTTACCTCACGTTTTGAGTTAAGCCGAATGTAATTTAGGTGCTAATGGGATTACGTTGTGGTTTAAGACCACCCATTTGATCATTGTTTGATTAATAAGATCAACTGTGTCACAGATAGTCATTTTAGGCGTGTGATTAATCTAGAGCAGTGATTTTAGAGGATTAAAGGCATTCGTTTAACCAAGGTAAGGGAGGTGAGTGATTTTAGGCTTAATGTTGGAATGAAGATTAACTCATTTTGTTAGTGGCTAATCGGATTCGTTAATGCAATATAGGTTCGGGGCTCAAGGCTATTCACGAGCTTTTGCAAGTAGGTGTGTATCTGTACACCGTAAATCATTACTGTTGAAAAGTCGAAAAAAGTGTGTAAACACACTCCCCTTTACTGTAAATCGGCATAAGCTGAAAAGTCGAAAAGGCAAAACTTCAACATTCGAGGCCTACGAGCACGCAAACGCTCGTGTGGTGAACCGAGCCCATAGAACATGGGTGATAGGCTGTAGAGGCCATCACAAGCGTTCTCATGGAATTGGGCCGTTAGAGGCTATGTTGGGCCGAAATGGGTCGTCTAGGCCTAATAGGCTCGTGGGCCCACACGTACGAAATCCTTGTTAGGTGTAAAATATTGGTTTGGGGCATGTAATTCACATAGCCTTGATTGAATTTGGGCTAAAGGGGCCACACGAGCGTGTGGGCCCACTTGGGCAGAGTAATGGGCTCTAGGCCCATTTACACTGTTTGGCCTAATAGGTTATCTAAGTTGCTCGAGGCGATGATAGACCTTCCAAGAGGTCATTATCTGTACTGAGGCCCCAAAATTACTAAAGGACTGAAACACCCCTAAGGGGTAAAATTACTATTATACCCCTAACTGAAGAAATGACTGTTACACCTTAGTGGTAGGTTGTTTGATATGTATATGGTATTTATATGACTGATATCAAGTGTGACATACTACATACATGTAATATTTTTGACACGTCATACTTCCTGGGGTTGGGATACTATTACAGAGGAAGTACTAGTGGCTCTGCCACGTATTTACCATTTTCTAGTTGCTTTGCCACATATTTTGATACTGGTGGCTTCGCCAAGCTTACTATTATTAGCAGCTTTGCTGCGTTACTACTGCTAGCAGCTTTGCTTTGATATTGGTGTGTTGGTTGGGTGGGGTCAATTTTATCCCCACATAGTGTGTTGGTTGGTATGAGTGGTGTGTTGGTTGATCAGATTGGGTTGCATATTTACACTATATTGATATTGTATTGGGCTTAGCCCACTCTGTTACTGTATAGGGCTAAAGCCCAAATTGCATTGTTACTAAAAAGGGCTCTGGCCCAGACTGTTTCTGCATGCACTGTTTTTTATTTAACTGATAGGGATTACACACTGAGTTTTCGTAAACTCACCCTTTCTTTTAACTGTACAGGCAATCCCCAGCCTTAGGCGATTTGGAGCTACGAGGGACTCGGATGTGGCCACATGACCACTGATGTTCTGCTTTAGACTTACTTATTTCAAATTTATATTTGGGTTTTCATTTTGTAATAAGGCCTTTTGAGGGTTTTAATTTTTAATTGGGCTTTTGTTTTCTTATTTAAACTACTAGAGTAGGAAAAACGAGTTTTTAAAATAATAACTATTTTCAAAGAAAAACACGCATTTTAAACTTCAAAGTTTTCAATTAGAAAAGCTTCTGCGATTTTATTCAGTTTACGAAACCAATGGTAATAAATATGGCAAATGTTTTGATAATTTGATTTCGAATTGCAATAACGAAATTTGTCGAATTTTCTCAAGTACTAAAAACTAAATCGGTTTTAACTTTAACATGGTTCTTTTCAACAAGTTCAAATTTTAGAAAAAACTTCGATGTGACACGTCAGATTCGATCATAATGTCTAGGCCGGGTTTGGGGTGTTACATTTAGTGGTATCAGAGCATGGTTTCAAAACTCGGCGGTGGAGTGGATTTTGAAAATTTTTCTAAAAATTCATTTTAATGATTGGAACCATTTTTGAAAGATTCACAAGTACGGCACACCGAGTCTCTGGCTCCAAATCAGTAAGTTCTTTAATATTGTTTACTGTTATAGACTGAAATGTATTACTGAGGGACTACTATAGATAGTAAGAATATACTGGAACTCTTTAGTTAGAGTAAAACTATAGGAAATTGAAAACTGTAGTGATATTCCGATCTGTGAAAACAAAACTTTAACTACTACTTTTCATAAAATATCCGTTAATAATTACTAGGATTATGAACTGATTCATAAAACTTCTAAAATAGATTAAGTGTAAATTGAAATGAGCGTTAGAGGTACTCGTGGAAGGGGTACACGAGGCCACAGTAGAGACTGAGAAAGTGCTAGAGCTGGGTCTTCAGCATCGGGTCACATGCCTACTAGGGAGCCACTAGCCTCTCCAGTAACTGAGACGAGGTCTTATGATCGAGCGGCTAGGGAAGATGCTTTATCCCAAGCTATGCTCCGCGTTCTAGAAAGGTTTGCCGCAGCTAGTACTGGAACAGTGGGCCAAGGGTCAATTTTAGAACAACTCCGGTCTAATGGAGCGAAAATTTTTGGGGGCATTTTTGGAGTAGCCCCGAATGTGGCGGAATATTGGCTAGGGGCCACCGAACGAATAATGGACGACCTCAACTGTACTATGGAATAGAAGTTAAAAGGAGTAGTGTCCTTACTGCAGGACGAGGCCTATTAGTGGTTGGCTCACTGTGAGAGAAGGTATGCAGGCCGACCGATTGACACGAGATTTCTTTAACGCGCCTTTCAAGGAAAGTACGTGGGCGCAAGTTATGTAGATGCCCGAAGGAAGGAATTTCTGAGCCTAAGACTAGGGAATAAGACTGTCACAGAGTACGAGGTAGAGTTTTTGCGTTTGAGTCGTTATGCCCGTGGGATTGTAGCGACTGAGTACAAACGCTGTGTGCGTTTCGAGGGTGGTCTTCGGAATGAGTTGTGAGTATTGATAGCTTTGCAGAGGGAGTGAGATCTTGCCGCCCTTGTAAAAAAGGCGAAAATTACTCTAACACCCTTAACCCATATCCAGTTACCAGATTTGGGGTTACGAGGTATTACCAAAGGAAAACCCAAATACGAATCATCATATACGTATACATGACCACTCTTAACTAATCATATTAAAAGCGCATAACAATCCTACTCTCTTTACAAGTCATTTTATAACATAAAACAAACATGTAATTAGTCACATATTTCATAAGCAAAATAATAAACATATCTTTATGTCGCAAAAACATGCGCACATACTCACACAAATAAATTTTATTTGTTTATCCAAATATTTTACAAACCACAAATCAAATGCTTAGTATAATCAGCAATATCACATTTAGCATATTAAGTACAAACCAATTATAAATATAATGAGATATAAGTATAAGTGAATAATTACTCAAATATAATAAAAGAATTTGTAAGGTAGATATCATCATCTAACTTAAACAGCGAATGAACATTTAATATCAACCATCTCTATTTTTTTTTTTGTTTTTTAAACTATGATATATACGCATTACGCATGTAAACTAATATTCAAAACTTAATAGCAACTCACCTATTTTGCATTAAACCACCATGATACTTTTTAACAATTATTATTAATCATTTGGTCATTTTCAAAGCTTTGTCCGAACATAAACATATTAATTACACTACTTCCATTACTTACTCATTTACCGAAACATTTAATCATCAAAAGAGTTTATTTCTGAAATTTCAGTATATTAATCACACATATAGACATATACAAAACGTAATTATTACATACTTTATATCAAATATATATATATTAAGTTAGATTATCATGTACAAAAATATTCATATAGAAATGCCAAGTCACAAATAAATCAAATTTTCTTATTCAAGTGCATCTTGTAACTGAATATACTAATATTTTATTGAACTAGTTTCATACTAATTCATGTATGTCTTATCCGTTCAAAACTTTGACCCTCAGACAAAATTATTAAAACCATGATCACAAGACATTATAACAAAGTCACATTTAAATCAATCTTAAACATAAATAGCAGGCCATTTTCACATGGCTAATTTACAAATACGTTCACAATAATTAATCCCAAAACTAGTTTAAACATCAAATATATTAATTGATGCTTCTTCACAAATGCATATTAATTAAACAATGCATATTATAAGGCATGCAATCACATAACATTTACAGTATTATCGTAATTAGCACATGACCACACATACAATTTTCACTGTTCCTTTGACTTCTTCCCAAATTCCAATCAACTAATATCAATCTCATTCAAGACTGCAACCAATAACATTTCTCAAACACATCATATATATAACACTTATATATATATATATATACCTATCATGATCGAATCATCAAGGCAAACATATCCCTTATTGATCAAAAACTTAAAACCAAACTTAACAATTGAGCCATTTTCGCATGGCTCATTATAATTATAAGCCACCCAAAAAAATCAACTTAACGCGTCCTAGCTTATACATGCCATAGTCTCAAATTTCAACTTATAAAATTATCGAAGGCGGTCGATAGTGTGATAAACTCCTCTGACGATTTCCGAGCTCGTAATTTGAATTCAGGATCTATAAAACAGAGTAACATGAAAATACAAAGTAAACTATCATAGCTTAGTAAATCACAAGCAAATAAACAACTCAATAGTGTAATCGACTCATATTAACCAAGCAAAATACATTGACATTATCCTGCTTGACCTTAAACCCCCAATTTCATAACTTACACATTTTCATAGTCCATTACCATATAGGCTGAATACTCATATGGTCATTCAATATATTATTATTCATCTACCAAACCAATTAGCCTCAACAACCCGTGCGTCCATTTACTTACATACACAACTCGGTAATCATATATTAACATCACGTATGTATATTACCTATATGGCCAAGCATACCAAACCATATGTTCACCTATTTCAGCACATTTCAATGATACACACAAATTTACTCACAAGCCAATCTTTATAAGTATATATATATATATATATATATATCATAAACACATACATTCTTAACTAAATTAACCAAATTAAATAACCAAGACACACTTAAATTTAAATATTTAAAGCTCATATTATATCCTATCATCACAGTTAACCACAAACATACTAGGTGATAAATATATGCACTTACATACATAATTATTACCTTAGCAGTATTTTCATATATTTATATTAGCAACATCTTAATCCATTTCCAAAATCCCAAGTGTCATTATATGACCAATTTTGCTTACTTATATATATTCGTAAAATCATGAATTAAAGCACGTCATCCATTTAAATTTAAACTAAATCAAAATGTAAGGTAGATTTTACAATATGGTAGCACATATTATATTCCATTTGTAACGCGCATTTATATCTAAATGCCCACTTGGCCGAATACCAAAATTATTCAAATATTTATCCATCATTCAACTTTAAGTCGGGATGTTAACATACCATTTTTATTGAATACACATATACTTATAATTTGAGCTTCAAAAAACCATAATACAACCTCATACACATACTTATATATGATCTATATTGACGAACGCATATGGTCCCATATATACATATATAATTTATAATGGCGAATATGCAAGTTCACATATATATACAAAATTAAGAATTACCTCATTGATATTCGATTCAATGTCCTCATAACTGAATACACATACCAACTCCCAAAACATATATGATTAGCATCATATAACTTGTACCGTTTATCAATACACGACTTACCTCATTATTGATAGCTAACAGGTTGAACCAAACCTGAACATTTAATTCGTTTTACCCTTCCATACGTGATTTACCTTTGCCTGATGAACCATTCGGAATTTAATAGGACACTCGGATAATCACAGGTACCACACAATGCCAACGTCCCAGACGTGGTCTTACATGTAGCCACAAACCAATGCCACTGTCCCAGACAGGGTCTTACTCGCACACATAACTCAGAATCTTATGTCATGACATATGTATCTTAACTATTCCTGAGGTTCATACGGGGCTTCCGGACATCGTAACTCGGTTGAAACAATTTCAAAAACCTTATGATTCAGCCTACTCACACTCGGCCTTCATGTGCACTAAATTATACATTTCATTTCAGAATGTAAATCTAACAATTAATTAAATCTAAATACGTCTATTTGCATATGAACTTACCTCGGACGGTTAAAAACGGAATGGGACAGCCAGTCGATAACTTTAGCTTTTCCCCGACCCAATTCTGATTTCTTTATTTCTTGATCTAGACATATTCAAATTAAGCTCACTCAAATATATTTTTATTCAATTTAGTCCAAAAACACATAAATGGGCAAATTACCATTTTACCCCTAACATTTACAACTTTTACAATTTAGTCCTTAATGCACAAAATACAAATTTATGCAAAATTAATCACATCTAGGGTAGGCTGGATACCCTTAGTGCCCAAATAGACCTATATTTTTCACCAATTTTACATTTTAGTCCCCCCACATTTTTATTTTTGCAATTAAGTCCTAATTACTCAAAATCATCAAAAAGTCCTTTACGATATATCTTAACCCATTCCATGTCTTCCATAATTCATCATCAAACCATAAAAATCACAAGCTCCCATTAATGGCAAAATTCAAAATATTCATCAAAATCAAAAATCGAAGCTTGGGTGTTGAAGATTACCAAGCAATGATCTCAAAAACGTAAAAATTATCAAAAACTGATTAAGAACGTACCTTGAATCGAGCTTGAAGAACAACCGAATATTTGAAAGCTTAAGAAACCATTTTTCCTTTCTTCTGTTTCGGCAAGAACATGATAATATATGCACTTGGTTTTATTTTTTTATTATAAGCTTATATTATATGCATATTATTACTATATTTACTTATTTAGCCTTTGAAATGAAATTATAAAACCATTTACAATGAAGGCACTACCGTCCATGACCTTTGCACATGGTTCACTAATTTATGCTTCATTTTATATACATATTATTATATATTTTACTATTATAACTTATATGTATATTTAATTAGAAAACATATTTAACACACATCAAATACCGTGCATTAACAACCAAAATGGACTATTTACAACATAAGTGCTTCCATTTAGGAAGCCACTAACAATTCGGCCCTTATATTTTAAACTGTCAAGTTTTCAATTTACGCGATTAAATCCTTTTATTTAATCGGACACCTAAACGACAAAATTAAATCACGTAAATCTCACAAATATAAATTCACAAAAAATAAACATATAAAACAATTTTAATATATATATATATATTTTTTACTCAGATTTGGGGTCTCGAAACCAGCGTTCCGATTAGGGTCTATATCGGGCTGTTACAACTCTCCCCCCTTTAAGGATTTTCGTCCCTGAAAATCTTACTCGTAAATAGGTTCGAATGACATTCCCTCATCGCATTCTCTATATCCCACATTGTTTCTTCAACTTTGTGCTTACGCCACAGTACTTTTACTAACAAAATTTTCTTAGTTTACAACTCTTTAATTTCGAGAGTCAAAATACAAGTCGGTTCTTCCTCATACGTCATATCGGAATTACTTTTAATCCCAGATAAACTAATCATTGATGAAGAGTCAGATCGATATCTACGAAACATCAAAAACATGAAATACATTTTAGATCTTTTCAATCTTAGGCAGTAACAGCAGTTTGTAAGTAACTGGCCTTACACATTTTATTTTAACAGAAAAGTACCATTAGAAGTACGCAATATCTTTTACAAGTATGTTTAGTCGAATATACAAATTTTCTTTTAAAATCTTCCACTTATACCCGATCCTACCCTTTTTGGATCAACTTATATTAAATCCAAGATATCATTTCATTTATATATACACATATAACCGAATACACCAAGTCCAAGTAAAAAAATATGGCCACATATAAGTTAATTCCGTATAAACATACATATGTGCGTATATCCCGATTTTCCTTAGCTTGCTCATGATCAATTACAGAAATCCGTGTAATTGCACATTTACTTACTTACTTTTCATTTTGGTAATAATGCACATAGGTATAACATAATTTAACTAACCGATATGAACCTCCTAAGCATAGGCCCGAACCACACATACCGGCATAAGGCCTGCTAGACTCAAAGTTCGAATAAACTTAACAGCCGTTAACTTATTAGGCATTAGCCTAGTATACAATTCACCAGCCCTAGGCCTGCTAGGCACGAGGCCTGAATAACTCGAATATATATGGTTCATGACAACACTTATTTAACACATTATCAACTTCTCATACATGTGACTTAGATGATCTTCCATACACCCATCCATCAATAAAACACTATCAATATAGTCTAATACTCTCCTTCACCTTCGGCTATTACAAGTGACCATAGATATAATGGTTCAAGAATTCAATCCACAATCAGTAACATATATAAACCAACACAAGATTACATTAACATCTCACATCCATTCAATAATTGCTCATATAAACTCAAACTGTAACACTTCCTCTAATTCACATTCGGCACAATGTAATTCCATACCAATTTCAACTCAAACATTTTAATCACATTAAGCATTATTCTTTATTCAATAAACCAATCATTTTATCACTCTACATCCACAAAGGTAATTACTCAATATAATAGTCACCACAACTCAAATATTCAAGAATAACATTCGGCAATAATATATAAATTTTTAATAATTCAATTCAGCTCTTATGTCTAACATTTATTCAATTCTGAATTTCAGACAACCTTCAACATCAATCTAGGACTCTGACTCAACTATCAAGCTTACAGTTTCATAATCCACATATTCATTCATGTATAATCAGTAACCTGGCTGAAAGTACATATATACTCAAACATCTTAATTAACATCCTTTAATACTTTTATCACATATCAATATTCAACTTAACTTATTTCCAAAAGAAAAATCATCTTCCATATACCTGAACATTTGGTTTGCTTAACACATTCGATCATAGTTATCGTTGCCCGCATGAAGTCGACTAAGCATAAATCCTAATATAATACACCGGCATAAAGCCTGCTAGGCATAAAGCCTGATACATCTCACCGGCACAAGGCTTGCTAGGCATAAAGCCTGATACATCTCACCGGCACAAGACCTGCTAGGCATAAAGCCTGATACACCTCATTGGCACAAGGCCTGCTAGGCATAAAGCCTGATACATCTCACCGGCACAAGGCCTACTAGGCATAAAGCCTGATACATCTCACCGGCACAAGGCCTGCTAGGCATAAAGCCTGATACATCTCACCGGCACAAGGCTTGCTAGGCATAAAGCCTGATACATCTCACACATATTATTCATATATCAAAGGTTTTATGGACTAAATCCCTAACACATTTTCAACTAAGCACTTAGGTGCACATATAACATAAATCGATTCCTTAACAACATATCCACCTCTTTTTCATGTATTTCCTAATAACAAAATTACAGCCGAATCAATAATCAACCATCAAATAATATCTAGTAATCCCTAATTTAATCTCAATTGCCGAATGTCAATTCATCTATATTATCAAACATAACTCACATATGTATATCAAAACATATCAACTAAATTTATTTATTCCTCAATCGAATATGCGTAATTATCAAGATATAATGATTGTCGAACTTATTAATTATATCAACTTTTTCATTCAATGACATCATTAAATCTTAAATATCAAAATAACAGCATTTATTTCATATACCAACGCAATTATTACTTCACAATTAAAACATTTCAAATAGCAACCACAACTCAAATATTGTATTCTATAAATTCATATAATTATAATATTTGTTAACATCAATATATCATACATTTTGATCCATACCTTTATAATTTTCAACACATCATTAACACAATTGTGTTCAAACATTTAAGTACACATCCTGTGTTATCAAAATTAGCTTGGCTGAAAAACTTATCTGTATCAACAAAACAATTTTCGTCAGAGTCAAGAGATATCACACTATCGCAGGTTAAATATGACATGTATAGCTAGACTCACATACACTATGGTAGTCCTAGAACTGACTAAACCATAGCTCTAATGCCAACAAAATGTAACACCCTTAACCCGTATCCGGTTGCCAGATTTGGGGTTACGAGGTATTACCAGAGGAAAACCCAAATACGAATCATCATATACGTATACATGACCACTCTTAACTAATCATATTAAAAGCGCATAACAATCCTACTCTCTTTACAAGTTATTTTATAACATAAAGCAAACATGTAATTAGTCATATATTTCATAAGCAAAATAATAAACATATCTTTATTTTGCAAAAACATGCGCACATACTCACACAAATAAATTTTTTTTGTTTATCCAAATATTTTACAAACCACAAATCAAATCCTTAGTATAATCGGTAATATCACATTTAGCATATTAAGTACAAACCAATTATAAATATAATGAGATATAAGTATTCATGGTTTATTTGGTAATCATTGTAGTAATATTAATCTATGTTATATACACATGTCATTAAGTCCAATACTCAACTTATTACTTAACATCTTACTACTCATCACCAAGATGAGCTATCATACATGCATATATCAAATCCGTTAAACAATAATTCCTCATATTTGCATATATATCATTGTTTAAATCGAAACCAAGTGAATTTACAAGTCTATCACATATAATCGATTCACATATGTCTATGTCTCATCTCAATTATGCATACTATAAGCATAGAACATCTTATTATATATATCTATAACATAATCGCAAAGTTAAATACTCAACATGGAATACTAAATCACATATGAACGTACCTTCAAAGTATAACATTTTCTATTTAAATAACTTTAACCTTAAGTAGACCTACACGGCCAAATATACACATAAACATAAAAGATCATTTAATTCACATTTCACTTGAAATCTTATAAACATAAATTTGTAATTTAGTCACCAGCAATAATCTTGATAGGCGTAAGCATAATTTATTCGCCGACACGAAGCCTGCTAGACCTATGGTCTGATATTTATTCACAGGCACTAAGCCTGCTAGGCACAAAGCCTGATTTCATTCACCGGCATGAAGCCTGCTAGGCACAAAGCCTGATTCTGTTCACTGGCATGAAGCCTGCTAAGCACAAAGCCTAATTTACATTTAGATTCAAAAATTCATGTTCCCACACTTACCTTATTAACATTCACACCTTATTATACTAAGTACACAATCCTTCTGTAACCAAATGTTAATAAAACTCACGGTTATGACAACCCTCCAAACATCTTCATCATTGACAACTATGATTAAAACTTTTTGCCAATTCAATTCATCATTCCATATCACATACAATAATTTTCATTACTCATAACTAAAGTCATACTACATCTCAATTACCTTCGGCAATCACCTTTTTATAATAACAAATATAATTCATCAATTTAATACTCATTCGGCAATAGCATAAATACTTAGAAAAATTCATTTTAGCACTTAAATCTAATTACTAATAAAATTTAACACATATATAAGCTTAATGACTTACCTCAGATATCAACAAACGATAATTTCGATTACTCAGCTAATTTAGCTTTTCCTCGATCCGAAATAGATTTCTTTACTTCTTGAGCTTCAATTTTCAAATAAAATCCATTCAACTAAATTTTTATTCAATTAAAAACAAACATACACAAATAAACAAATGTCTTAATTACCCTTACTAATTTACACATTCGGCAATTTCATCCACTATTAAATCACACTAAATAAAAACAAATAAAAAGAATTTCTTATATCCAATATTAGCCGAATACCCCCAAGTTTACTTAAAATCCTTTGCACTTCATTTATTTAGCAATTTGGTCTTTTTAGTTAATATTGTAACACTTTAATCCTACTACTTTAATTTCATCAAATTTCTAAAATAAAACTTAAAAATCTAAGCACATATTCAATTTATCCATTCAAACCATCATTTTCCCAAATCTTTCAACCATGGTTACAATCAAAATGCTTATCAAATACAAAAATTACCACATGGGTTTTATAATATACAATACAACTAACTAAAAATATAAAAATTATTGAAAACCAAATTAAAACATACCTTAAATTTGAATTTGTAAGTGCCGAATGCCAAACTCTTAAGCTTTTCTTTATTCTTTCATGTTTCGGCAATAACAAAGCTTAAATGACTTTATTTTCTTATGTTTTATGTTTTAGTAAAACTATATTAATTATAAATTTACTAAATTAACCTTTATAAAAACATACACAACCATTTTATGCTATGGTTAATACCGTCCACTACCTAATTCTATGGTATAATTGCATAACAAACACTTCATAGTATATTGACATATTCAATTCAACCCTTTACACAATTAACTACCACATTTTTATTTTATGTGATCAAGCCCTTTCTCTTAATCAGTTATCCAACGATAAAATTAAGTCATAGAAATTTCACACATGCAAATTCACACATAATAAAGACAGAAAATATTATTTAAATATTTTTCTGACTCTGGTTCGTGGTCCCGAAACCACCGTTCCGATTAAGGTCAAAATTGGGCTGTCAGAACTCTCCTCCTAGGAATTTTCGTCCCCGAAAATCTTACCAGTAAAAAGATTGGATAACATTCTTTCATCAAACTCTCGAGCTCCCAAGTTGCTTCCTCAATCCCGTGTTTCTACCACAATGCTTTCACCAACGAGATTTTCTTATTTCGCAACTCTTTCACTTCGCGAGCTAAAATATGAATTGGTTCTTCTTCATAACTCAAATCAGACTAAATTTCAACCTCTGACGAATTAATCACATGTGAAGGATCAGATCTATATCGTCAAAGCATCGAAACATGAAAAACATTGTGGATCTTTTCTAGTTCAGGTGGCAACAATAATCTATATGCAACCGGCCTAATCCGTTCTAAAATCTCATACGGCCTGATAAATCTCGGGCTCAATTTGCCTTTACGACCAAATTTGAGTATCTTTTTCCACGGTGAGACTTTCAAAAACACTCGATCACCTATCCAAAACTCTATATCTTTACGTTTTAAATCCCCATACGATTTTTGACGGTCTGATGCTACCTTTAAACTTTCACGAATCACTTTTACTTTCTGTTCAGTCTCTTTAACTAAATCAACCCCATGAATTTTCTTGTCTCTAAGCTCATTCCAATACAAAGGTGTACATCATTTTCGACCGTACAAAGCTTCATAAGGTGCTATTTTGATACTTGATTGAAAATTATTGCTGTACGCAAATTCAATTAAAGGCAAGTATCGATCCCATGAACCTTTAAACTCAAGAATGCAACATCTCAACATATCCTCAAGTATCTGAATGACTCGCTCGGACTGACCATCTGTCTGGGGATGGAAAGCAGTACTAAATGCAACTTGGTACCCAACGCATCTTGCAGTTTCTTCCAAAACCGCGATGTAAATCTCGGGTCTCTATCCGAAATGATAGAAATAGGTACTCCGTGCAATCTCACAATTTGAGAAATGTACAATTTAGCTAGCTTATCGAGTGAGTAATCTGGACGGACTGGAATAAAATGAGCCAACTTTGTCAACCTATCAACAATAACCCAGATCGCATTTTTCTTACTCGATGTCAACGGTAACCAGATACAAAATCCATCGTGACTCGATCCCACTTCTATTCGGGTATCATAATCGGCTGAAGTAATCTAGAAGGCACTTGATGCCCGTCTTTCACTTGCTGACATACCAAACATTTTGAAACAAAGTCAGAAATGTCTCGTTTCATACCATGCCATCAATAATGCTATTTCAAATCGTTATACATTTTTATGCTACCCGGGTGAATAGACATTCGACTACTGTGAGCTTCGTTCAAAATCATCTGTACCAACTCTGTATCCCTCAGAACACATAATCGGTTTCTGAATCTCAAACAATCATTTACATCAATTAGAAACTCTGAATCAGCTTTTGAATTACATTGAGCCCGTTTAGCGATCAAATCATCATCAACTTTTTGAGCTTCACAAATTCGTTGCACAAGTACCGGTTTTGCTTTTAATTCAGCTATTAAAGCACCATCGATAGATATAGCTAAATGCGCGTTCATAGCACGCAACGCAAACAGTGATTTTTGACTTAGAGCGTTAGCAACCACATTAGCCTTTCCCGGATGATAATCAATTAAAAGCTCATAATATTTAAGTAATTCAAGCCATCGTCGCTATCTTAAATTCAAATCCCTCTGTCTCATCAAGTATTTGAAGCTTTTGTGATCGGAATAAACATGACATTTTTCTCCAAACAAGTAGTGGCGCCAAATTTTCAAAGAAAAAGCAATAGCAGCCAAATCGAGATCATGTGTCGAATAATTCTTCTCATGAGGCTTTAACTATCTCGAGGTATAAGCTACAACTTTGCCTTCTTGCATCAAAACATAGCCCAAACTGTTCAAAGATGCATTGCTATAGATTACAAATTCTTTACCCGATTCTGGCTAAACTAGCATTGGAGCTTCGGTCAAAAGAGGTTTCAACTGATCAAAGCTTTTCTGACATTTTTTCGACCACTCAAATTTGATGTCTTTTTATAGCAATTTTGTCAACAGTGTTGCTATCATCGAGAAGCCTTTCACAAACCGTCCATAGTACCCAGCAAGTCCCAAGAAGCTCCGAACTTCTGAAACATTCCTCGGAGGCTTCTAATCAAATATAGTTGAAATTTTGCTCGGATCAACGCAGATACCTGATGCTGAAACAACATGCCCCAGAAAACTAACCTCTCGCAACCATAATTCACATTTACTGAACTTCGCGTACAACTGCTTATCATGCAAAATCTATAACACAAGTCTCAAGTGTTGACATGCTCCATTTCGTCACGTGAATAGATCAAAATGTCATTTATAAATACGACCACAAACTGATCCAAATACTGTCTGAATACTCGATTCATTAAATCCATGAAAACCACAGGGGCATTAGTGAGTCCGAACGGCATTACTAAGAATTCATAATGTCCGTATCTCGTCCTGAAAATAGTTTTAGGCACATTTGAGTCTCTAACTCGCAACTGATAGTAGCCCGATCTCAAGTTTATTTTCGAAAACACCGAAGCTCCTTTTAACTGATCAAATAAGTCGTCAATACGTGGCAACGGATATTTATTCTTTATAGTCACTTTATTAAGTTGTCGATAGTCAATGCACATTCCCATCGTTCCATCTTTCTTTTTCACAAACAGCACTGGTGCACCCCAGGGAGAGAAACTCGGTCGAACGAAATCTCTATTCGTTAATTCTTGTAATTGAGTTTCCAATTCTTTTAATTAGGTAGGTGTCATTCGATACGAGGCAATCGAAATCAAAGTCGTCCCTGGTATTAATTCAATACCAAATTCCACTTCTCGATCAGGTGGCAAACTCGGTAATTCTTCAGGAAACACATCTGGATACTCACATACAACAGGTATAGATTCAACTTTCTTTTCGATCACTCTACTGTCAATTACATATGCAAAGTAAGCTTCACAACCCTTTTTCAAATACTTTCGAGCCAACATCGAGGATATCACTGATGGTAACCCCTTTAAATCGGTAGACTCAATCTGAACTATTTCATTACTCTGACATCACAATTCAATAGTCTTTCTTCTACAATTTACCACAGCATCGTGTACAGTTAACCAGTCCATACCAAGGATAATATCAAACTCATCAAACAGTAATAACATCAAATTAGCCGGAAAACACAAATCTCGAATCATTAATGGGTAGTTCCTGCACACTTTATCAACTAACACACACTGACCCAAGGGGTTCGATACCCGAATTAAACTCAGTAGACTCAACAGGTAAAGTCTTACTGGATACTAATATTTCAGATATGTAGGAATAAGTGGATCCAGGATCAACCAAAGCAACTACACTAGTATCATAGAGAGTAAATGCACCAATAATGACATCTGGGGATGAAGCCTCTTCCCCGAGCACGGATAGCATAAGCCCTGGCAGGGGCACGAGCCTCAGATTGAAGAGCTGTATCTTTCGTCCCTCTCTGACTACCACCAACATTACCAGTGTGTCTGAACGGTCTGCCTCGTGAGGATATATTACTCGGTCGAGCATCCTGAACGGTATTTTTCTCAACAAACATCGGACACTCTCAAATGAAATGATCTGCCGATCCATATTTTAAACAAGTACGATCACGCACTCTACAATCTGACCGGGACTGCTGAACATTCCCAACACTAGCAACTGATGTAGCTCTAGAATTAGTAGGAGGTTGGTCTCGATCTCGTCTAGGAAAGTCCGCAACAGTCTTAGATCGGCTAGTATCCTCTCTAGATTTCTTTGACAATGACTAATAAGTTTTACTCGTTGATCTTTTACAGAAGTCTCTAGCTTCGAAATCAGCCTTTCTCTTTTCTTTTCAAAGCTCTTCGGCTTTACAAGCTCGCTCAACAAGCAGTACGAACTCTTTAATTTCAAGGATACCAACCAACAACTTAATATCTTCATTCAACCCATCTTCAAAATGTTTACACGTGATGGCTTCAGTCGAAATACACTCTCGGGCATATCTGCCTAGTCTAACGAATTCTCGCTCGTATTTAGTAACAGTCCTGTGACCCTGCTTAAGCTCGAGAAATTCCATACACTTCTGATCTATAAATCTCTGACTGATATACTTTTTACGGAATTTAGTTTGAAAGAACTCCCATGTAATCCGCTCTCTCGGCATAACTGAAACTAAAGTGTTCCACCAATGGTAGGCAGGATTACGTAATAATGATATAGCACACTTCAAACGCTCATCTGGGGTACATGATAGTTCGTCGAATACACGAATAGTGTTATCGAGCCAGAATTCAGCCCTCTCAGCATCATCACTAATAGTGGCCCTAAACTCTTCGGCCTCGTATTTTCTAATTTTGTCAACAAGAGGCTTATTCAATCTCATCGGATCAATCATCGGAGGTACCACAGGTATCGGAGATGGATTATTCGGGGGTGGGGGTTGTTGAACTGCCGGATTAGTTCGGATATATTGAGTAAACCATTCGTTCATCATTTGGTAAAAGGCTTGTTTAGCCTCTCCGTCATGGCTACTCGAAATCGGTCGAGATTCTACTAGCGTTGTCCCTTACGTGGGAGTAGGCGCTATACTCTCAACATCATCAGCTAGAGCTCAATCGGGATCCATTTACTAAATAAAAACACATTTTTAAACGTCAAAAGTCATCACACTATCACAATATCTTAATATGGTATGTATAGCTAGACTCACACTCGCTACGTTAGTCCTAGAATCGCGTAAACCGTAGCTTTGATACCAATAAAATGTAACACCCTTAACACGTATTCGTCGCCTGAGGGTTATAAGGTGTTACCATACCAACACAACAACATCTGATCACTTATATAATAAAATTACTATAAAAAAAATAAGGTCATATAACTAATATATGCATAAAACAATTCAAAGATAATCGTACAATTCATGCAATGAATACTCATACTAATTTAAAATAACCATCAAGACACATAATAGCCTTATACACTATTCATTTGGTCAAAATTTGAGATCTTTAATCCTATGCAAATACGATAATGTACCCCAATTTATCTCAATTAACCGAAACCTAACAATCAAATAACAACATCTTTATTCAAACACTTAACTCATGCATTTTGATTTATAAGTCAAGGCCAAACTCAATCATACCATTTATAAACTCGTTTGCAACTTAACCATTAATATAATATACATATTTCAATCTTGTAAATCTATCACATTATCATTTGTATATACATAAATTTTTACTTATAACAATATTCCACACAAACATATATAACAACTTTCAATTCAATCTTAATTGCCGCATACCAAAATTACCAATTCATAACCTAAAATTTCTCAAGTCCATTTATTTATATAATTAAAGCACTTTATCAAATATTCACTAAATGTCACAAATATATATATATATATCATACTTCCTAATAAAACCTAGATGAACTATCTAACATACATCATTATAATAGCCATATTATACCCGAATCAATCAACCACAAGTAACTCCAATCCATCCTAACACAACATCGCACACTTAGAAATATAATCAAGATAGTATAAACATCTAAATCCAGTTAGCCATTTTCGCATGGCATTTGAATTACATCATTACAAACATAACCAAAAATAGGCTAGCCTATACATGCCATTGGTTGAAATTTAGCTTAAATAGGTACAGAAAAAAAAGGATAGTGTGATGAAACTTCGATCGATCCCCGAGCTTGTAGTCAGCTACAAAAAAAATCTATAAGACATGGAACATAATATTCGCAGTAAGTTTTTATACTTAGTAAGTCATTAGCTAAAACAATCAAGTATTCATGGTTTATTTGGTAATCATTGTAGTAATATTAATCTATGTCATATACACATGTCATTAAGTCCAATACTCAACTTATTACTTAACATCTTACTACTCATCACCAAGATGAGCTATCATACACGCATATATCAAATCCGTTAAACAATAATTCCTCATATTCGCATATATATCATTGTTTAAATCGAAACCAAGTGAATTTACAAGTCTATCACATTAAATCGATTCACATATGTCTATGTCTCATCTCAATTATGCATACTATAAGCATAGAACATCTTATTATATATATTTATAACATAATTGCAAAGTTAAATACTCAACATGGAACACTAAATCACATATGAACGTACCTTCAAAGTATAAAATTTGCTTTTTAAATAACTTTAACCTTAAGTAGACCTACACGGCCAAATATACACATAAACATAAAAGATCATTTAATTCTCATTTCACTTGAAATCTTATAAACATAAATTTGTAATTTAGTCACCAGCAATAATCCTGATAGGCGTAAGCCTAATTTATTCACTGGCACGAAGGCTGCTAGACCTAAGGTCTGATATTTATTCACCGGCACTAAGCCTGCTAGGCACAAAGCCTGATTTCATTCACCGGCATAAAGCCTGATTCCATTCACCGGCACGAAGCCTGCTAGGCATAAAGCCTGATAAAAAATTCATGTTCCCACACTTACCTTATTAACATTCACACCTTATTATACTAAGTACACAATCCTCCTGTAACCAAATGCTAATAAAACTCACGGTTATGACAACCCTCCAAACATCTTCATCATCGACAACTATGATTTAACCTTTTTGCCAATTCAATTCATCATTCCATATCACATACAATAATTTTCATTACTCATAACTAAAGTCATACGACATCTCAATTACCTTCGACAATTACCTTTTTTATAATAACAAATATAATTCATCAATTTAATACTCATTCGGCAATAGCATAAATACTTAGAAAAATTCATTTTAGCACTTAAATCTAATTACTAATAAAATTTAACACATAATAAGCTTAATGACTTACCTCGGATATCAACGAATGATAATTTCGATTACTCGGCTAATTTAGCTTTTCCCCGATCAGAAACCGATTTCTTTACTTCTTGAGCTTCAATTTTCAAATAAAATCCATTCAACTAAATTTTCATTCAATTAAAAAAAAACATACACAAATAAACAAATGACTTAATTACCCTTACTACTTTACACATTCGGCAATTTCATCCACTATTAAATCACACTAAATAAAAATAAATAAAAATAATTTCTTATATCCAATATTAGCCGAATACCCACAAGTTTACTTACAATCCTTTACACTTCATTTATTTAGGAATTTGGTCTTTTTAGTTAATATTTTAACATTTTAATCCTATTACTTCAATTTCATCAAAATTGTAAAATAAAACTTAAAAATCTAAGCACATCTTCAATTTTCCATTCAAACCATCATTTTCCCAAATCTTTCAACCATGATTACAATCGAAATGCTTATCAAATACAAAAATTACTACGTGGGTTTTATAATATACACTACAACTAAGCTAAAAACATATAAATTATTGAAAACCAAATTAAAACATACCTGAAATTTGAATTTGTAAGTGCCAAATGCCAAACTCTTAAGCTTTTCTTTCTTCTTTCATGTTTTGGCAATAACAAAGCTTAAATGACTTTATTTTCTTATGTTTTATCTTTTAGTAAAACTATATTAAATATAACTTTACTAAATTAACCTTTATAAAAACATACACAACCATTTTATGCTATGGTTAATACCGTCCACTACCTAATTCTATGGTATAATTGCATAATAAACACTTCATAGTATATTGACATATTCAATTCAACCCTTTACACAATTAACTACCACATTTTTGTTTTACACGATCAAGCCCGTTTTTCTTAATCGGTTACCCAACGATAAAATTAAGTAACGGAAATTTCACACATGCAAATTCACACATAATAAAGACAGAAAATAATATTTAAATATTTTTCTGACTCGGGTTCGTGGTCCCGAAACCACCGTTCCGATTAGGGTCAAAATCAGGCTGTCACATTATTCATATACACATTCATATTCGTTATCAAACCAAGCATGCCTATTTCCAAACAAAGTTCATATCTAAACACAAGAAACATATCTCTTGTATACTACAACCAAATCTTACCATTTATTCATATTGGTATGTTTCAAAATGACCAAAACAAGTAGATCAAAAGACCATCATGAACTTACATAATTTGGGATCACAATCATAAGCCAAAATCAAACAAAAACATATCATTTGCCATCCAATTCACATAGCATTACAAGCCAACATATTCAAGCTTACATAAGGACACTCTACCCTATACATGCCATACTTAGACTTTATAGAATCAAAAGGTACCGAAACAAGCTCGATAGTGTGGTGATAATCCTTGACTATCCCTGAGCCTTCAGTAGCTACGATATCTGTAAAACAGTTGAAAGAATAAATAGAGTAAGCTACTAGGAGCTTAGTAAGCCAAATACATCATATGCATTTCTTGAAAAAAATTCAGTAGCATATCTTATAAAACAAACACTCATTTGTAACAGAAGTCTATTTCACAGTAGCATATACTTCATACTCAGAAATTCAGTACAGAACATACGTACCTGAGTCAGATATATAGATTGCGTACTCATTCATTTCTCAAAACTTCTCATCGTTTCATTCAAAATCGTTACAGAAATTGTAAAGGCTTTATACAATGCCGATGTCCCCGACGTGGTCTTACATGTTATTCAATATCGATGCCACTATCTCGGACAGGGTCTCACACGAAACATATACGATGCCAGTGTCCCAGACACGGTCTTACACGAAATTTTCAAATCAATGCCTACGTCCTGGACGAGGTCTTACATGATATCATTTTATCATTTCTCATTCAGAATAACTCAGAAATACATGTCAGGCTCTCATGGCCATTCAAATACAGTTTATAAAACAAGAATTTATAACAGACATCAATATAACACATATTTGTATTTTGACTTACCTTGTACGGAATTAACGGATTTGAGTCGACTATTCAACAATTTTGGACTTTCCTCGATCTAAGTCCGTTTCTCTTTGTTCTTGATCTAAACAAATCCAGATTCAAACATTCAATATTCCATTTCATTCAATTCAATCCGTAAACACTCATTTAGGGCATTTTACATTTTAGCCCTCACACTTCACATTTTTGACACTTTAGTCCCTAATCTACAAAAACATCAAATATGCACAATTTCATTACAAAATGACCTAGCTGAGTTTTCATGGCTCTCATTAAAGCCCATAGAACACATTTATTTCACAATTTAATCCTCCAAAACTCTCATTTTCACAAATTAGCCCATATAGCTCAAATTCATCAAAATCTCATGGTAAAGCATGTTTATTCAACACCTATTCATCATAAATCATTCAGTTTCACTACAAAGCTTCAAATATCAACAATGGCATTTTTCATAAATTTCATCAAAAATAGAAATTGAGACATGGGCATGAAAGAATACGAAGCAACAATCACAGAAACGTAGAAATTATCAAAAATAGATTAAAAACAAACCTTTAATCAAAGAAAATCAATGGCCGAATGTATGAAGCATGAAACCCTTGTTCCTTTCTTTCTAAAATCAGTGGAATAGCATGATAATGGCTTTATTTTCATGATATTTTTATTATAACACATATTTTATACATCAATTACCAAGTTAACTTTTGTTTATAAACATGTAAAACATATATCTTAAGGTCATTTTTGACCACTCAAACCTCAAATGGTTTAATTACCTATTAAGGCCATAATTATTAAAAGCCATTCCAAATGCACAAATTCTATTGTGACATGCAAATTTTATCACATATACAATTCAGTCCTTTATCATAATTAAGCACAGAGACAGTCAAATTAAATCACAGAAATTTATCAGATGCTAATTCATATATCACAGACACAGAAAATAATATCAGAACATTTTTCAGACTCAAATATGTGGTCCCGAAACCACTATTCTGACTAGAGTCCAAACCAGGCTACAATAATTCTCCCCCTTAGGGATTTTCATCCCTGAAAATCTTACCTTTAAATGGATTCGGATATTGCTGTCTTATTGCACTTTCAGGCTCCCATTTATCCTCTTCTAAACCATGATGATGCCACAGCACTTTTACTAGCTGAATTTTCTTCTTTCAATTTTTTCATTTCTCGAGCTAAGATACAGATCGGTTCTTCATCATAAGACATATCAGATTTTAATTCAATCTCAGAAGGGGATATCACATGAGACGGATCAGATCTATAACGTCAAAGCATTGTCACATGAAATACATTATGTATGTTTTCTAACTCAGGTGGCAACATCAGTCTATAAGCAACCGGTCCAATTCGTTTAATAATTTCATACGGTCCGATGAACCTTGGACTTAATTTGCTCTTTTTGCCAAATCGGAACAGTTTTTTCCATGGATTTAGAAATACTTTATCACCAATCTCAAATTCCATATCTTTTCGTTTCAAATTTGCATATGATTTCTAACGATCAGAAGCTGCTTTCAGATTATCCTTGATCATTTTCACTTTCTGTTTTGTTTCTTTTATTAGATTAATCCCGTATATCTTATTTTCACAGAGTTCAGACCAGTACAGTGGAGTTCTACACTATCTACCGTACAGAGCTTCATACGGGGCCATTTTAATGTCGATTGGAAACTATTATTATACGCAAATTCAATTAGAGGTAGATATTGTTCCCACGTACCTTTAAACTCCAAAATACAACATCTAAGCATGTCCTCGAGTATCTGAATAATCCGCTCAGACTGACCATCTGCTTCCGGATGAAAAGCAGTACTGAAGTGTAATTTAGTACCTAAAGCTTCTTGCAACTTCTTCCAGCATCTTGAAGTAAATCTTGGATCTTTATCAGACACCATAGATAGTGGTACCCCGTGCAATTGCACAATATCAAAAATATAAACTTCAACTAATTTATCCAGAGAATAATCAGATCGTATCGGAATAAAATGAGCAGATTTTGTCAACTGATCAACAACAACCCAGATTGAATCTTTCTTTCTCGGAGATAGGGATAAACCAGAAACAAAATCCATAGTCACTCGGTCCCATTTCCATTCAGGAATCATAATCGGTTGTAACATACCAGAAGGCACCTGATGTTCAGCCTTTACTTGCTGACAGACTAAACATTTCAGAGCAAAGTCAGAAATATCTCTTTTCATTCCCGGCCACCAGCAAAATTGTTTTAAGTTGTTATACATCTTGGTGCTACTCGGATGTACAAAGAATTTGCTATTATGAGCTTCACCCAAAATCATTTGAATCAATTCAGAGTTTTGGGGAACAAAAATTCTATTCCTGAATTTTAGATAGTCATCATTATCAATACAGAATTAAGAATCAGAATCACACTGAACTCGTTTCATTAACAGTTCATTATCTACTTTCTGAGCATCTATGATTTGTTGCAAAAACAAAGGTTTCACTTTCAATTCAGCTAACACTAACTCATCATCAAACAGACCAACACAAGCATTCAAGGCATATAATGCAGATATTGATTTCTAACTTAGAGCATCAGCTACAACATTTGCTTTACCAGGATGATAATCAATTATAAGCCCATAATCTTTTAACAGTTCTAACCATCTTCACTGCCATGGATTCAAATCTTTCTGAGTTATTAAATATTTTAGACTTTTATGATCTGAAAGCACGTGACATTTTTCACCGAACAGATTGTGGCGCCAAATTTTTAAAGCAAATACAATCGCAGCTAGCTCGAGATCATGCGTTGGATAATTCTTTTCGTGTGGCTTTAACTGTCTAGAAGCATATGCAATAACTTTGCCTTCTTGGATTAAAATGCAACCCAGTCCGTTCAACGAAGCATCATTGAATATAACAAATTCTTTACCCGATTCAGGTTGCGCAAGTATAGGAGCTTCAGTTAACATAGCTCTCAACTGGTCAAAGCTATTTTGACATTTACCAGACCATTCAAAATTTACATCTTTTTGTAGCAGTCTTGTCATCGGAGTTACAATTACCGAAAAACCCTTTACGAAACGACAGTAATAATCGGCTAGTCCCAGAAAACTACGGACTTCAGAGACGTTTCTCGAGGGTTTCCAATCCAAAATAGCTGAGATTTTGCTCTGATCTACTCGTATACCAGATGCAGATACAATATGACCCAGAAAACTAACTTCGCATACCCAGAATTAACATTTACTGAATTTTGCATACAATTTCTTATCACGCAGTGTTTTGAAGTACAATTCTTAAATGTTCAGCATGCTCACTTTCATTCTTCGAGTATATCATTATATCATCAATAAAAACAACGACAAATTGATCTAAATATGGCCTGAAGATTCTGTTCATCAGATCTATAAACACAGTAGGAGCATTCGTTAATCCGAAAGGCATAACCAAAAATTCGTAATGCCCGTACCTTGTTCTGAAGGCTGTCTTCGAAATGTCAGAATCTTTGACGCACAATTGATAATAGCCTGATCTCAGATCTATTTTCGAAAATACAGAAGCACCTTTCAATTGATCAAACAAATCATCAATTCGGGGCAGAGGGTATTTATTCTTTATAGTCACTTTGTTGAGCTGACGGTAATCAATGCACATTCTCATTGTACCATCTTTCTTTTTCACAAATAGAACAGGAGCACCCCGCGGTGTGAAACTCGATCTAGTAAATCCTCGATCAATCAATTCTTGCAACTGAGTATTTAATTCTTTCAATTCGGTCGGTGCCATTCTATATGGAGCTATTGAAATCGGAGTAGTTCTCGAAACCAATTCAATCCCAAACTCAACCTCTCGAATCGAAGGCAAACCTGGAAGTTCTTCAAGAAATACATCAGGAAATTCACAGACAACAGGCACAGATTCAATCTTTCTATCAGATACCTTAGAATAAATCACGTAAGCCAAGTAGGCTTCACACCCTTTTCTTATATATTTCTGAGCTTTTAATGCGGATATCACAGACGGTAAACCATTCAATTCACTAGATTCAACTCTAACTATTTCACTATTCTTACATCTCAAGTCAATAACTTTTCGTTTGCAATTTACAACAGCATCATGCAGAGTTAACCAATCCATACCCAGAATTATATCAAATTCATCAAACGGCAAAAGCATCAAATCAGCAGGAAAACAGATATCTCAAATCATTAACGGTCAATTATTGCAAATCTTATTAACCAGGACACTTTTGCCTAAGGGGTTCGATACTCTAATAATGATTTCAGTAGAGTCTACATGAAAAGTCTTACTATATGCTAAATTCATACAAATATAAGAATGCGTTATCCAGGATCTATCAAAGTAATTACAGAGGTATCATAAAGAGTGAAAATACTAGTAATCACATCAGGAGATGAAGCTTCTTCCCGCGCTCGGATAGCATAAGCTCTAGCAGGCGCTCGAGCTTCAGATCGTGCAGTCATATCTTTAGTAACTATTTGACCAATGCTAGCATTACCCGCTTTTCTAGAAGTTCTACCTCTAGCGGAAATATTACTCGGTCTCAAATTTTGCACTATCTCTTGATCAAAAGATTCAAGGCAGTCTCGAACAAAATGATCCAGAGATCTACATCGAAAATAGGCTCAATCTTTAAATATACAACTTCCCGGATGTCTTTTTCCATAATGTTCACATTCAGGTTTATTAGATCTAACATTCTCGACACTAGTAACAGATGTAGCAGAAGTTTTAAAACTCGAATGTGATCTATCACGATCTCTGCCAGAATATCCCATATTAGTCTTCAAATGATTTGATTTATCTCGAAATTTCTTTGACACGGACTGTAATGATCTTCCCGAAGATCTCTTTCAAAGCTTCCTTGTTTCAGAATCAGCTTCCATCTTTTCTTTACTAAGATCTTCGGCTTTACAAGCCCTTTCCAGTAGCACAACAAACTCATTCAAATCGAGAATTCCAACCAAAAGTTTAATGTCTTCATTCAAGCCTTCTACAAATCTCTTACACATAGTGGCCTCTAAAGCTATATATTCCTATGCATACTGACTCAACCTAACAAATACCCATTCGTATTCAGTAACAGATTTGCCACCTTATTTTAATTCAAGAAACTCTTTACGTTTCTGATAAATGAAATGCTAACTGATATACTTCTTTCTAAATTCAGTCTGAAAATAATCCCAGGTGACACATTCACTTGGAACCACATATGTCAATATTTTCCACCAATGGTATGCCGAATGTCGCAACAATGAAACCGCACACTTAACGTATTCCTCCTGAGTACATGACAATTCATCAAGAACTCAGATCGTGTTTTCAAGCCACAATTCAACTCTCTCGGCATCATCATCAATAGTAGCTTGAAATTCTTCAGCCCCATTCTTTCTAATCTTGTCTACCAGAGGCTTATTCAGACGGATCGGATTAGGAACAGATGGTACAACTGAAGGTTGTTGAGGAACAGTCAGGGGTAGGGGTTGAACAGCCGGATTTGTTCAGACTTACTGAGTGAACCACTCATTCGTCATTTGGAAGAAAGTTTGTTTAACTTCTCCCTCATAACCACTTGTAATCGGTCTAGAATCAGATGGCGCTGTCCCTTGAGCGGGAGTAGGCGCGTTACTTTTAACATCATCAGCTACGGCTCTTTTAGGATCCATTACTATATAAAAAACGCATTTTAGTCGTCAGGATTCATCACACTATCACAGTTCAATTATATGGCATGTATAGCTAGACTCATACACACTACGTTAGTCCTAGAACTGACTAAACCGTAGCTCTGATACCAACAAAATGTAACACCTCTATCCCGTAACCGTCACAGGAATAGAACGGTGCATTACCAGATATTTAGAACAGATCAAAACAGAATATTCACCGATTTCTGAATTCACACAACATTACTAATCAGTAACATGATATAAAATATTAGAATTAACTTCATTCATTCATCAGGGACTAACTTGAAAATAGGCAAAAGATATGAAGAACCTTCAGAAAATTTTTAAATTAGGGCCACACGGCCGTGTGCCTCACATTGTCATGCCCTAATCTTAACTCTGGCCATGGATGACACTGCAAATCTCAACATGGTCACCGGACATGCCCTTGTGTCCAGCCCGTGGGCAACACTGCCAAATACCACACGGTCACCAGACACGCCCATGTGTCTAGGCCGTGTACAAAATTGACCAAAACATTTCAAATGTAGGGGTTACACGGTCGAGTCACACGCCCGTGTGCTCTGACCGTGTGGCACAAAATAGGCTTGGTTTAAGCTAATTTGCCACCCATAATAAGGGTCATTCCTTTAACCATATATGAGTAATAATCATACCACAATTTCAGCTCAATTCAATGCTTTAAAACACACCACCACGTGATCAAATTATTCATATACACATTCATATTCATTATCAAACCAAGCATGCCTATATTCCAAACAAAGTTCATATCCAAACACAAGAAACATATCTCTTGTATACTACAACCAAATCTTACCATTTATTCATATTGGTATGTTTCAAAATGACCAAAACAAGTAGATCAAAAGACTATCATGAACTTACATAATTTGGCATCACAAGCATAAGCCAAAACCAAACAAAAACATATCATTTGTCATCCAATTCACATAGCATTACAAGCTAACATATTCAAGCTTACATAAGGACACTCTACCCTATACATGCCATACTTAGACTTTACACAATCAAAAGGTACCAAAACAAGCTTGATAGTGTTGGGACAATCCTTGACTATCCCCGAGCCTTTAGTAGCTACGATATCTGTAAAACAGTTGAAAGAATAAATAGAGTAAGCTACTAGGAGCTTAGTAAACCAAATACATCATACGCAATTCATGAACAAAATTCAGTAGCATATCTTACAAAACAGACACTCATTTGTAACAGAAGTCTATTTCACAGTGGCATATCCTTCATGCTTAGAAATTCAGTATAGAACAGATGTACCTAAGTCAGATATATAGATTGTGTACTCATTCATTTCTCAAAACTTCTCATCGTTTCATTCAGAATCATTACAGAAATTGTGAAGGCCTTATACAATACCAACGTCCCCGACATGGTCTTACATGTTATTCAATATCGATGCCACTATCCTGGATAGGGTCATACATGAAACATATACGATGCTAGTGTCCTAGACACGGTCTTACACGAAATTTTCAAATCAATGCCTACGTCTCAGACGAGGTATTACATGATATCATTTTATCATTTCTCATTCAGAATAACTCGGAAATACACGTCAGGCTCTCATGGCCATCCAAATATAGTTTATAAAATAATAATTTATAACAATATAACACATATTTGTATTTTAACTTACCTCGTACGGAATTAATAGATTTGAGTCGACTATTCAACAATTTTGGCCTTTCCTCGATCTAAGTCCGTTTTTCTTTGTTCTTGATCTAAACAAATTCAGATTCAAACATTCAATATTCCATTTCATTCAATTCAATCTGCAAACACTTATTCAGGGCATTTTGCTTTTTAGCCCTCACATTTCACATTTTTGACACTTTAGTCCCTAATTCACAAAAACATCAAATATGCACAATTTCATTACAAAATGACCTAGCCGAATTTTCATGGCTCTTATTAAAGGCCATATAACACATTTATTTCATAATTTAATCCTCCAAAAATCTCATTTTCACAAATTAGCCCATATAGTTCAAATTCATCAAAATCTCATGGTAAAGCATGTTTATTCAACACCTATTCATCATAAATCATTCAGATTCACTATAAAGCTTCAAATATCAACAATGACATTTTTCATAAACTTCATCAAAAACAAAAATTGAGACATAGGCATGAAAGAATATGAAGCAACGATCACAGGAACGTAGAAATTATAAAAAATGGATTAAAAACAAACCTTTAATCAAAGAAAATCAATGGCCGAATGTATGAAGCATGAAACCCTTGTTCTTTTCTTTTTAAAATCGGTGGAATAGCATGATAATGGCTTTTTTTCATGATATTTTATTATAACACATATTTTATACATCAATTACCAATTTAACCTTTGTTTATAAACATGTAAAACACATATCTTAAGGTCATTTTTGACCGCTCAAACCTCAAATGGTTTAATTACCTATTAAGGCCATAATTATTAAAAGCCATTCCAAATGCACACATTCTATTGTGACATGCAAATTTTATCACATATACAATTCAGTCCTTCATCACAATTAAGCACAGAGACAGTCAAATTAAATCGCAGAAATTTATCAGATGCTAATTCATACATCACAGACACAAAAAATAATATCAGAACATTTTTCAGACTCGGATATGTGGTCCCAAAACCACTAGTCCGACTAGGGTCCAAACCAGGCTGTTATAGACAAGGTCTTACATGATATCATTTTACCATTACTCAATCAAAATTGACTCAGAATTAAAAACTCAGGCTCTCATGGCCATCCGAATACAGTTTATAATTCAAGAATTTATAACAAGCATTAATATAACGCATATTTGTATATTGACTTACCTCATACGGGTTTAAACGGATTCAAGTCGACTACTTAACAATTTTGGACTTCCCCCGATCTAAGTCCGATTTTCTTTATTCTTGATCTAAATCAATTCAAATTCAACCATTTAATCATTCATTTCATGAAATTTAATCCATGAACACAATTTTAGGGCATTTTACATTTTAGCCCTCACATTTTCACATTTTGAAACTTTGATCCCTAATTTACAAAAAACATTAAATTTAAAAATTGAACTAAATTAGGGCATTTTACATTTTAGCGCATATAATACATTTTTCTCACAATTTAGTCCTCCAAAAGTATTATTGTCACTATTTAGCCCAAATTGCTCAATTTCATCAAAAATCCAAGGCAAAGCATATTTATTCAATATCTATCCATCATAGTTCATGCAATTTCATTACAAAGCTTCAAATATCAACAATGTCACTATTCATAAACCTCATAAAAAATAGAAATTAAGACATGGGCATGAAGGATTTTGAAGCAGCGATCACAGAAACATAGAAATTATAAAAAACGTATAAAAATACATGCCAAATTACTGTTCAAACCATGGTCGAATATGAAGAACACAAACCCTTTCGTTCTTTTCCTTTATTTACAGCAAAATCAACGTGAATATGACCTTGATTTTATGTTTTTATTCTAATTAAGACATAATAATAATAGTTTACCAAATTGCCATTAATGAAATAATATTATATAACCTATCATTCATGGACATAATTGTCCATTGACTAAAACATGGCATATTAACAATATTAGGACTTAGAATAAATCAAATCATGGCATGAAGGCACTTTAACAAATGGCATGCAAATCTTACCCTTTATGCGATTGAGTCCTTTTTCATAATTAAGCATAGAGACAGACAAATTAATTCACAGAAATCTCACAGATGCAGATTCATACATTATAGACACAAAAAATAATATTAAAATATTTTTTCAGACTCAAATTTATGGTTTCGAAACCACTATTCCGACTAGGATCCAAATCTGGCTGTTACATGCTGAATTTTGCATAAAGCTGCTTCTCCCTCAGAATTTGTATTACAGTTCGAAGATGCATATCATGGTCCTCCTCAGATCTTGAATACACCAAAATGTCGTCTATAAAGACAACCACAAACTGATGCAGGTAGGGTTGGAATACCCAGTTCATGAGATCTATAAAGGTCGTTGGTGCATTTGTAAGTCCAAACGACATTACCAAGAACTTGTAGTGACCATACCGTATTCTGAATACTGTCTTATAAATGTCTGTCTCCTTAACCCTCAATTGGTGATACCTAAAAAGAAGGTCGATCTTGGAGAATACTAAAGCTCCTCTAAGTTGATCAAAAAGGTCGTCAATCCTTGGCAGGGGGTGCTTGTTCTTGATAGCTAGTTCAGTTTGTTCAGCTGACAGTAGTCAATACACATGCGCAATGTCCCTTCTTTCTTCTTGACGAATAACACCGATGCTTCCCACGGAGACACATTCGGTCGGATAAATCCTCGATCTAGAAGTTCTCGAATTTGTGCCGTTAACTCCACAAGCTCATTTGGTGCCATCCTGTAAGGGGCGATGGACACAGGAGCTGTTCCCAGTAGCAGCTCAATTCCAAATTTGACCTCACAGTTTGGAGGCAATCCAGGAAGCTCATTAGGAAAAACGTCCAAAAATTCCCTAACAGTTTTAACATCACTCACGAAAGGACTTTCAGAATCAGAATTGCTCACATACGCTAGAAACGACTCGTAACCCTTGCGAACCAACTTTTTGACCCTTAACATTAGACAAATAATCTCTGTGCTCCCCTATCATAGCTACCTCCTCATCCTCCAAAGTCTTTAAAACCATTTGCTTAGCAGCGCAATCCAAATTTTTACAGTGCTTAACAAGCCAGTCCATACCCAAGATAGGATCGAATTCCCCAAATGGTAATTCCATCACATCTGCCAGAAAGATTTTACCTTGCACCTCTAGGGGCACATCTCTAAAAAGTTTGTCTACCCTAACCGACTGTCCCAGTGGACTAATTACGGACATCTCACTAGCAGTATTCTTAGACTGCATACCTAACATCCCAGACACAATACAGGCAACATACGAGTGTGTAGACCCAATATATATTAAAGTAAAATATGGCATGCTACAAACCAAAAACATACCAGTTATGATGTTAGGGGCACCACCATTCTCTCGGTGACGAGCAGTGTAAACCAAAGCTGGTTATCGCTTCTCAGTGTTACCAGCACCTCTGCCCGATGTTCCACGGCCACTTCCGTTACCATTTCTTCCCCTGGCCTGGCCTCGACCTCTCGGTGGTTGTTGACCACCTCTCACTGGTTGAGTAACCCTTTGCTCTGCAGCTTGCATCTATACCGACCTCTAAGGGTAATCCCTAACTCAGTGATCCTTAGACCCACATCAGAAGCGTACACCAGTATGCCTCCAACATTCCTCCTGATGCGATCTTCCACAATCCACACAAGCTTACAATCTAACCACAGTAACTGGAACTGCTTGAACCGGCTCATCAACTCTGGCCCTCTTAACAGGCCTCCCTAAAGAACCCAAGGGTCCTGAATCCTTCCTGGATCTGACTCTATCATTCTCGCGATCCTGGCGCTTTGAGCGCTTTACATCTTCAGTTATCTTATCTTTTTCAACCAGGACAGCAAAATCATGCTCCCTCAGTGGGGCAATCAGCACCCATAACTCATCTCTTAGGCCATGCTCAAACCACACACTACACTCATATTCAGTGGTGACAACTCCACAGGCATATCGACTTAACCTTAGAAACTCCACCTCGTATTCCGCTACGGACTTATTTCCTTGAGTTAGACTTAAGAATTGCTTCCTTTGGGCGGCCACATAACTCACGCTGACATACTTTCCTTAAAAGGCCATCTTGAAGAGGTCCCACGTTAACCGGTCAGCAGGTTTATCATCTCTCACTGTGAGCCACTATTGGTAGGCCTCGTTACGCAGTAAAGATATTGCTCCCTCCAGTTTCTGCTCCACCGAGTAGTCCAGATCATCCATTATTCATTCAGTGGCTTCTAACCAATACTCAGCCACATTCGGGGCTATGCCAGATACACCCCTGAAGATCTTTACTCCATTAGCCTGGAGCCACTTAGGAATCGATCCACGGTTCACTGTTTCAATAATCGTTCCGACAACTCTTTCCAGAACAGGGAGCATTGCTTGGGATAGAGCGTCATCCCTAGCTACTCGATCCTGTGACCCCATCTTAGTAACTGGCGATGCTGGTGCATCCCTAGCGAGCATATGTCCCGATGCTGAAGATCTAGCCTTAGCACTTCCTCGGCCTCTACCATGGCCCCTTCTGCTTGCAGCTTTCGTGCTCATATCGATATTGCATATGATCTGATTAGGAATTTTATGAATTAGCTTATAATTTCAGTAGTTATTACAGATTTTTTATGCAGAAGATAGTAGTTTAAAGTTTTATTTTTGAAGATTGAAATCTAACTATAGTTTTCAGTTTTCCTACAGTCTCAGTTTAACCTAACTGCAGATTTTCAGTACAATACTACTATCTACAGTAGTTTCTCAATATCACAATTTAGTCTTCTAATAGTAGAGCATATAAGAGAAATTACAGATTTGGTACCGGAGACTCAGTGTGCCACACTTGCAGTAACAACATTCAGAAACCATCAAATTCTCTTAAAAATCCACATTTTTCAAAAGATCGAGACTTACAAAAAATTTAGAAACCCTTTTAAGTGAATTTTGAAAGAAACCAACTTTTCAAAACAATTTAAACTATTAAAATCAATTTTAAAGAAAAATATTAAAACCCATACCACAATTGATAAACCATAATATATACATATTTTTACCTTGTGCTTGGAACATTTATGGATGATTTATCATTAGATTTATGGAATCTAATGCTCCTAATCCTTTAATTTCATGTTTTATACTTAGGTAAGCATACGAAAGAGAAAAGAGCAAGGAATGGGCCAAAAATAGACAAAATGGGTCAAATTCAATAATCAACATGGCCTAGACATCTGCAAATGGGTAAACTACACGCCCGTGTGTGACACACAGAATTAAACACGGCCTAAGCAACCTCACAGGGCGTGTCACACGGATGTGTCCCTGTCGAGACCTGTTTCAGTTTAACTCAAAAAAAGGCCAATTTTGGGCTAAGAGAGGTATTTTAAAAGCTTATAAAAAGTCCAATTGGAGGAACAGAGAGAGGCACAGAGTAGAAAGTAAGTAGTTACTCGAAGAACACCGATTGATTCATCTCAGAAGCAAGGATCTCCATCAAGGCTGAAGATCTCCCTTCAATTTCGTTCCGGGGTTTTTTGGTTTTTCTTTATGTTTTGTTGTTTTCCCAATTTTAATATGTTTTCTTTTACAATTATGAACTAAATCCCCCTAAATACGCGAGGGGGATGAAACCTAAAACAGCTCTTGTTATTATTTTTTGAATTATATGATAAAGACTTGATTTGTTCTTAATTGTGCTATTAATTCGTGTGTTAATATTTCAGGATATTATGTCAAGTCAAATGTGCTTACGTAGTGGAGCAAAAGTCCCTGTTTAAGAGTAGATTCAACACAATTAAGCGGAGTTGATCGCAATCCTAGACATAGGACGATGAAAATATGCCAGATTAGAGTAAAATCTAATAGGGAAGTCCATAAATTGAGTTAATGCAACACTAGGGGTTTTAATTAGAAAGAAATTTCAATTAATCAACCTAAGGTTAGTTGTTTTTAGTCTTGAAAGAGATATTAACATAAATTAGGGATTTCAACGAATCAAGTCAAGTGGATAGATCATTTAGTTCAGAGTCAAATAACAAGTGAAGTCTAGGTGGATTCTTCCTTGGGTATTGTCGTAATCAATCAGTTTTCCAAAAGTATTTTCCCCAATTCATTCATTGTCACATTCTTAGTTAATTAGTTTAGTTTAATTAGTTTAAAACAAATCCCCTTTATTTTTAGGCTAGATAATTAAAAGAAGGCTAGTACTAGTACTTTTAGTCCCTATGGGTTTGACATCCTGGTCTTGCCATCAACTGTACTATAGTTCGATAGGTGCACTTGCCTTTATTGGGATAATAGTTTAGTTTTACAGGTTTGACCATCATATATATCACTATAAAGTTTTTGGTGCCGTTACCGGGGAATTTAAAATATTAGGAACCCTCGATTTTTATTACTTTAGCCATTTTTAGTTTTATTGCAATTTACTTTTTGTTTTATTTTATTTACTAAATTTTTCTCTTCATTCTTCCCTGACAGGTGTTTTAGTTTATGACTAGAAGAAATCCGTCAAGACCTTTGCTCTTTGATAGTGAGATAGAAGAATCAGCTCGTAGAAATTGTAGAGAAATAAGGCGGAGCCTACAGTACATAGAAGAAGAGCAAGAGAACGTGACCAATACTACTGAAGAGAGGGAGGCAAATTAGAATATTCTGTTACCTCCTGTGGTAGCTGCAAATCCTATAAATTAGAATCCTGCTCCTCGTACTATGTATGATTATGCTAAGCCCAGTTTAGATGGTACTTGATCTACTATTGTTAGGCCTGCTATTGCTGCAAATAATTTTGAACTGAAACCTAATACTATACAGATGATACAACAGTTTGTTCAGTGTGATGGTTTGCAGGACGAGGATCCTAACACACATTTAGCTAACTTTTTGGAACCTTATGACACCCTTAAAATTAATGGTGTTTCTGATGATGCCATTCGTCTTCAGTTATTTTCCTTTTCTCTGAGGAATAAGGCTAAACACTGGTTGAACTCTCTACCACGAGGGCCTATCACTACTTGGGAACAAATGACTGAAAAATTTCTGTTGAAATATTTTCGGCCGGCTAAAACAGAAAAATTGAGGAATGACATCTCTTCTTTTGTACAAATGGATTTAGAAACACTTTATGACGCATGGGAAAGATATAAGGATTTATTGAGAAGGTGTTCTCACCATGGGTTAACTCTATAGGTACAGGTTCAAACTTTTCATAATGGTTTGAAACCCTCAACAAGGAAAATGATCGATGTAGTTGCCTATGGAATAATCAATAACAAAATACCTGAGGGAGCTTATGAGTTTATAAAGGAGATGTCACTGAATAATTATCAGTGGGAAGTCATGAGGACAAAGCCACAAAAAGCCCCCGGTGTTTTCAATGTCGACGCAGTCGCCATGCTTTCTAGCCAGGTAGAACTTTTGAATAAAAAGATTGACGGTTTAGTTGGTTCTACGGAGGTACATCCAGTGATGAGGTGCGATTCAATTGGAGGAGGGATGCACAACACAAATTATCACTCCTTCAATCCTAGCACTGAGGAAGAGCAACTCAACTATATGGGTAACAATTCTAGACCTTAGAATAATCTGTATAGTAACACTTATAATGCAGGTTGGAGGAACCATCCCAATTTTTTGTGGGGTGGTCAAGGAAATCAAAGATAACAACCCCCTCCAGGCTTCCAACAACCACCTTACCAACAAGAGAAAAATTTGAACCTTAAAGAGATGCTCACAAAATTTATCTTAGTGTCAGAAACTCATTTTCAGAATACCAAGATAGTGCTTAAAAATAAACAAGCATCGATTCAAGGACTTGAAACTCAAATAGGACAACTTGCTAAGCTGATCTCTAAATGACCACAAGGAAGCTTGCCAAGTAACATAGAAGTTAACCCAATGGAGCAACTCCATGCTATTACTATGCTCGATGAAGGAAGGTTAGTTGAAGACAAACCAGAATCAAGGCAAGAAAATTTGGTAAGTAAAGGTAAGGTTAAGGTAAGTAATAAAGAACTAGTAGGTAAAGAGTATAAGCCTTGAGTGCCATACCCAAATGCGACAAGGAAAGAACACACAGACGAACAATTTGGTAAATTCCTTAAACTCTTAAAAAAATTACATATTAACTTACTGTTCATTGAAGCTCTGTCGCAGATGCCAAACGCCATTAAATTCTTAAAGGAGCTTTTAGCAAACAAACGAAAGTTAGATGAATTGTCACATGTGGAGTTAAATGTAGTTTACTCAGCTATTTTGCGGAACAAGCTACCCAACAAGCTGAAAGATCCAGGGAGTTTTACGATTCCTTGTTTACTTGGTAGTTTAACTGTTGATAATGCATTAGCTGATTTAGAGGCTAGTATTAATGTAATGCCTTATAAAATGTGTAAACAACTAAGTCTTGGGAAACGTAAATAAACTAGGATGAGCATTCAATTGGCTGATAGAACCATTAGATTTCCTAGGGGTATAATTGAAGATGTTCTTGTTAAAATTGATAAAGTCATATTCCCAGTAGATTTTGTTGTTCTAAACATGGATGAGGATAGCAATTTGCCCTTAATTTTAGGGCGACCCTTTTTAGCAACTACTAGAACTATTATTGATGTGGGCACATGTGAACTCACACTTCATGTCGGTGATAACACGATTACGCTCCAAGCTTATGATTCTGTAAGGATATCTAATGATAGAAATGATATTACGAGTTCTTTTAATAAGAATAACCTCAATGATCCACCTTCTTTGCAGGACATACATCGCAAGAGTACAATTGAGCCACGTTCAAGTTCATGCAACAACTAGGGAGAAATCCATGAAGAGCGAATGCTACAGATTGATGAACTAGACGAATGGCGGATCTATAGTAGAGAAGAACCCAGGATACACTATGTAGAACGAAAGCAAATCCATGATAAACCTACAGATCAGCCGAGTCAATTTAAGGTTGGGGATAAAGCATTGTTAGAGGAGGAGGACCCTTGAATTGCAATTTCAGAGCTTCATACAGATAACGCACCTCCCTTTACGGTAGTAAAAATCTATCCTTATGGTACAGTCAAGGTAACACATTCCAAATTTGGCATTTTTAAGGTAAACAATACTCGACTTAAACCTTACTTTGACATCGGAAGTGATAGCATAAGAGAGGTGTTTCAACTACTCGAATCACCATGACCATGCGATATTGAGAAAAGTCAAGCTTAGACTCTAAATAAGCACTTCTCGAGAGGCGCCCCGAGCACTAACATTATTGACTTTCTTAATTTCAGCTTATAACATTTAATAAGCACTAATTGAGTCATTTTAATGCAGGTTTCCTAACCACACGGCCTGGAACATAAGCGTGCCCTAGGCCGTGTGCCCACCACAGGTTGGATCCATAGGTGTATCTTTGGCCGTGTGAAAAAATGACTTAAATTTCTCCCAAAGTGACAATGTCAGACGGGATGCGACTAGTCCCCACGGCCATGGGATATAGCCGTAGGTGAAACAAATAAATTCCCACGGGTATACCAGGAAGTCGTGTGCAAATATGCCTAAAGCACACGGGCATGTGAAACAATCCCACGCCCGTATCCATACACCATGGTCGATACTAATCAGTTCACACAGGCGCTCGACACGCCCGTGCCCAGACCCCATGGGCACCCCTGATTTAATCCCATGGGCATGTAAACTTAGAACATAGGCGTGGGAGAAACGAACAAAGTAGTACACGACTGTGCGATATGGCCGCGTGTACCAACACGTCCAGAGAACATGGGCGTGGGCAAGAAACATGCACGTTCGAACCCAAAATTCATAAAAAACACGGGCTAAATTTGAAGCACACGGGCTTGGGCCATGGCCGTGTGACCCAACACGAGTTTGGCACAATCGTGGCCCTTATTCAAATTCCTAAAACCCTATTACTATTTATCTTCTTCTTTAAAATTCTTTCCTCCCTTACAAACCCTAAACTGCCACACTCCACCTCTTTCCCCCCAACTCTAGCGACACCACCCATTCCCTCATCTTCTTCCCATTCCTCTTGCCCCTCACTATCACTCAAACACATACTAGCCCATACCACACTCCTCCATCATCTCTTTCTTCCCTCCCCTTTTCTCTTGCAAAACTACCCCCACAAAGCTGATTTCTCCACCTTTCAAGACCTACGCAGCCGCCACTATTTCCTCCGGCCGACAATGACCCACCCCATCATAGCTATTTTTCATACAACCCTCTTCTACTAATTTATTGATTTATTCATCTCATAATATTTTGTTTGATTACTCTTTCATTCTCTTTAGGTTTCAGTCAACTACTTAGAAATTTCTGATTCTTGCTTTGGGTATTCGAATTAGTTTTGACATATCACTGTTGAATAAGTTGGTTACTTGACTCATGCTAAGACTGATTTTAGATTTCATTGATACCTTTATAGGAGTTAGTCGGTTACTATTTGGGTTAGGTTGCACCTTAGTTATTTCCTTTTCATTCATTTATGCTTACATCTAGGTCCCTTCATTTCTATAGTTAAAATTTACAGTTATTATCCCTATATTATTATTCATATAAACACATATATATTTTCTTTTAGGTACATAATGATACCCCCATGTGGCAAGTCAAAGGTTACCGTCCCTACCTCCAAAAAGCAAAAGGGACCCGGTGCTACCTCCTCCAGTGTTACCACTGAAATACGACACTCATTTCTATAGTTTTCCTCAGGACCTCAGGAGGAACTCTTTCAGATCCTTCAGGTGAGACCCCTCGGTGTAGGATGGTGCATCGATTGCGCTGCATTAGAGCAGGTCCAACTCACTGATGCAGTTCGAGCCCTCCTCACTACCGATCCATGTGGCCGCTTCTTTGACATTATCGAGCTGACATACCTAGAGCTCACCTTAAAGCTCTGTTCTACATTCCATCTCCATACAGTTATGTCAGAGTTTAATGATCTAGGGACAGTTCAGTTCCGTCTTGGCGGTCTTGTACGCCAACTGAGTGTCCCAAAGTTCAGAGTTGCTTTGAGATTTTATACCGAGGAATTCATGGATGACGATGATTTCTCCGATCTCCATCGCCACATTCACTATTCTCCGTCTTCCTATTGGAGGGCCCTGGTCCTTGCTTCAGCCACCTACAACCCCAGTCTCTCCAAGGCGTCAGCCCTCTCTCTATTATTACGAAACCTACACGCCATCCTCACCCATACTTTGACAGGTCGACGAGAGAGTACCAGCATCGTCAATACTTACGAGTGTTCAATTTAGCATACTTCATAGCCATCGCCATTCGAAACCAAACTGAGCGACATAGGAAGGGAGCAATTTGCTTGGGTCCTTATGTGGCGCATCTTGCACGACACTTCAGCCTCCTCAACATAGTGGTGTAGTCCTCATCGCTCACTCTCATCGGCCAGACGTCTTCACAGGGCATCTTAAACAAGCTTCACATGAGGATGATTGAGTGTCGTCGTGGGTCTGATCCTCCTCAATATCGTCTAGCTCAGTCCACCGATTAGGACAACCCCAATGACATTCTTGATGATGTCCCCCCACCTCAGGAGGCTCCACCTTCTTAGCCACTGCAGATTCATAGACTAGTTCATGTGGCTTCTTTATTCATTGACATCTCTGAGCACCTCCCTCGATTCGAGCAGTAGTGCTTTCAGTGATTCTAGCACATTGATGCCACTTTACAATAGATTTATCAGCACCTCCACATTTCACCACCACCCCCACCTCACGAACCATCTGCCAATGAGGATGCTTAAGTCCTCTTATCTTTATTTTTATTTTATTTATTTTATTTATTTTTATTTTTATTTTTATTTGAATTTGAATTTTTATGTTTCTTTATCTTTATCTTTATCTTTATCTTCATTTCAATTTCGTTTTCATGTTATATAAAACATAACTTAGTCTATATTGAACATTTTATATTTATGGCTATTCTTTACAAGTAACCATACTAATCCATTATTCCTAAACCATTATTGATGCTATCGCAGTTAAAAAAAGCTCAAAAGCTCAATATTACTTAGGAATATACAACTCCACTAGGAAAGGTACTCCACGACTGCCATGTCCTGCTCGACCACGATAATATTTTCCTTTGGAATGGTATTTTTAAACACACACCCTCTACCACCACCAGAGTATCCTCCTCTACTTTGACCTCGGCCTAGCTACAAATTCAGCTTTTACCATTCCAAAGATTTCATCCAAAATTTAGAAAGTTTCATCTCTCTCCTCTTCTGATCTATGCGTACACTTTTATCTAACTTTGTACATTGAGGACAATGTACATCTTAAGTAGGGGGAGGATTGTTATCAGAAAATCCCTGAATTTTGTCTTGTTCTCAAGTCACTTTCTCATATCACTATTAGAATGAGTTTTGATTGATTTATGATTTTCATTGATATGATTTGGATTAAAACATAGGTATTTGTGCTTTGATTATTTAAACTTTAGGATATTAGAGAATCAAGCATGAAAAGTTTATTTTTGAGAATTAAAATTTTTCTAGGTTGTTTTCCCAAATTTAGGTATTGCCTTGAAGTTTGAAATTCATAGGATTGGCATCAAAAGCCATAATTTTTGTGAGATATTTAGCCTTTAGAGCATATTTTCTTTCTTGCTCACTTTTATTTTTGCTATAAATGTGTCAATATTGATCTATTATTCTAGAACTTGCTTCGATTATACATGTCAAGACCACACCATTGATTTGATATACTGAAATGATAAAGGAACTTAGGTTTAACCCAATCACTCCATAAAAGCCTACCTTCAAAATTGACCCTTAGTGAACCCTCTTGAGCCTAACAAACCATTTATTGATATTACCCTCAATATTAACTTATAACCCATTATTGTTGAAATACCCTAATTAAATTAATCCCCATTTCTGTCGAGATTTGAACTAAATAGTTATCTAGCTTTGTTTTCCTTTTCGATTAGTCAAGTTTCTTTAAATATTTGATTTGTTCTTATTTGTGTGATTAAAAAAATGTCATTTAGCATATTCTTATGAAGTTATGTAATTCTTAATCTTAAACGATGTTATTCATGAGGAAAAGCTCAATCATAGGAATATTTATATTCAATAATGTTATTTCTCAATATTGGTTATTTTTCTAGTTATGTAATTTTTTAGCTTAATCTCGATTCTCACCTTCTCTTTCAGCTTGTATCCACACCCCTAACCATAGCCCCATTATAACTGTTTAAATACCTTTTGATCGATTGATCCTGATTTCGATGAAGTAATAATAATGATTGTACCTGGAAACTAACTATTATCACGATAAAAAGTAAGTGCACCAATCGAGTAGTAGTACAGTTAGCGGCAAGACCGGAATATCAAATCCAATGAACCAAAAGTACTAGTAATGACTTTCTTTCTATTATCTTGCCTAAAAATAAAAGGGAGTTGTTTGTAAACTAAAATCTAACTAAACTAAGGATGTGACAAAGAATGAATTAGGGAAAGACTTTAGGGAAAAATTGATTGATTAAGGCAACACCTAAGGAAGAATCCACCAAGACTTCACTTGTTATCTAACTCTGAACTAGATGATTTCTTCTTTCGACTTGATCCATAGAGATCCCTAAATTATGTTAATATCTCCGTCGAGACTAAGAACAACTAACCCTAGGTTGATTAATTGAAATATCTTTCTAATTAAAACCCCCTAGTGTTGCATTAAAGCAATCTATGGATCCCCCTATTAGATTTAACTCCAATCTGGCAGATTTTCGTCGTCCTATCTATAGGATTGCGATCAACCCCGCTTAATTGTGTTGGATCTATTCTTACACAAAGACTTTTGCTCCTCTGCATAAGCACATTCGACTAAAATTAATATCCCAAACATATCAATTCAAGAGTTAAAAACACAATTAAGAACAAGTCAAATGTTTATCATATAGCTCAGGTAACAATAACAAGATTCGTCTTAGGTTTCATCCCACTTAGGTATTTAGGGGGTTTAGTTCATATTTATAAAAGAGAACATCTCAAAAGAAAGTGAACAGCAAAACATAAAAAAAACCCAAAACCCTTGGAAGAATTGAAGGGAGATATTTAGTCTTGATGTTGATCCTTGCTTCTTAGATGGATCAATCGACTTTCCTTCGAGTAATTCCCTGTCTTCTACTCTGAGTCTTGGCGAGGACCCCGTGTGTTCTTTGTAGTCACCTCCCAGGGTCCTTATATAGAGTTTGGAGTGTCTTTTTTAGCCCCTAAGTAGCTTTTTCTGTGTCAAATTAAAACTCGTTACGATAGGGACACGCCCGTGTAGCACGCCCGTGTGAATCGAGCCTAGACCGTGTTCGAGCCTGTTAAAGTGGCACGGCCATGTGGGTTAACCGTGTGATGAACTCTAGGTCATGTTGATTATTGATTTGGGCCTACTTTGCTAATTTTGGCCCGTTCCTTGCTCTTTTCTCTTCTTTATGCTCGTCTAAGTATAAAACATGAAATTAAAGGATTAGGAGAATCAAATTCCACAATTCTAATGATAATTCATCCAAAAATATGCTAAGCATGGGATAAAAAATTGTATAAATTACAGTTTATCAAATACCCCCATACCTAAGCCTTTGTTTGTCTTCAAGAAAAGTCTCAACTCACAATTAAAAATCATTCTTCTCGACTTAAAATTCTTATCAATAATGTTTCGAACTAATTCACAAGTAATCATACATTAAGAATTCAACTGAAACAACATTAAAGTCTCAAACAATTTAAGTTGAGAATTTTATCACAGAAACATAGGTTTTCTCCCCTCTTCTAAGTAATTACCTGGAATTCAAAATCAACAAGAGTTGACAACCTCACTAAAGATTCACTCTATTCACTCGAAGTGTTTAGGGTTCAAAAATTAAGCACTCATTAGTCAACATGAAAAGTTATTACTATATGCTTGCATGAAAATCAAAACTCCACCACTATGTATTGATATGATACATCAATCAAAAGGTATTTAGAGGGTTGTAACGTGGCTTTGGTTAGGGGTGTGGTCACAAGCTAAAAAAGAAGGTTAAAATCAAGATTAAACTGAAAAATCATCTAACTAGAAAAATCTCTATCCCTAAAATAATTTCATACATTTGAGCTGTTTCCTCATGACTAACATCGTTTAAGATCCATAGTACATAATTACAAAATAATATGCTAAACATTTAAGTTACAACAGTTTTTTTTTTAAGAACAGGTCAAATATTTTACAAACTTTAACAAACTGAAAGGGAGAACATAGCTAGATAATTATTTGATTTAAATCTCGACAAAAATAAGGATCAAAGTAATTAGGGGGATTTCAATAATAATGGGTTTTTGGTTAACATTGAGGGTAAGTCAATGAATGGCTTGTTAGGCTCAAGGGGGTTCACTAGGGGTTAATTATGAAGGTAGGCTTTTATGGAGTAAGTGGGCTAAAACCTAGGTGCCTTTATCATCTTGGTATATCAAATCAATGGTGTGGTCTTGATTTGTATAATCGAAGCAAGTTCTAGAATAACAGATCAATATTGACTCATTTAAAGCAACAATAAAAGTGAGCATGAAAGGATGTATGCTCAAAAGGCTCAAAACTCTCACCAGAATTATGGCTTTTGATGTCAATCATGCAAATTTTAAATCTCAAGATAACACTTAAAATTGGGGAAAACAGCCTAGAAAATTTTTAAATTATCAAAAATTTCAACTTATCATGCTTGATTCTCTAATGTCTTAAAGTTTGAATAATCAAAGCACAAATACCTATGTCTTAATCCTAAACATATAAATAAAAGTCATAAATCAATTAGAATTCATTCTAATTGTTACGGCCAATATTCAGGGATTTGAGAATAATGCAAAAAGTGAAAGTGAGTAAATTTCAGGGATTTTATTATAGTGATTTTCTGATAGTGAACTTAAAACTTAAGATGTACATTACCCTCAACGTACAAAATTAAATTTATTGATAATATGAGCATAAATCTTAAGATAGGAAGAGAAGTGAAACTCCCAGAATATTGGATGAATTCCTTGAGTTGGAAGTGCGAAAACTTGTAGGAAAGAGTGTCGATCCACAATCTCTGTGCGAAAAGAATATTATAAGTAGTATCGTGGTGGCTATGATCATGGTCGAATAGGACCCAGCATCGTGGCAGTATTTTCCCATTAGAGTTGGATTTGAGCTTTTAGGCTCTTTGAAAATGCGATAGCGTTAATAAAATTTTAGGGAATGTAGATTAGCACAATTTATTCATTAGGAAATAGTCGATATGAAATGTTTAAAATAAATTAAGCTAAGTTCTTAGAATACTGAAATTCAAATAATGGAAAAGATAAATCTTAAGTAAAATAAAAGGAAGAATAAAAAGAAAGTAGAAAATAAAAAGGAAAATAAAGAAAAAGATAAGAGGACTCTAAAGTCCTAATCCTCAGATGGTTCGTGAGGTGGGGTTGGTGATGAAATGTGGAGATGCTGGCATATCTGCTATAGAGTAGGTTCAATGTGATCAAAGCATTGGAAGCACGGCTGCTCGAATCATGTAGGATACTCAGATATGTCAGCATATGAAGTAGCCGTATGAATTAGACGACGAGTGGGCGGTGGTGGTGGGCCACCGACGGTGATGGTGGTTGTGATTTGTGAAGGGGAAAGAAGAGTATAGGGAGGGAGGAGATTTGGTGTTTTGAGTGAAAAGGAATGAAGGAGTGGGGTAGGAAACGAAAGGGAAGAGGTTTAAAAGGTGGTGGCCGGAGCTGGAAACGGTGGAGGTTGAACGACAGCTAAGGGAGTTAGGGTTTTGAGTGGAGAAGATGATGAATTGTGAGGAGTTTATATAGAAATTGGGGCACACGAGCGTGTCACACGCCTGTGTGATTCATGGTCTACCCGTGTGGTTCAAATTTTAAGGGTTTTGGCGTGCCTAATTAATGGCCCACAGTCGTGTTTCTTAGGCGTGTTGGGCACACGGTCGTGTCACACGATCGTGTCCTTCATTGTTCGCTTCTCCCACGCCCGTGTTGATTTGTCAGGTTCAACCACGGGCATCAAGCACAGCGATGGTGCATACCCGTGTTGATTTAGCAGGTTCACCCATGGCCTTGGGACATGGGTGTGTCGCACACCCGTGTTAATTTAATAGGTTTGGCCATGACCACATCGCATAGCTGTGGCTGTTTGTCGAAGCCCGTGTAGTGGGAAAATTTTGCCCTATTTGAACACGGTCGTTTCGCACGATCGTGTCTCCACTTATGTTGTACCCACGGCCTTAGACACGCCCGTGGGCATGGTTGTGTGGCTCAAAAAACCTGTATTCAGGAAGTCAGTTTATGAATTAGAGGTGAAGAGCTTAAGTTAAAGAAATTTACAATGTTAGTGCTCGGGTTGCCTCCCGAGAAACACTTGTTTATAGTCTAAGCTTGACTTCTCTTAAGCTTGCACAGTCACAGTGGTTTGAGGAGTTCAAACTCCTCTCTCCTGCTATTAGTTTTAATATCAAAATAGGGTTTGAGTCGAGTATAATTTACCATGAAAGTGCCAAATATCTTATATGCTATCTCGACTGTACCATAGTGGAAAATTTTCATTACCATGAAGGGAGGTGTGTCACCTGTATGAAATTTTGAATTCGAGATTCGAGGATCCTCCTCCTCTAATAATACCTTATCCCCTACCTTAAATTGATTCAATTTTATCTTAGGGTTGTTATGGTGATGCTTTGGCTCGATGTGGCATATCTTAGGTTTCCCTTGGTAGTAGTTCAACCACTCGTCTAATTCTTCGATTTGCAGCATTCGTTCTTCATAGATTGTTCCCTTGTTATCGTATGAATTCGAATGTGGCTCAGTTGCACTTCTATGAGGAGTACCCTGCAGAGAAGGTTGGATAGTGAGATCATCCTTATTACAAGGACTCGTAATAAAATCTTTATCATTGACAATCTTATTAGAATTATGAGCTTGCAAAATAATTATATCATCACCTACACAAAGTGTGAGTTCTCCTGTGCCTACATCAACCATAGTCCTTGCAGTTGCTAAGAAGGGTTGCCCTAGAATTAATGGCACATTGCTATCCTCATCTATGTCGAAAAAAACAAAGTCCACTAGGAATATGAATTTGTCAATTTTAACTAGCACATCTTCAATTATACCCCTAAGAAATCTAATTGTTTTATCATCTAATTGAATGCTCATCCTAGTTTGATTGGGTTTCCCAATACCTAATTGTTTAAATAGTTTATAGGGCATTACATTAATAGTAGCCCCTAAATCAGCCAAGGCATTTTTAACATCTAAGCTACCAAGTAAACAAGGAATCGTAAAACTCTCTGGATCTTTTAGTTTGTTGGGTAGCTTATTTTACAGAATGGCTGAGCAGACATGCAACGACTCATCCAACTTCCGTTTGTTTGCCAGAAGCTCTCTTAAAAACTTAACGACGTTTGGCATCTGTGAAAGAGCTTCAATAAATGGTAAGTTAATATGTAATTTCTTTAAAAGTTTAAGGAATTTACTGAAGTGTTCATCTGTGTGGTCTTTCCTTGTCGTATTAGGATATGGGACACGAGGCATATATTCTTTGATAATTGGTTCTTTGCGACTTACCTCACCCTTACCTTTATTTACCATAATTTCTTGACTTGGCTCCTTCATCAATCGTGTCTATGGCGTGGAGTTGCTCTTTAGGGTTAGTCTCAGTGTTGCTCGGTAAACCACCTTGTGGTCTTTCAGAGATTAGCTTAAGGAGCTAACCTATTTGAGTTTCAATTCCTTGAATAGAAGCTTGCTGATTTTTAAGTGCCGTCTTGGTGCTTTGAAAATGAGTTTTTGATATGGAGATAAATTTCGTGAGCATCTTCTTAAGGTTCGGCTTTTTCTCTTGCTGGTAAGGGGGTTGCTGAAATCCCGGAGGAGGTGGTGGTCTCTAATTTCCTTGGTTGCCTTGTCCTCCCCATGATAAATTAGGGTGGTTTCTCCAACCTACATTGTAAGTATTACTATAAGGGTTATTTTGAGATCTAGAATTATTACCCATATAGTTGGCTTGTTCGTTTTCCATGCCATGTCCATAGGTGGGGTACTCAGAATTGCTCATGTTTCCTTGAGTTGAGTCACACTGCATCACTAGATGTATCTGCGTAGATCCAACGATATTATCAATATTTTTTGTTAAGAAGTTCTACCTCATTAGAAAGCATGGTGACCGCGTCAACATTAAAAACTCCAACAGCTTTTTACGGCTTTGTTCTCATGACTTGCTACTAATAGTTATTCAGTGACATCTCCTCTATAAACTCGTAAGCTGCTTCTGGTGTTTTGTTATTGATTGTTCCACCAGCGGCTGCATCAATCATCTGTCTCGTAGAAGGGTTCAAACCATTATGAAAAGTTTGAACTTGTAACCAAAGAGGTAACCCATGGTGAGGGCACCTTCTCAGTAAATTCTTATATCTCTCCCAAGCATCGTAGAGTGTCTCTAAACCCATCTGCACAAAAGAAGAGATATCATTCCTCAACTTTGTCATTTTAGCCGGCAATAAATATTTAAGTAAAAATTTTTCGGTCATTTATTTCCATGTAGTGATAGACCCTCATGGTAGAGAGTTTAACCACTGTTTGGCTTTATTTCTCAAAGAAAAAAGGAATAACCAAAGACAAATGGCAGCATAAAAAACACCATTTATTTTGAACGCATCACAAAGTTCCAAAAAATTAGCTAAATGTGAGTTAGGATCCTTATCCTGCAAACCATCAAATTGAACAAACTATTGTATCATTTGAATAGTGTTAGGTTTTAGTTCAAAATTATTTACAGCAATAGTAGGCCTAACAATACTAGATTCAGTACTAGCCAAATTAAGTTTAGCATAATCATACATAGTGCACGGAACAGGATTTTGATTCACAGGATCTGCAGCTACTACAGGAGGTAACTGATTATCCTGATTTGTCTCCATCTCTTCAGTAGATTTGGGTTCTTCTTCTTGTCCCTGTTCTGGGTACTGTAGGCTTCTTCTTATCTCTCTTTGGTTTCTACGAACTGTGGCTTCTAAATCGCTATCGAACAACAAAGGTCCTACAGGGTTTCTTTTAGTCATAAACTAGAGATGCCTGGAAGGGAAAAACAAAAAGAAAATTTTAGTAAATAAAACCTATAATAAAAAAATAGAAAATAAATTGCTTATAAAAGAAAAGATGGCTAAAGTAATAGAACTCGATTGTTACTAATATTTTAGTTCCCCAACAACAGTGCCAAAAACTTGATCATGATTTCGATGAAGTAATAATAATGATCGTACCTGGAAACTAACTATGATCATGACAAAAGGCAAGTGCACCTGTCGAATAGTAGTATAGTTAGTGGTAGGACCGGAATAACCAAAAGTACTAGTAATGACTTTCTTCCTATTATCTAGCCTAAAAATAAAAGGGAGTTGTTTGAAAACTAAAATCTAACTAAACTAAAGATGTGACAAAGAATGAATTGGGGAAAGACTTTAGGGAAAAACTGATTGATTAAGGCAATACCCAAGGAAGAATCCACCTAGACTTCACTTGTTATCTAACTCTGAATTAGACGATTTCTTTATTCGACTTGATCCATAGAGATCCCTAAATTATGTTAATATCTCTGTCGAGACTAAGAACAACTAACCCTAGGTTATTTAATTGAAATCTCTTTCTAATTAAAACCCCCTAGTGTTACATTAAATTGATCTATGGATCCCCCTATTAGATTTAACTCTAATCCGGCAGATTTTCATCGTCCTATGTCTAGGATTGCGATCAATCCCGCTTAATTGTGTTAGATCTACTATTGCATAGGGGCTTTTGCTCCTCTGCATAAGCACATTCGGCTTAAATTAATATCCCAGACATATCAATTCAAGAATTAAAAACACAATTAAAAACAAGTCAAATATTTATCATATAGCTCAGATAACAATAACAATAACAATGTTTATCATATAGCTCAGATACAATAACAATATCAATGTTGAATTTATATAAAATATGCATAAGTATACTAACAATGTTGATTGATGCTAAGACAAGTGCCAAGCTATTGATTGAACGATAACATAATTATCTATATGATGCATTGAATCGGTAAGTATTTAACAGAAATTTTTGCTAAATGATATGTAAATCCGAGTAATGCTCTGAAACCTTATTCTGACGACGGATAGGGGTTAGGGGTGTTACAGGATTAGAGTCAAATCTAATAGGGAAGTCCATAGATTGAGTTAATGCAACACTAGGGGTTTTAATTTGAAAGAAATTTCAATTAATCAACCCAGTGTTAGTTGTTTCTTGTCTTGAAAGGGATATTAACATAAATTAAGGATTTCTACGGATAAAGTCAAGTGGATAGATCATTTAGTTTAGAGTCAAATAATAAGTGAAGTTTAGGTGGACTCTTCCTTGGGTATTGTCTTAATCAATCGATTTTCCAAAAGTATTTTCCCTAATTCATTCTTTGCCGCATTATTAGTTAATTAATTTAAAACAAATCCCCTTTATTTTTAGGTTAGATAATAAAAAGAAGGCTAGTACTAGTACTTTTAGTCCTTGTGGGTTTGACGTCCCGGTCTTGCCATTAGCTGTACTACTGTTCGATAGGTGCGCTTGCCTTTATCATGATAATAGTTTAGTTTTACAGGTTTGACCATCATACATATCACTATCAACAATCGAGTTTTGTAACCTATATCTGATACCACTAAATGTAACACCCCAAACCTAGCCCAGACATTATGGCCAGATCTGATGTGCCACAAGGAAGTTTCGTTTGATTTTGGACTATTCAATAAAAGTTTCCTTTATTTAAATAAAACCCGTTTAGAATTTTGGACGTTGAACAAAACCTGGTTAAAACTATCTTTATAAGTTTGAAAATGTAATTGTAGAAGTGGATGCTAGATTTGGTGTATTCAATTATTCGAAGTTATGAAAACTCTTAATATTTTAAAAAATTATGTGTGAATTTCTTGAAACCATTTGTGATTAATTTTGAAAACCCAATTAACTACTTTAACGATTTGAATAATAAAACAACTCAAATACGAAAGTTAAAATAAAACCATGTAATGGCCTTATTACATAAATAATAGCCAAATGGAAACTAAATAAAACAAAAATCTGATAGCAGAAGACGTGTGGCCACCCCGAGTCTCCCGTAGCTCCAAATCATCTAGGGCTGGGGGTTACCTGCACATTTAAAATAAAAGGTGAGTTTGTGAAAACTCCGTGTGTAACTCCCCAGTGGAACAGATGGGCCGAAACCCTATACAAAAATAGATCGGTCTGGGCCTTAGTCCCATACAGAAATAGAGTGGCCCTAAGCCCATTACAGAATCAGAACAATGCATGCATGAAAGCCCAACCCAGTCCAACCATCACACCGTGTGGGGAATAACTCGACCCACCTAGCTTACACACTAATATGCAGCCATGCTGCTAATAACAGATCGTGGCAGTGCCACCAGAGTCAGAATACATGGTGAAGCCACTATACAGAATTACATGGCGTAGCCACTCTTACAGAGCTAGCTTCAACATCATACCCAACCTCATGCAGATCACCATGTCATAAATAAATATATCATGCGTGCAGATTAGCAGTCATAGTTTCAGTTATACATATATCAGGCAACCTATCTTTAGGGGTAGAAAGGTCATTTTAACAGTCAGGGGTATTTTGGTCATGATACTAAGTTTCGGAGTCTCAGTACCTAATACGACCTCCTAACAGGTCTAACGTCGCGCTAGGTGACTTAGATAGTTTATATGGTCAAATAGTGTATATGGGCCCAAAACCCTTATTGGGCCTTGGTGGACCCACACTATCATATAGCCCATTCAATCTAGTTTTATGTACAACATCACAAGCCTTATCAAGCAACATACCAACGATCACTTATCGAGTAATTCGCCCATATGGGCTCGTAGGCCCATTGGGCCAATTTTGGCCCATCGAGGCCCAAAATGACCCAAGTGCATGAAATCGCACTTGATAGCCTCCACGGTCTATTGCCCATGATTCGTGGGCTCAGTTCGACCCACAACCATTCGCACGCCCGTAAGGTCTTGAATGCCAACGTTTTGGCATTTTGGCTTTTCAGCTTTTGCTAATCTATACTACAATAGGGTGTGATTACACACCTGATTACGATACGTGGCTTGCCTTACAAGCGTTCCAACCCTTTACCACATGATCTATGATCTATTCTTGGTAGATCGTTAGTCCAATATCAAATTCTAGACCTTGAGGAAAGACTGCACTAATGAAGATCCTTGTTGGGAAAATATACTAAAGATTGAGTCCATACCATACTATAGGGCATAGGTATAATCGACCCACCCTCTAAAAAAGGAAGAAGTTGTTCATACCTTACTCAGAAATTAAAAGAAAACTTGGATAACTCTTGTTCCCTTACTCCTCGAATTGTAACCTAAATTCCACCAATCAACGCATCCAAAAAAAAATGATTAACAATCAGCTTTAGAGAATAAACTAAGAGAGAATTGATTCGGCCAAACCCCAAAAAGAATAGCTACCCAAAGAGGGACACTTACCCGATTATCATACTTCTTTCGAAATCTTGCAAAACTAAATCCCCATATACTAAAAGATCACCAGTTTAGATTGGAAGGAAAAGAAAGTACAAATATCAATGAAGGAAAAAGAAAGAAGTTTCTGCAGAAAGAGAATTGGATGGAAGAGGAAGCAAAAAGATTTATCTATTGAAGAACTGAGAGAAACACAAAATTGGTCAAGGGGAAAGGAGAATAAATTCAGCCAACAATAGGATATGTGCTAAAGGTAAGAGAACGAAGTTGAAAAAGGAGAGAAAGGCTACTCAATCAACTAAGATTGTGAAAGATGAATGAGAAGAGAGGGTTATGAGTTTCGACTAAAAGAGAAGAAGAAAGAATAATTTAGAAAAGGAAAGAAAGGAGATGAAGGCTCAGCAATTGGCACCCTTTTTGGTTTTGGCAAAGAATAAAGGAAAATAGAATAGAGTTTCAGCACTAAGAGTTTACACTAATCAACCCCCAAAAGAGCACGAGTGGTCAATCGACACTAGAGAGAAAACAAAATAAAATGCACAAAAGAAAAAGATATCATACCACCAAAGAGAATCGGCCTCTAATCCTTACAAAAGCTGAATATGTACACTCCAACCAAACACACTAGTCAAATTTTGGCACTCAAATGCCCAGTTGCCGAAACCCCCTACCCTAGCTTTCCTAATTTGGCACACACTCCGTAGTCCACAAGAATTCCATGATTTGCTCCTTAATTCACTTAACTTCTCATTTCAAATTTGAATAGCAACCTTGACCAATTCAAACCTTACCTCTTTCCAAGTTTTCAACCACTTCCAGTATTTGAATCCAAGTCCACTTCTTACCAAGCCTAAGTAGCAAAATGAATGCAATTTGCTTGCAAGGGAATTTGAACACACTCCCCCTTCCCATGCTTGAGGAGTCATTAGCCACTCCACCAGAGGCTCGTTTGTGTCATGAAATCACAATAATTTTACTTAAGTCCTATAAGCTAACATCCATATTCCCCTAAGCCTAAAAATTAAAATTTTGCCCAAGATTTGGCTTGAACCAAGGCCTTCTAAATGGCCCCCAAACACACCCAAATCGTCAATCCAGCACACCCAAACATGTAGTTGCCAATTTATGAAATAAATCAAAGACCCAATAATTTGGGGTGTTACACATACATTTCAGTCTATAACAGTAAACAGTATTAGAGAACTTACCGATTTGGCGCCAGAGACTTAGTGTGCCACACTTATGAACCTTTCAAAATGTTTTCAATGATTAAAATCAACTTTTAGAAAATATATTTTTTTCAAAACCCATTCCACAGTCGAGTTTTGCAACTTGACTCTGATACCACTAAATGTAACACCCCAAACCCGACCCAAATGTTTTGGCTTAATCTGACATGTCACATCAATGTGTCATTTAGAAATTGAATTTGTCGATAAAAGCTTGTTTCTATGTTTAAATTTTTTTATTGAATTTACCAAATAGTTTCGACAAAGCTTTCCAAAATTTGGACTTGTTAAAAAATAAAATTCGTATTTAGGTTAAAACCCATTTAGTTCTTATCGCTTGAGAAAATTTTGGCAAATTATGTTATTACAATTAGAAAACACTTATCAAAACAATTGCCATATTTGTTATTGTTGAGTTCTTAAACTGATCAAAATCGCAGAAGTTGTTCTATTTGGAAACCTTGAAGTTTAAAATGCGTGTTTTTTCTTTGAAAACAGTTATTATCTTCAAAACTCGTTTTACTACTGTAGCAGTTTAAAATAAGAAATCAATGCCCAATTTAAAAATTAAAACCTCTGGGCTTATTATAAAACCAAAACCCAATATGACATTTAAATAAACAAAGTCAAAAGAAAAACATCTGTGATTGTGTGGCCACCTTCGAGTCCTTCTGTGGCCCAAATCATCTAAGGCTGGGGATTACCTGTACAATTAAAAGAAAGGGTGAGTTTGGAAAAACTCAGGGTGTAATCCCCTATCAGTCAAACAGTAAACAGTGCATGCAGAAACAATTTGGGCCTGAGCCCTATTCAGTAACAGAACAGTCTAGGCTTTAGCCCTATACAGTAACAGTGCGGGCTAAGCCCAATATAGTATCAGTACAGTGCAGATATGCACCCTACCCCAATCTAACCAACACAGCACCGTACCAACCAACACACTATGTGGGGATTATATCGACCTACCCAGCCAACACACCAATATCGCAGTGAAGCTGCTAGTAGTAGTAACCCAGCAAAGCTACTAATAACTATATACGTGGCAAAGCCACTAGTATCAAAATATGCGGCAAAGCCACTAGAATAGCAAAAACGTGGCAGAGCCACTAGTACTTCCTCTGTAACAGTATCCCAACCCCATGCAATATTACGTGTCATAATATTATGTGTATGTAGTATGTCACCCTCGGTATCAATAACATAAATATCACATACATCTCAGTCATCCTACCACTAGGGGTATAACAATCATTTTGTCAGTAAGGGGCAAAACGGTAATTTTACCCTTTAGGGTTATTTCGGACATTTTTTAATCTTTGGGTTTTAGTACAAATAACGACCTCTCGAAAGGTTTATCGTTGCCTCGAGTAACTCAGATAACCTATATGGCCAAACAGTGTAAGTGGGCCCAAGTCCCGTTACTCGCCCAAATGGGCCCACACGCTCGTGTAGCCCATTTAGCCCAAATTCAGTCACGACTATGTTATTTATGAAGCACAGTCCAATATTTGTCACTTATTGTGGATTTTATCCTTGGGGGCCCACGAGCCTATTGGGCCCACATGGTCTATTTTGGCCCATTAAGGCCCATTACGACCCAAATGCACGAGAAAGCTCGTGGCAGTCTCAACAGTCTGTCACCCATGACTTTGTGGGCTCAGTTTTCCACACGAGCGATCACACACCCGTGAGGCCCCAAATGCCAAAGTTTTGGCATTTCGACTCTTCGGCTTTCGCCGATTCACAGTAAAGAGGTGTGTGAGTACACACCTTTTTTGACTTTACGGCATTAATAAATTATGGTGTATAGATACACACCTTTTATTGAAATCAAGCGAACCGCTTACCCCCAATGCCTTGTTGAAACCCATCTTGTCGACTGCTTCAAGTCGCTTGCATTCTTTTACCCTACCGAAATCCCTGAATCCTTGCGAACCAAATCAGTATACCAATATAAAGGAAAGAGCAGTCAGCCAAGGACCAAATCACAAGGTAACACGAAATTGATCAATGAAGGGTAAATGATATTCGGCTAAGAAAGAATAGGAGAATCGAGAGAGAAGAAGAACAGAAAATAAAGAAAGTAAGATAGGCGTTTTGGCTAAGAGAGGAACTAATTGGAGGCGAAATGGTAAGGGAGAGGAGGTGTTAGGTTCAGAAAAGATGAAGGAAAAAGAACAATCGACCGAAGTAGAGAGGGGCATTTGGCAACACCAGAAGAATTGCACGAATGGTTAGTTTCCAAAATGAACTCACCACAAAGAGGAGAAAACAAAAACAAAAAATGCAAAAAGGCAAAAAAACCCATTGACAGAAGGAGCATTCGGCACCTACTCACTGCTAGCCTAAACCAAAATCCTATTTGTCACTAACTAAAATTTGGGACACTCCTCTACAATCCAACTCCTTGAGTTTTCTAATACCTTTCCCCCTCTTACTAAGACTGCAGAATGTCTCTCCTTGATACTCTCCACATTTTGCTCTGGAATCCACTCCTTCAACCCCTCCATAATCTTTTTCAATACCAGTTCAAACTCTCACTGTAATGCCTTGAATTTTAGGGTTTTAAAATTTTTGCATAAATTGACATTTATATGATTTGATGTGCTGAATTGATATTTTGGTGTTTTTAGGGGGCCTTTAGAATGCCCGGTTAAAGCCAAGCCTTTGGCAAAATTTTAATTTTTGGGCTTAAGGAAACCTGGATGTTAGCTTGAATAGCTCAAGTTAACTTATGGTCGTTTCATGACACAAAGAAGCTAATGGTGGAGTGGCAGGGAGGTGCCACATACGAAGCAAGGCTTGTGGCATCATTAGCAATGGGGTCTAGTGTTCAAGCCTCACTACGAGTAGAAGGTTTCTATTTTTGCTGAATGGGGTCGGCAGGAGGTGGATTGGGTTTCAAATACTTAAAGGTTGTTATGGAAGTGGTCAAACAAGAATTGGATGAAAGTTGGTGGGGATTTGGAGGAGAAAATCGTGGAGGAAAAAGTGGAGGAATATGTTTCGAATGGGGAAGTGGTAACCAAATGGGAAGTGTGACTTAGCCAAAATCGGCAGGGGGTTTGTGAAGGGTACATTTCAGCAATTTGTGAGAGTAGTGCCAAATTCTCTCTTTTGATAACTAGGATTTTATGTTTTTGGGATGTTTTTGTATTAGTGTCTCTAGTGTCGAAGGGGTATAGTTCATTTGGCGTTTCCATTCTTTCCTTTTCTTTTGTTCAAAGAGCCAAAATTGCAAACACTTTTGGTTTTAATCTTTCACATGCGGCTAGCTAGCGGCTACTATTATTCAATCAATTGTCCTTGATCTCCACGACATCTATTGGGGTATTTGGTTGTCTTAAGTGAAGTTCATTTAAGCGGTAAGTTGTTCTCCCTTACCTCGTTTTAAAACCATATATCCCTACTCCCTTTTTGTCATTTTCCAATTGTGGGTTCTTATTGTGGGATCGTTAAGGTTTTGCAAGGTATTGGAAATGCAAGTGCTTGGGACAGTGATCAATTTCTAATCAACGACTCTGGGGTATTTAACTGGCGTGCAATACAGACAAGGTAAGTTGTAATAACAAATTTGGGGATTCTATGTAGTGATGGTTAGTAGTGGAAGGCTAACTTTGTGTATAATTGGAATGTAGGCGTTGGGCGTAGTGGTGAACTCGACTTCACGAAACAGGTGTGTAACTACAACCACCAGTAGCGTAGATCGACAAATGTCGAAAAGCTGAAATATTGACAATTCGAGGTCTTACAGGCGTTCGAACACTAGTGGGCCAATTTGAACCCACAAACGGTGGGCAATAAGCTGTGAGGGCCTTTGAGCGCATTTTCGTGCACTTGAGCCGTTCTAGACCTCAATGGGTCAAAACGGGCCCAATGGGCCTAAGGGGCCATATGGGTAAAATATTTGGTAGGTGATAATTGGTATGATAGATGTTCAGATTTGTGAAACAAAGCATAAAATTGGATTGAACGGGCCACACGAGCGTGTGGGCCCAGCCCATTAGGGGTTTTGGGCCTGGATGCACTATCTGACTATATGGACTTTCTGACTTCCCTAGAGTGACTTGAGACCTATTATGAGGTCGTATTAGGAACCGAGACATCGAAACTTAGTAAAATGACCAAAATACCCTTGAAGGGTAATTTTACCCTTAACTGCCTAAAAGACTGTTATATCCTTAAAAATAGGGAGTTTGATATATGTATGATTGTATCTGTATCTGTTAATCTGTATGCATGTTAAATACAGTTCTGTTAGTCTACATAGGCATGGGTTTGATATTGGAGGATGTTCTGTATAGTGGCACTGCCACGTATTTTGTGAAGTGGCTTGGCCACGTGTTTTGTATCTAGTGGCTCTACCACGATATCTGTTATTAGCAGCTTGGTTGCGTATTGGTGTGTGGGCTGGGTAGGTTGAGTTATTCTCCACATGGTGTGATGGGCTGGTACGGGTGGTGTAATGGATAGACTGGGTTAGGTTTTCATATTGTTCTGTTCTGCATCTGTAATGGCTTTGGCCCACTATTGGGCCCACTCTATTTTTGAATAGGCCAAGGCCCAGATTGATCCATTTCTGAAAAGGGCTTCGGTCCAATCTATTTTGCATGTCTGTTCTTTGTTATTGGTTGGGAAAGTTATAACTTTAATTTTAAACATGCAAGTAATCCCCAGCCATAGATGATTTGGAGCTACGAGGGACTCAGGGTGGCCACATGCTTTCTACTTCTGATTTTGCTTTAATTTTAAATAATTATTATTTTGGGTTTTCTGCTATGTAATAAGGCCATTATGAGGTTTCTATTTAATTTTCTTTATTTGGGTTGATTTATCATTTCAATTGGTAAAGTAATTAATTCGTGTTTTGAAAAATAACAACAAACGACTTTAAATACTTCACGCGAGATGTTTTCGAAATAGTAATTTAATTAAAAGTTTTCATAACTTTAAGTAAATGCTATCAGCAAATAAGACAATCTTTTCAACTATTGGGTTTCTAACTTATAAAATGTTTTAACCTGAAAGCGTTCAACGTCCCAAATCTAAACGAGGCTTTTAAACGAAGGAAAAACTTTTTATCAAATGTTCTGAATTCGTATGTAACTTCCATGTGACACACCAGATCTGGCCATAACGTCTAGGCCGAGTTTGAGGTGTTACACTCACTCAACAGGGTTCGAATCCGCTTCAAACACTTGCCATCCCATGTAGCAAAATAATTATTCCTTGCCTGGCATGGGCTTCAAACCCAAGCTCTCTTAGTTGCCAAGTAACGCCAGTTACCACCAAGCCACAAAGCTTTTTGTGACAAAAATCATGCGCAAATAAATATAAAGCCTACATACTAGCGTGCAGATTCAATTAAGAGCAAAAATTAAAAATTTTGCCAAAGTTAAGACTTGAACCCAGGCTTCTCAAACCCTCTCAAACACACCGAAATTACTTAGCCAACACACCAAACATGCAGTTTGTGTCAGATCATGCAAAATTAAAGACCTTATTTTTTTTGGGGCGTTACAGCTCTACCCCTAAAAGAAATTTCAGCCCCAAAATGATATGAGAATGTGAAATTAGTAATGAATTGACTATTAGTGATAATATGTGTTATGTGCATTATAATAACCCAGTTTAGACCCTAGTCGGAATAGTAGTTTTGGGACCACAAATCTGAGGTTGAAAAGATATTTTTATATATTATTTTCAGTGTTTACAGTATGTGTGGAAGTTTCGTATGGAAATTTTATCGTTTGTGTGCTCAATTTTATAAAAGGACCTAATCAAAGAAAATGAAAAAGTGGCTTTTTAGTGGTTAAAGGTGATTAATTGCTAGGGCTTATTAAATTAAAGGTCCTTGCGTTGATATTAGACCATTGATAGTGGAGATGGATATAAATGGCCTTGAAATATGTGATTTTTTAATGTTTTAATTAAAGGTTAAAAGGGTAAATTGATTAATAAGTTAATGTTAATTAAAACAAACAAAATGGTGGCCATTTTTATCATCATTTTCACCAAAAATTAAAAGAAAAAGAAATAAATTAAGCTTTCTAAGGTTCGGCACTCTCTTTGCTTGATTGAGGTATGAAATTTGTTCAGTTTTTGATGATTTTTACGTTTTTGTGATCGTTGCTTTGTGTTTTATCAAGCCCATGCCTAAATTTCAAAAATTATTGATAATTGTGTGATGTGCCATTGATGATTTTGTGAGTTTAATGATGTTATTTGGTGAAATATGAAAGTTTGGTGTTAGATAAACATGTTTTGTATTGGGATTTTTTGATGAATTTGATAATTATGGACTAAATTGACAAAATGTATAAAACGATGGATTAAATTGTGAAATAAATGAAATATATGGGCTATTGGGGACCTTAGGAAGATTCAGTTAAGGCATAGTTTTGATGAATTTTGTGTATTTGATGTATTTTTGTAATATGGACTAAAATGTCAAAAATGTGAAATTATAGGGGCTAAAGTGCAATATGCCCTAATTATGTGTTTATGGATTGAATTGAATGAATTGGTATATAAATGAGTTGAATTTGAATTTATATAGATCAAGCACAAAAGCAAATGGAATTAGATCGGGGGAAGTCGAAATTGGTCGAGTAGTCGATTCCGTCCGTTCGTATCCGTACGAGGGAAGTTCATGTGCAAATAAATGTGTTTGAATTGATTTATTATTGCTTATATGACATTGGAATGTGATGAATGGTTACGAAAGATGAAAATATGAAATTGAAAAAGTTTCAACAATATGATGAAGTCCGGTAGCCCCGTGCGAACCATAAGAATAGTATAGGATACATATGTCATAACATAGGATTCTGAGATGTGTTATCGTGTAAGACCACATTTGGGACATTGGCATCGACTAGAGATTATGTGTAAGACCATGTCTGGGACATTGGCATCGTATATGATTTCATGTAAGACATTGTCTTGGATAGTGGCATCTACATTTGATAACATGTAAGACCTTATCTGGGATATGGTGTTGTATGAGCTTTCTTACCTATCTGAGTATCCTAATTGATTACGAACAGTTCAATGGGAAATATTGAGAAATGAATGACTATGTGAATGTGTATCTGATTCAGGTACATATGAAATGTATATGAAATTTGGCAATGAAAGCGGAGCTTGAATATGAATATTGATGTATAAGTTATATGAGAATGAAATGTGTTATATGCAAGTGTGCTAAGATCAAATCAGCTATATGAGAAATGTAGACTTGTAATTGTGTTTTGCCATGAATTACATGAACGAATTGGTCTATAATAGTGTTATGTGATAAGTTTATTTGTATATGACTTACCAAGCTTTTGTAAGCTTACTTTGTGTGGCTTTCAATTGTTTTATAGATTATCGAAGCTATCGGAAGCTCGAGCATGTTGAGGATCATCACCACATTATCAAACTTTATTTTGGTACCTTTTGGAAGTGTAAATATTGAAATATGGCATGTATAGGCTAGAAATGTCAACATACGTTTTGAGATGTATAAATCTTGTAACACCCCTATCCCGTAACCGTCGCCGGAGTAGGTAAGGGGCATTACCGGACTGGTAACATTTATCAGAACAGTAAAAATTTTGAACTTTTTAATCAAGATTCATCACGTATCATCAATCATCAGAGCATGCTTCAATTGATCATAAAATGATGCATATAACTATTGGAAGTCTAATTGGAAACATGCTAAAAGATAGGAGAAAATTTACAAAATTTTCAAAGTTAGGGACACACGGCCGTGCCCCTTGCCCGTGTTCTTTACACACGGCCATGTCCCTCCGGACACGCCCAAACCTTTCAGCCCGTGGTCAAATCTGACTTATCCCACACGGCTGTTTAACACGCCCATAGGGTTAGGCCGTGTGTCGCCCACGGCCTAGGCACGCTCGTGCCCTTACCCCGTGGTCGAAACTGTCAAATATCACACGACTGCCAGACACGCCCGTGTGCAAAACAGAGCAGACCGTGTGACTATACTGCCAAATTTCACACGGCTACAAGTTACCAGACACGCCCGTGTGTCTAGGCCGTGTACCAAAACTGACCAAAACATCAAAGTGAAGGGGACACACGGTCGAAGCACACGCCCGTGTTCCCTGGCCGTGTGGCACTTTATAGGCTCGGTTTAAGCCAAATTTGCCACCCAATATGGGTCATTTCTACTAGCCATTAACCAACAACATTTCATGCCAGTCTACCAACCTAAAACATACCAATTCAAGCACAAAATGGACCCAAAATCATCTCAATTCATTCACAAATCAAGCACACCAACTCAAAGGCCTAAATGACCATTTCCATGCACTCATCCACACATATATACATATCAATCATGCAAGCTTATAACCTTATCAAAATCACATATCTTTCCATAAGCACATATAGCTAAAGGACAACTCAAGTGCTTGATTATAAACATATATGACCTAAGCCACATCTCATAGCTTGATCATTTACCAAAATATATCATGTTCACAAAAGTACTAGCCTATACATGCCATGACCAAATGATTGCAAAATACTCAAAAGTACCGAAGTTTTATCGATAGTGTGATAGCGAACCCCGACTCGTCCGATAACCGAGCTAGCTTTCGAATCTAGAAGACAGTGAAAGAAATAAACGGAATAAGCTTCTAAAGCTTAGTAAGTCCATATAACATGAAATGAAACTTACCATTTCAATGAGGTATCCATAAGTAAGGCCATTACAAACATATGATCTTATAGCCTATTGCACAAGCTCACACTCATTAGTTCATGTAGTTTCATAACATATCATATATAAAAGCTTATCAAGTACTTCATTTCAAGTAACATATACAAATCTTGTAAATCATATGGCATAATATGCCTTCATTTTGCACTTTCTCATATAACATGTTGATCATGTAACTAGTATCATTCCATTCATACAATTCATACGTCATGTATTTCATATACTTGATTATCTCATGTATAACACATAACTCTTATAACATGTACCTTATACCATTCATGTATTCACATAACATCTCTCTCATATATTCAAATATCAATTAACCTTTCCTGTAACATGTATCGGTATTGCCCGTTGAACCTATAAGAACATCGAAAGATACTCAGGTGATACACACACAGTGTATATACATATAACCTGTAATCCATCAATGCGTCATATATGCTCTTTCGAGCCTGTACGGTAAGCCCGGAGGCTGAACATATAATCCCGAAGGATAATCGGTAAGCCCGTAGGCTGAACATGTAATCCCGAAGGATAAACCTGTAGCTCATGAGCACGTGGTGAGTCCGCAACAAATGTAGGAGCTCGAACCACCCTGTAGCCCTAGTGACATGTCACTCGTATCCTATCGACTTCTACGGTTCTAACGGGGCTCGGTATTCAATTTATCACTTGTAACAATTTAACATTTCTATTTCAATCTCATATATACTCGTTCCATTAGGCTATTTAATCATCTAGCATTTCATATTTTCAAATAACAATACGTATGAACATATATAAATACATTAAATTCGTTATACGAACTTACCTCGAAATCCCGTATTTACTCGTCTATTTTCTGTTTTCCCCGATCAAGTTCCAGGATTCGATCGTCTTTATCTAAATTAAATCAAATTCAGCTATTTACTAACTCACATATTCAATTCAATCCAAAAACATATATTTTGACCTATTTGCAAATTAGCCCCTATACTTTCAACACTTTGCAATTTAGCCCTTTTAACACCAAATGGCAAATTACACAATCAATCCCCCAATTTACCATAGCCGAATATTCAAGGGGCTTATACAAGCATATATCTTTTAATTAATCACAAATTTAACCTAAAAAATTCTATCTTTTTGCAAATAAATCCTTAAACTCATTTTCATCAAAATTTACTTTAAAATTCTTGTATTTTCTCACATAATACACAATAATTCATCAAAATCTATCAATATATCAAGGATTCATCAATGGCATTTTTCAAAAACATAATCAAAATTAAAAATTGAGGTACATGTCGGTTAATATACAAAGTAACGATCTCAAAAATGTAAAAATTATCGAAAACGGGACAAAAACAAACCTTGAATTAAGCTTGAAATAACCGAATGTTGGAAAGCTTTAAAACCCTTCTTTTGCTTTTGTATAATCGGTGAAGAACATGAAATTATGAAAGCATTTTCATGTTTTTTCTTAATTAAAACATATAATATAGCTAAATGACTATTTTAACCTTTGTAAAATAATTATTAAAAATTATAAAACATGGACATAATAGTCCATTACCAACCACTCCAATTAAAAATGGCATAATTGCCATGCAAGTACCTCCTTTTATAAAGCCATGCTCAAATAAGCCATTTATAAAATAGAACTCTAATTTATCGTTTTATGCAATTTAATTCTTTTTATCAAATTAACCGATCAGACAATAAAATTTCAATACGAAACTTTCACACCATATATCTATCATACTGTAAAACATATTAAAGCATTTAAAATAATATTTTGACTCGGTTAAGTGGTCCCGAAACCACTCGTTCCGACTAGGGTATAAAGTGGGCTGTTACAAATCTTGCCATGTGATATGACTTGATTTTAGTGCAACTATGGTTTGAATTTGGTATATGATATGTGATGCAAATTTGGTATGTTTGATGTGTTCATATTTGGCCAAGTGAAATGGTCATTTTGGTATGTACATAGTTGTGAATTTGTTAAGATTTAATATGATTGGAGATGAATTATAATGAGTTATGAATCATATGTTTTTGGCATGAAATTGATATAGGCATTTAGCATGTTTGTGATAGAAATTGAGTAAGAAATTGAATTGTGATTTTATGGTATGAATTGTGTATGTTTTGGGATTGTTGTGGTTGAAATTTGAGTATGAGAAATGCTTGGTTTGGCGCTTGTAGGGAGGACCCAAAATGGGTGGCAAATTGGCCTTGCAAATGGCCTAATTTTTCCCACACGGGCAGGGACACGGGCGCGTGTCTCTGCCGTGTTGCGCAAGGGCCAATTCGAATTGAGCCTGGGCAGATCACACGGTTTCACACACAGGCATGTGGCAGGCCAAGAAACACCCCAAACCTAGCACAGACGTTATGGCCGAATCGGGTGATGTCACATTGTAGGGTAAGAAGCACAAATCTGATACGTTAAAAGACTTAAAACTATCGTTCGTTTGCGGTTCAAATTAATGGTTATTTTCAAATTGGCTTCACTAGAAAAAATTTTTAAAGATAAAATCCATTTGAACATTTGCATGTTTTAAAAGTTCAGGTGAGTTTAGATAAAAGCTTTGATTTTGGAAAGAAAAGCCCAAGTTTCTCCCATTGTGATGTTATTTGTTAAATATGGCGGAAGCTTATGCTTTAAGAAAAATGATCAGATATTTATATCGATTCAGAAAACATGTTTAAATTTTAAAACAAAGTTCAACAGTAATAATAGCACCCAAATATAAAATCATACCAGAGATGAAAGGCCTTATTACATTCCAATGGATAATAATTAAAAATAAAATAAATTTGAAACTATTAAAATTTCTATTTAACTTGTAAGGCCACCTCTGAGTCCTCTCCTATGCTGAGCTGCCTACTGAGGGTCACCTAAAAAATTAAAGGAGGGTGTGAGTTTTCGAAAACTCAGTGTGCACAACCCTCGGCAAACATATAACATGCAATTAACACATTGGGCCTAAGCCTTATCAATATCGGTGGCCTTTGGGCCTTAGCCCATTATGGCCTTAGGTGGGCCCGAGCCCATAACACAATATACAGTGGCCTCTGGGCCTAAGCCCTAAGTGGCTTCAGTTGGGCCTGAGCCCATATCACAAAATACAATTTATGCAATGCTCCCATCCCAATCCAACCCTGCACTCCATTTTCCCTTCCAACCCTACACTCTTGTGGGGATATAAATATCAACCCACCCATCCCTACACTTCAGTGGTAGTACCGGTTGTGGCACTTACTCAATCATTGCAGCAAAGCTACTAATCATATAATGGGTTTAAAGCCAACGGTGGATCCACGGTCGTCAAGCGACTATGCAATCCTAACATATCTTCCTCCGTATCATAAAACCCATCCAAGTGCAACATACATCACATGAATGCAACATACACATTTCCACATATCTAGCACCTAGGGGTAATTTAGTCCTTTATACAATGAGGCCATTTTAGTCATTTCACTTGGTAATTCTACCCTACAGGGGAATTTCAGTAAGTCTACTCGATAGAGGTATTTCAATAATTTCTTATCACTAAGGGTCTAATTATGCACCTTGGCACGTCAACAAGTCCTCGTTGGCTTAAAGTGAATGGATACTATGCACCAGGTAGGATTCCAGAGAAGAAAAGGTGGGTCGTTAAGACCGTTTAAGTACCAAGGTCTCCCTAGATCCAATCCTAGACATGCATATGCCTGTTGCCACATTTTAACCCTATGACTTGTCCACAGTAACACTTAGTTGGTTAATTAAGTCTTATGTCTATTTAAGCAGTTACTAGTTGCTAGGCCCAAAAGTCCATTACATAACCCTACAAGTCCACATACTTTCATTTCGCCCATTTGTCTCAATCACCTTTATATGGCCCACTAGGCCCAGTCACAGCTATATTGCCCGTCAGGCCCAAATCTTTTCCAAACCACACAACCAACATAAATAGCTCATCACTTATTACCAATTAACCAATTTCTGCTCATCTGGGCCCACGAACCCATCGGGCCCATTTGGCCTATTCTGGCCCAGTTGGCCAAATGTGACCCAAGTCTATGAGTTCACTCATGGAGTCTCTGATGTCGCATCGATTACCCTTATACGAGTGTTCGTGCACTCGCAAGACTACCCTAGCAAAACCCTTGGCTTTTCGGCATTTCAACTTTTCAAGATTTTGGGATTTCGGTAGTTCGGGCTTTGCTGATCTACTGTGTGTGAAGTGTGTGTACATACCTTATTGAAATGAGTGTAAGACTCCATGTGTGCGAAACCTTGATTGTCTTGACTGATAACTCCTAAACCGATTGTTTAAGGATCGATCCTTTCTCCTTGCAACTTATCTGTGCCATAACTCTTATTAGTCAATACATCTAATACAAAACTAAGCAAATGCCACTCTAGACCTGTGCATCCAACCCGAAGATCCCTATTCGGCCACAATTAACACACAATCACTTACCTTCGACAACGGTCAACAAATCGATCATGCACCATCCAACCCTAAGGAAAGAATAGATTTGGCACTAGAGAACAAACGAATATGAAACTTGATTAGGCTTCGGCTTTTCCTTTAAAAATCGCAAAAGAAAACAACATGGACATGATAGACACGAGTCAATGAAAGATTTGGTTTACTTCCCAATTCCAAAATCGCTTGTCCATAAGAACTTGGATCCTGAAAGAGTATGAATAAGTTTTTAGTAGAGGAGAGTATTCGGCCTACTTTCCATAAGAACAATAAAATCTTATTGAGGTTGGTAGAAAGGAGTGCATCTGGTTTTGTGAGCAAAGAAAAATTTGGCTATGGGTTATAAGAGAACAATAAAAGAATTAGCACAAAAGAAAGGTTTTGAAGAAGATGTTCGGCTATGGGATGACAAAAGAATGAGTAAAGAAATAGAAGAGAAAATTTGATATTAAGTCAAGAGAATTCGGCTACACTTTGCCACTCTATAGCCGAATATACTAAGAAATTCGGTACTAGCCTCCAACTTCTTTAACTTGATCCCTTCCTAAAAACTCTCCCCTTATCATGCCTTAATCTACTCCCTAACAGCCATCCAAACCTCTTCATACAAGAGTTTAAATCCAACTCCACTACCAACATGGCATTAGCACAAAATAATATCTTAAATGCTCAAGCTAATAGATGAACCTTGGACCTCCCTGCTTCCATTTTGGAGTCACGTCCATACTTCCAAAGTGACGCCATTTTGCCACTAGGCCACAGGCCCATTTGTGACTTATTTCTTCTTCATTTATTTAAGTGCCATAGCTCCTGAAGTCAGGCTTCCACTAAGGCCAAAAATTAAATTTTTGCTATGGTCTATCCTGAACCCGGACCTCATAAAAACCCTATAATACCTCAAAATCACCACCCTACTAGTTCTAGCCAGACCAACAAAGCTTCACCAAAAAAATATAAGTTTCGAGATTTTTGGGGCGTTACAACTCTACCCCCTAAAAGAAATTTCAACCTCGAAATTTACCTGACTCAAATAGCTGAGGGTATTGTCATCACATTGCCTCCTCAGGTTCCCATGTAGCCTCCTTGGCATTGTGGTTACGCCAAAGCACCTTGACTAATGGGACAGATTTTCTTCTTAGCACCTTAACCTCTCGATCAATTATTTGGACTAGTTCGTCCTCGAAAGTTAGGTCTAGCCTAACCTCGATCTCATCGACCGGCACGATGTGAGAAGGGTTTGAGCGATAACGCCTTAGCATAGACACATGAAACACATCGTGTATTTGGTTCAGCTTCGAAGGTAATTCTAGCCGATAGGCAACTGGCCCAATCCGCTTTAGTACCCAGTATGGCCCAATGAATCTAGGGCTTAACTTACCCTTTCGTCCAAATCTTAAAACCTTCTTCGAAGGGGAAACCTTGAGAAATACCAAGTCTCCCAGAGCATACTCAATCTCTCATCGTTTAAGGTCTGCATAGGACTTTTGCCTATCTGATGCCTCTTTCAAACGATATCAAATCAACTTCACCTTAGATTTAGTGTCTACCACTAACTCTGGTCCCAACACTCATCGTTCACCCAACTCAGTCCAACAAGTTAGAGTACGACATCTTCGCCCATATAATGCTTCATACGGTGTCATTCCAATACTTGCCTGATAACTTTTATTATATGCAAATTCAGCTAACGACAAGTAATCCTCCCAACTGCCTTGGAACTCAATTACATGCCCTCTCAACATATCTTCCAAAACTTGGATCACCCTCTCTGACTGACCATCAGTCTAAGGGTGAAATGCTGTACTAAAATCCAATCTCCTGCCCAATGCCTTATGCAATTTCTTTCAAAAGTGAGACGTAAATTGAGGATCCCTATCAGATATTATAGAGACCGGCACCCCATGCAATCTCACAATCTCAGCCACATACAACCTTGCCAACTTTTATAATGAGTAGTCAGTGCAGACTGGTATAAAATGGGTAGACTTAGTTAACCGATCCACAATAACCCACACAAAGTCCCTCTTAGCAGGCGTTGGGGGTAATCCACTAACAAAGTCCATAGTAACCCTCTCCCACTTCCAGAGTGGGATCTTTAGCAGTTGGAGTAACCCTACAGGTAGCTGATGTTCTGCCTTCACTTACTGACATATCAGGCACTTGCCCACAAACTACGTAATCTCGCATTTAAGCTTCGGCCACCAATAAAGTTCTCACAAATCTTGATACATCTTGTTACCTTCAGGATGCATAACATAGGGACTACTATGCACTTCCCACAGTATGGACTTCCTTAGATCATCATCCTGTGGCACACAAATTCTCCCACGGAAACACAGCAATCCATCACCATTTAACCCAAAATCTGTCGTTTCCCCATTCTTAACTTGCTTGAATTGAGACCCCAGAGTCTCATCCAATGGTTGCTTAACCTTGTTCTGCCCAACCCACAGTGGTTTCACTTGTAACTCAGCTAACAAACTATCATCATCATACAAACTTAACCGAGCAAACATAGCCCTCAAATCCAACATAGTCCTACGGCTTAGTTCATCAGCCACTACATTTGCTTTGCCTGGGTGATATTCAATTGTGCAATCATAATCCTTTAGTAGCTTAATCCATCTGCGCTGCCTCAAATTAAACTCCTTTAGAGTTAGGAGGTACTTCAGACTCTTGTGATCCATATAAATGGTGCACTTCTCTCCATACAAGTAATGTCTCCAAATCTTAAGTGCGAATACCACCGCCGCCAACTCTAAATCATTGGTTGGATAATTCCCTCGTGAGCCTTAAGCTGGCATGACACATATGCAACCACCTTCTTTCTTGCATCAAAACATAACCCAAGCTCATGTGTGACGCATCACTATAAATCATAAACTCCTTCCCAGGCTAACGAGAGCCTCCGTCAAAATTTTTTTAAGCTTCTCAAAGCTCTCTTGCTACCTATCAATCCACACAAACGGCACCCTGTTCCATAGTAGCTTGGTCAAGGGTGCAGCAATTAATGACAACCCCTCAACAAGCTGCCTATAATACCCCGTTAGGCCTAGAAAACTTTGAATTTCTGACATCGTTTGAGGCAGTTTCCAATCCAACACTGCTTCAATTTTTTGAGGATCAACCCTAATCCCCTCAGCTGAGACCACATGTCCTAAAAAAGTGACTTTCTTTAGCCAGAATTCGCACTTGCTAAACCTAGCATATAGCTTCTTCTTTCTTAAAATCTGTAACACAATCCTTAAGTGTGCATCGTGATCATCTTCAGCTCCCAAATACACTAAGATGCCATCTATGAAAACTACTATGAACTGTCTAGATAAGGTTGAAAACCCCCGTTTTATAAGATCCATGAAAGTAGCAGGTGCATTCGTCAACCTAAATGGCATCACTAGAAACTCGTAATGTCCATAACGAGTTCTAAAAGCTGTCTTATAAACGTCCGCCTCCTTCACCCTCAGTTGATGGTACCCCGAACGCAGATCAATCATTGAGAACACTAAAGTTCCCCTGAGCTGATCAAAAAGATCATCTATTCTCGGCAGAGGATACATATTTTTGATGGTTAGCTTGTTTAGCTGCCTATAATCGATTCACATCCTCATGGACCCATCCTTCTTTTTCACGAATAATATCGGTGCTCCCTATCGAGACACACTTCGTCTAATAAATCCGCGGTCTAATAACTCCTGAATCTGAGCTTTCAATTCCACTAGCTCCTTCTATGCCATCCTGTAAGGAGCGACGGACACTGGAGCCGTACCAAGTAAAATTTCTATTCCAAACTCCACCTCTCTATTGGGAGGTAACCCAGACAATTCATTAGGAAAAACATCAGGGAATTCCTTTACTATTCTCAAATCCTTAACAGTAAGGCTCTTAGATTCCACATAATTAATATTGGCTAAATAAGCTTCACAGCCCTTTCGTACCAACTTCTCTGCTCTTAAAGCCGATATCACATTTGACAGGTAATCCCGTCATTCCCTGATCACCATTACTTCATCCTCCTCTGCAGTTTTCAGTACCATTCATTTTGCAGCACAATCTAAAGTTGCCTGGTGTCTCACCAACCAATCCATGCTGAAAATGAGATCAAACTCGCTAAATGTCAATTCCATCAAATCTGCTAAGAAAGCAACCCCTTGGACTACCAAAAGTACATCCCTAAACAACTTATCAACTTTCATCGACTGGCCTAAAAGACTCAACACAGTAATTTCATTTGCAATGATTTCAAACTCATCTCCCAAATTTTTAGTCAAGTTGCATGCAACGTATGAATGGGTTGACCCAACATCAATTAGTGCAATATAAGGTAGCTCATGGATAAAGAACATACCCGCTATTACATTTGGGGCATTCCCATCTTTTCTGCGATGAACAGCAGTAACTAAAGATGGTTCCCTCACCTCAGCCTGTCCTAAACCTCTACTTGGCGCTCCACATCCACATCCTGCGCCACAGCCACCTCTGGCCTGTCCACGGCCCCTTGACGGTTGTTGACCACCTCTCTATGGCTGAAAATTACCTCTGCCATTGACTTGCACTTGATCTGGCCTTCTCGGGCACTCTCTAATCCTATGTTCCATAGATCCGCAGCTTAAAAAAGCTCCTGTCCTCCTCCAACACTAGTCCATATGCCTTTTTCCACAAACTACACATGGTGCTATTCTAGTATTAGCAACAGCAATAGGGGCCTGAACTCTAACCAGCCTATTCACTCTGGCCCTCCTCCTAGGCCTCTGTCCAACCCCCGTAGCTTCTACATTCTGTTTGTTCTTTCCTTTTTCCTTTTCTCAGTTGAGGCGCTCTGTGCGCTTTACTTCCTCTGCTATCTTTACTTTTTCCACTAAAGCCGTAAAGTCTCGCTCCCTTTGTAGAGCTATCAACACCCTAAGGTTGTCTCTTAAGCTGTCCTCAAACCGTACGCAACGCTCATACTCCGTTGCAACTATTCCTTTTGCGTAACGACTAAGGCGCAGGAACTAAGCTTCATACTCTGCCACTGATTTGTCTCAATGGGTCAGGTTTAAGAACTTTTTCCTGTGAGTATCCACATAGTATGCTCCAATGTATTTCCCATAGAATGCGAATTTAAAGAATTCCCAGGTGATCTGCTCCGGTTGGTTGCCCTCTTTCATGGTCAACCACCATTGATAGGCTTCTTCTCTAAGTAGTGACACCACCCATTTCAGCTTCTGTTCAGCTGTGCAATCCAGGTCATCCATTATTCTTTTAGTGGCTTCCAACCAATATTCAGCCACATTCGGAGCCCTACTAGCCATGCCTTTGAACATCTTTGCCCCATTAGATCAAAGTTGCTCCGAGATCGACCCACAACTTCCCATACCATTATTAGGCACAGTGACCCTTTTTAAAATCCTTAACACAGCCTGCGATAACGCATCATCTGTAGTAGCAGCCCGTTCGTACGGTCCTGTTTCAGCTACTCGTGAGGCTGGAGCCTCCACTACTCCAATGTTGGGCATGTGGCCCGACGCCGACGACCCAGCCCTAATGCTTCCACGGCCTCTGTCGCGATTTCTTGCACCTCTTCTAGCACTCATTGTTACTTGCATGTTTTCTGAGTTAAAAATTTTATGGAATTAGTTTGTTTAAAGTGACTGTCTTATGTAAGTAGTAATGTAGGAGCTATTTTCGCAGTCGTAAATCCACTACAAGCTTTAGTTTCCTAAGGGCTTTAGTCTCTTTTTGCCTAATAGTCTATCAACTAAAGTAGCCCAGTATCTATCTACAGTACAGTAGCTTAAGACAAGTTTGGTATTAAAGGGACTTACTTGGCTCGACATCGAAGGCTCGGTGTGCCACACCTCAAAAATCCTGCAAAACTTTTTGATTAACTTGTTTTGAAAACCCAAAATCTAAGGTCCAATCGACAGCCCGAGCTTTGCAACCGGGCTCTAATACCATTAAATGTAACACCCCAAACTTAGCCCAAATGTTATGGTCAAATCGGGTGATGTCATATTGCAAGGTAACTCGCACAAATCCGATACTTTGAAAGACTTAAAACTATCATTCGTTTATGGTTCAAATCAATGGTTATTTTTAAATCGGCGTCACCAGAAAAACATTTAAAGATAAAATCCATTTGAACATTTGCATGTTGTAAAAGTTCAGGTGAGTTTAGATAAAACCTTTGATTTTGGAAAGAAAAGCCCAAGTTTCTCCCCTTGTTATGTTATTTGTTAAATGTGGCGGAAGCTTCTGATTTAAGAAAAATGGTTAGTTATTTACATTGACTCAGAAAATATGTTTAAATTTTAAAACAAAGTTCAACAGTAATAATAGCACCAAAATATAAAATCATACCGGAGATGAAAGGCCTTATTACATCCCAATGAATAATAATTAAAGATAAAGTAAATTTGAAACTATTAAAATTTCTATTTAACTCACAGTGTGGCCAACTCTGAGTCCACTTGTACGACGAGCTGCCTATTGAGGGTCACCTACAAAATTAAAGGAGGGTGTGAGTTTTCAAAAACAAAATGTGTACAACCCTTGGCAAACATATCACATGTAATTAACACATTGGGCCTAAGCCCTATCAATATCGGTGGCCTTTGGGCCTTAGCCCACTATGGCCTCAGGTGTGCCCAAGCCCATAACACAATATACAGTGGCCTCCGGGCCTAAGCCCTTAGTGGTCTCAGTTGGGCCTGAGCCCATATCATAAAATACAATGTATGCAATGCTCCCATCCCAATCCAACCCTGCACTCCATTTTCCCTGCCAACCTTACACTACTGTGGGGATATAAATATCAACCCACCAAACCCTACACTCCAGTGGTAGAACCAGTTGCAGCACTAACTCAATCATTGTACCAAAGCTGCTAATCATATAATGGGCTTAAAGCCACCAGTAGATCCACGGTCGTCAAGCGACTATGTGATCCTCACAAATCTTCTTCCGTATCATACAAGCCACCCAAGTGCAACATCCATCACATGAATACAACATACATATTTCCACATATCTAGCACCTAGGGGTAATTTAGTCCTTTATACAATGCCGGCATTTTAGTCATTTTATTTGGTAATTCTACCCTACAGAGGTATTTCAGTAATTTTTTATCACTATGGGTCTAATTATGCACCTTGGCCCGTCGACAAGTCCTCGTTTACTTAAAGTGAATGGACACTATGCACCAGATAGGATTCTAGAGAAGAGGAGATAGGTCATTAAGACCGCTTAAGTACCAAGCTCTCCCTAGATCCAATCCTAGACATGCATATGCCCGTTGCCACACTTTAACCCTATGACTTGTCCACAGTTACACTTAGTTGGTTAATGAAGTCTTATGTCTGTTTAAGCAGTTACTAGTTGCTAGACCCAAAAATCCATTACATAACACTACAAGTCCACATACTTTTATTTAGCCCATTAGTCTCAATCACCTTTATATGGCCCACTAGGCCCAATCACAGCTATACGGCCCATCAAGCCCAATTCTTTTCCAAACCATACAGCCAACATAAATAGCTCATCACTTCTTACCGATTAACCAATTTCTGCTTATTTGGGCCCACGAACCCGGCGGGCCCATTTGGCCCACTCTGGCCCAGTTGGCCAAACTTGACCCAAGTCTATGAGTTCGCTCATGGGGTCTTTGGTATTGTATCGATAATCCTCATATAAGTGTTCGCGCACTCTCAAGACTACCGTAGCCAAACCTTCAACTTTTCATCTTTCTGGCATTTCAAATTTTCGAGACTTTGGGATTTCGGTAGTTCGGGATCTATCGATCTATTGTGAGTGAAGTGTGTGTACACACCTTATTGAAATGAGTGTAAAACTCCACATGTACGAAAACCTTGATTGTCTTGACTGATAACTCCTAAACTGATTGTTTAAGGATTGATCATTTCTCCTTGCGACTTATCTGCGCCATAGCTCTTATTAGTCAATACATCTAATACAAAACCAAGCAAATGCCACTCTAGACCTATGCATCCATCCTACATATCCCTATTCGGCCACGCTAAACACACCATCACTTACCTTTGACAAACGGTCAACAAATCGATTAGACATCGTCTACCTCTAAGGAAAGAATAAATTAGGCACTAAAGAACAAACGAATACGAAACTTGATTAGCTTTCGATTTTTCCTTTAAAAACTGCAAAAGAAAAGAACATGGACATGATAGACACGAGTCAATGAAAGATCTGGTTTACTTACCAATCCCAAAATCGCTTGTCCAGAAGAACTTGAATCCTGTGAGAGTATGAATCAGTTTTTAGCAAAGGTAAGTATTCAGCCTACTTTCCATAAGAACAATAAAATCTTATTGAGGTTGGCAAAAGGGAGTGCATTCAGTTTTGTGAGAAAAGAACAAATTGGCTATGGCTTATAAGAGAACAAGAAAAGAATCAGCACAAAAGAAAGGATTTGAAGAAGATGTTCGGCTATGGGATGACAAAAGAAATAGTAAAGAAATAGAAGAGAAAATTTGGTACTAAGTTAAGAGAATTCGGCTACACTTAGCCACCCTATAGCCGAATATACTAAGAAATTCGACACTACCCTCCAACTTCCCCAACTTGATCCCTTCCTAAAAACTCCCCCCTTATCATGCCTTAATCTACTCCCTAACACCCATCCAAACCTCTTCATACCAGAGTTTAAATCCAACTCCACTACCAACATGGCACCAGCACAAAAGAATATCTTAAATGCTCAAGCTAATACTCGAACATTGAACCTCCCTGCTTTTGTTTTGGAGTCACCTCCATACTCCTAAAGTGGCGCCATTTTGCCACTAGGCCACAGGCCCATTTGTGACTTATTTCCTCTTCATTTTTTTAAGTGCCATAGCTCCTGAAGTTAGGGTCCCTACTAGTTCTAGCCACACCAACAAAGCTTCACCACAAAATTATAAGTTTCGGGATTTTTAGGGTGTTACAGGCCATATTGCTTAAGTTAGTATACCCTACAGGTTTGGCACGGCCTAGCACAAGACCCAAACATAGGCATGTGAGGCCATTTTGAATAGCCACACGGGCTAGACACATGGGGCTGTGACTTGTCGTGTGAGCAAGTCAGTAATCTCCATAATTTTCACACGTCTTGGCATATGGGCGTGTCTTGTGGCCGTGTAAACAAGTCAATATATATGCCTTATTTTGCCACAACCTAGACACACGGGCATGTGACCTCTGTAGCTTTGAAAAATTTTTAAGTTTTAAAAAAAATTATACGAGATTGTTCTAGCCTCGAACCTTCCCCAAAGCATGTTTAAGGTCTCGTAGACCTTCTAAAGGGACTATATGTGTGTGAATTGCTGTGAATTGATGTTGTATAATTATGTTTGTGCAATGTTCGTGAAATGTTTTGATATGTCTGGTAATGCCACTTAACCCTAGTCTGACGATGGATACGGGATAGGGGTGTTACATATCGACTCTTAATTCTTCAGTACAAAAACTCTATCTCTAAATAACAAAAAATCATCAGGCCCTCATAAAAAATCTGAATCAATCGTCTTCACATTTCTGAGCTTCGCAGATCTGCTGCAGAAACATCGATTTAGCTTTTAACTCAGCCAAGATCGAGACAACATCAGATAATGACAATCGGGTATTCATCGCTCGCAAAGCAAACAAAGACTTTGTACATAGAGCATTGCCATCTACGCTGTCTTAGATCCAGATCTTTTTGTGACATAAGATACTTTAAAGTCTTGTGATTGGTAAATATGTGACATTTTTCACTGAACAAATGGTGTTGCCAAATTTTTAACTCAAGCACAATAGCTGCCAACTCTATGTCATGTGCGAGATAGTTTTTCTCGTGTGGCTTTAACTGTCTAGAAGCATAAGTTATCAATTTGCCTTCTTACATTAAAATACAACCTAAGCCATTCAATGACGCATCGCTGAAAATGACAAATTCTTTACCCGATTTAGGCTGAACTAGAACTGGTGCTTCTGTCAACAATGCTTTCAATTGGTTAAAACTTTGCTGACATTTATCAGACCATTCAAACTTCACATCTTTTTGTAATAATTGCGTTATCAATGTAGCTATCATCGACAACCCTTTTACAAATCTCCGATAATAACCAGCTAATCCCAAAAAACTTCTAACTTTGGATACATTTCTCAGTGGTTTCCAGTTAACAACTATTGAAATTTTACTCAAATCAACTCTGTTGCCTTCAACCAATACTATGTGTCTCAAAAAACCAACTTCTCGGAGCTAAAACTCACATTTGCTAAATTTAGCAAATAGTTGTTTATCTCACAAAGTTTTCAATACAATTCTCAAGTACTCGACATGCTTAGACTCTTCTTGGGAATAAATTAGAATATCATCAATAAATACCACAACAAATCTATCTAAATATGGTCTAAAGAATTTGTTCATCAAATCCATAAATACTTCTGTGTGTTAGTTAAACAAAATGGCATCATAAGAAATTCATAGTGTTCGTACCTGGTTCTAAATGCAGTTTTCAGCACATTCAAATTTTCACTTGTAGCTGATAATAGCCAGAACAAAGATCAATCTTTGATAACACTATGGAACCTTTCAACTGATTAAACAAATCGTCAATTCGAGGTAGTGGATATTTATTCTTGACTGTAACCTTGTTGAGTTAATGGTAATCAATACACAATCTCATTGATCTGTCCTTTTTCTTAACAAATAGAACCGATGCACCCCAAGGTGAAAAACTAGGTTGAGCAAAACCCCTATCAACTCTTGCAACTGTGCTTTCAACTCTTTTAACTCTATAAGAGCCATTCTGTAAGGTGATATCTATATTGGTGATCCTCCCAAAACAAGTTCTATAGCAAATTTGAATTCTATGACTGGCGGTAATCCAGATAACTCCTCTGGAAACACATTGAGATACTTGCAAACCACTGGCATTGATTCAAGCTTCGATTCAGACACTTTAGTATCCAGTACATAAGCAAGGTAAGCATTGAACCTGTTCTTACATATTTCTGTGCCAACATAGCTGATATCACAATAGGCAACCCACTCGGATTATCTGATTCAATACAAAGCGTCTCACTATTCTTACATTTTAATATGATAAGCTTTCATCTACAATTTACAACAACATCATGTAGAGTTAGCCAATCCATACCCAAAATCACATCAAATTTATCAAATGGTAATAGCATCAAATTAGTCGAAAAAATGTAACCCCGAGTCATCAAAGGACAATTCATGCAGATTTTATCAACTAGCACATACTGACCTAGGGTGTTCGATACTTTAACCACCAATTCAGTTGGCTCAACATGTAAATTTTTACTAGACACTAAAATTTTGCATACATATGAATGGGTCGATCGGGTATCAATCAAAGTAGTTACATCAGTATTATAAAGAGAGAAAGTACCGGTAATAACAGCTGGCGCAAAAGCATCCTTATGTCCGCGAATAGCATAGGCCCTAGCTGGTGCTCGTGCCTTAAATTCATAGTAAAGTTGTAACAGTCCTACCCGTATCCGTCATCGAAATAGGGTTATGAGGTATTACCTGACAAAACACAACTTTCAAACATTCAGCTAACCATTTAGATCACATATGAACATACATATATATTAATTTGCTATTAAAAATAAAAATCATAAAATTATTAATTACATAACATTTACAAATCATATATCAAAGTTCAACATTTTACAAATCAAATAAATATCAGATTAACAAATTAATATCATATTCCTAAATAATACCATAATTACTTAATAAAATCAAACATATATATTCTTGATTTTACACGTACATATATTAAACCAAATAAACATAATACTAGACTTATTATTCAATATTAAACCAGTCAATGGTAACTTAGCAATATGATTTAAAATGAGCATCTTTAATCAATTTAACCATATATACGTCTAACCACAACGACATTGAACTTTTCAATTTTTTTTATCATATACATATGTTGAGATTTTATTAAAAGGTTAACTTTATCAATTCAATTCATTATAAAATTAATGATTCCAACCAAACCTATTGATCTTTCAATGATGCATTTAGATTCTTATATTATCGTCACTTAACAAGACTTTCCACATATACATTTTAACATAAGCTAATCTAAATTCCACAACTAGATAGCATGATCATAAAAGTACATACAAGTGTATCCAATAACCGAATCTCATTGCAACATAACCCAAATTTATGCAATACTCAATTAAATAATACAAATCATTTTATAAGCACTTTAACCGAATCAAAAGGTGCCAATTCCATTTACCATGATTCAAGCCTAAATATCACATAATCAACACCTTCATCTTATTATACTCATAATCAATCATATATTCAAGAAGACTTTTATATCAACCCAACCGAGTACCTTATACATATAGTATACATTCACATAAAGTCATCAAACATGATTATTAATAAGTAATATACACAAACCAACTATTCAAATGCACATTATATCCTCCATCTCCAAATCAAATTACCTATATGCATATTTCTTCACAAGTCATTACAAACTAATATGTCAAATAAACAATTACTTATAGACTAGCAAAATCAAAACATATTTATTACAATCAAATAATCATGAGCATATAACTAAATATTTATCCACATGATTTCAATATCATTACCGAAACATATAATAAGCTGAATAACATACCCATTCATTATCAATGCAACCCACAAATATTAAACCATACCCAAACTAACTTCTCTTATCAACCACCAAAACCACACAACCATTACCAGCATTTCCAAACACATCATATATATATATATAAATATGACCAAAAATAACTAAGCTTGAATAATATTCATAGCCATTTATCATATAACTAAATTGTCCAACCACAAGCAATTATAACAACTATACTATTTATTCATAGCATGAAACTATACTTAACAAAATAAACAAGCCATTTTCTCATGGCCTATTATATACATATCATTCAAAATATATCAAAAGGGGTAGTATAGCCTATACATGCCATAAGTTTCAAGTTTAACTTTTAAAAATACCGATAAAAAGACGATAGTGTGATTGACTACACTGATGATCTCTGAGCTCGTAACTAGCCTCCAAAATCAATAAAACAGAGGCAAACAAACATACATACAGTAAGCTATTATAGCTTAGTAAGTCATAAGCAGTTAAATAACTCAATGACATAATCAACTCAATTTAACCGCACCAATTATATACTATCGTAATCACATTTAATTTCATACCTACAATTTCATATACAACTTATACTTTCATATATAACTTTATTTTGGCTGAATATACATATAACTATTATTAAGGAATCATTGAATCTCGAAGCCATAATATCCTTTATAACCGAATACACAGATATATACACATATGTATATAGTCATGAATCAAAATTTAATATCACATGCTTATACATAATTGATGGCCAAATAAACCTCACAAAAACACATATTTTTACATTATCATCATGTATAATTTGTTTCACATATTCATTAGCCAACTTACCTTATTTTCAAATTGGTAATCAACAATCACATACCTGGTCCCTTTAGATCGATTTACGCATTCATTCACAACTTAGCATTGCCCGTTGAACCATTTGGAATGGAATAAGATACTCGAATAATCACACTTATTATACAATGCCAACGTCCCACACGTGGTCTTACATGTAATCACGTAGCGATGCCGCTATCCCACACAGGGTCTTACTCGCAATTACAAATCGATGTCAGTGTCCCACATAGGGTCTTACATGTGAACAGTTATCAGAATTCCCATGGTTCGTACGGAACTTTCAGATGTCGTATTTCTATCGAAACAAACTTGTACACATTGTTTTCATGTATATAAATATTCGGCTAACTTATACAAATATTCATAAAATTCAATTCAACATTTTAATTTCACTTATATTCAAAATTAACAGCATTTATTTTCTTATAGACTTACCTCAGATATCGATAAACGGTTTTGAACGACTATTCAACTATTTTTGTTTTTCCCTGATCCAAGTCCGATCTCTTTGGTTATTGATCTATACATTATCAAATTAAGGTCATTCAAACTCCAATTCATTCAATTTAATCCACAAACACATAAATGGGAAAATTACCATTTTACCCCTGACATTTCATAATTTTTACAATTTAGTCCAAATTACATAAACACAAAACTGCTTAGGCTGAATATTCCCCATTCTCATACAAGTCTCCACATTTCATCATCAAACATATTAACCCAAAACCTACCTTCCATATTTCATCATCAAACACCACAAAACACAATTATTCATCAATTACATAACTTAAAATATCCATCAAAATAAAAAATTCAAGCATGGGTCGGGTAGTACTCAAAGCAACGATCTCAAAAATATAAAAATTAACAAAAACCGAATCCAAACTCACCTTAAATGAAGCTTGTAAATGGTTGAACATCTTAAAGCTTCTTTCTTTTCTTTCTTTTAGCATTCAGCGATGAAACAAAGAAATATGAATGCATGTTGATTATTTTATGTTTTATCAAATATAACATGTTTGTCATTTTACTAATTTAACCTTTATTAATACATATAAAACAATTATAACATAATGTCACTACCGTCCATGCTTTAACTAATGGTCTATTTACAATTGAAAAACTCCAAATTATAAAGACATATGCAATTCGACTCTTGCACATTAAACCGCCAAATTTTCATTTTACGTGATTAAGCCCTTTTATTAAATTGGGCAATCCAAACAGCAAAATTAAAACACAAAAATTTCACGGATATCAATTCACACATAATAAACACCAAAAATAATTTTTTAAATATTTTTTTTACTCAGATTCATGGTCCTGAAATCACCATTCTAAATAGGGTCAAAATCGGGCTGTTACAACTCTCCTCTTTAGGGATTTTCAGCCTGAAAATCTTACTGGTGAATAAGTTTGGGTAACTTTCTCACATTGCAATTCTTTAACCTCCTGAGCTAGAATACGAAAATGTACAACTCAACAAGCTTATCTAGCAAATAATCTATGCAAATTGGAATAAGTTTAATCGATTTAGTCAGTCTACAATAGCCCATATTACATCTTTCTTGATCTGTGACAAGGGTAGCCCGATACAAAAATCTATAGTGACTCTGTCCCATTTCCACTCAGGTATTATAATCAGCTGAAACAATCCAAAAGTGCATGATGTTTGACTTTGAATTGTTTCTAGATTAAACAATTTGATACAAATTTAGAAATGTCTCGTTCCATATCATACTACCAGTAGAGCTGTTTCAAATCATTATTCATTTACAAATCATTATTCATTTTCGTACTACCAGGATAAATAGATAAGCAAAGGCTATGAGCTTCTTTCAGAATCATCTGAATCATGTCTATACTTCTTGGAATACATATTCTATTTCTGAACTTCAGACAACCCTCGGCATTGACTCAAAATTCTGAACCAACATTCGAGCCACATTGAATCCGCTTTGCTATCAAATCATTATCAACTTTTTGAGATTCGCAAATTTGCTGAAACAGTAATAGTTTTGCTTTTAACTCGACTAATATCTACCCATCATTAGATATAGCCATATGCACATTCATTGCGCGTAGATCAAACAATGATTTTAAGCTTAAAGCATCAGCAACAACATTAAGCTTTCCCAGATGATAGTCAATCACAAGCTCGTAGTCTTTTAACAACTCTAACCATCGACTCTGTCTCAAATTTAGATCTTTCTGAGTCATCAAATATTTTAGGCTTTTGTGATCGGAATAAATGTGACATTTCTAACAGAACAGTTAGTGGCACCATATTTTTAATGTAAACACAATAGCTACCAATTCTAAATCATGTGTCGGATAGTTCTTTTCATGTGGCTTTAACTCTCTCAAGGCATAAGCTATAGTTTTTCCTTCCTACATCAAAACATAGCGCAAACTATTCAAAGATGCATCATTATAGATAACAAATTCTTTACTCGATTCTAGCTGAACTAACACTAGAGCTTCGTTCAAAAGGGTTTTCAACTGATCAAAACTATTTTGGCACTTTTTTGATCATTCAAACTTAACATCTTTCTGTAATAGCTTTGTCATCGGGGTTGCAATCATTGAGAAACATTTCACGAATAGTCTGTAATAACCAACAAGTCCTAGAAAGCTCTGAAGTTCAGAAACATTTATTGGAGGTTTCCATTTAAGTATAGCTGAAATCTTACCCGGGTCAACACAAATACCTGATGCTGATACAACATGTCCCAGAAAACTGACTTCGCATAATCAAAACTCACATTTACTGAACTTCGCATACAACTATCTATCTCGCAAAGTCTATAACACGAGTCTTAGATGTTTGACATGTTCGGTTTCATCACGGGAACAAATCAAAATATCATCTATGAACACAACCATAAACTGATCTAAATACTGTCTGAAGATTTAGTTCATGAAATACATGAAAATAGTAGGTGCATTAGTAAGTCTGAAAGGCATACCAGAAACTCATAATGTCCTTACCTAGTTTAAAAAGTAGTTTTTAGAACATCAGAGTCTTTAACTCACAACTAATAGTAGCCTAATCTCAAATCTATTTTTGAAAACACTATAACCCCTTTTAACTGATCAAATAGATTATCAATTCGTGGTAATGGATATTTATTCTTTATGGTCACCTTATTGAGTTACCTATACTCGATACACATTCTTCTAGTTTTGTCTTTCTTTTCACAACTATGCTTTTGACTCTTTTAATTCAGTCAATGCTATTCTGTACAAAGCTATCGAAATAAAAGTCGTTTAACTCAATACCAAACTCTACCTCTCGGACAAATGGCAAACTCGACAATTCTTCAAGAAATACATCCGGATACTCACACACAACGGGTACTGATGCAATCTTCTTTTCGGTTACTTTACTATCAAGCACATACGTAAAGTAAGCTTCGCAACCCTTTCTCACATATTTTTGACCTAACATAAAAGATATTACTGTCAATAATCCACTCAGATCATTAAATTCATTTTGAATAATCTCATCATTCTGGCATCTCAAATCAATAGTCTTTCTTTTACAGTTTACAGCAACATCAATCAAATTCAATCAATCTATACCCAAAATTATATCGAACTCGTCAAATGGTAACAACATCAAATCATCCAGAAAACACGAATCTCGAATCATCAACGGATAATTTTTTACACGCTTTGTCAACCAGAACACACCGGCCCAAGGGGTTTGATACTTTAATCAAAAACTCATTAGACTCATGGTAAAGTCTTACTAGATACTAAAGTCTCACACACATATGAATGAGTTGAACCAGGATCAATCAATGCAATAACACTAGTATCATAGATAGTGAAATTACTGATAATAACTCTGGGGATGAAGCCACCTCACGAGCGATATCTTTCGTTCCTCTCTGACTGCCATTCACATTACCCGTATTTCTAGGTGGTCTACCTCACTGCCACATTACTCGGTCTTGCACTCTCATTAGTATTTTGCTCAGCTAATATTGGGCACTCACAAATAAAATGATCTATCGATCCACATTTGAAACAAGACTGATAACGTGGTTTATAGTCTCTAGGATGTCGCTTACCATATTATCTGAACTCAGGCCTATTCGGCTGAACATTACCAACACTAGCAATTGAAGTAGCCGAGATCTACAAATAGATCTAGATCTAGATTGTTTCCCTTTTAACCACCCTTAACGAGATTCGTCTCTATGAAAAGCTGAAACACAATCGATTACAAAAGAAGGGATTTAAATCGGCCTACTAATAAGGGCCCAAAATCGAGTAGCACTAGAGAGATAGGGGTTTTGGCTTTTCATAAAACATTTGAAAGAAAACAAAGTAGGAAAGGAATACTTACCCTAAGAATCCGTTTGATAAAATTGGTGTCACTGTAGTCACCTTACCCTAGACCAAGTCCCGATCTCTTACGGATCTACTCAAAACCTGAAGTTGTAGAGGGGATCTAAAGTATTCGGCCAAGGAAAATCATTTGCAAAATGGACAATAAGGTTCGACTACTAGAGAGTGCAAGAGAGGGAAGAATAGAGAAATAGAGACAAGAAGAAGAGGTTTGGCTTGAGAAGAAGAAAAGAAATGGAGAGGTTTGGCCAAAGATGAAATTGGCACAGAGGTTAAATATTTCGAGATTTTGACTTTTAAGAAGTCGACCAGAATAGGTTTTAGGGAGATCAATTCAATCAATGGAGAAAAGGAGAAGAATAAGAAGAAGAAGAGAAAGAACAAAAGAAAGAAGAGAGTAGATTTGGCTCTTTAGTCAATCGGCCAAGAGAAGATTGGGGTTTAAGGACTTTCAGCTTTTGGAGAAAGTAAAGAGGAGAAGAAAGAAAAGAGATGAATTACTGCAAATCCCAAAATTCCAAAGAATGAAAATCGGTACCTACCTACCAAAATGTCGAAAAACTAAGACCCCAAAAGTACCCATGAAGAATTCGGCATACACGCACACACTAATTGCCCAAAATACAATACCTTTAGCCCCTTAGCCGAATATGCCCTCCAAACACTCCCACAATCAGCCAACTCTTGCTCCTCACTCAACTCCTCAATTGTCTCCTTGATAATCTCCCCTTATCACTCCTTAATCCAACCCCATGAGCCATTCAAACTCCTTCCTTCAGAATTTAACTTGGAGTCCACCTCTTACTATGCTCATGCAGTACAATAAAATAACTACCATGCACACAAGGGGATTCGAACCTCAGCTCCCTTCACAAGCTACCACACGCCACCTCCTTGTGTTTTAAGTGGCGCCACCTTGCCACTTTATCACAAGCTCACTTGTGCTTTAAAACGCCAACATTTATTTAAAAGCCCACTTAGCCAAAGTCCATTCTCACCTAAGGCCAAAATTTAAAATTTTGCCAGGCCTTAGACTTAAACCTAGACCTCCTAAAGGTCCACTAAACACACTCAAATCTTTAATACAACACATCAAACAATGTAAAAATAAATTCATGCAAAAATGAAAAACCCCTAAGAATTAGGGCGTTACAACCTTAATTATGTTTTCTTTCATTTGGGTTTTTGATGTAATAAAGCCTTTCTCTGGTTTTTATTTTAATTTCAGGATTTAATTTTGTTTTGATTGCTTAACTTCTAGTTTTAGGTCTCGAGTTTTAAAAAGATAACAACGCTTTACAAATCTAACGTAAGCACACAAATGTTTTCAAAGAAAAGCTTCTGCTGTATTTGAATCATGAAAGTTTAATAACGATTATAAAGACTAAGAATTTCATTAACTACATGAAGTTTTTAATCAATCCTTAATGTACTAAAAGAAGTTGAACTTAGTGTTAAGTTTCATTGGTAATTGTTTTAAAAACTAAGAACTCATCAAAAGATGCTTGTTTTGAAATTAGAAACTCGTTTTGAAGATACCATTTAACTGTAGAATGATCAAATGATTTTAAGGTTTTCTAATAGCATCACATTTTACGATTCACCCTTCAATGTGACGCCGCCAAATCTGGCCATAATGTCTGGGCTGGGTTTGGAGTGTTTCATTTAGTGATATCAGAGCTTGGTTACTAAATTCAGCTGTGAAATGGGCTTTAGTTTTTGGATTTTAAAAGTTGTTTTTAAATGATTTTGAAGTAAGTTTGAAGGATTTTATTGTGTGGCACACCGAGTCTCCGACGTCGAACCAGGTTTTCTCGATAATGAAATTTGTTTTAAACTATTATACTGTAGATAGCTACTGGGCTTACTTTAAATGATAGACTATACTACGACTCTTTAGTTAGAGTAAACTGAAAATCGTAGGAAGCTAAGACTGTAGTGATCCTATGACTGCGAAAACAACTCTAAATTACTGCTTCTCATAAAACATCTACTTTAATTACTTAAAATGTAACTAATTTGCATAAAATTCCTAATTTAGATAATTTTCAAAGTGAAAATAAGCACTAAAGGTACTCGTGGAAGGGGTACAAAAGGCCGCAGTAGAGGCCGAGGAAGTGCTAGGGTAGGTCTTCGGTATTAGGCCACATGTCAAATGTTAAGGCGTAGGAGGCATCAGCTTCATCGGTAACTGAGACAAGGTTGAATGATCAAGCAGCTGGGGGATGACGCGTTGTCCCAAGCAATGCTGAGGATTCTTAAAAGGGTCGCTGGGCCCAACACCGATATTGGGAGTTGTGGTTCAATTTTAGAACGACTCCGATTGAATGGAGCTGAGATCTTCAGGGGTGTCACTGAAGTAGCCCCTAATGTGGTTAAGTATTGTTTGGAGTTTATAGAAAGAAGAATGGATGGCCTAGACTGCACCCCCAAGCAAAAACTAAAAGGTGTAGTGTCGTTGCTGTGAGAGGAAGCCTATCAGTGGTGGCTTACTGTGAAAGAGGGCACTCAGCCTGACTAGGTAACCAGGAGTTCTTCAAATCTGTGTTCCAAGGGAAATATGTGGCCGTAAGTGATGTGGATGCCCGGAGGAGAGAATTCTTGAGCTTGACTCAAAGAGATAGATCAGTGGTGGAGTACGAGGCGGAGTTCCTACGACTTAGTCGATATGCTCGAGGGATGGTGGCTATAGTTATGAATATTGTGTTCATTTCGAGGGCGATCTCATAGATAGTCTTCGGGTACTAATAGCTCCGTAGAGGGAGCGAGATTTTATTACGTTGGTGGAGAAGGGAAAAATTGCTGAGGATGTGAAGAGCATTGAGCGCCAAAATCAGGAAAAGGAAAGAGACAGAAGTAAGAGAGATTCAGAGCCTTCTGGTTCCATCTAAAGGCCTAAGAAAAGGGCTAGAGTGGATGGGCCAGTCAGAGCTGGGCCCCCTATTGCTGCTACATGGTTACCACCTTGTGCTGTTTGTGGGAAAGGCCATATGGGTGAATGCTGGAACAGGACGGGAGCCTGTTTGAGTTGTGGATCGATGGAGCACCGTATTAGGGAATGTCCTAGAAGGCCAAATCAGATGCAAGCTATTGGTAGAGGTAATGTACGGCCGCCAAGGAGAGGTTAGCAGCCGCCGAGAGGCCGTGGTCAGACCAAGGGTGGAAATGGTTTGGGATGTGGTCGTGGAGCATCGAGCAGAGGTGCAGGACATATTGAGGAAAGGCAGCCAGCTCAAGTGTATGCTGCTTATCACCGAGAGGATAAAGACACCCCAGATGTGATAATCGATACGTTCTTTATTCATGAAGTGCCTTTTAATGCGTTGATTGACATTGGGTTTACATATTCGTACATTGCATGCACTATGACTGAGACTTTGGGCTCTATGTTTGAAATTACTCTAAGTAAGGTTACTATATTGAGTCCTCTAGGGTAGTCTGTGAAGGTGCACAAGATATTTAGGGATGTGCCTTTAGTGGTTCAAGGGGTTACTTTTATAGCAAATTTGATGGAACTGCCTTTTAGTGAATTCAATCTAATCTTGGGTATGGATTGGTTGGTGAAACATCGGGCAACTTTAGATTCTACTGCAAAGCGCATGGTACTAAAAACTGCAGAGGATGAAGAGGTGGTGGTGATTGGGGAGCGTTGGGATTATTTGTCAAATGTAATTTTGTATTAAGGGCTGAGAAGTTGGTTCGCAAAGGATGTGAGGTGTATTTAGCCTATATTAGTAATACGGATACTGAGGGTCCTTCTGTCAAGGGATTGAGAATAGTTAAGGATTTTCCTGATGTCTTTCCCGATAAACTACCCAGATTACCTCCCGACTGAGAAGTTGAATTTGGAATCGAGCTTCTACCTGGTACAACTACTGTGTCCATCGCCTCTTACAGAATGGCACCGAAGAGCTAGTGGAACTTAAAGCTCAAATTCAGGAGTTACCGGACCGAGGATTTATTCGACCTAGTGTGTCTCCGTGGGGAGCACCAGTGTTATTTGTGAAAAAGAAGGATGGATCCATGCGAATGTGCATCGACTATCGACAGTTGAACAAGCTGACTATCAAGAATAAGTACCCTCTGCCAATGATAGACGATTTTTTCGATCAACTACGAGGAGCTTCAGTTTTCTCCAAAATTAACCTCCGTTCAGGGTACCATCAACTAAGGGTTAAGGAGGTGGATGTCTACAGGACAACATTTAGGACTCGTTACGGTCACTACAGGTTTCTTGTGATACCGTTTGGGCTAATGAATGGAGCAGCCACTTTTATAGACCTCATGAGATGAATGTTCCAACCCTATCTGGACTAGTTCATGGTAGTGTTTATAGATGATATCCTGGTGTATTCGAGAACCGAAGATGAACATGATGCACACCTTCGAGTTGTTTTACAGATTTTGAGGGAGAAGTAGCTGTATGCCAAATTCAGCAAGTGGGAGTTCTGGTTGAGGGAAGTTACTTTTATGGGTCATGTGGTTTCAGCTGAGGGGATTAGGGTTGATTCTTGAAAAATTGAAGCTGTGCTAGACTGGAAACCACCGAAGATAATGTTTTAGATTCGAAGTTTTCTGGGTTTGGCAGTGTATTACAAGCGGTTTGTTGAGGGTTTTTCGTTAATTGCTACTCCTCTAACTAAGTTACTGCGTAAAGGGGTACCATTTAAGTGGACTGATAAGTAGCAGGAGAGTTTTGAGAAACTTAAGAAAGTTCTAACTGAGGCCCATGTCTTGATTCAGCTAGAGCTTGGGAAGGAGTTTACTGTCTACAGTGATGCATCGCATATTGGTTTGGGTTGTATACTGATGCAAGAGGGTAAGGTGGTAGCTTATACGTTTCGCCAGGTTAAGACTCACGAGGTGAATTACCCAACCCATGACTTAGAGTTGGTTGTGGTGGTGTTCGCACTAAAAATTTGGAGACATTACCTATATGGTGAAAACTGCATAATTTATACAGATCACAAAAGACTCAAATACCTCCTTACTCAGAAGGAGCTAAACCTTAGGCAGTGTAGGTGGATTGAGCAGCTTAAGGATTATGATTGCACGATTGAATACCACTTTGGTAAAGCGAATGTCGTAGCTGACGCACTAAGCCCTAGGGCTATGTGTGACCTAAGGACGATGTTTGCTTGCCTAAGTTTGTTTGACGATGGTAGTCTGCTGGCTGAGCTTCAAGCTAAACCATCATGGATTGAACGGATAAAGGGTAAATAGTTGTTAGACGAGTCATTGGGTCCTTTTTTCGAACAGGTTGAGAAAGGAGAAAACTCAGATTTTGGGTTGAATAAAGAAGGGGTACTATGTTTCCATGGGAGAGTTTGTGTACCAAAGGATACTAATTTGAAACAGTCTATACTGCAAGAGGTGCATAGTAGTCTTTATGCTATGCACCCTGGCAGGAACAAGATGTATCGAGATCTTCGCGAACTTTACTGTTGGCCAGGACTAAAGCGCTGTAACACCGCAAACCCAGCCCGAACGTTATACCCGAATTTGGCTGTGTCATATTGAAGGGTAGTTCATTCAAATCGAAGTTTTTGAAACACCTTGAAAGCATTAGGTTGTTTGAGATGAAAAGCAGGGTTCTCATGTTGTATCTCTTTGATTCAAAACCAGCCTAATAAATGAAGTACTTTAGTTTAAACGAAAACCAGTGGAAACTTGTTTAATTGCAAGTTTAGATAAAACCTTGAGGTTGTTATTTGGAAACCTTAGATTATATTCCTTATTAATTTCCTCTGTTCATTTACAGCAGAAGCTCTTGTTTTAAAAACGTTCATGTTTTTAGTTATGGTTTGCAAAAAAATAAACATATTACTTTAGTTTCTTTTTTAGAAAAACTAGTTCAAACTTTAAAGTTAAGCAAGTACGATAGTAAAATCCAAAATCAAATCAAACCGGAGGACAAGCCTTATTACAACAAAACCCATTACAAAGTAATTAAAAAATAATGTAAAATTTAAATACTAAAGTTTAATGCTGCTTGTAGTGTGACCAACTCCGAGTCCTCCCAACTGTCGAAACGCCTACTGAGGATCACCTGAAAAATTAAAAGAGGGGGAGTTTGCAAAAACTCAGTGTGTACAACCCTCATCAATCATATAGTATGCATTGATCAATTTGGGCCTAAACCTAATACAATAACAGTGGCATTTGGACCTTTGCCCATAATAGCCTTAGTTGGGCCAGAGCCCATATCACAATTATAATCAACGTACGCAATGCACATATATCCAGTCCAACCCTGCACTCTATGTCCCTTCCAATCCTACACTCCTGTGGGGATTTAATCAACCCACCCATCCCTGCACTCCCAATGCAGCATTGGTTGCGGCACTAACAATGCCACAGCAGAGTTGCCAATCACATTCGACTTAAACCATCGGTGGGTCCATAATCATCTCGGGCAACTCGTGCGCCCTCCCCTGAATAGATCCACAGTCATCTCGGACGACCTGTGCGATCAGGTCCACAGTCGTCTCGGGCAACTTGTGCGACCATAACAAATCAATCACTTCCTCTAACAATGTTCCCATCCCCATGTAGCATAATATCACATGAATGCAAACATATCATAACATGGCATACAAAATTAGTCATATAGCATATAGGGGCATTTTAGTCATTTTACCCTTTAGGGGCATGACGGTTATTTATCGCTATGGCCCTAAGTACATGCAAATCGGCCCACTACTAGGCCCACAATCATTCAACGCGACTTATGTCACTTTTAGAAATCAATATTACACTAGGGCCCAAAAGACCAATATATGGCCCAAATGGGGCCCACTGAGCCCAAATCTGCCATTGGCCATGTAAATAATATGACTTGCTCGTTAGTTCGTAACCATCCATGAATTTCGCTCGTGACGGCCCATGGGCCCATCAGCCCATATGGCCCATTTCGGCCTAGTTGGCCAGAATGTGGCCCAAGTTCATGAGATCGCTCATGGGGCCTCTGACATCATATCGATCTTTCAACACGAGTGTTCGTGCAGTCGTGTGGTTACCATAGCCAAACTTTTGGCATTTCGGCATTTTAGCTTTTTGGGATTTCGGCTTTTGCCGATCTGTAGTGTGTGCGGCGTGTCTACACACCTTAATGGAGATAAATGGAGTAGCCGTCTAGAGTTGAACCTATAATCGATTAAGGCAGGCATTAGTCATTCTATAATATCTAGCATGTCTTTCTAATACAAAAATAGAATCCAAGTCTAACACTTACCCTGATCGAATCAGCTTGAATTTCCTAAATCGATTGATTGTGAATCGCCCTTACTTCCTTGTGGTTTATCTGAACCACATCCATCAATAAATACCAACATCACATACCGAGGTTAGTCAAATACCAACCTAGGGAAAACACATGGCCAACAATACTTACCTCCAAAAACTGATTGATTACCGAAAGAGAGAACCTGCACTTTGAGAACCCGATTACCAAGGAACCCCTATGGAATCGATCAGAACAATTGGGAAATATGAGAAGATCACAATCGATCCAAAGAACAATCACCAAAATACCAACCCAATTTCACAGAAATAAAATGAAACATTCGGCTTTTACCCAAACGCCAAAAGAAGAGGAGGATAAGCATTTACTTGGATTTACCCTTTGATCCCATGAATTAGGTAGACTAGAAGAGATATTCGACTTAAGAGCAACCAAGAGAAGAAAGGTTGAAGACATGATTCGGTTTATCAAAGCTACTATGAGACGCAAAGCTTGAGGTGGAGATGACAAAATAATTGAAAGAGAGAACAAAAAGAATTCGGCAAAGAAAGAATGGAGTTATTCGCTTTGATATATCAAAGAAGAAAGAAAGAATAGTGAAAGAGAGTAAGAGTAGATTCGGTGGAGGGGAATGAGAATGAGAACAGAAAAGATTACCTAGATTTAATCACCATCGAATTAACCAATAGGAGGGATTCAGTTTATCAACTAGCAGAAAACCAGAAGAAAATAAGAAAAGAGAAAACCCTGGAAGGTGAAAAGTGATTTCGGCTTCTATTACCCAAGTGACAAAAACCCGTATACAAATGACCAATTACCACTTCAAAGCTGAATGTTCCCAAAAGAACTCCTCAATTTCGTTCACCACCCACTTTAAACACCTATTTTTTCTCCACAAATTGCTCAATAATCCCCTCCTTAATTTCCTCCATAATCCACTCCTCGATTCCCTCAGTTGACCAATTCAAACTCTATCTTCCAGAGTTAAACTGCACCCTAAATTCTAGCCGCCTAGAGTGACAAAAATAAATCCATTAATTGCACAACCCGCGCCTTTAACTCTAGAACTCTTACCTCACTTATAACGCCACCTTCCACCACACCACCATCTCTTCTTGTGTCATAATTTACCATACTTTATTTATAACCCTACTAACCAAAGATAGGGGTTTTGATTACTTAGAACACAAATTTTTCCTAAAGCCCAGGTTTGAATCCAGAACTTCTCCAACACTTCTCAAAGCCCTTAACCACTAAAGCAGACATTTAATTGTGTCATTTCCTTACACAATTAAATACTTATGAGTAATCTCTTAGCCGGTCCCTTCCTCAAGGCCCAAAATAAGGGCGTTAGAACTCAACCCTCCTAAAAGAAAATTCGTCCTCAAAATTTTCAACTATCAAAATAATCGCACAACCTAGCCTACATCACACGCTGTCATTGCTAACTCTGATCCTAATAATACTAACAGACATCCAAAACATCTATTAATCAGAGCGGATAGACATCACAAGCATACAATTTCTATATGCGAATTATCAAGCCTAAACAAAACATACCTGTCTTAAAAGGGCTGGGCAAACCCAATATTTCCTACCTACAGTATAACAGTTTAAAACTGAGATCAGTAATAAGATAACTTACAAATTTGACGCTGTAGACTCGGTGTGCCACACAATAAAATCCTTCAAAATATATTTATTCACTTTTAAACAAATTTAGCACCCATAACTAACCCCCATTGACATCCCAAGTTTTGCAACTGGGCTCTAATACCACTAAATATAACACCCCAAACCTGGCCAGAACGTTATGGCTAAATTTGGTGTTGTCACATTGAAGGGTAGTTCGTTCAAATCAAAGTTGTTGAAAAACCTTGAAATTGTTAGGTTGTTTGCTATACAAAACAGGGTTCTCATATTGTATCTCTTTTATTCAAAACCAGCCTAAAAAATGAAATACTTTAGCTTAAACGACAACCAGTGGAAGCTTGTCCAGTTGCAAGTTTAGATAAAACCTTGAATTTGTTATTTGGAAACCTTAGATTATATTCCTTGTTAATTTCCTTTTTTCATTTACAGCGGAAGCTATTGTTTTGAAAACGTTCATGTTTTTAGTTATAGTTTGCAAAAAAAAAAAAATTACTTTAGTTTCTTTTTCAAAAAAATGGGTTCAAACTTTAAAGTTAAGCAAATACGATAGTAAAATCCAAAATCAAATCAAATCGGAGGACAAGCCTTATTGCAACAAAACCCATTAGGAAGTAATTAAAAAATAATGTAAAATTTAAATATTAAAGTTTAATCCTGCTCGTAGTGTTGCCACCTCCGAGTCCTCCCATACGTTGAACCGCCTACTGAGAATCACTTGAAAAATTAAAAAGAGGAGGTGATTTTGCGAAAACTCAGTGTGCACAACCCTCATCAATCGTATAGTATGCATTAATAAATTTGGGCCAAAGCACACTACAATAGTAGTGGCATTTGGACCTTAGCCCATAATAGCCTCAGTTGGGCTAGAGCCCATATCACAATCATAATCAACGTATGCAATGCACATATATGCAGTCCAACCCTGCACTCCGTGCCCATTCCAACCCTACATTCCTATGAGGATTTAATCGACCCACCTATCCCTGCACTCCCAATGTAGCACCGGTTGCGGAACTAACATTGCCACAACAGAGCTGCCAATCACATAATCGGCTTAAAGCCATCGGTGGGTCCACAGTCATCTCGGGCGACCCATGCGACCACCCCCGAATAGATCCACAGTAGTCTCGGACGACCAGTGCGATTAGGTCCATAGTTGGCTAGGGCGACCCGTGCGACCATAACAAATCAATCACTTCCTCCAACAATGCTCTGATCGCCAAGCAGCATAATATCACATGAATGCAAACATATCATAACATGGCATACAAAATTAGTCATATAGCATATAAGGGCATTTTAGTCATTTTCCCTTCAAGGGCATCACGGTCATTTTTTGCTATGGCCCTAACTACACACAAATCGGCTCATTAATATGCCCACAATCATTATGCGAGACTTATGTCACTTTTAGCAATCAATATTACATTAAGGCCCAAAAGCCCAATATGTGGCCCAAGTGGGGCCCACACTCTTAGGTGGCCCACTGAGCCCAAATCTTCCCTTGGTCATGCGAACAACATGACTAGCTTGTTATTTCGTAACCATCCATGAATTTCGCTAGTGACGGCCCACAGGCCCATCGGTCCATATGGCCCATTCTGGCCCAGTTGGCCAGGAAGTGGCCTAAGTCCATAAGATCGCTCATGGGGCCTCTGGCATCGTATTGATCTTTTCAAGTGTTCGCACACTCGAGTGGTTACTGTAGCCAAACTTTCGGCATTTCAGCATTTCGGCTTTTTGAGATTTCAGCTTTTGTTGATTTGCAGTGTGTGTGGTGTGTGTACACACCTTAATAGAGAGAAATGCAGTAGCCCTATTGCGTTGAACCTATAATCGATTAAGGCACGCATTATTCATTCCATAATATCTAGCATGTCTTTCTAATACAAAAACAGAATCCAAGTCTAACACTTGCCCTGATCGCATCGACCTGAATTTTATAAATCGACTGATTATGAATCGACCTTACTTCCTTGTGGTTTATCTGAACCACATCCATTAATAAATACCAACATCACATACCAAGGTTACTCAAACACCAACCTAAGGAAAACACATGGCCAATAATACTTACCTCCAAAAACCGATTGATTACCGAAAGAGAGATCCTGACACATTGAGAGCCTGATTGCTGAGGAACCCCTATGGAATCGATTAGAATGATTGGGAAATATAAGAAGATCACAATCGATCCAAAGAACAACCACCAAAATACCAACCCAATTTCACAGAAATAGAATGAAACATTCATCTTTTACCCAAACGCCAAAAGAAGAGGAGGATAAGCACTTACTGGGATTTACCCTTCCATCCCATGAATTAAGTAGACTAGAAGAGAGATTCGGCTTAAGAGAAACCACAAAAAGAAAGGTTGAAGACAAGATTCGGTTTATCCAAGCTACAATGAGATGCAAAGCTTGAGGTGGAGATGACAAAATAACTGAAAGAGAGAACAAAAAGAATTCGACAAATAAAGAATGGAGGTATTCGGCTTTGATATATAAAAGAAGAAAGAAAAAATAGTGAAAAAGAGTAAGAGTAGATTCGGTGGAGAGGTATGAGAATGAGAAGAGAAAAGATTACCATACTTTGGTCACCGCCGAATTAAGCAATAGGAGGGATTTGGTTTATCAACTAGCAGAAAACCAGAAGAAAAGAAGAAAAGAGAAAAACCCGAAAGGTCAAAAGTGATTTCGGCTTCTATTACCCAAGTGACAAAAACCCAAATACAAATGACCAATTACCACTTCAAAGCTGAATTTTCCAAAAAGAACTCCTTGATTTAGTTTAGCCTTCCACACCCACTTCAAACAACTAATTTTTCTCCACAATTTGCTCCATAGTCCCCTCCTTAATTTCCTCCATGATCCACTCCTTGACTCCTTCACTTGACCAATTCAAACTCTCTCCTCCAGAGTTTAAATCACCCCAAACTCTAGTCGCCCAGAGTGACAAAAATAAATCCATTAATTGGACAACCCACGCCTTGAACCCTAAACCTCTTGCCTCACTTGTAACGCCACCTTCCACCACACCATCATCTCTTCTCGTGTCAAAATTTACCATACTTTATTTATAATCCTACTGACCAAAAATATAGGTTTTGATCACTTAAAACACAAATTTTTCCTAAAGCCCAGGTTTGAACATAGGACTTCTCCAACAATTCTTAGAGCCCTTAACCACTAAAGCAGAAATTTAATTGTGTCATTTCCTTGCACAATTAAATACTTATGAGCCGTCTCTTAATCGGTCCCTTGCTCAAGGCCCAATACTTCTAGGCCCAAAATCAGGGCGTTACAACTCACCCTTCCTAAAAGAAATTTCGTCCTCAAAATTTTCAACTATCAAAAACAATCGCACAACTTAGCCTACATCACCACGCTGTCGCTGCGCACTCTAATCCTAATAATACTAACACACATCTAAAACTTCTATCAATCAGAGCGAATAGACATCACAAGCATACAATTTCTATATGCGAATTATCAAGCCTAAACAAAACATACCTAACTTAAAAGGGATTGGGAAAACCCAGTATTTCCTACCTATAGTATAACAGTTTAAAACAGAGATCAATAATAAGACAACTTACGGATTCGACTCCATAGACTCGGTTTGCCACACTATGAAATACTTCAAAATATATTCGTTCACTTGTAAACAATTTAAAACCCAGAACTAAGGCCCATTCACAGCTCGAGTTTTGCAACTGGGCTCTGATACATCTAAATGTAACACCCCAAACCTGGCCCAAATGTTATGGCCAAATCTGGTGATGTCATATTGAAGGGTAGTTTGTACAAATCGACCTTGTTAAAAACCTTGAAAGCGTTAGGTTGTTTGCGATACAAAACAGGGTTCTCATGTTGCATCTCTTTTATTCAAAACCAGCCTAAAAAATGATGTACTTTAGTTTAAACGACAACCAGTGGAAGCTTGTCCAGTTGCAAGTTTAGATAAAACCTTGAGTTTGTTATTTGGAAACCTTAGATTATATTCCTTGTTAATTTCTTTTTGTCATTTACAGCAGAAGCTCTTGTTATGAGAATGTTCATGTTTTTAGTTATAGTTTGCAAAAAAAAAAAAAATACTTTAGTTTCTTTTTCTGAAAACCCAATTCAAACTTACAAGTTAAGCAAATACAATAATGAAATCCAAAATCAAATCAAATCGGAGATCAAATCAAATCGGAGGATAGGCCTTATTACAACAAAACCCATTAGGAAGTAATTAAAAAATAATGTAAAATTTAAATATTAAAGTTTAATCCTGCTTATCGTGTTGCCACCTCCGAGACCTCCCAAACGTCAAACCGCCAACTGAGGATCACTTGAAAAATTAAAAAGAGGGGGTGAGTTTGAAAAAACTCAGTGTGTAAAACCCTCATGAATCATATAGTATGCATTAATCAATTTGGGCCAATCCCCACTACAATAACAATGCCATTTGGACCATAGCCCATAATAACCTCAGTTGGGCTAGAGCCAATATCACAATCATAATCAACGTATGCAATGCACATATATCCAGTCCAACCCTGCACTCCGTGTCCCTTCCAACCCTACATTCCTATGGGGATTTAATCGACCCACCCATCGCTGCACTCCTAATGTACCACCAGTTGCGGCACTAACAATTCTGCAGTAGAGCTGTTAATCACATAATTGGCTTAAAGCCATCGGTGGGTCCACAGTCGTCTCGGGCGACCCATGCGACGTCTCCCGAATAGATCCACAGTCGTCTCGGGTGACTCGTGTGATTAGGTCCACAGTCGGCTTGAGTGACCCGTGCGACCATAACAAATCAATCACTTCCTCCAACAATGTTCCGATCCCCAAGTAGCATAATATCACATGAATGTAAACATATCATAACATGGCATACAAAATCAGTTATATAGCATATAAGAGCATTTCAGTCATTCTGTCCTGCAGTGGCATGACGGTCATTTATTACTATGGCCCTAAGTACATACAAATCGACCCATTACTATGCCCACAATCATTCAGCGAGACTTCTGTCCCTTTTAGCAATCAATATTCCATTGGGGCCCAAAAGCCCAATATGTGGCCCAAGTGGGGCCTACACTCTCATGTGGCCCACTGAGCCCAAATCTACCCTTCGCCATGCGGACAACATGGCTTTCTCGTTATTTTGTAACCATCCATGAATTTCACTCGTGACGGCCCACGGGCCTATCGGTCCATATGGTCCATTTTGGCCTAGTTGGCCAGGAAGTGGCCCAAGTCCATGAGATCGCTCATTGGGCCTCTGGCATCGCATTGATCTTTCAACACGAGTATTCACGCACTTGTGTGGCTACCGTAGCCAAACATTTGGCATTTTGGCTTTTTGCCTTTTCAGGATTTCGATTTTTGTCGATATGTAGTGTGCGGTGTGTGTACACACCTTAATGGAGAGAAATGCAGTAGCCCCCTAGCGTTGAACCTATAATTGATTAACGCACACTTAGTCATTCCATAATATCTAGCATGTCTTTCTAATACAAAAACAGAGAAGTCTAACATTTACCCTGATCGAATCGGCTTGAATTTCCTAAATCGATTGATTATGAATCGACCTTACTTCCTTATGGTTTATCTGAACCATATCCATCAATAAATACCAACATCATATACAAAGGTTAATCAAATACCAACCTAAGGAAAACACATGGCCAATAATCCTTACCTCCAAAAACTGATTACTTACTGAAAGAGAGATCTTGACACTCTGAGAACCCGATTGCTAAGGAACCCCTATGGAATCAATCAGAACAATTGGGAAATATGAGAAGATCACAATCAATCCCACGAAAAACCACCAAAAAACCAACCCAATTTCACAGAAATAAAATGAAACATTTGACTTTTACCCAAAATGCCAAAAGAAGAGGAGAATAAGCACTTACTGGGATTTACCCTTCCATCCCATAAATTGGTAGACTAGAAGAGAGATTCGGCTTATGAGCAACCAAGAGAAGAAAGGTTGAAGACAATATTCAGTTTCTCCTAGCTACAATGAGACGCAAAGCTTGAGGTGGAGATAACAAAATATTTGACAGAAAGAATAAAAAGAATTTAACAAAGAAAGAATGGAGGTATTCAGCTTTGATATATTAAAGAATAAAGAAAGAATAGTGAAAGAGAGTAAAAGTAGATACGGTGGAGGGGTATGAGAATAAGAAGAGAAAAGATTAGCAAGATTCGGTCACCACCGAATGAAGCAAGAGGAGGGATTCGATTTATCAACTAGCAGAAAACCAGAAGAAAAGAAGAAAAGAGAAAAACCCTGGAAGGTCAAAAGTGATTTCGGCTTCTATTACCCAAGTGACAAAAACCTGAATAAAAATGAGCAATTACCACTTCACAGCCAAACTTTCCCAAAAGAACTCCTCAATTTCGTTTAGCCTTCCACACCCATGTCAAACACCTAATTTTTCTCCACAATTTGCTCCATAATCCCCTCCTTAATTTCCTACATGATCCACTCCTTGATTCCCTCACATGACCAATTCAAACTCTCTCCTTCGGAGTTCAACTGTAGCCCAAACTCTAGCTGCCTAGAGTGACAAAAATAAATCCATTAATTGCACAACCCATGCCTTGAACCTCAGACCTCTTACCTCACTTGTAACGCCACCTTCCACCACATCACCATCTCTTCTTGTATAGCAATTTACCATACTTTATTTATAACCCAACTGACCAAAGATAGGGGTTTTGATCACTTAAAACACAAATTTTTCCAAAAGCTAGGTTTGAACCCAAGACTTCTCCAAGACTTCTCAGAGCCCTTAGCCACTAACGCAGATATTTAATTGTGTCATTTCCTTGCACAATTAAATACTTACGAGCCGTCTCTTTACTGGTCCCTTGCTCAGGGTCTAATACTTCTAGGCCCAAAATAAGGGCGTTACAACTCACCCCTCCTAAAAGAAATTTCGTCCTCAAAATTTTCAACTATCAAAACAATTGCACAACCTAGCCTACATCACCATGCTCTCAATGCGCACTCTGATCCTTATAATATTAACACACATCCAAAACATCTATCCATTGGAGTGGATAGACATCATAAGCATACAATTTCTATATGCGAATTATCAAGCCTAAACAAAAGATACATGACTTAAAAGGGATTGGGCAAACCCAGTATCTCCTACCTACAGTATAATAGTTTAAAACAGAGATCAGTAATGAGACAACTTACGGACTCGACGCCAGAGACTCGGTGTGCCACACAATGAAATCCTTCAAAATATTTTGCTTCACTTGTAAACAATTTTAAAACCCAGATATAAGGCCCATTCACATCCCGAGTTTTACAACCGGGCTCTGATACCACTAATGTAACACCTTAAACTTAGCCTGAACATTATGCCCGAATATAGCGGTGTCACATTGAAGGGTAGTTCATACAAGTTGAAGTTGTTGAAAAACCTTAAAAGCGTTAAGTTGTTTGTGATACAAAACAGGGTTCTAATGTTGTATCTCTTTTATTCAAAATGACACTAAAAAACAAAGTACTTTAGTTTAAATGAAAACTAGTGAAAACTTGTTTAATTGCAAGTTTAGATAAAACCTTGAGTTTGTTATTTGGAAACCTTAGATTATATTCCTTGTAAATTTCCATTGTTCATTTACAGCAGAAGCTCTTGTTTTGAAAACGTTCATGTTTTTAGTTATGGTTTGGAAAAAAATATTACCTTAGTTTCTTTTTAAGAAAAACGGGTTCAAACTTTAAAGTTAAGCAAATACGATAGTAAAATCCAAAATCAAATCAAACCGGAGGACAGGCCTTATTATAGCAAAACCCATTAGGAAGTAATTAAAAAAATAATGTAAAATTTAAATACTAAAGTTTAATCCTGCTTGTACTATGGCTACCTCCAAGTCCTCCCATACGTCAAACCGCCTACTGAGGATCACCTAAAAAATTAAAATGAGGGGGTGAGTTTGCAAAAACTTAGTGTGTACAACCCTTATCAATCATATAGTATGCATTAATCAATTTCGGCCAAAGCCCACTACAATAACAATGGCATTTGGACCTTAGCCCATAATAGCCTTAGTTGGGCCAGAGCCCATATCATAATCATAATCAACGTATGCAATGCACATATATCCAGTCCAACCATGCACTCCGTGTCCCTTTCAACCCTACACTCTTGTAGGGATTTTATCAACCTACCCATCCCTGCACTCCCAATGTAGTACCGATTGCGGCACTAACAATGTCGCAAGAGAGCTGCCAATCAGATAATCGACTTGAAGTGATCGGTGGGTCTACAGTAATCTCAGGTGACCCGTGCGACCTCCCCCGAATAGATCCACAGTCGTCTCGGGCGACCTGTACGATCAGGTCCACAGTCGTCCCGGGCGACCTATGCGTCCATAACAAATCAATCACTTCCTCCAACAATGTTCCCATCCCCATGCAGCATAATATCACATGAATGCAAACATATCATAACATGGCATACAAAATCAATCATATAGCATATAGGGGCATTTTAGTCATTTTGTCCTTTAAGGGCATGACGGTCATTTATCCCTATGACCCTAAGTACACACAAATCAGCCCAGTACTAAGCCCACAATCATTCAGCACGACTTATGTCACTTTTAGGAGTCAATATTACACTAGGACCACAAAGCCCAATATGTGGCCCAAGTGAGGCCCACACTCTCATGTGGCCTACTGAGCCCAAATCTGCCCTTGGCCATGCGGACAACATGACCAGGTCGTTATTTCGTAACAATCCATGAATTTTGCTCGACGACCCACGGGCCCATCGGCCCACGTGGCCCATTTCAGCCCAGTTAGCCAGAAAGCGGCCTAAGTCCATGAGATCACTCATGGGGCACACTCGTGTTGTTACTGTAGCTAAACTTTTGGCATTTCAGCATTTTGGCTTTTCGAGATTTCGAATTTTCGTAGTGTGTGTGTTGTGTGTACACACCTTAATGGAGAGAAATGTAGTAGCCCTCTAGCGTTGAACCTATAATCGATTAAGGCACTAGTTAGTCATTCCATAATATCTAGCATGTCTTTCTAATACAGAAATCGAATCCAAGTCTAACATTAACCTTGATCGATTAAGGCACTAGTTAGTCATTCCATAATATCTAGCATGTCTTTCTAATACAGAAATCGAATCCAAGTCTAACATTAACCTTGATCGAATCGACTTAAATTTCATAAATCGATTGATTATAAATCAACCTTACTTCCTTGTGGTTTATCTGAACCACATCCATCAATAAATACCAACATCACATACTAAGGTTAATCAAATACCAACCTAAGGAAAACACACAACCAAAAATACTTACCTCAAAAAATCGATTAATACCGAAAGAGAGATCCTGACACTTTGAGAACGCGATTGCTAAGAAACCCCTATGGAATCAATCAGAACGATTGAGAAATATGAGAAGATCACAATCGATCCAAAGAACAACCACCAAAAAACCAACCCAATTTCACAGAAATAAAATGAAACATTCGGCTTTTACCAAAAATACGAAAAGAAGAGGAGGATAAGCACTTACCAGGATTTACCCTTCCACCCCACGAATTAGGTAGACTAGAAGAGAGATTCGGCTTATGAGCATCCAAGAGAAGAAAGGTTGAAGATAATATTCAGTTTATCCAAGCTACAATGAGACGCAAAGCTTGAGGTGAAGATGACAAAATAATTGAAAGAGGGAATAAAAAGAATTCAGCAAAGAAAGAATGAAGGGATTCGGCTTTGATATATCAAAGAAGAAAGAAAGAATAGTGAAAGAGAGTAAGAGTAGATTCGGTGGAGGGGTATCAGAATAAGAAGAGAAAATATTAGCAAGATTCGGTCACCACCGAATTAAGCAAGAGGACAGATTCGGTTTATCAACTAGCAGAAAACCAGAAGAAAAGAGAAAAACCCCAAAAGGTCAAAAGTGATTTTGGCTTCTACTACCCAAGTGACTAAAACTCGAATACCTTTCTTAATTTCCTCCATGATCCACTCCTTGATTCCCTTACGTGACCAATTCAAACTCTCTCCTCTAGAGTTCAACTGCACCTCAAACTCTAGCCGCCCAGAGTGACAAAAATAAATCCATTAATTGCACAACACCTTAAACCCCAGACCTCTTACCTCACTTGTAACGCCACCTTTCACCACATCACCATCTCTCCTTATGTCACAATTTACCATACTTTATTTATATCTCTATTGACCAAAGATAGGGGTTTTGATCACTTAAAACACAATTTTTTTCTAAAGCCCAGGTTTTAAAAACTAAGAACTCATCAAACAATGCTTGTTTTGAAAATAAAAACCTGTTTTAAAGATATCAATTAACCGTAGAATGATCAAATGATTTCGAGGTTTTTCAACAACATCACATTTTACGATTCACCCTTCAATGTGACACCGCTGGATTCGACCATAACATCTCGGTTGGGTTTAGGGTGTTACATAATTCATGTAAATACCTGTACTAGTTTGGATTCAACTCATATAAACTCGTAACAGAACTGTACCCATTGAACTGTTTAGAATATCATTGAATACACGAGTAGTACACACTAGGTGTATTAAACTGTAATTCGTCAATTCCTTTACATGTATGCTCATACGAGCTCTAAATCAGTAAGCTCTTACGAGTTGTAAATGGGAAGCTCCTCCAAGCTGAATAATAGTAAGCTCATGTTAGCTAAGTATTGGTAAGCTCATACGAGCTAAAATTAATAACCCTAATGATATGCCATTTGTGTCCTAGAAATTCCTAAGGTTCAAGCGAGACTCGGTACTCATCGTTCGTCGTCGGATATGCGATCGTTATTCAAACATTAGAATTACACAATTCACACACCTATAATTTAATTAGAGCATATAAGTACACAATTTACTTACACAAACTTACCCTGATGAGTGTATGTTGATACGGAGGCAACTAATTTTAGATTTTCTCTTTGCCTCGGTCTAACTCCATACAAGGTTTAACAGGATCTATACAAATAAATTTAACTCAATTCAATATAATTCATATTCAATTTAGTCCAACACATTTTTCTACAAAATTACCATTTTGCCCCTATACTTTTAATTCTTTGTAATTTAGTCTCTATGTTTGAAAAATGAAATTCATTCAATTTTATCCCTACCCAAACCTAACCAAATGATATAGATACTAATAGCAGCCCATGTTTTTCATCAATTCACAAATTTACCACATAATATTTTTTTATTTTTCATATTAGTCCCTCTTTGCCAATATCACTAAAAATTCCTTTACAAAAGTTATTTATCTAACAACAACTATTATTTTTTTATCATCAAACTTCAAAGCCTTAACATGTTCATCAATAGAAAAACTCAAATACCTTAACAGTTTCACAAATTACTCCCCGGGCTAGCTAGATTAAGCTAAACGATCTTGAAAACATAGAAATTATAAAAAACGAGACAAAAATCACTTACCTATTGACAAATTAGGGTTTGCCAAAACAAGCTTCTTCTATGGCTATTCTATCCTCCATTTTTGGTTGAAGTAAGAAATAAAAAAGAAAGTTTCAATTTGGTTTTATTTATTTTATCTTTATTAACTAATTTACTTAATTAACCTTTCAATAATTGAAAATTTACTCAATATGCCAAGCCAACACCCTCCACTATCTCATTAATGGGCTATTTACCATATAAGGACTTCCACATTAAAGTTTTATAGCTATTTAATACCTTTATCTACTAGAACCCAATTTTTATACTTTAGGCGATTTAGTCTGTTTCATCAAATTGAGCATGTAAACAGTAAAATTTCTTAACAAAATTTTTATATGGTATTTCTATCCTACTATAGACCATAAAATAATAATAAAAAATAATTTTTTCGACCTCAGAATTTTGATCTCGAAACCACTATTATGATTTCACTAAAAACGGGCTATTACATTTTATAAGGCTCGTTATAAGACTTACAAAGGAGAGCACCTTTTGTAGAAGTGTCTACCACCATCCTCATGTGTGCGTTGAGATCATTATAAAATGTCTACAGATGGATGCAATGTAGAATCCCATGGTGAGAGCACTTCTATAATAATTCTTTGAATCTCTCCCATGCCTCATACAAAAAGTCATCATCTATCCATTGAAAAGTAGTGATCCCATTCCAAAACATAACATTCTTGCTAGGTAGGAAATATTTCACCAGGAAGAGTTCTTGTAACAGCCCGTTTTTAGTCAAATTGGAATAGTGGTTTTGGAACCACAAATCTGATGTTGAAATATTTATTTTATTATTAATTTAATGTCTACAGCATGATATTAGAGTTGTGTGAAAATTTTGTTGAAAACTTTTATCGTTTGAGTGTTTAATTTGATAAAAAGGACTAAATTGCGTAAAGTACAAAAGTAGTGTTCTAATAGCTAAAGGTGCTTAATAGCTATAGAACCTTAATGTAAAGGTACTTATGTGGTAATTATACAATGGTTAATATTGGTGGACATATTTGGACACATTATTAAGTGTTTTAATGTTTTTAGTAGAGGTTAAAATTGTAAATTAATTAATAAACCAAGTAAAATATAGTAAAAAAATGAGTTATCTTCCTTAATGGTTCATCCATCAAATTTCAAGTTAGGAAATCACCATTAAATTAGCTTCAAGGTTCGGCCAACTATCATATATGCATGTAAGTTCATTTTTGTCTCTTTTTCACGGTTTCTATGTTTTTGAGATTGTTGCAGGTAGGTCTAGCTAGCCTAGGTACTATTTTGCAAAACTGTTAAAGGTTTAAGATGTTTCCATTGACTAATGTGTGTGAGATTTAATGTTTGATGATAGATTATGAATATTTGATGATAGTTATACAAGTTTTGTTAAGTGATTTTTTAGTGAAAATGCAAATTAGGGATTAAATTGTGAAATGTGGAAACTTTGTGGTTAAAATGTGAAATAAATAAAAAATATGGGCTACTAGGGACATAATTGAAATTCAACTAGCTTTGGTTGAGCTTAAATTGCATGAATTAGTGTTTTATAAATAAGGATTAAATTGTAAAAATGTTGAAATAATAGGGGTAAAAATGTAATTTTGCTATAATATGATTTTCGGATTAAATTGAATAGGGTGATGATTGAATATGATAGTTTTGATTACATATAGATCAAGAAAAGTAAAATTCAGATTTAGGTCATGTGAAAAACTAGGTTTTGGACTACTTGATCCGTTCCATCATTTTAATGATCAAGGTAAGTTTGCATGTATAAATGGTTATATTACTGTTTTAAATGCTTTGATATTGCATAAATTGTGAATATGACGTTGTAGACATGTTCAATGACGATTCAGCTGTGAGAAATCTCGGTTGAACCTTTGGAATAGTTTAAGAGACGAATGTCATGACATTCGGGTGACTGTGATTATGTGATCTGAGTGCTGGTCTCGTACGTCCTATTGGAGGTCGAGTATACGGCCATGTGTTGTGGTTACTTGATAGTTTGTGTGAGTAGCACCGTATAGCTATGTCTTGACTGATAGCTTGTGTGAGCAGGCCCATTGATAGCTCGAGAGTGAGCATTATATGTGATATGTAATTGAGATAGCTTCGGCTATATATATGTGGCACTTAGAGTACGAGATTCCTGAGTATCCAATAGTATTCCAAATGGTTCAATGGGTATAACTAAGATGTGGGTGAGTATTAGATTGATACGAGTTGGTACAAGTATGTACAGAAACTATACGAGCATTGAATGGAAGAGACTTGTGAATTTCATATCTAACATTGTGAATGAAAATGTGGTAGGTTGATGGTTTAATATGAGACATGTTATGATATGTTTAAATGTTTAAATTGTGCATATTTGGTAAGTTAAGTTTATTGCCATACGAACTTACTAAGCTCTATAGCTTGCTCTGTGTATTTTTCTGTGTTTTATGGTGTTATCGAAGCAACATCAGATTTGGGGATCATTAGGAACTTCATGACACTATCAAGCTATCTTTTGATACTTTTGAGCTTATGTATATGGTTATACGGTATGTATAAGAACTTGGGTCATTTTGGTATATATGTTGGTAATGATTTTAGCCATTTGAATTGGCTTGTAAATGATAAGTGTTTTGTTTGGTATATAGCCCTCTAAATTGGCTTATTTTGGTTGATTTGGTTGTGTAAATATTGTTTCAAATGGTCATGTTGATATCTGGTTAGAAATGGCTATATTCGTGCTTTTTGTGATTAGGTAAATTGAGATTAGCATGCTTGTGATTATAGGTACATTAGTGCATAATGGAATATAACCGATTAGATGATTGAAAAACTATTAAATTGGTATGAATTGAATGCATTATTATAATACTTGGGTGACTTATGATGGATGGTATAGAATTAGCATGAATTAGGTTTGGTTGAGATTGATTTGGATGCTAATTATGTCTTGTTATGTGGCAATTGGGTTGGTGTAGGCATATGGAAATTTGGGTGGCAAAATGGCTTGTTAAATAGCTTATTTTTGTCCACATGGGTAGAGACACAGGCGTGTGTCTCAGCCATCAGTGACACACGGTCAGGTGACACGGCCGTGTGTGACACACGGTCAGGGTCCCAGTAGCATTTAATGAAAACAAGTCAGTGAGTTACACAGACAAATCACACGGGAGTGTGGTTAGCCGTGTCGCCCAAATCAGAGAGTTACATGGGGTAGGGCACAGTCTAGGACATGGCCATGTGCTCCCATTTTGAATATCCACACGGCCTGTGACACGGGCGTGTCTTTCGGTCGTGTGGCCACACGGGTGTGTGTCCCCTATACTTAGAATTTTTCAAAGTTTTCTTAAAATTTTTGTAAGTTATCGGTTTAGTCTTGAACCACTCTTAAAGTATGTTTTAGGCCTCGTAGGCTCATATTAGGAACAATGTGATTGATATTGATCGATAATTACTTGAAATTGAAAATATATGTGAAATGTCTGTTTGTTTGTTTAATAGGTTCGGTAATGCTCTGTAACCCTACTTCGGTGATGGATATTGGTTAGGAGTGTTACATTTGTTGGTATCAGAGCTACGGTTTAGTCTATTCTTGGACAACGTAGTGTATGTGTTAGTCTAGCTATAATGCCATATATAACATGTGATAGTGTGATGTCTCCTGACAGTTTGAAATTGTGTTTTCCTATAGTAAATGGATCCCAATCAAGCTGTAGCTGATGATCTTGAAAGTAATACGCCAGCCTCCATTCACGGAGTAGCGCAATCTCAGTCGAGACCTGTATCAGGTAGTTAGGAAGGAGAGGCCAAAGAAGCCTTCTTCCAGATTATGAATGAGTGGTTTATGAAGTTTATTCGAAGAAATCTGTCTGCTCAACAACCTCCACCCCCACCTAATCCTCGACCGGTTCCCATAGCTATACAAGCTTTGGAACCTTTACGATTGAATAAGCTGCTAGTTGACAAGTTTTTAAAATACAGGGTTGAACAATTCAGAGCTACTATTGATGATGATCTTGAGAGTGTCGAGTTTTGGCTAGAAAATACAATTCAAGTATTTGATGAATTATCTTGCATGCCAGATGAATGTATGAAATGCGCTATATCACTCTTAAGAGATGCTGCATATCATTGGTGGAACACTTTGATATCTATAGTACCAAGAGAAAGGGTCACCTGGGAATTCTTTCAAGTTGAGTTTAAAAAGAAATACATTAGCCAACGATTTATTGACCAGAAGCAAAAATAGTTTCTAAAATTGAAATAGGGCCGTATGTTTGTGACTAAGTACGAGCTAAAGTTTGCGAGGCTCAGTAAGTATGCTCAAGAATGTGTTTCCACTGAGGCATTCATATGTAAAAGATTCGAAGACGGGCAAAACAAATACATCAGACTATTAGTTGGGATTTTGAGATTGAAAGAGTAAAAGTTGGTTATGAAACAGCTTTGGGATAGCGGTAGTTATGTGATTTTGAAAAATCACTAAATATTGTATAAATGGAATTGAATGGTGAATAAGATATAAAATTAAATCTTATTAAGTTTATTTTCAAAGGAAAGGAATAGAGCAAGCAAAGGAAGTCTATATTCTTAGATATTTAAATTCTTGTGAGACTGGTTCAGAATGACTTCGTGATCCCCTGTTCTGATTTTAGAAATTTACTAGAAATTGTACTAGAATAATTAAGTATTATAATTTATATGTCTAGATTCCTTAGTGAGTCTATTTTCAAGAGAAATAAATAGAAACATTATCCGGATTCTATATAATGAGATAATCAATTCTTAGTGAAGAGAGGTTAGGTCTATTGAACTGCAAAACAGGGGAACATTTAATGAATAAACTGTATTAATTGGCCAAACCAAAAATTTTGAAAAAATTTTGCTAAGAAGATAATTGAGTCTAGTTTCAAGGAAAATTTCTGGATTTAAATTTCAAGTTTTTTAACTTGAATTATAATTAATATAGTGACTGTTATGCAGGTGGACAGTTTTATTATGAGTAGTGAAATAAATTGTTTTGATTTGTGTAAGTAATCGGAAAATTTTTAATGTTCCTGCTTTGGTCCCAAACTATTTCAATTGCATGTTTTATGGCCTCGAGGGCCCTCTTTAGGGATATATTGGAAGAATGTGAGTGAATTAATTTTAAAAGTAAATTTCTATGCCCTGAGCCAGTAAGATAAGTCTGGTAACGCCTTGTGTTCGACTCCGGCGACGGTCTCGGTTAAGGGGTGTTACACTTTGTGACTTGTTCAAATTTTATTAATGATCTCCCTCTATTATTTTATTAAACAGTAGTAAAAATTCCTAATTAACTTAATCCTAAAATAACCTAAGAACAAAAATGAAATAAAGCTGAGATCCTCCCTTTTTATTTAATTGCAGATCCTTCTGAATTCGACTCATATTTTGCTCCATCATTATTGCCTTTACATGAATCGCTTCGCTCCTTCTTCGATAATGGACTCCATGGCTCAAAAATGTCATTTGGAAACTCAGGCACAAAAATAAATGGGTCATTGTAAACTATCTTAAGAGCACTTCTCATCAATTCCTCCCTTATTTTTTAGTATATCCAATAGGCTTGTTGTTGCCATTGCATATGTTGCATTGTAACACCCTATAACCCTCATCCGTCGCCGGAATAGGTCATTGGGCATTAACCATCTAACATAACCTCTGGACAAACACAGAATAACATAGGAACCATTTTCAGATGACCAATGTAAACAAATAAATAATACAATTCTTGACTTTAATTCAATAAATATAACAACCGCTGAATCAACACATATACACATATATATATAAGTACCTTAACCGAATATGTCATCTAACTAGATCATATCACAAACATTGGTTCATTTATGAAACTTTACTAATTTAAAAGAACCAGCCACCTTCGCATGGCTTTAATATTTACATAACCAAAATATAGCTTGTTTCAAAAGGAGAGGTAAGCCTATACATGCCATTCACTAGAGTTTAGCAAATTAAGTACCTAACGAGGCTTTGATAGTAGAGATGACTTCGAGTTTGAGATTCCCGAGACCGTAGCTGACGAACAAAAATCTATAAAATAGAAGATTCAGAGCAACAAAGTAAGCATTTCTATGCTTAGTAAGTTCAAGTAATAAAAACTAATCAATCTACTAAAGTAAAGACGTTATCAATTTGCTCATTTAAAAAGATTTCACCTTAGTCGAATGTGCCTATACTAAATTTGTTCCCCATTTTTGTTAGAATATGCTAATAGTCCACAAAAATACATGCTCACATAAATTTATAAGTTCACACATAGGGCAAAGAAGCCACAGATTATCACAATCTCTTTAAGACCATTGTTAGCACTAAACATCGCTCCTTTGTAAGGTAATTCAATAGGAAATTGTTCACTATTATGTAACTCACGTACCTGGTCATTTTATAGTAGATGTCTCATTAACAGAGGTAGATAAAACCGAATTCTTATCGTTAGCCCTACGGCTCTTCGGGATTTGCCCCGGCTTTAAACTCTAGCCTTAAGGCTCTTCGGGATTTAACCCGGCTCTGAACTCTAGCCTTAAGGCTCTTCGGGATTTAACCCGGCTTTGAAACACAGATACACATAAATCAAATTCAGTACATGAACTTATCACCAAATTAATTTCAAAACATCATTCATTCGTTCACTTCACACATTATACAATTCATGGCACTTTTAAGAGATACATTCGGTCTAAAAGCATATAAGTAAAGCACAACACAATTTGTTTACTGAAGGATTCATACGAAAAAGGGCTTTCGGCTATATTACTCTTCTTTTTCCACATTTCACATGTCTTAGGTCGATTGAGTACAACTAATCATCTTCATAAGTAACTAACCGCATATGCCATGTTAAAATAACTTACATGATAGGGTTAAATACTTAAACTTACCTCGAGGGTCGATAATTATTTACGAACCGACTAATCCACCACCTTTGCCTTTCCTTTGTCCGAGTGTGCTTCTCTTAGCTCTTGAGCTAAAATACACAAATTTGAGCATATAAATTTCGTACCCGTTATTAGATCAATCATAAAAATGAAATTATCCTTTTTAAGCCACTCCGACATATTCGATTTAAAAGCATGAATATACTTGTATATACATCTCTCAAATTAAACTTTGTAATTCCAAAATGCCGAATGCTATTATCAACTAAACAAACATACTCATGCGCAGCCACAATTATCCATGTAAAATTCTATGACCAATTCGGCAACTTCATAAATTCAAATCTTAGAGTCTCCTACCAAGTTATTACTTAGCAGCACAAAGATAAGTACATATTGCATAATAACATCTCATCACTATACATAATTCACACCAAAACAATGTCACATATTTCGGCTCTATACTCAAATGCACATATCCTTTCTAATTCACTAAAATAATTTGGCCAAAACTTTCTCAATAAAAGCCTAAATCACTTCTAATCACTCTTTATGATAGATTTATAAGTAAAAGAAATAGGAATCAAAGAGAAGCACTTAGTTCCTTAGCAAAAACCCCAAAATTTTCCAATTAACAACCAAAGCACATTCGGCCTTTACACACTTTTCCTTACAAAAGTTCTATTAACCGAGCCTTAGGTAAAATAGAACACTCAAATCAATTAAACAAAGATTTTTCCTTTTTCTCCCTTGATTAATCACCTTGACCGAATACTAGAGGGCATACCTCACACAAATTGTTTCTTACAAAAATAGCAACTTACTCATTTCCCCACTTTGGGACACATCCACTCACGGTTTTTCACAAATTTCTCATTTAACTAACAAAATAACCCCTTAATGAATTTTTAATGTTCAAAGCCGACACACTCACCTCAACCCTCACTAAAATTCGACAAGGTTAATACAAGCTCAACCGAATGCTCATTCATATGCATGATGGTTTTCTAAGCTTATTCATACGGCATTCACATGTACAATCAACATTAAGCATACCACACAATTAAACATTTAACACAATTTAGCACATGAAAAGCTTCATGACCGAATGGATTTTCTTCAAGTTCAACTAAATGCAACCCATGGGCAAGGTAGAATATTAGCTAACACTCAAAATGCACTTAAATTTTCCAAAGAAATCAATCAACCTTACCTTAATTTTTGCCTTAGCCAAAACCGATTTCAAGAGTGTTTCTTTCCCCCTTTTTCTTTCTTCAATTCACGGCAAGAAGAACAAAAATGAGTTTTCTTTGTTTTTCTCAACCTTTTTATTTTTATTTCATTCATTATAAAAATTCAATTTGACAATATTTCATAAAATTTATTCATTAACAATTAAAATAATGAAATTTAATAACCCACCATCAAGCATGGTCAGCCACTAAAACAAAAAGGCCAAATTGACATGCAAAGCCTTTAATTTGCAAGCTTATACAATCCTCCCTCTTGCATTATAGCCACAACATCAAAGTACTCATCAATTTAGTCCTTTAGTTCGGAAATCACACATATCAAAACAAATTCATACATTTCAATTTCACACATAAAATTTTAACATAAATCAAACGTGTGATATCATGTTCAGTTTTTATTTGGATTCGGTTTAGTGGTCATGAAACCACTTCCCGACTAGGGTCGAAAATAGGGCTGTCACATGCATTATGTCCATCAACTTTGATAGCTCATCTCAAAGATCTAGACTAGGCAGTTGAGCTCTAAACTTTGAAGTTTCGACTCAAGTTCAGCTTCTGGTTCCATTGGTTCCGCCTTATCAGGGACTTCTGGCTCGATCTCTGTGGGATCATCTTCTTCATCTTCGGGATCCTCATTTTCTTCAACTCGGTACTATAGAATAGAATCTTCAGCTACTCGATAGAGGTCCCAATCAATGATTGTGGCCTGACTATACCCTATCTTCTTCACGTTTGCAATAATTTTTGCTTTCAAGCACAAAATTATTATCGTAAAGGGACAGTAAGATGGGCTAAAATGTCCAACGGCACAATTCCGCATTTCTCTCAAGATGATTTTTCCCACATCAATGGTCTTTCCAGTTAAAATCGAGTATAATAAGGCCATTCGTTCTAATGAGACTATAGTCCCATGTGAACTAGGCATAAGGCTGAAACAAATGAAAGAAAACCATACATTTGCGAGTGGTGTCAAATATTCTCTTCGACAAGTATGTATTCCCTTCTTTAACACAGTCCACTTAGAACCTGGAACTGTAAGTTCCTAGAGAATTTCTTGCAAATTTTCAGGCTCGATATTGCTCATCAAAGAAAAATATTCATCGTTTTCAAAATTAGGTAATTCAAAGAACTCATTAATATAATTTGAATTTGTTGGTACCTTGATTCCGCAAACTGGAACTTCGGTTAACTCGTTTGAGGTTAAATTCAAATAGAATTCACAAACTAGTTCCTCATCAACACTAGATCTCTTCTCACAAAATAATTCCCAATTGAGGGCTTTAGCAACTTGAGGAATACGTGCCATAAAATCAATATAGTTGCTTCCTGTCAATGTGAAGCCTTTCTCTTGATGCATCTGTTGATTTTTAAATATACATTTGTATCTCACATTGGCTTCTTTACGGTGGAACTTGTTTAGTGTTTCGTCGATTTGGGCGGAAACACGAGTTCTCTTGCGAGGCATGATTGACCAGAACATAAGATGGGAAAATTTATTCTCTCAAAAATTTAATTAATAAAAATTATTAATATTTCAATAAATTGAAAAATTAAATAATTGAATAAAATTAAATTTTAATAGAAAATTCGATCTTACCACCTTTTTTTTAAGAACTCCTAAAAAAATAATTATGAATAAAAGATGGCAAAGTGAAAGAGGTTAGAGGGTTTGGCTAAAGGTGGGTGTAGGTGTGTGCTGCTTGGGTGTGTGAGCCAACAAGCAGCAGTGTGCGAGGGGGCTAGAAGCAGGTAGCACGTGGGACCTTGTCGAGCAGGCTTGGTGTACGCTGGTGCTGGGCGTAGGTGTGGGACGGGAGCCTGGGTAGCTGGGCTAGAGCAGTAGGCGCACAATATTGCACGTGATGAGTAGGCATGTGTGAGGTCTTCTGCTTCTGGGGCATGTGCTGGTCGACTACTGTGGCTAGGCTGCGGCACTTAAGGGTTTTGTTGTTTTGGGGTTTTGAGTGATGAATGAATAGGGAGAAATAAGGGTGGAATTTATAATGTGAGTAGTGGGAATTTAGAGTAGAATTCTTAGAGTAATTTAATAATCAAATTATTCTAATTCTAACTCTACTCAAAGTTAACAACAATTAATAATAAAAAATATGCATATTAATTATTAAAGCTATTAATTTATTAAAAAAATAAAATATGATTAAAGTTAAACTAATCCTAATTCTATGCTAAGTTGATAAAAATTAATATATAAATTATAATAGATATAATTATATATTAAAGTTTATCATATTATTATTAAAAACAATAATTAAAAATATTTATTCTAGATGCCTTCTGAAAATATTTACAAAAAAAAACCTAATTTTTATTATTTACGAAAAGAGTAACCAAGTTTTTAAAATAATACAATTAAGTCTTTAGACTTAATGAAAATTTAAAATTGAGTTGCAATTTAAAACTTGGATCAAAGTTGACCATTTTATTTGAAAAACTAAAAATTTATTTTTCCATTTGGGGAATAATTTCTCGAAAAATCATGTTAAAAAAAATTTCCAGGAAAGATTGGAGGGGTCACAAGCGGTCCCGCTTAAGTTCTAATCTCATAAACAGAATTTATTTGAACATACTAATCCCGAAAATATACCCTAAATCATTTATTAAAAAGGGAACAAGAAAATTGACACATCCGATAAAATGAACGAAATTTGATCCCATTAAATTTTATCTCCCCAATAATGTTTCAGGCACTGAGCATTATCTTGAGAATTACCTCTCTTACGTTGGAGTTCGACAACTCCGTATGGATAAACAGGACGAATCATAAATGGTCCAGACCAACGTGATTTTAATTTACCTGGAAAGAACTTTAATATGGAATTAAATAACAATATTTGCTGACCTGCTTCAAATTCTTGAACTCGAATGTGCTTGTCATGACATTTTTTAAGTCATTCCTAAAGTAATTTGGCATTTTCGTATGAGAACATTCTGAATTCCTCCAGCACATTGAGTTGGAGCATCCGTTTCTCTTTAGGAAACTTAGGATCCAATTTGAGTTGTCGAAGAGCCTAGTAAGCTTTGTGCTCTAACTCCTAAGCCAGATGACAGGCTTTCCCAAGACCAACCTATAAGGTGACATCCTTAAAGGTGTCTTGTATGCTGTCCTATAAGCCCATAAAGAATCATCCAGTCTTTTGGACCAATCTCGTTGGTTCTAGCAAACTACGGTGTCAAGTATGTCTTTTATCTCCTTATTTGTCAGCTCAACTTGCCTATTCATCTATAGATGGTAAGCTGTAGCAACCTTATGTTTCACTCCATGTTTATCTACAAACCATTTCAGCCACTTGTTTAAAAAATGGGACCCTTCATCACTGATGATGGCTCTTGGTGTTCTAAAGCTTGTGAACACGTGTTTCTGCATGAACTTCATCACAGCCTTAGCATTGTTTAATGGATGTGCTTTAGCTTCAACCCATTTAGACACATAGTCTTCTGCTACCAATATGTACTACGGAGGGAAAGGACCAAGAAATTCAATACCCAAAACATCAAACAATTCTACCTCAATGATGTTTGTTCGAGGCATCTCATTTTTCTTGGTGACATTTCTGACCATTTGACATCGATCACAACTCTTTACATAAGCATATGCATCTTTGAATAGTGTTGGCCAAAAGAATACGGGTTGCAATACTTTGGCTGCAGTACGAGTATCTCTAAAGTGTCCCCCACTTGGAGTTGAGTGACAATGGTATAGAATCTTTTTTACTTCATCTTCTACCTCGCATCTCCTAATCATTTGATCTGCGCACTTTTTAAACAGATATGTCTCTTCCCAGAAATAGTACTTCACATCGTGAAGAAACTTTTCCCTTTAATGATATGTTTTATCAATCGACATCAAACCACAAGCTATAAAGTTATCAATATCAGCAAACCAAGGGGTATTATGGGCATGATTTACCTTCAGTATGTGTTCATCTGGAAATGTCTCCTAAATCGATACAATTGGAGAATTCCCTTCTTCCAGCTCCAATCTGGACAAATGATCTATTACTTGATTTCCTACTCCTTTTCGATCTTGAATTTCTAGATCGAACACTTGAAGTAGAAGTACCCACCGGATCAGTCTTGGCTTAACGTCTTTCTTGGCATGTAAATATTTAATTGTCAAGTGGTCCGTATAAGCAGTCACTTTGGTACCTACAAGATAGATTGAAACTTGCCAAAAGCCAAAACAATAGCAAGTAACTCTTTTTCTGTTATTGTGTAATTGAGTTGAGCTCCTGTCAGAGTCTGACTTGCATAGTAGATGGGATGAAAAACTTTGTTCCTTTGCTGGCCCATGACAGCTCTGATCATGAAGTCACTTGTGTCACACATCAATTCAAATGGCAAATCCCAGTTTAGTGTGACGATTATGGGTGGCGAGACTAACTGATTCTTCAAATCGTTAGAAGCTCTTAAGCACTCCTCATCAAATTTAAACGTTGTGTCTTTCTCCAATAATTTGTGTAAAGGTTTAGCAATTTTGGAGAAGTCTATGATAAATCTTTGATAGAAACCGGCGTGGTCCAGAAAGCTTTTAGCACCTTTTACAGATGTTGGAGGTGGGAGTTTCTCAATAACATCTACCTTTGCTTTATCTACCTCGATTCCATGTCTTGTTGTTTGATGGCCTAGAACAATCCCTTCTCGTACGATAAAATGGCACTTTTCCCAGTTAAGTACTAGATTTGTTTCTTCGCATCGCCTTTGTACCTTGGCTAGATTGGCTAAGCAATCATCATAAGTATCTCCAAATACTGAAATTTCATCCATAAAAACTTCCAAATACTTCTCAACCATGTCAGTAAAAATAGACATCATACATCTTTGAAATGTAGTAGGTGCATTACAGAAACCAAATGGCATGTGTCTAAATGCAAATGTACCGTACAGGCAGGTGAATGTTGTCTTGTGTTGATCTTCTGGTGCTATTGTAATCTTATTATACCCTGAGTATCTATCAAGAAAATAGTAATAGTCTCGCCCTACGAGTCTATCCAGCATCTGGTCCAAGAATGATAAAGGAAAGTGATCTTTCCTAGTCGCCTTGTTCAACTTTCAGTAATCGATGCAAATTTTGCATCCCGCAACAGTTCTAGTTGGTATCAACTTGTTATTTTTGGTTTCAATGACCGTGATGCCTCCTTTCTTCGGCACGCACTAGACCGGACTTACCAATGAACTGTCTGAGATGGGATAAATTATGCCAACATCTAACCACTTAATAATTTCCTTTTTCACCACACCCTTCATGATGGGGTTCAGTCTTCATTGTCCAGCAATCGTCCCTTTGTCGCCATCTTCTAGTATGATCTTGTGCAAGTATACAGATGGACTAATACCACGAATATTGGTTATCATCCATCCGATAGCCTTCTTGAGATGTTTCAATACAAGGATAAGTTTCCCTTCTTACTCTGTAGATAATTTTGCAAAAACAGTCACAGGTAGAGTAGAAGCGTTACCTAAATAAACATATTTTAAATGTGAAGGTAATACAATGAGTTCTAATTTAGGTGGCTCCTCAATTGATGCTTTTGGTTGGGCATAATACCACTAAATGTAACACCCCAAACCTGGCCTGGACGTTACAGCCAGATCTGGTGTGTCACATGGACCTACGACTAAGTTTGTGACCTTTGCTTGTGGTGTCTTAAGTGATACTATTATAAAACAGCAAGTTAATGAGAAATCAATTTATTAAGTCTTTAAGTTATTCATTTATTAAGCTCATTGATTTTGAAAAATGTTCTTTGAACTTTGAAACCCGATCAGCCTATGACTAACAAATCCGTATCGTAAAATAAAATCAGTAAAAGTAAATCATAGCGGCAAAAGAAAAATTTAAGAGAGGCCTTATTACAACTTAAAACCCAAAAACTTAAAACCAAATAAATATAGTAACTAGTTAAAACAAAAACCAATTTTTGTAGACGAGGTGCCCACTCGGAATCCCTCACAGCTCCAAGCCCACTATGGTTGAGGGTTACCTGCAGAGATAAGAATAAGGGTGAGTTTGGTAACTCAGTGTGTAACATAACCCAACCATAACCAGAATAGATCAAGCCTCAGTGTCAGATTTATTTGGGCCTTGGCCCAATACAGAAATCAGGATAAAGCCTATAGGCCATAACAGATATAGAACAGATACATAATATGCAAGTAGAAAGCCCAACCCAGATCCATCCATAACACCCCCGTACCAGCCTTACACCATGTGGGGAGAATACTCGACCCACCCATCCGCTACACACCACAGAAGTTCGCAGCGAGGCTACCAGATATTATGACGAACTCACCAGATACAGATATTGTGACATAGTCACCAGAACAGAATGTGGCGAGGCCAACAGAACAGATATATGTGGCGAGGCCACCAGATTGCAGCGAGGCTGCCAGAACGCTTCCTCCATCATAAAACCCAATCCCCATGCAACAGGCATACATGTCATGACATATATCATGCAGAATCTCATGTATCAGATGTATAATTATATTATGAGATATGACATACAGAAACAGAAAATCATACATTTCATACAGAATTTACCCTAGGGGTATAAAGGTCAATTTGCATCTAGGGGTAAAATGGTAATTTTCCATACTAGGGGTATTTTAGTCGTTTTACCGATTCTCAGGGATTTTATGAAGATCAAGTGACTATTAGTCCATATGGGACTTCAAAAGTTCTTTTTAACTTATTTACCAATTTTGCTCTTTTTTGGCCCAAAAACCCCTAATAGGCCTTATTGAGTCCACTAATGTTTTAAGCCCGTTAAATCTAATTTTTATGCCCAGATTACCAATTTTAACCATAGTATTATTAACATGCTGCCAGAATACCTTTAACGACAATTATACCGATATGGGCTCGAAAGCCCATTGGGCCCACCTTTGGCCCATCAAAGCCCAACTTACCCAAAATGCTTGGAATTGCACCTTCTGCAATTCTGTCACCATCGAATCCAAGGTTGACTATAACAGAGTAAACGAGTACTCACAGATCCGTACAAGACTGACCTTTCGGTCACTTTCAGTCAGGTTTCGGTCATTTCGGCCTTAGCCATTCTAGTCTATATCGAGGGTATGATACACACCTATTAACGGATGAAATGACTACGAGATCCACGTACGAAAGCCTACAGTTAATCACTAAAGTGTTAGTCTAACAATCGGCAACACATAAAGCCTTCACCTACTAACCACAATCGGCCAACATGGCCTAAGTCCTTAATATCTTACCTTCTTGCCGGCAGTGGACCAGATCTAGATGTCCAACTGCGTTAGTCCTTCAAGCCCCCTTGCTACACGTCCGTTGACCACACTAGCGAAAATAGAACAAAAAGAAAAGGCCACAAGACCCTGAATCCCAAAACGTTGGCCTCCCCTAAAGGGTTTCGGCTATTACTTTAAGTACTTGAAACTAACAAAATTTACCTGAGTACTTACCAATATTCTAATCGATTCAAGAAGTGTCCTTCAGTGCCCTCCTAATCTCGATCCAAGCAAAAGAAAGAAAAGAATATGAGACTAGAAAGAGTTCGGCCAAGTGCAATGAGAGTTTCGATCAAGCAAGAACAATCGGTTTCAAAGGCTTTTAGTCTCAAGAGAAATCAGCAATGGAAACAAGATGGAAAAGAAGAGGAAGAAAATAAAAAGGTAGCGGTGAGGAGAAGGATTCGGCAATGGTGATTTCGACTTTAAAAAAAACCAATGAAGGAGAAGGTGGGAAAGAAGAAAGGGAGAGAAGAAGAGTATTCGGCCTTGCAAAGAAATCTGCACCAAGAAAGAGTTTGGAGGCTTGTGTTCGGTTTTAGCCAAGAAAGAGTAAAGAAAATGAACCTATCAAGCACTCTACCCTATTCGGCTACGCAAAGAAAACTCCCAAAATAAAACCCAAAGGAAATTTCGGCACTTACAACCCCTATTGCCGAAAATGCTCTCCTATGCACAAAACCAAAATTACACTACCAATAGTCCCTTGACCGGCCACCTTCTTTCAAAATTTGAATGCTCTTTAACCTCCTCCTTGATTTACTCATATGACCATTTCAAACTCCTTCAACCAGAGTTTTACTCGAAGTCTACCACTTACCCCTTCTATTCATAAAAATAAACACCTTAATAACCCACCTGTGACTTGAACCCTTGACCTATCTCCATGCTCCACACGCCACATTTTTAGGAGCTTAGTGGCGCCTCCCTTGCCACTTTACCAAGGCTTCTTTTATGCTTTATTCCACGCACAATTTCTTAAGACACCTACTTCCAAAGGCCCCCTATCTTCTAAGTGAAAATCTAAAATTTCCCCGAGTTTTTTAACCAACAGCTGGGCCTTCCATAGACCCATTAATACACCCCAACCAAGAATTACACACCCAAATACCAGAGTTCAAACATTTTATCAGATGAACAACAATCCAAGATAGACCCGAAAATTAGGGCATTATAACTCTATCCTCCTTAAGTAAATTTCGTCCTCGAAATTTACCTGATTCGAACAGCTGTGGGTACTGCTGACACATTGCCTCCTCTGGTTCCCAAGTAGCTTCCTACTTGCCATGATTACGCCAAAGTACCTTTACTAATGGAACCGACTTTCTCCTTAGAACCTTCATGTCTCGATCTAGAATCTGCACAGGCTCTTCCTCGGAAGTTAAATCAGGCTGTACTTCAACTTCTACAACTGGTAGAATATGAGTAGGGTCAGAACGATATCACCTTAACATGGATACGTGAAACACATCATGAATCCTATCCAGCTCCAGAGGTAACTCCAACTGATAAGCCACCGGACCTACTCGCTTAAGAACCCAATAAGGCCCAATGAACCGCGGACTCAACTTGCCTTTCTTACCAAATCTTAGTATCTTCTTCCAAGGTGAAACCCTTAAAAAGACCATGTCACCCACTGAATACTCAATCTCCTTGCGCCTTAAATCTGCATAAGACTTCTATCGATCAAATGCCTCTTTTAACCGATCCCTAATCACTTTGACCTTCTTTTCAGTCTCTGCTACCAACTCAGGTCCAAGAACTTGCCGCTCGCCCAATTCGGTCCAACAACTAGGTGTACGACACTTACGACCATACAGTGCCTCATAAGGTGCCATACAAATGCTAGCCTGATAACTGTTATTATACGCAAATTCTGCCAACGGTAGATAATCCTCCCAACTGCCTCGAAAGTCAATAACACATCCCCTCAACATGTCTTCTAGAATCTGAATAACCCTTTCTGACTAACCATCAGTCTGAGGATGAAAAGCCGTGCTAAAGTTTAATCGTGTTCCCAATGCCTCATGCAACTTTTGCCAGAATCAAGATGTGAATCTAGGATCTCGATCAGAAATAATCGACACTGGCACCCCATATAGTCGCACAATTTCTGCCACATATAATTTGGCTAACTTCTGAAGTGAATAATCAGTACGAACAGGGATGAAATGAGCAGATTTAGTCAACCTATCCACAACCACCCAAATTGAGTCCTTCTTCGTCGGTGTCAAAGGCACCCTCTCCCACTTCCAAAGTGGTACTTTCACTGGTTGCAGAGTCCAGAAGGTAACTGATGTTGAGCTTTCACTTGCTGGCAGGTCAGACATTTTCCCACAAATTTCGTTACCTCTCGCTTCAGTCCAGGCCACCAATATAGTTCCCTTAAGTCATGATACATCTTATTCCCTCCAGGATGCATAGCACACAGTCCTCTATGAGCTTCATTTAAAATTACTTGCCTCAAATTAGAGTCCTTCGGAATACAAACTCTACCTCGAAAACACAGAACTCCCTCACTGTTAAGTCCAAACTCAGAAGTATCCCCATCCTTAACCTGCTGGAATCGAGAAACCAAAGACTCATCCTTAGACTGCTTTTCTTTAATCTCATCAACCTAGGTTGGCCTTACTTGTAGTTCTGCTAACAGACTACCATCGTCGTACAGACTTAAACGAGCGAACATTACTCTCAGATACAGTTCTACGACTTAGGGCATCAGCCACCACATTAGCTTTGCCTGGATGATACTCGATTGTACAGTCATAATCTTTAAGCAACTCTATCCATCTCCGTTGCCTAAGATTCAGCTCCTTCTGAGTCAACAAGTATTTAAGACTCTTATGATCTGTGTATATAATACACCTTTCTTCGCACAGATAATGTCTCCAAATCTTAAGAGCAAAGATTACTGCTGCTAGCTCCATATCATGGGTAGGATAGTTTACTTCATGAGGTTTAAGCTGTCGCGATGCATACGCAACCACCTTACCTTCTTGCATCAACACACAGCCCAACCCAACATGTGATGTGTCACTGTACACGGTAAAATCTTTCCCAGACTCTGGCTGAATTAGTACAAGTGCCTCAGTCAGAACCTTCTTTAGCTTCTTAAAAGCTTCTTGCTGCTGCTCAGTCCAAGTAAATGCTACCCCCTTCCTTATAAGCTTTGTCAGCGACGCTGCCACAACAGAAAATCCTTCCACAAACCTTCTATAGTACCCAACTAAACCCAAAAAACTTCGTATTTCCGCCACTGACCTCGGTGGTTTCCATTCCAGAATTGCTTCAATCTTTCGAGGGTCCACCTTAATCCCTTCCGCAGAAACAACATGCCCCAAGAAAGTCACCTCCCTCAACCAAAACTCACACTTACTGAATTTCGCATAAAGCTCCTATTCCCTTAACACTTGCAACACAATACTGAGATGCTCATCATGCTTCTCCTCAGATTCAGAATAAATCAGAATATCATCGATAAAGATGACCACGAATCGATCCAAGTATGGCTGAAACACTCGATTCATCAGGTCCATAAATGCTGCTGGTGCATTTGTTAACCCAAAAGGCACAACCAGGAACTCATAGTGACCATACCGAGTTCTAAATGCCGTCTTGTGAATATCCACCTCCTTAACCCTTAACTGATGGTACCCAGACCGGAGATCAATCTTGGAGAATACTGAAGCTCCTTTAAGCTGATCAAATAAGTCATCGATTCTTGGTAATGGGTACTAATTCTGAATCGTCAGTTTGTTTAACTGTTGATAATCAATGCACATTTGCATTGACCCATCTTTCTTCTTTACGAACAACACTGGTGCTCCCCACGGAGACACACTTGGCCTGATAAAGCCTCTATCCAACAGCTCTTGAATCTGAGCTTTCAGCTCCACCAACTCCTTCGGTGCCATCCTATAAGGTGCAATGGACACCAGTGCCGTTCCAGGCAACAAATTGATCCCAAACTCAACCTCTCGATTCGAAGGCAAACCCGAAAGCTCTTCTGGAAAAACATCTTGAAAGTCCTTAACAGTTTTAACTTTATCCACAGTCAGATTCTCAGTATCCGATTGACTTATGAATGCCAAATAAGCCTCACATCCCTTTCACATCCACTTCTCGGCTCTCAATGCCGACACCATATTGGACAGATAATCTCTACGTCCACCTATCACCATAACTTCCTCATCTTCTACGGTCTTTAACCTTATTCGCTTTACAGGACAATCCAGAGTAGCCCTATGCTTAACGAGCCAATCTATCCCCAAGATGAGATCGAATTCTCTGAAAGGAAGCTCTATTAAATCACCAAAAAAGACTTTTCCTTGAGTTTCTATAGGTACATCTCTATACAGTTTGTCTACTCTGACCAAGTGACCCAAAGGACTTAGTACAGATACCCCACTCACGGTTTCCTCAGAGCGCACAGCCAGCGACCCAGATACAGCACATGCAACATAAGAATGGGTAGATCCAGCATCTATCAACGCAGTGTATGGCATACTAGAAATCAAAAACGTACCAGTTATGATGTCAGGTGCATCACCCTTCTCTCGGCAACGAGCTGCATATACCAACGCTGGCTGACGAGCCTCGGCAAAACCAGCTGCCCTGCTTGGTGCTCCTCGTCCTCGACCATTACCATTTCCACCTCTGCTTTGTCCACGACCTCTCGGAGCCTGTGGTCCACCTCTCACTGGTTGAGCGACCCTTTGATCCATGACTTGACCCTGATCTGGTTCCTGGGGATAATCCTTAACCCTATTCTCCATATACCCACATCGAAAGCAAGCTCCAAAACGTTTCCGACACTCGCCCATATGTATCTTACCACAACTCCTACAACCCTGCGGTCTAACAGCATTCATTGGTACTGCTCGCACTGGCTCTGCCACTATTGCTCTCTTAACACTCCTGTTAGCCCCACTTGATGGTCCAAAATCTCTCCGGAAGCGGTTCCGATCCTTTTCACGATTCTGCCTTTCTATATGCTTCACCTCCTCAGCTATCTTAGCTTTCTCAACCAAAGTAGCAAAGTTACGCTCCCTCTGCGGAGCAATCAGCACCCTAAGTTCATACCTCAATCCATCCTCGAATCACACACTACGCTCGTACTCTGTGGCGACTATCCAAGAAGCGTACCGGCTCAGCCTTAGAAACTCAGCCTCGTACTCAGACACTGTCCTACCTCCCTGAACCAAATTCAAGAATTCTTTCCTGCAGGCGTCCACATAGCTAGCCCCAACGTATTTCCCTTTAAAGGCTGTCTTAAACAGCTCCCATGTTACCTTATCAGCTGAAGTTCCATCTCTCACCGAGAGCCACCACTGATAGGCTTCATCTCTAAGCAATGATATGGCTCCCTTCAGTTTCTACTCAACAGAGCAGTCCAGATCATCCATAATTCGCTCTGTGGCCTCTAACCAGTACTCAGCCACATTCGGGGCTACACCAGACACGCCCCTAAAGAACTCTGCTCCATTAGCCCGAAGTTGCTCTAAAATAGACCCCCGAAATCTATTACCCGTACTTGCCCCAGCAACCCTTTCTAAAACTCAAAGCATCGCTTGTGATAGGACGTCATTCCCGACACCACGATCATGAGACTCCACCTCTGTTGCTGGTGGTACCGGTACATCAGCTGCTAGCGCATGTCCCGAAGATAAAGACTCTGCTCGGGCACTACCTCGGCCACGTCCACGGCCCCTACCACGAGCTGCCTGCGTACTCATTTCGTATTATCTGATTAGAAATTTTATGAATCAGGTTAATATTCCAGTGTTTATTACTGATGTCTTATGAATAAACAGTAATTTAGAGTTTGTTTTCTTTCGCAGTAGCCTAGCTACAATCTCAATCTACTTATCAGAGTTTCTATAGTTTCAGTAATACCCTAACTAAAGTATCATGGTAGGGTTTTAATCAGGCATATAATCAGAATTTCAGAAACAATCAGACAAGTTCAGAAAACTTACAGACTTGGGCCAGAGGTTTAGTGTGCCACTTTCTAATCAAGAAAACTTAATTTAATCCTTGGAAAATCATTTATGTAAGGACAAAAACAAGCTCAAGTTAATTTTGAAAACAATTGTTAAGAACATGTTCTTTCGAAAATCTTTGTTCCTATTGTTTGAAAACTTTTGTTTTTAGACCCGATCCACAGTCGAGTTGTTGCAACCTGGCCCTGATACCACTAAATGTAACACCCCAAACCTGGCCTGGACGTTACAGCCAGATTTGGTGTGTCACATGGACCTACGACTAAGTTCGTGACCTTTGCTTGTATGTTTTAAGTGATATTATTATAAAACAACAAGTTAATGAGGAATCAATTTATTAAGTCTTTAAGTTATTCATTTATTAAGCTCATTGATTTTGAAAAATGTTCTCTGAACTTTGAAACCCGTTCAGCCTATGACTAACAAATCCGTATCATAAAATAAAATCAGTAAAAGTAAATCATAGCGGCAAAAGAAAAATTTACGAGAGGCCTTATTACAACTTAAAACCCAAAAACTTAAAACCAAATAAATATAGTAACTAGTTAAAACATAAACCAATTTTTGCAGACGAGGTGGCCACTCGGAATCCCTCACAGCTCCAAGCCCACTATGGTTGAGGGTTACCTGCAGAGATAAGAATAAGGGTCAGTTTGGTAAATCAGTGTGTAACATAACCCAACCATAACCAGAATAGATCAAGCCTCAGTGTCAGATTTATTTGGGCCTTGGCCCAATACAGAAATCAGGATAAAGCCCATAGGCCATAACAGATACAGAACAGATACATAATATGCAAGCAGAAAGCCCAACCCAGATCCATCCATAACACCCCCGTACCAACCTTACACCATGTGGGAAGACTAATCGACCCACCCATCCGCTACACACCAAAGAAGTTTGCAGGGAGGCTGCGAGATATTGTGACGAAATCACCAGATACAGATATTGTGACATAGTCACCAGAATAGATATATGTGGCGAGGCCATCAGAACAGATATATGTGGCGAGGCCACTAGATTGCAGCGAGGCTGCCAGAACGCTTCCTCCATCATAAAACCCAATCCCCATGCAATAGGCATACATGTCATGACATATATCATGCAGAATCTCATGTATCAGATGTATAATTATATTATGAGATATGACATACAGAAACAGAAAATCATACATTTCATACAAAATTTACCCTAGGGGTATAGAGGTCAATTTGCATCTAGGGGTAAAATGGTAATTTTCCATACTAGGGGTATTTTAGTCGTTTTAATGATTCGCAGGGATTTTATGAAGATCAACTGACTATTAGTCCATATGGGACTTCAGAAGTTCATTTTAACTTATTTACAATTTTTACTCTTTTTAGGCCCAAAAACCCCTAATGGGCCTTCCTAAGTCCACTAACATTTTCAGCCCATTAAATCTAATTTTTACGCCCAGATTACCAATTTTAACCATAGTATTATTAACATGCTGCCAGAATACCTTTAATGATAATTATACCGATATGGGCTCGGAAGCCCATTGGGCCCACCTTTGGCCCATCAAAGCCTAACTTACCCAGAATGCTCGAAATTGCACCGTCTGCAATTTTGTCACCATCGAATCCAAGGTTGACTATAACAGAGTAAACGAGTACTCACAGATCCGTACAAGACTAACCTTTCGATCACTTTCGGTCAGGTTTCGGTCATTTCGGCCTTAGCCATTCTAGTCTATATCGAGGGTATGATACACACTTGTTAACCGATGAAATGACTACGAGATCCACGTACAAAAGCCTACAGTTAATCACTAAAGTGTTAGTCTAACAATCGGCAACACATAAAGCCTTCACCTACTAACCATAATCAGCCAACATGGCCTAAGTCCTTAAAATCTTACCTTCTTACCGGAAGTGGACCAGATCTAGATGTCCAACTGTGTTAGTCCTTCAAGCCCCCTTGCTACACGTCCCTTGACCATACTAGCGAAAACAGAACAAAAAGAAAAGGCCACAAGACCCTTAATCCCAAAACGTTAGCCTCCCCTAAAGGGTTTCGGCTATTACTTTAAGTACTTGAAACCAACAAACTTTACCTAAGTACTTACCAATATTCTAATTGATTCAAGAAGTGTCCTTTAGTGCCCTCCTAATCTCAATCCAAGCAAAAGAAAAAAAAGAATATGAGACTAGAAAGAGTTCGGCCAAGTGTAATGAGAGTTTCTGTCAAGCAAGAACAATCGATTTCAAAGGCTTTTAGTCTCAAGAGAAATCGGCAATGGAAATAAGATGGAAAAGAAGAGGAAGAAAATAAAAAGGTAGTGGTAAGGAGAAGGATTCGGCAATGATGATTTTGACTTTGAAAAAAAACCAATGAAGGAGAAGGTGGGAAAGAAGAAAGGGAGAGAAGAAGAGTATTCGGCCTTGCAAAGAAATCTGCACCAAGAGAAAGTTTGGAGGCTTGTGTTTGGTTTTAGCCAAGAAAGAGTAAAGAAAATGAACCTCTCAGGCACTCTACCCTATTCGGCTAAGCAAAGAAAACTCCCAAAATGAAACCCAAAGGAAATTTCGGCACTTACAACCCCTATTGCCGAAAATGCTCTCCTATACACAAAACCAAAATTACACTACCAAGAGTCCCTTGACCGGCCACCTTCTTTCAAAATTTGAATGCTCCTCAACCTCCTCCTTAATTTACTCATATGACCATTTCAAACTCCTTCAACCAAAGTTTTACTCGAAGTCTACCACTTACCCCTTTTATTCATAAAAATAAACACCTTAATAACTCACTTGTGACTTGAACCCTTAACCTATCTCCATGCTCCATACGCCACATTTTTAAGAGCTTAGTGGCTCCTCCCTTGCCACTTTACCAAGGCTTCTTTTGTGCTTTATTCCATGCATAATTTCTTAAGACACCTACTTCCAAAGGCCCCTTATCTTTTAAGTGAAAATATAAAATTTTCCCGAGTTTTTTAACCAACAGCTGGGCCTTCCATAGACCCATTAATACACCCCAACAAAGAATTACACACCCAAATACTAGAGTTCAAACATTTTATCAGATGAACAACAATCCAAGAGAGACCCAAAAATTAGGGCGTTACATTTTCTCTAATTCCAAAGATTCAAAACGGGATTGCGGATTAGATCCCTTTTGATTAGCTTATAGTAGAGCTAAGTATTTATCCTCCTCTTCATCATTTAGATAGTCTGATGTCAAAATTTGTTCCAATGGATCCTCAACATAGTTGAGTTCCTTTTCCACAATTAAATCCTCTAAATCAGAGACTGCAGAACAATCATCAATTGTGTCAGGAAATCCCATAGACTTGAAAACAATAAATGTTACCTGATCATCTTTAACATGCATTGTAAGCTTGCACTTCTATACATGAATCAGGGTCCTTCCAGCTACTAAGAATGGTCTTCCTAGGATGATTGGTACCTCTTTGTCTGCTTCAAAGTCTAGAATTACAAAATCAACAGGAAAGATAAATTTATCTACACGTACCAATACGTCCTCTATTTTTCCTTCTGGATGTGATAAGTATCGATCCGCTAATTGAAGTGTAATCGTAGTAGGTCTAACTTCACCTATCCCAAATTTCTAAATATTAACATAGGCGTCAAGTTTATACTCGCACCTAAGTCGCATAATGCCTTACAACAATATGTTGCGTCAATGTCGTAAGGTATGGTAAAACAACTTGGATCCTTCAACTTCAGGGGTAGTTTGTGTTGAAGATATCCACTACATTCCTTCGTCAAGGCTACTGTCTCAAGTTCTCCAAGTCTTCATTTTTTAGACAGGATATCCTTCATGAATTTGACATAGTTCGGCATTTGCTCAAGTGCTTCGACCAACGAGATGTTGATATGAAGTTGCTTGAGTACGTCTAGGAACTTCTTGAATTGAATCTCCTACTTCTACTTTTGAAGCCTATGAGGGTAGGGTGGTAGAGGTTTCTTTACTGGAACTGATACTGGTTGATTCATTTTTTGTGGCAATTTTGCATCTAACAGATTTGTTTGTTGATCAGAATTAGCAGGTTCTAAACTTACCTTGTCAGATTTTGCATATTCTAGTTCTAGTGAAACTGGAATTTCAACACTCGATTGAACTTCCTCTGACTCTTGAACAATGCTCCTTCCCTGGATTCCTCGAATTCTTCATGTAACACCCCAGACCCAGCCCAGACGTTACGGCAGAATCCGGTGATGTCACATTAAAGGGATTATTTCTGAAACGACTTAGTTTAATTAAAATGATTTTCAGTAAAAAAATTGCTTTGTTAAAAGCTTAAGTTTATGATTTAGAAACCCAAATGCTTGGAACTTGTTATGTTATGATGAAGGCCCATGTTTTAAGAAAACGTCCAAATGTTTATGTTATTTAGAAAGCATGTTTAACTTTAGAAGTTCATTTAAGTTTGAGAACTCGGCAGTTGTAAATAATAATAAAACCCAAATTTAAAGTCAAATCGGAGATACAAGGCCTTATTACATACCAATGAAAAATAAAGTAATTAAAATAAAGTAATTTGAAACTATTAAAAACTTCTAAGTAATTTGCAGTGTGGCCACCTCCAAGTCCTCTCCCACGTCGAACTGCTTATTGAGGGTTACCTGAAACATTAAATAAAAAGGGAGTGAGTTTCAAAACTCAGTGTGTACGTCCCTTGGAAATCAAATCAACATGCAAATTATCACATTGGGCCTAAGCCCTATCAATATTGGTGGTCATGGGCTTTAGCCCACAATGACCTCATATCACATCAGTATCACATGAATGCAATGCTCCCATCCCAATCCAACCCTATACTCTATTTCCCTTCCAACCCTACACTCTTGTGGGGATATAAATATCAACCCACCCATCCCTACACTCCAGTGGTAGCACCAACAGTGGCACTACTCAATCGTTGCAGCAAGGCTGCTAATCATTTAATGGGCTTAAAACCACCAGTGGATCCACGGTCGTCAAGTGACTATGCTATCCTCACATATCTTCCTATGTACCATTAAACCCACCCAAGTGCAACATGCATCTCATGAATGCAACATACACATTTTCACACATTAAGCACTTAAAGGTATTTTAGTCATTTCACTACAGAGGGGTATTTTGGTAATTCTACCCTACAAGGGTGTTTCGGTAACTCTACCCTACAAGGGTGTTTTAGTAGTTCTACCCTACAGGGGTATATTCGTAATTCTACCTTATAGGGGTATTTTCGTAATTCTACCCTATAGGGGTGTTTTCGTAATTCTTAACAGTACGGGTTGTAGTTAAGAACTTTGGCCCATCAACAAGTCTTCGTTGGCTAAAGTGAACATACATTATGCACCAAGTAGGATTCTAGAGAAGAGGTGGGTCACTAGGACCACTTAAGTACCAAGCCCTCCCTAGATCCAATCCTAGACATGCATATGCCTATTGCCACACTCTAACCCTTATGACTTGTCCACATACATGTTTCTTTGATGAATTAAGTTTTATGCTATTTAAGAATTCGTCAGAACTAGGCCTAGAGTCCATTATAAACCCTAGCAAGTCTACATGCTTCCCTAATATCACATATGGCCCATCAAGCCCAATCATCTCTATATGGCCCATCAAGCCTGATCATATTCAAATCATTCAACTATCCTTACCAACTCATCATTTAATATCACATATCAACTTTTGCCAATTTAGGCCCACGAGCTCGGTAGACCCATTTAGCCTCGTCTGGCCCGGTTGGCCAAACAGTGGCCTGAGGCCATGAGATTGCTCTCTTGGCCCTGGTAGTCGTATCGGTACCTCTACACAAACGTTTGCACGCTCGCGTGGTTGCCGGTGCCAACCTTTCGACTTTTCGGCTTTTCAGCCTTGCGGTTTTTCAAGATTTCGGCTTTTGCCGATTTGTCGTATGTGATGTGTATGTACACACTTGGTAAATGAGACATGTTACACTATCCTCAGCCTTGAACCTGCAACGAATACCAACCTCCAATCAATCACACACTTAACCACATATTTACCAATAACCGGAGCCTTACCATAACCTTACCGTGTGCCACCAGTCCCAATAGCCCTTCCTTAGCTACTACTCACGAAGATCCCCTAGATCTGCATCAACCTTAATCGTTAAAGACAAAATAATAGGTGACTTGTATCCACTTAAGTCACCCTTTCCCTTACTATAGACTATTCGGCCAACTTATCCCAAAATCAAGAACACTTACCCAAAACCCGAAACGTATGGATAGCTTTTTGGCAGAGACCTGGATATCCAAGCTTGATTCCAGCTCTCCAAGATCCGATCTACCAAAATCGAAGGAATGATGATAGCCCGACAGATATTCAGTCACTAGAGTATTCGACACAAGGTTTTGGGATGATGAAGAAATCGGCTCCAATAGCAAAGGTTTTCGGCTTTTGAAGTCACGAATATTCGGTCCCCAACAACTGAGACGAAGGTGGGACGGCATAAGCAATGGAGAAAGAAGAGAATGATATTTGATTTAAGGCTTCACGAGAGAAGAAAAGAAAACACAAAAGGAAAAGGCGAGGTTTAGAACAGAAAAAGTGCAGTAGAATTCGGCAGAGCACTATAGTTGTTGAAATATCACAAAGGGAATTCCAATTACCGAAATAGCATAGAGAGAATTCGGCACCCCCTTTTTATACACAAAATCAAAACTCTACCTACCCACAAAGTCTCAATCGGCTCCAACTCTTCCCCATCTCATCTCCTCGTTTTTCTCCCTAATAACTCCCCAATCCTTTTCCTAAATTTTCTCTTCTGATCACTCTCCTTAGAGTCCATCACCACACCACTTCCAACCTTCTAGGAGGTCAAAATTAAACTCCTAAAAAAAATACTAAGCTAGGATTCGAATCGATGATCACTTTTCTTGCCACTAATGCAACCTCCCTACACCCTAAGTGGTGTCACTTATCCACTACACCACAACCATGCTTGTGTCCTATTTTATCTCTATTTATTTAATAGCTAAGCCATTGGCCATCAAGGTTCTTTTAATTATTAAATTAAAAATTCCTTCACCTCAAAGTTTGAACCTAGAACTTCTCCTACACCCGTAGACACTCCAAATTTCTTAAACCCTTAAAGCCAACATGTCATTTGTCATTTTCTTGCGTACTAAAAAAAATTTATGAGACCCAAAGCCCAAAGCCTAATTCATCTAGGCCCTAAATTCAGGGCGTTACACTTCGTATCACTAGGTACAGTACCTTATGGTCAGTTCCTAAGTTCAGTAGCAAGCTGGCCCATTTGATTTTCCAGATCTTTCAATGTAGCTGTTTGGCTTTGGATTAAGGCATCATTCTTGGCTATGTATGCCGTCGACAAATTTTTTAAGTCGTTGGATGGTTCAGCTTAGGTTGGTTTCTGAACTTGTTGGGGAAAACTAGGTGGTTGGGCCGGTCTTGGTTGGGTGTAAGTGTTTCTGGTTCTGGCCCCTTAGTTACTCTAGGAAAAATTTAGGTGGTCTCACCATGACAAGTTATAGAAATTGGATTGCAGTCCTTGCCTCCCTCGATTTTGGTTATGGTTACCCATATAATATACTGATTTTGGGTTTGATGGACATTCTTCAAACAAATGTCCGTCCCCATAATAGACACAAGCTATATTTTCAAATTTATTTGGTGGTTGTGCTACAAAACTATTAGACCCATTAGTGGTAAGATTTTTATGCGAGGATATTGATGATACCTGAGATACGAGTGAAGTAAGAGTGTCTACTTCATGTATTCCAGCAACTCGTCTTCTTAACGCTACTCGATTAGTTGGCCATTGATAATTGTTACTGGTGATCCTCTCAATGTTTTCATAAGCCTCATTATAAAACTTAGAAATGAGAGCACCATTACCAGAAGCACCCACTACCATCCCTGTGTGAGCATTGAAACTGTTATAAAACGTCTCAAGTTGGATGCAATGTGGGATTCCATAATGAGGGCACTTTCGTAATAACTCTTTATACCTTTCCCATGCCTCATACAAGGACTCATCATCCATTTGTTTGAAAGCAGTGATCTGACTCCTCAACTTAGCATTCTTGCTGGGTGAGTAATACTTCATGAGGAATCTTTCTACTAACTCTTGCCATGTGCAAATTGAGTTTGGTGGCAATAAGTTCAACCAGGCTCGAGCTCTGTCCCTTAGCAAATATGAGAACAACTTCAATCGTAATGCATCTTCGGGTACTTTCACTAACTTGAAAGAATCGCTCACCTCTATAAACAGTCTTAAAAGAAGATAAGGATCCCCAGTAGGCATTCCACTGAATCGGCCCACTGTCTGAAGCATCTGGAACATGACTGGCTTTAGCTCAAACTATTGTGCCTCAATTTTAGGTCTCTTAATACCCAGATTCAGATCATGAAACACTGGCATGACATATTGTCTTAAGGCTCTATCACTATCATCAGGAATAAGGATAGGATGTTCAGCAGGGTTTGCTCCATTTCTTGATTCGGATTTTCAAAATTCATCTCCTCGGTCCTTCTTTGATTTGCTTGACTTCTGCGCTGTTGAAAAGTTTGTTCAATCTCAGGGTCTATATGAACTAAATTGATAATTTGATCAATACTCATAAACACCTGAAATAATCACAAAAAATTAATTAAGTTAAAAATTAAATAGAAAAATAAACCAAAATCAAAAAACAAATTCACAAATAATGACTTTTTAAAATAGTCCCTGGCAACAGCACAAAAAACTTGGAACGACGGAAATGTGCAAGTGTACATAATCGCAACAAGTAATGAAGTGACAAGTAAATGTCGAGATATCGTACCCACAGGGACTGTAAAAAAGATTATTTATGAGTGCTATTTAAAACACTTTGGTGAGGAAAAATAATTTATTTGAAAAGGGTGATTAAAAACTAAGATTTTAAACTAAGTAAAAATAAATAAAATAGAAAAATAAGAGTTCTAATGCACGATTTCAAAATGTGATTTAATCAAGATGACATAACTGTGTTGGATTAATTACATTTCTTTAACTTAGATTTTAAACGAATAAATTCACAGCAATTCAATCGATTAAATAGATATATTTTAATAAGCACACATGTTATTGCACATACATACTTATTAAATTGAAATAATCTCTTACATATTCCTATGCCAATTCAAACAATTAATTAAATCTAATAAGCACATAAAAGACTATGTAAGGTAACAAGGTATCTTTACCTGATTAAGTATTGTGTCGATTAATTACAATTTCAATCCGTTTAAATAATTAATTCATTATTTATCTCACAATTATAATTTAAGTGGACGAAATGCAATCAACCCAACACAAATTTAATTTAAGCTAAGCTGATTAAATTAACCATTCCAAAAACATAAATATTCATAGATATATTTATCATAAAAACAACAAAAATTAAAGAGATAGGGTACAAGAAGCAAAAGCGATGGTTTTCTATGGCTTGACTAGGTTGCTCCATTCTTCCATCATTGTTGTCCTTGTCGATCAAGGCTACCATGAACACTTGATTCCTGCTCCAAAATGCCTGAAAAAGAACCCTTTCCCAAGAGGAGAAATTGGCAAAAGAGAAAAGAACTTTGAATGAGAAAATGAGAAAAGAAATTGAGAGAATAGAGGAGAGTTGTGAGAGAAGAGATGTGAATGAGGGATGTGTTGAATGATCAGCCAAGGGGGTTTTTAGAGCTGAATGTGGAAGCTAAAATTTGCTAAAAATAGCAGCCACAAAGCCACCTCTTGGCTAGCCACCTATGTGGTTCGTCAAAAGAGTTTTCAGCTGGTCGAAACTTTTCAGACACATTTCAGACCACTCGAACTTGATGTCTTCTTGTAGCAGTTTCGTCAACGGTGTTGCAATCATCAAGAACCCTTCTACAAATCGTCGATAGTACCTGGCAAGTCCCAAGAAGCTACGAACTTCTGAGATATTTCTCGGAGGTTTCCAGTCGAGAATGGCTAAAATTTTGTTCGGATCGACTCGAATACCTGAAGCGAATACTACATGTCCCAAAAAACTGACCTCGCGCAACCAGAAGTAGCATTTACTGAATTTCGCGTACAACTGATTATCAAGTAAAGTCTGAAGCACAATTCTCAAATGCTCGACATGCTCGATCTTATCGTGAGAATAAATCAAAATTTCGTCGATGAATACCACCCTAAACTGATCCAGATACTATTTGAACACCTGATTCATCATATCCATGAAAACTGTAGGGGCATTTATGAGCCCAAACAACATCACTAAAAATTTGTAGTGTCCGTATGTTGTTCTGAAAGCAATCTTTGGCACGTCAGAATCTCTAACTCTCAACTGATAATAGCCAGAACGTAAATCAATATTTGAAAACACTGAAGCTCCTTTTAACTGATCGAATAGGTCATCAATTCAGGGCAACGGATATTTATTCTTTACAGTCACCTTGTTCAGCTGTCTATAGTCGATACACATTCTCATAGTCCCATCTTTCTTTTGCACGAACAAGACTAGTGCACCCCAAGGTGAGAAACTCAGTCGCGTGAAACCTCTATCTGTCAACTCTTGTAACTGAGATTTCAATTCTTTTAACTCGGTAGGTGCCATACAATACGGGGCAATCAAAATCGGAGTCGTACCCAGCACCAACTCTATATCAAACTCAACCTCTCTAACAGGGGGCAATCCCGACAATTTATCAGGAAACACATCTGGATACTCACAAACCACAGGTACAGTCTCAAGCTTTCGTTCGGATGTTTTGCTATCTAGCACATAAGCCAGATAAGCTTCGCAACCCTTTTTCACGTATTTCTGAGCCGACAAGGAAGTTATCACTGTTGGTAGCCCGTTTAAATCTGTGGATTCAACCCGAATTATCTCATTGTTCAGACATCGTAAATCAATAGTCTTTCACCTACAATTCACTACGGCATCATGTACCGTCAACCAGTCTATCCCGAGAATAACATCAAATTCATTGAATAGCAATAGCATCAAGTCGGCCGGAAAGCAAAAATCTCGAATCATTAGGGGACATTTCTTGCACACTTTATCGACTAGAACACAACGACCCAAAGGATTTGACACTCGAATCACAAAATCAGTAGACTCAACAGTAAGAGTCTTACTGGATGCTAAAGTTTCACACACATATGAATGGGTTGAACCAAGATCAATTAGAGCAATAACATTAGTGTCAAAAAGAGTAAAAGTACTGGTAATAACATCCAGAGAAGAAGCCTCCTCTCGGGCATGAATAGCATATGCTCTGGCAGGTGCACGAGCCTTAGATCTGATTGCGGTGTCTCTGGTCCCTCTCTGACTGCCGCTAGTATTACCCCCACGTCTCAATGGTCTACCTCGTGACGCCGTGTTATTGGGTCGCTGACTCGGATCAGTATTACGTTCATCTAGTTTTGGACAATCTTTAATGAAGTGATCAGCGGATCCACACTTGTAACAGGAGCGGTCATAAAATCTACAACTCCCAAAGTGCCATTTACCACAATGTTTACACTCAGATCTATCCCGACGTTCATTACCAACACTGGCGACTGAGGTAGCTTGTGAACTCACACGTGGTTGATGATGATCACGTCTAGAGAAGCCCGAAGTATTCTTAGATCGGCCCGAATCATCTCGGATATTCTTGGATGATTGCTGAATAGACTTTCCTGCAGATCTCTTACGGAACTCTCTGGCTCCATCTTCAGCTTTTCTCTTTTCATTTTCGAGCTATTCGGCCTTGCAAGCTCGCTCGACTAGTACGACGAACTCTTTGATTTCCAGAATTCCAACCAGCAATCTGATATCTTCATTTAATCCATCCTTGAAGCGTTTACACATAATAGCTTTGGATGATATACACTCGCAAGCATATTGACTGAGTCGTACAAATTCTCTCTCATATTCGGTTACTGTCATTCGTCCCTATTTAAGCTCAAGAAATTCTTTTCGTTTCTGATCGATGAATCTCTGACTAATATACTTTTTGCAGAATTTGATTTGGAAAAACTCCCAGGTGACCTGCTCTCTCGGCACAACCGAAACCAATGTATTCCACCAATAGTAGGTAGAATCGCACAACAGAGCTATCGCACATTTCAAACATTCCTCGGGCATACACGATAGTTCATCGAACACTTGAATTGTATTATCGAGCCAAAACTCGGCCCGCTCTGCATCATCGCCCTGAACTCTTCAGCCCCATATTTTCTAATTTTGTCAATCGGGGGCCTACTCGATCTCAACGGATCAGTCACAGGAGGGGTTATGTATGTCGGAAGCGGAGTACTCAGGGGTGGGGCTTGTGGAACAGCCAGATTAGTTCGAAGGAATTGAGTGAACCAATCACTCATCATTGCATAGAAAGCTTGTCTCGGGTCATCATCTCGATGACTAATATTCGGTTGAGAGTCATTCGGTGTTGTTCCTTGTGCGGGAGCAGGCGCTACGCTCTCAACATCATCCGCTACGGCTCGATCGGGATCGGGATTCATTTCTATACAAAAATCACATGTCAATTGTCAAAAGTCATCACACTATCACATTAACAAATAATGGCATGTATAGCTAGACTCACACACGCTATGTTAGTCTGAGAATCGACTAAACCGTAGCTCTGATATTAATAAAATGTAACACCCGTCGCTAGAGGGTTATGAGGCATTACAAGACAAGTACAAAATTTCAAATAAATCCAACTCACCTAAGTCATGCTCCTAAGTTTGCGGTTCCTAGCTCTTGCATACAACTAGTTTTGAAATGAGACGTATGAAAAGTTATTAGCATTCACTCTTATAAGATCTCAAACACTTATTAAACTCAAGCATGTGCACATGAATAGTCAATATGTATAGAACCAATATTACTTCTAAATAAAGTGATAATATTCATATGGTAATAATTTGATGGTTTAGACATATACAAAAGTCATAGAGTATCTTAATGTTTAAAAAGCTTAATACACTATTCATTTGGTAGTTAATCTTAAGCATGGCCGAGCATAAGTCATCTCCTACTAATGAGTGCATTGATTCATTCATATATCTAATTCACTCGAAATTTTCAAAACATTTACCAAATACATCCACACATTCACATCAACTATACGGAATACATATGGTAACATGGCAAGCCATTTTCGCATGTCTATACATATTTACAATATCAAAATGACACTTATTTAGAATCAAAAGTCAAACCTATACATGCCATTATCGAAGTTTAGCTACTAAAAGTATCGAAATGAGCCTAGATAGTGTGGACGACTTCAACTTTGTGATTCCCGAGACCGTAGCTAATGAACGAGGTCTATAAAACAGAGAATTAAGGGCAACAGAGTAAGCATTTCTATGCTTAGTAAGTTTTAATCAATGAAATCATTTAAAATTTAAAGCATAGTAATCTTAATACTTAAAATCATCTCTTTGGCCGAATAAGAACATGACTAAATATACTACCATTTTTCATACTTGGCGTTTTAACTTTCCTTAAACATAAATTCATATCACATAGATAATTTCATTTCACCCATCTAATTTCAACCCTTGGATGAATGCATACAATTCAATTATGATGCTAAATTTATGCTTATACGTATACTCACATATTCATGTAACTTCACACTTTGACTTAATATGCTCATATACTCAAAATCAATCTTAACATATTTCCACTTGAATCAACACTCATACATCATAAGTAGGTCATAAACTTTCATGTAATCTTAAACAATGGCCAGAGCATCACTATCCAAATGTGTATTCATAATTTAAAACGAACCTAATTCATAAACAAGTATGTAGTACATACCTGACCATCTTAAGATAGGGAACACATTTGTTGGGATTATTAAGACATAAATCACATCATTCCAGCACGAATGCCTGCGGGATTTTAACCCAAAAATAATTCCAGCACGAAGGCCTGCGGACCTCAAGTCTGAATATAGTTCCAGCACAAATGCCTGCGGGACTTAGCCCAGATAAAGTTCTAGCACGAATGCCTACGAGACTTAGACTGGACATAATTCCAGTACGAATGCCTGCGGGACTTAGCCCGGATAAAGTTCCCTGAACTTTTATGCATCTTTATCCACTAGATATACATTTCGCAAAGTCTATCATATTGGAATTTCATTTGCTTCATTCGCATACAAGCACATGATGTAAAACTTTCATTTAACATTCGGTCTATATGAACACAAGGATCACATATCCATCTAATTATCATAGCTTATTTTTCTAGTGATCATTCAGATACGTGCCTTATACACAACTATTTCACAAACAACTTTATGTAAAGGAAGGTCAATGGACCGTGATTCATATATCATACACTTATAACATGCCATTCAAACTTTTTATGCTAAGCTTAACTACTCAAGACTTACCTCGTATCTTTCTAAACAAATTTCGGGTTGGCTATTCCGTGACTTTAGCTTTTCCCTTATCCGATGTTGCCCCTCTATGCTCTTGAGCTTAATTTGAACAAACTTTAATTCATTAAAATCCCATATAAAATCGCTTATGGCCATATATTATCAAAACTCAACAAGCATTCATTTTCAAACTTTAATTCCATAATGCCAAATGCCGTTATCTACTAACCACACACACTCATATGCATTAACAATTATCCCTCTATAACCTATAGTTCATTTGGCCATCCATCATTCAAGGCCATTAAAATTTCATATCAAATTTCCTTAGTTGAATACATAAACAAGCACATAATGCATATTAACATTTCGTTTTAACAACTCTCAATTCAATTTGCACTATATATATCATTAACTAAACATCCAACCTAATTCCTTTGTTCCAATAGACATAGCCGAATGTCCTACTAGCTTAATAAGTCACACAAAGAACAATTAACCAACTCAAATTGATCCTTAATTTCTCTTATAACTAATTCATAAAAAATTCAGTGAGAAACATATCAAATTTCTTAGCAAATTCCCAATTTCAAATTCGGCAGTCATGAGTAAAATTTACTCACACATTAGCTATTTCTAAACTATCATTGAATCTGCATGAAAACACATATAATTTAGCTCAACATCCACTAAAATCCCTACTTAACAAAACATGGAAAAACATATCTATTTCCCACTTCCCTATTTATGGCCGAATGTAAACATTAATACCACACTCCAACTTCTTACCATCACAACTCAATTCTTTCATTCATCACTTGATTACATCAATTCAAGACTCAATTTAACAATTTAAACAAAAGGTTCAATTTTAAACTAATGACACATTCGGCAATTGCATTATAAATATACCAAGCGATATTTTAAGCTCACAAATACATGATTTAATAACAATTTACTTAGCTAAATTCTATACACTAAATTCGACAATAAGGAGTAAGGACTAAGACATGTAAGCGGATTCTAAAACATCCATAAATCCTTGTAAAAACATATATAATTAACTCAACTTTCAACCAATTCAATTTAACTAATCCTTCTAAAATTTTTTACAAATCAAATGTAAAAATCTATATAATCACAAAATGCCAAATTTCCTTACGAATTCTATGTTTATTGTTCAACTATCCTTAAAAGAACACCAAAACATTCAAATAATCACTCAAAGCTTCATAACTTCAAAGCTTCAACCATTAAGCAAAATTTTCTCATGGCTGAAAGCTTTACACACCAAAGACTCAAAAATTCAATCATGGGTAACGGAAAGGACCTCAATACTAGCTTAATTTCATGAAAATTAAAGAAAAACATCAAGACACCTTACCTAAATCAAGATATCCCCTTAGCCGAATGGCTTGTTCTTTCCCAAATTCTCTTCTTTGATTTTCGGCCAAAATAAGAAATAAGTTTTAACATTCTTGTTTTTATCACCTTTTTCTAATTTAATAAGCTTTATTTTATTATAAATCATTAAACAAAAAGTATATTATAACATTATTAATCAATAGTGCCGTCCACTAAATGAAAAGTGGTCCGAATTGCCATGCAAGCCCCTCTCATTATTACTATAAAACAATAGGCTCAATTTCAATTAATCTATCACATTTTTAAGGCCTTTCACATAAGTCCTTTTTGTTCAACTCACACTCAAATAACATAATTAAGGAATTAAAATTTCACACATACATTTTTCACATATAAATAGCATGAAATCAAACACTTAATTATTTTTGTGACTCAGTTTATTGGTCCCGAAACCACTTCTCGACTAGGGTCGAATTAGGGCTGTTACAGCCTCTTAGTAAGCTTAAATAATCAGCTATTAATCTGATTTGGTTCAGCATATAGACAGTTTTGGGCTGCCCAATTCTTGGCCAATTTGGTTCAATCGGTTTGGTTCAACTAGACCACTTTTTCCCATAATTAATTAATAATAATTTATTTAGCCCAACTTAAATTGGGTATAAATTAAAATTAATTATATTATGAATTAATACACATATTTGGTCTGTCTTAGGCTGGAAATTAATTCACCTTGATAATTCAAATTGCTTTTCGGTTTTGTGCTTTTAGCGGTGTCTGCCGAGCTATATTTCGCCCTTTGTGTAATTCTGTCAAAAAAAGTCAAAATTAATCAAAAATACTTATAAAATTAATTAAAATTCATCATCTTCATAATTTAAGTACAATTTAATTATTTTATAATAATTAATTATTTTTTGACAAGAATTTAACCAAATTTGCATGAATTTACACTAAGTTTCCATAGCTAACTTCCCTCATTTGCCATCTTTTTAGATCTCCCAATGGACAAGGACACAGACTCAATATCCGGAGGGTCTCAACTTGTTCTTGCTAATGATTTATCATTTATTATTATCCTTATCAAATTATTCTATTAAAAACAGTGGTTTGGGAGTTAGTTTTAATATAACTATTAAATGAATCTCATTAAGTATAGTTTATAGAATTTAGATTATTATTTGTTATTGTTTGATTAAATCAAATTATTTTATTAAAAAAGATTTACATTCTAAATTCGCTACTATCTTAAAACAAGTTAAACTAGGATATAAATTGAAAATCACCTTAATATACTTGTGTTTGAAATGAAAATTAATTTTGGTAAAGACTGAGCCACTTCGGTGGTTACTGTAATCTTCCTCGGGTCTACTGTCCAGGCCAATTGGAGAGTTATATTTTGCAGTTTCAGAGCCAGGTTTACAAAACTCGGACTGTGGAAATTTAAATGAGTTTGCATTCATGCTTTTAATAGGGGTATGTTGGAAAAAAACCATGCCACGTAAATCTTTTAAAAAAATTGTCTTTTCACAAGAATATAAGTTTGAGACTCTGGTGTCGGTTCTGCTATAATTTTGTTATTTCTAATATATGAATGAATTGAAATTCATGAATTGTGGATGTACTTTAGCTAATGTTTGATCTTTTGAATGAAACTGCAAATAAACTTTAGACTTGAAAAAATGATAATGTTTCTACTAAAAATTGGGAATTTGAGATAAAGAAAACTATTAGCAAACTTACTGTAGTTAGTCCAATGGGACAATCCGTGAAAAGCCTTCAAAGGCTGATGATGAACTAGAATAGGAAGAAGTTGTTGAACCGACAACTGAGCTGGAGGAAGAACCAACAAAGGAACCTACAAATACAAACGTACCATTCCTATCACATTTTAAGGAGAAACAATGATGGGATGAAGATGATTTTGTAAGTTTTTTAAATTTATTCAAATCATTAAATGTTAACCTTTTATTGATAAACTTAATTGAAAATGTTCTAAAGTACGCCATGTACCTTAAAGAAATTATGTCAAGGCATAGGAAAGTTAAAATTGGAGAGTAGGTTAATATAGATGCATCATGTAGTGTGCTAATATCTAGACATGTTCCCCAAAATTAAAAGACCTGAAGAGTTTCTCAATTCCTATAGAGATAGGGGATATGCATTTCAATAAAGCTCTATGTGACACAGGAGAAGATATAAACCTAATGCCTTCAGCTATATATGAAAAACTTGGGTTAGGGGACCTAAAAAATATTGAAATTACATTACAATTAGCCGATAGATTGTGAGCATAACCTAAAAGAGTATTAGAAGATGTGTTGTTTAATGTTTATAATTCAATAATCCCTGTAGACTTTGTGATCCTCGATTTTGAGGAAGACTGTGAAATACCCATTCTGTTAGGTAGACCTTTTCTAGCTACATCAAGGTGTTGGAACGTCGGTGCCTCCAAGGCGCAGCAGAAAAATAAAATAAACAAAATGTTCAGGCGATCCAAACCATGGATCCATGTGTAAGGAACGAATCGGGGTGATAAAAGGTTTCAAAATTATCGAAACTTTAATCTGAGTAGATAGCAAAGCCTAGCCAACAGGAATCCTGAATCACTATCGAACCAAGCCGCAACCTTTTCCGATGTCAGCTTCTACGTAGTCCACCCAATTGACAATGAATGGTAAAAATCTCAGAAAACTATTTTCAGTGATTATTAAGCTTGACGGCTGCTAGTCTCTTTAGCATAGTTTCGGGCTTATTTATATATATGATCTTTTGGGTTTTTACCCTTGCCATATATAACACCCTTTTAATTGGTATATCTTTAAAACGAATTTTAATTCATTATAAGTTAAACCGAACATAATAATCATTATTAAAATAAATATAACATTGTTTAACCGAAAATTATAATTACAATAACCATAATAAAGATTTTGGTAAACTATATTTATTTAAACTTATATACGAACCAAATTCCTATACTAATGAAATTATGTTCTGATTATGTGTACAACATCCTTGTACGTATAGTATGTTCAACAATTTGATTGCCTAATTAAATCAATTCTATAATTAATTTAATTCATGTGACAATCAAAATACAATACCAACTATGTTTTCCTCCGTTCATTTCAACCATAGGGTGTGACCCTATAGGCTGCTGTAACGTTAGCAGTGATATTAGAATGATTCTAATGTTACAAACAATGAGTGGCATCTAGCAATGCATCATTGCTACCTAAGTTACAAGAAGTCATGATTCGACATAACCTTTTGTGATTAACCTTTCATGCATTAATCCTTAAGTCCTATATCTTTGGAATGGACACAAGTCATGGAATAGTCACACTTGCATAGTCCATCCCATGTTTCTTGATACCTTGAGTAGACTATGATACACAGATAAGTATGACATCTCATATCAACTTATTTGAGCATGGCCATGCATTTCTAGTCTCACTCAATCAAGTGGCCTAAGATATTACTCCCATTATGTAGGAGGGACTTATCCTATATTGATCAACCATATCCATCTACAGAGATTGTGGTATATCCAACATCAGTCTTTATAGAACAACCAGTTACGGTGTTTGTTTGACTATATCAAAATATACAACTCAAGATGTTGGGATGATGATGATCACAAGTATGAGGATCATATACATATTAATCACTATGAGTAATATTGTGACAATTACATAATAATCCAAGAAACATACTTATAGCGGGTCAGTCCAATATGTTGTTCTCTAACAAACATATTCATGAATTCATTCTGACACTCCATATCAATGACAACTCTTTATCATCAATCAACTCAATGTTAGTCTTAATGCATTATTATTTTCCTAGCCAACAATAATACTTGACTAATGATCTTTTAAGAATAATCATATTATTCTCAGGACATTATTATAAAACAGTTTATTTATGTACACAGAAAAGAAACTAAAATAATAATGGCAAAGCCTTATATTAATAAACATGATAAATCAAGTATGTTATTACAACCATCTCGTGATTGATCTTTTGGGCATACTCTTACACAAGGTACACCATCGATCTATAGAAAAATGAGTTAACCATGAAGATCTATGGTAAAACAAAAATTTTTAAATGTGGTCACCAACATAGTGAGGAAAATAGGCAGAAGTTTGGAGAACATTGTAGTGAAATATTTATCCTTAAACCTAACTACCCTAAATTAATGGAAGTATTTTCTATAATTAGTGCAGGTTGAAAGAACAAGTTCAAAGAAAGGGACAAGCAGAGAAGGTAGAGTCGAATGATGGGCGATGGACTAACACTAAAAGAATCATAAAAGCATCCTCGTAAGCATCAATAGAGCTTTTGGACGAATCCAATAGTAAAAATTGACAATTTGTATTACACTTTTATTTTATGTAAATTATTGTATATTTATCTAATTGTTCAGTCTAGATTCTAATTTGTATGAACTTTATGTTTTATAGAAATTGAGACACTTTAGAAATTAGAATTTTGGGAAAAAATAGAGTTAGCCTCATAACACGGAACTCTTATGTCGTAACACCACGTCTAGTAGCAAAGAATCGAGAAAATCATCTCGATGACCCAACACAATACCCCTAAGTCATGGCACAAAAAATGGTCTACCTAGCTATCCAAAATTTTAGACTGTGTTGCGACATCGAACCCTGATGTCGTATCAATGGCAAACTACTAGGAATGTCACTATAAGAAACCCTTATGTTGCGACATCGCTACAATTTTCTACAGGGTTGACCTGACCTTATTGCGCAACCCAATGGCATAAACCAGGTTTTAACCCGATTTTTACCCTTTCAACACCACTTTAGAAACCTAAAAACTATTTTTAACATAAGATTAAAACTATCTTCACACCTAAACCCTCCCATTTCTTATATGATAAACAACATTATGAAATGCTTATGTATAAATATTGCGAAGTATATTAAGATATGTTGATTGATAAAATTTGGTTAGTTCTTTTGGAAAGTATATATATGATTATATATACTAATGAGGTGTGATTTTGCATTCGGTTATCAAGAATTAGAATTTCATCCTCTTGATTATTTATTTTGTTTAAGGTAAGTTAATTTGAATTCATGATTGACTTGGGATGATATATATTGATGAATACGGAGATGTTAAATGATGAAATTTAATAATTAACTAATGTGCTTAAAAGTTGTTTGTAACAACATTGAAATGAATGGAAAGTTATAGTTATATATATGAAACTCATGATTTGTAAATGCAATATTAGTGATAGAGTTTTGATTTTAAATATCAAAGAATGATTTGTTTTGATTTGAATTACCATGGTTTATGAATTGCTTAATTGAAAGTTTTGGTATTGACATTATGTGATTTTGGAAATGTTTGTCAGGTTTAGAAATTTAATGCTCTTTTACAACCTGTTTGGTTCAACGTAATGGCATATCCATTACAACTCAATTCTATGGGCCCATCACAAACCCTTATTTGGTTCAATGGAATGTATATTACAGGTCTTGCTTTTTAGTTTTCTATTCCGCCTCATCACTGAATGAAGGTTGAGAGAATACCTTTGTTTTTTTCATTTTTACCCTTATTATTCATCGTCATCCTTTTTGCAATTTCAAATACAGCCTCTACGTTCATTACCTTCTCCATTTATAATACCCTAAACACCATTGCCCCTCACCAGTTTTTTCAATCTTTTCCTCATAGGAATCAGGATTGTAGAAATTTCTCAATTAGGTGAAAAATCTTTAGCAAGGAAAAAAATCCAGACTCAATTGAAGAACACATTAGCTTCTATTTTTATTTCAAAGCGATTCAAGACAATGTTTCTCTTCATTTAAGACCTTGGCACTATTCATTTCAATTTTAGGTTCGAGCAATTAATATTTATACGGGGTATAAGTTCTCTTCTTTTCATTCTTCTTCTTCTCCTTGTTAACTAGATAGTTTTTGATTGTTTGGTAATTGTTGAAATGATAGTTCTTTCAACTTCGAGTGAGTTTTGTGAAGGATCTACAAAAGCAAAAAGCAATGTGGGATAAACAGCATGAGCTTGTTGCTGATAAAATTTACGCTATGTGTTATGATCTTGGTGGGTTTTTCCATAAGGTATACACATTATCTAGTTTGAAAATGGTTCAAGTTTAAATGGGTTTCTTTCTATTTTTTTTAGTTTCTTTATTGTTAGATTCTTATTGATTGTCTTAGTTCTTTAAACAACAGTCTTCGCTTTCATGTTCTTTCGGTTCAATTAAAATGGGTTTTTTTATTTTTACTTTTTTTGTACTATTTGATTCTTATTGATTGCCCCTTTTTTTTATTTATTTTGATGTTCTTAGCTATTTGCAAATTACAGCCTTTACTTTTTTTATCTTTCAATTCAAATTTAAATGGATTTGTGTAACAGCCCGATTTATACCTTAGTCGGAATAGTGGTTTTGGGACAACAAATCCTAGTAAGAAAATATTTTAATATTATTTTTCGTGATTATAGTATGTGAATTAATATGTCTGAAAGTTTCGTACGAAAATTTAATCATTTCTTTGCTTAATTTGCAAAAAGGACTAAATCGCAAAAAATGCCAAATTGTCGTTCTAATTTAAAAATGGCCGAATTGACTCGATTTTTTAAATTTCAAATCCTTAAAATGTAAATGGACCATTAGAATTATGCATGGACAAAGTTGGACATTACTTAGTGGGGTTGAAATGATAGTATAAAGGTTAAATATGGAATTTGATAATTAAATGATAAAATAATAAAATAAATGTGTGAAAATAGGCCATTATGTTCATCTTTGGCCGAAAATAACAAGAAAAGAAAAGAAAGAAAGCCATTCTAGGGTTTGGCACTTGTGACTATTGATTAAGGTATGTTTTTCCTTAGGTTTTTTATAATTTTTATGTTTTTGAGAATGTTGCTTAGTCTACTATCAAGCCCATGCCTAAATTTAAAAATTTGCTGAAAATTTTAAAATGTGCCATTGATGAAATTGTGAGCTTGGTGATGCTAGTTGATGAAAAATGAAAGATATGTGTTTAATAAATATGTTTTGCCTTTGGATTTTTGGTTAATTTGGCTATTTTGGGCTAAATTGTGAAAATGACATTTTGAGGGATTAAAACATGAAATTTTTAAAATATGTGGGCTTATATGAGGAAAGGGTAAATTCGGCCAGGCACTTGTATAAAGGAATTTTTTGTATTTTGTGATGTTGTGAATTTGGGACTAAAGTGTTAAAAAGTGAAAATGTGAGGGACAAATTGTAAAAAGCCCTAAATATGTGTTTACGGATTGATTTGAATAAATGTGAGATTGAATGAGTTACTTTTTAATACATATAGATCAAGAAAAAAGGAATCCGGAATTAGATCGAGGGAAATAGAAAGTTGACGAGTAATCGTCTCATTTCATCGTTTCACACTCGAGGTAAGTTCATAGGTAGTAATTTCATTATAAATGAATGTTAAATACATTAATATTGTATAAACTAAGATGTTGAGATTTCGGAGAAGGCTAAACTACTGAATGTGATATTACGGAATTGTTCAATGATGGAAATGAAAGGTGGAAAGCTCGGTTGAACCTTAGGAATGGTTTTGGGATGCTAGGACATGTCATTAGGTTAAGATTTGGCTTCGGGCCATGAAATCAGCACTACGGTTGCAAGTAATACCTTGATTTGGCTACGGGCCATTTTATAGATATTTTAGGGGAGTTACCTTGAGTTAGCTACAGGCCATGATATATGTATTCCGAGATAAGTAACCTTGATTTGGCTATGGGCCATGGTACAGGTACTTATCGATCAAAACCTTCAGGTATTTGATATTTATTCCAAATGGTTCAACGAACGAGCAAAGGATGCAATTGAGAAATAGGCCAATACGAATTGATGTAGGTATGTATGATAGCTATATGAGAATTAAATCAAAAGACTCAATAAGATGAGTTAGTCATGTATGTAATATGTCAAAGGTTTGTGGTATTATATTTTCAGATTTGATCGGTTTAATTGATTTATTTGTAAATGTTATAATACATTGAATTACTTACTTATGAACTTACTAAGCTATAAAGCTTACTTGGTGTGTTTATCTCTGTTTTATAGATATCTAAGCTACCGGAAGTTTGGGGATCATAAAGGATCATCACCACACTATCGAACTCTATTTTGGTACCTTTTGAAAGTGTAAATACTAAAGTATGGATGTATGGACTAGAAGTATAGAAATATGTTTTGATCAGTATATATGTTATGCCATGTGATATGGCTAGCTTATGGTTGAAATTATGGCTTAGTTTTGATATGAAATATGTGGTAAGAAATGGTATGTTTTTATGCTAATGAATGACCAAATAAAATGGTCAATTTGATGTGTTCTTGAATAGGATTTAGGTATGATTTGGTTTGTGAATTAAAGTGATATTTGATAATATGATCATGTATGATTGAATGGAAATGGTTGGTGAGATTTTTGGTATGTCTTGGTATGAAAATGAGTTTAGATTGGTTGGTGATATTAAGGTTAGATTAATGTATGTTTTGGAAGTGTATTTGGCTGAAATTGTTGTTGTATTGTTGTGCTATTTGTGCTTGTAGGGAAGACCCAATTTGGGTGGGATATTGGCCTTATAAATGACCTATTTTGTGCCCACATGGGCAGGGACACGGGCGTGTGTCTCTACTGTGTTGCTCGAGGGCCATTTCAAAATGTGCCTAGGCAGACAACATGGTCTCACACGCAGGCGTGTGAATTGGCCATGTGTGGCATACGGGCGTGTGGCCAGCCATGTGATCCAAGTCAGTATGTATGCCCGATTTTGCCACGGTCTAGACTCACGGGCATGTCTAAAGCTGTGTGAGGCACACGGCCTAACCACATGGGCGTGTGACCTTTGTAACTTTGAAAAATGTTTAAGTTTCAAAAAATTTTGTATGTGTTCGGTTTAGTCCCGACCCCTTTCTAATGCATGTTTAAGGTCTCATAGACCTTCTTAGTGGACTCTATGTGTATGATTTTCTATGGAATGATGATGTATAATTTTAAGGCTTGCCGTTGCACCGAAGCTCCTCTCATGCTATAACTTAGTCACAATTAATTTTAAGGCTTATCTGCTCCAGCCCCGGTTTACTTAAAAATAAATCTAAAAACATTGCTGCTGACCAAATTCGAATCCCTACCCCTCCGCTACACTACCCGTGTAACATCCCAAAATAGGGACTAAACGGAACACTGGTTTCGTGACCACAAATCTGAGATAGAAATAATTATTTTATAATTATTTTGATGTTTATGATATGTTTTCATGATGATGTGAAGATTTCGTGAAGAAATTTTATGCATAAAATGCTTAATTTGAAATTAGGGACTAAATCGAATAAGTTGCAAAACTTGAATTCTAGAAGCTTTTAGTATGAAATTGCTTTGGAATATTAATTAGGAGGTCTTAAATAGCAATTTGACCAATTTCTAAAATTTTGGTCAAAAATGGGCTTGTACATGAAAAATTTTCAAAGAAAGGCATGAAGGGTATTTTAGTCATTTGGTAATTAAAAGATTTAAAAAGGGAAAAAGATGGAAAAATATGTCCATCTTCTTCGTGCTATTCTCCATAGCTAGGGTTTGTTTCAAGCTTCCAAGCTCCACAGTAAGTGATTCCAAGCCCCGTTTTTAATATTCTTTACTTTTTGGAATCCCGGTAGCTCGATAAAGCTTATGCTAGCTATAATTTAAGCTAGGGTTCATATTTGGAAAAATACCTATAGGTGAAAACTGTTTATTTTGATGTTTTATGATAGAATATGATGTTTTAAATTATGCTAGACAACTTGGGCTACTCAGTTTTATGTAAAAACGAGTAAAAGGGCTTAATCGGTAAAAATACCTATTGTTCATAAGTACATGTTATAGTAGGAATTTGAGGTTGTTGGTGGTAAATAAATGATCAGCATGTCCTATGACATAAGAATTTGTGATAAAGTTTGATTTCCGAGCCTTGGGGCAAAAGTGTAAATATGTAAAAGTTTAGGGGCAAAAATGTAATTTTGCCAAAGTTGGAGTCAGGGACTGTTTTGATAAATGTGAGTATTAAATAAGCTAAATTTGGTATTATAGATCAAGAAGAACGAAATTCGGGAGTAGATCAGGGAAAAGAGAAAGCAAAGGACTAAATTGTTAAGTTTAGTCATATTTTGTATTGAGGTAAGTTTACGGTAAATAAATGCAATATTTCATTATTTTACATTAATTTTGTTAATTTCCAGCATTTATACATTTATTTTATGAAAATATTCAAAGTCAAAATCATAGACGAGATGACAGAGAAAGAGTATCGATAGGTCCCGTTGAACTTTAGAAATATAGGGATACAAATGTCATGACATTTGGGGTTGATAGGACAGGACAGGAATGAGCCATGTAAGCCCATATCAGATATATGGCTTTGGAGACAGGAATAATCCATGTAAGTCCATATCAAATATATGGCTTTGGAAAGACAGGAACATTTCATGTAAGTCCATGTCAAGGACATGGCATTGGCAGATTATTATCAGACAGGAAAACCCAAATATCCCTAGTATTTCGAGCGGTTCAATGGGCTATTGTACAAGTTAAATTATGGAAAATTTATCAGTAAGGGAAAGGTAAGTTATATTCATGAGTACTGAAAAGATCAGGTAAGAAAGAAGACAACTGAATAAGGAAGAAGGTAGGAAATGAGGTGTAAAGAAAGCTTATGATGCTAGGTGATATATTGAATAATTATCGTTTATGATGAATGTTGTAATTTATTTGCTTGTAAACTTACTAAGCCTAGTGCTTACTCTCTTTTTTTTTTTCCTTATTTTTATAGTTATTGCCAAGCTCACTCGGGAATCGAAAGGAACGTCAGAGATCCGGTCACACTATCGAATGAATCATTTTGGTACAGTTAGATGTCTCATTTCGTGTATGGCATGTATAGGGACTTGGCTTCTTTTGATATGATAAGTTCAATGAATGGTGTATAAATACTTGTTAGTGAATAGCTAATGGAATGGCTAATCATATACATGTTTAACAGTATGTATGCTTGAACGGTAACTATTACAAGGGAACTATGAAAAAGGTGAAAGTAATTTAAAAACATATTCAAACAGCAGCAATGACGTGAGTTTTAAAAATCACTAAAAATAGCATAAATGGAATTAAAAGGTGAATGAGGCATGAAATTAAAGCTTGATGAGTCTATTTTCATGTAGAGGAAACAGAGTAAGCAAAAAAGTAGTATATTATGAGTTATTTGCACTTGAGTGAGACTACTTTAGACTGACTCTATGATCCCCTATTCTGAATTTAAAAATTCACCATAAATTGTACATAAATAATTAGGTGTTATAGTTTATATGTCTAGATTTCTTATTAAGTCTAGTTTTTAATGAAACAAACTTCCTACCTATTTGAGTTTTGTACAGAGAGAAAATTTATTTGTAGTGAACAGAGGTTAGAGTAGTCGGACTGTGCAATAGGGGAGACTTTAACTAATAAACTATACTAATTGGCTGAACCAAAAATTATAGAAAAAACTAGTAAATAGATACATGAGTCTAGATTCAGGGAAAATTTACAGATATTGATTTTGAGTTTCGTAAGTCAAGATATGATTTTTTATTGTAACTATGATACAGTTGGACAGTTTTATAAGGAATAGAGAAATAATTCATTTTGGCTTGTTTAAGGAACCGGTAATATTTGATTGATCCTGGTTTGGTCCCGAACTATTTCAGTACCATGAGTTAGGGTTTCGATGACCCCTTTTTAGGGACGTATTGAACAAATGAAAATAAATTAATTTTAAAAAGCAAATTTTTATGCCGGTTTAAGTAAGTAAAGTCTGGTAGCACCTCGTGCTCGACTCCAGCGACGGTTTCGGGTACGGGGTGTTACAACCCGTGCCTTGCCGCCATGCCACTCGCTTGATTTGTGACATCTTTCCTCCCTAGGTAATTATAAGTCCTCCTTGCGACAACCCATGTTCTTTTAAAAAAAACAACCAACATTTGCGCACGCTGGGAATTGAACCCCCGCTTCCCTTCCTGCAGCCTACGCCTCTAGCCACTGGGCCAGGCACTTCCTTTGTGCCCAATTTTAACCCAACATATTTATAAGGCCTAATGCCAGGATCTCCCTAAGGAAGCAAAATTAAAATTTTTGCTAGAGCCCTGGATCGAGCCCAAGACTTTTCCCACATTACCAATCCTTCCTAATTCACTTAAATACTAAACTATACATGAAATTAATAATAATAATTTTTTTACTAAAACATTTAAATGATTGAAGCCATCTTTTACCTGAACTCAAACTCAAGGCCCAATACTTCTAGGCCCAAAATTCAGGGTGTTACACCGCCCAAGCCTTCTCCAAGGAATTCACCCTAGCAAGATTGGGTAGATACAAGATTGTTAGGGACTACTCCTACAATCGGCTCCACCAAAAGAAAAGAAAAAAGAAATCGATCCTAATAATATGGTCAAAGAAGTTTGGCGAAAACAGAATAATAACAAGAAAGCAACATAGCCTTACTGTTTAACCAAAAGAATATTTGGAATAGAAAAAGAGTAGCAAAGGAATAGTGGTTCGGCTAGAGAAAGAGAAAAGAGGAAGAGTATTCGGTTTAACAAAAAAGAAAGAACCATTCGGCTAATATGGAGAAGAGAAAGGAGTAGAAAGAATTGATGGGGACCAAGACTAAAGGTGCTTTCAGTGTTTGCAAAATCAAAAGAAAAGAAAAAGTAACCAATGGTGCATTCAGTAAGGCACCAACACAAAGAAAGGGAAAGAAAGGTATTTTGTACAGTCAAGGGAACAAAAGTGCAAGTTTTAGAAAAAAGAAAAGAAGAAAGAAACACATGAAATCCCAATTGAAAACTCACATTCGGAACTAACAATCATAAGCCTCCCAAAACTGAAAAGAAACAAAACTCCTCCTACTACCGGCAGTTCAGCCCCCAAAGTCGAATTAGCAACCTGAAGTCCCCTATATTCGGTCAACACTATTCACAAATACAATTTCCTTTAATTTGGCAACAAAAGCTCCATTGACTGAATGAGACCACAAGACTTTTGTTTGAGCAAAGAAAATCATGCCTTCGGTCAAAGTTTAGAAAATAAAAAGGAAAGCAATCCAAAATCCTTAATCAACTGTCGAAATATCCTAGCCTAAACACTTTAATTTGGCAACAAAAATACAATTGACCGAATGGTACAATAATGTCCCACATTCGGTTGAATCTTTCCATACAATCCCCTTTAATAGCAACATGATTTTAGCCAGCAATTAGCCCAATATAATGCCATTTCACTGCTTGACATGTTTCACCGACAACAGCTTTCCATTCAAAATTCCCACCGCTTGACCAAGTTAAAACTTACCATATTCAGCTAGCCTCAACTTTTCTTGCACGAGCAGCAAAAATGAAATCCCTTTTGTGTAGGGGAAAGCTTGAACTCCAGACCTCACTACCGCCACAGTACCTCACAACACGTTTCTTGCCACTGCGCCGCAACTTCTCTTTTACTATAATACGGTCACAACTAATTATAACACCTACCTGCTGAAGCCACGGTTATTCAAGAGTAAAAATGAAAATTCCGCTTGCCAAGAAACTTGAACTTGCGCCCTTTCTAAATACCCAACACTTCGATTGCCACCCTTCCACAGCCTCTTTTTTTGTCACAAATCACCCACAACTAACTATAAGATTTAAATGCCAGCTTCCATGCCCATATATGCGAAAATAAAAATTAAATGCTAAGTCCAGGACTTGAACATTGTAGGACTCCTTGCTACCCAATGCTTCTAGCCACCAGACCACCTGCTTTTATATGTCCAGCTTTATCCAAAAATATTTATAAAGCTTTCCTTGTGATGCAAATTCCACAAAATAAAAAAGACTAAAATTGTCGTTAAAGTCTTTGTTTGAACCCAGGACTTCTCAAACATCCTCAAGCACTCCAAATCACTTAACCAACAAACCAAACATGAAATTACGAAATTTTTTTCTTGACCATAAAAATCCAAATTTCTTCGATACACGAAGCTGATTTCTCTTAAGCCCAAAAGTCAGGGCGTTACAACTCTACCCTCTTTAAAGAAATTTCGTCCTCGAAATTTCCAACTATCAACTAACCATACTACTCAAGTCATACCACTATGCTTCAGCTGCGCACTCTAATTCCAAGCTAGATTTATAGGCTGACGACAAAGGCCCAACTGATGCACCCCACGGCGTCTACTTCAGCGTCTTGAACCTTGTCTGATCGTACCTTTTGAACTCATCCTCTATTCATGTTTTGTCATATTAGAAATTTTATGAATTAGCTTATAGTTTCAGTAATTATTAACAATGTATTATGAAAACAGGAGTTTAAAGTTTGTTTTCGCGGATCGAGATCTCACTACAGTTTTTAGGTTCTTATAGTCTCAGTCTAACCTATCTAAAGTGCCATAGGATAGTCTAATATTTATAACAAACTCAATATTCAATAAATAAACAGATAACAATGATTTAAACACTTAGAGATTCGACGCTAGAAACTGGGAGACCACATTTACATTAGTAGAATTCAAATTTTCCCCAAATCCTTTGAAATTCAAAAATTTTGGAAATCCCATCCCACATTCGAGTTTTGCAACTCGGCTTTGATACCACTAAATGTAACACCCCAAACTCAACCCAGACGTTTTCGCCGTATTTGGTAGTGTCACATTGAAGTGCCTCGAAGTCGTGTTTCACTATAACTAGATTTGTTGTAAAAACCCTCTTTCTGTTAATTTTACAGAAATCACTATCTCGTCTGTAACACCCCAAACCCGGCCTAGACGTTATGGCCAAGTCTGGTGTGCCAAATTGAAGTGTTTTTTTTTTCGAAAACCATGTTTTCATTGAAAACCCTTCTTAATGTTTAGAAAACTTTTACCGTTAATCCTGTTTAAAACCTTAGCTTGTCTTTTTCCAAAACGTGATTCATTGAAATAATCATCCCTTTGCAAACATCGTTAAAACCCTTGTAGTTTGCAAAAACATGTTATTTTAAAGACAGATCAAAATATCGAAAACTCAGATTTGTAACCTTTATAAAACATGTTTTCTTGAAAACGGTTTAAGTATCAAATAAATTTGACCTTTTTCATTAAGACTTAAAGTGAATGGAAGTTGGGCACCAGGTAGGATTCCAGAAAAGAGGAGGTGAGTTGAATAGACTGCTTAAGTACCAAGCTCTTCTTGGATCCACTCCTAGACAAGCACACTACCATTGCCACACTTTAACTATTTGAAATATTTATCTACAAGATCATTTAAAAATTGCGGAAGCTTTGCTTGGTTATCGTGTTATTTTGAAAACAAGTAACTTTTATAAAAATCACGTCTTAAAATCATTTATTTTCAACTCGATTTAAATAATATCCTACGTAAGCTAAAACCAATTTAAATAATTAAAGAATAAAAACCCAAAATAAAAATAATTAAAGAGGCCCTTTTTACAACCCAAAACAAGAAATAAATAATTAAATCTAAATTCAAGTAGGAACTTTATTAGAAATCCAACAGTCCAGTCCATGTGGCCACTCTGAATCCCTCCCAGCTCCAAGTCCACCAATCTAAGGCTTACCTGCTTGCAACGAACGATGACTATATCCGATCCAAGTCAATCCTTTACTGAAGTTGATATCCAAATCTGGATTCGAACGCTCTGCTGATCCAAGCCCTTAGTCAGCAGCCTTTAGCCCTGATAGGAGACTGAAGTTAATCCGCGCTCCAAACACTCTTAGCAGATGCCCAACCCAAACGGGCACGCCATAAAGTGAAAGGGATCAGCCAAGAAGGCTGTGCCTACTCTCCTCCTGGTTTGCTCTATTTAAAGCTAGCTCCTCACCTGCTCTCATGTTAGCTTTCTGATGTGGGATTCTCCATCAATCCCCCCAAAATTAAAGCATTAGCAAAATAATCAACCTTTGCGTGCAACGGGATTCGAACCAAAGTCCTCTCAATAACCCTGTCAAGCCGTCACCACTCGGACACAAGCTCCTTTGTGTCATAAGTCCAACACATTTAACTTTAAAGCTCACCTACTTGCTTCCAGATTTATTTAAAAGAAAAACCAAAATAAATTGCAAGGGCCAAGACTTGAACCTTGGACCCTTTGCTTCCTTGTCCCCTAAGTAGCGCCACTTTGCCACTACACCACACTCTTTTCTGTGTCTTATTACACACATAATTCCTTACAACTCTTTTCCATGTCCTCTATTCCTTAAGTCAAAAAATCCAAGAATTCTCCGGGTTTTTAACCAACACTTGGGCCTTCCATAGGCCCAATAACACCCTCCAAACACGAATTACACATCTATATATCGAAATTTCAACATTACACAAAATATCACAAAAATCGCGGAATCCCAGAAATTAGCCCAAGACTTTTCCTCACACTATGAATCCTTCGCAGATTACTAAAATACCATATTAACCCATTAATAATAACCTTCCATAACAGAATTCAACACATCAATAATTTTATTTCGAATTATCTCACACCCGCACCCAGGCCCAAGGCCCAATACTTCTAGGCCCAAATTCAGGGTGTTACAACTCTACCCTCCTTAAAGAAATTTCGCCCTTGAAATTTTAAACTATCAACTAACCGTATTACTCAAGTCCAACCACTATGCTTCTGCTGCGCACTTTGATCCAAATAATTTTAGTACGACCCAGAACATCTAATTACTGAAATAAATATTAACACTAGCGCACATAATTCGTAACCAAACATCACACATTCCTAACTAGAATAAGCTTTGCAATCAAGAGCTCGATGTTTGAGGGACCCACATTAAAACCATGCTCTTTTCTCCCTATCGCATTCACCCAGATGACGTCTATTACAGTTGTTGCAAACCGGAGGTCTTAGTCATGCCCTAGCATGTTTCACTGAACGAGACTCTGTCCTTTGCGAACTAGGATCCTTCCTCTTCTTACACTCCAAGCACCCTGCTTGAAGCATTTCCCGAATTTCCTTAATTTTGGTATCAAAACTTCTTCTACCACTTTCCTTACTAGCTCGACCAGTGCCTCAGTACCAGGCTCTGAGTTACTGCTACCCGAAATTGGCAAACTTTGCTTACCCTCAGAATCCATATCAATACTCTATATTACCGGTACACATATCAAATAACTACAGAGTTCTCAAAATTTTCTACTATTTATTCATATGTCTTATGCAGAGATAGTATTTTAAAGCTTTTATTTTATTCAAGATCATATCATAGCTACAGTTTCAAACTTCTAGTTTCTCTACAGTTTCAGTCTCTACAATTTTTTAGTATTACTCTATCTACAGTATCATAGAAAAGTCTCAAGTCTATTTACAGTACAGTTCAGTACATTGCAGAATATAAAGCAGAAATACTTACAGACTTAGTGCCGGGGATTCAGTGTGCCACATCTCAATTTATCAGATTCTAGAAAAACTCAAAAATATTCAAGCCTTTTAAAATCAATTTCTCAAAACATATTAATTTTAGGGAAAACAAGTTTGAAACAATTCTCTTTTAAATAGAATTTTCCAAAAATCTAAATTTTCCAAAAATACCCTTCTTTGGACTTAAACTTAAAATTTCCCAAATTTTTTTTTAAAATTATTTATTTGTAGAAAGAAAATCTTATAAACAATTTCGAAAACAAATTCTTAAAGCGACTTTTGGAAATCTTTGTTTTACCCTCTAAAAACTTCTGTTTTTAGACCCGTTCCACAGCTAAGTTGTTGCAACCGGGCTCTGATACCACTAAATGTAACACCCCAAACCCGGCCTAGACGTTATGGCCAAGTCTGGTGTGCCACATTGAAGTGTTTTTTTTTGAAAACCATGTTTTCATTGAAAACCCTTCTTAATGTGTAGAAAACTTTTACTGTTAATCCTGTTTAAAACCTTAGCTTGTCTTTTTCCAAAACGTGATTCATTGAAATAATCATCCCTTTGCAAACATCGTTAAAACCCTTGTAGTTTGCAAAAACATGTTATTTTAAAGACAGATCAAAATATCGAAAACTCAGATTTGTAACCTTTATAAAACATGTTATCTTGAAAACGGTTTAAGTATCAAATAAATTTGACCTTTTTCATTAAGACTTAAAGTGAATGGAAGCTGGGCACCAGGTAAGATTCCAGAAAAGAGGAGGTGAGTCGAATAGACTGCTTAAGTACCAAGCTCTTCTCGGATCCACTCCAAGACATGCACACTACCATTGCCACACTTTAACTATTTGAAATATTTATCTACAAGATCATTTAAAAATTGCGGAAGCTTTGCTTGGTTATCATGTTATTTTGAAAACAAGTAACTTTTATAAAAATCACGTCTTAAAATCATTTATTTTCAACTCGATTTAAATAATATCCTACGTAAGCTAAAACCAATTTAAATAAGTAAAGAATAAAAACCCAAAATAAAAATAATTAAAGAGGCCCTTTTTACAACCCAAAACCAGAAATAAATAATTAAATCTAAATTCAAGTAGGAACTTTATTAGAAATCCAACAGTCCAGTCCATGTGGCCACTCTGAATCCCTCCCAGCTCCAAGTCCACCAATCTAAGGCTCACCTGCTTGCAACGAACGATGACTATATCCGATCCAAGTCAATCCTTTGCTGAAGTTGATATCCAAATCTAGATCCGAACACTCCACTGATCCAAGCCCTTAGTCAGCAGCCTTTAACCCTGATAGGAGACTGAAGTTAATCCGCGCTCCAAACACTCTTAGCCGATGCCCAACCCAAACGGGCACGCCATAAAGCGAAAGGGATCAGCCAAGAAGGCTGTGCCTACTCTCCTCCTGGTTTGCTCTATTTAAAGCTAGCTCCTCACCTGCTCTCATGTTAGCTTTCCGATGTGGGATTCTCCATCAATCCCCCCAAAACTAAAGCATTAGCAAAATAATCAACCTTTGCGTGCAACGGGATTCGAACCAAAGTCCTCTCAATAACCCTGTCAAGCCGTCACCACTCAGACACAAGCTCCTTTGTGTCATAAGTCCAACACATTTAACTTTAAAGCTCACCTACTTGCTTCCAGATTTATTTAAAAGAAAAACCAAAATAAATTGCAAGGGCCAAGACTTGAACCTTGGACCCTTTGCTTCCTGGTCCCCTAAGTAGCGCCACTTTGCCACTACACCACACTCTTTTCTATGTCTTATTACACACATAATTCCTTACAACTCTTTTCCAAGTCCTCTATTCCTTAAGTCAAAAAATCCAAGAATTCTCCGGGTTTTTAACCAACACTTGGGCCTTCCATAGGCCCAATAATACCCTCCAAACATGAATTACACATCTATATATCAAAATTTCAACATTACACCAAATATCACAAAAATCCCGGAATCCCAGAAATTAGCCCAAGACTTTTCCCCACACTATGAATCCTTCGCAGATTACTAAAATACCACATTAACCCATTAATAATAACCTTCCATAATAGAATTCAACACATCAATAATTTTATTTCGAACTATCTCACACCCGCACCCAGGCCCAAGGCCCAATACTTCTAGGCCCAAATTCAGGGTGTTACACAGTCTATCTTTGATTAATCAGATTATGAAAGTAGTTTACTAAAACTAAACATAACTATTACGGAAGCTTTGTTTGATTTCTTGTTTGTTGTGAAAATGTGGATTTTGGAAAACAAATATCACTTTGTAAAACGCGCCCTAGAGCTAATAGATTTAAATAAAACAGATAAATTCAATATTTAAGAGAAATTAAATAGCAGCCTTATTACAAACCCAAAATAAAACCATAATTAAAGTAAATAAAATCTAAAAAGTGTGTAAAAGCAAAATGTGGTCGCCTCTAAGTCCACGTAGCACCAAATCGCCTATGCCTCGGAATTACCTGTATAGTAAAATAAAAGGGTCAGTATACGAATACTCAGTGTGTAACCCTGGCAATAACAATATAACAGAAACAGTCTGGGCTAGAGCCCAGTACAGTAGCATATCACAATCAGTGCGCCTAAATCCATTATGGTAACAGTATAACATGTAATCAGAATCCTACCCAACCATCCGCTACACTGCATCTCCGTCCAACCCATTACTCCATGTGGGGATATAATCAACCCAACCAACCCTGCACTCCACAATATAGTATCGATGCAGCTCTATCAATAAGAATGTAGCAGGGCTGCCAGAACAGTACACGTCCTCCATAAAACATATACCCAACCCCCATGCAATGCAACATATTAAAACACATGCTAACATGATACAGATAACTCATACAAAGCATTTCATACTATACATATTTAATCAGAAAACATATAAAGTCAAAATAGTCGTCTTACCCTTGGTGGGTATTTTGGTCATTTTGCCCCTTAAAAGCATTTCAGTCATTTATCAGTGTGGTCCTACGTATGTGAAGGCCCATCAGTAGCCCCATGGTCGTCTAGCGACACATGTAGCCAAACAGTCCAGAGATTTGAAACTGGCCTAAAGTACATCTAGCGGGCCCACGGGCCCATTTGGCCCATTTGGCCCGTTTCGGCCCAACTCATGAAATCGCTCATGAATTTCACTTTCCGATGTAAGGCCACAATCTGTAGCCTCAATCAATCACATGAGCAGTTGCACGCCTATGTGGCCAACATTTGATTTGTCGACTATTCGGCATTTGCCGTTTCGGCATTTCGCCTTAGTATCAAAATAGTGCGATAAACATAACTGATTACGAGTCGTGCAATTAACTCATTTGTACAAAACCTACAAATCCAACAATGCCTTATTAGTCAATTGCCACAAATGTTAAACACTTCCAACCCTTAATCCAAAATACACACCACCTCACCTTATACGCATGAAAGTTCTTGAATCACTTTAAACCAATCGACTATAATCAATACCACTACTTGGTCGAATACCTAAAATGGCATACATCTATTAGAGCCCATCACTTATGAAAACATGCCTTCCAATCCTAATATATATGTAACACCCCTAACCCGTATCCGTCGCCGGAGGATTATGAGGCATTACAAGACAAGCACAAAATTTAAACAAAACTCCATTCGCATATGTCAAGTTTGTACACTTGCGGATAATAGCTTAAAAAAAATATAACTAATTTCAAGTGAAGGGTATAAGTATATATATATATATCTATCTACTCAATCAGATTTCGACACTCATAAATCTAAAAAACATATTTGCATGCATAACAAATACATTTTGAACCCATTATATACATTAAATAAGAATTACTATTTATATGGTAATAATATTAAGACTTGGCCAAATGCATAACCTTATCTACTAAAGCCAAATATGCATGTATATACATATCATCTAATAGGTACTTAATCCCATAACATTTTAAGCATTTACCAAACATGCTTCCATGCATTTTACACCAAACTTTTTACCCTAGCTGAATGTTCATAACCAATTAATATTATCTAACATTTCATGCATTCATGTCTAATATAGAATAAGCAGTGCCAAATGCCAACAACTAAATGCCATACCTTCCTATGTATAAATGCCGAATGCGCATACTTATCCAATACTCAAAATTTAACCATTACTTGTTCTTCAAACATCAACCACAATGTGCAAAATACACCAAGCATTAATAATCGATTGTACATAACCTTCACATTCATCCACAACTAATATTATCAAACTTAAATCTATATATATATACATAGGGTAACTTGGCAAGCCATTTTTCGCATGGCTATACATATTTACATCATCAAAATGATACTGGTTTAAAATCAAAAGTCGAACCTATACATGCCATTATCAAAATTTAGTTACTAAAAGTACCGAAATGGGCTTCGATAGTGTGGATGACTTCGACTTTGAGTTTCCCGAGACCGTAGCTAACTAACAAGATCTATAAAATAGAGAATCAAGGCAAACAGGGTAAGCATTTTTATGCTTAGTAAGTTTGAGCACTACAATCAATTAAATTCAATCAAATGCATAACTTTCAACTCCAAACATAGTAATGTTATAGCTTATTATCTCCTTTCTGGCCGAACATGCATATGACTAAATATGCAACCATTTTACTCACATGGCATTTCAACTCCCCTGAAGCATGAATTTATATCACATAGAGAATTCCACTTTGTCCACACGGTTTCACCTCTTAACCAAATGCATTCATATCATTCACAAATTTTAACCTAGCACTTATACACATATTTGCACACTCATACTAATCCACATTATGGCCGATTATACACATATACATAAGGCAATGATCAATATAATATCACTTGAATTAAAGTTCACATATCATGAATGAATAATAGACTTATATATATATCATCACCATAGATATGTATAATTTAATTCCAAATTTAATTCACAAATAAGTATGTGATACATACCTGATCAACTTAGAGCATTAAGCATATTGTTGGAATCATTACAGTGAAATTGCATATTTCCAGCTCAAATGCTAGCGGGACTCTAGCCCGGATATAATTTAATTCCAGCACGAAGCCTGCGGGACTTAGCCCGGTTATAAATCTAGCACGAAGCCTGTGGGACTTAGCCTGGATTTTATTCCAGTATGAAACCTGCGGGACTTAGCCCGAATTTTATTCTAGCACGAAGCCTGTGGGACTTAGCCCGATTATAAATCCAGCACGAAGCCTGCGGGACTTAGCCCAGATTTTATTATTCACTGAGTCTAATTCAATAATTGTCCATATGCTAACATATTTCATGAGGCCTATCACATTGGCAATTCATTTGCTTCATTCAAAAATAAACACATTTTTATACACTTTGACCACCTATTATAATTATCATTCAACCTTAACTCATTTATGCATCTTTCACTAACCTTTCGGTTTGCAAGCAAATCCTAAAAGGTCACACATTTAATTCTATGTTTTAGCTTATTCCCTAATAGCCATTCGGCTACATACCATATATATATATAATTACCTCATAAGCAACCTTGTTAAAATAAAGTTGATAGGCCATAATTCATCTACGTTACAATTATCATGCCATCTTTAATTATAAACAAGATATAACCACTCAAACTTACCTCAAACTTTTCTGAACAACTACGGGTCGGCTATTCTGTCACTTTAGCTTTCCCTTTATCCGAAATTGCCCCTCTATGCTCTTGAGCTATGTTAAACAATTTAATTACATTAAACCTTATTCATACATCTCACTTGATCATTACAGTTTCATTCAAAACAAGAAACACATATACTTCCTTTGCCATACACATTCGGCCAAAATACATATATATCCCAAGTCACAACTAAATTATTAATTAATCAAGTATACAATACTCCATTGCCGAATGCTAAAATGAATCAAATCAAAACATATAAATTACCAAGCTCAAATTTCCAATTCTCAATTTAACATAAAAGGTTCAATTCTAAACTAATGACACATTCGGCAATTGCATTATAAATATCCAAGAAATTATAACTTAATTTTTTATCCTTTAAGTCTAAAAGCAATACACCATTTTCAATTGCACAAAACTCATAGACGAAAGCAAAATTTTGCCTAATCATCCATAGCATCATTTTTAATCACATATTTTCATTCCTCTCAAGTTTACTATCAATCCAAGCCTTGTATGAATCTAAACTCCATTTACTATTTCTAATGGATATGGCCAAATATTCCATTTAACTAATTAAGTCACACAAGCACAAATTTGCATATTTATGCTTACATACAATCACATCAATTTATCCTCATAGTATTCCTCAAGTACTCCATCTTACATTTCTATCATCAAAACCCCAAAAGCTTCAAAATTCCAAATTGTTTCAACAATAGCCGAATGAGATATTCACCATCAAAATAAAAATAGATTCATGGGTTTTATCCTAAGCTTAACTATCAACTAAAATTAACAAGAATTTAAGGAAAATTATCATGAATCCTTAACTTAGTTAAAGTCTTCAATGGTGAATGTTAGCCCTTTTTTTCTCCCTTTTTCTAATTCAATTTCGACAAATGAAGAACAAGTAGCCTTCCTTGTTCTTTTCACCACTTTCTTTATTAATATATTATACTTTAATATAATATATACTCAATTAGCTTTAAAACTCTAATATAAAGAACATATATTTGTATAAAATAAATCACCATGGCCGGCCACTCTAAAATAAAATGGAAAATTGACATGCAAGTCCTATTATTTTAAAACCATAGATTATTCGGTCCTCTAATTAAAACCTATCACATTTCCAAAGTTTCACACATTAATCCCTTTCATTTAATTTCACATCCAAAGATAAAAATAAAAGCATCAAAACTTCACATATGCATTTTTCACATAAAATAGGCACGAAATTTAATATTCAATTATTTATACGACTCAGTTTAGCGGTCCCGAAACCACTTTCCGACTAGGGTCAAAGTAAGGCTGTCACAACATACCTATGGAGCATTAGGTCAACAACACTTACTTACAGTTCGATCAATAAACTACTAGCAAATGAGGAGAGAATCCGCCCAAGCCTTCTCCAAGGAATTCACCCTAGCAAGATTCAAAAGAAACAAGATTTTTAAGGGCTACTCCTACAATCAGCCCCCTAAAAGAAAACAAAAAAGAAACCGATCCTAATAATATGGCCAAAGAAGTTTGGTGAAAACAGAATAATAATAAGAAAGCAACATAGCTTTACTGTTTAACCAAAAGAATATTTGCAATAGACAAAGAGTAGTCAAGGAATAGTGGTTCAGCTAGAGAAATAGAAAAGAAAAAGAGTATTCAGTTTAACAAAAAAGAAAGAACCATTTGGCTAATATAGAGAAGAGAAAAGAGTAGAAAGAATCAACGGGGACCAAGGCTAAAGTGCTTTTGGTGTTTGCAAAATCAAAATAAAAGAGAAAGTAACTAATGATGCATTCGGCCAGGCACTAACACAAAGAAAGGGAAAAAAAAGGTATTTTGTACAGTCAAGAGAACAAAAGTGCAAGTTTTAGCAAAAGGAAAAGAAGAAAGAAACACATGAAATCCCAATTGAAAACTCACATTTGGAACTAACAATCATAAGTCTCCCAAAATCGAAAAGAAACAAAACTCCTCCTACTACCGGCACTTTAACCCCCAAAGTCGAATTAGCAACCTAAAGTCCCCTATATTCGGTCAACACTCTTTACAAATACAATTTCCTTTAATTTGGCAACAAAAGCTCCATTGACTGGATGAGACCACAAGACTTTTACTTGAGCAAAGAAAATCATGCCTTCGGTCAAAGTTTAGAAAACAAAAAGGAAAGCAATCCAAAATCCTCAATCAACAGATGAAATATCCTAGCCTAAACACTTTAATTTGGCAACAAAAATACAATTGACCGAATGGCACAACAATGTCCCACATTAGGCTTGAATCTTTCCATACAATCCCCTTTAATAGCAGCATCATTTTAGCTAGCAATCAGCCCAAATTAATGCCATTTCACGGCTTGACATGTTTCATCGACAACAGCCTTTCATTCAAAATTCCCACCGCTTGACCAAGTCAAAACTTACAATATTCGGCTAGCTTCAACTCTTCTTGCACGAGAAGCAAAAATGAAATCCCTTTTGCATAGGGGGAAGCTCGAACTCCAGACCTCACTACTGCCACGCACCTCACAACACATTGCTTGCCACTGCGCCGCAACTTCTCTTTTACTATAATACAGTCACAACTAATTATAACACCTACCTCTGAAGCCACGGTTATTCAAGAGTAAACATGAAAATTCCGTCTGCCAAGATACTCGAACCTGCGCCCTTTCTAAATACCCAACACCTCAATTGCCACCCTTCCAGAGTCTCTCTTTTTGTCGCAAATCACCCACAACTAACTATAGGATTTAAATGCCAGCTTCCATGCCCATATATGCGAAAGTAAAAATTAAATGCTAAGTCCATGACTTGAACCTTGTAGGACTCCTTGCTACCAAACGCTTCTAGCCACCAGACCACCTGCTTCTATATGTCCAGCTTTATCCAAAAATATTTATAAAGCTTTCCTTGTGATGCCAAATCTATATAATGAAAAAGACTAAAATTTTTGTTAAAGTCTTCGTTTGAACCCAGGACTTCTCAAACATCCTCAAGCACTCCAAATCACTTAACCAACAAACCAAACATGAAATTACGAAATTTTTTTCTTGACCATAAAAATCCAAATTTCTCCGATACACGTAGCCCATCTCTTCGAAGCCAAAAATTCAAGGCGTTACAACTCTACCCTCTTTAAAGAAATTTCGTCCTTGAAATTTCTAACTATCAACTAACCATACTACTCAAGTCATACCAATATGCCTCAGCTAGGCACTCTAATTCCAAGCAAGATTTATAGGCCGATGGCAAAGGCCCAACTCATGCACCCCCACGGCATCTACTTCAGCCTCTTGAACCTCGTCCGATCGTACCTTTTGAACTCATCCTCTATTCATGTTTTGTCATATTAGAAATTTTATGAATTAGCTTACAGTTTTAGCAATTATTAACAATGTATTATGAAAGTAGGAGTTTAAAGTTTATTTTCGCGGACCGAGATCTCTTTATAGTTTTCAGTTTCTTATAATCTCAGTCTAACCTATCTAAAGTGCCATAGCGTAGTCTAATGTTTATAACAATCTCAATATTCAATAAATAAACAGATAATAATGATTTAAACACTTAGAGATTTGGTGCTAGAAACTGGAAGACCACACTTACAGCAGTAGAATTCAAATTTTCCCCAAATCCTTTGAAATTCAAAAATTTTCACAATCCTATTCTACAATCGAGTTTTGCAACTCAGCTTTGATACCACTAAATGTAACACCCCAAACCTGACCCAGACATTTTCGCCATATTTGGTAGTGTCACATTGAAGTGTCTCGAAATCGTGTTTCACTATAACTAGATTTGTTGTAAAAAACCCTTTTTTCTGTTAATTTTATAGAAATCACTACCCCGTCTATCTTGGACTAATCAGGTTATGAAAGTAGTTTACTAAAACTAAGCATAATGATTGCGAAAGCTTTGTTTCATTTCTCGTTTGTTGTGAAAACGTGGATTTTGGAAAACATATATCATTTTGTAAAACACGCCCTAGAGCTAATAGATTTAAATAAAACAGATAAACCCAATATTTAAGAGAAATTAAATATCACCCTTATTACAAACCCAAAATAAAACCATAGTTAAAGTAAATGAAAACTGAAAATAGTGTAAAAGCAAAGTGTGGCCGCCTTCAACTCCACGTAGCACCGAATCGCCTATGCCTCGAAATTACTTGTATAATAAAATAAAAGGGTGAGTATACGAATACTCAATTTGTAAACTCAGCAATAACAATATAACAGAAATAGTCTGAGCTAGAGCCCATTACAGTAGCATATCACAATCAGTGCGCCTAAGTCCATTACAGTAACAGTATAACATACAATCAGAATCCTACCCAACCATCTGCTACACTGTATCTCCGTCCAACCCATCACTCCATGTGGGGATATAATCAACCCAACCAACCCTACACTCCACAGTGTAGTACCGATACAGCACTATCAATACGAATGCAGCAAGGCTGCCAGAATAGTACACTTCCTCCATAAAACATATACCCAACCCCCACGCAATGCAACATATTAAAAGACATGCTAACATGATACATATAACTCATACAAAGCATTTCATATTATACATATTTAGTCAAAAAACATACAGAGCCAAAATAGTCGTCTTACCCTTGGTGGGTATTTTGGTCATTTTGCCCCTTAAGGGCATTTCAGTCATTTATCAGTGTGGTCCTACGTATGCGAAGGCCCATCAGTAGCCCCATGGTCGTCTAGTGACACATGTAGCCAAACAGTCCAGAGATTCGAATACAGCTTAAAGCCCATCTAGCGGGCCCACGGGCCCATTAGGCCCATTTGGCTCGTTTTGTCCCAACTCATGAAACTGCTCATGAAAGTCACTTTCTGATGTAAGGCCACAATCCTTGGTCTCAATCAATCATGTGAGCATTCAAACGCCCATGTGGCCAACATTTGATTTCTCGGCTATTCGACATTTGTCGTTTCGTCATTTCGCTTTAATATCCAAATAGTGTGATAAACACACCTGATTACGAGCCGTGCAATTAACTCCTTTGTACAAAACCTACAAATCCAACAATGCCTTATTAGTCAATTGCCACAAAGGTTAAACACTTCCAACCCTTAATCCAAAATACACACTACCTCACCTTATACGCACGAAAGTTCTTGAATCACTTTAAACCAATCGACTACAATTAATAACACTACTTGGTCGAATACCTGAAACGATATACATCTATTAGAGCACATCACTTATGAAAACATGCCTTACAATCCCAATACATACCTATGGAGCAGTAGGTCAACAACACTTACCCACGGTTCGATTGATAAACTACTAGCAAATGAGGAGAGAACCTGCCCAAGCCTTCTCCAAGGATTTCACCCTAGCAATATTCAGAAGAAACAAGATTCTTAGGGGCTACTCCTACAATCGGCCCCCCAAAAGAAAACAAAAAAGAAACCGATCCTAATAATATGGCCAAAGAAGTTTGGTGAAAATAGAATAATAACAAGAAAGCAACATAGCTTTACCGTTTAACCAAAAGAATATTTGGAATAGACAAATAGTAGTCAAGGAATAGTTGTTTGGCTATAGAAAGAGAAAGGAAGAAGATTATTCGATTTAACAAAAAAGAAAGAACTATTCGGCTAATATAGAGAAGAGAAAGGAGTGGAAAGAATCAATAGGGACCAAGGCTAAAGGTGCTTTCGGTGTTTGCAAAATCAAAGTAAAAGAGAAAGTAACCAATGGTGCATTCGGCAAGGCACTAACACAAAGAAAGGGAAAGAAAGGTATTTTGTACGGTCAAGAGGACAAAAGTGCAAGTTTTGGCAAAAGGAAAAGAAGAAAGAAACACATGAAATCCCAAATGAAAACTCACCTTCGGAACTAACAATCATAAGCCTCCCAAAACCGAAAAGAAACAAAAACTCCTCCTACTACTGGCACTTCAACCCCCAAAGCCGAATTAGCAACATAAAGTTCCCTACATTCGGTCAACACTCTTCCCAAATATAGTTTCTTTTAATTTGGCAACAAAAGCTGCATTGACTGAATAACACCACAAGACTTTTGTTTGAGGAAAGAAAATGATGCCTTCGGTCAAAGTTTAGAAAACAAAAAGGAAAGCAACCCAAAATCCTCAATCAACAGCCAAAAAATTATATCCTAAACATCTTAATTTGGCAACAAAAATATGATTGACCGAATGGCACAATAATGTCCCACTTTCAGTTGAATCTTTCCATATAATCCCCTTTAATAGTAGCATGATTTTAGCCAACAATCTGCCTAGATTAATGCCCTTTCATCGCTTGACTTGTTTCACCAACAGTAGCCTTCCATTCAAAATTCCCACTGCTTAACCAAGTCAAAACTTACCATATTCGGCCAGCCTCAACTCTTCTTTCACAAGCAACAAAAATGAAATCCCTGTTACGCAGGAGGGAAGCTTAAACTCCAGACCTCACTACTGTCACAACACCTCATAACACGTTGCTTGCCACTGCGCCTCAACTTCTCTTTTACAATAATACGGCCACAACTAATTATAACACCTACCTACTGAAGCCACGGTTATTCAAGAGTAAAAAATGAAAATTACTCATGCCAAGTGACTCGAACCTGCGCCCTTTCTAAATACCCGACACGCTGATTGCCACCCTTCCACAGTCTCTTTTTGTGTCGCAAATCACCCATAACTAACTATAAGATTTAAACGCGAACTTCCATGACCATATATGTGAAAATAAAAATGAAATGTTAAGGACATGACTTGAACCTTGGATCACTCCTTGCTACCCAACGCTCCTATCCACCAGACTACCTACTTCTGTATGTCCAGCTTTATCCAAAAATATTTATAAACCTTTCCTTGTGACGCCAATTCCACATAATGAAAAAGATTAAAATATTCGTTAAAGTCCTGGTTTGAACCTAGAACTTCTCAAACATCCTCAAGCACTTAAAACCACTTCACTAACAAACCAAACATGAAATTACAAAATTTTTTTCTTGACCACAAATATCCAAATTTCTCCGATACACGAAGCCCATTTCTCCTAAGTCCAAATTTGGGGCATTACACATATATCCTCAATGCCTATTCAACCATCATATACATGTTAATCATATAACAACCATGTAACAAGCTATCCATACATATCATATACCTCATATAACATATAAATCATGTAACATATATCTTGTAAGCATATACTTATAACATATAATCCATGTAACTAATACCTCATTTAACATATAATCTCATATGATTTTTGGGCCACATTGAATAATGTGACTAATAAATAAATTAAATGTTATATTATAGATCAAGGAAAATGAGGTTTGGAACTAGAACGAGGGAAAAATGAGAAATTGACGAATAAGTCCTTTTCACCGATTGTGCTACCGAAGTAAGTTTGTATGTAAATAATGCATCGTTTTTACTTATGTTATCATATTTTATCACGTTTTAAAGTTTGTATGTAAATAATGCATCGTTTTTACTTATGTTATCATATTTTATCATGTTTTATGAAATGTGGTTGAATATTGAATGAAATTGACAAGTATTGAAAAGTGAGAAATTTCCAGTTGAACATTAATAACAGAATATGATACAAGTGACATGTAACTAGTGACTCAAGTGTGGTACTATGTGAAAGCCACTTTGAGAAGGGATAGCTTGATCAAATGTGTGGTACTATGTGAAGGCCACTTTGTGAAGAAAGATAGTTTTGGTCACAAGCGTGGTACTATGTGAAGGCCACTTTATGAAGAAGGCAGCTTTGGCTACAAGGGTGGTACTATGTGCAAGCCACTGGGTATCCGTTATTATTTCGATACGTTCAACAGGAAATGACTATGTGTTAACGAATATGACTATGTGATGAATAAGTACAGGTATGTGTGTGTAAACTTATAAGTAATGTGCTTGATATATGATTGAACTTTGGTAAGGTTGATATAGAGTAAGTGTTACAATGAAAGTTACTATAAAGAAAACATGAAAGAGTGAACTTTAGAAATAAAACAGTTTTGGATAGCAGTAGTTATGTGACTTTCAAAAATCACCAAAAATGGTGGAAACTGAATTTGAGGTTGAATAAGATATGAAATAAAAGCTATTGGGCCTATTTCCATATAAAAGAAACGGTATCAGTAAAAGAATTTCATATTATGATATATTTGAATTCTCATGAGACAGCGTTAGAATGATTTTGAAATCCACTATTCTGAATTTGAAAAATCATTAAAGATTGTAGAAAAATATTATGGGTTATAATTCTAAAAACAGAATTTTGTGGCTATACTGATAAAAAAGATCAGGACGGTCAGTCTAGTTATATATTATCAAAAATAAAATTATGTGATATTAGATATTTAGAAGAATTCTCTAAAAAATTTCTTCATGAATATCAAAAATTAAAAAATAGTAATATAGAAATTTGGAAAAACCAATATTTCCATAAATTACCCCCACCTTGGGATGAAATTTGCATAAATAAATATGCTTCTTATCTAGATAAACACAGTAAAGCAGCTGGTATAGATAAAGAAAATATAGATAGTATAGGAAATAGGATTAATTTCGCTAAAGAAAGAATTACTTTACACTGTTTACAGAGTAAAGCTGCTAAACAAGTTAAAAATAAATTAAGTCATAAGTATTGTACAAAATTATTAGAAGGCGAATGGGAGTTTGGTTGTAAACCTATACAATCTAAACCTTATAAAAATTATAAAAATAAAAAATATAGGATGATAAGGTGGAAACCAGGAAATAAAAAATATACTGGTAATAAAAATGATAATAACAAAAAGAAAAAATTTGTAAGAAGAAAAACTTCTAAAAAACCCATAAAACAACTTTGTAAATGTTTTATATGTGATGAGGAAGGTCATATAGCTACAAATTGTCCTAATAAAGGAAAAAATGCTAGAAAAATGATTAAAAGTCTTGAAGAACAAGATTTAGAAATATGTTTTAGTGAGGAAATAAATCCTACTGAAATCTTATATGAAATAATATCAGAAACTGAATCTGATACTGATAATGAAGAATATATCTTTATGTTAGGACATAATAATCAATTAGAAGAAATTCCTAAAACTGAACAACAGGATATAAAATTAGGAAATCTAATCGGAGAAGAAAAAGACTTCTCAGAAGAAATGTTAAATAAGATAACTAAAAATCATATTTCTAAAGAAGAAATATATAAAATATCTAAGTTTAAAATATGGTCACAAAGACATATTGAAAAGATTAGCGGTAATACAATCGCTAAAGATACTAAAGGTGGATTAACTGAAATCCCTTTATTTACTAAAGAAAAAATTAAGAGGATTAGGAAGAAATATCCTCAGGTAAGATATATACATCTAGGTATAATTATGATCACGATTAGAGCTTTATTTAGAAGGGGTCATGATGTACCTATAATAGCAGTTTTATTAGATAAAAGATTTGAAAATCCAATAAAAGCACTTATTGGAGGAATTCAATCAAATTTATATAATGGAGTAATAGGATTTAAAGTAAAACCTAATTACTTTATATCAATTACAGACCCTCTAATAGAAGAGTGTCTTTGTTTAAGAATTCTATTAAAAAATTTATTAGCCAAAGTTTGTATATCTTCAATTCTAGTATTTCTAGAATTTCTACTTGGTTCAGTAGGAAAGATAGGGATATGAACTGTTTTCATACCTATCGGTGTAGAGGATGTTGTACTTTTATTATCTTCTTCTTCCTCTATTTGAGAAGTTGAAGGTAGAACTAAATTATCTTCTGTATTTGTTAACAGATTATTTTTAAAATATAACTTATCACCTGAAGCCATATATTCAATAGTACTTACAGGTTTTGAAGTACTTGTATTATTAATATCTCCTATTATCCAGTCTTTTAGAATAGAAAGATCTTTTAAATGTAATAATTTAGGTTGTATTTCTGTAGTAATTTTGTTTGGTTCAAAAAGTTCAATAATTTTATTATTGACTTCTTTTATGTCTACTTCTGCAGTATTAGTATACTCATTAATAGCAGTCCAGCTTATTGCAAGATCTTCTGCTAAATCCTTAATATCAGAATTTTTTGTCTGAATTCTTAAACAAAGACACTCTTCTATTAGAGGGTCTATAATTGATATAAAGTAATTAGGTTTTACTTTAAATCCTATTACTCCATTATATAAATTTGATTGAATTCCTCCAATAAGTGCTTTTATTGGATTTTCAAATCTTTTATCTAATAAAACTGCTATTATAGGTACATCATGACCCCTTCTAAATAAAGCTCTAATCGTGATCATAATTATACCTAGATGTATATATCTTACCTGAGGATATTTCTTCCTAATCCTCTTAATTTTTTCTTTAGTAAATAAAAGGATTTCAGTTAATCCACCTTTAGTATCTTTAGCGATTGTATTACCGCTAATCTTTTCAATATGTCTTTGTGACCATATTTTAAACTTAGATATTTTATATATTTCTTCTTTAGAAATATGATTTTTAGTTATCTTATTTAACATTTCTTCTGAGAAGTCTTTTTCTTCTCCGATTAGATTTCCTAACTTTAAATCCTGTTGTTCAGTTTTAGGAATTTCTTCTAATTGATTATTATGTCCTAACATAAAGATATATTCTTCATTATCAGTATCAGATTCAGTTTCTGATATTATTTCATATAAGATTTCAGTAGGATTTATTTCCTCACTAAAACATATTTCTAAATCTTGTTCTTCAAGACTTTTAATCATTTTTCTAGCATTTTTTCCTTTATTAGGACAATTTGTAGCTATATGACCTTCCTCATCACATATAAAACATTTACAAAGTTGTTTTATGGGTTTTTTAGAAGTTTTTCTTCTTACAAATTTTTTCTTTTTGTTATTATCATTTTTATTACCAGTATATTTTTTATTTCCTGGTTTCCACCAACATCATCTGGATCCCGTACGAGGAGATAATTAATTTTTAGTGAAGAAGGGTCAAAGCTGTAAAATAGCAAAATAGGGGAAATTTTAAATAATAAACTGTACTTATTGGATAAACTAAAATTCTGAAAATTTTCTAGTAAGAAGATTTGTGAGTCTAGTTTTATGAAAAAATTTTGGATCTTAATTTAAAGTTTCGTAACTCAAGATATAAATAATTTAGTGACTAGGACTTGAGTAGACAGCTTGATATGAACATGAGTAAATAGTGGAACTATGTGCAATTATGATTGTATTATCTTGAGAACATATTGTTAGGATAGGTAAAATCTTGTTAGAAAATTGCTTATTATTTACATACCAACTTACTAAGCTATATAGCTTACCCCCTTCCTTTCCTTTTCCTTATTAACACAGATACTAGCTTGGGTTGGAGATCATTGGAGATTCTATCACACTATCAAGTTATTGATTGGTATTAATGTTTTCAAGCATTTTAAGTTTATGGCATGGGTAGGGACTTAGTCATTTTGTGTATGAGTTTTTATGTTTTGGCCAAATGTATTGGCTTGTAATGGTTAAAGGTTTGATTTATTTGTAACCGTGTAACTTGACTTATATTGGCTAATTGGTTGTAAGCCTATATATACATTATTTATGTACCAATGCCTTGTGATGTGAGTTGTGTTTGCATGATACATGATTAGTTGTGGGTTATGGCCTAAATACATACTGGTTGAATGCACTAGTAGTCTTGATGCCTAATGGCTAAGTTTGGCTCAATGGTATGGTATGATAGTTAGGTATAATTATGCACAGATAAGAGATGTTAATGATGCATATTGAATGTGGCTAAGTGAGACTAGGTACATTGGTTGTTAAATAACAAGTCTAAGGCTGAATTGTTGATACATTGGTAGCTTATTTATGCCATGAAATACACCATTGAAGTTATGTTTAAGTATGTGCAAATGAGGTTGACGAATGGTTGGGAAAATAACCAATTTCTTAGCTACACGGACAGAGACACTGTAACAGCCTAATTTAGGGCTAAATGGAATAGTGGTTTTGAAACCACAAATCTGAAGTGGAAATATTTATTTTGATTTAGTTTTAATATTTACTATGTGATTGAATGGCTGTGTGAAATTATCGTTACAAAATTTTATTGTTTGGGTGCCCAATTTGGTATTTAGGACTAAATTGAAATAGGTGAAAAATGCGTGTTCTAGTTCATCAAGGTACTTGTGAGTAATGGGTTTTTAAAGTGGAGGTCTTTAGATGGTAATTAGACCATTATATTTTAGTTTGGACAAAAATACCCAAGGATGGATAAAATACCATAGTTTTTAATGAAGGGCATTTTGGTCATTTGGTTAATAAAAGAATTAAAAAGGGAAAATAAGCCAAAATAGTGTTCATTATCATCAAGGTCAGCCGAAACTTGCATGTTCTCCATAGCTGTAATTTTGCCAACTTTCAAGCTCAATAATCAAGAAAGGCAAGGAATTGACTTTGATCGGGGAAAAGAAAAGGTTTTGGATTAGATTGCAAATTCATCATATTTTGCAACGAGGTAAGTTTGTATGTAAATAATATATCATTTTATTTATGTTATAATATTTTGACATATTATATTATATATGGTTGGATAATTGAATGATTATTAAACGTAAATTGTGAATTGTGGTTGACTATGAATGAAGTTAATAAAGTGAGTATAAGTGAGACATTTCTTAATTGAACCTTCGAAGTTGAAAGATACGAATGTTATGTGTATTTAGCTAGGTCACATGTATGGTATTGAGTGTACCTCATGTGTACAAAGGAGCTACAAGATACAATAGCTAGGTCACATGTGTGGTACTGAGAGTAAACCATATGTATAAGAGAGCTATACGTAGCTAGGTCACATGTGTGGTATCGAGTGTAGGCCACCATGTGTACAAGATAGCTACTCAATGGCTAGATCACATGTGTGGTACTAAGTGTTCACCATGTGTACAAGAGAGCCAGGTCACATGTGTGGTGGGCTATGTGCGAAACCACCTAGAATCAGTTATTCTTGGTGGGCTATGTGCGAAACCACCGAGTATCTATTATTATTCTGAAGTGTTCAACGGAAAAATCTAGTAAGTGAAATTTCAAGAGAAAATATGGTGATAAGTACAAGGATATGAATATGTGTATTATGAGCAATGCGCTTGATAGGTAATTGAACTTTTGTAAGTTTGATATGAGTAAGTGTTACTATGAAAATTGATATAAGGAAATTTATGGAAAAAGTGAAATTCGAAATAAAACAGTTTTGGACAGCAGTAGTTGTGTGATTTGAAAAATCACCAAATATGGTGGAAATTGAATTAGAGGTTGAATGAGATATGAAATTTAATCTTATTAAGTCTATTTTCACATAGAAGAAACATAGTAAGCAAAAGAATTTTTTATTATGAGATATTTGAATTTTAGTGAGACGGTTCAGATTGATTTTAGAATCCCCTGTTTTGATTTTGGAAAATCATTAAAAATTTTGCAAAAATAATTATGGATTATAATTTATATGCCTAAAATCCTTAGTGAGTGTATTTTTAAAAGAAACAAATGGGAAAATCATCCAAATCCCGTACAAAGAGATAATTAATTTTTAGTGATGAGGGGTCGAAATCATCGTATAGTGAAATAGTGGATAATTTCAAGAATAAACTATACTTATTGGCTAAACTAAAAATTCTAGAAATTTTATAGTAAGAAGATATTTGAGCCTAGATTCAGAGAAAATTAGTGGATCTTAATTTGGAGTTCCCTAGCTCAAGGTATAAATAATTTAGTGACTATGACTAAAGCAGATAACTTGAGATGAACATAAGTAGAACTATATGCAATTATGTTTATATTATCTTGAGAACATATTATGAAGATTTTTTTTTAAAAAGTATGTTAATAAATTGTTTATTTTTTACATACCTACTTACTAAGCTATATGCTTACTCTATTTTCTTTCCCTTGTCTTATAGTGTCACCAAGCTAGCTCGGGGTTCAGAGATCGTCGGAGATCCATCCACACTATCAACTTCTTTTGGTATTTTGAAATCAATATTTTGAATTGTGGCATGTATAGAGGGTTTGTTTATTTTGTTATATGTCATAATTAATTTGGTCTAAATTGTTGGCCATTAAAATTTGGTAGCTTATTTTGTATATGGCCATTGATGTTGGCTAATATTAGTTAAGTTATATGTTGGGTAATATTAGTCAGGTCATGATTGCGTTGATTGAGTGAGTGATGAAATTTGAAAGATTTTAATTTTGATGTACATTTTATGTCTTGGTTTAGTACGACTGTATGTGTTTTATTTCGGTAATGCCTCGTACCCTATTCTGGTGTTGAACACGGGTATGGGGTGTTACAGACATGGCCATATGTGTCAGTCATGTGGGCGACACGGCCTAGCACACAGGCTTGTGACTTGGCCGTGTGACCCCAAATTGTTGATGACATCGTAAATAGAGAGTTACACGAGCTAAGGACACAGGCATGTCCAAAGCCACACAGGCATATGTGACCAAAAGGCCTACCCACAAGGGCGTGTGACTCTCCAAAATATGAAAATTTTCTAAGTGTTGTAAAAGTTTTGAAAGTTCTCGGTTTAGTCTCTAACAACTTCCAATGTATTTGTAGGGCTTCGTAGACTCGTTTAAGGGACGATATGATTGTTTTTGAAAAGTTTTAATTTTAAGTGGAAATTTTATGGCCTGATTTTGCATGGATGTTAATGTTTAAGTCCAGTAGTGCCTCAAACCCTATCCTAGTGTCAAATATGGGTAAGGGGTGTTACAAGGCAAATCGAAGAAAACAAGCCATTAAAATGCAGAAATCATTGCAGAAAATCAAAAAAGGTAAGAAAATGACTATAACCGGTTGTAGAAATTTCCAAAAAAAAGAAAAAGAGGCAAAACAAATTCAAAGAAAACCCATAATAGATAGGCCTATTTCCCAAAACACATCATTTCAAAGGGCAACCAACACCTAATGGCATCTTACCACTTACTCTAAAAAGTTGCTCATCACTATCACAATTCCCTAGAAACACATTCCTTAAAGTACATTTATGGTAGAATTTCAAGGGTTTTAATATAACGTTTGACCATAAAATAAAGCCACCATCAAAAGCAACCTATAAAAGAAAGTTTGTAGGTCAAAGTGTGTTAAGGAGGGCTATTTTATAACCCATCTCTCGACTCGATGAGGGGATATTGTTATTCCCCATCCATGTCAAGACATGTGTTCAATTGGAAAATTGTCCAAATAGTAAGCCTACCACCAACAAGTCGAGAGGTTAGCTATGAGCTCACCATTCTAGAATAACCATTTGGGTATTGGATGTCCTAATCTTAATTGGGAACATGAAGTTGTTGGTTACCAAACATCATGTGGACTCAACTGCTTCATCCCATTAAGTCAGAATAAATGAAAATATCTATTATGCCCCAGACATCCTCATCCCATTGAATACATCCCCCACTAGATGCTTCGTAATGATGGCAAGATGGCAAGTCTCGTATGTTAATGCGTCTTACATGGGACCCTTGCATATACGTACCTCAAGGAACAATGAAGAGGAGATAGGCTCTTTAAGAATACTAGGCATGCAATCTGTCAACAACCCTCAACCTCTACGTTCTATTTACCTCCACTCTTCATAGCCTTTGGCTCTTCGCCCCCACTAGGTGAACCGACCTTAATAGCAACCACCCTACTCTCCTCTATACTCCACTCTTGATTTAAACTATATCAACAATAATAGTGGTCATATTTTAGTTTTCACCCCTATACTATGCACAAAATTTAACTTATATACATTGATTTTTTAAATGATTGGGTACCTCAACTTTTATATTAAGGCTTTTCTTATATTATTACATGAGACACATCTAAATATATTTTTAAGACACTCTAAGATAATGATTAAATTTTAATTTTTATCCCTCTGCTTTTTGTAAGATTATGCAACAATGAATAAATTTAACTTTTGGTTCTTATACTAAAGTTAAATTTATGATTTCATCTCCATACTTTTATTTTCGACATAATTTGGTACATTAACTTTAATGATTTCATTAGCAAGCTAAAATAATACATTCTAATTAGAATATTGGCATGAATTTAATAATTGTTAACATCATTTAAATTCTTTGCTAAATTTAGGTCCATTACAATGTCATTTTTGTCACATCGTTACCAAGTAATTTTTTTTTAATTTCAAAATGTCACACCAACCAATTCAATAAAAAAAATTTAATAATATTAACAAATATACCTAAAATTTTAAACTCAAATAATAAATGGAATAAATTCTTGAAAATAAATGTATGGAGATTAAATTTTAAATATATAAAAAATATAAAAACTTAGACTGTATCGTAACCTTTAAAACCTCACTGTATAATTTAACCTGAAAAACCGAATGCCATGCATGGGCAAAAACCATACTAGTACCTATTTATTAAAGGAAGACATTAAGGCTTTCATTCTTTAACACGTGTCCCACATCTCACCATTTCTTTTTGTCTTTTATAAAATGGTTAAATCTGTTTTTTTGGACTTCTATTATATATAAATTTAAGATTTAAGATTTATACTTCAAATTTTAACATAATTTATTCACTATTCACTATATTTTATAACGCTATTAGTTAATTTAAATTGTTATTATTGTTGACTACTCTATTTAAACTTTTTAGGTGTACTTTTTCTAAAAAAAAAATATTATCCTAACAAAAAAAATTATATACTTGAATATAAAATGAAGTCTTCCTTTGTTATTACATGGGTACCATTGGTTTTCTATTGTTAATCTCTATATTTTAATTTTTAACAAAATTTTGTCTTTATATTTTTATAATATTAATAATTAGTCAAAAAAGTTAATATTGTTAGCTTTTCAATTAAAACGTCCATAAGGGTCTTAGAGATTGTCATAGGTTCTCATGATAGGATAATGGTCAAATTTTAATTTTGGTCCTTATACTATGATAAAATTTGAGATTTATAATTTTTGACAAAATTTGGTCCCTCTACTTTTATAATGTCATTGGTTAGACTACATAGTTAATGTCGTTAGCTACAATCAAAATGTTGACGTCAATTTTTCTTATGAACATTATTCCAACAAAGAAATTATTTTATCATGACAAGTTTGAGTGAGTGTTTGTAAGAAAAAAATCCACATTATTATTTTTAATGTTATTTTTTATTGTTACATGACTACCAAATGAATTATTTTTAACATTACAAAATGTCACATTAGTGAATTTAGTAAAAGAGTTTTAACAGTGGCAGCAATTGGACATGTATTTTTTAAATAAAAAATAGAGGGACTAAATTTTCCAAAAATAAAAGTAGAGAACTAAATTTCAAATGTATGAAATGAATAGAGACTTGAAACATATCTTAACCTTAAAATTTTTACTCTATAATTTAACACAAACAAATAATGAACCCAATATGAAGCGTGGGCCAAGAATTATACTAGTTTATATTATTACAATGGTTTTATTATTTTTCATGTTGAAATAAGGTTTAAAATTATATATTTATAAAATATTTGAAATGTTTGTATATTTATTTATTTTTCGATACAAAATTAAAACTGGGAGATACAGATAATACAAATTGAATTAATATTAAAAAAGTTTTTAACAAAAATTTTAATCATCGTTTTATACAAATAAACTATTTTTTATATAACTTTTTTACTGTATTATGTTTTATACCGTATTTTAATTAATTTTTTACGCTGTCTTACCCAATATAACAAAAGGGTACAAATTAGTAGGCTATTCGGAAAGCTTATTGTAAACGATTGTCTTTTAGGTCGATTGGTTATCTAACAACTATGACTTTGTTTTTCTTTTAACAATTCATGATATTTTCTAAAAGCAAAGGTCGTAAGGGCTTCTGACTAAATTAAAGCAAAGAAAAAGTGACAAGCTGGAATCTTTCTTGATATTTTATATTCACGGAAAGAAAAAACGTGTCCAAATTTAATTAACATCTGTCATCTCATTAAAAGCCTTTGTTTTTAATATGGGAGTGACAATCAAAAGAGTTTCTTAGTTCCCATTTTTGTAGAATAACCTAAAAATAAAGCAAGCTGGCCAATTCACGAAATTTAACATGAGCAGTAGCCTTTAAATGTAGATCAATGATCGTATATAGAATATGTAGATCAATGGAAGACCAACAATTCTCAACCTAATTTGACATTTACAGTGGTTTTACGTACCAAAATTATAACCAACATTTGTTGGGTTGTTCATATACACAGAGATGTTCTTCCGATGTCTATATATATAAACACAATATCTATGAAAGCAACATTGTTTTAAACTGTTACATGTTTTGATAGTTTCCATTGTTGAATACATGTGTTATTTGATACTTGTTGATGAAACATGAATATTGGTTGATAGTTTTACAAGTTTTATTAAGTAATTTTGAGTAGAAAAGTAGATTAGGGATTTATTTGTGAAAATGATAAATATGTGGTTAAATATGTGAAAAGTTGATAAATATGGGCTGTTAGGGGCATTATAGTAATTTGACTACCATGGTTATTAAAGGAATTTTACTAATTTGTGATTTTGTGTAATAAGGACTAAATTGTAAAAATATGAAGTTTTAGAGGCAAATGTGTAAAATTGCCTAAATGCATATTTTGGACAAAATTGAATAATTAAAAGATTAAATAAACTGATTTTGATTACATATAGATCAAGAAAGGAAGAATTCAGACTTAGATCAATGAAAGAACAAAGTACTCGACTAATTGGCTAGTTTCGTCATTTCCGTATACGAGGTAAGTTCGTATGTTAATGAATGTTGTTAAATTTTGTTATAAATGCATTAATATTATTGAATTGAATTGCGAAGCTGGTCAAAAAAGAGTTACGAATATTATCGACAGAGATACGATGGCTGAAAGTCCCATACAAACCTTAGGTATAGTTTAGGATACAAATGTCATGACATTATGGTTACTGAGATTACGTGTAAGACCACATCTGGGATATGGCATCGATATGAGATTTCGTGTAAGACCATAGCTGGGCTATGGCATCAATACGAGATTAGGTGTAAGACCATATTTGGGATATAGCATTGGTATTATATATGTGTGATTCTGAATGGTTCAACGAGCATAATCAAGACGAGAATGAAAGTAAGATCGAATCATGTGGTATAGGTACGTACAGAACCTATATGAGTATCGATTGGAGGTAAGTTGATGAATTCGTTTTTTATCATGTTTATAACGTGAGAAAGGTTTGGGAATTGATACGTGCTATACCATATTATGCTTATTTGATTTAATTGCACTTATTTAGTATGTTAAGTTTATTACCATATGAGCTTACTAAGCTATAAAGTTTACTTTGTTTTACTTTTCATGTTTTATAGTGTTTCAAAGTTAGCTCGGATCTGGGAATTGTTAGAGACTTCATCGCACTATCAGACATCTATTTCGGTACTTTTGAAAATTATATATATGGTATATGGCATGTATAGGCTTTGGTCATTTTAGTATTTTTTGATGATAATTGTTTGGCCTTATGGAACGGCTTGTTAATGATATAAAGTTTGATGTATCTATTGCCATGTGATATGGCATATTTTGGTATGGTTGCTCAAATGGCTATTTAGTATATGGGGTATAATTGCTTGAAAAATGTCTTGTTGTGGATTGGTTTTGGATATTGGAACCGATGGAATTAAAATGGTATGATTTGTGTATGAAATGATATAGTTTGGCTACCTATTTGTGTCTTGAGATGGTACCATTTGAATTGTTGTAGGTGTGTGCAAGTTGGGTGGCAAAATGGCTAGGTAAATAGCCTATTTTTGTCCACACAGGCAGAGACACAGGCGTATGTCTCAGCTGTGTGTGACACATAGTCGTGGTATATGGCCGTGTGTCCCTTGAAGCATGTAATAGAAACAAGTTAATGAGTTACATGGCTTAGACACACAGGTATGTGGCCGACCGTATGACATAAGTCAGAGAGTTACACAGGGTAGGACATGGTTTGGGACACGTTCATGTGCTTCCATTTTGAATGTCCACATGGCTTGTGACATGAGTATATCTGGTGTCACACGGCCTGTTCACACGGGCGTGTGTCTCATATTTTGAGACATTTTTCTAAGCTTTTCTAAAGTTATCTTGAGTTATCAATTCAGTCTCGAACCACTTCTATTGCATATTTAGGGCTTCGTAGGCTCATTTAACGAATAATATGATTGTGTTTGAATAAGGAATGCTTGTGAACATTAATGATTGAGAAAATGAATGTGTAAATGATGTAATAAGTTTAGTAATGCCACTTACCCTGTTCCGGTGACGGATACGAGTTAGGGGTGTTACATTTTATTGGTATCAGAGCTACGATTTAGCATATTCTCAGACTAACATAGCATGTGTGAGAGTCTAGCTTTACATGCCATATATAACATGCAATGGTGTGATGCGTCCTGATAGTTTAAAATGTGTTTTCGTATAGCAAATGGATCCCAATCGAGCTATAGCTGATGATGTTGAAAGTAATGTGCCAGCTTCCGTAGACAGAGTCGTGCAGTCTGAATCAAGGCTCATTACGGGTAGTTAGGGAGGAGAGGCTAAAGAAGGCTTCTTCCAAATGATGAGTGCGTGGTTCACGGAGTTTGTTCGAACGAATTCGGCTGTTCAACAACCTCCACCCCTGCCAATTCCTCAACCAATCCTTGTAGCTATTCAAGTTATCGATCCTATACGTATAACAAGCCTCCTGTTCATAAGATACGTAAGTATGGGGCTGAAAAGTTCAGGGATACTATTGATAATGATTCCAAGAAAGCTAAATTCTAGCTTGAAAATATAATTCGAGTATTTGATGAATTATCATGTATAGCCGAAGAATGTATCAAATGTGCTATATCGCTCTTGAGAGATTCTACGTATCAGTGGTGGAACACTTTAATATCTGTGGTTCCAAAAGAACGGGTTATGTGGGAATTGTTTCAATCTAACTTTAGAAAGAAATATATTAGCTAGAGATTCATCGATCAGAAATGCAAAGAATTTATTAACTTAAAATAGGGCCATATGTCTAATACAGAATATGATCGAGAATTTGTGAGATTCAACAAATATGCCCGAGAATGTGTTTCAACAAAAGCTATCATGTGTAAAAGATTTGAAGATGGATTGAATGAAGACATCAGATTGCTAGTTGGTATTCTAGAGTTGAAAGAGTTAGTTGTACCTGTTGATCGTGCTTGCAAAGCTAAGAATTGAGTAAAGAAAAAAGAAAATTTGATTCTAAAGCTAGAGATTTGAGAAAGAGATTGATGAATAAACCATATCACTCTTCATCCAAGAGATCACGAGATGTGCATAGTCGTTCAAATGCACCAGAGGGGCATTCTAATAGAGACCAAGGGAAGCAATTTACAAGTGCAAAGGCTCTAGCTACGTCTATAGCAAGTGTCGGTAGTGTGAGACCAATTTGAACTGAATGTAGATAGTGTGGGAAAGGGCATCTTGGTGAATGCAGAATGAATGATCGAGCCTGTTTTAAATGTGTTCGCTGGACCATTTTATTAGAGATTGTCCAAAACTAGCTGAGAAAGATAGACTTCAGAATGTAAGATCGAGTAACACATCGACCAAAGGAAGACCACCTAGAAATGTTGGAAATGTGAGTTGAAGTCGAGAAGCGACAAAGGACTCCACTGTGAGATCCGAAGCTAGAGCACCTGCCAGAGCTTACACTATTTGCACTCGCGAAGAAGCATCATCTCTAGATGTTATCACCAGTACATTTTCTCTCTATGACACTAATATGATTGCATGGATAGATCCCAGATCAACTCATTCATATATATGCGTGAATTTAGTGTCTAGTAAGAATTTGCCTGTTTAATCTACAGAGTTTGTAATTAAAGTCTCGAACACCTTAGGTAAATATGTCCTGGTTGAGAAAGTTTGCAAGAACTATCCATTAATAACTCGTGGTTACTATTTTCTGGTCGATTTGATATAGTTACCATTTGATGAGTTCGATATAATTCTGGGTATGGACTGGTTGACGTTGCATAATGCAATAGTAAATTGTAAATGAAACACAATTGAGTTGAGATGACAGAATAGTAAATTATTTGGACTGAATCTAATAATCTAAGTAGTTTGTCGGTGGTGATTTCGTTGATGTCAACTTAGAGGTATGTGAGAAAAGGATGCGATGCTTATCTTGCTTACGTACTTGATACAAAAGTGTCTGAATCAAAGATTGAATCACTACCAGTTGTGTGCAAGTATCCAGATGTGTTTACCAAAGAGTTACCGGGTTTGCCACCAATAAGAGAGGTTGAGTTTCATATTGATTTAGTGCCGGGAACTTCACCGATATTGATAGCACCGTACAAAATGGCTTCGACAGAGTTAAAAGAATTAAAAGCTTAATTGCAAGAAATAACTAATAGAGGATTTGCACGACTGAGTTTCTTGCCCTAGGGTTTACCGGTATTTTTTGTTAAGAAGAAAGATCGCACGATGAGATTGTGTATAAACTATCGACAACTCAATAAAGTGAAAATCAATAAAAACCCTTTGCCTCGAATTGACGATTTATTTGATTAGTTGAAAGTAGCAGTAGTATTCTCAAAAATAGATTTGAGATCGGGCTATTATTAGCTGCGAGTTAAAGACTCAGATGTGCCGAAAATTGCATTTAGAACAAGGTATGAACATTATGAATTCCTTATTATGCCTTTCAGATTAACTAATATACCTTTCAGATTAACTAACTCTCCTGTAGTTTTTATGGATTTGATGAACCAAATTTTCAGACTGTATTTAGACTGATTTGTTTTTGTGTTTATTGACGATATTACGATTTATTGCCGTGATAAATCCGAGCATGCCGAGTATTTTAGATCATGTTACAAACCTTGAGAAACAAGAAATTATTTGCAAAGTTCAGCAAATGTGAGTTTCGACTCCGAAAGGTTGGATTTTTGGGACATATTGTTTCAGCTGAAGGTATCCAAGTGGACTCGAGCAAGATTTCTATGATTTTAGAATAGAAATCTCTCAGAAATGTATTTGAAGTCCGTAGTTTTCTAGGACTAGCTGGCTATTATCAACATTTTGTGAAAGGATTTTCTATGATTGCAACTCTGATGACGCGTTTACTACAGAAAGATGTGAAGTTCGAATGGTCTGATAAATGTTAATAGAGTTTCAAACCCTTGAAAGCATTATTGACAGAGGCACCAGTATTAGTTCAGCCTGAATCGGGTAACGAGTACGTAATTTTCAATGATGTGTCGTTGACTGGTTTGGGCTGTGTTTTGATGCAAAAAGTCAAAATAATAGCTTATGCCTTGAGACAATTGAATCCGTATGAAAAGAATTATCTGAATCCTGATTTAAGTTGGCCGCGATAGTGTTCGCATTGAAAATTTGGCATCATTATTTGTTTACTGAGAAATGCCACATCTATACCGATCACAAAAGTTTAAAGTACCTAATGACTTAAAGGGACTTGAACTTGCGACAACGAAGATGACTTGCTTAATTAAAAGACTATGAGTTAGTGATTGACTATCATTCAGGGAAGGTGAATGTAGTTGCTGATGCTTTGAGTCAGAAATCATTATTTGCTTTGCGTGCAATGAACGCTCAGTTAGCTTTGTCTAATGATGGCTCGATTGCAGCTGAGTTGAGAGCGAGACCGTTATTTCTTTAGCAAATTTGTCAAACTCAGAAATTTGATAGATAATGAATTGCAATCAAAACAAGTTTAGTGCAAGTCAACTTCTAATTCAGACTTTCTAATCTGATCCAATGATTGTTTGAGGTTGAAAGGTTGAATATGCGTACCGAGAAATTCCAAGCTCATTCAGAAAATTTTAAATGAAGCATACAATAGTTGTTTATCCGTACATCTGGGAAGTACAAAAATGTATAACGATCTGAAATAGTTGTATAAATGGCCTGGCATGAAACATGATATCTTAGAGTTTGTTTTGAAAATGCTTAATTTGTCAGCAAGTTAAACCTAAACATCAAGTACCGTCGGGATTATTACAGGTCATCATGATTTCGAAGTGGAAATGGGAGAGAGTGACTATGGATTTCGTATCGGGTTTGCCCCTGTCTCTGAAAAAGAAAGATACGATATGGGTTGTTGTGGATAGATTGAAAAAATCTGCGCATTTCATTCCTGTACATATGGATTATTCACTTGATAGACTCACTTAATTGTATATCTAAACAATTTTTAATTTGCACGGAGTGCCTATTTCTATTGTTTCAGACAGAGATCTGAGATTCACATTGCGATTTTGGAAGAAATTGCAAGAAGCTTTGGGTACAAAGCTGCATTTTAGTACAATGTTTCATCCCCAAACTGACGGTCAGTCCAAGAGAATTATTCAGATGCTCGAAGACATGTTGCGATGTTGCATTTTAAAGTTTGAAGGCAGTTGGGAGAAACACTAACATTTGATTGAAATTGCTGATAACAACAGCTTTCAATCGAGTATTAAAATGGCACCGTACGAAGCATTATACGGTTGTAAATTTCAAACACTGTTCTACTAGACCAATCTTAGTGAGAAAAAGATTCACGAGGTTGATTTAATCAGAGAAACAGAAGAGAAAGTGAAAGTAATTTGCGATAGCTTGAAAGTGGCTTTAGATCAACAGAAATCATACGCGGATTTGAAACGAAAAGACATTGAGTTTTAGATGAGAGATAAAGTATTCTTAAAGGTGTTGCCATGGAAAAAGATACTACGATTTGGACGGAAAGGGAAGTTGAGTCTGTGATTCATCAGACCGAACAAAATTGTTGAACGAATCAGACTAGTGGCATATCGGTTAGCATTACCGTTTGAGTTAGACAAGATTCATATTGTATTTCACGTATTGATGTTAAGACGATACCAATCAGACCTTTCGCATATCATTTCTCCGGCAAAAGTAGTGATTCAGCCAAATATGTCGTACAACAAAAAACCGATCCAAATTCAAGCTAAAGAAATCAAAGAATTGAGAAATAAAAGAATAGTGTTAGTGAAAGTCTTGTGGCACCAACATGATATCGAAGAAGCGACGTGAGAACCTGAGGATGTTATGAGAAAACAGTACCCTAACTTATTCAATGGTAAGATTTTTGGGGACGAAAATCCTCAAGGGGGAGAGTTGTAACAACTCATTTTAGCTAAATTAGAACAGTGATTTCAGAACCACAAATCCAAGGTCAAAAAATTATTTTAATCTTATTGTAAGTGTTTACAACATGTTAGTACGATTGTGTGAAATTTTCGTGAAGTAATTTTATTGTTTGAATGCTATATTTGGTAAAAAGAACTAAATTGCATAAAATGCAAAAGTGATGTTTTATGGTTTAAAGCGCTTAATAGCTATGACTTATTAAATTGGAAGTCCTTATGATGAAATTATTCCATTAATATGGTAAGTGGACAATAATGGACATATATTTGATGATTTATATATTTATTAATTAAGGTTAATTTTGTAAATTTGTTATTTAAGACATAATAACTAAAACAAATGATAAAATTATTTGTTTCATCATCTTTTCAACCGAAACTAAAAGAAGAAAAAGCCATTAACAATGCTTCAACGGTTCGATTCATGCATGCTTCAATTATAAGTCTGTTTTTGCCCGAATTTTGATGATTTCTATATTTTCGTGATAGCTGCAACTAGTTCTAGCTAGCCCAGGGACTATTTTGCAAAACTGTTAAATGTTTTGATAGTTTCCATTGTTGAGTACATGTGTTATTTGATGTTTGATGATGAAATATGAGTATTGGTTGATAGTTTTGCAAGTTTTATTAAATAATTTTGAGTAAAAATGTAGATTAGGGATTTATTTGTGAAAAATGATAAATATGTGGTTAAATGTGTGAAATGTTAAAAAATATGTGCTGTTAGGGGCATTATAGTAATTCGGCTACCATGGGTATTAAAGGAATTTCACTAATTTGTGATTTTGTGTAATAAGGACTAAATTATAAAAATGTGAAGTTTTAGAGGCAAATGTGTAAAATTGCCTAAATGCATATTTTGGACTAAATTGAATAATTAGAAGATTAAATAAATTGATTTTGATTACATGTAGATCAAGAAAGGAAGAATTCAGACTTAGATCGAGGCAAGAACAAAGTACTCGACTAATCGGCTAGTTTCGTCATTTCTGTATACGAGGTAAGTTCGTATGTTAATGAATGTTGTTAAATTTTGTTATAAATGCATTATTATTGAATTGAATTGCAAAGCTTGTCAAAAATGAGTTACAAATATGATCGGCAGAGATACAATTGCTGAAAGTCCCGTGCTAACCTTAGGAATAGTTTAGGATACAAATGTCATGACATTATGGTTACTGAGATTACGTGTAAGACCATATCTAGGATATGGCATTGATATGAGATTTTGTGGAAGACCATAGCTGGGCTATGGCATAGATACGAGATTACGTGTAAGACCATATCTAGGATATGGCATTGGTACTATATATGTGTGATTCTTGTGTATCCTTTAATGATTGTAAATGGTTCAACGGGCATAATCAAGATGAGAATGAAAGTAAGATGCATTCATGTGGTACAAGTACGTATGAAACTTATATGAGTATCGATTGGAGGTAAGTTGATGAATTCATGTTTGATCATGTTTATAAGGTGAGAAAGGTTTGGGAATTGATACGTGCTATACCCGATTATTCTTATTCGATTTAATTGCATTTATTTAATATGATAAGTTTATTATCATACGAGCTTAATAAGCTATAAAGCTAACTTTGTTTTAGTTTGCATGTTTTATAGTGTTTCAAAGCTAGCTTGGACCCAAGGATCGTCAGAGACTTCATCGCACTATCGGACATCTATTTCGGTACTTTTGAAAATTTTATATATGGTATATGGCATGTATAGGCTTTAGTCATTTTGGTATGTTTGATGATGATGTGTTTGGCCTTATTGAATGGCTTGTTAAGGATATAAAGTTTGATGTATCTATTGCCATGTGATTTGGCATATTTTGGTGTGGTTGCTCAAATGGCTATTTAGTATGTGGTGTATAATTGCTTGAAAAATGTCTTGTTGTGGATTGGTTTTGGATATTAGAATGGATGGAATTAAAATGGTATGATTTGTGCATGAAATGATATTATTTAGCTGCCTATTTGTGTCTTGAAATGGTACCATTTGAATTGTTGTAGGTGCTTGAAGTTGGGTGGCAAAATGGCTAGGTAAATAGACTATTTTTCTCCACATGGGTAGAGACACGAGCTTGTGTCTCAGTCGTTTGCAACACACGGTCATGGTACACAGCCGTGCGTCCCCTAAAGCATTTAATAGAAACAAGTCAGTGAGTTAAACGGCCTAGACACACGAGCATGTGGTCGGCCATGTGACACAAGTTAAAGCATTACACAGGGTAGGACACAGTCTAGGACATGGCCATCTGCTCCCATTTCGAATGTCCACACGGCTTGTGACACGGGCGTTTCTGGTGGCCATGTGCATTGACGTGTGTCCCCTATTTTGAGAAATTTTTCTATGTTTTTCTAAAGTGATCTTGAGTTATCAGTTTAGTCCCGAACTACCTCTATTGCATATTTGGGGCCTCGTTGGATCGTTTAAAGGACAATATGATTGTGTTAGAATGAGGAATGTTTGTGAACATTAATGATTGAGAAAATGAATGTGTAAATGATGTAATAAGTTTAGTAATGCCTCTTACTCTATTTCGGTGATGAATACAGGTTAGGGGTGTTACACTGGGTTCCTGCATGTGTTGCGGTTCCTGACAGCTTTTGTGAGCAGCACCGTGTAGCTACGTCTTGACTGATAGCTTGTGTGAGCATGCCCGTTGTTAGCTCGAGAGCAAGCATATTTGTGATGTGAGATAGCTTCAGCTATATATGTGGCACTTAGTGTGCAATATGTTCCCGAGTATCTTTTAGTGATTCTGAATGGTGCAACGGGCATAACGTCGATGTGGATGAAAGTAAGACAGATACAAGTGGTAGAGGTATGTACGAAACCTATACGAGCCACTATTAAAGTGATTTGTGAACTTCAAGTTTAATAATGAAATGAACAAGGGAAAGGTTTGTGGTTTTGATATGAATTATTTCCTGTTATGGTTGTTTTGATTGAATTGTGCTTATTTAATAAGTTAAGTTTATTACCATCATGTTATGGAAGTACTGTTAAATAAGTCCTGGTGGTTTAATAACAAATCTTTTAAAGGTATCTATTGGAGCAATTGGTTATCATTATGCAAGTTGAAAGATGATGGTGGACTCTGGTTTCATGACTTATCCAAATTTAATATTGCATTATTTACAAAGTAGTGTTAGACTTGGCCCACTTGTTATTTGTGAAGGTTCTTAAAGCCAAATAGTTTCCACAAGTAGATGTTATGTCTACGAAACTAGGTGCTTACCCATCTTTTACCTAGAGGAGCATTTGGAGTGCGCAAGGGTTGATTGAAAAAGATCTGGCCTGTTGTATCGAAAGTGGGGAGCGTGTGAAAATATGGAATGACTCATGGTTGCTTGAACTTGGGGAGGGGGTCTCATGTCATGATATTAATATTAGATGGACTATGGTAAATTAGTTAATTAATGATGATACTGCTACCTAGAAGGAAGACATAGTGCGAATGTTGCTTGGACTAGATCAAGCTGAGATGGTTCTTAAAATTCCTCTTGCTAATAAATGCCTTTAGATGCAGTGGTGTGAAGGTATGAGGTATGAAGAGTATGGTGAATGCTCAGTAAAGACTGGGTACATAGTCCTCATGAAGGATGAATTACATAGTATGGATGAGTGCCCACATGATATAGCTATAATTATAGAAATTTACAATAAAATGTGGGCACTACTGTAACACCCCCAAACCCGGCCCAGACATTATGGCCGAATCTGGCAGTGTCATATTGGAGTGTTTTTCAAAAACTTGTTCTTGTTGATAAAAACTCGTTTAAAGGTTAAATCCTCTTTGTTAATCCTTTTAAGGTGTTTTACAAAACATGATTTCCTTTGAAAACCCGCTTTATATTAAAATCCTTATTACGATGTAATTGAAAATTTGTTAATCATATTCAATCGTTGTTGCACTTTAAAAACAATGTTTATTGCGAAAGCTTAAAAAAATTTTGTTGCGAAAACGTGAAGTTTAGAAAACAGTTAATGTTTTGAAAACCGTTAATAATTTAGAAAACCGCGTCCTACTTCTAGCAGATATAAATTGTGATAAATAAAAGCCCAAACTAAAAGTAGATATTTAGAGAGAGTTATTATTACATCAAAACCCAAAACAAAATTTAAGTGTAATTAAAATCCAAACAAAATAGAGCGGAAACAGTAGTGTGGCCACCCTCGAGTCCCTCACAGCACCGGTCCACCTAACACTGGGGATTACCTACATAATTAAAAATAGGGCGAGTTGACGAAAACTCAGTGTGTAATCCCCTAATATAAAAAAAGTTAGTCAAACATACATAATACAAAAGTAATCTGGACTTGAGCCCATTACAGTATCAGTTGGCCTCCGGCCATAACAGTAACAATATCAGGTGGGGCTTCGCCCATTACAGATTCAGAAACAAAATACAGCTGGGCCTTAGCCCAATACAGTAACAAAATCATAATGAATAATGTATGGTGCCTGTACCCCTATCCAACCCTTCACTTACTGTGCGGTCAAAATCGACCCACCCAACCAACACATCAAGAGTTAGCATCGGTTGTGGCACTAACTAGAATCGTAGCAAAGCTACCAGATAAATAAGTGGCTTTAAGCCATCAAAAATGGCACAAGGCTTTCAAATACGACACAAAGCCTTAAATAACGACACAAAGCCTTCGGTAACGGCACCAAGCTTGTATTAACGGTACAAAGCCTTCAGTAACAGCACGAAGCCTTAGAACAGTACGAAGCCTTAGAACGGCAATAAGCCTATAATAACGACACAAAGCCTTCGGTGGGTCCACAGTCGTCTTGTGCAACCCAAGCGACCTTAATAGATCAATCACTTCCTCCATAACATCCCAACCCATGCAGTATTTCGTGCATGTATGCAACAAACATAAATATCACATGGCATGCTCAATCAATCAACCAGCATATCAGGGCATAACAGTCATTCCACCCAACTGGGGTATCATGGTCATTTTACCCTATAGGGGTAATTCAGTCATTTTACCATATAGGGGTATTACAGTCATTTTACCCTACGGGGGTATATCTGTCATTTTACCTTACGGGGTATATCGGTAATTTTACCCTAAGGAGGTATATCGGTTATTTTACCCTACGGGGTATATCGGTCATTTTATCCTATGGGGTATATCAGTCATTTTACCCTATAGGGGTATATTAGTCATTTTATCCTATGGGGGTATATCAGTCATTTTACCCTACGAGGTATATCGGTCATTTTACCCTACAGGGGTTATTCGTTCATTTTACTCTCCAGGGGTAATTCGGTCATTTTACCCTCCAAGGGTAATTCGGTCATTTTACCCTCTAGGGGTAATTCGGTCATTTTACCCTTCAGGGGTAATTCGGTCATTTTACCCTCTAGGGGAAATTCGGTCATTTTACCCTCTAGAGGTAATTCGGTCATTTTACCCTTTAGGGGTAATCGGTCATTTTCAACAGAATAGGTCTAAACTCACCCACCAACCTATTAGAAGGTCTACAATCATGTTGTGCACCCGAAACAATCATAACACTACAATTGGGCCCAAGGCCCAAGATGCGGCCCAAGTGGGCCCATACACTCATGTGGCCCAACTGGCCCAAAATTAACCACGGTCATGCAACTACATAGTCCAGTCCAATATTTACCGTAAAAAGTAAACTTTTATTCGTGTGGAACCCACGAGCCCATTGGGCTCATACTGCCCATTTTGGCCCATAACGGCCTAAGCCTATAAGAACGCTCATGGTGGCCTCTACAGTCTGACGCCTACGTTTGTGGGCTCAGTTCCACCACACGAGCGTTTGCACGCTCATGTGACCTCAAAGCCCAACTTTTCGGCTTTTCAGCTTTTCTCCGGTCTACAGTTTAGACGGTGTTAGTACACACTCATTCGGCTTTTTCAGCCGACTAACAGATACAGGGTAATGCTATACACACCTTGTTAGTGAAAAGGCGCAGAGACCCACGAGTGCAAAACCTTGATCGAACGAGTGTAGTTAAATTTACTTTAATAGTTGATGAATATTAACCCCGAAAACTCTTTGATGAACTTTTGCTTTACAAAAACCTTATTAATCGAGACTGCATAAATATGTGGTTTACATCCACAGTTGATAACTTATAGCGCCATCAAAAAGTATCCGCCCTCCAACTAAAAAGCCAGGCAACAAAACTTACTCTGATAAAAAATTGAGAGTAGGCTTTCGACTGCCTCAGAACGCTTGCCCCTCCTTCACTCTTTGAGAACACCTAGGTACCAACCAACAACGCACTTTGAGAAGGGGGGAAGATTCAACAAAAGGGAAAGAACCGGAATAGAAGAATGGTGACATTATTAACCAAGAAAACCACTTAGAAAGAGTCAGGAAAACTTACACACAACTTCGGCTAATAGGGGTAGTAGATGAACGTGCAACCTGAATAATTGAATCAAACCCAAGTCGAGCCCTTCTAACTAAGAATCGAAGGCTAGAAATTGGAGGAAAACGGTGTGAGAGGGAATCGACCAAAAACTAATTGTTTAACCCGAAATAGTAATAGAAATGAGAAGAGAACAAAATAGAAAAGAATAAAAAAAAAGAACAATTAGGCATAAACAAAACTGATTGAGAGAGTGTAGAGGAGAGAATAAAAAGAGCATAGATTCAACCTAAAGTATGAAGAAATTGAAGGAGAAAGGAAAGAGTTTTCTGTTAAGAAGTGAATGAAATAATAGTCAAAACACCTCAGAACAGCTACTATATTCAGCCTTTGAATGAGAAGAAGGAGAAAAAGAATAGACTCCAAACAAAATAAAAGCTGAGATATAGAGAGGAGAAAAGACTTGAAATGGTAGCAAAAGTAAACTAAGAGAACCCCAAAATCAATTAGCAAAAACGACCAAAAAGTGCTAAAAACTAAAATAACAATAAAAGAAAAGACAACACCCCTACACCACACAAAGCCGAATTTCCATACAAGCATACAGTCCCATTTCGGTACTAACTTCTCACTAACTCAAATCCTTTGATTTTCTCCAAATATCTCTCCCTTTATCCCTCCACATTTCTCTCCATGATTTGCTCCATAATTGTGACAACTCGAATTTGACCCTATTTGGAACGGTGGTTTAGGGACCACAAATCCGCGTCGGAGAAATATTTAAATATCATTTTCTGTGTTTTGAATGTGTGTATTTTGATGTGCTAATGTTTTATGTTTAAATTTTGAAGTCGAGTGCCTAATTAATTAAAAAGGATGTGATCGCAAAATATGAAAATTTGAGGGTTGATATTATAAGGGCCGAATAGAAGATGTTTTCATATATGGAAGTAGTTATGATGCAATTTAGCTAATTAAAGCTTTAAGGGACGGCATTATCCTTTTAAAATGGAAATGGTTGCATGTGGTTTAAAGGTTAAATAATAATATTTGAATTATGGAATTGTTAAAAAAACATAAAGAAATAGAATAAAATAAAACCAAGGTTTATGCATGGACACAATCGACCCTTAGTTAGTGGGAATGCTATGATTATAGGATGGCTATTTTGCTAACTTAATAATTTTGTTTTTGCATGAACTAAACAAAACCAAAATGGGGTGGGATTTCACCTCTCAAAGTCATAAGTAGCTGAAAGAAAAAGAGAGAATAAGTCTCCCTATATTCGGCCATTGTTAAGCAAGATCAAAGGTATGTTTGAGTAAATTTTTGTAAAATGTTTATACATTTGAGATTGTTGATAAGTTGCTTACTTAGCCCATGGTTTAAATCTTGAATCTGATAAGTATTTTTGCATTCGGCCATTGTTATAAATTGTAAAATCTTATGTTAGATGTTAGAAAATAGTGTATAAATGTTAAATGTGAATAATTTGTGAGGAGTTTATATGATTTCCATTATTTATAAGATTAAATTGTGAATTTGTAAATGTGAGGGGCTAAGTTTTTTAATTATTGAGATAGGAGAATTTATTTGTGAAAGGGGTAAATTCGGCCCAAGTATATTTGTATAAATTCTTGTTGTATGATATTTCATGAAATTTGGATTAAATTAACAATGTGTAAAATCAAAGGGGTTATGTGTAAATTGCGCATATTTGTAGTATTTGAGTGAAAAATAATTTGGTTAAGTGATTAAGTAAGTTAATTTGTTTAATTTAGCTCAAGAGTATAAGGGGACAAATTCAGATTAGGGAAAGTTGAAGCTAGCCGAGTAGTTGCCACAATTGTACTAAGTTGTTGAGGTAAGTATTTAAGCTATGTTATGTACCAAATTTTAAATTTCACTAAATGAATAGTGCTGAATGGAAATAATAGAAATTTTATTACTTTTGGCCGAATGTGGATTAGTGAATCAATTTAATGATTGAATGCATGAATTGAGCTGAAGGTGGCCAGAATGTTTGAGTTGAAATAGATGTAAGAATATGTAGTGCCGTATGTGTGTGTCCTTATATGAGAGAAGTATGTTGTTTGCATTTAAATGATAGAAATGGTTGATATTGAGGTGTATTTGAGTGATCGAATATGTCTTATGAGTGTTTATAATTGCTACAAGCTAAGTGTGATGGCCGATTATAGTTCTTGAATTGGTTGAAAGAGATGTTTGGGCTAAAAGCCTAGCAGGCATTATCGCCAGTGAAATGTTCAGGTATTATCCTAGCAGGCCTATTGCTGGTGTGTAATTTTAGGCTAAAAGCCTAGCAGGCACTATGCCGTTGAAATTGTGACTCGGGTTGATACCTAGCAGGCTATGTGCCGGTGTGATAAATTGGGATGACCGAATTGATATACAATTAGATAAATTGAAAATGAATGAAGAGCTATGTATGAGCTAAGGTGTGATCGATCCGTACGAAGGTACACTTGTGTTTTGATATAAGATTTATGGTAATTAAGTATATATATCTATGAAATGTTAAAGTGAAATTTGTATTTTAAATGTAAGTGAGAGTATGTGGATTTTTGCTATATTTGATTGATTATGAGATTTAGGGGTAAATGGCCGGTTTAAATTGAGTTCTAGTAAATCTCAAAGAGTACAATTTGATTTATATTGAATAAGTCTATTATGGGGTCGAATTGTTTAAATTACTTAAGTCTTACTAAGCATATGAAATGCTTACTTTAGATTTTGTGTTTCTCTATTCTATAGATCCTTGAAATCAGTTGAAAGCTCGGGAATTGTTAACACATCGTCACACTATCAACAATTTTGGTATTTTATGTTTTAAGTTAAAACTATGGCACGTATAGGCTACATAGTATTTTGAGATGTTATAATTTGTGCTAGTACTTGTAAGGATTATGCCATGCGAAAATGGAAAAAAAATGATGTCTTGGCTTAAATTTTTTTAAGTTTATAATGGGCACATAGAATGGTATATATATATGTTCGTATGAAGTTCGATCTACGGTGTATTTTCTTTCTATGTACTTTAAAGTCTCATTATGTAACTGTATGGTATAACTAATCTCTAGTAAATGTGCATGTGAAAAATGTATAAATGATTATGTGTAGTTAATTATAGGCGTTCAAATCTATATTGTAGGATCTATAGATTCGATTTTTAAATGGGTTAATGGTAAGCATGATTAGACTACATGTTTAGGCTGTTAATGCCGTTTTGAGTTACTTTATCGAATAATTGAAATTGTACGGACTGTTGACTTTGTGTAGTAATTTCCTTGTAACCCCCAGCGACGGACTCAGGTTAAGGGATGTTACAATAATCCACTCCTCAAATCTCTCCTTGACCAACTCAAGCTTCCTTCAACAGAGTTTTACTCAACCTCTGCTTCCTACAAAGCAAGTGTCGCAAAATAAATACCTTTTTTCGCTACGCCAATACTCAAACCCTAAGCCTCATGCACCACTCCTAACGCCACCTTACCACTACACCACAAACACTTTTTATGTCACCTTTGTAACACCCCTATCCCGTGACTATCACTGGAACAAGTAATCGGTGTTACCAGAGTTTTAGAACAGATCAGAATAGAATATTCACAGTTTACAAGATTCAGACAATAAGTCCCTATTGGAGATCTATAAGACCTCAAACATGCATTTAGATAGGGTCGGGATTAAACTGAACACATTCACAAAATTTTAGAATATATGTAAAATTTTCCAAATTTTGGAGGTCACACGCCCGTGTGACCAGGCCGTGTGCCTCAAACGAGATCCAGGCACGCCCATGCACCCAAGTCGTGCCAAAACAGAGCAGGCATACTAACTGTAACACCCCTAACCCGTACCCGTCGCCGAGGGTTAGGAGGTGTTACTTATCAAGCATAAAATTTGGAAGAATAAGATTCCTTACTCTTACGAACCGATTTAAGGATTAGAAGATAAGTTTAGATCGGAATGAAAAGTGTTCCCTATCAAAACATAATACCCAAATCATGCTATCCTACAAATCTTAATACAACAAGAGTCAAAGGTTATCAAACGATTACTATATGTTTCCATAAATATACACCATCAATGAATACTATAGACCATCGAAACATAAACCACAAAATGTATAATTCAACAAGAACTAAGAACCGAATACACAAGATTTATACATTCATCATCATTCAACATTATCGAACACTAAAGCCATCAGTATAATTGAAGTATCTAAGTAAGCCATTTTCGCATGGCTATGTTTAATTAACATCAAAACATTTCTTGCTTAACACCAACAAAAAGAAGCCTATACATGCCATTTACAAGGTTTAGCTATTAAATACCGAAAACTCTTTGATAGTGAGGATGACTTTGATCGAGAGGTTGCTGAGACCGTAGCTAACGAACGATATCTAAAAAAAAAAAAGAGAATTAAGAGCAACAGAGTAAGCATTCATATGCTTAGTAAGTTTTAAGCAATAAAATTTATTTAAAAGATTAAAGCATATTAAACCCAAAACTTATTCATTTCACTCTTTAGTCGAAAGTAACCAAGGCTAGGTTTACCATTATTATGCGTGCATGTCCAAAAATTTTCTTTAGCAAAATTTCGAATCTTATAGATGATTTCATTACTTCAAATAAGCTCCAACATTTGATCAAACACATCCAATTTATTTCAAAGTTGAATTGTTACAAAATGCATAATCACATGTACTTACATGCTTCAACCAAAACATACTTACATGCTCAACACCAACTTAACACATTTCCACATGAACCGAATTTCATGTATAGTAAATAAGCCGCATGCCTTTATACTTCTCTAAACTATGGCCAGAAACGTTATTACCCAATTGATAAATCATAATTTAACAAAAGCTAGTTCACAAATTGTATACGACACATACCTGGCTAATTTAAGAAAATAAGCTCATTAGTTATAGTTGTTAGGACCGACAATTGCATATTTCCCCGCATGAATGCCTTCGGGCTTAGCCCGGATTTCAACACTAGCCCTAAGGCTCTTCGGGACTTGGCCCGGATTTAACACTGGCATGAATGCCCTTCAAGACTCAACCTGGATACAACTCTGGTACGAATACCCTTCGGGCTTAGCCCAGATTCACCTCCGGCACGAATGCCCTTCGGGACTTAACCCGGATTTAACACTGAAACTCTATGCATTTGGATCCATCGAGTATACTTTTCGCATATTCAATTCAAATTAGCATTCACATGTCTCATTTACACCTTAGCACATAGCATAACATTTTTCGCTAAATGCTTGGCCTAATAGAACATATGCATATCACCTACCGGATTGATTTTCGAAATATCTATTACTAAGGAGCTTTCGGTGATATAACCATTTCCACTGTTTACTTTATATCAACCAAATCAACGTGCCTCCACATATCATCCATATGTATAACTAAATATGCACATCATTTAATCAATTCATATGCTAAGTTTCACTATTTAAAACTTACCTCGAACTTTTTCTGAATAGTTACGGGTCGCCTATTCCATCACCTTAGCTTTTCCCTTGTCCGATGTTGTCCCTCTATGCTCTTGAGCTTGATTGAAACAATTTGAGTGTATCAACTTTCATATACATCACTTAATCAAAGCAATAAATACAAAATATCCTCTCTATGCTCCACATACACATTCGGCCTTACATATATATATTTATATATATATTCATTTCAATATGGCACACACACATACTTTTCTTTCACATACATTCGGCCAAATTCCACTATGTTACAAGTTATGCCTAGCTTAGATTAGAATAAATATACATATTCATTTGAATCAACTTATCATTCATGATATAATAGTTATCAAAGGCAAAATATGTTTCACATAGTGGGCTAAATTCTTGGCTCCCATTCGGTACATATTAGCATGCATATATTAGCATCAAGCATGGTTCAAGTTCAACCGAATATTTTCAATGAAATTACAGGGCACGGGCATAGGGTCTAAATACATATATTTACCATAAAATCACTACCTTTTAAAACATTTAACAACTCCTTCCTTAGGATATGCCTCATAGCAGAATGCTTTACTAAGGTTCTCATAAGAAATTCAAATTCAAATTCTAGAATACTCCAAGCCAAATCTTTTAGCTCTATTAATAAAAAAATCTTTCATAATTTAACCTATATGCAAGTAACTCAATTCCACAATTTCTTCAACTATAAGCCATATTCATATTCGGTAATGGTACCCTTGCCTATACAATTCATAAATTCGAAACCCAACTTGTCATAAAATCATCAAAACTATTCTTTATAACACCTAATAACTCCTTTTTGCACTTGAAATTGTCACCCACACTTATACTACATGAAAAGAGCATTAACCGAATCTCCTTTCACCCAATTGAATTACATTAAGCTCTATTTTCACAATTTGATTTATAACTCGAAAAATCACATGTATAATGGCATCAATTTACCTATCATGCATTCAGTTAGCAATTTATAGCCTTAAACTCCAAGCTTGACACCATTTAAACACACACCTCTAATGGCCGAATGCATCATCCATTACAAAAAATAAAAGTCTAACACATACGCCATGCTAGGTACTTAGCAACCAACTAAATTTCATAACCAATTCACAAAAATTTGTACAAACGTACCTTGATTGAAGCTAGAATTTGGCCAATCTTCTTAGCCCTTTCCTTTATTTTTTCTCCCTTTTTCTATGTTAAAAATCGGCACAATGAAGAACAATGGCTTTCATTGTTCTTTTCACCCCTTTTTCTTATTAATTTATTAACTAATATGTTAACCACCAATCACACATTTTCTTAATATTATAAAATGCTAAAATTATCATTAAAAAGTTGCATGGCCAGCCACTACATGAAGAAAATGCCAAATTGACATGCAAGTCCTCTTGTTTAAAGTCTTTCTAATTTTAATCACTTTAATATGCCTATTAAAGTTTCTAGGTTTCTCACCTAGGTTCTTATTCTTAAATTCACATTCAATTTGACATATTCAAACATTCAAAATTCACACATACATTTATCACATAAATTAGACATGGAATATTATAATTAAAAATTTCTATGACTCGGTTTAGTGGTCCCAAAACCACTTCCCGACTAGGGTCGAAATAGGGCTGTCACACTAACTTTTCACCACGGCCATAGGACACGCCTGTGGGTCTTGGCCGTGTGAATCTTTGTGTAAATACTGGAAAATCAACATGGTCATAAGGCACGCCCGTGTGCCATAGTCGTGTGGCACTAAGCAGACTTGGTTCAAGTCTTACTTTCTACCCACTAAGGGTCAAACCTACAAGCTAAATTCATGCCACAAGGATACCACAATTCCAACTACATTTAATGCCTAAAAACATACCTCAATATGATCAAACCATTCACATAGAATCATATTCAATTCTCACACCAAACATATCTATATAACAAACAAGGTTCATGACTAAACACATTGCACCTAACTCATTCATACCATATCCAATTCTTACCATTCATCACATTGAGGTGTTTCAAGATAACCAAATCATACAAGGCTAAATAACCATTATAAACTTACACAACTTGGCACCACAAACCATATACCAAAATCAAGCACAAACATACCATTTACTAGGCAACTCTCATGGCATTACATATAAACAAATCTAAACTTAACACATAGACCTTCTAACCTATACATGCCATACATAACTTTGTACATTCAAAAGCTACCAAAATCAAGCTCGATAGTGTGGTGATGATACTTGACTATCCTTGAGCCCTCAGTAGTTACGATATCTGTAAAATAGTTGAAAGAATAAACAGAGTAAGCTACAATGAGCTTAGTAAGCCAAATACAAGGATATGCAATTCATAAGTACCAATTGATAACCATTTTATACATATATGTACAGTTATGTGCCAGACATACTCATTTCACATTCATACCCATAGTTCACAACATCGTATTTTCCATTCTCAGAAATTCAGTACAGAATAGACATACCTGTATCAGGCATCAATAATATGTATTCGTTCATATTTTAGAATTTCACTTCAATTCATTTGGAGATATTACAGAACATGGAAGTCTTGAACAATGCCGACGTCCCTGACGTCATCTTACATATAGTTCAATACCGTTGGCTCTGTCCCAGACAAGGTCTTACACAAAACTCATGTGATGCCAGTGTCCCAGACACGGTCTTACACAAAAATAGGTATCGATGCCAACGTCCCAGACGTGGTATTACATGAAATTTTCAAATCAATGCCTACATCCCGGACGAGGTCTTACATGATATCGTTTCACCATTCAATAATTGGAATTATATATCAGGCTCTCATGGCCATCCAATACAGTTTATAATTCAAGCATTTATACATACATCATTTATAACACATACATGTATATTGACTTACCTCGTACGGATTTAACGGAATTAAGTCGACTATTCAACGATTTTGGACTTTCCTCGATCTAAGTCTGATTTCCTTGGTTCTGGATCTAAATAAATCCAAATTCAGCCATTCAATATTCCATTTCATTCAATCCAATCCATAAACACCCATTTAGGGCATTTTGCATTTTAGCCCTCACAGTTTCATACTTTAAGAATTTAGTCCCTAATACATAAAGACATTAATTTTACAAAATTCATCTAAATACAAGCTTGGCCGAAAATTTATGGCTTTCATAAAAGCCCATATAACACATTTATTTCACAAATTAGTCCTCCCAAAGTCTCATTTTCACAAATTAGCCCACATAGCTCAATTTCATAAAAAACTCATGGCAAAACATGTTTATTCAACACCTATCCATCATTATTCATTTAATTTCATCACAAAGCTTCAAATAGCATGAATGGCATTTTTCATAAACTTCATCAAAAACAGAAATTGAGACATGGGCATGAAAGGTTTCAAAGCAACAATCACAGAAACATAAAAATCATCAATAATAGATTAAAAACGGACCTTTAATCAAGCTAGAAACTAGTCGAATGCATGGAAGCTTTTAAACCTTTCATTTCCTTTGATTTTCGGTGATGGTGGATGAAATAAACACCATTTTCATGCCTTTAATTAATTAATCCATGTTTAAAATGCAATTGACCAATTTGCCCTTAATTAATAAACTATATTATCAACCATTATAAGGCTATCTATGTCACTCTCCACTATTCATGGTCAAATTGCAACATAAGGACCTTCCATTAAAAAGCCATGTCAATTTAGCACTTTTACAAATAACATGCATATTTTAAATTTTATGCAATTTTATCCTTTTTCATAATTAAGCACAGAAACAGACAATTTAAATCACCGAAATTTCACGGATACTAATTCATATACCACAAACATAGAAAATCATATCAAAATATTTTTCAGACTCGAATATGTGATCTCGAAACCACTATTCTGACTAGGGTCCAAACCGGGCTGTTACAACCTTTCAATCACAATAATTTAAAACCCTTCTACTTAGATCCCAGGGATTTTATTCACTAAAAATAATTCTTTTGCCAAAGCCCAGGTTTGAACCCAAGACTTCTCCAACACTCCCAAACACTCCCAAATCACTTAACCAATAGTGCAAACATGCATTTTATGTCACCTTCTTGCACAATTAACCTTTTATGTGCCATTACCTAACCATTCCCTTGCTCAAGGCCCAATACTTCTAGGCCCAAATTCAGGGCATTACAACTCCGGCTTCCAGTAAAGGTAAAAAATTACATGTGGAAATTATACAACAACTATATTCCTACTTTTGGAAACCTAGTTAAAAGAAAGCTACTAGTTGAAGGAGCTTACCCACTGTGTAAGGAGGCAGAGGAGACAACTGAACATTTGATGTGGTATTGCCATATCTTGTAGCAGTCGTAGAAGCATTTGAAGATTGTAGTGAGTATGTAACATCCCATTTTTAGTGAAATTGAAACAGTGGTTTTGGGACCACAAATCCGATGGGTAAATTATTATTTTATTGTCTATAGTGTGTTAGTAGAGTTGTATAAAAAATTTGTTAAGAAATTTTGATGTTTACATGCTTAATTAATTGAAAAGGACTAAATCGTAAAAGATAAAAAAGTAAAGTTCTAGAAGGTTTCAAATAGCTATGAAACTTTAATGTAAGAGGACTTATATGGTAAATAGGTCATTTATATAGTTAGTGGATATTCATGGATTGGGTTTTTTTTTTTGAAATTATGAATATTTTTAAAGGTTAAAAACATAAATAGGTAAATAAAGATAAAATTAAATAAGTAAAAGGTATCATCTTCATCAATTGATTCTTCAAAGGGAGTATAGTTAGGGTTCTATCAAGCCATTTTTGCTTGCATGGTATGTATTTCAATTCCGTTTTTAATTATTTTTATGTTTTCGGGATCGTTGTAGCTTAATCTAGCTAGCCCAGGGACTAATTTCCAAAACTGTTAAAGGTTTAAGGTTTTGCCATGAATGTTCTTGCATGATTTTTTGAAGTTTAATGGAAGAATATGAATTTTTGTTGTTAAATAAACAAATTTTGTAAAAGGATTTTTTGATGAATTTGTCGTTTAGAGACTTATTTAAAAAAGTAGTAAAATTTCATGGTAAAATTTTGAAATGATGATTTGTATGGATTGGTAGAGGTCTCTAGTTCATTCGGCTAGCATGAAATGTGGATAAAATTACTTAAATTTCAATTTACAAGCTTAAGGACTAAATTGTAAAGAATTAAAAATATTAGGGGCAAAAGTGTAATTTTTAAAAGTATGAATTTGGACTGGATTGAATAGTATAAGTGTTAAATTGATTGAGTTTTCTTATTTAGATCATGATAAACCTCGTACGAATCTAGATCGAAGAAAAGCTAAAGCCTCAGATTGATCTCATTTCTACATGTTTATTATCGAGGTAAGTTCGTATGTTTAAATAATGATTTAATGTTATTTTGATCCATATGCCATTGTGTTATATATCATGTAAATAAAAAGGAATGAAAAAGATATGTTCAACGATATCATGTTTATGTACATGAAATCAATGATTTCAAGTGATGTTGTTCATGTATAATTACCAATCTTATGTTAATTCAAGTGAATTATGAGTTGATGCACTAACATGTGTTGTTGTTGACGCTTAGGCTTATGCTAAGCTTATGGTCAGATTGTATCATGTTTAAAATTAAAGTTGTTGGAAACACGAAAATATACACTTTTTCATGCACTTTTTAACTCAAATTCATGCAGTTTCGATAAAATTCTTCTCCAAAAATATATAATTATTATAAAATAATTAATTTCTAATTAAATTATGAAAATGTTGAATTTTACATAATTTTATAATAAATTTTGGTTAATTATGATAATTTTTGATAGATTTGCATAAAGGGCAGAAAACAACTTGGCAAACACTACTAGAAGCGCAAAACCGAGAAGGAATTTCAAGCATCAAGGCAAATTAATTTTCCTGCCTAAGATGGTCCATATTATGTGTATTAATTCATAATATAATTAAATTTAATTTTGATCAAATTTAATTTGGGTTAAGTAAATTATTATTAAGTAATTATGAAAAGTGGCCCAGTTGAGCTGAACTAAGAAAATTGATCTAATCGAGCACTAGGCAGCCCAAAACCGTCCCACATGCTAACCCAGTCAGCTTGCTTGGTTGATTACTTGGCTTGCAAAATGGTCCTTGAAGACTCCTTCAAATTGCATTCAAACCCCTCCACTATTTATGCCTTTTTGGATTTGCGCCTACCTTAAAATAGCATGTTTGAAATCTTTAAACATGCCATTTGTGTGGTCGCCATGGGATGAGTATTTGGCTGCTGATTTTGGCTATTTTTAGAAGCCTTCTCGACCTATAAATATCCCCTTCTTTGTTCACTTCAACAACATCTCAAACCTATTCATTTCTTCACTTCTCTCTCATTTTTCTCTCTTCATTCCCTTTATCGTTCTTCATTTTCTCCCCCCATTCCCTTGTCGATTTCACCTCTTGAAAAAGAGTTATTAAACCACCATTTGGAGCAGTGTTCGAGAGTTCGTGGAAGCCTTGGTTTAACAAGAACAAGTAGAGAAAGAGGAGTGGAGCAAACTCGTCAAGCCTAGGAGAAACACCGGATTTGATTTTTATTCCCTATCATTTTAATTTTGTCGTTGTTATGATGAACATGTCTATGAATATTTGGGATGTTGATATGTTTAATTCAATTAATATGGCTTAGATTTAGTTTCTGTTAGGTTGATTGCATTTTATCTACTTAATTTATTAAAATTGTGTTTTGTTGTTATAGGCCTCGATAAGATGTTTGATTAAGTAAAACCATGACTAAGTTATTCTTGTATTACAGTTGTAAGGTAACTAATGAATTAATTATTTAAATAGATTAAAATTGTAATCAATTGACACGATACTTAATCAGAGCATGTTTAATCATCTAAGGTAGCTAAGGGTTAAATTAGCAACGGTATCTAACGATACATTAGCCTTGCATAACTTGCAAGATTATTGTGATGAAACAGTTTCAAGGTAGAAATACATTGTTAGCTCACATAATATTTTATGTGCTTATGAGATTGAATTAATTGTTTGAATTGGCATAGAGATATGTAAAATAGATTATTTTAATTTCATAAGTATGTATGTCCCATCTCCACATGGGCCTGTGACCCCTGTTTAGTGGAAAATTTTCTAAGTTTTGTAAAATTTCTAAAGTTCTCGGTTTAGTCCCGAATACTTCCAATGTACATTTCGAGCCTCGTAGGCTCATATCAGGGACTTTATGATTAAATGCAAATGGTTTTAATTTGGACGCAAATTTATGACTCAAAATTGTATGTTTGTTCATGTGATAAGTCCGGTAATGCCTCTACCCTGTTTCGACGTTGAATACGGGTAAGGGGTGTTACATACAGAGGACACACGCCCGTGTGGCCAGACCGTGTGTCTCACATGACCAAAAGATACAACTGTGTCGTACGTTATGTGGACATTCGAAATGGGATCACATGGCTGTGTCTCAAACCATGTCCTACCCTATTACTCTCTGACTTGTGTAACACAGCCATCCACACGCCTGTGTGACTAGCCTGTGTAACTCACTAACTTGCTTTCATTAAGAACTACAGGTGACACACGGCTATGTCACCTGACTGTGTGTCACACACGGCTGAGGCACACATCCGTGTCTTTGCTCGTGTGGACAAAAATAGGCTACTTTCCAAGCCACATTTCTCACCCAAATTTTGTGCCAACCTACACAACTCAAAAGCATATAACCACAACCTTAATAGGCAATTAAACCAACCAAATATCAAGCCCAAATCATACAATTCCAGTACCAACAATCAAAGCTCTCATAAATCTCCCAATTAGCCATTCAAAACATACTAAATTCATATCTAAAAATCAGCTAAAAGGTTAACCTTTAAACATGCGTTATTTGCCTATTACTAGCATACTATTTCATTTCCGATTACAACCAGTTACTACTTTCATTACCAGTTCACATCTAGACATTCACATAGCAATTATAAACCACTTATCAAAAGGCCATTTACACACGTATATACATAACCAAATATGTCAAACAAGCCAAATCACATGGCTATACACATAACCAAGACATATAAGCCATATTAAGCACAACTCCTATACATGCCATATAACCAAAATAACTAAGTTCAAAAGTACCAAAACGATAGTTGGATGGTGTGATGCAATCTTCGATGATTTTTGAATCGAGTGAGCTTTCGAAATACTATAAAACATTGAAAAGAAAATAGAGTAAGCTATAAAGCTTAGTAAGCTCGTATATCAAAGAATTAAACTTACCATTTAATCACAATTTAGGTAATTAAACATAGTATATTTTCCAATCAACTTGTCAAATGCCTAAACACATGTATTCACCAATAGGTTAGTCACGTAAAGCACATATAATAACCAATAAGCATGGATGAGCACAACAATTACGCAAGTTTCATGTAGACATATCATCCATTTCATACTTCAAAATAGCATGTAATACCATTTCCATGTAATTCACATAACTCTTAGGCTAGTTCTTATCAACTCACTTAACCTATAATAGAACTGTGCCTGTTGAACCACTTAGAATATCGTCAGATACACGTGTGGTACACATGAAGGGTACTAAATGGTAATCCGTTAATTTCTGTACATATATGCTTTTTCGAGCTATAAATGGTAAGCTCCTCCAGAGCTGAAATAGCAGTAAGCTCAAATGAGCTGAGAAATGGTAAGCTCTTACGAGTGGAATTATCAGTCAGCTCATACGAGCTATGGTGAGTCCGCAATGCATGCATGAATCTCAACTAAACTGTAACCTTAGTGACATGTCACTCATATACTACAAATTCCTAAGGTTCAAACGGGGCTCGATATTCTTCAAACTCACTTATTAGGCATTCAATTTACATACATATATTTCAAATAAGTACATATATAAATGCTCAATTCTAATTATACGAACTTACCTCGATTTAGCTCGGATGAAAACTATCGTCTATTCCACTATTTTGTTTGCCCCTCGATCTAAATCCAAACTTCACTTTTCTGGATCTATATATAATCAAATTTTCTTATTTAATTTTCATTCTATTCAATTTAGCCCACAATACATATTTTAGCAAATTACATTTTTACCCCTAATATTTTAACTTATTTACAATTTAATCCTTATCTCATAAAAATAAAAATTCATGCAATTCAACCCATACCCATGCTAGTTGAATTTCATATAGGTCCCTAGCAAGCCAAATATTTCAATAATTTCACAATTTTACCATGTATTTTACACATTTTTCAATTTAATCCATAATTGACATTTTTATCAAAAATCACTTGACAAATGTTGTTTATCTAACAACAACCATTCATAATCTATCATTAGACATCAAAATACTCACACATTCATCAATGGTAACATCCTAAACCTTTAACAGTTTTGTAACCTAGTCCTTGGGCTAGTTAGATTAAGTTACAATGACCTCAAAAACATAAAAATCATTAAAAATGGGACAAACCACATTTACATGCAAAGATATTATGGTTGAACCTTCAAAAGCACAACATGGAGTCTTCCTTCTCTATTTTTAGTTGAAGATGAATGTATTTTGGAAGACAACATTTTGTTTTCTTTATTTTACTTAATTTACATATTAAATTACTTATTTAACCTTTATTAATTAACCTTAAAATCACCTATTTAGTGTCCATAAATGTCCACTCAATAAAAAAATGGTCTAATTACCACAGAAAGGCATCCATTTTAAATTTCTATAGCTACTAGACCCCTTTACTTTATAGAACACAGCTTTTACATTTTTCGTGATTTAGTCCTTTTTCACAAATTAAGCACTCAAACGATAAAATTTCTTAACAAAATTTTTATATGACTCTACTATCATGCTCTAGAAAATAAAATAATAATAAAATAAATATTTTGATCTCAGATTTATGGTTTCAAAACTATTGTTTTGATTTGACCAAAAATAGGCTATTACACATATCATTCAAATTAATCTCAATTATTATTATGGTAGCAAAAATAGACTAAATGCTTACTCAATATAGACATTTTAAATCCAAACCAATTTGATTTGATTCCCTTATTTAAGATGAAGTTGCAATCATTAAGTTTAACTTATGCCTTCATATGTTGAACATAGCAATTTCTCTCCACTAATGTAGGTAGCATAGGAACTTGAATCAATAGGTCTTTTAAATAGGTTGTAACATGGCTAGGCTAGGGGTAGGTAAAAGATAGATAAATTAAGGCTAAAAACCCTATACTTAGTTTGAATCGAACCTTCAGGATAATTACCTTCAACACACCAACTTATTTTGCTTTCACATGCTCTTTTGTACATTTTTTTATACATATGCTCTCTCTTTTTTTCCTTTTTTCCACAAGCATTTTTTTGTATGTACTACAATTTTTTGAGCATTTGAGACTCTTTTCAACTCCCCTAAACTTACTTTTGATTAATATTATAAATAGAGTGAGTCTAGTTGATTGTGATCTTGGGTGATGATGATAAAGTAATAAAATCTGATCGTACCTGTAAACTAACTAATATCACGATAAAAGGCAAGTGCACCTATTGAATAGTAGTATAGTTAGTGGCAAGACAAGAATATCAAATCCAATGAACCATGAGTACTAGTAATGACTTCTTTCTATTATCTAGCCTAAAATTAAAAAGGGTTTGGTTGTAAACTAAACTAAACTAACTAAGAAACGACAAAGAGTAAAGTGGGAGATTACTTTTGGGAAAGACTGATTGATTAAGGCAATACATAAGGAAGAATCCACCTAGACTTCACTTGTTATCTAACCATGAACCAAATGATTTCTTTATTTGATTTGATCTGTATAGATCCCTAAATTATGTTAATACCTCCGTTGAGATTAAGAACAACTAATCCTAGTTTGATTAACTGAAATCTCTTTCTAGTTAAAACCCGTAGTCTCGCATTAACTTGATCTATGGCTCTCCATATTAGATTTGACTCTAATTCGGTAAATTTTCGTCGTCCTATGTCTAGGATTACGATCAACTCCGCTTAATTGTGTTGGGTCTACTCCTATGCAGGGACTTTTGCTCCTCCACATATGCACATTCGACTTAAACCAATATCCCATACATATCAATTGAAGAGTTAAAAACACAATTAAGAACAAATCAAATATTTATCACACAGCTCAGATAACAATAACAAGATTTACCTTAGGTTTCATCCCCTTAGGTATTTAGGGATTTAGTTCATGTTTATAAAAGAAAACATCTCAGAAGAAATAAAATAACAAAAAATAAGGAAACCTAAAACTCCTGAAAGGATTGAAGGGAGATCCTCTGTCTTGATGTAGATCCTAGCTTTTGAGATGGATCAATCAGCTTCCCTTCGAGTAATTTCCTGCCTTTAACTCCCCGTCTTGGTGGAAAAATAATGTGTCCTTGAAGTTGCCTCCTAAGGTCTTTATATAGAGTTTTGGAATGCCTTTCTTAGCCCCTAGGCAGCCTTTTCCAAGTGAATTTGAACTGCCTCACGACAGGGACACGCCCGTGTGCCATGCCCGTGTGGATCGAGGCCCAGGTCGTGCTCGAGCCTGTTAAAGTGGCACGGCCGTGTGGCACGACCGTGTGTCAAATCTCCAGCCGTGTTGATTATTGAAATGGGCCTAATTTGCCTGTTTTTGGCCCGTTCCTTGCTCTTTTCTCTTCCTTATGCTCACCTGAGTATAAAACATGAAATTAAGGGTTTAAGAGCATCAATTTACACAAATCAAGGGGTAATTCATCCAGAAATTGGGCTAAGCATGGGGTAAAAATATGTATAATTTATCGCTTATCGAATACGCCTACACTTAAGCCTTTGCTTGTCCTCAAGCAAAATCTCAACTCACAATTAAGAATCATTCTTCTGAACTCATAATAATTATCAATAATGTTTCAAACTAATCCACAAGTAATCATACATTGAAAATTCAACCAGAAGAACATTAAAGTTTCAAACACTCTAAGTTGAGAATTTTATCACAGAAACATAGGTTTTCTCCCTTCTCCTAAGTAATTACCTTTCAATCAAAATCAATAAGAGTTGAGATCAGCACTAAAGATTCACTCTATCCACTCAAAGTGTTTGGGCTTCAATATTTAAGCATTCATTAATCAACCTAAAAAGTTATTACCATAGGCTTGCAAGAAAATCAAATCTCCACCACTATAGATTGTTATGGCACATCGATCAAAAGGTATTTCAATGGTTGTAATGGGGCTTTGGTTAGAGGTGTTGTCACAAGCTGAAAAAGAGGGTTAGAACCGAGATTGAATTGAAAAATCATCTAGCTAAAAAAATCTCTATCACTAGAACATATTCCTAGAGCTAAGCCTTATGATGACATCATTCTGGATTCGGTAGCTTATAATAGAAATATGCAAAAATATTAACTGCAACTAAAATATGAATTATAGCTGAATTAACTGTATATACAACCCTTTTTTCTTAAGAACAAATCAAATACAATAAAAAGAGAACTGTAACACCCTACACCCCCGTCCGTCACCGGAATAGGGTATTAAGGCAGTACCTAACTAGATATAGCCTACCGAGGTTCTTAGTTACGCACTAGACATAGATTCATTTAGTTCAAAACGCGAATGTATAAGACTTGCAATTTAGTTCGGACGGTACGTCATATCTCATTAAAAGAGTTTCGTAAACATATCATGCTAGTATATTTCTACCATGTGGCTACTAACAACTTGGCCGAATTAAACCTTTCATTGACCGAACTCCCTATTAGCAACTCTTTGCATATGGGGTACTAACTAAATAGCATGCCACAACATTAAACCATACAAGTATCATCCACACATATATTCAACACAAAGACTAAGCAAGCCATTTTCGCATGGCTAGAATAGTTACAACTCAAAATGTAGTTTGAATCAACAAAAGGAGATTAGCCTATACATGCCATTGACCCAAAATAACCATCAAAAGTACCAAAATAACAGCGATACTGTAGGTGATTAAGGCTTCAATCCCCGAGTCCGTAGCTTCCAAAATGAGATCTATAAAACAGAGGAAACAAGGGAAACGGAGTAAGCATTACAATGCTTAGTAAGTTTTAAGCAATGTCACAGATAAAGCATTAAATTCTAACATAGTTATTCGTATCTTAGTTTCCCTCTTCCTTTGGGTAAGTCACCCTTTTTCCAAACATACACATTCACGTCACATATGGAAATGGATAGCTTTCACTCATAGTAAATTCACGTAAACATATATATGTCACAAAAATTCACATAACATTTCACATAGGCCAATTGTACTTTGATCATGTTAATAATCTCATTTCATGAACACATATGAAATCACATAATGACCTTAGTATTCGGTCCAAAATCCAGCTTGCATATAAGCCAAGGGTACATACCTGTATAGCTTAGCACTTTCAGCGCAATTCATTAGCGATCGTTACCTTGAAGACAATTAGTCTTAGACTTTATTCTCATCATCATCGAGATCTTTAGCTCGGATAAACTCTATACATAGCCATCGGGTCTCTACACCGGACGCAATCTCCGCATATAGCCTTCGGGTTTTTAACCCGGACATCACCTCTGCCTATAGCCTTCGGGTCTTAACCCGGACATAGTCTCCACATATAGTCAGCGGGAATTAATCCCGGATTCACATTATAAATTCTCATACACAGACATATTTGCATGTAGCCAAATTTCTCATAGCAAGATTTCACTTGCAATTCAATCAATTCATGTGCATACCAACATGTAACATGCTTCTCGACTTTATATCATAAATATACATATAATTCAAACTTATACACATATACTCTTCTTTTCTAGACTTTCGGTCCAAAAATCAAACATACATGAGCAATGCATTTCAAATCTCATTTCGGTTCTTTTTCTCTATGAGCCATTCGGCTATATAGCAAACATAAATAAGGTGTCTTTCTCAATAGGACATCATTTAAATTCAGCATGTATATCATGGCATTTTAACTTAAATATCAAATTTGATTACTCAAAACTTACCTTGAACTTTCCCGATAATTTACGAGTTGGCTATTCGACCACTTTGGCCTTCCCTTTATCCGAACTCGTCCCTCTATGCTCTTGAGCTAAATAAAACATTTAACTCTATTAATCCTTATTCCAGCACCTCAATGAATCATTTTCAGTCATAGTCAAATCATACATGCACATTCTTCTCATTGCAAACACACATGCACATTGGAGCATTTCACATACATATCACAAGTCACAACAAGCTGATTTTCTGAGCAGCATTCAATAATTCACTCATAAATGGAGCTACGAAACTCCAAATGTAGTGCTGTAAATTTTGCATGAAAATAGACTCATTTATCTTTAATCCATAAAATTTTCATAATTTTTGGTTTGGTCAATCAATACCAGAATTTTCTTAAAGTTTCCCTATTTCACTGCTTGATTAAACTGACCACTCTATACTACGAACCGAATTTCTCCTTGTACAGAGTTCCAAATATGTCCTCACCTATTTTATTCAAAACTAGACTCATAAAGGAGTCTAAGCATATAAATTTTGTCTCATAAAAATTTTTATACAATTTATAGTGATTTTCCAAAAACAGAGCAGGGGACTTCAAAGTCAATCTGACACTGTCTCACTCTACTCTAAAAATATTTTTATCGGGAATTCCTTTGCTTGCAAGGTTTCTTTTATAAGAAACTAGACTCATTAAGCTTCAATTACACAGTTTATTCAGCCTTTAATTCAACTCACACAATTTATGGTGATTTTTCCAAAACACGTTACTGCTGCTGTACCAAGCAGATTTTTATACAAAGTCCACTCTTTAATGTTTTTATGCACATACTTAAAACATAGCATTTCCTAAGGCACCATTTAGAGTAGTCATTGCTCTTAACACAATGTACATATTTCATATTCATTTTAATCATTATGCCACTCTTAAGACACCAATTATCAAAACAAACATCAAAGATTTTAAGCACATGGCCGAATAGGTCATTTCTTTAACCAAGAAGCTCCCACAAGCATAAATTAACCAATTAGTTTTATTACCCCTTTCGAATGCATATACCCTAAGGCCATTCGGCCATATCCCAGCATGGTCCTTCATTCAATCCATCACATCCATAATACATTCGTATGACTTATCCTATTAAGCAACCAACATCAAGTCTTATTAGCACTACCATTCAAGAGTACTAAGTCTTTAAGACCACATGAAACAATTGTACATGTACACAAGGTATTTTAGACAACCTAAGCTCCATTCTCTAAGCCTCAATCAAGCCTCAACCATCCAAATCAATCAAAATAACTTATACTAAGTTCATGTACAATTTTTCCAATAGCCGAATACTTAGTGAACTTATGAGCAATGTTCATTTAGCTCATGTTACCAAATATGTGTCACAATTTGCATAATCAATTTATCAAGTTTAAGATCAAAACACAATCAAAAGTAAGACAACTCAATCATTCAAATAAAAACCGAAGGTCCCTTAGGCAATTATCCTCACCAAAATTTCCAATTTTTACCATTTTGAGTTCACAAATCCAATTCTTATGAATTTTAACATCATAGAGCCTATTAACAAGCTTTAGTAAGCTCATAATTGCAAAACAAGACTCTCTAACCAAATCTTGACAAGGCCAAATGCCTCCATCCTCAATGCTCAAGAAATTTTTCACATTAACAAAGGAGAGGACCCTAAGACAAGCTCAAACAACTCCCATATTCCATTATTCAACACAAGCATTAAGGAAAGCACAATTTCTCCACATTTACTCACATGGCCGAACAATACATCTTGTCTATCACACAAGGATTTTGTGTTTATGAAGCTCAAATTCCCTTAGAAATCATCTTCAAAACAAGGAAAAATCAAACAAAACATCACCCAAGAGGACATGCATCATGGCCGATTTTCCCATGGCACAACCAACTCAAATTTCATTCAAAACAAAGCAAATAACTTAGCATCCATCTTTAATTCACCAAACTTCAAAAGCAAAAATCATGAACATACCTCCAATTTGCCTAAGTGATGACCGAATCAACTAGGAAGAATTTCCACTCTCCTTTACTTGAGGTTCGGCTATGGTGGAGAGAAGAAGATGAACTCTTTTTTTTTTTTTTTGACAACTAATTACAATTTCTTTTATTATTAATATTAGACTAAATAACAATTCACAAATTGCCAAAATTTCATCATTACTTTCCACTATCATAAAAGTGGGCAATTTGACATGCAAATCCCTTATTTTGCATGCATTTATTAATTAGTCTTCACACATTTGTCTAACACATTTCCAAAGTTCACTACTAAGTCCTTTTTAGTAAAATTCAAATTTATAACTCTAAATTGACACACCAAACATGTCACACATGAATTACCACATATTATAGGCATTAAAATGAATATTAAATATATTTTATGCCTCGGTGTTGTGGTCCCGAAACCACATTCCGACTAAGGTCGTTTTAAGGCTGTCACAAGAACAAAGCTAGATAATAATTCAACTCAAATCTCGATAAAAATAGGGATCAACATAATTGAATGGACTTCAATAAAAAATTTATAGGTTAATATTGGAGGTAAGTCAAAGAATGGGTTGTTAGGCTCAATGAGGTTTACTAGAGGTTAATTTATGAAGGTAGGCTTTTATGGAGTAAGTGGGTTAAGCTTAAGTGTCTTTATCATTTTTGTATATCAAATCAATGATGTGGTCTTGACATGTATAATCGAAGCAAGTTCTAGAATAACAAATCAGTATTGACTCACTCAAAACAACAATAAAAGTGAGCACGAAAGGATGTATGCTTAAAAGGCTCAAAAATCTCACCAGAATTATGGCTTTTGATGTCAATCTTGCGAATTTCAAATCTCAATATAACACTTAAAATTAGGGAAAATAACCTAGAAAAAATTTAAATTCTCAAAAATTTCAACTGATCATACTTGATTCCCTAATGTCTTAAAGTTTGAATAATCCAAGCATAAGTACCTATGTCTTAATTCTCAACATATCAATAAAAAGCATAAATCAATCAGAATTAATTCCTAATAAGAGATTGAGACTAATGCAGAGAGTGAAAGTGAGAATTCAAAAATTGATAACAATGTAAAAAGTTGTTGTAAAAAGTTTTCACGGGTTCGAAGAGAATGTAATGACTGAAAGTAAGTTACCCCCTCACACTTAAGATGTACATTACCTTCAATGCACAAAGATACATTAGTAGCAATAGAAACATGATATCATAAGATAGGGAAAGAAATGAACCTCCCTAAATTGGATGAATTTTGTGTGGTAGAGGTGGCTGTAGAGTGTCTGAGACAAAAAAAGGGTGGAGGTGAATACTCCGATGGTGGTAGCGGTTGTTTGTCCACAGCTGCTATGCCTAGAGGGTATGTTTGTCGGTATTAGGTGGCTAAAGTTCCCATTAGATTTTGGATTTGAGCTGTAGAGCTCCTTTGAAACTACGAAAGCATTTATCAGTTTTAGGGAATTTGGATTAGCAAAGTGTATGCGTTAGGAAATAGCCAATATGGAATAATTGAAATAAAATAAACTAAGTTCTGAACATACTAACATTCAGATAATGAAAAAGATAAAATAAAATAAGACAGAAAAATAAAAAAATAAAAAAAAAGAAGATAAGAGGATTAGGAGGTTCTAATCCTCAGATGGTTCGCGAGGTGGGGATGGTGGTATTATATGAAGATGCTGACAAATCTAAGCTAAGGTTGCATCAATGTGATCAAATCGCTGAAAACATTATTACTCGAATCGTGTGAAGCGCTCAGCTAAGTTAGCATGAGAAGCTGTCACATGAACTAGTCGGCGAGGGGGTGGTGGCTTAGTCGGTGCCTCCTCCGGTGGTGGGACATCATCAGTAATGTCCTTAGGGTCCTCCTGCCGGCATCTCAGAGTAGACGGTATTGTGGAGGATCGGTCCTAGGTCGGCGCTGAATCATTCTCATATGTAACATAGTTTGGATGCCTTGTGGGGACATCAACCAATGAGGGTGTAAGAGGATGTTTGGGCCACGGTGTTAAGTAGGCCAAAGTGGCGGGCCAGTCGAGTGATGTATGGGCCCATTGAGACAACACCCCTACGATGTCGCTCCGTCTGGTGTTGGATGGCATGGGTAATGAAGTAGGCGAGATCAATCACATGAATATGCGCCATGATCCATAAAAAGTAGGCGTCGTGGATGTTGACGACACTGGTACTCTCACGTCAGCCCATCAATGTGTATGTGAGTAGGGCATGTATGTACCTTAGAGATGGGGCAATATTGGTCTCTTTGGAGCAATTGGGGTCGTATGTGGGCTGGCCAGGGACTAGGGCGCCCCAACAGTTGACTGGAGAGATGTGAATATGGCGGTGGAGTTTTGAGAGGTCTTCTTCCTTCACAAACTGGTCAGTGCAAAGGCCTAGCATTGTACCAAACTCTGGTATAATGAGTTGCCGAACGAGGCCTTCGAGCCAGAATTGTATCATTCCTAGATCATCATGTTGGCTCATCACCGTCTGGAGGTGGAATGTGGTACAGAACTTGAGGATGAGTTCTAGATAGGTGCACTCTATGATTTGAAAGGACTACTCCCACGTGTCCGTTGTTAATAAGGCTCCGACCTCGTCAGCTAGCTGAACCTATTCTAGTGCGGTCTAGTCGATGCACCTTCCAACTCTGAGAGGTCTTGCTCGTAATATTTGAAATAGTTCTTCTAGTGAATTTTATGGGAATTGAAGGAAAAGGGTGTCAGACTTCGGCGATGGGTTTAGAGGAGGAGCCATCGGGCCATTTGAGCTTTTTGGAGGTAGGGACAATAGCTTTCTTTTCGCGAAAAGGTGACATAATTCCTAAAAACAAAACGGAAAAGGGTATGCATTAGTCCTAAAAATTAAAAACAAAGATAGGGATATTAATAAGTTCCTATTTACAACTTAAACTAACCAAAATAGGTCATGCAAGCATAGGATCATCTCATTGAAGAAAAGTAGGTCTCAATATATAGAAAGTTTAAGTTTCTTAAGATACTGATAAGTGGCAGCCAAGAAATGTTCCTAAATGGCATAGTGAGTATTCTAGATTAATCATGCTAAATGAATGATTTTTCTAGCAATAATGATGTAAATAACTGAATAAATGAGATTACTAAAAGAAAATTAGATAAAAGACAATAAAAAAATAAAGAGAAAAAGTGAAAAAAAGGGAACCGAATGGGTGGTTATGGGGCAGAGCACGGTCATGGTGAGGTTGCACGGGCGTGGTGGTGCTATTGAAGCCCGCGGCGGCGCTAGAGATGGTGGTATGGGAGTTGGGTTGAGAGGTTTTTAAGGTTTAGGTGAGGAAGAAGGTGAATAGTGGGCTATTTTATAGGATTTTGGGTTACACGGGCGTGGCACACGCAGGTGTGGCTCGGGGTTAGCCCATGTGGTTCAAAAATTGGTGATTTTGGTGCGCCGAATTCGTGTCACACGCCCATGTTCATAGGGCGTGTTGGAGCGCACCGCCGTGTCTCACGGTCGTGTCCTTCCATGTTCGCTTCTCCCACGGTCGTGTCAGAGGTCACATGACCGTGTGTGAAATAGCAGGTTCAACCATGGTCTTAAGGCACGGGCATGTCGCACGCCCATGTTGAATTAACAGGTTTGGCTACAGCCACATCGCACGGCCGTGGTTCTTTGTCTCAGCCCGTGTTTTGCTAGGGTGTGCCCACAGCCTTAGGCATGCTCGTGTGCATGGCCGTGTGGCTCGAAAAAAAACTACATTCAAAAGGGTTAGTTGATGTATTTGATAGCCTAAATTAAAGAATTTACTAAGTTAGTGCTCGGGTTGCCTCCCGAGAACGCTTGTTTATAGTCTAAGCTCGACTTCTCTTAAGCTTATTAGGTCACGGTGGCTTGAAGAGTTGATACTCTTCTATCCTGCTTTCAATTTCATTTTCAACGTAAGATTTGAGTCGAGTGTGATTTACCTTGAAAGTGCCAAGTGACTCATGTTTTATCTCAACTGTACCATAGGGAAAGATTTTCATTAACGTGGAGTAGGGTATGTCACTTGTATGTTCTTTTGAATTCAAGATTCGAGGATCATCTTCCCCTAAGATTACCTTATCCCCTACCTTGATTTGATTTGTTTTTTCCTGGGGGTTGTCTTGGTGATGTTCTATGTTGGTGTGGCATATTTTGGGCTTTTCGTGATAGTTCAGCCACTCATCTAGTTCCTTAATCTAAAGCATTCACTTTTTAGGTGTGCCTCCCTTGGATGGACTTGTTTGTGGTTGGGACGCCTTAATGTGGAGTGTATCCTGCACAGAAGGTTGGGTGGTGAGATCAATGTTTTTACAAGGACTTGTCACTATATTTTTGTCAGCAATAGTCTTAATCTAGTTTTGAGCTTGTAAAGTAACTTTGTCATCACCTACTCGTAGTGTAAGCTCACCTGTTCCTACATCAATTATTGTTCTAGCAGTTGCCAAAAAAGGTCGCCCTAGAATTAAGGGTACATTGCTATCCTCATCAATGTCAAAAACGACAAAGTCAACTGAGAATATAAATTTATCAATTTTTACAAGCACATTTTCAATTATACCCTTTGGAAATCTAATGGTCTTATCAGCTAATTAGATGCTCATCTTAGTTTGTTTAGGTTTTCCAAGGCCTAGTTGTTTAAACAATTTAAATGGCATGACATTTATACTAGCCCTTAAATCTGAGTTTCGAGTCCTTGAATGGATGCCTGTTGATTCTTTAGTGCCATTTCTATGTTTTGAAAACAGGTTTCTGACACGGTGATAAATTTTGTAAGCATCTCTTCAAGGTTCGACTTTTTTATTTGTTTGAATGGTGGTTCTTGAAATCCTAGAGGAGGTGGTTGTCTTTGATTTCCTTGTCCTCCCCATGAAAAATTGGGGTGGTTCCTCCAACCTGCATTGTAAGTGTTACTATAAGGGTTGTTTTGAGGTCTAGAATTATTACCCATATAGTTGGCTTGCTCGTTTTCCGTGCCATGTCAATAGGAGGAGTAATCGGGATTGTACATGTGTCCCTAAATTGCGTCGCATTGCATTACTAGGTGTGCCTGCGTAGAACCAACAAAATTGTCAAACTTTTTATTTAAAATTTCTACCTGATTAGAAAGCATAGTGACTGCATCAATATTAAAAAATCTTGCAGCTTTCTGTAGCTTTGTTCTCATGACTTGCCACTAATAGTTATTCAGTGACATCTCCTCTATAAACTCATAAGCTGTTTCGGGTGTTTTGTTGTTGATTGTTCCATCGGCGGCTACATTGATCATCTGCCTTGTTGAAGGATTCGAACCATTATGAAAGGTTTGAACTTGTAGCCACAGAGGTAACCCATGGTGAAGGCACCTTCTCAAGAGATCTTTATATCTCTTCTAAGCATCGCAAGGTGTTTCTAAATCCATCTGCACAAAAGAAGAGATATCATTCCTTAATTTTGCCGTTTTAGCCGGCGAAAAGTATTTGAGTAAGAACTTCTCGGTCATTTGTTCCCATGTAGTGATTGACCCTCGTGGTAAAGAATTTAACCACTGTTTAGCCTTGTTTCTCAAGGAGAATGGGAATAGCCTAAGACGAATGGCATCATCAGAAATGCCGTTTATTTTGAATGTATCGCATAATTCCAAAAAGTTGGCTAGATGCGAGTTAGGATCCTCATCCTGCAAACCATCAAACAGAATAAATTGTTGTATCATTTGAATAGTGTTAGGTTTCAGTTCAAAATTATTTGCAGCAATAGTAGGCCTAACAATGCTAGATTCAGTGCCTGCTAAATTAGGTCTAGCATAATCATACATAGTACAGGAGTAGGATTTTGCTCAACAGGATTTATGGCTACTACAGGGGGTAGCTGATTATACTGATTTGCTTCCATCTCTTCGGTAGGTTCTGGTTCTTCTTCTTGACTTTGTTCAAGATACTGCAAGCTTCTTCTTATCTCTCTGCGAGTTCGATGGACTATCGCTTCTAAATCGTCGTTAAAAAGCAGTGGTCCTCCCGGGTTTCTTCTAGTCATAAACCAGAGATACCTGGAAGGGTAAAGGCAAAGAGAATTAAAATAAATAATACAATTGAAAATAAAGGTTGAAAATAAATAAAGATAGTAATGGCTAAAGTAATAGAAATCGAGTGTTCCTAATATCTTAGTTCCCTGGCAACGGCGCCAAAAACTTGATCGTGATATCGAGTGATGATGATAAAGTAATAAAATCTGATCGTACCTATAAACTAACTAATATCACGATAAAAGGCAAGTGCACCTATCGAATAGTAGTATAGCTAGTGGCAAGACCAGAATATCGAATCCAAGGAACTATGAGTACTAGTAATGACTTTCTTTCCATTATCTAGCCTAAAAATAAAGAGGGTTTGGTTGTAAACTAAACTAAACTAACTAAGAAACGACAAGGAGTAAAGTGGGAGATTGCTTTTGGGAAAGACTGATTGATTAAGGCAATACCTAAGGAAGAATCCACCTAGACGTCACTTGTTATCTAACTCTGAACCAAATGATTTCTTCATTTGATTTGATCCGTAGAGATCCCTAAATTATGTTAATACCTCCGTCGAGGATAATAACAACGAATCCTAGGTGGATTAACTGAAATCTCTTTCTAGTTACAACCCCTAGTCTCGTATTAACTCGATCTGTGGCTCCCGATATTAGATTTGACACTAATCCAGTAGATTTTTGTCGTCCTATGTCTAGGATTGCGATCAACTCCGCTTAATTGTGTTGGATCTACTCCTCTGCAGGGACTTTTGCTCCTCCACATAGGCACATTCGACTTAAATCAATATCCCAGACATATCAATTTAAGCGTTAAAAACACAATTAAGAACAAATCAAATATTAATCACACAGCTCAGATAACAATAACAAGTTCAGTCTTAGGTTTCATCCCTTTAGGTATTTAGGGATTTAGTTCATATTTATAAAAGAAAACATCTCAGAAGAAATAAAATAACAAAACATAAGAAAACCCAAACTCCTGAAAGGATTGAAGGGAGATCCTCTGTCTTAATGTAGATCCTGGCTTCTGAGATGGATCAATCGGCTTCCCTTCGAGTAATTTCCTGCCTTTAAGTCCCTGTATTGGCAAGAAAATAATGTGTCCTTGAAGTTGCCTCCTAGGGTTTTTATATAGAGTTTTGGAATGCCTTTCTTAGCGCCTAAGCAGCCTTTTCTAAGTGAATTTGAACTTCCTTAGGACAGGGACACGCCCGTGTGCCACGCCCATGTGGATCGAGGCCCAGGCCATGCTCAAGCCTGTTAAAGTGGCACGACCGTGTGGCAGGGCCGTGTGTCAAATCTCCAGGCCGTGTTGATTACTGAACTGGGCCTAATTTGCCCGTTTTGGCCCGTTCCTTGCTCTTTTCTCTTGCTTATGCTGACCTGAGTATAAAACATGAAATTAAGGGTTTAAGAGCATCAATTTACACAAATCAAGGGGTAATTCATCTAGAAATTGGGCTAAGCATGGGGTAAAAATATGTATAATTTATCGCTTATCACTAGTGTTTGGAAATATTTAAAGATAATTATGAGAAAAGTGATCTAAATATTGCTAAGGTACAAATAAAATTAAGGCATAGTCTGAAAGTTGGGTTTCAAGGGATAAAAATTCATCAAGGTTGGCTTGAAAGGCTCAAACGGTCCAACCAAAAGTTGCCTAAATCATTTTCAACATTTCATGTTTCCTAGGATTTCACCTTAAGAAATTACTAAGTCAATTCTAGATACTTAAACTTTCATGCATGCCTAACTATCCTAAGGAACTAAAAATTTTATGGTATGATTTGCATACTTTATTAACAGCACATTTATGTCACAATTTAAACAAAGTTTAGCATACTTAACAAAATTTCATTTTTTTTTAACTAAATATAACCTATTCATAATTAAAAGAAAATTTTATTCTGAGAAGAAATAATTTCAATTTCTCAGTCCCGCTACCTAAGATGAATAATGCCCTTACTGTTAGAACTGAATAAATACTATATACTAAGTAGGACTCTAGAAAAGAGGAGGTCATTTGTGTAACACCCCAAACCCGGCCCAGACGTTACGGCCAAGTCTGGTGTGTCACATTGAAGTGTTTTTTGAAAACCGTGTTTTCATTGAAAACCCTTCTTAATGTTTAGAAACTTTTACCGTCAAATTTGCATAAAACCTTAGCTTGTATTTATCTTTCCAAAACGTGAGTTATCATAATAAACAAAACTTTGTTAACAACCTTGTAAAATCTTATGGGAAATTTTGAAAACTCGTAAACATTTGTAGTTGCGGAAAACATGTTATTATAAAATCAATTTAAGTTATCAGAAAATCAGATCCTCTTTGTTATGGCTTAAAGTGAATGGAAGCCGGGCACCAGGTAGGATTCCAGAAAAGAGGAGGTGAGTCGAATAGACTGCTTAAGTACCAAGCTCTTCTTGGATCCACTCCTAGACATGCACACGATCATTGCCACACTTTAACTATTTGAAATATTTATTTACAAGAACATTTAAAATTGCAGAAGCTTTGCTTGGTTATCATGTTTATTTTGAAAACAAGTACTTTTATAAAAACCGCGTCTTAAATTCATTCATTTCCAAATTGATTTAAATAATATCCTACTTAAGCTAAAGTTAATTTAAATAAGTAAGGAATAAAAACCCAAAATAAAAATAACTAAAGAGGCCCTTTTTACAACCCAAAACGAAAAATAGATAATTAAATCTAAATTGAAATAGGTAACTCAATTAAAATCCAACAGTCCAGTCCATGTGGCCACTCTGAATCCCTCCCAACTCCAAGTCCACCAATCTAAGGCTCACCTGCAAGGATGGAAGGAAAAAGGGTGAGTTTGGAAAACTCAGTGTGTACAGAAAGCCCATCCAAAGCCCAAATCAGCTCAAGCCCACTGGGCCTAAGCCCTAAACCAGTCACAGTCCGATACTAGGCTGAAGCCTTATTCAGATAACAGTTTGGCCCATAGGCCCATCACAGTACAGTACAGTATAACAGTATGAATACAACCCAATTGGGGAGACTACTCAACCCACCAACTGCTACACACCACCCGTACCAGCCAACACACCATGTGGGGAATAACTCGACCCACCCAGCCCACACACCACAGTTGCAGCATGGCTGCTCAGATAAACAGTATACGAGGCAAAGCCCCTTTTAGAAACAGTACGAGGCATAGCCCCTTTCAGTAACGTGGCAATGCCACTAGCACTTCCTCCATCAATAAATCCCAAATCCCATGCAACAGATATCATGATATGGCATGCAGTAAACATAAATAGTAAATCATACAATTCAGTCAAATTCAGCCCTAGGGGTATAATGGTCATTTACACCTAGGGGTAAAACGGTAATTTCGCACCCTAGAGGGTATTTTAGTCATTTACACTATTATCACAAGTTTCAAGCATGTTACAGTCACTAACAGTCATTATTTTCATCTTAGCATTCAACTTAACAGTTTTAAGCAGTTTCAGTTACTAGGCCCTAAAACCCCTAATGGGTCCTATAGCGCTTATTAGTAAATTAAGCCCATTTTGTCCAAGTTTCATATTCAGTTACCGATCTTAGCAGTTTCAATCCTACAGTCTAATAGAACATAATTATTTCCTATTTTTACCCAATATTACCTATGTTTACCCAATTGGGCCCAAAAGCCCATTGGGCCCACATTCGGCCCATCGAGGCCCAACTTACCGAAGTGCACGAAATTGCACACTCAACTAACTTACCACTTATGGTTACAGATCCCATGATTTCCAATCATCTTGTGAGCACTCGCACATTCACAAGACCACATAATACCAACTTTCGGTTAATTGGCCTTTGCCGAATTAGACTAAAGAAGGGTTCGATACACACCTGATTTGTGATTATACCGACGAGATCTCCTACGCGATTTCTCCTTGTCGATCTTTAACTACTAGATCTAGATCTCGACTGCTTTGTACCCGTTGATCTTACTAACCTCCAAATAGATCTTGATAGCAAGGACGTTCTTGTCAGAACGTTTCCAACACTTTCGCCAAATCTTATATTCACAGTAGATCCAACTTAAAAAGCGAGTAGAAAATAGATCTAGAAATTAATCCCCAAATCACGAAAAGAATCTTTGGCTTTGAAAGAGGAGATGAACGATGCAAAAGAAATTGTATGAGGAAGAGTGAAGATGATCGGCAACAATCTTGAGAAGAAAGGATTATTTTGATAGGATTTTGCTTTGGAAAAAGAATAGGTAACGAGAAAAGGTTGCTTCGGCTTTGAATGAAAAAGATTCGAAGAGAAAATGAGCAAAAGAAAATATAAAGTGGGAAAAAGAAATAGAATAACACAAGAACCGACTGAAGAAAGAATAAAAATTCAATCGGCTAACCCCCAAAACTAAAGAAGAAAATAAATCATGAAAGCAAAGTAACAAGGTAATTCGGCACTCAAAATCCCCTAGCTGAATGGTGTATTTTGGCATAAAATAAAAGATTTCCTTTCTAAATCAAATACCATGCCTTGCTCCTTAATTTTTGCTACCTACCGAATTTAAATCTATCCAAAATAAAATAAATTAAATTTCTTTCAATTTCTTTCCTTGATTTTAGCAACAATTGGATTTGGATGAATCCAAATCCCCCCACCAAATCAGCAGCACTCCATGCCGCTTCAACCGCTCCATCCTGTTGCTAGGAGTCCCGATCGGACTCCAACTCCTTCCCCACGCCTGTAGCAAAATTCTACCTTCCGTACGCGAGGCAAGACTTGAACTCCAGACTTGCTCCAATTGCTGCGCTCCACAACCTGCTGCTGGCCACAGCACCAAGCTTTTCTTTTTACTATAATATGGTCGCAATTAATCTTAAGCTATACCTGCTGAAGTCCTAGTCCGCCTAAAAATAAACCAAAAACGCTAACACCTGGATTCGAACTCGCACCCTTGTGGAACTCCTAGCACCTTGCTACCACTGCGCCACAACCGTCCTTGTAGCATAACTGGGTCGCAACCATTCTTAAACATTACTTTAGTGCGACCTGGCTTCTAAAATAAAAACAAGCCTTTGCGTGCGCCGACCTTCGAACCTATGCACTATACCACACTCCCAGCGCCTCTGCCACTGGACTGAGCTTCCTTTTTTGTTACCCTTTTAACTCCAACTTTATATAAGGCTTTCCTGTGTCGTTCCCTGATATAAAGAAAAATAAAACACTTTTGCACATGCTGGGAATCGAACCCCAGCTCTCCTTCCCACTACCTAGCATGCTAACCACTGGGCCAGGTTTGCTTCTTCATGTCCAATCTTACCCAATTTATTTTAAAAGCCTTATTTCCCCGTTTCCCCTTAGAAGCAAAATCTAATTTTTTTCTAGAATTTTGGATTAAACCCAAAGTTTTTCCCACAATATAAATACTTCTAATTTTATTTAAAAACTAAATTTAAACACCAAACTATTAATAATATCATATATATATTTTTAAATAATAATAATAATAATAACAATAATTTTATAAATATATTTTTATCTAATAGTAAAAATTCCAAATGACAATAATTAAAAAATATTTTTCTTTAAACAATAATATTTAAAACTTCTCAATTTATTCAGGTTTCCTTTTATTCGAATCCAAACTCAAAACCCAATTCTTCTAGGCCCAAATTCAGGGTGTTACAATTTGACTGCTTAAGTATCATGCTCTGTTTAGATCCAATCCTAGACATGTATATATCTATTGCCACACATCTTATTATAAAACCTTGTTCGCTTTTATTCATGATCTCCATCTCTTGTTTTATTATGCGAAAAATTAAAAATCATAATAGATCCTAATCCTAAAATTAATTAGGAAAGAAAATAACATAAGGTAAAGAGCTCCCCTTTCTTATTTATTTGTAGATCCATTAGAATCTGACTTGTATTTTCCTCCCTCATCTTTGTTTTTGCATGAATCACTTCGTTCCCTCTTCGATAATGGACTCCATGGTTCAAATATAAAATTTGAAACCTTAGGCACAAAAATAGATAGGCCATTGAATATTTTTATAAGAGTGCTTCTCATTAAGTCATCTTGTATTTTTGAATATCTCCAATAAGCTTGTTGTTGCCACTGCATATGTTGCATTATTTCCATCAACTTTGATAGCTCATCTTAAAGATTTGGGTGAGGCGATTGAGTTCTGAACATTGAGGTTGTCATGTTAGGTTCAATTACTGGTTCCATTGGTTCTGCCTAATTAGGGATTTCAGCTGACTGCATTGGTTCAATCTTTATGGGATCTTCTTCTTCTTCTTCTTTTGGATCCTCATTCTCTTCAACTTGTTACTAGAGAACAAAGTCTCCGGCTATTCGGTAAATGTCCCAATCAGTGATTGTGCCCTAGCTATAACCTATCTTTTTTACATTTGCAGGAATTTTAGCTTTCAAGCACAAAATTGTTCTCGTAATGGGAAATAAAGCTTGGCCAGAATGTTTAGCGGTACAATTCCACATTTTTTTTTACAATGATTGTTCCCACACCAATGGTCTTTGTAGTTAAAATCGAGTATAACAAGATCATTCGCTCTAATGAAATTGTAGTCTCAAGTGAAATAGGCATAAGGCTAAACCGAATGAAATAGAACCATAACTTTGCTAGTGGTGTTAAGAGCCACATCATTGTCGACACCATCACCCAAACTCATAGCCCAAATCGCCATCTTCTTCTCTAGTTGAAAAGCCAAAATCACCATTAGTGTAGGGAGATAGCCGAAAATTTCAGATCTCAGAGTTAAGGGTTCTACTAACGTTCAAGTGGCAGATTTACATCAGATCTGTGTAGGAATCAAAGAGAAACCATTGGTAAGTGCTTAATACCTCAGATCTGTTCAATATTTCATGTGTTGGAAAAGCCGAAAGTCCCTAAAGTTAGGGACTTTGTCGATTTGGACTTTTGGTAAATCAAGTGGTATTTTTCTTTGTTCTTTTGAGTGATAGTTAGCGAAGAAGGTGATCAAGCAAGGAGTTGAAGGCATCGGTGTCATCAGATCTAGATTTTGTGCACCTAGGTTGTCAGAGGTAAGTTTTCATGGCCATTAAGGGGTATGGCCGAATGTGGTAAGGGATTGTGGCTTTGGTTTTTTGTGGATCTACTGATTAATTGATTAGATATTGGGTTGTAGGAACTGTCGAATAGGAGATCTCGTTGGTGAAACCGCAAAACAGGTGTGTGATTCTGAACCCCTTCATTGTGCATGTTGGCAAATGCCAAAAAGCCGAAATACCGAAGATCCGGCATTTCAAGGGCTTGTGAGAGTGCAAACGCTCACAAGTTGGTAGGGAAACATTGGATATGAAATCGGTACCGAAGGGAGAGCTAACCACGAAATTTTGGGCATTACGGTAAGTTGGGGCCTCGGTGGGCTGAGTGTGGGCCCAATGGGTAATTTGGGCCCATTTGGGTAAAAATGGGTTTAAGGGTAATAATATGAACTGTAGGCGTAAAAACAGTTAAAACAAGGTAACTGAATATGAAATTTGGACTAAACGGGCCTAATGGGCTAATCGACGTAATAGGGCCCATTAGGGGTTTTAGGGCTTAAAAGCTAAAACTATTAAACTGGGTTAACCGAATTTCTGTAACGACCATGGGAATAGTAGAGACTGTAATAAGCATAAAAACTGTAATATGAGAGCAAAATTACTGAAATACCCTTAGGGTGAGAAATTACTATTTTGCCCCTAGGTAGAAAATTACCGTTATACCCCTAGTGCTAAAACCGACTGAACTGTTTGACATGACTATTACTGTTACTGCATATCATGATGTATGTATTTCTGATGCATGGGATTGGGTTTGATATTGGAGGAAGTGTGAGTGGCACTGCCACGTTACTGAAAGGGGCTATGCCTCGTACTGTTTCTGAAAGGGGCTTTGCCTCGTATACTGTTTATCTGAGCAGCCATGCTGCGACTGTGGTGTGTGGGCTGGGTGGGTCGAGTTATTCCCCACATGGTGTGTTGGCTGGTACGGGTGGTGTGTAGCGGTTGGTGGGTTGAGTAGTCTCCCCAATTGGGTTGCATTCATACTGTTGTACTGTACTGTACTGTTATGGGCCTATGGGCCAAACTGTTATCTGAATAGGGCTTGGGCCCAGTATCTGTTATAGGGCTTTGGCCCAGTTTACTGTTATCTGAATAGGGCTTCGGCCCCGTTATCTGACTGAGACTGGTTAGGGCTTAGGCCCAGTGGGCTCGAGCCAATTTGGGCTTTGGATGGGTTCTGCACATACTGAGTTTTCCCAAACTCACCCTTTTCTTTCCATCCTTGCAGGTGAGCCCTAGATCGTGACTTGGATGCTGGGAGGGATTCAGAGTGGCCACCAAGACTGAACTCGCATTCTAGTTGGTTATTCATTTTAATTACTTTTCTACTATTGGTTTTATTTTGGTTATCGGTTGTAATAAGGCCGCTATAACTATTTCATTTGGGATTTTCAACTGTTTTATTTCTATCACAAATATACACTGTTTTCAAACATTAAACAAACAATTTCTCAATCGACCTAATATTACCGATGGCTAAATAAGATAATAAGGTTAAAATGAATCGCGTAACAAGGGGAATAAGGATTAAATTTAAATAATTATTAAAATGGGAGTTTTCAAAACAATCGAGCATTGCTTTCCAAAACTCACCAACGGACTTAGTAAATAGGGCGGCGTAGGATAGTCTAGGTGATGTAGCACACCGGACATGGCCATAACATCTGGGCCGGGTTTGGGGTGTTACATGCTTACTCCTTCATTTTTATTCATTGTAGTTTTGGGTAAGCCGGCTTGGGAATCGGGATAGGTGGAAGGCTCGCTCACACTATCCGAAGAACTATTTTGGTAAAATGGCTTGTATAACTTGAGTATGGCATTTATAGCAATATACTTATTTTGTGTAATTAATCTTGTTATATGGTTGTGGTTTGGTTAAGAAAATGCTAGTCATTGGAATTGTTAATCTAGGTCATGTGTGAGACCATGTATGCTTAAGGAGACACTTAGTCCATGAATATCCATGGAAAAGTGAAATTTGCCATAAAATAGAACATTGCAGCAGCAAAGACATGAGTTTGAAAAATCACTAAAAATAGTAGAAATCGATTTAGGTGATGAATTAAATATGAAATTAAATCTTATTGTGTCTATTTTTATATGGAAAAGCGAAACAGGTAAATGAGTTATATGTTGTGAGATATTTGAGTTTTAGTAAAACAAGGCTAGAGTGATTTCTGGATCCCCTGTTCTAACTTTGGAAATTCACTATAAATTGTACAAATATAATTAGGAGGTATACTGTATGTGTATATAATCCTGAAACAAATGGTATAGTCTTATGAATTTTTTACAGAGAGAAAAGTGGTTTGTAGTAAGCAGAGGTTGGTACAGTCAAGTCCTGAAATAGGGGTAACTTTAACTAGTAAACTATACTAATTGGCCCAACCAAAAATTCTAGAAAAAAATAGTAAATAGGTATATGAGTCTAGATTCAGGGAAAATTTATGGATCTTGATTTTGAGCTTCGTAACTCGAGATATGATTTTTTTGTAACCGTGGTGCAGGTGGACTGCTAATACTAATGTTGAGATCCTTAAATGTCGAAACTTAGTTTATTAACACCTCTAGCTCAACTCCGACGACGGTCTCAGGTGTAGGGGCATTACACTAAGAGTGATAGCCTTTGCAATGTTCTTTACCCCTCGGATTGGGATTTTTCATGTCACTAGGCAGTGTGCCAGGTGGTAATTCAAAGCGAGTTGTCCTAATTATGCCTCCAATGCCTGAATAGAAGATGAATTCCCTTACACAATAGCTTCAGTGCGAGTAATATGCTCCTTCATTAAAGCCTCAAGAGCTGATAATAGGTTAGAAGGAGAAGCTTGCGTGTACTATTGTTGTCAATGTCCTTGAACAAGTTGGTTCGGCATTGAAGAGTGTTGTGACTGCATCTGATTCTAGTATGGATGCATCTGGCTTTGTTGTGGATGCATCTGAGTGTGCTAATTATAGTTTTGCTATTGTTGATTGTAATTCAATTATATTGGATTATAATTGCCTTGAGTGGATATATTGCCATTTCAAAATGAAGTAGGATTTTATCCAACAGTCTAAGTTTCCCAAGATTGTTGATTGCGTGCAAATTTATTATAAGAGTTGCCATAAGAATTGTTGCGGATGTTATTGACATAAAAGCCATTCTCTGCATGTTGTGGACAATCTTCATAGCTATGGTTGTCACTTCAAATTTTACAAAAAAGGTAGGAACATCAACTTGTTGTGTGACTTGTATGGGTGCAATGTCACTAGTCCCTTGCATATTTTTTATCATATCTTAAAGAGAAGAAACTTGAACGCTAAGTTCAGATATTGCATCTAGTTCAATAACTACTAGAGTAGCTTTTGCTTGTGCAGCTCTAGAGATTGGATATTGGTAATCATTCTGTGCAATTCTCTCCAAAATTTCAATGGCATCATTATAAGTACAATCCAGCAAAGGTCTACTAGCTGATGCGTTAACAAGATTTCTTGTGTGTGAATTCAGCCTATTATAAAAAATCTTAATTTGTGGTTCCTGTTGAATGCCGTGCATGGGGCATCGTTGAAGCAAAGATTGATAACATTCCCATGTGGTATGAAGATTCTTATCGTCTAGCTGATGATAAGCTGTAATAACATTTTAGAGACAAGAAAGCATTGTTAGTAGGTTAAATCACAAAATAAACTGTGTTGCTAGTGCATTCCAAGAAGTAATTAATCTGACAGGTAGCCTAAGGAACCTACTACAAGCTCTTCCTTGTAGGGAATAAGGGAATAATTACATCTTCAAAGTGTTATTGGGAATGCCTTGTTGACTAAAGGGGGCAAAATCCATAAAAATGATTTTAGATGTTCTGTGCATCTTCATGTGACAGTCTAGCATATTGCCTATTAGAATTCAACTTTTGAAACATTACGGGTTATAAAATATAAATTACTGAACTGAAAATGCTAAAATATGTGCTAAGATAACTAAATGGGAACAAATTAACCAGTGAGAAGGGAGAAAACATATGTTATTTCTAGTACTATCAATTTTATAGATTATCGTAAGCTCAATCGGGTTGGAAGCTAGTCAGAGATTCATCAAACTATCCATTGATTTTATTCATAGATTTCAATGCTTTGGTCGTGGTCATAATGGCATATATAGGTTGACTATATCTAATGTTTAATTGATGACTTTGGTATGTATATTTTATAACACCCGTTACCCATAGTCAACGCCAAAATAGGGTACGAAGCATTACTGGACTTATCACACAAACAACATACAATTTCGAGTCATAAATTTTTGTCCAAATTAAAACTATTTGCAATTAATCATAAAGTCCCTGATATGAGCTTGTGAGGCTCAAAACGTACGTTGGAAGTGAGTCAGGACTGAATTGAGAACTTTAGAAAATTTTACGAAACTTAGAAAATTTTCCACTAAACAAGGGTCACATGCCTGTGTGGTTATAGGACATGCCCCTGTCCCGACCTCGTGTAACTCTCTGACTTGTAATTCATGACCAATTTGAGATCACTTGACCAAGTCACATGCCCATGTGGTAGGCCATGTGAGAAATTTAATTTTCACAAACATAGGTGCAAACTTCACACAGCCATGTTCAAGGCCGTGCTATCCACACGGCTAAGACACATATCGTTTCTCTGTCTGTGTGCTCAATTTTGAGTATTCAAATTTTCAAAATTAAGGTGTAGGGGACACACTACCTAAACACATTCTCGTGGGACTGGCCGTGTGTGACACATGCCCGTGTGTCTACCGATGTGGACAAAATAAAGGCTATTTACCAAGCCATTTTGCCACCCTTTAACGTACACACCTACACAACATATCATAACACCAATCCAAGCATATACAATCAACCAAACATCCACAACTAAGACATCAACACGTCATTCATAAAGGGCATCATCATATGAATATACTTATAACCAATATTGGCACATTTCCAATGGCCTTATACAAAATGAATACCTAACCATTAAAAGCCAACACATTTGGCCAAATCAATTATGACACATATAACAAAATGACCAAGTCTTTATACATGCCATACATTCTAAATACTAAAATCATCAATACACAAGATGTAAGTTGATAGTGTGATTCGAATCTCCGATGATCTTTGATCCCGAGCTAGTTTGGTGACACTATAAGACAAAGTAAAGAAAAAAGAGGAGTAAGCTATATAGATTAGTAAGTTCATATGCCAATAATAAGCATATTAACCACATAAATATCATGCAATTTATGTAATAGGAGATAACATGAATGCCATTAACATCTCATAGTCATAACTTACTCAATCACAACCTTATCGAGAGTTCGTCACCTACCGAGTTTATCACTTATGAGTTTTGCGTACATACCTGTACTAACTCGTAACATAACCACATACTTTCACATATTTGACATTGCTGTTGAACACTCAGAATACTAACAGATACTCAAAAATATTGCACATGAGTGCCATATTTGTGCCAAAGCTACCTTACATCTCATAATACTTATAGGCTCACTTTCAGCAATTCATGGGCCTACTCACACAAGCTATCAGTCGGAACGTAGCTACACACTACTGCTCACACAAGTTGTTAGGTATCTGCAACATATGCTAAAATACCCAGCCACTTGTAGGACATACTAGACCAGTACCGAGACCACATAAACATGGATATACACATGGATTCCTAGTGACATGTCACTTGTATCCTATTCTATTCCTAAGGTTCAACCGAGATTTCTCACTTGTCAAAACTTGGTCGAATATGCCCAAAGATTTAATCACACAATTCATGCAATAGTAAAGCATTTAAACATAATATAGCAATGCATTATTTACATACGAACTTACCTCGGTACAAAAATAGTGAAATGGACCTAATCGTCAAATACTTTGTTTTTCTTTTGATCTAAGTTCGAACCTCATTTCCCTTGATCTATAATAACAAATATAACTTATTTAATCATCAAATTATTCAATTCAACCCAAAAAACATATTATGGAAAAATCACATTTTTGCCCTTAACTTTTTAACTTTTTACACTTTAGTCCCTAGGCTCGTAAAATGAATTTCTTTCAATTTCATCATTACCTAAGCCTAGCCGGATCTTTTCCATACTCAAAATAGTGCACATATTTCATTTATTCACATATTTCTACACACATTTTACAACTTTTACAAATAAGTCCTTTTTAACATATTTACTGAAAAACACTTGGCAAAAGTCATTTATCTTACAACTAACATATACTTTCTAACATTAAACATCAAAATACATGTATGTCTAACATGGGTAAAATTTCAAAATTTTCTAATACTTCAAAATAGTCATTGGAAAAGCTAGATTAGGTTATAAGGATTTCAAAAACATAAAAATAATTGAAAACAGGGTTAGAACGGACTTACAATTGAGCTTGAAAGTGGCCAAACCCTCTCTATAGAGACCCTTGAAATTTCAGCACTAGGGGACTAAATTGAAGAATATGACTTCTTTTATTTGTTTAATTTTGTCTTTATTAGCCAAATGACCAAAATGCCCTTAATGCCTTAGTTTAATATTTCACCTTACAATGTCCATTTTTGTCCATCCTGTGGTATAATGGTATAATTACCTTTTAAAGACTTCCAATTTAAAAATTCATTACAATTAAGCACCTAAAGCTTCTAGAACAAACATTTTGCACTTATTGCAATTTAGTCCATTAGTTAATTTGGACATTTTATTGATAAAGTTTCTTAACGAAATTTTTACACAATCATTTAATCATACGGTAAAACGTAAAGAAATTATAAAATAATTATTTGTACTTTGAATTTTTAGTTCCGAAACCATTATTCTGATTTGACCCTAAAATGGGTTGTTACATATCTCGTTTTGGTTGATGATTATGGCATGAAATGTTGTTTTGGATTTAAGGTACTTAAGGTACTAATGATAGCTTGTTGGTTATGGTTAATATGGTTAAATTGGTGTATTTTTTGACATGACCAAAATTGGTATGGTTGTTATATATCAATTATGTTATATTTAGGCATGAAAACAAGTTAAGCGATAATTGGTTAAATAGGCACATGTATAGATGTTTTGGTTAATGATAGAAACATTTGAATTGGCTTGTAATTTTGGTCTCTTTTTAAGGATGGAATAGTTCTTATGTTGATATATGTATGTGGCATTATGATGGTTGGTATTATAGTCTTTATGGAGCTTAATTGATGGAAGTTGAAATGATATTCAAAATGTATGTATGGAATGTTCTTTAACATGGTTGAATATGGTCATTATGGTTTAGGTAATGTAGTTATCGTACATGGCCAATGATGCTAATTGATAAATGGTCAATTTGGTATGTCAAGTGTGATTTTGATACGTGAACATAGTGGTAAGTATTGGAAAGAACTTTGTTATAAGTTGGTTGAGTTTTGCTAAACTATGCAACTGTGAACATATGTATGATTGTTGTGATTTGAAGTGCCCATTGGGCATATTATTTGTGTGAATATATACCTTCTTGATTTAACTTGTTGATGCATTTTGAATGCTTGATTACATGTGGAAAATTGGTTGTAGGGGTGTGCACGATTGCATTAGAAAAATGGCTTGGAAATGGCCTATTTTTTATCCACACGGCCAGGCGACACGACTATGTGTCCCATATAGCTTACTAAGGGTTTCAAGTCAGGCAGTTACACAGCCTAGCACACGGCCTGGCACAAGGGCATGTGGCTTGGCTGTGTCCCAAGTCAAAGAGTTACACGGGCATAGACACGGGCTGGGACGTGGCCGTGTGTTCATACTTCAAATGCCGTCATGGCTTGAGACACGGGCGTGTGTCTCAGCTATGTGACCCCTGCAGTTTGGAAAAAGATCATCTTTTTAGGGCCTCAGGGCTCATATAAAGGACAATATGCATTTGTGTGAATGGGATATAATACATTTTTTAAATGATTATAATCGAATGTTTTAAGTTAAAAGTTTTTGGTAATACTCCGTAACCCTATTCCGGTGACAGATACGAATTAGGGGTGTTACAATACTAGAAATCGAATTAATCTAAACAATAAGTAGTTTTAACTAAACTTTCTTGTTGACATAAAACCCCTAAATAATTTAAACTACTTAATAATTATTAAAATTTTGGAATAATAAAATAATACAATAATAAAAGCTGATAAATACAATATTGGGCTCATATATAATAAAAATTAAGCCTAAAACTCGAACACAATTTGATTTAAACTCGAATTGAAAGCTTGAAACTCAGAATTCTCGTCATAATCCATTCCAAAAATTCTACTTGCATAGTCTTCACTAAAATAGTCATAACTTGAACTCCCAAACTCAAAATTGAGTGATTCAATGTGCATTCCAAAGAAAAGAGATAGAGCTCTGAATGCAATGAAGACATCTTAACCAAAATATGCCTGAGTGCCATCCAAAAAGCCGACGTAAGTCTAATGATTTCCCAAACTTTAAAATTGGTGTCTTTGGTGAATGAAATTTACTAAATTTCATCTCATTCGTGTATGTATCATGCATGATGTTGTAGTGGTGCACAATGGAGTGCATAATATGGTGTTTGTGAAAAAATTGGGGTTAGTGAAAGGAACAAAAATATTTAGAGGGAAATAATCGGGAATGGTGCAGAATCAGTGGCCTTTGTTGGATTGGAGCTGATGATGAACCTGTAATATTCCTAAACTGGGTCTAGTAGTTTACTGTATATTTTTCAGGTTTCGAGTGTGGAACAAGGAATTTATGGGGTATATAGTTATTTTTAAATTCATTTAGGAGGTTAATTTCCTCTAAAATCGATTAAACAATAATCTGGAAAAATAAAAATATTTTTGGAAAATTAATTTTAAAGTAATTAAATAATCATCAGTGGAAAATAATTAATTTGGGTCGAAAAAGAATTTTACAATAATTTTTATTGGGGTTAATTTGAGTTAAATTTAAATATTAATTAATTTACATTTAATTGTAAAATAAGGGGAATTTGGGAGTAGTTATTTGGCAAATAAACCTTAAAAAAATTTTGGAGGGGAAAGGATTAAATGGTAAACAAGAGAACTGTAGGAGTGGCCATTAGGCAAATTCCCCAATTTTTAAATTCTGGTAAGTTATTTTAGTTTTAAAAACAATGCATTTATCCTACTTTACATAACATTTACATCATATTAGGGAGCTATAAATTCCATTTTCTTTCCATGGTTTTAAAGATTTATCATCAGAGAATAGATCCAACCATTTTTCTTTTCAAAATACTATCTCAATTCACCCAAAATTATTCTCAAAAGTAGCAAAAGAAATTCTACAATTTCTGAAGTTTCTTAAATTAAGATTTTCAGTCAACGAATTTTGAGTGAATCAAAGGTATTCAATCTTAAAATTATTTTTATGATGATTAGAAACATTTTTACATGACTTACGAGTTAATTACATGATTTTGTTTCAATGTCATCTTCTTTAAAAGCTTAAGGTACTTTAATGGTGGGTCTTGAATTTTCAGAGGAAATCCACAAATCAATGAATGTTCCAACTCAAAATGGATCTATTAAAAGATTTTATGTTTTATTTATCAACATTAAACATGATTTGTGAGGTGATTTGAAAAATTTTGAATTTCATCATCTTCATAAATTTTTTTTTCGTATTTTTAAAAATTAATTTAAATTTGAAATTGATGCTTATTTCATGTGTAGTTGGTCTAGTAATGATGTTTGGAAGTGATTAGGAGGGCCAGAGAGATTGATTTTGTAAGGAATCAAGTTTTTGACTTGATGTTACAAATCTAGTAAGGTGTCTTTGTGAGAGAATTTCGATTAGTATAGTTGATTAAAAATTGTGTTTATTACAACATTGGGAAGGTGGTAATGTCTACTTTACCTCAATTGAATCGCCCAATCTTCAAGAGGACCGAGACAATCAGAGTTGACTCTCAAAATTGCCTAGTTGATCACTTGCTGTGATAGAATAAAATTGGTGGTGAGTGTTTCGAAGGGCGATTTGGTAAATTTACCCTCAGTTATGTTTAATTAGTACCTTAATTAATGATTAAAATTAATTATTTATTGATAAATGGTTGATTTTGCAATGTTGGTATTAAATGTGCAAAAATAAAATTTGTATTAAAAAAAATGGTGAGTTTTTGGGTGGTGTTGTGCTATTTAATTAGATTAATTTTAAGGTTGATTTAAAGCATGTGTACTTAAATTTTTTATCATGATTAGTTGGTGCTATAATTGGTAACTAAATATAGGAAATTGATGAATAAATTGCTTGATTTAATTGGCTGCTAAATGGCTATGTTACAAGTTATACATAATCATTTTGTCACATTAAATTGAGCATAATAATGACTGGTTTGTATGCTATGTTTGACTAAATATTTTGGCAACATGCATGGTGGATCCATTGGATATAGTTGGCATACCATAGGATATGTGGGTACTCATATTTTTTTTTTGTGACATTGTAGCATATGGCTGTAGGTGGACTGATTTGTTCGAGTAGATAAGGGAGTGTTGAGTATGAATCTCCACTTAATTTGATATTTAAGGCACTATAAAAGAGCACTGCTTTAGGTCACTCAACTTGGTGGACTATATTTATTATTTCTAGGAGTTCAGAGATCCGTTTATCCGATGTATGATCACCCGATTAAGCCATGAGAAATGAATGCCATAATATTTATGTGTGATTATTGTTATATCATTTGACAATTGTAAGTCATGAATAATTTATTTTGGTACTAGAAATGTTTATGGAAATCAAATTGGCATGTTTAAATATTTTTGGTTGACAATTGGTGAATGATTGCTCATGAATTAAGCATGAATTGGATGTTAAATTACTTTTTGTTTTTATTAACATTCACTAAGGTTTTTAAAGCTCACACCCTCACATTCGTGTAGATAATTGTCGGGATTGAGGAGTTGAGTAGCCGAGCAAGAGAGTTGCAAGACGTTTAGGCTTGGTAGAGACTTAATTACATATTTCACAGACTATAGTCGGGCATTGAGAACTCTCGTGAATTAGTTTGATTTTAGTTGTAGTTGGACTTTGGACATTGGGCATTTATTTTGGATGGTTTTAATAATTTTGAGGCATGTTTAAGTTTAATTATTGAATGGTTTACGGTGTATTGTTGCTTGATAACAAGGTCATTGATAACACGGTGTGTGAAGCATGAAATTTATACTAATGATTGTTTAAATGAAACTTCCATGGAGTGATTTACTAGTGACTAAGGTACGCCACTTGTTTGATTTATTTGGTGTTTGTTATGTATGAAATTGATTGCCTAATTCATTTAAATTAAGCCTTAATTGATGTCCATAAATTAAATTGAAGGTGTATATATATGTTCATTAATCGTAGTTAAATAAGGTTTAGTTGGTCACTAAAATATGTAAAATCAAGATTTTAAATGAGTTTGTTGCAAACATAGCTGTAGTGGTTTTCACACAGGCATGTGAGGGGTTGCACATGGGCGTGAGGGTAAGTGACATAGGCGTGTGAAAACAAGAGCTATCACACACGGGCATGTGGATTCCCACACGAGCGTGTAGGATTTGCCTAAATGTTTTTTACGACATGAACATGGGCATTTAATGACACTTGGTCTGGGGGACATGATTTGCTTAAAAGTTTTTGTCTTTTTAAATTGGTATTCAAATTTGGTTAAGTTACAATTTTATCTTGAAAATTGATTAGTCTAATTAGAGCCTTAGATGATAAGAAAACTTGGTAAAATTTTAGGATTAGTCTCATAATGGGTAAAACTCAGTAGAAACACACTTAATTTGTACTTCGGAATAGGTCCTAATAGTTTGTATTTGTTACAATTTAGTCCCTAATAGTAAATTTTGAATTAGACATAGCAAACGAACTCAGTTTAAGGTGAAATTTTTAGGCTTGCATAATTTTGATTAAAAGAAGGTCGGTAAACATTTATATCTAAAACTTGGTTAAGTTTACTATAGGTGGTAAAATGACCAAAATGCCTTTAGGTTAAATTACCTAGGAAAATTTTAAAATTAGCTCATAATTTGCTTCTGAGTTAATAAATATCTAAAATTTAGATACGTTTTAGGTGTTATAAGGTCAGGTGTGTCTTGGGTGGTCGTTAGCCGGATAGCCATTTAGGTAGCTAATGTATTCTTTACTCTTATCTTTAGTATACGATAGTCATTATGCCTCCGCGTCATGATTGGGGTAGTATGGATGATGATGTGCCACCACGGGATGATGCTCAGATGGTCTACGTCGAGCACTTCATGTCTAAGATGGTAGGAGCACTACAACGTATCGTTGGTGCCAACGTTGCTCTAACTCGCCAGGGTTTGCCACTAAAGCGCTTGTAAGCTCTAGGTGGTAAGGAGGTTTGTAGTGTTAGTGGCGGTGATCTGATACATTCAAAGTATTGGTTGCAAGGTGTCGTTCATATTTTCTGTGAGATAAGTTGCTCTAACGAGGATAAGTTGGTTTGTGTTGTATCACTACTATTAGATGAGGCTCATAGATAGTGGATGACTATCGAGAGGGGTACTGCATTGGATTGTTTGACTTGGGACTTCTTCTTAACATCATTATGGAGGAAGTTTATGGGCAAGAAGTATCTCAAGGCTAGGAAACGAGAGTTTATAGATCTTGTTTAGGGTACTTTATCGATAAACGAGTTTGCTCGGTTGAGTTAATATGCTCCTGAGTTGGTTTTATTGAGGTAAACCATTGTAAAAGGTTCAAGTTTGGGATGAACTGTGAGACTAAGCTCTACCTGGTTACTTAGAATACCGAGGTTTTTGACGAGTTAGTGGAGAAGCCTCGTGCGTTAGAGGAGACTTTAGGGGAAGAGCCCAAAGCTGCTTCGTCTGGAGCTATTAAAGGGTCGACTACGACTGCTAGTAGGTCTGGTCGTAAGGAAATGAGAGGTCATTTCGGTAGATCTAGATGACATGTTGCTAGTAGCCATGGTTACGATAGACAGGCTATGAGAGTTGAGGCTAGTTCTGCTAATTAGGGGACTGCTGCATAGTCAATATGTGAGCATTGTAATCGATGTCATCATGGTGAGTGTTGGAGGATGACGGTTGCTTGTCCTATCTATGGTTCGATGGAGCACTGTGTGAGTGACTGCCCGATGAAAGCCATTGTAACAGCCTAGTTTAGAAATTATTTTCAGTGTTTATAGCATGTGAATTGATATCTGTGAAATTTCTGTGATTTAATTTGTCTGCTTGAATGCTTAATTTACAAAAAGGATTAAATTGCATACCAAGTAAAATTAGCATGTTATATGATTAATGTGTTTATTTGAGTTGGTTTTTAAGTATTATGGCCTTATGAGGTAATTTTACCATTGAATATTGAGTGGTCATAAATGACCTCATTTTATATGATTTTACATGGCCTTAATGATGGATAATATGGTAAATGTATTATTATTATGTTTTAAAATAAAATAAAAGCATGAATTGTGTTCAATATATGTTCTTTGGCTGATTATACTGAAAGAAAGAAAGGAGAAATACTATCATAGATTTTGACACTTTGATTTGTGATTAAGGTATGCATTTCAGTCACGTTTCGATAATTTTTATATTTTTTGTGATCGTTGCTTAGCCTACAATCAAGCTTGTGCCTCAGTTTTTGATTTTATTTAAGATTTTGAAATGTGCCATTGTTAATAATGTGAGCTTTGTGATGATTTTTCATGAAATCTGAAAGATATGTGTTGGGTTAACATATTTTGGTCTTTGAATTTTTGATGAATTTGAGTAATTTGGGCTAAATTGTGAAAATAATATTTTGAGGGACTAAAATGTGAAATAAATAAAATGTTTGGATTTGTATGAACAATATAAACATTCAGCCAAGCTATGGTTTTAGTGAATTTTGTATATTTTGTGTTTTGTGGAATAAAGACTAAAATGTCAAAATGTGCAAATGTGGGGGGCAATTTGTAAAATGTCCTAATCATATGTTTTTAGATTGAATTGAATGGTTTTTTGAATAAAAGGGTTAATTTTGAATCTGTTTTGATTAAGAAACAAAGAAAACGGATTTAGATCGGGGGAAGTCGAAAGTCGTTGAATAATCGATTGTTATAATTTGAATACGTACGAGGTAAGTCAAAATATAAATAAGTGTATTATTGATTGAATTATATCTATGTGTTCATTTATTTGCTATTGAAAAGCTATGAGAGCTAATGAATGTAATCTAAAATAGTTTCAATAATGTGAGAATCTGTGAAAAGAACTCTAAGATGTGATTTTGTATAGGACCACGTCTGGGACGTTGGCATCGATCTGAGATATCGTGTAAGACCTTGTCTGGGACACAGGCATCGATTAGAGATTTACGAGTAAGACCATGTTTGGGACATCGGTATCGTATCTAATTTCGTGTAAAACCCTATTTGGGACAGTGGCATCGATATTGATTACATGTAAGACCATGTCTGGGACGTTGGCTTTGTATGAGTTTTCTGAGTTTTCAGAATGTCTTATCTGTTTCTGAACAATTCATTGAGCACTTTAGTAAATGAATGGATATATGAAATGTTAATTCAATTTAGGTACATCCGAGTTGTACTTAATCTATGCAAACGAAAGATATGTATATGTGAAGCTATGGTCGTGTGACATGTACAGGTACATGGAAATGGAATAATGCTATATGTGTATGGAATTGAGAAATTATGATAAATGTGATCAAGTGGGTATGGTATGGTTCATGAATTTCCATGAGGGATAGTTAAAATGCTATGTTATTGAATTGGATTATATGTGATTCATAAGTTGAAATGGTTTGTATTTGGCTTACTAAGCTATTTATAGCTTACTCTATGTGTTTTTAACTACTTTACAGATATCGTTGCTATCAGGAGCTCGACGATCATCGAGGATCTTCACCATACTATCAAACCTTGTTCAGTGTAAATGTTAAGTTATGGCATGTATAGGCTAGATGTAACACCCCTATCCCGTAACCATCACTGGAATAGGTAAGGGGTATTATCGAACTTGTAACTCAGATCAGATCAGTAAAAATTTTGAACTTTTCAAAACACAATGCAGTTCTATAATCATATATCCAATCATGCTTTAAAGCTCATATAACCATACACACATTCACTTAGAATGAAATTGAAAACATGTGAAAGATAGAGAGAACATTGAGAAAACTTTCAAGTTAGGGACACACGGCCTTGTCCCTAGCCCGTGTACACCAACACGGTCGTGCCCTACTAGACACGCCCATGCATACAAACCGTGGGCAACATTGCCACACCCCACACAGTTACTAGACACGCCCGTGTGTCCAGGCCGTGGCCAACACTATCAATTACCACACGGCTACCAGACACGCTCGTGTATCTGGGCCATGTGCAACTCTACCTAAAATCTATTAGGTGCAGGGGTTACATGGCTGAGTCACATGCTCGTGTGCTCAGACCGTGTGGCATAAAGTAGCCTTGGTTTAATCCATTTTGCCACCTAAATGGGTTGTCCCTACAAGCATCACATAGCCGTACCATTTCATAGACAATTTGGCAACCAAAACAACTATTTCAAAACCTATAATGAACCATTTCAAACACAATTTCCAAACATTATTCATCATCTAAACATGTACCATATAGAACACATCAAATTGGACACTCAAAATAATTTAAACATATACAAAACAAGCCACATCTCATAGCCTGAATAGGTACCAAAAACACACCACATTCATCATCAAAATAGCCATATTCATTCACTTAACAACTAGCCTATACATGCCATGACCATTTCATTTACAAAGATTCAAAAGTACCAAAAGCTTGATGGATAGTGTGATAGCAAGTCTCTGACTCGTCCAAAAATTGAGCTAGCTTCGGAATCTATAAAATAGAGGAATAAATAAACATAGTATGCTTCAAAAGCTTAGTAGGCCCGTATAATTATAGAAATTAAACCTTATCGAATCAATAAGATAAGTACATTAACAATGCCAATTCAATTCATATACTTAAGTTGCCTATTTAACAAGCATACACTTGTTAGTCCTTGTAATCTTATAAATCATTCATGTACAAAATGAAACATTCATACATCATAAGCACAAGTCCATTTCTTTGTACATGTAATTCATATCATGTAGTCCATGAAAGTTTCATATCTCATATAACATATAATACATATGTCTTTTAAATTCTCATGTAACATGTATCGAAAATTGCCCATTGAACCCTTAAGAACATCGAGGGATACTCGGGTGATACACATAGTGTATATACATATAACCTGTAATCTGTCAATGCACAATGTATGCTATTTTGAGCCTAAAACGGTAAGCCCGAAGGCTGAACATGTAATCCCGAAGGATGATCGGTAAGCCCGTAGGCTGAATGGTAAGTCCTAAGACTGAACATGTAATCCCGAAGGATGAACATATAGCTCATGAGCTGTGGTGAGTCCGCAACAAATGCAAGAGCTCAAACCACCTTGTAGCCCTAGTGACATGTCACTCGTATCCTACGACTTTCTACGGTTCAAACGGGACTCGATACCCAAATTATATTTGTAATCTTTAAGCATTTCCATGTCATTTCATATATCTATAACCAATATGCAATTCAATCCAATAATCTCATACATCCACTTGACAATTAAGCAATAGTTAAAAACATATTCAAATTCAATTCTAATTATACGAACGTACCTCGGTTTAATCGAATCTCGAGTCTATTCGTCTACTTTTCTCTTTCCCCAATCAAGTTCCAGGATTCAATTATCTTGATCTATATTAATGCAAATTCGGCTATTTAATCACTAACATACTTAATTTAATCCAAAAGCATGTATTTTGACATATTTACAATTTAGCCCCTATACTTCTAACTACTTTGTAATTTAGTCATTTTAACACAAAATAGCAAATTACGCAATAAGTCCCTCAATTCACCATAGTTGAATATCCCTATACCTTATACAAGCATATCTTTCAGAAAATCACATTTCTAACCACAGAATTTCTATTTCTTTTCAATTAAATCCTTAAAACTCATTTTCATCAAAAATTACTTTATAAAACTTTTATATTTCAAAACATCTATCAATAATTCACCATTTATCATCAAAATAACATGTATTCATCAATGGCATTTTTCAAAAACACAACCAATTTTAGAAATTGAGGTATGGGTCGGCTAGTATACTAAGCAACGATTTCAAAAACATAAAAATCATCAAAAATCGGGGCCAAAACATACCTTAATTTTGCTTATAGATAGCCGAATGCTTCAAAACCTTTAAACCCTTGTTTTGTTTTTGGTTTTCGGTGGAAGATGATAGAAATAAAAGCCTTTTTCATGTTTTATTTTAATTAAAACATATAATAAAACTAAATGACCATATTAACCTTTATAAAACCATTATAAAAATCATAATAATATGGACATGGATGTCCACTACCATTTAAAATGGTAAAATAACCATTTAAGGACTCCCATTTCTAAAGCCATGATCAAATAAGTCATTTATGAAATAGAACTCCTATTTATCACTTTATGCGATTTAATCCTTTTTACTGAATTAACTATTTAAACGATAAAATTTGTATACGAAACTTTCACACAAAAATATCTATCATGCTGTAAAACATATAAAAACAATAATAATAATTTGACTCGATTAAGTGGTCCCGAAACCACTCGTTCTGATTAGGGTCTAAAATGGGTTGTTACACTAGAAGTACTTGAATTATGATTTTGATATGTATATGAGTTGTGCCATGTGATATGGCTAACTAATGGATGTGTACATGTTTGATTTTGGTATGTGTTTTGTGAAACAAATATGGTATGTTTATTTTGCAAATATGGCCTAATGAGAAATGGTCATTTTGGTATGAAAGTGATATGAATTTGGTAAGTTTTTTATATGAGATGGATTGTAGTATGAATAACTTATGCTAAATAAGATTTTGTATGAGTTTGGCTTATGTTTTGGTGTGAGTTTATAAGGAAATTGATTATAATTTTGAATGAAGAATATATGGTGTAACACCCCAAACCCGGTCTAGACGTTATGACCAGATCTGGTGTGTCATATGAACCTAAAAGTAAGTTTACGGCCTTTTGTTTGTTGTGAATTAAGTGTGATTTTCAGTAAAACAGTAAGCTTGTGAAAAAGTCTGTTTGTTACTCTTTTAAGTTGTCCAAATTTTAAACTTGTTGAGTTGTGAAAACGTTCTTAAGAATTTGAAAACCCGCGCAGCCTATACTAGCAGCTTCGACCAAATGCGATTTAAACCATCAAAGAAAACAAAACCCATAAAGAAAAATTAAACAGCAGCCTTATTACAATTAAAACCCAAAAATAATAGCAAAATAAAATACTAAAAATAATATGAAAACCCGAACTTGCAAATGTTGTGGCCACTCCGAATCTCTCGCAGCTCCAAGCCCACTATGGTTACCTGCAGAGATGAAATATAAGGGGGGTGAGTTTGACAACTCAGTGTATAACATAATCTCAACCATAGGCCAAAACAGATCAAGCCACAGAATCAGATTAGTTGGGCCTTGCCCATTACAGAAATCAGGTTGAGCCCATAGGCCCATAACAGATACAGATTAGAAATAATATACAAACAGAAAACCCAACCCAGATCCATCCATAACACCCCCGTACCAGCCTTACATCATGTAGGGAGACTACTCGACCCACCCAACCGCTACACACCACAGATATTTGCAGCGAGGCTGCCAGATATAATTTGCAGCGAGGCTGCCAGATATTGTGACGAGGTCACCAGATACAGATATTGTGGCGAGGCCACCAGAACAGATAGATACGTGGCGAGGCCACCAGATTGCAGCGAGGCTGCCAGAACGCTTCTTCTATCATAAACCCAAACCCCATGCAACACATATATATACATACTAGCATGCAACATATAGCATCTCATGCATCAGATATATTCATATTAAATGGTAACTCATGCAGATACATAAAATTATACATTTCATACAGGATTGACCCTAGGGGTATAATAGTCTTTTTACACCTAGGGGTATTTCGGTAATTTTCCACGTTCAGGGGTATTTTAGTCCTTTATCATATTTCAGAGATTTTATGCAAGTTCCATAAATTATCAGTCCTCATTTAACCACGGAAGTCCATTTAAGCCAAATTTCCAGTTTTGCCCTTTTAGCCTAAAACTCCTAATGGGCCTTACTAAGTCCAATATCGTCTCAAGCCCGTTAAGCCCAACTTTAAGTTTAGTTTACCAACTTAACCATGTTTTTATTATTCATGTTGCCAGAAAGTCTTTAACGATCATTTTTCAATTTGGGCTCGGAAGCCCATTGGGCCCATCTTGGCCCATCGCAGCCCAACTTACCAAAAGATTTAGAATTGCACCTTCTGCAATTCTTCCAGCACTGAATTCATAGTTAAGCCCAATGGAGTAAATGGTTACTCTCAAATATCATACGAACGCACTTTCGGTCACTTACACCAGATGTCGGTAACGCTACGCCTTTTTTAGCTTTTACCATTTTAGTCTAACAGTTGGGATTAGTTACACACCTGTTACTTGTTGAAACAATTTGGCGAAACCCACGTATGAAAACCTATCATTAATTACCTTAGTGTTAGTTTAATAGCCAACAACCATTAAGCCAAAATCCCTTACCCATAAACGACTATCATGACCCAAAACATTGAAATCTTACCCCTCTTTGCCGATTATAGACTAAATCCCAAAGTCCACTTGCTCAGTCTCTGAAGTCCCTTGAAGCACGTCCTTTTTCCTTCTCTAGCGCATATAAACAGAAGAAAAGGTCACAAGACCTCTTAGTCCAACGATAGCCTCCCCCCTAGAGGGTTTTCGGCTTTTACTTCAAACCAAAACCTACTAGCAAGGAAGGTTCCCGAATACTTACCACTGAGTTAATCGGTTCAAGAAGTACCTCCAGAAGCCCTCTTAGCCACGATCTAAGTAAAAGAAAGGAAGAGTTGAGAGTATAGAGGATTCGGCTAAACACAATAAAGGTTTCGGTTTATGGAAGGGTTTAAAAGAAGAAGAAAAGAATGAGAGTGAAAAGGAAGTGTTTCGGCAAAGTGGGTGTTTGCTTTCGGCTTTTGTGTCTATCAACCAGAGAGTAATGTCAAAAGAAGGTATGTAGATGATAGCAGAAGAAAATGGAAAGGAAGAAAATAAGAAAAGAGATTTGAGAAGGTAAGAAATAAGCAATCAGTTTAATAAGAGAAGAACGGCACAAGATGGGGTTTTTGGAAGTTCTATATTTGGCAATCAGGATTACAATAGGTTTCGGCTACCAACACAAAAAGAAGAAAAAGAAGAATAATGGAAGCTAAGCAAAAAGAATCGGCACAATCATCACCAAAAGAACTTAAAGGAAATCGGCACTAATAGCACCTAATAGCCGAATACTTCCTATGCAAAATGCCGAAAATGCACCACTAAGAGTCCTCTTGGCCGGCCACCTTACTTCAAATTCAAAACACCTTAATCCGCTCCTTGATTCACTCCACAATATCCTCTCATGACCGATTCAAACACTTCACAAGCAGAGTTTAACTTTGCTTCAAACTCTTACCTGTTCAAACACAAAAATAAAACACCACCTTTGCAACCTCTGGAGCTTGAACCCTTGACCTCTAAGCTCACTTAGGCGCCACTTTTTAAGGAGCTTAGTGGTGCCTCCCTTGCCACTTTACCACTGAACAATTTGTGTCTTATTTCACCGATATTTTCTTATAACACCTATCTTCAAGAGACCCCTATCTCCTAAGTCAAAAATACAAAATTTTACCGAGCTTCCAACCAACACATGGGCCTTCCATAGGCCCATTACCACACTCCAAACATGCATTACACACCCAAATACTAGAGTTTAAACATTTTATCAGATAAAGAACAATCTAAGACAACCGAAAAAATTAGGACGTTACATATGGCATGAATTATATGTATTTTGGTTGTGTTTTGGCGGGGAATTGATGGTATAAAATGCATTGGTTTTGGCTTGTAGGGATGACCTAAAATGGGTGGCAAAGTTGGCTTTCAGATGGCCTATTTTTGTCCACAATGGTAGATACACGGGCGTGTGTCTTGGCTGTGTATGACACACGGTCATAATACAGGGCTGTGTGTCCTTTGGGGTACTTGTAACACCCCTAACCCGTATTAGTCGCCGAAATGGGTTACAAGGCATTACTAGAAAAAACACATCTATTATGCATTCAATCATGCATTATGAGCACCTTCGAATACACCTATGTACATATCCTAAAATTTTATCCACATAGCAAATATATATTATATTTCAATATTATACAAAACTCATAATAAACATACGCCAAACATATAGCATCTAAGTTGATATATTGATAGTAAATCGTAGCAATTTATATTCTAAGTATACGCACAATTTAATACTATATGAACGTTCATATAAAAAGTCAGTTTTGGTTATTAAACATCATGACCGAACATACTATATAAGTTCACTAGTAAATATAGTTCATTTTTACACTCAACCAACAAAAGAAAACATAGCATGTTTTAACATCTCTCACATATACATTAAAGATCACATTTAATTAAGAATAATCTAATACTACTCATACTTTTTCCTATCCACGAGACCATATTAAGTCATTTCATATTCGGCTATTCAATTAAAGTACACTATGACTCAAATGTTATACCTATCATTATAAAACCAAAGTTTTAGCCATATAGGCACGAAATCCCATTTCTCAATAAAACCAACTAAATACATCAACCTAAAACAACAAAGTCATATTTTCATTTATTAATCTCTTAGTTGAACTTATTAGTCATTCATTAGCCATATTATAAACATATTTCTAAGTCAATTAAAAACATACCAAAATTTATACATATATTCTCCCATAAAACTCAAAATACTATTGCCTCGAATCATGCATAGCTTACATATAAAAAGCACATCACATAACTGAAACATAAATTAACTTAATTCAACAAGCTTCCTTAGTAACAATATTACCAAAACTCATACTTAGATCTTAACAAAATATGCCAACAAGATTCACATATGTATATACAGAACATAACTGAATATCATCCAAATCTATTCATTACCTAAAATCCAGTATTTAGTCGAATACATACCATCAACCAAATTAAAACATACTACCAAAGACAAGACATATTTGAATCATTAAACTCGTGAGTAAAATATCAAGCCTAACCATATTTTTATATACCAAAACCGAAACCATAATCAAACATAATCATCAAGCCAAAGAATAAATTCCAAGATTAACTAAATGGACAAGCCATTTCCGCATGGCTTATACATATATATACAACTTCAAACATATTTGAAAAGTAGTATAGCTCTAATGCCCCAAAATCCCAAAACTTTTAATTTTCTAATTAAGTGTTGATTGCGTGGCTAGAACAAGTAGGATGTTGATTTTGAGGAATTATGGGGGTTTTTATGAAGTCTCAGGTTCAGGGAAGACCATAGGAAAAATTTAATTTTTGCCATAGTGGAACCCTAATCTCAAGTATTAGGCCTTTAAAACAAATTAAGAGGAAAATAGGATGCAAATGGGCCTATGGCCTAGTGGTAAGGTAGCGCCACCTTGGGGAATAGAGGGTGACACCAGTGTATAACAGGGAGGTCCAAGGTTCAAGTGTCACCGTGGGCATGAAGAGTATTATTTTGCACATTGTGCTATGCAAGTGGTGGACTTGGAGTTGAACTCTGTAGGAAGAAGCATGAAGAGATCAAATAGGAGATTTGTAGAGTGATAAGGGGGAGGAAATCTTGGAGAAAACATAGGGATTGGGTTGTGGGATGAGCTGGAGCTAGAATGGCAATTGTGAGAGGCAAATTCGGCTAGGTTAGAGTATAGATGTCGATCTTGAGTTTTGGGGAAACACTATAGCCGAATTCACATATTGCAATTTCAGCATTTTAGAGAACAATTCTTTACTCTTCCTTTTATTCTCATACTTTAGCCGATTACCCTCTTTTTCTTTTCTTGTTCTACCAACTTCCTACCTCTTCCCTTCTTGCAACTTAAAAACTGATTATTACCCTGCTAGTGGGCCGAATATCACCATTGTGTTCGAGTTCACCCTTTGTAGCATTGGGGCCGATTATCTCCTCTTGTTTCATAGTCAAATTGACTACTTCTTTCCCATGTAAGGGTTGATTCATACTTTGGCAATCAGTCTCTTGAACGGTAAGTGAGTTAGATCTTCTTCAATTTTGTTGAATATTCTAAGTTCTCTTGTTACTACATTCTTAAAAGCCGAATTGGTTTTTCTTTGATGATAGCCGAATAGAGATCAATTGGGTTAACCAACTCCCTCGTCACTTCAATTCCTTTGGATCCAATATACAAACAAGGGGTTAGGAACTCGTTTCAGGGATCTCATCCTTGTGCCGATTTGTGATAGTAAGTGATGGTTGCTTAGGGTCATAAAGGTTGGTTTCCTTTAGTGTTGAAGCTTCTTTTCTTACTTAGATTAGTTCTAATAACGCAGATGTAGATAGTGGAAGGGAGTGATTATCGTCAAGTGATTGTAAGGGATCTAACAATTAGATCTATTGCGTAAGTGTATAGATGGTTACGGTTTTGGTTGAAGAGAATGGTTATGGAGACCGATTGATTAATTGATAATATAAAATGCTGTAGGTTCGACATTGGGGATTCATAGCAAGTTTTCTAATAAGGTGTGTACATTCACCGTACACATGACAAACCGGCAAAAGTTGAAATCCTGAAAAACCGAGATGCCAAAAAGCTGAAAAGCCAAAAAACTGGTGCCGGCAACCATACGAGCGTGCGAACACTCGTGTGGAGATATTGATACAACGACCAAGGCCAAGGGAGCAATTTCATGGTCTCGGGCTACTTTTTGGCCAACTAGGCCAGAATAGGCTAAATGGGCCCGACGGCCTCGTGGGCCCAAATCGGCAAAAGTTGATAAGTAATAGTAAGTGATGAGTTGGTATCGTTGGTTGAATAGTTTGAATATGATTGGGCCTGATGGGTCGTATATTTGTGATTGGGCCTAATGGGCCATATAAATATGATTGGGTTTGATGGGCCATATGTGATTTTAGGAAAGTATGTAGACTTGCTAGGGTTTTATAATGGACTATAGGCTTAGTTTCTGATGAACCCTTAAACAAACTTAATTAACATATCAAGTGTGTCCGTGGGAAAGTCATAAGGTTAGAGTGTGGCAATGGGCATATGCATGTCTAGGATTGGATCTAGGGAGAGCTTGGTACTTAAGTGGTCTTAATGACCCACCTCCTATTTTCTAGAATCCTACCTAGTGCGTAGTGTCTGTTCACTTTAGCCATCGAGGACTTATTGTCGGGCCAAAGTTCGTAATTAAAACCCATACCGTAAGAATTACTAAAATACCCCTATAAGGTAGAATTACTGAAATACCCCTGTAGGGTATAAATACCGAACGAAATGACTAAAATGCCCTCATTGTATAAAGGACGAAAATACCCCTAGGTGCTAAAAATGTGGAAATGTGTATGTTGCATTCATGTGATGTATGTTGCACTTGGGTGGGTTTGATGATACGGAGGAAGATATGTGAGGATCGCATAGTCGCTTGACGACCATGGATCCACCGGTGGCTTTAAGCACACTATATGATTAGCAGCCTTGCTGCAACGATTGAGTAGTGCCGCAACCGGTACTACCATTGGAGTGTATGGATGGGTGGGTTGATATTTATATTCCCACATGAGTGTAGGGTTGGAAGGGAAAATGGAGTGCAGGGCTGGATTGGGATGGGAGCATTGCATACATGAAATATTGATGTGATATGGGCTAAGGCCCAAATGAGGCCACCAAAGGCTTAGGCTCGAAGGCCACTGTATATTGTGTTATGGGCTCGGGCCCAACTGAGGTCATTGTGGGCTAAGGCTCAATACCACTGATATTGATAGGGCTTAGGCTCAATGTGTTAATTCCATGTTGGTATGATTACCGGGGGTCGTACACACTGAGTTTTCGAAAACTCACACCCTCTTTTATATATTTTTTAGGTGACCCTCAGTAGGCGGCTCGACGTAGGAGAGGGCTTATAGGTGGCCACACTGCAAGTTAATTACGAGTTTTAATAATTTCAAAATTTTTTTATTTTTAATTATTGTTTTCATTGGGATTGAATAAGGCCTATCATCTCCGGTACGAAGTTACATTGAGATTATTTTTATTATGGTTACTGTTGAAGTATTGGTTTTACTTAAAAATTTAAACATGTTTTCAACATCAATATAATTAATTTAATATTTTTTTCTCAAACATGAGTTTTTCCTCCTAAAATCAAAGCTTTTATCTAACTCACCTGAACTTTTATAACAGCAAAGGTTCAAATAGATTTTATCTCTAAATATTTTACTAGTTAGCCGATTTGAAAATAACCATTGATTTGAACCATAAAGGAACGATAGTTTAAGTCTTTCAATATATCGGATTCGTGCGAGTTACCCTACAATGTGACATCACCCGATCTAGCCATAACGTCAGGGCTGGGTGTTACAATAGCCTATACATTCCATAGGTTTCAAATTTAACGTTTAAAAGTACCAAAAGCAGTTGATAGTGTGATAGACTTCGCTGATGATCCCTGAGCCCGTAACTATTCTCCAAAATCTATAAAATAGAAGTAAAAATACGCACACAGAGTAAGCTATCTTAGCTTAGTAAGTCATAAGCAAATATCAACTCAATAACAATAACAATTTAATATGACATAACCAAACCATGCTTGTAAATTCAAATATCCACATATAACTAAACATGAATTAAGTTTTGTCCAAACATGCATTCATTCTTTATCCAAAATCATCTTTCATACTCAATATCAATAAAAATTTCACTTGGCTGAATACATACTATCATAATACATTTATACAATTCACATTTCCTTATTCACAAGTTCACATTCAATTACCATATAGACAAATGCACATATAAACTTTGGCACAAGTATGAAATTCACATTTCCATATCATACATATATATATCATTAAACCGAATATGACCAATCATATACTTAAACATATGGTTTCATTCACTTCATTCATAACTCAATTCTTAATTCAAATGGCTAGTTTACCTTAGTTTATTTGAGCGTATGACAAACACGTATCTGTACCTTTTATTTTGTTTTCACATTCAGTCTCGATTACACATTGCCCATTAAACCATTCAAAATTTAGTAGGATACTTAGATAATCACACATATTGTACAATGCTAACGTCTCAGACGTGGTCTTACATGTAATCACATATTGATGCCACTATCCTAGACAAGGTCTTACACGACTCAAAAATACGATGCCGATGTCCCAAACATGGTCTTACATGCAATCACATATTGATGCCAACATCCCAGACATGGTCTTACACGAGAACACATATCAGAAATCCTATGTCATGACATATGTATCCTAGCTATTCCTAAGGTTCGTATGGGGCTTTTCGGACGTCGTATCACTTTCGAATTAAGCTCTTAAACGTAGCTCTCAAGCATTTATACATTTGGCTAATACTTGTACAATTCCATATAATTCAATTCAGCATATAAAGTTCATATTTATTCAGATTTAATAACATGTATTTGCTTACAAACTTACCTTGGATATCGGCGGACGGTATAGAACGACTATTCAACTATTTTTGTTTTTCCCCGATCCAAGTCTGATTTCTTTTGCTCTTAATCTATACAATTTCAAATTAATCTCATTCAAACAAAATTTCATTCAATTTAATCCAAAAACACATAAATGGGTAAATTACCATTTACCCCTAACATTTTACACTTTTTACAATTTAGTCTAATTTGCATAAAACGCAAAACATGCAAAATTTGCACATACCATGCTTAAGTTGAATCTTCATTATGTTCATACAAATCCATACATTTCATTTATTTTAGATTTTAGTCCCTCAAATTATTATTTTTGTAATTTAGCCCTATTTACTCAAAATTATCAAAATTTGCAATATAAAACATGTTAATCCAGAACATATCTTTCATATTTCATCATCAAACATCATAAAAATTAATTATTCATCAATGGCATAACTCAAAATATTCATCAAAATAAAAAATTCAGGGGTGGGTCGGATAGTATTCGAAGCAACGATCTCAAAAACGTCAAAATTATCAAAAATCGAGCTCGTTACATACCTTAATCAAGAACAACAATAGCTGAAATATTGAAGAACTATTTTTTTTCTTTCTTTTGGTGTTTTAGCATTGAGAAAGATGAACTAACATGGCTTTTAATTATTTTATGTTTTAATAAACATATGTTATTTCAGAAATTACAAAACTATCATTGTTTAATGAATTCAAAACCATTATAATATAAGGTTAATGTCATCCATTAATTAGTATCATGGTATAATTGCAACATAAAGACCCAACCTTTAAAGAACAAAGCAATTTAGTACTTTAAAGATTAGTTAGTCACTTTTTCATTTTACGCGATTAAGCCCTTTTTCTAAAGTGGGCATCCAAACAACAAAATTAAAACACGAAAGGGATATCAATTCACACATAATAAAAATAAAAAAATTAAATATTTTTTGCTGACTCAGATTCGTGGTCCTGAAACCACTGTTCCGAATAGGGTCTTAATCAAGCTATCACAGTACTATTTTAAATTAAGTCCGTACACCCTACAGGAATGACACGGCCTAGGCACATGGGCGTGTATAGTGGCAGTGGGTGACAAACGGGCTAGTCACATGGGCGTGTGACCGTCTGTGTGCACAAGTCAGTAGCTCCCTTAATTTTCATATGGCCAAGCACACGGGCGTGTCTCGTGGCCTTGTGAACAAGTTAGTATGTATGCCCTATTTTGCCACGGCCTAGACACACGGGCATGTCTGGTGACCGTGTAAGGCACACAGCCTGACCACATGGGTGTGTGACCTTTATGGCCTTGAAAAATGATTATGTTTTGAAAAATTTTCTAAGTGTTCGGTTTAGTCCCGACCTTCTTCTAATGCATGCTTAAGGTTTCGGAGACCTTCATAAGGGACTCATTGATAATGTATGATTATGATATCATGTTGATGATTGTGAAATGTCTGAAAAGTTTTGGATTGTCCGGTAATGCTTCTAACCCCAGTTTGGCAATGGATACGAGTTAGGGGTGTTACATTTGGTTGGTACCAGAGCTGTGGTTAAGTCAATTCTAAGACTACCATAGTGTATGAGTGTCTAGCTATACATGCCATATATCTGAAATATGATAGTGTGATGAATCCTAGCATATGAAATGTGATTTTTGTATAGTAATAGATCCCAACGAGCTATAACTGACGATGTTGAGAGTAACGCACCCACTCCTGCTCAAGGGGTAGTGCCTTCTGATACGAGAAATATGACTAGTAGTCACGAGGGAGAAGCTAAACAAGCTTTCTTTCAAATGATGAGTGAATGGTTTTCGGAGTTTGTTCGTACTAATCTAGTTGCTCAACAACCTTCACCCTGCCTAATCCCCCTTAGACCTCTGTTGTACCTCTGATTGTGAACCTTACTTAGTTAAGTAAGCCTCTGATCGATAAAATCCAAAAATATGGGGCTGAAGAGTTTAGGGCCACTATTAATGACGATGCAGAAAGAGTCGAGTTTTGGCTCGAGAATAATATCTTAGTTTTTGTTGAAATGTCGTGTGCTCTCAAAGAATGTGTGAAATGTGCGTTTCTTTGCTTAGAGACTTAGCTTATCAGTGGTAGAAAACTTCGATTTTTATTGTTCCAAAAGAGTGAATAACCTGGGATTTCTTTCAATTAGAATTCTAGCAGAAATACATCAGTCAGAGATTCATCAACTAGAAAAGAAAAGAATTTTTTGAGCTAAAATAGGGCCGTATCACTGTAACGGAATACGAGTGAGAGTTTGTTCGTCTGAGTTGCTATGGGAGTGAATGTGTATCAACTGAAGAAATATTATGTAAAAGATTCGTTGATGGCTTAAATGAAGATATTCGACTGTTAGTTGCATTTTGGAGATTAAAGAATTTGTTGTGCTTGTTGTTCGAGCATATAAAGCTGAAAAACTCAGGAAAGATGAAAGAAAAGTCGATTCTGAAGCTAGAGAAGTGAGAAAGAGATCAGCAAGTAAATCATTTCAGTTTGTGTCAAAGAAATTCAGAGGTGATCAAAGCCGTTCAAAGGCTAATGTGGGACATTTAAGCAGAGATCGAGCTAGATCGCATTTGAGTTTTAGAGCTCCTGTTACTTTTATTGCCATTGTTGGGAATGTCCAAACTAAACGACCTGAATGTAAGCGCTGTGTTAATAGACAACCAGGAAGTTGTAAACTGAATGACCGAGCCTATTTCAGATGTGAATCTATGGACCACTATGTGCGAGACTATCTAGAGCCTAATGAGTACGAGACTATTCAAAACCCAAAATTGAGTAACACCTCAGCTAGAGGTAGACCTCCTAGAAATACAGGAAATGTCAGTGGCAGTCAAAAAGTAACAAAAGATACTGCTATTCGAGCTTGCGAGTAAGCTTTATCACCATATGTGATTATGGGTACTTTTACTCTTTATGGTACTTCTATGATTGCATTGATAGATCCAGCATCTACACACTCCTATATATGCATGAATTTAGTACATAGTAAGACTTTGCCTGTAGAGTCTACAGAATTCGTAATTAGAGTCTCGAACCCTTTAGGCAAAAGTGTCCTAGTTGACAAAGTCTGCAAGAATTGTTTGTTGATGTTTTGAGATGTATGTTTTTCGACTAATCTGATTCTTTTACCCTTTGGTGAATTTGATGTAATTCTGGGTATGGATTGGCTAACTTTGCAGGATTCTATTGTAAATAGCAAATGGAAAACTATTAACTTGAGATTCAAGAATGATGAGTTAATCCGAATTGAGTCCAATGATTTAAACAGGTTGCCAACTATAATATCTTCAATGAAAGCATTGAAATATGTGAAAAAGGGATGTGAAGCCTATCTTTCATATGTGACTGATTCAAAAGTGACTGAAATAAAAATTGAATCAGTGCCTGTTGTCGGTGAATACCCTGATGTGTTTCCTTAAGAACTTCCGGGATTACCTCTGATCTGAGAAGTCGAGTTTGGTATTGAATTAGTGCCGAGAACTACTCCAGTTTCAATAGCCCCATATTGAATGGCTACGACTGAATTGAAAGAATTAAAGTCTTAGTTGCCAGAGTTGATAGACCGAGGATTCGCTAGACTGAGTTTCTCACCTTGGGGTGCTCCGGTTCTATTTGTGGAAAAGAAAGACGGCATAATGAGAATGTGTATTGATTATCGTCAGTTAAACAAGGTGACTATAAAGAATAAATATCCTCTTCCCAGAATTGATGATTTGTTTGATCAGTTGAAAGGTGCTTCTGTGTTTTCAAAAATATATCTGAGATCAGGCTATTATCAGTTGACAATGAAAGATACAGATATTTTGAAAACAACTTTTCGAACGAGGTACGGACACTATGAATTCTTAGTTATGCCTTTCGAACTAACGAATGCTCCTACTGCGTTTATGGGTCTGATGAACAGAATTTTTAGACCGTATTTAGGTCAATTTGTTGTTGTGTTCATTGACGACATTTTGATTTATTCACGGAACAAAAATGAACATGTCGAGCATCTGAGAGTTGTTTTGCAGACTCTGCGTGATAAACATCTTTATGCGAAATTCAATAAATGTGAGTTCTGGTTGCAAGAAGTTGGTTTTCTAGGGCATATTGTGTCAGCATCCGATATCCGTGTTGATTCGAGTAAAATTTTAGCTATTCTGTATTGGAAGCCTCCTAGAAACGTTTCTAAAGTCTACAGTTTTCTAGGACTTGCCAAGTATTATCATCGATTTGTGAAAGGATTTTCTATGACTGCAACTCTGTTGATGAGATTGGTGCAAAAATATGTGTAGTTTGAATGGTCCGATAATTGTCAGAATAGTTTTGATCAGTTGAAAGCTATGTTCATTGAAGCTCTGGTACTTGTACAACTAGAGTCAGGTAAAGAATTTGTCATTTTTAGTGATGCTTCGCTAAATGGACTCAGTTGTGTTTTGATACAAGAAGGCAAAGTCATAGCTTATGCCTCGAGACAGTTAAAGCTGTACGAAAAAAATTATCTGACACATGACCGTGAATTAGCTGCGATAGTATTTGCTTTGAAAATATGGCACCACTATCTGTTCGAAGAGAAATGTCATGTGTTTTCTGATCACAAAAGTCTGAAATATTTGATGACTCTGAAAGACTTGAATCTGCAACAGAGAAGATGGTTAGAGCAACTAAAAGATTATGAGCTTGTGATTGATTATCATCCGGGTAAAGTGAATGTTGTAGTTGATGCTTTGAGTCGAAAATCACTAACTACATTGCATGCTATGAATGCTCATTTAGATTTGTCTGATGATGGTTTGGTTTTAGCCGAATTTAAAATTAGACCTTTGTTTTCACAACAGATTATTGATGCCCAGAAAGTTGATAATGAATTGATAGCAATATGAGCTCAGTGTGGTTCTGATTCTGATTCTGAATTTTGAATTGATTTTAATGGCTATTTGAGATTCTGAGAGTGGTTTGTGTTCTAAGAAATTCAGAATTGATTCAGATGATTTTGGGTAAAGCTCATAGTAGTAATTTGTCTATACATCCAGGAAGCACTAAAATGTATAATGATTTAAAATAGATATATTGGTGGCCAGGAATGAAAAGAGACATCTCTGAATTTGTTTTGAAATGTTTGATATGTCAGGAAGTTAAAGCTAAACATCAGGTGACATTCGGCTTCTTACAACCGATTATGATTCCCGAATGGAAATGGGATCGAGTGACGATTGATTTTGTTTCGGGTTTGTCCCTATCTCCGAGAAAGAAAGATGCAATCTAGGTTGTTGTCGATCGACTAACCAAATCAGCTCACTTTATTCCTGTACGATCTAATTACTCACTTGAAAAGTTAGCTAAACTTTAGATTTTTGATATTGTTAGATTGCACGGGGTGCCATTATCTATTCTGTGAGATAGAGATTTAGGATTTACTTCACGATTCTGGAAGAAGTTGCAAAAGGCTTTAGGTAGAAAATTACATTTTAGTACTGCTTTTCACTCGCAAACGAATGGTCAATCTGAGCAGATTGTTTAGATACTCGAGGATATGTTGAGATGTTGCATTCTTGATTTTGATGGTACGTAGGAACAATATTTTCGATTGATTGAATGTGCCTATAATAACTGTTTTCAATCGAGTATTAAAATGGCACCGTACGAAGCCTGATATGGTAGAAAATGCCGTAGTCCATTACACTAGTCTGAGTTCAGTAAAAATAAGATAGATGGGGTTGATTTAATAAATGAGACCAAATAGAAAGTGAAGGTAATTTGAGATAATTTGAAAGCAACTCAAATCTTTAGAAATCGTACGCAGATTTGAAAAGAAAGAATATCAAATTTGAGATTGGGGATAAAGTGTTCTTGAAAGCATCTCCGTCGAAGAAACTATTCAGATTCGGTAGGAAAGGTAAATTGAGTCCGAGGTTCATCGGACCTTATGAGATCATCAAACGAGTCGGGCCAGTTGCATATAGATTACTTTTGCCACCTGAGCTAAAAAAGATTCACAATGTATTTCATGTTTTGATTCTTTGAAGTTATTGATCTAACCCTTCGCATAATTACTCCGCCTGAAATAGAGTTACATCCTAATATGTCATATAATGAAGAACCGACTCATATTTTAGCTTGTTGGATAAAAGAATTACGAAATAAGAAAATCTATTAGTTAAAGTAATGTGGCATTGACAAGGCATAGAAGAGGCTACTTGGGAGCTCGAAGATGCTATGAGACAACAACATCCGAATATGTTTAACTAAAAGATTTTCGGGGACAAAAATCCCTAAGGGGGAGAGTTGTAACAACCCAGTTTAGACCTTGGTCAGAATAGCACTTCGCTATTCAGTTCAAAATCTAAAGTTTCCCCACTCTCAACCTGTCAGAATCGAGGACCCAGTGATTCATCCACCAACTTTTTACCCTTAATCTGCTCAATCCATGGCGATTTAACTTAGAATAAGCCAACAAGCTACCATCATCGATTAAACTGAGACAAGCAAACATCGCTCTCAGATCAGTTATAGCCCTACGGCTCAGTGTGTCGGCCACTACATTGGCTTTACCAAGATGGTATTCAATTGTAGCCAACTCCAAGTCATGTGTTGGATAATTCACCTCATGAGCCTTACGCTGTCGAGATGCATAGGCGACCATCTTACCCTCTTGCATCAACACACAACCCAAACCAATGTGTGTTGCATCACTGTAGACAATAAAATCTCTCCCAGGCTCTGACTGGATCAAGACAGGAGCCTCAGTCAGAACTTCCTTAAGTTTCTCAAAACTTTCTTACTGCTTATCAGTCCAGTCAAACGACACCCCTTTACGCAACAACTTAGTCAGAAGTGCAGCAATCAACGAAAACCCCTCAACCAAACGTCTATAATACACCACCAGACCCATAAAACTTCAAATCTTAGATACAGTCTTAGGTGGTTTCTAATCTAGAATAGCGTTAATTTTTCGAGGATCAACCCTAATCCCCTCAGCAGATACCACATGACCTAGAAAAGTAACTTCCCTCAACTAGAACTCACATTTATTTAACTTGGCATACAGTTGCTTTTCCCTTAGAGTCTGTAGGACCACTCAGAGATGTACATCATGTTCATCTTCAGTTCTCGAATACACCAAAATATCATCTACAAAAACCACTATGAATCGATCTAAATAAGGTTGAAATACTTGGTTCATTAGATCCATAAAAGCTGCTGGTGTATTCGTCAGTCCAAACGACATTACTAAGAACTCGTAATGCCCATAGCGAGTCCTAAAAGCTATATTGTATACATCAGCCTCCTTAACTCTCAACTGATGGTATATAGAACAGAGATCAATTTTGGAGAAAATTGAAGCTCCTCAAAGCCGATCAAATAAATCATCTATCTGCGACAAAGGGTACTTATTCTTGATGGTAAGTTTGTTCAGTGACCGATAGTCAATGCACAGACGTATAGATCCATCATTCGTTTCCACAAACAATACCGGTGCTCCCTATGGAGACACACTAGGTTGGATGAACCCTCGATCCAGTAACTCTTGAATTTGAGCTTTAAGTTCCACAAGCTCCTTTAGTGATATTCTATAAAGGGCGATGGACACCGGAGCTGTACCAAGCAAGAGCTCAATCCCAAACTCGACTTCACGGTTTGGAGGTAACCTTGGTAGCTTATCGGGAAAAACATTTGAAAAGTCTTTCACGATTCTAATATTATTAATAGAAGAGACCTCAGAACCTGAAACACTGATGTAGGCTAGATATGCCTCATACCTCTTACAAACCAATTTCTTGGCCTTCAATGCAGAGATCAAATTTGATAAATAATCTCGACGCTCCCAATAACCACTACCTTATCACCCTCTGCAGTTTTCAGTACCACCCGCTTAATAGCTCAATCCAAATTCGCTTGATGCTTAACCAGCTAGTCCATTCCCAAGATTAAGTCGAATTCACTAAAAGGTAGTCCCATCAAATCCGCCACAAAGGTTACTCCTTGAACCTCCAACGGCATATCTCTGAAAAGTTTATCTACCGTAACTGACAACCCTAATGGACTTAACACAGTAACCTCACTCGCAGTAGTTTCAACCATTATACCCAAAGTTCCAAACACAGTGCATGCTATATAAGAATGCGTAGACCCAACATCAATTAGTGCGCTATAAGGTACATTATGGATAAAGAACGTACCAGTAATAACATCTAGGGCGTCTTTGTCCTCTCGGTGACGTGCAGCATAAATTAGTCCTGGCTACCTCGCCTCAGTATGAGCAACACCTCTACTCGGTGCTCCACGACCACAGCCCCAATCGTTTCCACCCCTCACCTGAGCACGGCCTCCCGACAGCTGCTGACCACCCCTTGGCAGTTGTACATTACCCAAACCTATAGCTTGCACTTGATCGGGCCTCTGTGGACACTCTCTGATATGGTGCTCCATCGATCCACATCTCAAATAGGCTCTAGTCCTTTTCCAGCACTCTCCCTGATGGCGTCTCCACAATCAGCACAAGGTTGCGTTCTAGTAGTAGCAAAGGGGGCACAACTCTGACCAGCCCATGAACTCTGGCCTTTTTCTTAGGCCTATGAATGGAACTGGAGGGCCCCAAATCTGTAACGCCCTAAATTTTAGGCCAATGAGAATTGGGCCTTGCGTGTTAGTGTATTTAAAATTTTTAAGAGTAAGACAATGGTACAAATTGCATGTTAGAATAGTTGGGTGAGTGAATTTGGATTGTTAGGGGGCTCCTATGAAATCCCGAGTTCAAGCTTTGGTATAGGAAAAATTTTGATTTTTAGTCTTAAGGGAGCTTTGACTTCAAGTGGTATGTCATTTAAATAATTGTAGGATAGAAATAACATAAAGAGCCTAGTGGGTCTGGTGGCAAATGGTGCCACATGAGAGGCAAGGAAATGGCGTCACAGGCATGACAAGGAGGTCCAGGGTTCAAGTCTCACAGCATGCAAATGGGGTTTTTTATTTTGCTCATGAGAAGACAAGAGTTGGTGTTAAAATTGAACTCAGTGATGGGAGAATTTGAATAAGTCAAATGAGAGATTTAAGAAGGGGATCATGGAGGAATCTAAGGAGAAATCAAGGGATTTTTGGTGTTGGGGAATTTGAGCCGAATGAGGTCTTCGTGTAGGTGTGATTTCGGGTAATAGATATAGTGTCGAATTTCCATGTGGCATTTTTTTGCTCATTTTGGCATTTTTATTTTTATCTTTCTTTGGTAGCCGAACTTGTATGTGTGTTGGGGGAAAATTATTTTACTTTTGATTTGCCTTGTTTTTAAGTGTTTCTCTATTTTAGTTCTTAGTTTTACGTTTGTTAATTGGGGGTTTACCATTCAGGCATTTCTTTCGTTTGTTTATTCTTTCTCTTTTCAGTCTATCGTTGGAGCCAAATTTCTTCTTCCTCCTCTCCTCTGAAGTTTTCTCGTTTATTTCTATTCACTGATCTTCTTTGGCCGAATATACCAACTTGACCAAGCTGATTCCTTTATCGCCTTCTCTCTCTTTTCTTTGTGTAACCAAGGTGCTGTCATCTTTTGTACTCTCTTTCCCTAATCACTCTTAAGTCAAATTCTTTTAAGTCTTAAACCGAATAGCTTTTTTCTCCTCTTTAATTTCAAAACACCTATGGCTGAATCTCTGTTCTGCTCACTCTCTTTACTCCCTCATTATCAACTGGTGCCGAACCTATTTTCACTTCCTTCTCCTACCATAAAGTTTTGGTTTCATCTTTCTTTTGTCGAAATTGGGTGTAAGTATTGGTGATTCTTTTATTTGGTTTCGTTGTTAGTGATATTTCTTTTCTATCCACTGAGTCTCCCCTCTCTTCGATTAGACTGACGTTGTTGGTACTTAGGTTCACTCGAGAATTGATAAGGGAGCAAGTGATGTGAGGCAATTGTTATCCCGCTTCTAGTTTTGAGTAAGTAAGGGTTCTTGCCTTGTTACAATTGTAGGCTGAATACTTTATTGGATGGCCCTATTGATTGTCGATTGTAGACTTAACCTTAGGGTTAAACTTTACCTTTCTAATCAGGTTTCTTTTCTAAAAACAGGATGTGTCAAGAGGTATGACCCTCGTGATCTAGTAGGAAGGGTTAGTAAGGCCCAATCATTAAGGTTTTGGTGCTAGGGCTTCGTGTTGTGGCTAGTTAACAAGGTGCGTACCCACACCACTTTAACGTAGATCAACAAAAGCTGAAATGTCGGAAAGCTGAAAGTTTGGCAACGAAAACTACACGAGTGTGTGAACACTCGTGTGGAGGGATCGATGTGATGTCTGATGCCCCATAGGCGGTCTCGTGAACTTGGGCTGCTTTTTTGCCAACTAGGCCAAAATGGGCCATATGGGCCCGATGGGCCCGTGGGCCCGACACAGGCAAAATTCATGGATAAAGAGAAAATAATGAGCCAGTCATGTTGTCAACATGGCCAGCGGTAGATTTGGGCTTAGTGGTCAACATGAGAGTGTGGCCCCACTTGGACCACATATTGGGCTTTTGAGCCCTCGTGTAAAATTGATTACTAAAGGTGACATAGGTTGCGCTGAATGATTGTAGGCTTAGAAATGGGCCGATTTGTGTGTACTTAGGGCCATAGTGGTAAATGACTGTCCTGCCCCTAAAGGAAAAAATGACTAAAATGCCCCTATATGCTATATGATTGATTTTGTATGCCATGTTATGATATGTTTGCATTCATGTGATATTTTGCTATATGGGGATGGGAACATTGTTGGAGCAATTAATTGATTTGCTGTGGTCGCACGGGTTGCTTGAGATGATTGTGGACTTGATCGCACGGATCGCCAGAGACAACTGTGGACCCATCGACGGCTTTAAGCTGATTATGTGATTGGCAGGTTTAGTGCGACATTGTTAGTGCCGCAACCAGTGCTTGATTGGGAGTATAGGGATGGGTGGGCCGATTAAATCCCCACAGGAGTGTAAGGTTGGAAGGGACACAGAGTGTAATATTAGACTTGATATATGTGCATTGCATACGTTAATTATGATTATGATATGAACTCTGGCCCAACTGACGCTATTATGGGCTAAGGCCCAAATGCCACTATTACTGTAATGGGCTTAGGCCCAAATTGATTACTGCATATCATACGACTGATGAGGGTTGTACATGCTGAGTTTTTGCAAACTCACCCTCTCTTTTTAATTGTTCAGGTGATCCTCAGTAGGCAATTCGACATTTGGGAGGACTCGGAGATAGCCACACTACGAGTAGCTCTAAAGTTTAGTATTTAAATTTTACATTATTTTTAATTACTTCCTAATGGGTTTTGTTGTAATTAGGCCATTATTCGATTTTGTTTTGGTTTTGGATTATATTCTTGTTATTTGCTACATTTTCTAAATTTAAAACATGTTTTCCAAAAGAAACTTAAGATGATAATTTTCAAACCATTCATAACAACCTGACAATTTTCATAGAATGAGCTTCTGCTTTTAACTGAGACTTAGGAATCTAATAATGGAAATATGAATTGAGGTTTTCAAATAACAAATATTTATTTCAAACTTACAATCAAACAAGGTTTCAACGGTTTTCCATTGTAAACTAAAGTTCACCAACAACATCGATTTGAATGACCTACCCTTCAATGTGACATCACCTGATTCGACTATAACATCTGGGCCAGGTTTGGTGTGTTACAGATTCTCTCTTGTTCATCCCTCTTTCCTTCTCATGGTTCTGGCGTTCAACACGCTTCACATCCTCAACAATCTTTGCCTTATCCACCAACGCAATAAAATCTCGCTCCCTCTGGGGAGCTATCAACACCTGTAGACTATCTCTGAGGTCGTCCTCGAAACGAACACAGTGCTTATAATCAGTTACCACCATTCAACATGCATAGTGGCTAAGTTGCAAAAATTCTGCCTCGTATTTAGCCACCATTTTATCGCCCTGAGTTAAGTTCAGAAACTCTCTTCTCCAGGCATCCACATAACTAGCCCTTACATAATTTCCTTGGAACGTAGTCTTGAAAAATTCCCATGTCAATCGATCAAACTAAGCTCCTTCTTTAACGGTAACCCACCACTGGTAGGCCTCGCCTCGTAGCAATGACACTACACCTTTTAGTTTCTTCTTGGGATAGTACGTCGTCCCCAGCTGCTCAATCATATGACCCCGTCCTAGTTACAGGTGAAGCTGGTGCCTCCCTAGCCTCAACGCTAGGCATGCGGCCAGATGATGAAAACCCAGCCCTAGCACCTCTACAGCTTTCTCCATGGCCTCTTGTACCCCTTCCATGAGTACACCTAGTCCTCATTATCAAAATCCGCTTTATCTATTTTAAAAATTTTATGAAGATCAGTTTACAGTTCCAGTAATTATTAGCAGATGTTTTATGAAAAACAGTAATTTAGAGTTTGTTTTCATAAGTCGTAGTCTCACTATAGTTTTCAGTTTCCTACAGTTTTCAGTTTACTCTGACTAAAGTGTTTTAGTACAATCTACTACCTACAGTAGTCTCGATATTTTCTACCTACTGCATTTCAGTTTAAACAGACATGAGTATCTAGAAGACTTACAGATTCGACGCCGGAGACTCAGTGTGCCATACAATTAGTAAAATCCTTCAAAACACTTCAAATCATTTGAAATCAACTTTTAGAAATCCAAAACCTAAAAACCCATTCCAAAACCGAGTTATGCAACTTGGGCCTAATACCACTAAATGTAACACCTCAAACCTAGCCAAGACGTTATGGCCGAATCTGGCGATGTCACATTAAAGCGTTTTTCAAAAAACAAACTGACGCTAAAACTTTGTCTTATTTAACCCCCTTTTATGTATCTATCCCTGATTTGAAGACATGTCTTTCATTTAAAACATGGTTTACTATCCAAATGTCATTTACTTATTCAATCATTATTATTTTCAAAACAACCTTATATCGCGGAAGCTTTTTAACACAGTTGGTGAATTCATTTAAAAGTCTACTTATTTTGAAAACTCGAGTTTCCTAGTACTAACCGATATAAACCAATACGTCAACAAAATCCCAATTCAAAATTCAAAAATTTAAAGAGGCCTTATTGCAAACAAAAACCCAAATATCGAAATCATAATTATTATAAAGTACTAAAATCAAATTTAACGAGTAGTGTAGCCACTGCTGAGTCCTTCGATGCATCGATCTGCGTAAGGTTGGGGATTACCTGTATAGTAAAAATAGAAGGGTGAGTTTTCGAAAACTCAGTGTGTAATTCCCTAAATATTCATACAGACAGCATGCAATAGAACAAACTTGGCCTAAGCCCTTCATTGTAACAGTATCAGTTGGGCCTTAGCCCATAACAATTTCAAAAATTAGTATCTTGTGTGCATAATGCATGTTTTCCAAACCAAAACCTGCACACCATCTCCTGTCCAACCTTGCACTCTTGTGGGGAATAAATCACCCACCGATCCTTACACTTACAATGTTAGCACCGGTTGCGGCACTAAATAGTATTGCAACAGAGCTGATAGTAAAATAAGCAGCATAAAGTCATCAGTAGGTCCACGGTTGTCTCGGGCGACCTATGCAACCTTAACAGTACAGTACACTTCCTCCAAATATAATAAACACATCCCTATGCAATGTCATGCATAGAATCCTAATATCATACATGTATGCAATATATATATGTATATAAAATAGCATGCTCAATTACAGTCGTACATAGAATAAGGCCATAACAGTCGTTTTATCTCATAGGGTATATCAGTCATTTTCTCATTTGGGCCTAGGTACACTTACTGACCCGTCAGTAGGCCTACAGTCATCTTGCGTGACCCATGTAACTTTACAGTACAAATAGTGAAAAATGGGCCCAAGGCCCATTAAGCGGGGCCATGTAGGCCTACACGCCCGTGTGGCCCACAAAGCTCAGAAATGACCTTGGCCATGTGTACTACCCAGCCTGGCCCAATATCATCCACACATCCGTGTGGTTTACCTTGTCTGGGACCCACAAGCCCATCGGGCCCACACGGTCCATTTCGGCCCAAGATGCCCCAAAACGGCCTAGGCCCACGAAATCGCCCATGTTGGCCTCTACAATCAAACGCCCACCTTTCACGCATTCAGATTGCCACACGAGCAAGCACATGCTCGCGTAGCGTAAATTGTCATATTTCTAGCTTTTGGCCAATTTACGATTGTAATAGTGTTATTACACACCTATTCATGAAAACGTGTGAATAGTCCACAAGTACTCCAACCTACATTCAACCACAAGTTTCGATTAATCGCATCCAATCGGCATGTCCAGAACCCCCACTAGACAACTTGTCCAAAAGATTACCTCTTACTTGATTAGATCAGTCGATTGTGGGTTGCTCACTTAATCCGTTTGCAAGAGACAAATCAATTGGCCTTAGGGGGGCTATCTGTATTCCAAGCAACACTTATCAACCATCAAACAAATGAACAGTTTGAATGTAACACCCTAAATTTGGGCCTAGAAGTATTAGGCTTGATTTTGGGTTCGGATAAAAGAAAACCTGAATAATTGAGAAGTTTTAAATATTAGTGTTAAAAAAATTAATTAATTAAAATTATTATTATTATTGATAAAATATTACTGTTATTATTATTGATGTTTTAAATTTTTATGAAAATTATAATTATTGTTATTAGATAAAAAATATATAATATTAGTATTAAATTGGTGTTTAAATTTAGTGTTTAAATAAATTTTGAATGATTTATAGTGTGGGAAAAGTCTTGGGTTCGATCCAAGACTCTAGCAAAAATTATTAATTTTTGCCTCTTAAGGAAATCTGGGCATAAAGCCTTAAAAATAAATTGGGCAAAAACTGGGCATAAATGAATGCCTGGCCCAGTGGTTAGGCGTGCTAGGTAGCAGGAAGGGAAGCTGGGGTTCGACTCCCAGCATTCACAAACTATTTTAATTTTTTTTAAGTAAGCAGGGGTGCGGCTAGATAGGGTTTAAGAATAGCTGCAACAGGATTATGCCACAAAGGAGCATTCGGACCAGTGGCTTGAGGCGCTCGGTCGATAGGGGGTGCCTGGGTTCGAGGTTCAGCGTGCGCAGAGTTTGGTTATTATTTTAGAAGTCAGGTTACGTTTTAAAAGTGGTTAAAAGAAGCTGCAATGGGATTATGCCATAAGCAGCGCCTGTAGCTCAGTGGTAGCAGTGTGTTAGGATCTCCAAGGGGACGCTGGCTCGAGTCCAGGCGCATGTAAATTTAAATTTTATTTTTCAAATAGCGGGGACTGCAACAGGTAAGCTTTAAAATTAAATGTAACCGTATATGGTTGAAAACAAAGCCGCGACGCAATGGTCTATAGCGCGCTTGGTACCTTGGAGGTCCCGTGTTCAAGCTGGGGCGCACGCAGGAGGATGGCTTTTTACTGGGCACGCGTGGAGGGAGCCGCGCGGGATTGGAGCGCTTCCCAGCAGCGTGCTGAAGTGGTCAAGCGGTGGATAGGGGCTGCTACAATCGGTGGAAAAGTTTCAATAGAATTGAAACTTTATTTTTTTTAGATAAAATCAAGGAAGAATTTGAGTGCAATTCAAATTTGTTTGGATGGAATTTAAATTCAGTGGTAGCTAAATTTAAGGAGCAAGTCATGGGATTTGATTTAAGGAAGGATTTTTGTGCCGAAAGAGCTTTGGAAAATTTGGCTTTTTATGATTTATTCTCTTTCTAATTAGTTGGAGTATTTTAGTGTTAGCCGATTGTATTTTTATTCTTTCTTCAATCGGTTCTTGTTTTTCTATTTTGTTTTGCTCATCTTTTCTTTGCCAAGTCCTCTACTTCTATTCTTAATTTTTCCTTTTTGATTTTCTTTTCATTAGAGCCGATGATAGGGTCCCTTCTCCTTACTAAGAACAAGCCATAACTTACATCCCTTTGACCCATTTGTGAACTTCTTCTATTTTATTTTTCATGCAAAAGCTGAAATCTAAAACTCATATTGCCGATTTCTTCCTGGTCAAATATCTTGCTCTTCTCTTTTTGAGGTTCGATTGAATCGACATCAAATCTAAGTTAGAAAGGTGATTTGGGATTGATTCGCTGACAACAAGATCTGCAGTAAGTTATCGAAACCCTTTCCATTCTTTATTTTGGGATTTAAGAAAAGCCGAAACCCATAAACACTTTAGGGAGGCTATCGTTTTGGTTAAGATTTAAATTAGTATTTTTCATTCGGTTTATTATGTGCTAGTGCGGATTGAAGGCTAGTGAACAAGATCTATTTGGAGGCTAGTAAGATCAACGGTTTCGAGGTGGTTTAGATTTAGATCTAGTAGTTAAAGATCGACAAGGTAAGTCGTTATTAATGCTTTATATTAGCCGAATGTGGTAGGAATTTCTACATTGGTTTTCATGGATTCGTAATTTAATCTGTAAGTGATTGATTATAGGAGAAATCGCATAGGAGATCTCACCGGTAGAATCGCAAAACAAGTGTGTACTGAGCCCTTTCTATAGTCTAAATCGAAAAAGGCCAAAGTGATCGAAAAGTGACCGAAAGGTTGACCGAAAATTTGGTATTCCATGGGCTTGTGAGTGTGCGAATGCTCACAAGATGTTAGAAATTACTGGATCTGAGATCGCAAGTGGTAAGATAGTCGCATGTGCAATTTCGTGCACTTCGGTAGTTGGGCCTCGATGGGCTAAAAATGGGCCCAATGGGCTTACAAGCCCATATGGGTGAAAATGGGTAATAAATGTGTATTAATAGTTTGTAGGGTCAAAACTATATTAACTGGTGAATTGATCGTAAAAATCTGGACTAAATGGGCTTAAGATGCTAATAGACACTGCAGGGCCCATTAGGGGTTTTTGGGCCTAATGATTGTAAACTACTAAATTGGGCTAAGCAACCTACTGAGATAAAAGTTGGATGATTAATGATTATATAGTGCATAAAACCCTAAAAAGTAGAATAACTACTGAAGTATCCTCATAGGTGAGAAATTACAGTTTTACCCCTAGGTGCAAAATGACCGTTATACCTCTAGGGTTAAGTTTGACTGAGATTGCATGTTTTACTATTTTTATACATTGTATGTCATGACATATTTATTTGATGCATGGCAGTTGGGTTATATGATTAGAGGAAGTGCTAAGTGGCAATGCCACGAATACCGAAAAAGGGGCTTTGCCCTAGTTTATCGAAAGAGGCAATGCCTTATATTACCGTTCTGGTGGCTTGACCACACTATATGATTATGCAGCTATGCTGCCACCGTGGAGAGCAGCGGTTTGGTGGGTTGAGTAGTTCTCCCCACATGGAGAGATTGGCTGGTACGGGTGGAGAGTAGCGGTTGAGTGGGTTGAGTAGCTTCCCTACATATTGATATGGGTTTGTGCATGCATATCTGATTTGTTATTGAATTAGGCCTATGGGCCATACCATTTACCGTAAAAGGCTTCGGCCCAGTGATATTGTAACTGAAAAGGGGCTAAGGCCCAGTAACTGATATCTGAAAGGCTTCGGCCCAGTAGTGGCTGAGACTGGATAGGGCTTAGGCCCAGTAGGCATGAGCTGATTTGGGCTTTGGATGGGCTTTCTGCACACACTGAGTTTCCAAATTCACCCATTTTTCTTTCATCCTTGCAGGTGAGCCCTAGACTGGTGGACTTGGAGTTAGGAGGGATTCAGAGTGGCCACATGGACTGGACTGTTGGTTTTTATTAAGTTATTTATTTCAATTTAGTCTTAATTATTTTTATTCTAATTTTGGGTTTGTAATATGGCCGCTCTAATTATTTTTAATTGGTTTTTAGCTTAAGTATGATATTGTTTAAATCATTTTGAAATTGGTTAGCTCTTAGACGCGTTTTTATAAAAGTTACTTGTTTTCAAAATATCACGATAACAGAGCAAAGCTTCCGCAACGTAAACGTTTTCATAAATAAATATCTTAATTAGACTTAAACTTAATTTGTTGTTCGTGGACAAGTCATAAGCTTAAAGTGTGGCAATGGATGTGTGCATGTCTAGGATTGGATCTAGGAAGAGCTTGGTTCTTAAGCAGTCTAAATGACTCACCTCCTATTCTCTTGAATTCTACCTAGTGCATAGTATCCATTCACTTTCAACCATAACAAAGAAGGTCTAATTTTCTGATACTTAAACTGTTTTTAAAATAACATGTTTTCACAACTACAAAGGTTTACAAGCTTTCACAATTTTTCGTAAGATTTTACAAAGTTGTTAACAATGTTTGAAAAGGGAAATGATTATTCACGTTTTGGAAAAATAAACAAACACAATGGGTTTTATATAAATTTAACGGTAAAAAATTCTAAACATCAAGAAGGGTTTTCAAAGAAAACATGGTTTTCAAAAAACACTTCTATGTGACACGCTAGACTTGGCCATAACGTCTGGGCTAGGTTTGGGGTGTTACATTGAACTAGACAAGAAGTCACTTACTGAAAATGCAGAGTCCAGATTAGAAGAAAAGAATAATCGGCCACACCCATACAAAATCTGAAAGTACAGAGAATGATAGAGGCAAAGTGGAACAATTGTACGCCTATCCACAAACGGCAAAAAGAAGGAGATGTTAGAAGAAAAGATCCTAACGGTAGAGAGAAACAAAAAGGGTATCATGAGAACTTACCGATTTGTCAGAGAACACTTGCAAAATAGAAAACAAAAACACAAATAAAATAGTGAAGGGGAGTAATCGGCCAGGGTACAAGATAGACAAAGGTGATACAGAAAATGACTTGAAAGAGAAAAGAGAGAAGAAAATAATAACTGTGAAACCAAAAGAAATAAAAAGAGTAGAAATTGTTCAATTTTAGCAATGCGAGAAGGGGCGCTTGACGAAAGTTGAAAGAATAGAGATGAGGAGAGAAAGAGGTATTCGGCTAAGGTTTGGAGAAGTAAAGGACAATTCCCAAATGGTCAATTCAACCTCAACCCAAAAATGCAGAGAAGAAAAGGCAATAGCTACCAAAATGGAGAATAAAATGAGAACAACTTTCGGCATTCAAAGTCAAAGGTCCTGTGACTAATTTTTCCGAAATGAATTTTCCCCAATCGGCACTCGTAGCACTCGGCTCACTTGGCTCCTCAAATTTCTCCAACCAATTATTATCCATATCCCTTCAAAATCTCCTAACTTTTCTCCCCACAATACTCTTAAAATCACTCACCCAATCCGTCCATAACTCTCTCCAACATACTCTTCTCAACCACCCATTCAAACTGCATTAAAACACCTCAATTTTTGTTAACCTAGGACACTCCCACGGCAGTTGTAGCAAAATAAAATTCCACTTTTGCAACACCAAGCCCTAAAATTCAAACCCCAAGAAACATGCCACACGCCTCTATCCCCAAGACTAGCAGGATTTTATGACATGTTTTCCCCATAATTATTTAAAAACCAACTGTCTAAAGCCAAGGGTTTTATTTAATTAAAAACAAAAACTTTGGACAAATCAAGGCTTGAACCTGGGACTTCTCCAACACTTCTCAAGACACTAAACCATTGAAACTGTAACACCTCTTACCCGGTTTCGATGCTAAAACTGAGTACGAGGCATTACCGACAACATCACAACCAATCATACAAAATTAAGCCATAAAATTTTGTTTCAAGTTGAAACTTTTACTAAATATATGATACGATCCTTAAAATGGGCCTCTGGGGTCACAAACATGATTTGGGGAGTGGTCTGAGACCAAACTGAGAACTTAGAAAAATTATGGAAAATTAGGTCAAAAGCAGCGCACACGCCCCTGTGAGACAAGGACATACCCGTATGGGCAGGTCGTGTAGTCACACACGCCTGTGTCCCCAACCCTTGTATAATTTTTGGAAAAATATTTTTCATTTTGAACCTACAGGGGTTTTCACACGGTTGAGCACACGCCCGTGCCCTTTGCGCTTGTCCTTCACATGGCCTCAACACGCCCATGTGGCCTCCCCATGTGAAAATCTAGGACATTCTGTTTATGACGTTAGCACGCAATTTTGGTCACACGGCCACGGGACACGCTCGTGTGACCAAGCCGTGTGCCATCATTAGTCTCTGAAAACTCTTATGCAAAATTCACACACCCTGCACACATGGTCGTGGGGGCTGGCCATATGGCCCTAAGATAGGCTCTTTTCCAAGCCATCCTTTGCCCCAAAACACATGCTAACTTTACCACTTTTAATACCACATAACTTACACATCTTTAGGCATCTAAATAGCTTCATTTAAACATCAATCATCCATATCAACTTAACCACACACAAATGCACCAATCATTTTATGAAATACCTCATAAGGATAGATAAGTAAAACAACATCATCATTGGCCATATCACATGGCCTTAATTATACAATGACTTTTCTCATGATGATTACCACAATATAGCCAAACCAACTTAACACTTACAACACCACTAAGTCCCTATACATGCCATAGTTCCTAGAGAATACATATTACATTACCAAAAGAACTTTGTGGATAGTATAGGTGATCCTCCGGCGTTTCCCGATCCTCGAGCTACTTTGAGTAATCTATAAAACAAGGGAAAAGAGAAAGGAGTAAGCTTTAAGAAGTTTAGTAAGTACAAATGCAAATAATTAGCATTATACCAACTTTCTTAATAGCCATAGATCATGCCACCTAAAAACAACTTACCACCTATACTTACCATGTTTCATACATAAACATATGTACACCAAGCACAATATACACCTAGACTCATGTTCATAACCACCATTGTATACTCATGTATTTGCCCACATATTCTATGTCCCATAAGTACCTGCATTTATTTACCACATAACCATCCAAAATATTATTTGTAAACTTTCCCGTTGAACTCTTCGGAATAACATTCGATGCTTGATGGTGTCATTACATAGCTCCACCAACACGTAATTCGACTCTCGTGTACACATGGTGAACTCTCATCATCACCTATGTGACCTAGCCATAAATCTTATAGCTCTCTTGTCTACATGGTGTCCAACACTCAGAATTACACATGCGACCTAGCTGCATATAACATTGTTCTGATGTCTACAAGATGTACCCATCGTAACATACATGCGACCTAGCTATTTTTAGTCCGTAGCTCTCGTGTCTACATGGTATACACATAGTATTATGCATGTGACCTAGTTACTTATGTAAGAATATCCCGTAGCTTTCTAATACACATGGTATACACCTCCTATTACACATGTGACCTAGCTACCACATAGCATCCCGTAGCTCTCTTGTACACATAGTATCCTACCTTCGGAAACACACATGTGACCTAGCTACACATTCTCTGTATCTTTCGTTTTCCCGAAGGTTCAATCGAGAACACCATTTTTCCATAATTCACCAACTCATAGAATCCATCCAACATCCTTCATATCGCACAATAAATATAATTTATGGAATTAAAGTCAATGTATTACTTACATATAAACTTTTCTAGACAACAAAAAGTAATAATTTGCAATTTAGTTCGTAACCTTGCCCTTGCCTCGGTCAAGGTCGATTCCTCGATCTACTTGATCTATAATAACACATTCACCTCGTTTAATACATACATTACTCAATTTAGTCCAAAATCATCCTATGACTATTTTTACAATTTAGCCCCTAACTTTCTCAATTTTATACTTTAGACCCTAGGCTCGGTTTATGATTTTCATGCAACTTCCATGCATTTTAAGCCTAGTGGAACCATTTTTCCCTACCACAACCCACAATTTCTTTTATATCACCACTTATACATACCACCTTTTATCTTTTACAAATAAGTCCTTTCTACAATTTCCATAAAAAAATCACCTAGTGCAAATTGTTCTCCACACTTTAAACTTTCATATTTCACCATTAGACATCAAAATACATCCATGACATATGGGTAAAATTTTAAAAATAAACCCTAGCTCAAAATAATGGTATAATTAGCTAAAGTAATTTACGAGGATTCCGAAAATATGAAGAACATTAAAAACGGTGCTCACTTCTGAGCTTGAAAATCAACAAAACCCTCAATGGAGAGCTTCCTGCATTCGGCCAATGAGGAAGAACAGATGGACAAATTTTGGCATATTTTCCCTTTTTATTTCTTTTATTAACTAATGACCAAAATGCCCTTCAGTAATAACCTTTAGTATTCCACCCTTCTTTGGGCATTTTTGTCCAAACAAGGTTAAAATGGTTTAATTACCATATAAGGACCTCTAATTTAAAACTCCAATTCAATCAAGTACCTTTATGGATTAAAACCCATATTTTTCACCTATTACAATTTAGTCCAACCTACCAAATTGGATATGCAAACATTAAAATTCATGCACCAAAATTTCAAATAATTATTCGAACACTAAATAAACATCAAAACTCAATCAAAAAAATTATTTTAGACCCCGGATTCATGGCTTTGAAACCACTATTATGTTTAGCTCCTAATTCGGGCTGTTACAACTCTCCCCCTTTAGGGATTTTCATCCCCGAAAATCTTACCTGTAAATAGGTTTGGGTACTATTTCCTCATAGCTTGTTCTAGTTCCCACGTAGCGTCTTCCACACCTTGCTTTTGCCACAATACTTTCACCAAGGCTACACTTTTGTCACTGCTTAACCAGGGATCCGAACGATACTTTCGTAACATTAACACATGAAACACATCATGTATCTTTTCTAGATCTAGAGGTAAAGCCAACCGATATGCCACTGGTCCTATTCTTTCCATAATCTCATACGACCCAGTAAAATGTGGACTTAATGTACCCTTCTGGCCAAATCTCAGTATCTTCTTCCACGGTGACACCTTCAAAAATACTTTATTACCAACTTGGAATTCGATCTCCTTTCGTTTCAAATTAGCATAAGACTTTTGTCAGTCCGAAGCAACCTTTAAACAATCCCAAATTATCTTCACCTTTTCCTCGGTCTCTCGAACCAAATCAACACCATGTACTTGTTTCTCACTAAACTCAATCCAATACAAAGGAGTTCGGCACTTTCGGCCATACAATGCCTCATAAGTCGCCATCTGTATACTCGACTAATAACTATTGCTGTAGGTGAATTCTACCAAAGGTAGATACTTTTCCCAACTACCTTCAAACTCTAAAACACAACACCAAAGCATATCTTCAAGAACTTGAGTAACCTTCTCAGATTAGCCATCCGTCTGTGGGTGAAATGCAGTACTAAAATTCAATTTCACACCCAACACCTCTTGCAACTTCTTCTAAAATCTCGAGGTGAACCGTAGAACTCTATCCAATATAATAGACAGGGGTACTCCATGTAATCTCACAATTTCTACAATGTATAATTAAGCTAATTAATCAAGTGAAAAATCAACACGTACCGAAATAAAGTTAGCTGACTTCGTCAATCTATCAACAATGACCCATTCCGCATCTTTCTTTTTTGATGTCAAACATAGACCTATCAGAAAGTCCATCGTCATCTTCTCTCACTTCCACTCGGGGACCATTACGGGCTAAAGTAAACCCGAAGGTACCTGGTGCTCAGCTTTCACTTGCTAACAAGTTAAACACCTCGTGACAAATTCTAAAATGTCCTTTCTAATGCCCGACCACCAGTACAGTTTCTTCAAATCATTATACATTTTAGTAGTACTGGGATGCACTGATAAACACCCACTGTGCGCCTCATGTAAAATTTCTTGAATCCACTCATCATCCCTCGGTACACAGATTCTATCATGAAACATCAAGCAATCGTCTAAACCAACTCAAAAATTAGAGATGCTATCCGTTTCACACTAAACCCTCTTAGCTTGTAGCTCAGTATCATTCTTTTGAGATTCACAAATCTGTTGCAGGAATAATGGTCTAGCCCTCAACTCGACTAGTATGAAACCATCATCTAACAATATCAAACCCGTTTTCAAAGCCTGTAAAGCATACAATGATTTTCTACTCAAAGCATCCACAACCACATTTGCTTTTCCAGGGTGATACTCGATCACTAGTTTGTAATCCTTTAACAGCTCAAGTCACCTCTGTTGTCTCAGATTCAATTCCCTTTGATTCATTAAGTATTTCAAACTTTTATGATTGGTGAAAATTTGACATTTCTCATAGTACAATTAATGGCGCCAAATCTTCAAAGCAAAAACAATGGCGGCCAACTCTAAATCATGTGTTGGATAATTCTTCTCATGTGGTTTTAGTTGTCTCGAAGCATATGTTGTTGGAATGCCGGTACCCCCAAGGCATACTGGAAAAAAAATATTTCGGTGATCCAAACCATGGATCCATGTGCGAGGAGTGAATCGAGGTGAAAAAGGTTTTGAAATTACTGAAACTTCAATCTGAGTAGACAGTGACGCCTCAGTAATGGGAATACTATTTTGCTATCGAATCCAAGCTGCAATCTTTATGATCCCAACCTCTATGTTGTAACACCCTAAATTTGGGCCTAGAAGATTTGGGCTTTGAGTCTGGGTTCGGATGGAAGACAGCCTGAGTAATTTAGATGACGTCCTAATTTTCGAGATTTTTCGGGTTTTTGTGATTTTGGTGAAATCTTGAAATTTTGGTGTTTTGGATACTGAAATTGTCTTAGTGGGCCTCTAGGAGGCCCAAGCCTAAGTTAAAACCCGATAGAAAAATCAACTTGGATTTTAAGTGAAAGGGACTTGGTTAAGTGGGCCTTTAAGAAAAAGTTAGTAAGTTGAGACACAAAGAGGGCCTTGGTAAAGTGCCAAGGTGGCGCCACTAAGTTTCTAAAAAAGTGGCGTGTGGACTGAGTTTAAGGGCCAGAGTTCAAGTCGCAAGGTAAGCAGATGGTACTTTTATTTTTGTGCATGTGCCAGGCATGTGATACCGCTAAAGTAGCATTCGGCTAGGGCCTTAGGGGGATTGGGCCGTTGGTTTGAATGGCCATTAGGGTGAGCTTTATTTTTTTTTTGTCATGCCGAATTAGGGTTAGCCACCTAGAGCCTTCACTTTCATTCTATTCTCTTCTCAGTGTTACAAACAGCTGGAAACGCAAAGTTAGATCTCCTAAGTGCCAAATTCTTCCTTCTCTTCTCCTCTATTCCATTCTTTATTTTTCTTTTCCTCTCTAGCCGAAATCACCTCTCCTCCTCCCTCAATTTTCATTTTCTTCTCTTCAAAAACCAAAATTGCCACTCTTTTCTTCTCAAACTCATCAACTACCAAAAGCTAAAATCTCGAAAGGTTGCTTCCTGTGCCGATTTCCCTATAGCCGAACCCCCTTTGTTTTTCCTCACTTGTAGCCGAATTTCATACTTTCCAAACCCTTAGGCTCTATCGCCAAACACCCCTCCAACCATAGCCCCAAATCATATCTTCTTTGACCACTTAAAAAACCGAAAACACCATAGTTTTTAGGGATATATAGCCGAATCCTTATATCTCTAAGATTCAAATTCTACTAGTGTTTAGGGGCTAGATCTAAGTCAGATCTGAGTAGAAGAATTGTCTTGATTAAGGAAAACCTGTGGTAAGTACTCGACATCTCAGATCTACTCGTTACCTTTGAATTTAAGAAAAGCTGAAATCCCTAAACTCTTTAGGGAGGCTGTCGAATGTGATGATAGGTAAAGACAACTCTTTTAATTGGTTTTATGTGTACTTGTTATGGAAGGAGCGATCTAGCAAGGAGCATAAGATGCTTGGACCGTTGGAATGACTAGATCTAGATCTAGTCACTAGTTTCGGCAAAGGTAAGATCTCAAGGGCCTTAGGTGGTGATGGCCGATTATAGTAAGTAGAATTATAGGGATTGTCATTGTATTTTGGATTTGATGTGTCTAGTAATCGACTGTAGGATATCGTGGGAGATCTCGTTAGCAGTCGTTACAAATCAAGTGTGTATCGAACACCCTTCTGTAGTCTAAATCGGTAAAAGCTGAAAAGCTAAAATGTTAAAATTCTGGCATTTCGTGGGCTTGTGAGCGTGCGAGCGCTCATAAGTCGGTTGGAAATCATTAGATCTTTAATCGTAAGTGGTAAGATGGTTGAGTGCGCAATTTTATGCACTTCGGTAAGTTTGGGCCTCGATGGGCTGAAATTGGGCCCAATGGGCTTACGGGCCCATATGAGTAAAAGTAATTGGTAAGAGTGTTCTGATAAAATGTGGGTTAAATTTGTTAGACTAGACTTGAATTTGGGCTAAACAAGCCAAAATAGTATTATGACACTATAGGGCCCATTAGAGGTTTTAGGGCCTAATGACTATAATCTGCTAAAATGTACTAAATAAACTACTGAGATAAAAGTTAGACTATTACTGATTAAAACGTGCATGAAACCCTAAAGAGTAGCATAATTACTGAAATACCCCTTATGGGTAGAAATTACTATTTTACCCCTAGGTGTAAATGACCGTTATACCTCTAGGGCTAAATTTGACTGAAATGCATGTTTTACTATTTTTGTTCACTGTATGTCATGAGATGATTATCTGTTGCATGGGACTGGGATTATTTGATAGAGGAAGTACTGAAAAGAGGCTTTGCCTCAGTTTACTAAAAAGAGGGCTTTGGCCTATTTTACCGTTCTAGTGGCTCAGCCACACTATCTAATTATGCAGCTATGCTGCCACCGTGGAGAGTAGCGGTTGGGTGGGTTGAGTAGTTCTCCCCACATGGAGAGATTGGCTGGTACGGGTGGAGAGTAGCGGTTGGGTGCATTGTGTAGCTTCCCCACATATTGATATGGGTTTTTGCATGCATCTTTGATTTGTTATTGAATTGGGCCTATGGGCCATACCACTTATCGATTAAGGCTTTGGCCCAGTGAAATTGTATCTGAAAAGGGCTAAGATATCTAGAAGGCTTCGGCCTAGTAGTGGTTGAGACTGGATAGGGCTTAGGCCCAGTGGGCTTGAGTTGATTTGGGCTCTAGATGGGATTCTTTACACACTGAGTTTACCAAACTCACCCCTCTTCCTTTCCATCCTTACAGATGAGCCCTAGACGGTGGAACTGGAGCTGGGAGGGATTCAGAGTGGTCGCGAACACTGCATTTCTGGTTTTGAGTTAATTATTTCATTATTTTATTTAATCATTTTATTTCCAATTTGGGTTTGTAATAAGGCCGCTCTAATCATTTTAATTTGGGTTTTTATTTAATTTGTTTTTAGCTTAAGTATGATATTGAACCATTTTGAAATCGGATAGGTCTAAGGCACGCTTTTATAAAAGTTACTTGTCTTCAAAATACCACGATAACCAAGCAAAGCTTCCGCAACATAATCGTCTTCATAAATATTTTAAATAGACTTAAACCTAATTTTTTGTTCGTGGACAAGTCATAAGGTTAAAGTGTGGCAATGGATGTGTGCATGTCTAGGATTGGATCTAGGAAGAGCTTGGTACTTAAGCGGTCCGAGTGACCCACCTCCTCTTCTCCAGAATTCTACCTGGTGCTTAGTATCCATTCACTTTAAGCCATAACGAAGAAGGTCTGATTATTTCAATAAACCACGTTTTGAAAAAAAATAAACAAACACAAGCTAAGGTTTTATACAAGTTTAACGGTAGGAGTTTCTAAACACTAAGAAGGGTTTTCAATGAAAACATGGTTTTCGAAAAACACTTCAATGTGACACACCAGGCTTGGCTGTAACGTCTGGGCTGAGTTTGGGGTGTTACATACGTAATCCACCCAGTTAACGATTGACGGAAGAAATCCCAAAAACTATTTTCAGAGATATTTTGCTTGACGGCTGCTAGACCTAGTAGCAAAAATTTGGGTTTATATATATATTCACTTTTTAGGGTTTTTCTCTCTTTCTATATATAACTCCCTTTTTAATTGGTATGTATATAACAAATTCTTAATTCATTAAATTTTAATCCAAACATAATAATCATATTAAAATAAATAAATATAATAATGTTTCAACCGAAAATTATAATTACATTAATTATAATAAAGATTTTGGTAAACTATATTTATTTAAATTTATATACGAACCAAATTCAGTTATTAATATAATTATGTTCTCCTTATGTGTACAACATCCTTGTACATATAATATGTTCGATATTTGATTGCCTAATTAAATTAATTCTATAATTAATTTAATTCATGTGACAACCAAACACAATACCAACTATGTTCTATTCCGTTCATTTCAACCATAGGGTGTGACCCTGTAGGTTCTTGTAACGTTAGCATTAATACTAGAGCGATTCTAATGCTACAAAAAATGAGTGGCATCTAGCAATGCGTCATTGCTACCTAAGTTACAAGAAGTCATGATTCGACATAACCTTTTTTCTGTGATTAACGTTTCATGCATTAATCCTTAAGTCATTTATCTCTTGAATGAACACAAGTCATGGAATAGTCACACTTGCATAGTCCATCCCATGTTTCTTGATACCTTGAGTAGATTATGATACACAAATAAGTATGACATCTCATATCAACTTATTTGAGCATGGCCATGCTTTTCTAGTCTCACTCAATCAAGTGGCCTAAGATATTACTCCCATTATGTAGGAGGGACTTATCCTATATTGATCAACCATATCCCTCTACATAGATTATGGTATATCCAACATCAACATTTATAGAACAACTAGTTACGGTGTACATTTGACTGTATCAAAATATACAACTCACGATGTTGGGATAATGATGATCTCAAGTCTGAGGATCATATACATATTAATCACTATGAGTAATGTTGTGACAATTACATAATAATCCAAGAAACATACTCATAGCGGGTCAGTCCAATATGCTGTTCTCTAACACATATATTCAAGCATTGATTCTGACACTCCATAGCAATGACAACTCTTTATCATCAGTCAACTACATGTTAGTCTTAATGCATTATTGTTGTCCTAGTCAACAATAATACTCGACTAAGGACCTTTTAAGAATAATCATATTATTCTTAGGACATTATTATAAAACAATTTATTTCTACACACAGAAAAGAAATTAAAATAATAATGGCAGCGCCTTATATTAATAAACATGGTAAATCAAGTATGTTATTACAACCATCTCATGATTGATCTTTGGGCATACTCTTACATATGCCACCACCTTGCCTTCTTTCATCAATACGCACCCAAGGTCATTTAGTGACTCATCACTATAAATCACAAATTCTCTCCCTAAATCGGGTTGCACTTGCACTGGTGCCTCAGTCAGCTTAGCTTTCAACTAATCAAAACTTTGCTGACATTTTTCAGACCACTCAAACTTCACGTTCGTTTGAAGTAGTTTGGTCATAGGAGAAGCAATTATGTAGAAACCCTCGATTTCTCTGACAGGAGGTAACCCAGGTAACTTCTCTGGAAACACATCTGGAAATTCACAAACTACTAGTACACATTTAAGTTTCAATTCTGACACACCAGTATTTAGTACATATGCTAGATAAGCTTCACACCCTTTCCTCATACATTTACGAGCAGTCATATAAGAAATCACCACCGGCATCTTACACGACTCGTTTGGTCCAACCCAAAGAATTTCACCACTTTCACATTCTAAATCAAGAGTTTTCCTTCTACAATTCACCTTGACATCATGTAATGTTAACCAATCTATACCCAAAATAATATCGAACTCATCGAATGGCAACAACATCAGATTAGCAGGAAAATAGTATTCTTGAATCATTAATGGACAATTCCTGCAAACCTTATCTACTAGCGCAAATTTGCCTAATAGATTTGACACTTTAATCACAAATTCAGTTAAATCCACAGGCAATTTCTTTCTATGCACCAATTTCATGCGAATATAAGAATGAGTGGAGCTTGGATCTATCAATGCAATGACCTCAGTATCATAAAGTGAGAACGTACCAATAATCACATAAGGAGATGATGCCTTCTCACGAGCTCGCATAGCATAAGCTCTACCAGGTGTCCTCGTCTTGGACCTCGCAACTGTATCTTTCGCTATGCCTTTACTGCTGGCTCTACCTCCGACGTTCCTGCGCAGTCTACCCTTACTAGTAGTGCTATTCGATCTAGCACCTTGGAATTTTTCATCTCCTACTTTCTCAGGGCAATCTCTAACAAAATGATCTAAGGAGCCACATTTGAAACAAGCCCAGTTATTTCCTCAACATTCACCCTTATGCTGTCTACCACAATTTTGACACTCAAATCTATCAGATCTCATGTTCCCTACGCTGGCCATTGAAGTGGCCTGGGCTTTAGAACCAAAATATGGTTTACCTTGATCTCGTTGTGAGTACCCGACTGAAACTGTCATTCGAGGGTTTGTTTATTTAGACCTTTTTGTTTGTGTTTAGAAGGACTTGCTCATTGGCCTCTTCTGGGCATCTCGAGCTTCAATTGTTGCTTTTCTCTTCTCTTTATTTAATTCCTCCGCTTTACAAGCTCTGCCTACCAATACCACAAATTCCTTCAATTCTAGAATTCCCACAAGCACCTTACTGTCCTCATTAAGTCCATCTTCAAATCTTCTACACATTATCGCCTCAGTAGAAACACACTCAGGTGCAAATTTGCTGAGCCTAACGAACTCATGTTCATACTCAGCTACCGCCATCTTACCTTGCTTCAACTCGAGGAGCTCCTTTCGTTTTTTATCAACAAATCTCTGACTTATATACTTTTTTTGAAACTCCTCCAAAAAGAAATCCCACGTCACTCTTTCCCTCAGAACCATAGGTATTAATGTTTTCCATCAATGATAAGCGAAGTCCTTTAGCAAGGATACGGCACATTTCAAACTCTCCTCAAGTGTGCAAGACAATTCCTCAAATACCTGCATAGAATTCTCGAGCTAGAACTCTGCCGTCTCTAGGTCATCATCGACTTTAGCTCTAAACTCTTCGGCCTCTTGTCTGTGGATTTTATCCACTGGAGGTTTAGTGACCCTTACCAATTCAATACCTTGTGGGGCTACGGGGACCGGCTGTGATATAGGTGAGTCATTCATCATTCGGGAAAAGGTATCCCAAGCCTCATCCCCTTGACTCTGAGTTTCCTGTCTACTTTCTACATGGGCGGTCCCTTGCGCGGGAGCCAACGCGTTAGTAGCAACATCTCTAGTCACAGCTCGCTCAGGATCCATTACTATACAAAAACCAAAACACAGTTTAGAAAAGTCGGGAGTCACCACACTATCACAATTTATCTATGGCATGTATAGCTAGACTCACTCACAACGTTACGGTAGTCCGAGAACTGACCAAACCACAGCTCTGATACCATTAAATGTAACACCACTTACCCGGGTTCGATGCTGAAACCGAGAACGAGGTATTATCAGATGACATCATGACCAATCATACAAAATTGAGCCATAAAATTTCGTTCCAATTTGCAAATTTCACTAAATATATCATACGATCCTTAAAATAGGCCTACGGGGTCCAAAACATGATTTGGGGAGTGGTCCAAGACTAAACTGAAAACTTAGAAAAATTTTGGAAAATTAGGTCAAAAACAAGGCAAACGCCCGTGTGAGACTGGGACATGCCCGTGTGGGCAGGTCATGTAGTCACACACACCCGTGTCCTCAACTCATGTTAAATTTTTGGAAAAATATTTTTCATTTCAAACGTACAGGGGTTTTCACACGGCCGAGCACACACCCGTGTCCTTCACACGGTCTTAACACCCTCATGTGGCCCCCCGTGTGACAAACTAGGACATTCTGTTTATGACGTTGCATGCAATTTTGGTCACACAGCTATGGGACACGCCCTTGTGACCAGGCCGTGTGACGTCATTAGTCTCTGAAAAATCTCATGCAAAATTCACACGCCCTACACACATGGTCGTGGGGGCTGGCCATGTGGCCCTAATTTAGGCTATTTTCCAAGCCATCTTTTGCCCCAAACAACATGCTAACTGTAACACCCCAAACCTGGCCCAGACATTACGGCCAAGTCTGGTGTGTTACATCACCTACAACTACCCATGTTACCTAGTTACTAAGATTAGGGTGAGCTTTGCAAAAACTGATATTTAAGTTTAAAGAGTAATTCCATTTTATTGGTGAATGTCCTATCCACTACTAGCCGTTAAGATATTTATCGTAAAATTTAACTTGGTTACTCGAATAACTCATGTGACAGATTTTGAAAACGTTTGATTAATTTTGAGAAACCTTGCGCAGCCATATTCAAAATAATTTAAGGTATAATAAAAATAAGTAAATATATAAAACCCAAAATAAAAATAACAATAGCGGCCTTATTACAAACCCAAATTGAAAATAAAGCAATTGAAATGAGTAATAAAATAAATAATTTATTTAAACCAGAAAATGCAGTCTTCGTGGCCACTCTGAATCCCTCCCAGCTCCAAGTCCACCAATCTAGGGCCCACCTGCATGGATAGAGAAAAAGAGGTGAGTTTGGAAACTCAGTGTGCAAAGAAGCCCATCTAAAGCCCAAATCAGCTCAAGCCCACTGGGCCTAAGCCCTAACTAGTCACAGAAATAACTGGGCCGAAGCCCTATTCAGATACAATAAACTGGGCCTTAGCCCTTTTCAGATAATAGTACGTTTGGGCCTTAGCCCTTTTCAGAGAACAGTACGACCCATAGGCCCATTACAGTAGCAGAATAGATATCATGCATGAATGCAAAGCCCATCACATGTGGGGACAATACTCAACCTACCCAACCGCTACACTCCACCCGCACCAACCAAACACTCCATGTGGGGAAACTACTCAACCCACCCAACCGCTACACTCCACAATGGTAGCATAGCTGCATAATTAGATAAGGTGGCCAAGCAAGTAACAGAAATATGAGGTAAAGCCCCTTTCAAAAAACAGAATGAACAAAGCCCTTTTCAGATATCAGTACGAGGCAAAGCCTCTTTCAGAAAATGTGGCAATGCCACTTGCACTTCCTCCATCAACAATCTCAAATCCCATGTAATAGATAATCATGATATGACATACAGTAAATAGAAGCAGTAAATCATGCATTTCAGTTAAAATTAGTCCTAGGGGTATAACTGTGACAGCCCTATTTCGACCCTAGTCGGGAAGTGGTTTTGGGACCGCTAAACCGAGTCATAGAAATTTTTAATTATAATATTCCATGTCTAATTTATGTGATAAATGTATGTGTGAATTTTGAATGTTTGAATATGTCAAATTGAATGTGAATTTAAGAATAAGGACCTAGGTGAGAAACCTAGAAACTTTAATAGGCATATTAAAGTGATTAAAATTAGAAAGACTTTACATAAGAGGACTTGCATGTCAAATTGGCATTTTCTTCATGTAGTGTCCGGCCATGCAACTTTTTAATGATAATTTTAGCATTTTATAATATTAAGAAAATGTGTGATTGGTGGTTAACATATTAGTTAATAAATTAATAAGAAAAATGGGTGAAAAGAACAATGAAAGCCATTGTTCTTCATTTTGCCGATTTTTAACTTAGAAAAAGGGAGAAAAAAATAAAGGAAAGGGCTAAGACGATTGGCCAAATTCTAGCTTCAATCAAGGTATGTACAAAATTTAGTTGGTTGCTAAGTACCTAGCATGGCCCATGTGTTAGACTTTTATTTTTGGTAATGGATGATGCATTCGGCCATTAGAGGTGTGTGTTTAAATGGTGTCAAGCTTGGAGTTTAAGGCTATAAATTGCTAACTGAATGCATGATAGGTAAATTGATGCCATTATACATGTGATTTTTCGAGTTATAAATCAAATTGTGAAAATAGAGCTTAATGTAATTCAATTGGGTGAAAGGAGATTCGGTTTATGCTCTTTTCATGTAGTATAAGTGTGGGTGACAATTTCAAGTGCAAAAAGGAGTTATTAGGTGTTATAAATAATAGTTTTGATGATTTTATGACAAGTTGGGTTTCGAATTTATGAATTGTATAGGCAAGGGTACCATTACCGAATATGAATGTGGCTTATAGTTGAGGAAATTATGGAATTGAGTTACTTGCATATAGATTAAATTATGAAAGATTTTTTTTATCAATAGAGCTAAAAGATTTGGCTTGGAGTATTCTAGAATTTGAATTTGAATTTCTTATGAGAACCTTAGTAAAGCATTTGACTATGAGGCATATCCTAAGGAAGGAATTGTTAAATGTTTTAAAGGGTGGTGATTTTATGGTAAATATATGTATTTAGACCCTATGCCTGTGCCTTGTAATTTCATTGAAAACATTCGGTTGAACTTGAACCATGCTTGATGCTAATATATGCATGCTAATATGTACCGAATGGGAGCCAAGAATTTAGCTCACTATGTGAAACATATTCGGCCTTTGATAACTATTATATCATGAATGATAAGTTGATTCAAAAGAATATGTATATTTATTCTAATCTAAGCTAGGCATGACTTGTAACATAGTGGAATTTGGCCGAATGTATGTGAAAGAAAAGTATGTGTGTGTGCCATATTGAAATGAATATATATATAAATATATATATATGTAAGGCCGAATGTGTATGTAGAGCATAGAGAGGATATTTTGTATTTATTGCTTTGATTAAGTGATGTATATGAAAGTTGATACACTCAAATTGTTTCAATCAAGCTCAATAGCATACAGGGACAACATCGGATAAGGGAAAAGCTAACGTGACGGAATAGCCGACCCGTAACTATTCAGAAAAAGTTCGAGGTAAGTTTTAAGTAGTGAAACTTAGCATATGAATTGTTAAATAATGTGCATATTTAGTTATACATATGGATGATATGTGGAGGCACGTTGATTTGGTTGATATAAAGTAAACAGTGGAAATGGCTATATCATCGAAAGCTCCTTAGTAATCGATATTTCGAAAATCAATTTGGTAGGTGATATGCATATGTTCTATTAGGCCAAGCATTTAGCAAAAAATGTTATGCTATGTGCTAAGGTGTAAATGAGACATGTGAATGCTAATTTGAATTGAATATGTGAAAAGTATACTCGATGGATCCAAATGCATAGAGCTTCAGTGTTAAATCCGGGTTAAGTCCCGAAGGGCATTCGTGCCGGAGGAGAATCCGGGCTAAGTCCGAATGGTATTCGTACCAGAGTTGTATCCAAGTTGACTCCTAAAGGGCATTCATGCCAGTGTTAAATCCGGGCCAAGTCCCAAAGAGCCTTAGGGCTAGTGTTGAAATCTGGGCTAAGCCCAAAGGCATTCATGTGGGGAAATATGCAATTGTCGGTCCTAACAACTATAACTAATGAGCTTATTATCTTAAATTAGCCAGGTATGTGCCGTATACAATTTGTGAACTAGCTTTTGTTAAATTATGATTTATCAATTGAGTAAAAACATTTCTGGCCATAGTTTAGAGAAGTATAAAGGCATGCGGCTTATTTACTATACATGAAATTTGGTTCATGTGGAAATGTGTTAAGTTGGTGTTGAGCATGTAAGTATGTTTTGGTTGAAGCATGTAAGTACATGTGATTATGCATTTTGTAACAATTCAACTTAGAAATAGAATTGGATGTGTTTGATCAAATGTTGGAGCTTGTTTGAAGTAATGAAATCATCTATAAGATTCGAAATTTTGCTAAAGAAAATTTTTGGACATGCACGCATAATAATGGTAAACCTAGCCCTGGTTACTTTCGACTAAAGAGTGAAATGAATAAGTTTTGGGTTTAATATGCTTTAATCTTTTAAATAAATTTTATTGCTTAAAACTTACTAAGCATATGAATGCTTACTCTGTTGCTCTTAATTCTCTTTTTTTTTAGATATCGTTCGTTAGCTACGGTCTCGGCAACCTCTCAATCAAAGTCATCCTCACTATGAAAGAGTTTTCGGTATTTAATAGCTAAACCTTGTAAATGGCATGGATAGGCTTCTTTTTGTTGGTGTTAAGAAAGAAATGTTTTGATGTTAATTAAACATAGCCATGCGAAAATGGCTTACTTAGATACTTCAATTATACTTATGGCTTTAGTGTTCGATAATGTTGAATGGGGATGAATGTATAAATCTTGTGTATTCGGTTCTTGGTTCTTGTTGAATTATACATTTTGTGGTTTATGTTTCGATGGTCTGTAGTATTCATTGATGGTGTATATTTATGGAAACATATAGTAATCGTTTGATAACCTTTGACTCTCGTTGTATTAAGATTTGTAGGATAGCATGATTTGGGTATTATGTTTTGATAGGGAACACTTTTCATTTCGATCTAAACTTATCTTCTATTCCTTAAATCGGTTCGTAAGAGTAAGGAATCTTATTCTTCCAAATTTTGTGCTTGATAAGTAACATCTCCTAACCCTCCGGCGACGGGTACGGGTTAGGGGTGTTACAATAACAGTCATTTTGCACCTAGAGGTAAAACTGTAATTCGCTCATAAGGGGTATTTCAGTAATTATGCTAGTTTCTTGGGTTTCATGCACATTTCAATAAGTAATAGTCTAACTTTTTATCTCAGTAGTTAATTTAATCCATTTTAGTAGATTATCGCCATTGGGCCCTAAAACCCCTAATGGGCCCTACAGTGTCTACTAGCTACTTAAGCCCATTTAGTCCAAGTTTAATGATCGGTTTACCAGTCTTAGCAGTTTTGGACCTACAGTCTATTAGAACATGTTTATCTCTTATTTTACACATGTGGGCCCATAAGCCCATTGGGCCTACATATAGCCCATCGAGGCCCAAATTTACCGAAGTGCACGAAATTGCGCACTTAACCATCTTACCCCTTGCAATTACAGATCTAGTGATTTCCAACCGACTGATGAGCGCTCGCACGCTCACGAGCGCACGAAATGCCAGAATTTCGGCATTTTGGCATTTCGACTTTTCTGCTTTTGCCGATTTATACTGCAAATGGGTGTTTGATACACACCTGTTTTGCGATGACTACTAAAGAGATCTCCCACGCGACTTCCCTACAATCGATTACTATCATAATTAGATTACGAATCCACGATAATTAACATAATGATCACTTACCACATTCGGTCATACTAGCACATTCCTAACCACTTACCCTTGTCAATACCGACTACTAGATGTAGATCTAAATCTAGATCGCTTCCACGACTTTAGCCTTTATTGCTCATTGCCAATTTCCCTTCTTGTAACTAAACACAAAAACAACACAAAGCGAAACTAGCATTACTCTTTACCAAGATCGACAGCCTCCCTAAAACTTAAGGACTTCCGGCTTTTCTTAAATCCCGAATACCGAATGGAAAAGGAGTTTCGATAACTTACCGACGATTTACTAGACACGAATGCTTCTATCTCAGATCTGACGCAGATCTAACCTCAAGGCTCGAGTAGAGAATGGATATAAGTAATCTTGGGATTCAATTCCCAAATTACTCTGAATGTGGAGACTTCAGCTTTTATGGTGGAAAGCAACTAGTAGGCTTGAGAAGAAAAAGAAATATAAAGGGTAGATTCGGTCTAGAAGAAAGGTGATAAAGTGGAATCAATTTAATGAAAGAAAAAGAAAAGAGTAGCGATGGAAGAAAAGAATAGTAGATGCGCAAAAATTAATAAAGGAACAAAAACCGATTGAAAAAGATAAAACCAAAGTTGGCTAATACTAACAATATTCCCTAAATCAACGAAGACGAAGACAATTCATAAAGGCTAAAAATAATAAAAGCTATTCGGCACTTATTGCTTATAGCCGAATGAATGCCTAATTTGGTACAAAAGCTCCTTTTCAAAAACAAATTCCATGATTTGCTCCTTAAATTTAGCTAGCACTCAATTTGATTTCCATCCAAATTCCTTCCCACCGATTAGCAGCAGCCTTATCCACCCCCACCGATTTAGCAGACTCAATTGCTGCTAGGAGAGTTCCAATCCCGCACAACTCCTCTCCACGCATGCACAGCAAATAGCCAGTCCTCCTGCGCGCACAACAGCTCAAACAAGGGACCTCCAAGCATCCTCCAACGTTACCGGCCACTGCACCACAACTTGCTCTTTACTATAATACGATCGCACTTAAATAAAAGCCTTATCCGTTTCAATCACAGCTTCTTAAAAATAAATACAAAAATTTTGCCTCCCCTGGAATCAAACTTGCGTCCTCTCAGCATGCCTAGCACGTTGCCGCCACTGCGCCACAGGCGTTCTTTGTGCTAAATTATGTTTGCAACTCCTCTTAACCCCTATTTTAACGCAACCAATTTATTTAAAAAAAAAACCTCTTGCGTGCGCCGTGCCTTGAACCTAGTAACTCCCCCATTTTACTGACGCCTCAAGCCACTGGACCAAATGCTCTCTTGTGTCACAAATTAGCCCCATCTATTTATAAGGCCTATATACGACAGCCCTTGATTTGCTAAAAATAAAAACCCACATTTGGGCAAACTGGGAATCGAACCTGTTTCCCCTCCTTGCTTCCTAGCGTGCTTAGCCACTGGGCCAGGCTTTCACTTGTGTCCAGTTATGACCCAACTTAACTAAAAGCCCTATTGCCCAGTTTCCCTTAAGGAAGCAAAAATTAATTTTTTTGCTAGAGCCCTGGGCCGAGCCCAGGACTTTTCCCACACTATACGTCCTTCGTAATTCACTTAAATACTACACTAAACAATAAATTAATAATAATATTAATAATAATTTTCCATAAAAATTTTAAACATCAAAAATTTTCTTTCGGGCCATATTCTACCCGAACTCGAACTCAAGGCGTAATTCTTCTAGGCCCAAATTCAGGGTGTTACACTAACTTTACCACTTTTAATACCACATAACTTACACATCTTTAGGCATCTAAATGGCTTCATTTATTCATCAATCATCCATTTCAACTTAACCATACACAAACGCACCAATCATTCTCTGAAATAACTCATAAGGATAGATAAGTAAAACAACATCATCATTGGCCATATCACATGACCTTAATTACAAAATGACTCATCTTATGATGATTACCACAATATAACCAAACCAACTTAACACTTACAACACCACTAAGTCCCTATACATGCCATAGTTCCAAAAGAATACATATTACAATACCAAAAGAACTTTGTGGATAGTGTGGGTGATCCTTCGATGCTTCTTGATCCTCGAGCTAGTTTGACTAATCTATAAAACAAGGGAAAATAGAAGGGAGCAGGCTTTAAGAAGCTTACTAAGTACATATGCAAATAATTAACATTATACCAGCTTTCTTAATAGCCATAAATCATGCCACCTCAAAACAACTTCCCACTTATCCTTACCATGTTTCATACATATATAGATATACAACAAGCACAATATACACCTAGACTTATGTTCAAAACCACCCTTGCATACTCATGTAATTGCCCACATATTCTATGTCCCATAAGTGCCTACATTTACACACTACATAACCACACAAATGTTATTTGTAAACTTTCCCGTTGAACTCTTCAGAATAACATTTGATGCTCGATGGTTTCATTACATAGCTCCACCAACACGTAATTCGGCTCTCGTGTACACATGGTGAACTCTCATCATCACCCATGTGATCTGGCCATTAAATCCTATAGCTCTCTTGTCTACATGGTGTCCAACACTCGGAATCACAGATGTGACCTAGCTACATATAACATAGCTCTCGTGTCTACATGATGTACCCTTTGTAACATACATGCGACCTAACTATTTTTAGTTCGTAGCTCTCGTGTCTACATGGTATACACATAGTATTACGCATGTGATCTAGCTACTTATGTAAGAATATCCCGTAGCTTTCTTGTACACATGCTATACACCTCATATTACACATGTGACCCAGCTACCACATAGCATCCCGTAGCCCTCTTGTACACATGGTGTCCTACCCTCGGAAACATACATGTGACCTAGCTTCACATTCTTCATATCTTTCATTTTTTGAAGGTTCAATCGAGAGCACCAATTTTTTAGTAATTCACCAACTCATAGAATCCATCCAACATCCCCCATTTCGTACCATAAATATAATTTATGGAATTAAAATCAATGTATTACTTACATATAAACTTACCTCGATAACAAAAAGTGATAATTTGCAATTTAGTCTGTAACCTTGCCCTTGCCTCAATCAAGGTCGATTCCTCGATCTTCTTGATCTATAATAACACATTCGACTTGTTTGATAAACAAATTACTCAATTTAGTCCAAAATCATCCTATGACTATTTTTATAATTTAGCCCCTAACTTTCTCAATTTTACACTTTAGTCCCTAGGCTCGGTTTATGATTTTCATGCAACTTCCCTGCATTTTAAGCCTAGTTGAACCATTTTTCCCTACCACAACCCACAATTTCTTCCATATCACCACTTATACATACCACCTTTTTATCTTTTACAAATAAGTCCTTTCTACAATTTCCATAAAAAAATCACCTAGTGCAAATTGTTCTTCACACTTTAAACTTTCATATTTCACCATTAGACATCGAAATACATCGATGAAATCTATGGGTAAATTTTTTAAAATAAACCTTAGGTCAAAATAATGGTATAATTAGCTAGAGCAATTTACGAGGATTCTAAAAATACAAGAATATTAAAAACAGGGCTCGATTGCACTTACTTGTGAGCTTGAAAATCAACAAAACCTTAGCTATGGAGAGCTAGCTACATTCGGCCAATGAGGAAGAAAAGATGGACAAATTTTGGCTTATTTTCCCTTTTATTTCTTTTATTAACTAATGACCAAAATGTCCTTCATTAATAACCTTTAGTATTCCACCCTTCTTTGGGCATTTTTGTCCAGACAAGGTTAAATGGTTTAATAACCATATAAGGACCTCTAATTTAAAACTCCAATTCAATCAAGTACCTTTATAAATTAAAACCAATATTTTTCACCTATTGCAATTTAGTCCAACCTACCAAATTGGACATGCAAACATTAAAATTCATGCACCAAAATTTCACATAATTATTCAAACACTAAATAAACATCAAAACTCAATCGAAAAAAAATATTTTAGATACTGGATTCATGGTTTCAAAACCACTATTCCGTTTAGCCCCTAATTCGGGCTATTACAGAAATATACATGTAAATGTGCAATACAATATATAAAAATAATTACTTAGACTTTTGGGGCGTTACATTAATCCTGAAACATTACCAGTGTATGTTGTAGGGCCTCGTAGGCCCGTATAAGGGACTTTAAGATGAAAATTGAAAAGTTTTAAATTTTAAAAAATTTTATGGCTAGTTTAATAAATTTAAGTATTTTCAAGCACAGTAACGCCTCGAACCCTGTCCCGGCGTCGAATACGGGTAGCGGGTGTTACAAAGGGACACCCAGCTGTGTCACCTGGCTGCGTGTCACACACAACTGAGACACATACTCGTGTCTTTGCCAGTATGGACGAAAATAGGCCATTTTACAAGCCATTTTTCTCACCCAAAATAGCATGTACCTACACGCACATTTGCACATATAACCAAGCCATAATAAGCCATCCAAATCAAGCATAAACATGATATATACATATGGTAAAGTTCAGAAAACCAATATGCCCTTAAACACCTCACATGAAAACATCTAAATATGTTCAATCATGCACTCTATTTTTTCAAAATACCCAACTAACTTATAAGCACATTAGTATCAATACATAACATTTGGTTACCTAACCAAACCTTACCAAATGGTACCATATAACCAGTCAATCAATAACCTTAACATACATATATGACTCCAATATCAAAATACCAATTCACAATAAGTTATAAGACAAATATAATATGTGCATTCAATTGTAACACAAACCAACACAAACCAATTTTTTCCAATACATAATATAACATAAAAACACATCCAAACAACCGCATTTCAGCATCCACACACTACCTTTTTAACAACCATACACAAACTTACTCGTTCATACACATTATACACCTACTATGCAACTTGCATTTCAAGAGATTACAACACTTGACGAACTATGACACATAACAAACATTAGACCATCTATACATGCCATAATCTTAGGTGTTTAAACAAAATATCAAAATGCTTTCTGATAGTGTTGATGGAATCTCGTTGATCATCGTACCACGGTATAGCTTGACGAACCTATAAAGGAAAGGATAGGAAATGGGGTAAGCTAAATAGCTTAGTAAGTCTATATGTAAATGAATGAGAAATTTAAACCAATAATACAAATTCAAAATAAGTAAGTTCTCTTATTACCACATTAAAATTAAGCTTATACAATGGTCTTACCATATAAATCAACACATACTTAAACACTTAGTACACATATCATATTTCACATAACTTGCACATACACACGCTTAACACACAGTCAAATCTTTTACAAACATTTACATTTTATCGATTCGAATCAAATACCCATTGAACCATATGGAATACTAAAGGATACACAGAAAAAGGCACAAGTGCCGCACATAATGTAGCCGAAGCTACCAATGGTATGTAGGTGAAGCTACCACATATGACATATCACATATGGGCTCGACAATGAGCTATTCACGGGTCTGCTCACACAAGCTGATGATATAGTCAAAACTACTCAGTGCCGCTCACACAAGCTAATAGGTATTCGCAACAAATGCAAGATTACCTAGCCACTGGTAGTCGAACTAAACCAACACCCAGAATTCACATAAATGATCGATCTCATACGATGGTTTCCTAGTGACATGTCACTAATATCCTAGTCGATTCCTAAGGCTCAATCGGGCTTTCCTTACTTATTGTTTTATTTGGTGATATACATACTCATATACAATTCACAAATTATTATAAGATTACAAATATTAGAATAATTAACATAACTAATCAAAATATCAATATGACTAATTACTTACACATAAACTTACCCTGAGTCAAAATGCAACCTTTATCGACATAATCCGAGACCTTACCTTTTCCTTGGTCAAGGTCGTTTCCTCGTCGTTCTTGATCTATAAAACCAAATTATCTCATTCATTATACACATTACTCAACTGGACACAAATCATCCTATGGTAATTTTTACCATTTTACCCCTAAGTTGTCAATTGTTATGATTTAGTCCCTAGGCTCGTGAAATGAAATGTACCTATTTTTCTTCATTCTCAAGCCTAGCCGACCCTATTTCTCTCTTATAATAGTGCACAATTATTAATGTTTCACAATTTATGCACAAATTTTACAACTTTTACATTTTAGTCCCTAATTGCATTTTCATGAAAAATCACTTAGCGAAAGTTGTTTACTACACATTAAACTTCCATTTTCTACCAATAAACATCAAAATGCATTCATGTCACCCATGGGTAAATTTGCAAACATGAACCCTAATGAAAATTAATGGTAGAAATAGGTAGTCCAAGCTTTAAGGATTTCAAAAATGCAAAGAAAATTTAAAACGGGACTAAATTGCACTTAGAGTTGAAAACCTTAACTATGGAGACTTAGAAAATTTTGGAACTTAGGGGAAGAAGATGGACACATTTTTGGCGTATTTTTCCATTTTTCTTTCATTTAATAACCAAATGACCAAAATGCCCTTAATGGCCTTCTTTGCAATTTTTTCCTTTTATGGGCATATTTGTCCATGTTCCCATAAAATGGACTAATTACTAAATAAGGACCTCTAGTTTATGGTTCCATTTCAATTTCACACTAAAAGCTTCTAGAACACATATTTGAAAATTTTTACAATTTAGTCCTATCACTCAATCGGGCACTTTATCGATAAAATTTATTTACTAAATTTTCGCTTATGCATTCAATCACACAATAAACCATAAAACTTCATCGGAATAAATCTTTCTATTTTGGATCCGTGGTCTTGAAACCACCATTCCATTTAGGCCCTAATCCGGGCTGTTACAACTCTTCCCCTTAAGGGGTGAAGAGATATGGGTATTGCTTCCTCATGGTCTCCTTTGATTCCCATGTAGCTTCTTCTATACCATGCTTTTGCCATAATACTTTCACTAAAGCGAGATTCTTGTTTCTTAACTGTTTCACTTCTTGGGATAAGATTTTGATTGGCTCCTCACTATAAGTCATATCCGGCTGAATTTCTACTTCGGTCGGTGAAATCACATGTGACGGATCAGAACGATAGCGTCGTAGCATCGATACATGAAATACATTATGGATCTTTTCTAACTCTATCGGTAAGGCCAATCGGTATGCCACTGGTCCAATCCTCTCCATGATTTCGTACAGTCCAATAAAGTGTGGACTCAATTTTCCTTTCTAACCAAATCTAAAAATCTTTTTCCATGGAGACACATTCGAAAACACTTTGTCACCCACTTGAAACTCGATCTCTTTTCTCTTCAAATCCGCATATGACTTTTGTCAATCCGATGCAGCTTTCTAACAATCACAAATTATCTTCACTTTCTTTTCAGTCTCTTTAATCAAGTCAACCCCATGAATTTGCTTTTCACTAAACTCCATGCAATACAGTGGAGTCCAACATTTTCGACTATACAATGCCTAATAAGGTGCCATTTTGATGCTTAATTGAAAACTATTGTTGTAAGCATATTCAACCAATGGTAGGTATTTTTCCCAACTACCTTCGAATTCAAGAACACAACATCGAAGCATATGTTTGAGGATCTGAATCACTCTTTTGGACTGACCGCCTGTTTATGGATGAAAAGCGGTACTGAAATTTAATTTGGTACCCGAGGCTTCTTGCAACTTCTTCCAAAACCTCAAAGTAAATCTCAGATCTCTATCCGAAATGATAGAAGTCGGTACTCTGTGCAATCTTACAATCTCGAAAATGTACAATTCAACTAGCTTACCAAGTGAAAAATTCGTATGTACTGGAATAAAATGAGACGATTTCGTCAACCGATCAATAATGACCCGAACTGCATATTTCTTTTTCGGTATTAAAGGCAATCCCATAGCAAAGTCCATAGTGATTCAGTCCCATTTCCATTCGGGAACCATTATTGGCTGTACCAATCCAGAAGGCACTTGATGTTTAGCTTTCACTTGTTGGCAAACTAAGCACTTTAACACAAACTCAAAAACATCTCTTTTCATACCGGTCCACTAATACAATCTCTTCAAATCGTTGTACATCTTTGCACTACCCGGATTGACAGACAAACAACCATTATGAGCTTCATGTAAAATACTTCGAATCGACTCAACATTTTTTGGTACACATATCCTATCTCGAAGCATCAAGCAATCATTCGAACTAATGCGAAAATCTGTCTCACCATTCTTTTGACATTAAGCCCTTTTTGCTTGCAACTCTCTATCATCCTTTTAATCTTCATAAATTTATTGGATAAACGATGGCCTAACTCTTAGCTCTACCAAAATCGAGCCATCATCGGGTAGGGTCAATCTCGAGGCAAACAGGGATTTTCAACTAAAAGCATCGGCAACCACATTCACTTTTCCTGGATGATAGTTGATCACTGACTCGTAGTCTTTCAACAACTCGAGCCATCTTCGTTGCCGCAAGCTCAAATCTTTTTGTGACATTAAGTACTTCAAGCTTTTATGGTCAGTAAAGATATGACACACCTCACCATACAAATAATGTCACCAAATATTCAAGGCAAAAACAATGGCGGCTAACTCCAAGTCATGTGTCGGATAGTTTCTTTCATATGGCTTCAATTATCACAAAGCATACGCCACAACTTTATCTTCTTGCATTAATACATATCCAAGGCCATTTAGAGATGCATCACTGTAAATCACAAATTCCTTACCAGACTTAGGTTGCACTAGCACTGACGCCTCTAACAACACTGCCTTTAACTTCTCAAAACTTTGTTAACACTTTTCTGTCCACTCAAACTTAACATCTTTTTGCAGCAACTTGGTTATCGAAGAAGAAATCATTGAAAATCCTTTTACAAAGCACTGGTAGTAACCAGCGAACCCAAAAAAATTCAAACTTTCGATACATTTTTCAACGGCTTCCAATCTACTATTGCCGAGATCTTACTTGGATCCACTCGAACGCCATCTCTTGAAAGAATGTGACACAAAAATCCAACTTCCTTAAGCCAAAATTCACTTTTACTAAGTTTTGCATACAACTGTTTCTTTCACAAAATTTTCAACACTATCCTCAAGTGTTCAGCATGCTCGTTTTCATCACGAGAATAAATCAATATGTCATCAATGAAGACCACTACAAATTTATCCAAGTACGGTTTAAAAATTCGGTACATTAAATCCATAAGCACAGCTGGGGCATTAGTCAAACCGAAACACATTATGAGAAACTCATAGTGTCCATACCTTATTCTAAAGGCAATTTTCGGCACATCAGACTCTTTCACCCTTAGTTGGTAGTATCCGAACCTCAAGTCAATCTTTGAAAACACAGTTGCTCTTTTTAATTGATCAAATAAGTAATCAATCCTTGGTAAGGGGTACTTGTTCTTTATTGTCACCTTGTTGAGTTGTCTGTAATCAATACAAAGTCTCATCAATCCTACCTTTTTCTTCACAAACAATACCGGAGCACCCCGAGGAAAAAACTTAGCCGTGTAAACCCTTTATCTGTCAACTCTTGTAGCGCACTTTCAATTCTTTAAGCTCAGTCGGGGCCCTTCTATAAGGAGCTATAGATATCAAGGCAGGCCTCGGTAACAAGCCGATAGCAAACTCAATTTCTCTAACAAGAGGTATACCCGGCAATTCCTTAAGAAATACATTTGGGAACTCCCAAACCACTGGCACCGATTCCACTTTCAATTCAAACTCCTTCGTATTCAATACATCAGCCAAATACGCTTCACAACCTTTTCTCAAACACTTTTGAGCAGTCATCAATGAAATCAAAGCAGGCAATTTGTTAAGCTCATATGTTTCAACCCGAAAGATTTTACCATTTTCACACTTTAACTCAATAACCTTCTGTCTACAATTCACTTTAGCATCATGCATAGATAGCCAATCCATGCCCAAAATTGCATCAAACTCATCAAATGGCAATAACATTAGATCGGCTAGAAAACAGTGACCTCAGATCACATAGGTTCTTGTAGGCACTGTGGCCTCCGATCTTGCAGCTGAATCTCTAGCTATGCCTCTACTACTAGCTCCTTCTTTTACATTTCTAGTAGGCCTCCCTCTAGTGGGTACATTACTCGGTTTAGTGCTCTGAGTAGTTTCTTTCGTTACCATCTCAAGATAGTTTTGATGAAGTGGTCTTGTGAGACACATTTGAAGCAAGCCCCGGTGACCATCCAACACTCATCGGGATGTCTCCTACCAGAGTGTTGACATTCAGGGTTACCTAGCTTGACATTGCCAACACTAGCTACAGAAGTAGTCTGAACCTTAGAACCCGTATTTTGTCTCCCACGAGTTCTACCTAGATTTCCAGCTAAAATAGTCGAACAGTTTGGCGCATTTCTCACTTTTTGATGATGGTTGTAAGGACTTACTCATCGATCTCTTCTTCACATCCCTAGCGTCTGATTCGGCTTTCCTCTTTTCCTTGCACAATTCCTCAACTTTGCATACCCAATCAACTGACACAATAAGTCGGATAAATTCTCGCTCATATTCAGACACAGTCATGCGGCATTGTTTTTAGCTCTAAAAACTCCTTCCGCTTTTAATCAATGAAGCACTGACTTATGTACTTCTTCCAAAATTTCACTTGGAAGAAGTCCCAAGTAACTCTTTTGGTAGGCACTACCGAGACAAGCATTTTCCACCACTGATACACTAAGTCTCTCAAAAGCAATAAAGTGCACTTTAAACACTCTTCGAGTGTACAGGAGTAGTCATCAAATGCTCGAATTGTGTTCTCCAACCAAAATTGTGCCCTCTCGAGGTCATCATCAACACTAGCTCTAAATTCTTTGACCCCATACTTACGAATATTGTCAACAGGAGGCTTACTTAGTCTTTCCATTTTTACACCTTGTGGGGCTATTGAAATCAGTTGAGGGATGGGAAAGGGTGGGGGAGGTTTAGCATTCGGGTTCACCCGAATGAACTCCGTATACGACTCACTCATTCTATGGAGAAAGGCCCTCCGAGCCTTTTCTCCCCGACTAGATTCAACATTTCTACTCTCTGGTGGCACAGTCCCTTGAGCGGGAGCTAGCACAATACTTTTAGCGTCGTCAGCTACTGCCTAGTAGAGATCCATTTACTATATGAAAACACAATTTAAGGATTAGAAACCATTACACTATCAATATTCCCGATTATGGCTTGTATAGCTCGACTCTCACTCTTGCTATGTTAGTTTGAAAACTGACTAAACCATAGCTTTGATACCATTAAATATAGTGCCCCTCACTCGAAACCGTCTTCAAACACAGGGACGAGGCATTACCGAACATTCACTAGCATGATCACTTAATTTTGACACATAAATCTTCATGTACATTTAAAACTTTTTCATTCGCACTATAACATCCATATGATAGGCCTACAAGGACCAAACGATGCATTGGATATGATCCGGAACGAAACCAGAACTTTTTGAACTGTTATGAAAATTTGACTCAAAACAGGGCACACGTCCGTGTGAGACAGGGACACACCCGTGTAGGCAAGCCGTGTGGTTGCACACGCCTATGTCCCTAGCCCATGCAGAATTATTTTTCATTTTGATCCTATAGGGGCTTTCACACGGCCCAACACACACCCGTGTCTCTAGCCCGTGTCCTTCACATGGCCTCAACACATTCGTGTCCTCACCCCATGTGAAAAACTAGGGTATTTTGTTTATGATGTCATCATAAAGTTTTCGTCACACGGCCAAGCCACACGTCCATGGGCTGGGTCGTGTCTATCACACGGTCAAGACATACGGCCATGTCTCCACCCTGTGTGTTTACTACAAAGCATTTAACTTTCATAATTTTAGGTGCAAGGGGCACACGGCCTATCAACACGCCCGTGGGCTGGCCATGTGTCAGACACAACCTAGACACACGCCTTTGTGTCTACCCGTGTAGATAATTTAGGCTGTTTTCCATGCCGATTGCCACCCTGTAACACAAACCAACACAAACCAACTTTTGCCAATACATAATATAACACAAAAACACATTCAAACAACCACATTCTAGATCCACACACTACCTTTTTGCCAACCATACACAAACTTACTCATCCGTACACATTATACACCTACTGTGCAACTTGCATTTCAAGAGATTACAACACTTTAGTTAGAAAATATTCAATCATATGTCACCTATAAAATATGGCCAAATACCCTAACTTTAGTAACAACATTTGACCCCAAGAACTATAACATATAACAAACCATTAGACCATCTATACATGCGATAACCTTAGGTGTTTAAACAAAATGCCAAAATGCTTGTTGATGGTTGATAAACGATAAATTATACATATTTTTACCTCATGTTTACCCTAATTTATGGATGAATTATTATTAATTTTGTGAGAATTTGTGCCTTTAACCCTTTTATTTCGTGTTATATACTCAGGAGAGCATAGGGAAGAGATGAGAACGAAAAACGGACCAGAAACAAAGAAAATAGGCCAAAGTGTGAAAACAACACGGCCCAAGGAGTCACCACACCACGACCGTGCCATACAAGGTCCAACACAACCTAGCCCCAACAAGCACGGCCAGGCTATACGGCCGTGCCACCCTCAACAGGCGCACACGGCCTCTTCTCGAAACCATATGGGCGTGGTACACGGGCGTGTCCCTGTCAGGAGGAAGTTCAATTCTACTCGGAAAAGGATACTTAGGGGCTAAGAAAGCTATTCTAAACTCTATATAAAGACCCTAGGAGGCAACTTCAAGGGTGTGCTTATTTCCCGCTAAGGGAATACTCTTTTCTCCCAAAAGGAGTGCCATAATTCTGCCACCACAACGAGTGAAAGCAAGGAATTACTCCAAAGGAAGCCGATTGATTCATCCTAGAAGCCAGAATTCTACATCAAGACAGAAAATCCCCTAAATTCCTTTAGGGGTTTTTGGGTTCTTTATGTTTTGTTATCTTATTTCTTTTGAGATGTTTTCTTTATTAGTTATGAACTAAACCCCTCAAATACTTGAGGGGGATGAAACCTAAGATAGATCTTGCTATTATTTATTCTTGAATTATACGATAAATACTTGAATTGTTCTTAATTATGTGTTCTTCAATCTTGATTTAATAATGCTAGGTATTACTTCAAGAACTTGATGTGCTTACGCAGAGGAGCAAAAGTCCCTGTTTTAAGAGTTGATCTACCATAATTAAGCGGAGTTGCATGCAACCCTAGACATAGGGCGACATAAATCTGTCTGATTAGGGTCAAACCTAATAGGGGGATCCATAGATCGAATTAATGCAACCTAGGGGTGTTAATGAATAAAGAAACTTTAATTAACCACCTAGGATTAGTTGTTCTTATCCTCGACGGAGGTATTAACATAAGTTAGGGATCTCTACGGATCAAGTCAAGTGAAGAAATCATGTAGTTCAAGAAATTAATAACAAGTGAAGTTTAGGTGGATTCTCCCTTAAGTATTGCTCATATCAATTAGCTTTTCCCTAAAGTTTTCCCCAATTTACTTTTTGTGCACTTTTAGTTAGTTTTAGAATTAGTTTCAATCAATCCTCTTTTATTTTTAGGCTAGATAATAGAAAGGAAGTAAGTATTAGTACTTTTGGTTCCCTTGGGTTCGATAACTCGGTCTTGCCACTAAACTATACTACTGTTCGATAGGTGCGCTTGCCTTTAAAATCGTGATATTAGTTAGTTTTTGGTGTGATCAGTTTTTATAAATTTTATTACTTAATATCGCGAGTATCAAGTTTTTGGCGCCGTTGCCAGGGAATTAAAATAATAAGAAAACTCGATTTCTATTACTTTAGCCATTACTATATATATTTATTTTCAGTTTTTTTTTTTATTTTTTTATTTTTTTATTTTTCTTTCATTTTATTTTATTTTAATTTTCTCTGCTTTTCCTCTCTAGGTATTTCTAGTTTATGACTAGAAACAACCCAGCAGGACCATTACTTTTTGACGAAGTTTTAGAAGAGACAGTTCGCAGAACTCGCAGAGAGATCAGACGAAGCCTACATTATCCAGAACAAAATCAAGAACAAGGGCCAGAACCTATAGGAGAGATGGAAGCAAACCAAAACATTCCACCACCTCCCGCAATAGCCGCGCAACCAGTGAATCAAGATGAAGCTCCTCGTACTATGTATGATTATGCTAAACCTAGTTTGGCTGGTACTCAAACTAGCATTATTAGACCTATTATTGCTGCTAATAATTTTGAATTAAAACCTAACACTATTCAGATGATTCAGCAATTTGTGCAGTTTGATGGTTTACAGGATGAAGATCCCAACTCACATTTAGCCAACTTTTTGGAATTATGCGATACCTTTAAAATAAATGGCGCTTCTGATGATGCCATTCGTCTTAGGCTATTTCCATTCTCATTGAGAAACAAGGCTAAACAATGGTTGAATTCTCTACCACGAGGCTCAATCACTACTTGGGACCAAATGACCAAAAAATTTTTACTTAAATATTTTCCTCCAGCTAAAACAACCAAATTGCGAAACAATATCTCTTCTTTTGTGCGGATGGATTTAGAAACACTTTACGATGCCTGAGAGAGATACAAAGATCTTTTGAGAAGGTGTCCTCACCATGGACTACCTTTGTGGTTACAAGTACAAACCTTCCACAATGGTTTGAACCCATCAACAAGGCAAATGATCGATGCAGCCGCAAGAGGAATAATCAACAATAAAACAACCGAAGCAGCTTATGAGTTTATAGAAGAGATGTCACTGAATAACTATCAGTGGCAAGTCATGAGGACAAAGCCGACAAAAGCTGTAGGAGTTTATAATATTGATGCTGTCACTATGCTTACTAATCAGGTAGAACTTTTAAATAAAAAGTTTGATAACTTTGTTGGTTCCACGCAGGCACAACCAGTGATGCAGTGCGACGCAACTCCAAGAAATATGTTCAATCCAAACTACTCATCTTATGGACACAACAGCGAAACTGAGAAAGCCAACTATATGGGTAATAATCCTATATCTCAATTGAACCCTTATAGTAACAACTACAATGCAGGTTGGCAGAATCACCCCAATTTTTCATGGGGGGCAAGGAAATCAAAGACAACCTCCTCCTCCGAGATTTCAGTAGCCACCACCATAACAGGAGAAAAAGCCGAACTTGGAAGAGATGTTCACCAAATTTATGGCCATGTCAGAAACTCGTTTCTAAAATACCGAAACGGCACTAAGGAACCAGCAAGCATCTATCCAAGGACTTGAAACTCAAATAGGCCAGCTTGCCAAGCTAATCTCTGAAAGACCGCAAGGTGGGTTATCAAGCAATACTGAGGGAAACCCCAATGAGCAACTTAATGCCGTCGATACGATAGATAATGAAGGGTTAACCAAAACCAACCTAGAGCCATGCAAGGAGCCTATGGTAAGTAAAGGAAAGAATGAGGTAAGTTACAAAGATGAAATTACCAAAGAATTTAAACCTTGTATCCCATACCCAACAGCGCCAAAGAAGGACCGCACAGATGAGCAATTCGGTAAGTTTCTTAAACTCTTAATGAAATTACATATCAACTTACCATTTGTTGAAGCAATTTTGCAGATGCCGAAGTACGTAAAATTTTTAGAGGAACTTCTCACAAATAAAAGAAAGTTGGAAGAACTGTCCACAGTAGAACTCAAAGAAGGAATGCTCAGCTATTCTCCAAAATAAACTGCCAACCAAACTAAAAGATCCAGGGAGTTTTACTATTCCTTGTTTACTTGGTAGCCTAGACACCAAAAATGCTTTAGCTGATTTAGGGGCTAGTATAACTGTCATGCCTTATAAACTATTTAAACAACTGGGTCTTGGAAAACCTAAGCAAACTAAGATAAGCATTCAACTGGCTGATAAAACTATTAGGTCTCCTAAGGGAATAATTGAAGACGTGCTTGTCAAAATTGATAAATTTATATTCCCAGTTGACTTTGTTGTTTTAGACATTGATGAGCATAGCAATGTACCCTTAATTCTAAGGCGACCCTTTTTAGCAACTGCCAAAACAATAATTGATTTAGGAACAAGTGAACTTACACTACGTGTAGGTGATGACAAAATTACTTTACAAGCTGGAAACTTGATTAAGACTATTGATAATAATATAGTCACGAGTCCTTGTAAAAACACTGAACTCACCACCCAACCTTTTGTGTAGGATACACTCTACATAAAGGCAACCCAATCACAGACAAGCCCATCCAAGGGAGATGCACTTGAAAAGCGAATGCTTCAGATCGAGGAACTGGATGAGTGGCTGAACTATCATGAAAACCCCAAAATATGCCACACAAACCCAGAGCATCACCAAGACGACCCTCAAGTACAAACGAATCAAATCAAGGTAGGAGATAAGGTAATATTAGGGGAAGATTGTCCTCGAATCCTGAATTTAAAAGAACATACAAGTGATATACCCTACTTCACGGTAATGAAAATTTTTCCATACGGTACAGTAGAGATAAAACATGAGCCACTTGGCACTTTCAAGGTAAACCACACTTGACTCAAATTTTACATTGATAATAAAATTTTAAATAGGATAGAAGAGTATCAACTCTTCAAGCCACCGTGATCGAACAAACTTGAGAAAAGTCAAGCTTAGACTATAAACAAGTGCTTCTCAGGAGGCAACCCGAGCACTGACTTAGTAAATTATTTTATTTCAGCTTTCTAAATACATCAACTAACCCTTTGAATACAGGATTTTTCGAGCCACACGACCATGCCCACGGGCATGCCTCAGGCCGTGTGTACACTTTGAGCAGAGACACGGTCGTGCAACTTGGCCGTGTACAAGCAGGGTAAAATTTTCCCTAAGGCACAGGCTACGATAAATAGCCACGGCCATGCGATATAGCCGTGGCCAACACTATCAATTCCAACATGGGCGTGTGACCCCATACATGACCGTGGGAGAAGCAAACATCGAAGGACACGGCCATGCGCCTCAACATGCCTTCACAACACTGGCGTCTGTCTCGAGCCAGGCGCGCCAAAATCCCTGAGATTTTTGTTTTTCCATTTTATTTTATTTTATCTTTTTCTTTATTTGAATTTTAGTATTCTCAGAACTAGTTTATGTTATTTCAATTATTTTTATATCGGTTATTTCCTAACGAGTAATTATTCTAACCCTGAAATACCTAAAGTCCCTTAAGTGCTATCATAGTTCCAAAACCATGAACTTCAAGTATTCCTTCCTGCAAGACAACTTTCACAATTCAACGGTTCCATCCTATATTCAGGGAGTTTTACTTCTCTCCCTAACTTATGATCTTGTGCTTCTATTGCTATTAATGTTAATCTTTGTACATTGAGGGCAATGTACATCTTAAGTGTGGGGGGAAACTCACTTTCATTCTTTATATTATCTTTGAAATCCCTGAAAATTGCTCTCAAATTTCGAATTCTCTACATTATCTTCAAATCCCTTGTTAGGAATTAATTCTGATTGATTTATGATTTTTATTGATGTGTTGAGAATTAAGACATAGGTGTTTATGCTTTGATTATTCAAACTTTAAAATATTAGGGAATCAAGCATGATAAGTTGAAATTTTTGAGAACCCAATTTTTTTTTCATAAGTTATTTTCTTGAATTTTAAGTGTTATCTTGAGATTTGAAATTCGCAGGATTGACATCAAAAGCCATAATTCTGGTGAGATTTTTTAGCCTTTTGAGCATATTTGCTTTCATGCTCACTTTTATTATTGCTTTGAGTGAGTCAATATTGATTTGTTATTCTAGAACTTGCTTCGATTATACACGTCAAGACCACGTCATTGATTTGATACACCGAAATGATAAAGGCACCTAGGTTTAACCCACTTACTCCATAAAAAGCCTACCTCCATAATTAACCCCTAGTAAACTCCATTGAGCTTAACAACCCATTCTTTGACTTACCTCTAATATTAACCCATAACCTATTTTTGTTGAATTCCATTCAATTATTTTGATCCCTATTTTTGTCGAGATTTGAGTTAAATTATTATCTAGCTTTGTTCTCTTTTTCAGTTGTAAAGTTTGTCAATATTCAAAGTATTGTATTTCAATTCATCTTAAAAAAAATAAAAAAAATGTGTATATACAGTTAATTTAGTTGTAATCTGTAATAGTTCAATAGTTTTTACATATTTCTACAAACTTCCAAATCCAGAACGATGTCATCATAAGGCTTAGCTTTAGGAATATGTTCCAATGATAGAGATTTCTCTAAACTAGATGATTTTTCAATTCAATCTCGATTCTAACCTTCTTTTTCAGCTTTTGACAACACCCCTAACCAAAACCCCATTACAACCATTGAAAGACCTTTTGATCGATGTGTCGTATCAACCTATAGTGGTGGAGATTTGTTTTCTTGCAAGCCTATGGTAATAACTTTTCAGATTGACTAGAGAGTGCTTAATTCTTGAACCCTAAACACTTTGAGTGGATAGAGTGAACCCTTAGTGAGGATGTCAATTCTCGTTGATTTTGATTGAAAGATAATTACTTAGAAGCAGGGAGAAAACTTATGTTTCAATGATAAAATTCTCAACTTGGAGTAATTGAATCCTTAATGTTCTTCTAATTGAATTATCATTGTATGATTACCTGTGGATTTGTTTGAAACATTATTGATAACGATTGTAAGTTAAGAGGAATGATTCTTAATTAGGGATTGAGATTTTGCTTGAAGACAAGCAAAGGCTTAAGTGTGGGGGTATTTGATAAACGATAAATTATACATATTTTTACCTCATGTTCAGCCTAATTTCTAGATGAATTATTATTAATTTTGTGAGAATTGGTGCTCTTAACCCTTCTATTTCATGTTATATATTCAGGAGAGCATTCAGAGCTGAAAAGAGGATTCCTCACTTCTTTCTGTCATTCAAAACCATGCATGAGACTTTCATCTCGCACGGCTCCATTGGTTGTGTTCGAAAGGCTCTGAATCGATCGACAAGCCCAAGCCCAATATCTTGATTTCGAATGGCAATGCACCGCGGACCCATATATATATATCGTCCGCTAATACATGACCAATTAATGTTTGGATAAAAATTCTTTCCGAAAGCGTCCTCTTTTGAGGACTCACAGAAATCCCTCAGGTGGTGCCACAATCTGTTCTACGTACAACAATGTGTTGAACTACTTCAACAGGAGGCAGCGGGGATTCGACTTCCCCTGGGGGTAGGGTACTACGAAAGGAAGTTGATCATGGATTATCAATAAACCTAGAATTGATTCTTCCTGGGTCGATGCCCAAGCGGTTAATGGGGACGGACTATAAATTCGTTGGCAATATGTCTACGCTGGGAAGAGAAAAGAACGAAAAATGGACCAGAAATGAAGAAAATGGGCCAAAGTGTGAAAACAACATGGCCCAAGGAGTCACCACACCATAGTCGTGCCACACAAGGTCCAACACGGCCTAGCCCCAACAAGCACGGCCAGGTTACACGGCCGTGCCACCCTCAACAGGCGCACACGGCCTCTTGTCGAAACCATACGGGCGTGGCACACGGGCGTGTCCTTGTCACGAGGAAGTTCAATTCTACTCGAAAAAGGATACTTAGGGGCTAAGAAAGCCATTCTAAACTCTATATTAAGACCCTAGGAGGCAACTTCAAGGGTGTGTTTATTTCTCGCTAAGGGAATACTCTTTTCTCCCAAAAGGAGCGCCATAATTCTGCCAACACAAGGAGTGAAAGCAAGGAATTACTCCAAATGAAGTAGATTGATTCATCCCAGAAGCCAGAATTCTATATCAAGACAGAAGATCTCCATAAATTCCTTCAGGGGGTTTTTGGGTTCTTTATGTTTTGTTATCTTATTTCTTTTGAGATGTTTTCTTTATTAGTTATGAACTAAACCCCTCAAATACTTGAGATGGATGAAACCTAAGACAAATCTTGCTATTATTTATTCTTGAATTATATGATAAATACTTTAATTGTTCTTAATTATGTGTTCTTCATTCTTGATTTAATAATCCTAGGTATTACTTCAAGAACTTGATGTGCTTAGGCAGAGGAGCAAAAGTCCCTATTTTAAGAGTAGATCTACCATAATTAAGTGGAGTTGCATGCAACCCTAGACATAGGGCGACATAAATCTGCCGGATTAGGGTCAAACCTTATGCAACCTAAGGGTGTTAATTAATAAAGAAACTTTAATTAACCACCTAGGATTAGTTGTTCTTATCCTCGACTGAGGTATTAACATAAGTTAGGGATCTCTACGGATCAAGTCAAGTGAAGAAATCATCTAGTTCAAGAAATTAATAACATGTAAAGTCTAGGTGGATTCTCCCTTAAGTATTGCTCATATCAATCAGCTTTTCCCTAAATTTTTCCCCAATTTACTTTTTGTACACTTTTAGTTAGTTTTAGAATTAGTTTCAATCAATCCTCTTTTTTTTTTTAGGCTAGGTACTTTTGGTTCCTTTGGGTACTATAACTCGGTCTTGCCACTAAACTATACTAATGTTCGATAGGTGCGCTTGCCTTTAAAATCGTGATATTAGTTAGTTTTTGGTGTGATCAGTTTTTATAAATTTTATTAATTAATATTGCGAGTATCAATGGTGTTGATGGAATCCCGTTGATCACTGTATCACGGTATAGCTTGACGAACATGTAACACCCTTAACATGTATCCATCACCAGAATAGGGTTACAGGGTATTACCTACCAAAACACGACTGTCAGACATTCACAGTTACACAAATGACATGATATCTATTGTACTCTATAATTTAAGAATTTTTAACCATTTGCTCACGAATTCATATTAAAATCTAATCAACAATTTTTCATACTTCAATAAATACGATATTCAAAATTATATTAAATATTAATCATAATTGAAAACTTATAACTATTTCATTGTAATTCTCATTATAACACATGCATACTTATCATTTAATAATAAAGCAAATCGAATAAACACATCACCTTTATAAGCATCAACCACACATGATCATTTCATGAAATATTAATTAGCAAAATGATCAAGCCATTTTCGCATGACTTTCATATACATACCAAAAATCAGTCTTGTTTACAAAACGGTTTAACTTATACATGCCATAACTATAAGTTTAGTTTTTAAGGGTACCGATAAACAAACGATAGTGTGGATGACTTTGCCAATGATCCCCGAGCAAGTAACGGCCAGCAAATCTATAACTAAGATAAACAAACACACACGTTAAGCTAATATATATAGCTTAGTAAGCATTAAGCAAGTTAAACCTTTGATTCACAATGATAACTTTATACTTATACATTAATTTCAAATAACAAGTTCACATATGCATTTGTGTTCACATAAATATAATTAATAACTTCAAAATCTCACATCTTATCATATGAAATAGAACATATGCTTTTAATAAGTAGTTTCATCTTAACCGAATACACATAATTGCACCACAATTACTTCTTTGATTTCACAATTATCTTGGCTTATACAATTTCGTATATAAAAGCAATCATATACCAAAATTTCCTTATTCAACTTTCGCATATTTCCCAAAGTCATTTATAAGGCCGAATATACATAATATCATCACTTCACATATACTTCTCATCAATTAAAAAGAAATCAATTCATTCATCTCTCAAACAATAATTCACTAGTACGTACCTAAGTAACTTAATTCATTTAATGTACTCAGCTATCACATCGGCGTAGAGTTTCTTAAACTTAAACTTTTATCAATTCACCGGCAATTAGCCTGCTAGGTTTTAAACCCGAACTCATCACCGGCACGAAGCCTGCTAGACTTTAAGTCTGAATTCATTCACCGACATTTCGCCTGCTAGGCTTGAAGCCCAGAATATTCACCAGCTAAAAGCTTGCTAGGCTAATGCCCAAACATCATACGATAAATTCTCAATGTTTTTGCACACGTTTAAACTTACATTTCTTATGCTCATATATCAGGATCACATAAATTATTTTCTAAAATCATGCAAATATGGAGTTATTCACTTCAATCACTTTTCTTTCATTTTACACTTAGCATTCGAGAGATAATAGATAACAACGTCACTCATATTCATTTAATACTAGTTATTTGGTTCCAATAGCACATCACATACTTACTTTAAACTCGTATTGGTTAGTCGGCATCTAAATGCAAAGCTATGTATCATACTTTCATCTTTTCCATTTGGCAATTCATATAATTCAAGGAATTGTCTAATTCTTCTAATACATCGTATTATAATCAAAGGCAAGGTACGTTTAACTGCTTAAAGCTTACCTCGAATATCGTCGAACAACTACGGATCTACAATTCAACTAATTTCGCCTTTCCCCTATCCGAATTTGGCTCTCTTTGCTCTTGAGCTTTATTAAACAAATTTTTAACTTGTCACAAGTCAATCACTCAAGCATCATAATCGGCTATGGCATTATTCATTCAAGACATAAAAATAAGTGCTTACTTAAGGATGTAAGTACATATATACGATTCATTCTTGACCATTTTATTATACTTTTACTAAGCCAAAGTTCCCATAAATTCAACATTAGACTATTACTCTCTTCCAAGGTCATAAAATCATCCTATGATTAACTATATACACCTTTGTATATAATACATAAAATTCCCACTTAATATCACTTACATAAACATTTGGCCGAACACGAATTCTTATAAATGCATATATTTCCATTTCAAAACACCAATACACCATCAAGTTGTACCGAACTATAATGACCGAATGCATATAACTCTTAAATTTATCCTTAAAAAAATTTATCAAGCTTACCAATAATTCGACTTCTTACAAACCGTACATTCAAGTATATAAACAACAATTACTCAACTAATTGCTTAAGTCCACATTCGGCAACTATACAGATTACCACTTATCATCTAATTCACAACTTCAATCATCTCAAATTACAAACAATTACAGAATTCATTGACTAAGGGGGTCATTCGGCAATCATACAAACCTAGGTTAACACTTAGGCATTGGTTTCTAATTTTTAACAAAAAATCCTATAATAAACCACATTAGCCAAACGCAAACTATCATTTACCATAAAAATCCAAGTTTACCAAGCTCAAACTCATCTACCATCAACCCTCAATACAAAACATCAAAAATTCCATCAATGAAACACAAGCATCCATGGCCGAACGCACATATCACAACCAAATTCAAAATTTTCTCATGGGCTATGACTAGAACTTGTATTTCAACTCAAATTTACAAAATTTACAAAAAATAACATCAAAATCATACCTTAATTAAAACATTTCAAAGCTGAATGCCCTTGTTCTTTTTCTTTTCTTTTCCGTTGGTGAAATCGGCAAAAATAAGAAAATGTATGCATGCCTTTTATGTTTTATTTCTTTAACAATTATTAGACTTCTTGGATTACTAATTTAACCCTTATAAATTCATTCCATTTCCACTATCTAAAGGGCAATTTCGTCCATAGATTTATATACATTTACCTTGTTTTTATCTCCTATTTTCTTTGATTTATTTTATTCACCTTCTATATTATAAATATTAACATGCACGTAATAACATTCACTAACTCCCACTACCGTACACTAATTCTTAAATGGCTTATTTGCCATTCAAGTCCCTAATATTAAAGAAATATGTCATTTAAACATTTTCATTATAGCGTACATATTAGTTATTTGATGCAAATTAATCCTTTCTTAGTAATTAAGCACCGAATCCTCAAAATTAATCATGAAATTTTAACACATCAAAGTTCACACAATTAAAACAAAAAAAAAATAATATTCGAATATTTTTCGACTCGGTTTCGTGGTCTCAAAACCACTATTTTGAATAGGGTCAAAAAGGGGCTATCACAGAATCTATAAGTGAAAGGATAAGAAAGGGGTAAGCTAAATAGCTTAGTAAGTCTATATGTAAATGAATGAGCAATTTAAACCAATAATACAAATTCAAAATAAGTAAGTTCTCTTATTACCACATTGAAATTAAGCTTATAACTTATTCAATGGTCTTACAACATAAATAAACATACACTTAAGCACTTAGTACACATATCATATGTCACATAACCTGCACATACACACACTTTAACACATAGTCAAATCTTTTATAAACATTCACATTTTATCAATTTGAATCAAATACCCATTGAACAATGCTGAATACTAAAGGAAACACAGAAAAAGGCACAAGTGTCGCACATAATGTAGCCGAAGCTACCAATAGTACCTAGCCAAAGCTACCACATATCACATATCACATATGAGCTAAACAATGAGCTATTCACGGGCGGCTCACACAAGCTGACGGTATAGTCAAAACTACTCAGTGCCATTCACACAAGCTGACAAGTATCCACAACAAATGCAGGATTACCTAGCCACTAGTAGTCGAACTAAACCTGTAGCGCCTTGATTTTCGGGATTTTTTGGGTTTCTGTGATTTTTGGTGAATTTTAAAATTTTGGTGTTCTGGATGCTGGAATTGTGTGTAAATGTGTTAGTGGGCCTTTAGAAGGCCCAAGCCTAAGTTAAAACCCGATAAAATATCAAGTTTGGATTTTAAGTGAATAGGAGACTTGGTTAAGTGGGCTTTTAAGAAAAACTTTGTAAAATATGACACAAATAGGGCCTTGGTAAAGTGGCAAGGTGGCGCCACTAAACTCCTAAAAAAGTGGCGTGTGGATGAGGGTAGAGAGCCTGAGTTCAAGTCACAAGGTAAGCATATGGTTAGTTTTAATTTTTTAGGCATGTGCCGGGCATGTGATTGACTTAAGTAGAATTGGCTAGGGCCTTGAGGAGGTTGGGCCGATTGCTTTAGTGATGATTAGGGTTAGTTTCTTTTCTTTTCTGTCTTGGATAATTAGGGTTAGCCACCTAAAGTGTTCATATTTTCCTTTCATTCACCTCTTAGTGTAGCAAAAAGGCGAAACGCAAAGTACACCCCCTCTGTGTCGATTTCTTCTTCTTCTTCCCCTCTCCTTCATTCTTTTCTTTTCCTTTTTGTTTCTTCTCTAGCCGAACATCCCTACCACTCACCTCACTCCTCTGTCGATCCTATTCTGTTTCAAGCCACCATAGCCGAATGTCATAAAAGTCGAAATCCCGAAACCATTGCTTCTTGTGCCGATTTATCCAAGCCAAAAACCCTCTATTCTTTTCATCCCTTTTGACCAATCTCCACCTTCTCTAAACCCTTAGTACTTATCGGTAACACCACTCCAAAACTACTACCCCAAATCATCATCTTCTTCACCAGTCAGAAAAGCCAAAAATGCCATATCCTTAGGAGTCCATAGCCGAAACTTTAGATCTCCTGGATTGGAGTTTTACTATCGTTTAGGGGCTAGATCTGCATCAGATCTGAGTAGAAACAGAAGGGGAATCAGTGGTAAGTGCTCATCACCTCAGATCTATTCTTATTTTGCAATTTAGAAAAAGTCAAAGTCCCTAGAGTTTAGGGAGGCTGTCGATTGGGGCTTAAGACCCTAAGGGATTGTATTAACCAGTTTCTTTTGGTGTTAGTGTGATTCAGAGACTACTGAAAAGGGCTTGGATCTTTGGAACGACTAGATCTAGATCTAGTCATCAGTTTTCGGCAAAGGTAAGATTTTGAGGGCCTTAGGTGCATTGGCTGAATATGGTAAGTGAACATTGAGATTGGTTATACAGATTTGTAAACTAAAAGTTATGGTAATCGATTGTAGGATATCATAGGGGATCTCATTAGCAGTCATCACGAATCAAGTGTGTATCGAACACCCTCTCATAGTTCAATTCGGCAAAAGCCGAAATGCCGAAATTCTAGCATTTCGTGGGCTTGTGAGTGTGCAAATGCTCACAAGATGTTTAGAAATCATTAGATCTAAAATCGTAAAGTGGTAAGCTAGTCACATGTGGAATTTCATATACTTCAGTAATTGGGCCTCGATAGGCTGCAAATGGGCCCAATGGGCTTACGGGCCCATATGGGTGAAAATGGGTATTAAGGTGTACTGATAGATTGTAGGTTCAAAACTGCCTAAACTGATAAATTGATCTTCAAATCTGGACTAAATGGGCTTAAATAGCTAATAGAAACTGTAAGGCCCATTAGGGGTTTTAAGGCCCGATGGCTAAAAATTGTTAGAACGAGTTAATTAAACTGCTGAGATGAAAATTGGGTTAATAACGACTGAAATCTATATAAAACCCTAGGAAACTGATAAAATTACTGAAATACCTTTATAGGTGGAAAATTACTGTTTTACCCCTAGGAGCAAAATGACTGTTATACCCCTAGGGCTAAGTGTGCCAAAATACATGTTTTACTGTTATTGTTTACTGCATGCCATGTCATTATTATCTGTTGCGTGGGACTGGGATATTGATGGAGGAGGTACTGAAAGTGGCTTGACCACTTATTGGAGGCTTTGCCTCAACTTACTGATAACTGAGCAGCTATGCTGCAACTGTGGAGTGTAGGGCTGGGTGGGTTGAGTTATTCCCCACATTGTGTGTAGGGCTGGTACGGGTGGAGTGTAGCAGTTGGATTTAGGCTGGGTTGGCCTTGTATACATGTTAATATCTCTCTATTCTGAAATTGGCCTATGGGCCGTATTGTTATCTAAAAAGGGCTAAGGCCTAGTATACTGTATCTGGATAAGGCTTCGGCCCAGTTAACACTGTGACTGGATAGGGCTTCGGCCCAGTGGGCTTGAGTTGATTTGAGCTTGGGAATGGCATTCTATACACACTGAGTTTTCAAAACTCACCCCTTTTCTTTCCATCCATGCAGGTGAGCCCTAGTTGGTGGACTTGGAGCTGGGAGGGATTCAGAGTGGCCACGGAGATTAAATTTATAGTTTTCAAATATTTTATTCCATTATTTAGATTATTTTTATTTTGGTTTCTGGGTTGTAATAAGGCTGCTCTATTTATTTTATTTTGGGTTTTTAATTCTTTACGTATTTAATTTGTTTTAACTTAAGAATAATATTGTTTAATTTGTTTTTAAAATCGAATTTACTTGTTTTCAAAATAATACGATAGACGAACGGTTTCAAAACCAAATGCACTTTCCAAAGAGTATCAAAAGTCATGTTTTTAAATAAACCTTTCATGATCAGTAGTAAATAGGACATTTATTAAGCCAATCGAGAGTTTCTCTTAAAATAACAAACACGGTTTTGGCAGAGCTCACCCTAATCTTAGTAACTAGGTAACATGGTTAGATGTAGGTGATGTGACACACTAGATTTGGCCATAACGTTTGGGCCGGGTTTGGGGTGTTACAAAACCAGCACCCAGAATTCACATAAACAATTGATCTCATACGATGGTTTCCTAATGACATATCACTCGTATCCTAGTCGATTCCTAAGGCTCAATCGGGTTTTCCTCACGTATTGTTTTATTTGGCGATATACATACTCATATACAATTCACAAATTATTATAAGATTACAAATATTAGAATAATTAAGATAACTAATCAAAATATCAATATGACTTATTATTTACATATAAACTTACCTTAAGTCAAAATGCAACCTTTATCGACATAATCCTAACCTTGCCTTTCCCTCGGTCAAGGTCATTTCCTCATCGTTCTTGATCTATAAAACCAAATTATCTCATTCATTATACACATTACTTAATTGGACACAAAATCATCCTATGGTAAATTTTACCATTTTACCCCTAACTTGTAAATTTTGACAATTTAGTCCCTAGGCTCGTAAAATGAAATGGACCTATTTTTCTTCATTCTCAAGCCTAGCCAACCTTATTTCTCTCTTATAACAGCCCACAATTCTCAATGTTTCACAATTTATGCACATATTTTACAACTTTTGCATTTTAGTCCCTAATTGCATTTTCATGAAAAATCACTTAGCAAAAGTTGTTTACTACACATTAAACTTTCATTTTCTAGCAATAAACATCAAAATGCAATCATGTCACATATGGGTAAAATTTCAAACATGAACCCTAATGCAAATTAATGGTAGAAATAGTTAGTCCAAGCTTCAAGGATTTGTGGTCCTCTAGTTTATGGTTCCATTTCAATTTCACACTAAAAGCTTCTAGGACACATATTTTGAAATTTTTTAAATTTAGTCCTATCACTCAATCGTGCACTTTATTGATAAAATTTATTTACTAAATTTTCACTTATGCATTCAATCACACAATAAACCTTAAAATTTTATCAGAATAAACCTTTCTATTTCGAATTTGTGGTCTTAAAACTACTTTTCCATTTAGGCCCTAATCCGAGCTATTACATCTCTCACAAGCTTCCAACCCAAATAAGCCTCCGAATTCACTATAAAACATGAAAAATAATATAGAGTAAGCATTTAAGCTTAGTAAGTTCATATAACTTAGAACTAAACTTACCATTTAATCAAGTAATAGGTCAGTACAAAGCATATCCCAACACATTTTGGCCAAATGCCTAAGCACATATACACCAACAATATTAGCCTTGTAAATCTATATATATGAGCCAAATATCATGGATGAGCTCAACAATTAAACAAGTTCTATATACATAAATCATCCATTTCATATATCGATATATCATGTAACATAATTTCCATGTATTTCATGTGTATACCAATAATAGTTCATGTAACGCCCTGATTTTCGGGATTTTCCGGGTTTTGTGAATTTTAGTGAAATTTTTAAAATTTTGGTGTTCTAAAGGTTGATAATGTATGTACATGTGTTAGTGGGCCTATAGAAGGCCCAAGTTTAAGTTAAAACCCGGTAAAATATTAAGTTGGATTTTCAAGTGAAAGGGGACTTGGTTAAGTGGGCTTTTAAGAAAAACCGTGTAAAATATGTCACAAGTGAGCTTTTGGTAAAGTGGCAAGGTGGAGCCACTAAGCTCCTAGAAAAGTGGCGCCTAAGTGGATATTCAAGGACAAGGGTTCGAGTTACAAGGTAAGCGTAGAGTTCTTTTTAATTTTTAAGCATGTGTCGGGCATGTGCCTAACTTAAGTGAATTTCGGCAATGGGGCTTTAGGGACTTGGGCCGATTGCTTTAGAGGGACTACTAGGGTTATATCATCTTCTTTTTTCTGTCATGACAATTAGGGTTAGCCACCTTAGGAATTTTTCTCTGTTCTACTGTCAGAAAAGCCAAAAGTTGCCTCCATGGAAAGCTCATAGCCGAATTCTTCCTCTCCACCTCTACCATTGTTTTTTTTTCATTTTTCTTCTTCCCCTTTGATCTCTTCCCTAGCCGAATACCCACCTTGCACAGATCCACTCTTTCTTTTGCTTTCATTCCTCTTAAAATCAACCATAACCGATTGCTCAAAGTGCTAGAAATCCCAAAAACTGCTTCCTTTCTTGCCGATTTCTTGTAAGCCGAATCACCCCTATTCCTTTCACCTGTTGTGGCCGATTACTACACTCCCTTGAATCACACCATTGTCGACACCATCACCCAAAATCTACACCCAAAACGCCATCCTTTTCTCTTGTTGAAAAGCTGAAACCACCATAGTTGTAGGGAGATAGCCGAAATTGCAAATCTCAGAGATAAGGTTTCTACTGACGTTTAAGGGTCAGATTTACATCAGATCTGCATAGGAACTGAAGGGAAATTGTTGGTAAGTGTTTAATACTTCAGATCTGTTCAATATTTCATATTTGGAAAAGCCGAAAGTCCCTAAAGTTAAGGATTTTGTCGTTTTGGACTTTTGGTAAATCAAGTGGTGTTTTCTTTGTTCTTTTTGTGTGTTAGTTAGAGAAGAAGGTGATCAAACAAGGAGTTGAAGACATTGGAACATCAGATCTAGATCTAAAGGGATCTAAATCGGCAAGGTAAGAACATTAAGGCCATTGGAGGTGTTGGCCGAATGTGTAAGTAAGGCTTTGGGTAAGTTTTCAATTCAGATTAAGTGTTAATATGGTCTAATCAATTAAGTATTGGATTGTAGGGATTAACGCATAGGAGATCTCGTAGGAGAAACTGCAAAATAGGTGTGTGTTTCGAACGCCCTTCAATGCGCAAATCGGTAAAAGCTGAAAAGCCGAAATGCCGAAGTTTTGGTATTTCGAGAGCTTGTGAGCGTGCGAACGTTCTCAAGTTAGTAGGAGAAGGTTAGTTTTGGAATCGGCACTGTTAGGCGTGTTGGCTGCTAAATTTTGGACATTATGGTAAGTTGGGCCTTGGTGGGCCAAATATGGGCCCAATAGGCGATTTGGGTCCATGTGAGTAAAAATGGGTTTAAAGGTAATATTATGAACTGTAGGCGTGAAAATAGTTAAAACAAGATAACTGATTATGAAATTGGGACTAAATGGGCCTAATGGGCCAATCGACGTAATAGGGCTCATTAGGGGTTTTAGGGCTTGAATGCTAAGACTGAAAAATTGAGTTAACCGGACTTCTGTGACAACTATGTGATTAATAAATAATGTAATACGCATCAAATCTGTAACATGAGAGCAAAATTACTGAAATACCCTTAGGGTAAGAAATTACTGTTTTGCCCCTAGGTAGAAAATTACCGTTATACCCCTAGGGCTAAAATTGACTGTACTGTTTGACATGACTGTTACTGTTATTGCATGCCATGATATGTATCTATTTCATGGGTTGGGTTTTGATAATGGAGGAAGTGTGAGTGGCACAGCCACGTTACTGAAAAGGGGCTATGCCTCGTACTGTTTCTGAAAGGGGCTTTGCCTCGTATACTGTTTAACTGAGCAGCCATGCTGCGACTGTGGTGTGTGGGCTGGGTGGGTCGAGTTATTCCCCACATGGTGTGTTGGCTGGTACGGGTGGTGTGTAGCGGTTGGTGGGTTGAGTAGTCTCCCCAATTGGGTTTGCATTTATACTGTATTACTGTACTGTACTGTTCTGGGCCTATGGGCCAATCTGTTATCTGAATAGGGCTTCAGCCCAGTATCTGTTATAGGGCCTTAGCCCAGATTACTGTTTCCTGAATAGGGCTTCGGCCCAGTATCTGACTGAGACTGGTTAGGGTTTAGGCCCAGTGGGCTTGAGCCAATTTGGGCTTTGGATGGGTTCTGCACACACTGAGTTTTCCCAAACTCACCCCTTTCTTTCCATCCTTGCAGGTGAGCCCTAGATCGTGACTTGGACGCTGTGAGGGATTCAGAGTGGCCACGAGGACTGAACTTTCATCATAGTTGGTTTTTTATTTTATTTTATTATTTAATTACCTTTTATTGGTTTTATTTTGACATGGGTTGTAATAAGGCCGCTATAACTGTTATTCGAGATTTCTCTACCGTTTTATTTCAAACACAAACCTACACCGTTTTCAAAATTAAACAAACATTTTATTAACCAACCTGACTTTACTGAAGACTAAGGAGGACAATAAGACTAAAATGAAATGATTAACAAATAAGATAGAAATTAGGTTGAATAATAATTAAATCGGGAATTTCAAGAAAAACAAGTATTACTTTTCAAAAATCTCAAACATCAGACTTAGTATATAGGATGGCGTAGCATAGTCTAGGTGATGTAGCACACCGGACATGGCCATAACGTCTGGGCCGGGTCTGGGGTGTTACAGTTCATGTTGAACACATATTATTTCGTATTTGAACATTTCCCATTAAACCATTTAGAATACCGTTAGATGCCCAGGATAGCTTACACATTGTGTGCTAGCTCATTAACTATAATTCGTCATGTCATTTACATGTATGCTCATATGAGCTGTGAATCGGCATGCTCATTTTAGCGAAAGATCGGTATGCTCTCATGAGCTATAAATCAGTATGCTCTCACGAGCTATAAATTGGTATGCTCTCATGAGCAGTGGAGTATCCGTAACTGTAATATCCCGAATTAGGGCCTAATCAGAATAGTGGTTTTATGACCACAAATCTGAGATAGAAATAATTATTTTATAATTATTTTGAGGTTTATGATATGATTGCATGATTGTGTGGAAATTTCGTGAAGAAATTCTATGCATAAAGTGCTTAATTTGAAATTAGGGGCTAAATCGAATAAGTTGCAAAATTTGCATTCTAGAAGTTTTTAGTATGAAATTTGTTTTGGAATATTAATTAGGAGATCTTAAATAGCAATTTGACCAATTTCTAAGTTTACGGACAAAAATTGGACATGAATGGAATTTTTGAAAGTTTAGTAAGGAAGGGCACTTTCGTCATTTGGATATTAAATGAAATAGAATGGGAAAAACAACACAAAAATTAATCATCTTCTTCATATGTTGCTACTGAATTTTTCTCTCCACCATAGCTAGGGTTTCAACACTTTTAAGCCTTGATTGTAAGTGATTTCCACGCCCGTTTTTAATGTTCTTTACATTTTTGAAATCCTTGTAGCTCAGTTTATCTATTTCTACCAATATTTTGAGTTAGGGTTCATATTTGGAAAAATACCCATAGGTGAAATTTGTATATTTTGATGTTTTATGATAGAATATGAGGTTTCAGATTATGTTAGAATACTTGTGTTACTCGGTTTTGGGTAAAAACGAGTAGAACGGCTTAATCGGTAAAAATACCAATTGTTCATAACTGCATGTTGTAGTTGGAATTTGAGCTTGCTAATGGTAAATAAATGGTCATCATGTTCTAAAACATAAGAATTTGGAATAAAATTTAATTTTCGAGCCTTGGGGTAAAAGTGTAAATATGCAAAAGTTTAGGGGTAATATTGTAATTTTGTCAAAATTTGAATTAAGGACTATTTTGATAATATGAGTATTAAATGAGCTAAATGTGCTATTTTAGATCAAGAAAAACGAGATTCAAGTCGTGAACGAGGGAAAAACAAAGTTTACGAGGAATAGGCTCAATTGTTGATATTTTGGTACCGAGGTAAGTTCATGTGTAAATAAGGTAACATAATTGTTATTTCAAGTGATTTAATGTTATTTATATGATATGAGACTTATAATTGTGAATATTATAATTGGTGAATTATTATGTATTGTTATGCAAAGTGTGTGATTAAATTGATAAGTATGAGATGCTAGCAATGTATCGATTTAGATATTCCAGGGAAAACGACTGGAAAATTGTGAATGAAGAAAATCTCGTTTGAACCTTGGGAATAGATTAGGATACAAGTGACATGTCACTAAGATGGTTTAGTTCCGAACTTGTTGAGTTGAGTCCGAGTTCGTGAGATGTAACTAGGCATCCGAGCTCGTTGAGTTGAGTTCGAGTTCACTTATGGATGTGAATGCACGAGCTCGTTGAGTTGAGTCTAAGTTCGTCTATGGGCGGGTTACATGGTAGCTTGGCTACGGATATGACACTTATGTGTATACGATTTAAGTATCCGAGTTATATTCCTATGTGTTCAACCAGTAGACTGTTAAATAAGTAATGAGAGCGCCTAAGTGAACGAGGTATGTTGTAACGTAGTGAATGAGAAATTTGACAGGTATGATCCTAAACTTTGGGTGAGAACATGGTAAGATTATGATGTGATAAGATAGTAAATGTTCTTGTGCCATGTATGTGTTAGCGATGTTATTGTAATTGATTCTCATGTTGAATCCCTTGATTATGTTACTTGTTATTTACATGTGGATTTACTAAGCATTTATGCTTACTCCCTCCTTTTTATTCATTGTAGTTTTGGACAATTCGGCTTAGGAATCGGGATAGGTCGAAGGCTCGTTCACACTATCCGAAGAACTTTTTGGTAAAATGGCTTGTAAAACTTAAGTATGGCATGTATGGCAAAATACCTATTTTTGAGTAAATAATCTTGTGATATGGATATGGTTTGGTTGAGAAAATGCTTGATGATGATTAGTCATTGGAATGGCTAGTCTAGATCATGTTTGATGCCATGTGAGTTTAAAATGTTATCTAGTTCATGAAAATTCATAAAAAGATGAAATTGCCATAAAATAGAACATTACAGTAACAATGATGTGAGTTTGAAAAATCACTAAAAATAGTAGAAACCAAATTAGGTGATGAATTAAATATGAAACTGAAGCGTATTGTGTCTACTTTCATATGAAAGAATCGAAATAGGTAAAGGAGTTATTTGTTGTGAGATATTTGAGTTTTAGTGAAATAGGGCCAGAGCGATTTTTGGATCTCCTGTTCCAAATTTGGAAATTCACCATAAATTGTAAAAAAATAATTAGGAGATGTACTTTATATGTTCAGAATCCTTATTGAGTCTAGTTTTAAGAGAAACAAACGTCATAGTTACATGAATTTTGTATAGAGAGAAAAGTTGTTTGAGGTAAGCAGACGTCAGTGCAGTCTAGTCCTGAAATAGGGGTAACTTAAACTAATAAACTGTACTAATTGGCCCAACCAAAAATTCTATAAAACAATTAGTAAATGTATAAATGAATCTATATTCAGGGAAAATTTACGGATCTTTATTTTGAGTTTCGTAACTCGAGATATGATTTTTTTGTAACCGTGACGCAGATAGACAGCAGGTTGCAAATGTAGAAATAAATGATTCAAAGTTCTTAAAATGGTAAATTATGTTCAGTAACACCTCAAGCTCGACTCCGGCAATGGTCTCGGGCGTGGGGGTGTTACATTTGGTGGTATCAAAGTAGGTTTAGTCAGTTCTCGGATTAATGTGTTGTATGTTCGGATTTTGCTATACATGCCATATGTGTATGTTGTGATAGTGTGATGACTTCTGACCTTTTAAATGATTTTTTTATAGTAAATGGATCTCGATTCAACTGTGGCTGATGATGTAGAGAATAAAGCACCAGCTCCGGCTGAAGGGGCGGTGCTGATTGAAAATCCACCTCCTACTGTTGGTTAGGGAGGAGGAGAAAGGGGTCGAAAAGCTTTTCTCCAAATGATGAGTGCATGGTACACTGAGTTCGTTTGTACGAACCCGAATGTACAACCTCCCCCACCTCCCCCAATTCCTCAACTTGTACCCCCGATGCCTCAGGGTGTGGATATGATGAAATTTCAAAGAACTCCAGTCGATAAAATTCGTAAATTAGGGGCCAAAGAATTCAGAGCTAATGTGGATGATGATGCCAAGAAAGCAGAGTTCTGGCTTGAGAATTCTATCCGGGTATTTGATGAACTGTCTTACACACCTGAAGAATGCTTGAAATGTGCTATATCTTTGCTGAGGGATTCAGCCTATAATTGGTGGAAGACATTGATCTCTGTGGTACTGAAAGAGAAGGTAACTTGGGAATTCTTTGAAGAAGAGTTTCGGAAGAAATACATTAGTGAAAGATTTATTGATCAGAAGTGTAAAAAGTTTCTTAAGCTGAAGCAAGGTAATATGACAGTCACTGAATACGAAAGGGAGTTCGTCAGATTGAGTAAGTATGCCAGAGAATATGTTCCTACAGAGGCCAAAATGTGCAGACGATTTGAAGACAGGCTTAATGAAGACATTAAGGTATTTGTTGGGATTCTTGAACTAAAAGAAATGGTGGTACTTGTCGATCGAGCTTGCAAGGCTGAAGAACTACTTAAAGAGAAGAAAAAGGTAGAATCTGAAACACGAAATTGGAAGAAAAGACCAATGAGCAATGCACCCTCACAGCAACCCGAAAAATCAAGAAATATGAATCCTTGTTCCCAAGTTTCAACTGGACAATCATATGGGAATTTTAAGAAGCAAAATATGGGTCCTAAATCCTAGACTATTTTGGCAGCTAGTATTGGGAATTCGAGTTTTCTTAGGCCCAAGTGTCAGCGGTGTGGTAGGAATCATTTTGGTCCGTGCAGAGCAAATGAATGTTTTTGATGTGGTTCTCCAGATCATTTTATTAGAGACTTCCCAGAGAGAATTGAAAAAGAAAATTTTCAGAGTTCAAAAGCAAGTGGTACAGATTTGAGGCGAAGATATTCAAGAAAAGCTGGGAATGAAGCGAGCAGTAAGAATGTGGTCAGAGATTCAGCAGCTAAATCTGAAGCAAGAGCTCCTGCTAGAACTTATGCTATAAAAGCACGTGAATATGCTTCCTCACCCGACGTTATCACTGGTATATGTTCTCTTTATAATGTTAATGTTACTGCTTTGATTGATCCCATTCTACTCATTCATTTATGTGCATGAAATTGGTATTTAGTATGAATATACCTATTAAGAACACAGAATTTATGATTAAAGTGTCAAACCCGTTAGGCAAATGTGTTATAGTTGATAAAGTATGCAAGAAATGTCCTTTAATGATTCGGGGTTATTACTTTCCGGCTGACTTGATGTTGTTGCCGTTTGATGAATTTGATGTTATTTTGGGTATAGATTGGTTGACATTGCATAATGCTATAGTAAATTGCAAAGAAAAGGTCATAGAATTAAAGTGTGAAAATGGTGAAATTCTGCGGGTTAAATCAGATATATCAGAGGCATTGTGTAGTGTATTTCTTCAATGTCGGCTCAAAGATATTTGAGAAAGGGTTATGAAGCTTATTTAGCGTATGTGCTGAATACAAAAGAAATTGAAAAGAAAGTGGAATTAGTGCCGATTGTGTGTGAGTTTGCGGATGTATTTCCAGAGGAATTGCCAGGTTTACCTCCAGTCAGAGAAGTAGAATTTGGTATAGAGTTGATGCCGGGAACAGCTCCGATTTCGGTTGCTCCGTATCGAATGGCACCAACGGAGTTGAAAGAATTAAAGTCACAGTTGCAAGAGTTGACCGACAAAGGCTTTGTGAGACCGAGTTTTTTGCCTTGGGGTGCTCCTGTATTATTTGTGAAAAAGAAAGATGGTTCAATGAGACTGTGTGTTGACTATCGGCAATTAAACAAAGTGACAATTAAGAACAAGTATCCATTGCCGAGAATTGATGATTTGTTTGATCCGCTGAAAGGAGCGACGTGGTTTTTAAAGATCGACTTGAGATCTGGGTACTACCAGCTGCAGGTAAAAGAGTCAGATATGCCTAAAACTACTTTTAGAACAAGGTACGGTCATTATGAATTTTTAGTTATGCCATTTGGATTAACAAATACTCCTGCTATGTTTATGGATTTGATGAATCGCATATTTCGACCATACTTGGACAAGTTTGTTGTGGTATTTATAGACGATATCTTAATTTATTCCAAAGATGAGACCGAGCATGCTGAGCACTTGAGGATAGTTTTGCAAACCTTGCGAGACAAGCAGTTATATGAAGATAGAAGAGAACGTCTTAAATCCTTTTTCTTGATCTGTGCTTCCTTTAGTCAACAAGGCATTCTTGATGATGCCTTGAAGATGCAATTATTTCTTTATTCCTTATAAGGAAGAGCTCGTACTTGGTTTTTTAGGTTACCTGCCAAATCAATTACTTCTTGGGATGCACTAGCAACACAGTTTGTTTTGCAATTTAACCCACTGAGAATGAATGCTCGTCCTCGAAATGATATTACTACTTATCATCAGCTAGATGATGAAAATCTTCACACCACATGGGAACCTTTTAAATCTTTACTTTGATGTTGTCCCATGCACGACATTCAACTAGAAACGCAAATTAAGATTTTTTATAATGGACTAAATACACATACAAGGAATCTTATCGGCGCATCAGCCAATAAGCCTCTACTAGATTATACTTATAATGATGTTGTGAGAATTCTTAAGAGAATTGCTTAGAATGATTATCAATATCCTATCTGTAGAGCTGCACAAGAAAAAGCTATTCAAAGAGTTATTGAATTGGATGCAATAACTGCTGTTAGTGCCCAAGTTTCTTATCTAAAAAACATGATTAAAAATATGCAAGGGACTAGTGGCATTGCACCTATACAAGTCACTCAGCAAGTTGATGTTCCTACTTTTTGTTGTGAGATTTGTAGTGACAATCATAGCTATGAAGATTGTCCATAACATGTAGAGAATGCATGTTATATGAGTAACATCCACAACAATTCTTTTGGTAGCTGTTACAATAATTTTGCATGCAACCAATAGTTTTGGGGTACTCAAAATGTTGGACAAAATGTCGCGACATTCAGATATGGGAATACATCTACTCATGGTAATTATAATCCAATATAAGGGAATTGTAACAGACCATTTTTGGTCAAATCGAAACAATGGTTTTTGCAGCCACAAATTCGAAGTCAAAATAATTATTTTATTATTTTATTAAGGTTTACAATATGATAGAATAATTGTGTGAAAATTTCATTAATAAATGTTACTATTTGAGTGTTTAATTCGGTAAAAATGACTAAATCGCGTAAAGAGTAAAAGTTGAGTTCTATTAGCTAAATGTGTCTAATAGCTATAGAACATTAAAGTAAAGGTCCTTATGTTTAAATTAGACCATTGACATGTTAGTGGACATTTATGGACACTTTTTTAGGTGGTTTCAAAAGTTTATCATTAAGGTTAATTTAGTAAATTGATTAATAAGGTTAAAATAAATAAAACAAAACAAAATCTCTGTTGTTTCATTCATCTTCTCCACCAAAATTAGAAGGAAGAAGAGACTAAATTAGGGTTCTTCATTCAACCAAGTAATATTGTGTATTTAGGTATGCATTTTGACTCAGTTTTTAATGATTTTTATGTTCTTGAGATCGTTGTAGATTAGTCTAGCTAGCCTAGGGAATAATTTGAGAAACTGTTAAAAGTTTAAGATGTTGCCATTGATGAATATGTGTGAGCTTTAATGTTTAATGATCGATTGTGAATGTTTGATGATAGTTGAACAAGTTTTGTAAAGTGATTTTTTGGTAAAAATGTCAATTTTGGATTAAATTGAGAAATGTGAAAATTGTATAGTTAAAAGAGTGAATTAATGGAAAATATGGGTAGTAGTAAGTATGCGTAAAATTCAGCTAGCTTGGGTTTGTACCTAATTGAATGAATTTGCATTTTTATGTGTTAAGGACTAAATTGAAAGAAGGTAAAAGTATAGGGGTAAAAGTGTAATTTAGCCAAAATAGGTGTTTTGCGCTAAATTGAATAGCATGGAAATTGAACAAGTTAATTTGATTTTATTTAGATGAAGAACAGCGAAGATCGAAATTAGATCGAGGAAAAGACAAGGTCGACAAATAGTAGATAGTTTTCATCCAAGCGATACGAGGTAAGTTCTTATAATTAGAATTGAATAATTAAATATGTACTAAATTGAATTGTATACATATATATATATATATATATGTGAATTGAGAAATTGAGTTGCAAGATATTCAAATGCCTAAATGATGAAACCCGAGAATTTACCAAGTCCCGTTTCAATCGTAGAAATTTGTAGGATACAAGTGACATGTCACTAGGGTTACCGATTTGGTCGAGATCCTACGTGTGTTGTGTACTCACCACAGCTTGTATGAGCTTACCAATATTCAGCTTGTAAGAGTTTACTGTTTCCCAGCTAATTAGAGCTTACTATTCCCTCAACTCAAGAAGAGCTTATTGTTTACAGCTCGAAAGAGCGTACATTTATATGAATTGACAGATTACTGATTAGTACACTTAGGGTGTACCACCCACGTATCTATTGATATTCTAAGTGGTTCGATGGGAACTAATCTGTTATGGATTATACGGGTTAATATGAACAACCATAGAGTTATGTGACTTATATGAAATGGATGTTATAAGATGTATTGAGATATGAAATGAATGAGGTGAGTATATAAAGCTTGATTGATTATTGAATGCATTCATATTGAGTTGATGATTATATGTGTAATACATAACTAACCAATTGATGAGTTCATGTGTTAGGCATTTGAGAAAGGAATTTGCGATATATTATGTTAATTTATTTAATTGTGAATAAATGGCAAGTCTAATTCTATATTATACGGGCTTACTAAGCTTTATAGCTTACTTTGTTTTCTTTCTCGTGTTTTATAGTGATTTAGTAGCTCACTCGATTAGGAAGTCTTCGGAGATTGCATCACACTATCCAGCTGTCATTTGGTATTTTTAAACTTGTGAATTTTAGTTATATGGCATGTATAGGAGTTATGTCAATATGGCCTATATGTGTTAGTGATGTATTTAGCCAAATGAATTGGCTTTTAAATGGTTAATGTTTTGACTTTGTATATAGCTATGTGATGTGGTTCATTTTAGTATGCTTAATGATGTGTATATATATGTGCATTTGGTTGAATTGTAAGAATGAGATAGTATGTTATAAATAGGTAAATGGTGCATGATTGAAAGTATCCAAATAGGTGAATTATTGAAAGTGAAATTGGCATGTGGTTGAATAGTCATTGTGATGTCAGTTTGCACATGAGTTAATCGTTTGATATTGCTTGCTATAGGTTTGAATTTTGGTTGATTAAAAGCCTATTTCGATTGTGGTTATTTGCCCTTGAATTTTATAGCTTAGCACTATAATTGGGTGAGGAATGTGGCTTGTAAACTAGCCTATTTCTATCTACACGGGCATGTGTGTCAGCCGTGTGTTCCTTATATCGTTTAATGAAAACAAGTCAATGAGTTACATAGGTTGATCACACGGGTGTGTAGTTGGCTGTGTGGCCCAAGTCAGAGAGTTACATGGGGTAGGACTCGGGTTGGGTCACAGCCATGTGCTCCTATTTCGAATACAGGCATGTGTCCTCTGTTTTGTCAAAAATTTTTGGTCCTGTGTGACAAGAAACTTTTGGTCCTGTGAGTCACACGGCCTGGTCATACAGGCATGTGTCCCTTGTTTTGTCAAAAAAATTTCTAGGTCTCCTAAAAGTTTCTTGTGTTATCAATTTAGTCCTAAACCACTTATAATGTATGATTTGAGCCATGTAGACTCGTATTAGTGAGAATATGATTGAATGTGAATGCCTTTTATTTGAAAAGGGAAAGTGTATGTGAAATGTAAGATGAATTACGTTATAAGTCTGGTAATGCTCCGTAACCCATTCTGGCGACAGATACGGGTTAGGGGTGTTACATTTGTTGGTATTAGAGCTACGATTTAGTCGATTCTATGACTAACGTAGCGTATGTAAGTCTAGCTATACATGCCATATATAACCTGCGATAGTGTGATATCTCCTGATATTTCTAAATTTTGTTTCATATAATAAATAGATTCTAATCAAGCTTACTTCGATCATGTAGAAAATAATGTGCCAGCCTTTGTTCATGGAGCCGCACCTTCTGAATCGAGACTCGTGTTTGGGGGTCGGGGAGGAGAGGCCAAAAAAGCCTTCTTCCAGATGATGAACGAATGGTTTTCTGAGTATGTCCAAACAAATATGGCTGCTCAACAACCTCCACCCCCGCCTATTCCCCAACTAATCCCCATAGCTTCTCATGGAATGAAACTTATATGTGTAAATAAGCTGGTAGTTGATAAAATCTGAAAGTATGAGGCTGAAGAGTTTATAGCCACTATTGATGATGATCTTGAGAAAGCTGAGTTTTGGCTTCAAAATATGATTCAGGTGTTTGATGAACTATCCTGTACAACGATTGAATGGGTTAAATGCACTGTATATCTCCTAAAAGATGCTGCATACCAATGGTGGAACACTTTAATTTCTGTGGTACCAAGAGAACGTGTTATATGGGATTTGTTTCAGACTAAGTTCAGAAAGAAGTATATCAGTCAATGATTTATTGATCAAAAGCATAAAGAGTTTCTGGAGTTGAAAAAGGGTTGTATGACTGTGTCAGAATATAAGAGAGTTCGTCAGACTAAGTAAGTATGCTCGAGAATGTGTCTTTACTGAAGAAATTATGTGCAAACGATTTGGAGAAGGGATAAATGAAGACATTAAACTCTTACTCGGGATTCTTGAATTGAAAGAGTTTGTTTGTTGTATTAGTTGACCGAGTTTGCCATCACAGAAATTCAAAGAACAACACTACCGTTCTGCTATTTCTACGGGGCATTCTAGTTGAGATAGAGATGCGAGACATTTTACTCCTCAATCTCAAGCTAATTCTGTAGCTAGTGCGGGTGGTGTTAAAAGTGCCAGACCCGAGTGCAAACATTGTAACAAGCCACATGTAACAACCCAAATTAGGGGCTAAACGGAATAGTGGTTTTGAAACCATGAATCCGAGGTCAAAAATATTTTTTCGATTTAGTTTTGATGTTTATTAGGTGTTTGAATAGTTATGTGAAATTTTGATGTGTGAATTTTGTTGTTTACATGTCTAATTTGATATGTTGGACTAAATTACAATAGGTGAAAAATATGAGTTTTATTCCATAAAGGTACTTGATTGAACTAGGTTCTTAAATTAGAGGTCCTTATATGGTAATTGGACCATTTTAACTAAGTTTGGACAAAAATACCCAAGGAAAGATGAAATATTAAAGGTTTTTAATGAAGGGCATTTTGGTCATTAGTTAATAAAAGAAATAAAAAGGGAAAAATAGGCCAAAAATGTGTTCATTTCTTCCTCTTTTGGCCGAATATAGCAAGCTCTCCATAGCTACGGTTTTGTTAATTTTCAAGCTCACAAGTACAATCGAGCCCCGTTTTTAAAATTCTTCGTATTTTTGGAATCCTCATAAATTACTCTAGCTATTTCTACCATTATTTTGATCTAGGATTTATTCTTAAAATTTTGCCCATAGATGTCACGGATGCATTTTGATGTCTAATGGTGAAATATGAAAGTTTAAAGTGTGGAGGACAATTTGCACTATGTGATTTTTGATAGAAATTGTGGAAAGGACTTAATTATAAAAGATAAAATATGGTGTGTATAAGTGGTGATATAGTGGAAATTGTGGGCTGTTATAAGGAAAAAATGGTTCAACTAGGCTTAAATTGCATGGAAGTTGCACGAAAATCATAAACCGATCCTAGGGACTAGAGTGTAAAATTTAAAAAGTTAGAGGCTAAATTGTAAAAATTGTCATAAGATGATTTTGGACTAAATTGAGTAACCTGTGCATTAAACAAGTTGAATGTGTTATTATAGATCGAGAAGAACGAGGAATCGAACTTAACAGAGGCAAAGGCAAGGTTTCAGACTAAATTGCAAATTATCGCTTTTCGTTGTTGAGGTAAGTTTATATGTAAGTAATTCATCGTTTTAATTTCATAATTACAAATTATTGCTTGTTATAGGCAATGTTGAATAATTTTTATGATTTGCTGAATTATAAGAAATTTGGTACTCCCGATTGAACCTTCAGAAAAATGAGAGATACGAGACATTATGAGGTAGCTAGGTCACATACGTAATACAGTATGTATACCATGTGTAAAAGAAAGTTAAGGATCAAAAATGGCTAGGTCACATGCGTAATACGGTATGTATACCTTGTGTACAAGAAAGCTACGAATCAAAAATAGCTAGGTCACATGTATGGTACTGAAGGTCAATCATGTAGACATGAGAGCTATGTTTTAAGTAGCTAGGTCACATGGGTAGATCTAAGGGTTGGACACCATGTAGACACGAGAGCTACGGGATTTTTATGGCTAGGTCACATGGGTGATATTGAGAGCTCACCATGTGTACACGAGAGCCAGATTTATGTGTTGGTGGAGCTATGTGCTGAAAAAACCTAGTGAATTATAGATCGAGAAGAACAAGGAATCAACCTTGACTGAGTAATGTGTGTATTAAACGAGAAGAACAAGGAATAAATATAGGATGATTTTGGACTAAATTAAGTAATGTGTGTATTAAATGAGTTGAATGTGTTATTATAGATCGAGAAGAATAAGGAATCAACCTTTACCGAGGCAAAGGCAAGGTTTTGGACTAAATTGTAAATTATCACTTTTTGTTGTTGAGGTAAGTTTATATGTAAGTAATACATCGTTTTTAATTTCATAATTACAAATTATTGCTTGTTATGGGCAATGTTGAATAATTTTTATGTAAACCTGGCCCAGACGTTATGGCTGAATTTGGCGGCATCACATTGAGGGGTGTAACATAAAATTCGATGTTGTTGGAAAACCTTGAAATCATTGATCGCTCCGTGGTTAAATAGTACCTTCAAAACGGGTTTCTATTTTCAAAATCAGCATCAATTGATGAGTTCTTAGTTTTTAAAACAATTGTCAGTGAAAATTTAACACTAGGTTTAACTTCTTTTAGTATATTAAGGATTGATTAAAAAACTTATGTTGTTAATGGAAATCTCAGTCTTTATAATCGTTATTAAACTTTCACGATTCAAATCCAGCACAGCTTTAATTTTCCAAGGATCAACCCTAATTCCCTTAGCTAAAACCACATGACCCAGAAAAGCAACTTCCCTCAACCAGAACTCGCAGTTGTTGAATTTGGCATACAACTGCTTCTCCCTCAAAATCTGTAAAACAACTCGAAGGTGTGCATCGTGTTCATCCTTGGTTCTCGAATACACTAGGATATCATCTATAAATACTACCAGGAGTTGGTCCAGATAGGGTTGGAACACTCAGATCATCAAATCCATAAAGGTTGTTACTGCATTCGTTAACCCAAACGGCATCACAAGGAACTCGTAATGACCATAACGAGTCTTAAATGCTGTCTTGTAAACATCTGCCTCCTTAACCCTTAGTTGATGGTACCTTGAACGGAGATCAATTTTGGAGAAAATTGAGGCTCCTCGAAGCTGGTTGAAAAGATCAACTATCCTCAGCAAAGGGTACTTATTCTTGATGGTCAACTTGTTCAATTGCTGATAATCGATGCACATTCGCATAGATCCATCCATCTTTTTCACAAAAAACACTGGCACTCCCCACAGAGATACACTAGGTCGAATGAATCCTTGATCCAGTAATTCTTGAATTTGAGCTTTAAGTTCCACTAGCTCTTTCGATGCCATTCTATAAGGGCCGATGGACACTAGAGCTGTACTAGGTAGAAGCTCAATTCCAAATTCAACTTCTCGGTTAGGAGGTAACCCAGGTAGCTCATCGGGAAAAAACATTAGGGAATTCTTTAACCGTTTTCAAATCCTTGACAGTAGGACCCCCAGAATCCGAATTACTACTATAGGCTACATACGCCTCAACAGCCTTTGCGAACCAACTTCTCGGCCCTTAATACAAAAATTACATTCGACAAATAATCCCAACGCTCCTTAATTACCACCACTTCCTCACCCTTTGCAGTTTTTAGTATCATGCATTTTTCAGCACAATCCAAAGTTGCTCGATGTTTCACCAGCCAATCCATTCCCAAGATTAGATTGAATTCACCAAAAGGCAGTTCCATCAAATTCGCTACAAAAATAACCCTTTGAACCACTAAAGGCACATCCCTAAATAGCTTGTTCACTTTCACAGACTGCCTTAGAGGACTCAATACAGTAACCTCACTTACAATAATTTAAAACATGTCACCCAAAGTCTTAGTCATAGTACATGCAATGTACGAATGTGTAGACCCAATGTCAATCAGTGCAGTACAAGGTACTTCATGAATAAAGAACATACTGGTATCACATCTACGGTGTCTCTGTCCTCTCGGGGACGAGTAGCATACACCAAAGCTGGCTGCCTCAACTCAACATGTCTTAAACCTTTGCCCGATGCTTCACGTCCCTAATCGTTTCCACCCCTGGCCTGACCACGGCCTCTCGACAGCTGTAAATTACCTCTACCAGTAGCTTGCATATGATCCAGCCTTCAAGGACATTCCCTAATACGGTGCTCCATTGATATACAACTCAAATAGGCTCTCGTCCTCCTCCAGCACTCGCCTAGATTGCCTTTTCCACAAACAGCATAAGGTGGCAACCCAGTAGCAGTAACAGGAGGCCAAGCTCTAACTGGCCCATCCACTCTGGCCATTTTGTTAGGCCTCTGCACGGAATCGAAAGGCTCTGAATCTCTCTTACCTCTTCCTCTTTCCTTTTCCAGATTTTGGCACTCAATGCACTTCACATCCTCGGCAATTTTTGCCTTCTCCACTAACGCAGCAAAATCTCACTCATTGTGTGGAGCTATCAATACCCGAAGACTATCCCTGAGCCCATCCTCGAAACGAACACAGGGTTCATAATCTGTTATCGACTAAGTCGTAAGAACTCTGCCTCGCACTCCGCAATAGATCTATCCCCTTGAGTCAAGCTCAAGAATTCTCTCCTCTAGGCATCTACATAACTTGGCCCACATATTTCCCTTGAACGACAAATTTGAAGAATTCCAAAGTTACCCGGTAAGGCTGAGTGCCCTCTTTCACGGTAAGCCACCACTGGTAAGCTTCCTCTAATAGCAATGACACTGAACCTTTTAATTTTTGCTCGAGGGTGCAGTCGAGGTCATGCATTATTCTTTCTGTGGCCTCCAACCAATATTCGGCCACATTAGGGGCTACTCCAGTGATACCATAAAGATCTTAGCTCCATTCGATCGGAGTCGTTTTGAAATTGACCCACAGCTCCCAGTGCCAGTGTTGGGTATAGCGACCCTTTCCAGAATCCTCAACATTGCTTGGGACAATGTATCATCCCCAGCTACTCAATCGTGCAACCCCGTCTTAGTTACCGGTGAAGCCGGTGCCTCTCTTGCCTCAACATTAGGCATGTGGCCTGATGCCAAAGATCCAGCCCTAGCACTTCTACGACCTTTGCTGCAACCTCTTGTACAGCCTTCCTCGAGTACCTCTAGTGCTCATTATTGCTTTGCGTATTATCTGAATTAGGAATTTTATGCAAATTAGTTATAATTTCAGTAATTAAAGCAGATGTTTTATGAGAAGTAGTAATTTACAGTTGTTCTCGTAGTCGTAGGCTTACTACAGTCTTAGCTTCCTACGGTCTTCGGTTTACTCTAACTAAAGAATCTCAGTATAGTCTGTTATCTAAAGTAATCCCAGTAGCTACCTACAGTATAACAGTTTAAAGCAAATTTTAGTATCAAGAAAACTTACTAGTTCAGCGCGGGAGACTCGATGTGCCACACAATAAAATCCTTCAAAGTACTTTGATTCATTTGTAAACAACTTTAAAATCCAAAAACTAAAGCTCATTCAACAGCCGAGTTTTGCAACTTGACCCTGATACCACTAAATGTAACACTCCAAACCCAACCCAAATGTTATGGCCGAGTCTGGCGGCGTCACATTGAGGGGTGTAACGTAAAATTCGATGTTGTTGGAAAACTTTGAAATCATTGATCGCTCTGTGGTTAAACAATACCTTCAAAACGGGTTTCTATTTTCAAAATAAGCATCGATTGATGAGTTCTTAGTTTTTAAAATAGTTGTCAGTGAAAATTTAACACTAGGTTTTAACTTCTTTTAGTATATTAAGGATTGATTAAAAACCTTATGTTGTTAATGGAAATCTCAGTCTTTATAATCGTTATTAAACTTTCACGATTCAATTACAGTGGAAGCTTTTCTTTGAAAACGTTTGTGCACTTGCATTTGTTTTGTAAAATGTCATTTTCTTTTTTTAAAAATGTAACACCCTACACCCCCGTCCGTCGCCGGAATAGGGTATTAAGGTATTACATAACTAGATACAGCCTACTGAGGTTCATAGTTACATACTAGACATAGATTTATTTAGTTCTTTAATTGAATGTAACACTTGCAAATAAGTTCGGTCAGTACGTCATTTCTCATAAAAGAAAACTTTTCATAAGCATAGCATGCTAGTGTATTTCTACTATGTGGCTACTAACAACTTGGCCGAAATCAAACCTTTCAATAACCGATCACCATATTAGAAATTCATTGCGTATTGGGTACTAACTAAATATCATGCCACAACATCGAATCATATGAGAATCAACCAAACACATATAATCAAACTCGAAGACTAAGCAAGCCATTTTCGCATGGCTAGAAATATTTACAACTCAAAATGTAGTTTGATTCAACAAAAGGAGATTAGCCTATACATGCCATTGATCCAAAAATAATCATCAAAAGTACCAAAATAACAGCGATAGTGTAGGTGATTAAGGCTTCAATCCCCGAGTCCGTAGCTTCCAAAAAGAGATCTATAAAACAGAGGAAACAAGGGAAACAGAGTAAGCATTACAATGCTTAGTAAGTTTTAAGCAATGACATTAAATAGATCATCAAATTATAGCATAGTTGTTAGTATTTTTGTTTCCCTCTTCTCTTAGGTAAGTCACCCCTTTTCCACACATATACATTCACATCATATACGAAAGTGGATAGCTTTCACTTATAGTAAATTCACGTAAACATACACATGTCACAAAACTCACATATCATTTCACATAGGCCAATTTGTACTTTGACCATATTAATAATCTTATTTCATGAACACATATGAAATCACATAATGACCTTAGTATTCGGTCCAAAAATCTAGCTTGCATATAAGCCAAGGGTACATACCTGTATAACTTAACACTTTCAGCGCAATTCATTAGCAATCGTTACCTTGAAGACCATTAGTCTTAGACTTTACTCTCATCATCATCAAGATCTTTAGCTCGGGTAAACTCTATACATAGCCATCGGGTCTCTATCCTGGATTTAATCTCCGCATATAGCCTTCAGGTCTTAACCCGGACATCATCTCTGCATATAGCCTTCGGGTCTTAACCCGGACATAGTCTCCACATATAGTCAGCGGGACTTAATCCCGGATTCGCATCACAATTTTCATACATATATATATATATATATATTCGCATGTTACCAAGTTTCACATAGCAAGATTGCACTTGTAATTCAATCAATTCATGTGCATACAACATATAACATGCTTCTCGACTTTATATCATAAATATACATATAATTCAAAACTTATACACGTATACTTTTCTTCTCTAGACTTTCGGCCCAATGATCAAACATACATAAGCAGTGCATTTCAAAACTCAATTTCGGTCCTTTTCTCTATGAGCCATTCAGCTATATAGCAAACATGAATAAGGTTTCTTTCTCAATAGGACATCGTTCAAATATCAGCATGTATGTCATGGCATTTTAACTTATTTACCAAATTCGATTACTCAAAACTTACCTTGAACTTTCCCGAGAATTTACGAGTTGGCTATTCGACCACTTTGGCCTTCCCTTTATCCGAACTCGTCCCTCTATGCTCTTGAGCTAAATAAAACATTTAATTTTATTAATCCTTATTCAAGCATCTCAATGAATCATTTTCACTTATAGTCAAATAATACATGCATATTCTTCTCATTGCAAACACATACGCACATTTGATCATTTCACATACATATCATAAGTCACAACAAGCTGATTTTCTGAGCAGCATTCAATAATTTACTCATAACTGGAGGTACAAAACTCCAAATGAAGTACCGTTAATTTTTCATGAAAATAGACTCATTTATATTCCATCCATAAAATTTTCATAATTTTTGGTTCGGCCAATCAATACCAGAATTTTCTTAAAGTTTCCCTATTTCACTGTTTGATTAAACTGACTACTCTATACTACGAACCGAATTTCTCCTTGTACAGAATTCCAAATATGTCCTTACCAATTTTATTCGAAACTAGACTCATTAAGGAGTCTAAGCATATAAATTTTGTCTCATAAAAATTTTTATGCAATTTATGGTGATTTTCTAAAAACAGAACAGGGGCTTCCGGAGTCATTCTGACCCTGCTTCACACAACTTTAAAAATCTCTTTATTGGCAGGTCAATTGCTTGTAAGGTTTCTTTTATAAGAAACTAGACTCATTAAGCTTTAATTACACAATTTATTCAGCCTCTAATTCAACTCTCACTATTTATGGTGATTTTTCCAAAACACGTTACTGCTGCTGTACCAAGCAGATTTTATACCAAATTCACTCTTTAGTGTTCTTATTTACATATTTAAAATATAACATTTCCTGAGGCACCCTTTAGAGTAGTCATTGATCTTTACACAATATACATATTTCATATTAATTTTAATCAATACACCACTCTTAAGACACCAATTATGAAGACAAACATCAAAGATTTTATGCACATGGCCGAATAGGTCATTTCTTTAACCAAGAAGCTCCCATAAGCACAAATTGATCAATTAGTTTAACTACCATTTCTAATGCATACACACTAAGGCCATTCGGCCATATAACCATCTCCCAAACTTTAACTAACATTTTATAGCATTCCATTTTATACATGACACATACTTCCATCAATTCAAAGTTCAATCACAAAAAGAAGTATGTTTGCTTTACTTCACATGCTAGGACTAAATGCATATGGTCTTAGACTTCACTTATCAATCAAAATCAAACATCCCTTTCCTTATTAAAGACACATTCGATAATTCCATCTAAAATCTCAAAAGGTATGTTCGATAATTAGCCATTCACCAAAACAAATTCATTCGTTGATGAAAACTCAATTTCAACATCAAAGCATAGTTCTTTCCTTATCACATTACAATTTAACCGAAACTAACTTGCTTCACAAATTTCAGTTTATAAGTAGGCTTGGGTCAAATAATTTAAGAAGCTCATCACATCCAATTCAGCCTCTATTTACCTTAACTCATTTCCAATAGACTAAATATCATGCTAACAACCAATTTGCTAATCAAAGACAAAGCAAATCATGTAATTCAAGGAACCGAATGCCCCTCTTGCCATTTGAGCTACACCAAACTTACTAATTGGAGCTCACAACTTCAATTCACATGAATTTTTTTTTTTACATCTTAGAGTCCCTCAAGGCTCCATTCACAATCGGCACTGCACATACACACAACCATGATAGTAAATTTTCTTTAGGGCCATCAAACAACTAAGAGCATTTTAACTAGCTCAATTACACAACCTTATAAATTTCCTATATACATTCGGTAATGAGCTCATATTACCAAGAGAATCGATTCTCCCATGCTCATTAAAACACAAGAAAACAATTTATTTCCTCCATTTTTGTTTTAGCAAAACCGAAAGCTTCATGGACACAAATCACATGAATATAGTACACGGGTCTTGTTGGAAACTTCAAGACCAACTAAAATCCACAACATTCAAAGAAAAATTCCATGAATCTTACCTCAATTTTCAGCTTCCCCTAGCCAAATGCCCCAAGCTCATGAATTTTTATTTTCTTCCTCAACTTACGGCAAAGAGAAGAAGAAAGGGACTAGCTTTGGTTTTTCCTCCAATTTCATAATAATAATCATAATAAAATCACATTATAACTTAAAATAAATATTAAGTTTATTTATTAAGATAAAATACAACACACAAAATGCCAAATTAGCCATCATTGCTGTCCACTAGAGTAAAATTGGGCAATTTGACATGCAACTCCTTCTTTTCTCATGCATGCATTTATTGGTCATCACACATTTGTCTAGCACATTTTCAAAGTTCACTACTAAGTCCCTTTTAGTGAAATTAAATTTTATAACTCAAAATCAACACATCAAACATGTCACACACGAATTAACACATATCATAGGCATCAAAATAAATATTAAATATATTTTATGCCTCGGTTTTGTGGTCCCGAAACCACATTCCGACTAGGGTCGTTTTAAGACTGTCACAACTCTCCCCCATTTAAGAAATTTTCGTCCCCGAAAATTCTTACCGGAAAATAAGTTTGGGTAATGTTCTCTTATCGAATCCTCAAGCTCCCAAGTAGCTTCTTCAACCCCGTGTTTGACCCACAACACTTTCACTAACGAAATCCTCTTATTCCGCAACTCTTTAACCTCGTGTGCCAAAATACGAATTGGTTCCTCCTCGTAACTCATATCAGATCGAATCTCAATGTCAGACGGATTAATCACATGCGATGGGTCGGATCTATATCGTCGGAGCATCGAAACATGGAAAACGTTGTGGATCTTTTCAAGTTCGGGAGGCAAAGTTAATCGATATGCTACCGGTCCAATCCGTTCAGATATTTCATATGGTCCGATAAACCTCGGACTCAATTTGCCCTTACGGCCGAATCTGAGCACCTTTTTCCAAGGTGACACTTTAAGGAATACTTTATCTCCGACCTGATACTCGATATCTTTCCGCTTTAAATCCGCATATGACTTTTGACGATCTGAAGCTGCCTTTAGACTATCTCGAATCACCTTTACCTTCTGCTCGGCATCTCTAATCAAATCAACCCCAAAGATCTTACTTTCATTAAGCTCGGTCCAAAACAATGGGGTGCGGCATTTGCGACCGTACAAAGCCTCGTAAGGTGCCATCTTAATGCTCGATTGGAAACTGTTGTTGTAAGCGAATTCAATCAAAGGCAAATACCGTTCCCACGAACCACTAAACTCAAGGACACAACATCTCAACATATCCTCGAGTATCTGAATTACTCGTTCCGATTGACCGTCCGTCTGAGGATGGAACGCGGTACTAAAATGTAGCTTAGTACCCAGAGAATCTTCTAGTTTCTTCCAAAATCGCGATGTAAATCTCGGGTCTCTATCCGATATAATAGAAATAGGGACCCCGTGCAATCTAACGATCTGTGAAACATACAACTCCGCTAGCTTATCAAGTGAGTAATCCGTACGCACATGTATAAAATGGGCGGTTAATCGGTCTACGACAACCCAAATCGCATCCTTCTTGCTCGGTGTCAACGGTAGCCCAGATACGAAATCCATTGTGACTTTATCCCATTTCCACTCGGGAATCAAAATCGGTTGCAACAAACCCGATGGCACCTGATGTTCCGCTTTTACTTGTTGGCATATCAGACACTTCGACACAAAATTTGAGATGTCTCGTTTCATACCATGCCACCAATATTGACGTTTCAAAACATTGTACATTTTGGTACTTCCCGGATGAACTGACATTCGGCTATTGTGAGCTTCCTCTAATATCACCGAAACCAACTCTGAACTTCTCGGTATACATACTCGGCCTCGAAACCTCAAACAATCATTGTTGTCAACTTGAAACTCAGAATCCACATGTAAATCGCATTGAGCTCGTTTGGAAATTAAGTCGTCATCTGCTTTCTGAGCTTCACAAACTTGTCGGAGAAATACCGGTTTGGCTTTTAATTCCGCTCTCATCATGCCATCATCAGATACTGATAAATGCACATTCATGGCTCGTAAAGCAAACAATGATTTTCGGCTAAGAGCATCAGCAACTACATTCGCCTTTCCCGGATGATAGTCAATGACAAGCTTGAAATCTTTTAGCAATTCAAGCCGCCGTCTTTGTCTCAGATTCAAATCTCTTTGCGTCATCAAATATTTGAGGCTTTTATGGTCGGAAAAGACATGACATTTCTCACCAAAAAGGTAATGACGCCAAATCTTCAAAGCAAACACAATAGCAGCTAATTCGAGATCGTGAGTCGGATAGTTTTTCTCATGAGGCTTTAATTGCCTCGAAGCATATGCAACAACTTTGCCCTCTTGCATCAAAACACACCCCAAGCCATTCAGAGACGCATCACTATATACTACAAACTCCTTACCGGATTCAGGTTGAACTAAGACTGGAGCTTCTGTCAATAGGGCTTTCAATTGGTCGAAACTCTTTTGGCACTTCTCGGACCATTCGAATTTAACATCCTTCTGCAATAGCTTTGTCAACGGGGTTGAGATCATCGAAAAGTCCTTCACAAACCGTCGGTAATACCCGGTAAGTCCTAAAAAGCTTCGGACTTCCGAGACATTTTTAGGAGGCTTCCAATCGAGGATAGCAGAGATTTTATTTGGATCAACTCGGATACCCGCAGCAGATACATTGTGTCCCAGAAAGCCAACCTCGCACAACCAGAACTCACACTTGCTGAATTTCGCGTACAACTGGTTATTACGCAAAATTTGAAGCACAAGTCTTAAATGCTCGGCATGCTCGATCTCGTCGCGAGAGTAAACCAAAATGTCATCGATAAACACGACTACAAATCGGTCTAGGTACGGCTTAAACACTCGATTCATTAGATCCATGAAAATAGCGGGGGCATTAGTTAGCCCAAACGGCATCACTAAAAATTCATAGTGTCCGTACCTCGTTCTGAAAGCAGTCTTGGGCACGTCTGAGTCTCGAACTCGCAACTGATAGTAGCCGGATCGCAAATCGATCTTTGAAAACACTGAGGCTTCCTTTAACTGATCGAATAAGTTGTCGATACGAGGCAATGGATACTTATTCTTTATAGTCACCTTGTTCAGCTGCCGATAGTCAATACACATTCTCAAAGTCCCGTCCTTCTTTTTCACGAACAAGACGGGTGCACCCCAGGGAGAAAAGCTCGGTCTTACGAAACCTCTATCGGTCAACTCTTGCAACTGGGATTTCAACTCTTTCAACTCCGTCGGAGCCATACGATATGGAGCAATTGAAATTGGAGTTGTACCTGGAACTAGCTCAATGCCAAACTCAACCTCTCTAACAGGCGGTAATCCCGGTAATTCTTCGGGAAACACGTCCGGATACTCACAAACCACAGGAACAGTCTCAAGCTTTAGTTCGGATATTTTGCTATCTAAAACATAAGCAAGATAAGCCTCGCAACCCTTTTTCAAAAATTTCTGAGCCAACATAGAAGATATTACCGCCGGCAGCCCGTTTAAATCCGTAGACTCAATCCGAATTATCTCATTAGTCGTACATCGTAAATCAATAGTCTTTCGTTTACAGTTCACTACCGCATCGTGCACAGTCAACCAATCCATTCTGAGTATAACGTCAAATTCATCGAATGGAAAAAGCATCAAATCGGCCGAAAAACAGAAATCTCGAATCATAAGGGGACATTTCTTACACACTCTATCAACTAAGACACAACGACCCAAGGGATTGGACACTCGTATCACAAACTCAGTAGACTCAATAGGGAGAGTCTTACTGGATGCCAAATTTTCACATACATATGAATGAGTTGAACCGGGGTCAATCAAAGCAATAACATCAGTATCAAAGAGAGTAAAAGTACCGGTGATAACATCGGGCGAAGAGGCATCCTCTCGTGCGCGAATAGTATAAGCCCTAGCAGGAGCATGAGCCTCGAATCTTGTTGTAGCATCTTTAAACCTTCTCTGACCGCCGCTAGTATTCCTGAATTCTTCGGTGGTCTACCCCGTGCTGAAGTAGTACTCGGTTTCCCACTCGGGTTCACATTTTGCTCTGACCATCTGGGGCAATCTCTTATAAAGTGATCAGCCGACCCGCACTTATAACAGGAGCGATCATGAAATCTGCAGCTCCCCGAATGCCATTTTCCACAATACTTGCACTCGGCTCTGTCTCGACGGTCGTTTCAAACACTAGCAGCAGAAGTGGCACGTGTACTCATAGGGGGTCGATCACGGTCTCGTCTAGAAAAACCTGAAGTAGCAGATGGTCTGTCTGATTCACTTCGGAACTTCTTTGAGGATTTTTGAGTAGACCTCCCCGAAGATCTCTTACGGAACTCTCTGGCTCCGCTATCAGCTTTTCTCTTTTCATTTCGAAGCTCTTCGGCCTTGCAGGCTCGCTCGACAAGAACAACGAACTCTTGAATTTCCAGAATGCCAACCAGAAGTTTGATGTCTTCATTTAACCCGTCCTCGAAGCGTTTACACATAATAACTTCGGATGCTATGCACTCACGAGCATATCGGCTAAGCCGTACGAATTCTCTCTCATACTCGGTTACTGTCATTCGGCCTTGTTTAAGCTCGAGGAATTCCTTCCGTTTCTGATCGATAAATCTTTGGCTGATATACTTCTTTCGGAACTCAACTTGGAAAAACTCCCAAGTAACTCGCTCTCTCGGCACAACGGAAACCAATGTGTTCCACCAATAGTAGGCAGAATCACGCAGCAGAGATACGGCACATTTCAAGCACTCATCGGGTGTACATGACAACTCATCGAACACACGGATTACATTATCGAGCCAAAACTCGGCCCGCTCAGCATCGTCATCAACTGTAGCCCGGAATTCTTCAGCCCCATATTTTCTAATTTTATCGACCGGGGGTTTACTCGACCTCACAAGGTCGGCCTCAGGAGGAGCCACAGGGGTCGGAAGTGGGTTATTCAGGGGAGGAGGTTGTGGAACAGCCGGATTAGTTCGAAGAAATTGGGTGAACCAATCATTCATCATTGCATAGAAGTTCTGCCTCATGTCATCATCTCGATGACTGGCATTCGGCTGAAAGTCGACCGGTGCGGTCCCTTGCGCGGGAGCAGCCGCCACACTCTCAATATCTTCCGTTACGACTCGATCGGGATCGGAATCCATTACTATAGGAAAAACACATTTCAAATGTCAGAGATCACCACACTATCGCATTTTCACAAAATGGCATGTATAGCTATACTCACACGCGCTACGTTAGTCCGAGAATCGACTAAACCGTAGCTCTGATACCAATAAAAATGTAACACCCTACACCCCCGTCCGTCGCCGGAATAGGGTATTAAGGTATTACATAACTAGATACAGCCTACTGAGGTTCATAGTTACATACTAGACATAGATTTATTTAGTTCTTTAATTGAATGTAACACTTGCAAATAAGTTCGGTCAGTACGTCATTTCTCATAAAAGAAAACGTTTCATAAGCATAGCATGCTAGTGTATTTCTACTATGTGGCTACTAACAACTTGGCCGAAATCAAACCTTTCAATAACCGATCACCATATTAGAAATTCATTGCGTATTGGGTACTAACTAAATATCATGCCACAACATCGAATCATATGAGAATCAACCAAACACATATAATCAAACTTGAAGACTAAGCAAGCCATTTTCGCATGGCTAGAAATATTTACAACTCAAAATGTAGTTTGATTCAACAAAAGGAGATTAGCCTATACATGCCATTGATCCAAAAATAATCATCAAAAGTACCAAAATAACAGCGATAGTGTAGGTGATTAAGGCTTCAATCCCCGAGTCCGTAGCTTCCAAAAAGAGATCTATAAAACAGAGGAAACAAGGGAAACAGAGTAAGCATTACAATGCTTAGTAAGTTTTAAGCAATGACATTAAATAGATCATCAAATTATAGCATAGTTGTTAGTATTTTTGTTTCCCTCTTCTCTTAGGTAAGTCACCCTTTTTCCACACATATACATTCACATCATATACGAAAGTGGATAGCTTTCACTTATAGTAAATTCACGTAAACATACACATGTCACAAAACTCACATATCATTTCACATAGGCCAATTTGTACTTTGACCATATTAATAATCTTATTTCATGAACACATATGAAATCACATAATGACCTTAGTATTCGGTCCAAAAATCTAGATTGCATATAAGCCAAGGGTACATACCTGTATAACTTAACACTTTCAGCGCAATTCGTTAGCAATCGTTACCTTGAAGACCATTAGTCTTAGACTTTACTCTCATCATCATCAAGATCTTTAGCTCGGGTAAACTCTATACATAGCCATCGGGTCTCTATCCCGGATTTAATCTCCGCATATAGCCTTCAGGTCTTAACCCGGACATCATCTCTGCATATAGCCTTCGGGTCTTAACCCGGACATAGTCTCCACATATAGTCAGCGGGACTTAATCCCGGATTCGCATCACAAATTTTCATACATATATATATATTCGCATGTTACCAAGTTTCACATAGCAAGATTGCACTTGTAATTCAATCAATTCATGTGCATACAACATATAACATGCTTCTCGACTTTATATCATAAATATACATATAATTCAAAACTTATACACGTATACTTTTCTTCTCTAGACTTTCGGCCCAATGATCAAACATACATAAGCAGTGCATTTCAAAACTCAATTTCGGTCCTTTTCTCTATGAGCCATTCAGCTATATAGCAAACATGAATAAGGTTTCTTTCTCAATAGGACATCGTTCAAATATCAGCATGTATGTCATGGCATTTTAACTTATTTACCAAATTCGATTACTCAAAACTTACCTTGAACTTTCCCGAGAATTTACAAGTTGGCTATTCGACCACTTTGGCCTTCCCTTTATCCGAACTCGTCCCTCTATGCTCTTGAGCTAAATAAAACATTTAATTTTATTAATCCTTATTCAAGCATCTCAATGAATCATTTTCACTTATAGTCAAATAATACATGCATATTCTTCTCATTGCAAACACATACGCACATTTGATCATTTCACATACATATCATAAGTCACAACAAGCTGATTTTCTGAGCAGCATTCAATAATTTACTCATAACTGGAGCTACAAAACTCCAAATGAAGTGCCGTTAATTTTTCATGAAAATAGACTCATTTATATTCCATCCATAAAATTTTCATAATTTTTGGTTTGGCCAATCAATACCAGAATTTTCTTAAAGTTTCCCTATTTCACTGTTTGATTAAACTGACTACTCTATACTACGAACCGAATTTCTCCTTGTACAGAATTCCAAATATGTCCTTACCAATTTTATTCGAAACTAGACTCATTAAGGAGTCTAAGCATATAAATTTTGTCTCATAAAAATTTTTATGCAATTTATGGTGATTTTCTAAAAACAGAACAGGGGCTCCGGAGTCATTCTGACCCTGCTTCACACAACTTTAAAAATCTCTTTATTGGCAGGTCAATTGCTTGTAAGGTTTCTTTTATAAGAAACTAGACTCATTAAGCTTTAATTACACAGTTTATTCAGCCTCTAATTCAACTCTCACTATTTATGGTGATTTTTCCAAAACACGTTACTGCTGCTGTACCAAGCAGATTTTATACCAAATTCACTCTTTAGTGTTCTTATTCACATATTTAAAATATAACATTTCCTAAGGCACCCTTTAGAGTAGTCATTGATCTTTACACAATATACATATTTCATATTAATTTTAATCAATACACCACTCTTAAGACACCAATTATGAAGACAAACATCAAAGATTTTATGCACATGGCCGAATAGGTCATTTCTTTAACCAAGAAGCTCCCATAAGCACAAATTGATCAATTAGTTTAACTACCATTTCTAATGCATACAAACTAAGGCCATTCGGCCATATAACCATCTCCCAAACTTTAACTAACATTTTATAGCATTCCATTTTATACATGACACATACTTCCATCAATTCAAAGTTCAATCACAAAAAGAAGTATGTTTGCTTTACTTCACATGCTAGGACTAAATGCATATGGTCTTAGACTTCACTTATCAATCAATATCAAACATCCCTTTCCTTATTAAAGACACATTCGATAATTCCATCTAAAATCTCAAAAGGTATGTTCGATAATTAGCCATTCACCAAAACAAATTCATTCGTTGATGAAAACTCAATTTCAACATCAAAGCATAGTTCTTTCCTTATCACATTACAATTTAACCGAAACTAACTTGCTTCACAAATTTCAGTTTATAAGTAGGCTTGGGTCAAATAATTTAAGAAGCTCATCACATCCAATTCAGCCTCTATTTACCTTAACTCATTTCCAATAGACTAAATATCATGCTAACAACCAATTTGCTAATCAAAGACAAAGCAAATCATGTAATTCAAGGAACCGAATGCCCCTCTTGCCATTTGAGCTACACCAAACTTACTAATTGGAGCTCACAACTTCAATTCACATGAATTTTTTTTTTTACATCTTAGAGTCCCTCAAGGCTCCATTCACAATCGGCACTGCACATACACACAACCATGATAGCAAATTTTCTTTAGGGCCATCAAACAACTAAGAGCATTTTAACTAGCTCAATTACACAACCTTATAAATTTCCTATATACATTCGGTAATGAGCCCATATTACCAAGAGAATCGATTCTCCCATGCTCATTAAAACACAAGAAAACAATTTATTTCCTCCATTTTTGTTTTAGCAAAACCGAAAGCTTCATGGACACAAATCACATGAATATAGTACACGGGTCTTGTTGGAAACTTCAAGACCAACTAAAATCCACAACATTCAAAGAAAAATTCCATGAATCTTACCTCAATTTTCAGCTTCCCCTAGCCAAATGCCCCAAGCTCATGAATTTTTATTTTCTTCCTCAACTTACGGCAAAGAGAAGAAGAAAGGGACTAGCTTTGGTTTTTCCTCCAATTTCATAATAATAATCATAATAAAATCACATTATAACTTAAAATAAATATTAAGTTTATTTATTAAGATAAAATACAACACACAAAATGCCAAATTAGCCATCATTGCTGTCCACTAGAGTAAAATTGGGCAATTTGACATGCAACTCCTTCTTTTCTCATGCATGCATTTATTGGTCATCACACATTTGTCTAGCACATTTTCAAAGTTCACTACTAAGTCCCTTTTAGTGAAATTAAATTTTATAACTCAAAATCAACACATCAAACATGTCACACACGAATTAACACATATCATAGGCATCAAAATAAATATTAAATATATTTTATGCCTCGGTTTTGTGGTCCCGAAACCACATTCCGACTAGGGTCGTTTTAAGACTGTCACAACTCTCCCCCATTTAAGAAATTTTCGTCCCTGAAAATTCTTACCGGAAAATAAGTTTGGGTAATGTTCTCTTATCGAATCCTCAAGCTCCCAAGTAGCTTCTTCAACCCCGTGTTTGACCCACAACACTTTCACTAACGAAATCCTCTTATTCCGCAACTCTTTAACCTCGTGTGCCAAAATACGAATTGGTTCCTCCTCGTAACTCATATCAGATCGAATCTCAATGTCAGACGGATTAATCACATGCGATGGGTCGGATCTATATCGTCGGAGCATCGAAACATGGAAAACGTTGTGGATCTTTTCAAGTTCGGGAGGCAAAGTTAATCGATATACTACCGGTCCAATCCGTTCAGATATTTCATATGGTCCGATAAACCTCGGACTCAATTTGCCCTTACGGCCGAATCTGAGCACCTTTTTCCAAGGTGACACTTTAAGGAATACTTTATCTCCGACCTGATACTCAATATCTTTCCGCTTTAAATCCGCATATGACTTTTGATGATCTGAAGCTGCCTTTAGACTATCTCGAATCACCTTTACCTTCTGCTCGGCATCTCTAATCAAATCAACCCCAAAGATCTTACTTTCATTAAGCTCGGTCCAAAACAATGGGGTGCGGCATTTGCGACCGTACAAAGCCTCGTAAGGTGCCATCTTAATGCTCGATTGGAAACTGTTGTTGTAAGCGAATTCAATCAAAGGCAAATACCGTTCCCACGAACCACTAAACTCAAGGACACAACATCTCAACATATCCTCGAGTATCTGAATTACTCGTTCCGATTGACCGTCCCATTTCGGCACCAACTTTCCACCAACTCAAAAATCCCTTGATTTTCTCCTAAAATCTCTCCCCAATCCTCTCCCTGCTTCACTCCTTAGATCATTCCCTTGACCAGTTCAAACCATACTCAGCAGAATTCGAATCCACTTCAAATACTAGCCATCTGGAGTTGCAAAATAAATAACCATCATAATACTATGCCAACATTCAAACCCCAAACCACATGCATGCTCCCACGCCACTTACCACATTTACCACAGATTCTTTTTTGTCATGTTTCACTCACCAAAATTTAAAAGACTTACCACTTAAAGTCAGGGTTCCATTAAGCAAGAAAAACAAAAGTTTTGCATAAGCCTAGACTCGAACCCAGGACTTCCCAGAGACTCCCAAACACTCTTAAATTGCCTAGCCACTAAAGCTAACATGTATTTAATGTCACAACACACAAACATTAAAAGCTTAGATTTTTGGGGCGTTACATTATGATTTGGTGAATTATGAGAAATTTGGCACTCCCAATTAAACCTTTGAAAAACCAAGAGATACGAGACATTATGAGGTAGCTAGGTCACATGCATAATACAATATGTATACCATGTGTACAAGAAAGCTACGGATCAAAAATGGCTATGTCACATGTGTAATATGGCATGTATACCATGTGTACAAGAAAGGTAAGGATCAAAAATAGCTAGGTTGTATGTATGGTAATAAAGGTCCATCATGTAGACACGAGAGCTATGTTTTAAGTAGCTAGGTCACATGGGTAGATCCTAGGGTTGGACACCATGTAGACACGACAGCTACGGGATTTTTATGGCTAGGTCACATGTGTGATATTGAGATCTCACCATGTGTAGACAAGAGTTGAATTTATGTATTGGTGGAGCTATGTGCCGAAACCACTGAGTATCGAATGTTATTTCGAATGGTTCATTAGGAAGGCTTACTAAAGAGGTCAGTGTGGTTATGTAGTGTGTAAGTGTAAGTGAAATCTTATGAGCAAGTAATATTGTAGGCAAATTGTATATTTGTGCAAGGGTGCATGTGAACTTAAGAATATGTAAATAATGTGCTTGATTTGTATCTGAATAATGGTAAGATTAGGTGGTAAGTTGATATGTTGAGACATGACTATTGGAATTATGAAAGTTGTTATGTTGTTAATTATTTGCATATAGACTTAAAAAGCTTTTAAAGCTTACTCCTTTCTCTTTTCCCTTGTCTTATAGAGTAGCCAAATTCAAGCCAGCTCGAGGATCGAGAAGTGTGGGAGGATCACCCACACTATCAGCAACATTTTTTTGGTATAGTGATATAAATTCTCTTGAACTATGGCACGTATAGGGACTTAGTTGTATTGTAAGTGTCAATGTGAGTTGGATACCATATGGGTACAAGTCTTTTGATAAGTATTTTGTAACTAAGGCCATGAGATATGGCAAATGATGATGTTAGTTTACATATATATGACTATGAGGTAATTCATGAAACGATTGGTGTACATGTGTGGAAATGAGCTGGTGTATGTTGTTAAACTATCAAATGTGGCCATTTGGATGTCTAATAATGTCATGGTGCATGGTGATGAAAATGGTATAATTTTGTATGTATTTTTAGGGTGGCAATTGGCTTGGAAAATAGCCTATAATTATCCACACGGGTAGACACACGAGCGTGTGTCTAGGCCATATAAGACACACGGCCAGCCCCATAGGCGTGTGGATAGGCTATGTGTCCCCTACTCCAAAATTCATGAAAAATTAATTACCCGGTAGTAAACAACAAGTAAAGACACAGCCGTGTGTCTCGATCGTGTGATAGACACGGCCTTGCCCACAGTCATGTGGTTTGGCCGTGGGATGAATTTTTTGGTGTGACGTCATAAACAGAATACCCCCATGTTTTCACAGGGGCTAAGACACGGGCGTGTGCCTGGCCGTCTAAAGGACACGGGCATGGAACACGGGCTTGTGCTCGGCCGTTTGAAAACCCATGTAGGTTCAAAATGAAAAATAAATTTGAAGCAAAGTCACACGGGTTAGGGACACGGGCGTGTGTGATCACACGGCCTGCCCACACGGGCGTGTCCCTGTCTCGCACAGGCGTGTGACCTATACTTGGCCACATTTTTCCAAAATTTTTCGAAGTTTTTGGTTTAGTTTCGGACCACTTCCAAACTATGTTTAGGGCCCCTTAGACCCATTTTAAGGATTGTATGATACTTTATGAATAAGTTTTAAATTGAAATGAATGTTTATGGCTTGATCGTGTATGAATGGTTGTGTTATAGTTCGGTAATGCCTTATACTCAGTTCCGACGTTGAACTCAGGTTCAGGGTGTTACACCATGTTATGGTGAATGTCAGGTAAAGAGCGGAGCATGTTTTAGATGTGGATCCCTTGATCACTATCTTAAAGATTGCCCAGAGAAGTCCGTGAATGAAAAAGATCAAACGATGAAACCAGATAACACAGCTGCTAGAGGGAGACCATCCTAATACATAGGAAATACGAGTGGTAATCACCGTGCTATGAGAGATTCTATAGTGAGATTCGAGGCATGAGCCGCAGCTAGAGCCTATGGCATTTGTGCACATGAAGACACATCTTCAATAGATGTTATTACCGATACTTTTTCTCTCTATAACATTGATGTAGTTGCATTGATTGATCCCGGATCGACTCATTCATATGTCTGCATGAATTTAATGTCTAGTAAGAGTTTGCCTATTAAGTCTACCGAATTTGTGATTAAACTATCGAAGGAAAATATGTTTTAGTTTATAAAGTTTGTAAGAATGTTCTTTTGATGGCTCGAGGTTACTATTTTCTAGCTGACTTGATGCTTTTACCATTTGATGAAGTTGATATGATTCTGGGTATGGATTGGTTGACTCTACATAATGCAGTTGTGAATTGTAGATGAAAGACCATTGAATTGAAATGTTAGAACAGTGAGATTATTCGTATTATATCTGATGATTTGACTGGGTTGCCTATAGTGATATTGTTGATACTAGCATAGAAATATGTGACGAAAGGTTGTGCTTATGTACTAGAACAAAAGTATTAGAATCGAAGATCGAATCAGTGCCAGTAGTTTATGAGTATCCAGATATGTTTCCAAAGGAATTATAGGGATTGCCACTGATCAGAGAAGCTGAATTTGCGATTGAGCTAATACCAAAAACTTCACCGATATCGATAGCCCTATATAGAACAGCCCCAACAAAGTTAAAGCAATTGAAAGCTCAGTTGCAAGAGTTAACAGATAGAGGATTTACATGGCCTAGCTTTTCACCCTAGGGTGCACAAATTATTTTCGTAAATAAGAAAGATGGAATGATGAGAATGTGCATTGATTATCGACAGCTCATTAAAGTGACAATCAAGAATAAGTATCCACTGCCACGAATCGATGATTTATTTGATCAGTTAAAAGGAGCAACATTGCTTTTGAAGATTGATCGGAGATAGGGCTATTATCAGTTTTGAGTTAAAGATTCGGATGTGCCAAAAGCTGTATTCAGAACCAGTTATAGACACTATGAATTCCTTGTTATGCCATTTGGGTTAACTAATACTCCTACTATCTTTATGGATTTGATGAATTGAATATTCAGACCGTATTTAGACAGATTTGTTGTTGTATTCATTGATGACATTCTGATCTATTCGCGATATGAGTTTGAACATGCTGAGCATTTGAGAGTGGTATTGCAAATCTTGAGAGATAAGCAATTGTATGCTAAATTCAGCAAATGCAAGTTTTGGCTCTGAGAAGTTGGATTTTGGGGACATATTGTTTCAGCGGAAGGTAACAAAGTTGATCTGAGTAAGATTTCAGCAATTATAGACTGGAAACCACCAAGAAATGCATTTGAAGTTAAAAGCTTTCTAGGATTAGCTGGCTATTATCGAAGATTCGTAAAAGGGTTCTTAATAATTGCTACACTAACTCGATTACTATAGAAAGATGTAAAGTTTGAGTGGTATGAAAAATGTCAAATGAATGTAAATTACTATTCGATATCCAAAGTGAAATTTGAAATCTAAGTATAACATGTATCTATGAGTCTCTAGAAGTTTCGTTTAGATGGTTAATACCTTATTACCTTATTCCGGTGACGGATGAGGGTTATAGGGTGTTACATTTTATTGGTATCAGAGCTACGATTTAGTCGATTCTAGGACTAACGTAGCATGTGTGAGTATAGCTATACATGCCATTTAGTGTTAATACGATAGTGTGGTGACTTCTGACGATTGAAATGTGTTTTTCGTATAGTAATGGATCCCGATCCCAATCGAGCCATGGCCGATGATGTTGAGAGTGTAGCGCCTGCTCCCGCTTAAGGGACAGCGCCAAATGACTCTCAGCCAAATGTGAGTAACCGTGATGAGGAGGCGAGACAAGCCTTCTATGCTTTGATGAGTGATTGGTTCACTCAATTTATCCGAACTAATCCGGCCGTTCCACAACCCCCACCCTTGAATACTCCACTTTCGACACCTGTAGTGCCTTCTGCGACCGATCCGTTAAGATCGAGTAAGCCCCGGTTGATAAAATTAGAAAATATGGGGCTGAAGAGTTCCGAGCTACAGTTAGCAATGGCGCTGAGCGGGCCGAGTTTTGGTTCGATAATACGATCCGTGTGTTTGATGAATTATCGTGTACACCCGATGAATGCTTGAAATGTGCCGTATCTCTATTACATGATGCTGTTTATCATTGGTGGAATACATTAGTTTCGGTTGTTTCGAGAGAATGAGTTACTTGGGAATTCTTTCTGACGGAGTTTCATAAAATGTATATCAGCCAAAGATTCATCGACCAAAAACGTAAAGAGTTTCATGAGCTTAAACAAGGCCGAATGACTATTACAGAATATGAACGAGAATTTGTGAGACTTAGTAGATATGCCCGTAAATGTATCTCTTTCGAAGCTATTATGTGCAAATGCTTCGAGGATGGGTTAAACGAAGACATCAAACTGCTAGTAGGTATTCTCAAAATTAAAGAGTTCGTAGTGCTTGTCGAACGAGCTTGTAAAGCCGAAGAGCTCAGAATTGAGAAAGGAAAAGTTGAAGCTAGAGCTAGAGAATTTCGTAAAAGATCTTCGGGGAAAAACATTTAGCAGTCCTCGAAGAAAATTCAAAATGATTTGGGCCAATCCAAGAATACTTCTGGATTTTCTAGACGAGATCGTGATCGACCCCCTGTGAGACAATGACCGTCAGAATATAGTCGAGTGCAAGCATTGTGGTAAATGGCATTTGGGAAGCTGCAGATTTCATGACCGTTCCTGTTTCAAATGTGGGTTAGCCGATCATTTTATCTGAGATTGTCCAGAATTAACCGAGCAGAATACCGATCCGAGTGGGAGACTTGGTAATACCGTAGCACGAGTTATACCATCTAGACATACAGGTATTGTTAGTGGCAGTCAGAGAGGGACTAAAGTTACTGCTGTTCGATCTGAGGCTCGTGCACCTGCCAGAACTTATGTTATATGCGCTCGTGAGGAGGCTTCTTCTCTTGATGTTATTACTGGTACTTTCACACTTTTTGATACTGATGTTATTGCTTTAATTGACCCCAGTTCAACTCGTTCCTATGTATGTGAAACTTTGGTATCCAGTAAGACTCTACCTATTAAGTCTACTGAATTTGTGATTCGAGTGTCAAACCCTTTGGGCCGGTGTGTGTTAGTAGATAAAGTGTGCAGGAACTGTCCCCCAATGATTCGAAATTCTTGTTTCTAGGCCGATTCGATGCTATTGCCATTTGATGATGTGACAGCCCTATTCTGACCCTAGTCGAGAAATGGTTTCGGGACCACTAAACCGAGTCGCAAAAATAATTAAATGTTAAATTTCATGTCTATTATATGTGAAATTGCATGTGTGAAATTTTAGTGTATTGATTTTGTCATTTAGATGTGAATTTTATTAAAGGGGCTTATATGTGAAACATTGAAAATGTATGAGGTTAATTAAAAGGCCAAATATTTGCATGATTTAAAAGATGGGATTTGCATGTCAAATGCACCATTTTAGTTTTAGTGGCCGGCCATGATTACACTTAAATTATGTGTATATGTATTTTATATTGGTAAAATGATGACTTAGTGTGATTCTATTACATTAAATATTAATAAAATAATTATAGAGGGCTTAGTTGTTAAACTTTGAAATGTGGTAGGTAGCTTCTAAATGGCCGAATGATTGTGGTTTGCAAAGGTGGAGGTTTTGCATGGTAATAGACCATTTTCTATTCAAGCATTCAGTAGTGGGAATTTTGTGAGTATATTTTATGCTTATTTTAACACTTAAATAAAGCTTAAATTTTTGTAAAATTAAGTAAAATGATTATAATAATAGATAGTGGGTGATAAGAACATAGTGGAGACTTCATTGTTTTTGGTTCTAGCCGAAACTAAAGAAAGAAAAAAAAAGAGAGTGACTTGGGAACGTTCGGTCTTTTGGAGGCCAATTTCTAAGGTAATTTCATTGTAATTTTGTTAAATTTTGATGAATATGAGGTTCATTTCTTTATCTAGCCGAAACCCATTTGCTAATTTTGGTCTAAGTGGCGTATTAAGTTCGGTTCTTATGTTTTTGAGCTAGGAATTTGATTTTAAGGTTAAAAGTTGCTGAATAAATGTTGGATGGACTTGATAATGCTAAAATTGTTGAGTGTGTAAAGTTATAAGTTTAGTTTATGATTGGGAGCTTAAATTTAGCTCAATTTCTTATATTGAGCATTCGGCTATAGTGTGGATTGTATAAAATTTGTAGTATTTGATGTTTGAAAGTTCTAAATAGTTAATTATTAAGTGCGGCTTAATAATTTTGTGTTAAAGATGAATTTCATTGCTAAAAGGGGTATTCGGCTATGTAGCATTGTGTTAAATTTTGGATTTTTTTTTTTAATTTTAAATTGATTATTAAGTAAGCTTTAAGGCTGTTAAATGGTAAAAAGGGACTTGAGAGTGATGTTTAGGTAGCTTTCGGCCTTAGAGTGAATTACGATTATTAAAGGATGGACTTAAGTTGTGTATATGGGATTTAACCTTGCCGTTTATGTGTTAACAAGGTGAAAATGGTTATGTTGCTTTAATAGAGTGCCGAATGTGAGTTTGGTGTTATGCTATATTTGAGTACTTGGCTAAATGATTTTTAGTAAATGAAACTAATAATTTAGTTAAGACTAAGGTTCTTATGATAGTTATATATATGTATATGCCTTATGTATGTGCTTTGTAAATATAGAGACATTCGGCTAAATTTATGTAGGAGCTATGTGGCATATAGTCGTTAGAAAATTTATGTTTAATTTGATATGTGTTTAAATAGCAAAAAATGAAAGTACTGTATGTACTATGTGAATAAAATTATCGGAATTTTTGATTAAGATGAAGTATGATAAGATGTTAATATTTGATGTGGTTTTCTATTGAAGAGTATATGAATTCCGAATGTATTGATAAGTGAATAATTATACTTCTTGTTTTGAATGAGTTTTGATATACCCGAAATAAGGTGCATGAATTATGGATTAGTAATGATTTGAGTTTGTTTAAATCTAGCTCAAGAACAAAGGACACCAACTTCGGATAGGGGAAAAAAGAAAGTAGTTGAATAGCCGATTCGTGTTAAGTCGATAACATTCAAGGTAAGTTCTTAAGTATTAAGTTTGATTATATATATATATGATTATAGATTAAATAAGTCTATAAATGGGAAAGATGAGTTTATGTGACTAGTATGTGTGAATGACCTATGAAATTTTAAAGAACAAGAGTAAATAGAATGTAAATTATTTTTAGAAATGGCTAAATGTGATAGCCGAAGGTATTTCGAATCAATATATGAAAATGGTATTTCAATAACTTATGTGATAAAAATTTCCAAATGTTTTATGAAATGAATTCTAGTTTAATGTTATAAAGTGCGTGAGACTACTGATATGATTAAGTATGATATGCTAAGTACATATTAAAAGAATCATGACTTTATTGTGTTTAAAAGTATATAGCAGAATGGCTATTATGGATTTTAGATAAATTGTGTATATATGTGATATTGCAAATGGCTACTATGAAATGAAGGTGAAATTGAATTGGTATTTATATGTAATTGTGATATGGCCGAATGGCTCATGTGAAATGAAATTAACTATATTGATATGTCAGATGATCAATATGAATTGTGTGAAAGTTATATATGTGGTAAAGCTAAATGGCTAATGTGAAATATGTATGAGATATGTATATGTGATGAGGCCGAAATGGCTAATATTAAATGTGTGCAAGTTATCCGAATAGCCTTTATGAAAATGTGTGCTATCTTATTTGTATAGTGAGGCCGAATGGTTACTTAGAAATGTAATATGGCTGAGTGGTTATTTAAATGAAAGCAAAGTATACGATGTATTAGCAAGTGATGATAAAAGCATTATCTTATATATGTGCTTGTGTATGTGGTGTGACCGGATGGGCAAATGTGAAATGTACATATGTTTATGTGTATATAATGTGGCCGAATGACCAATTGTGAAAAGTGTGTATTATTGGATATTTGATGAGGCCAAAGTTAGTAAAAAGTATATAAAATAAATTGTGCTGAGATTGTATCCAGGTTTAAAGTCCCGCAGGCTTCGTGCTGGTAATACGTCTGGGTTTTAAAGTCCTATAGGCTTCGTGCTGGTATTATGTTCGGGTTTTATACCTCGCAGGCCAAGTGCTAGTGAATTTGATAAAGTATATGACTACGGGATCCTATGCTAAGATGATAAATTGAACTCGTATTACACATTAAGTGATTCAGCTATGTGACATATATATTATATATGTGAGATTGATCTGACAGGAATTAAGAATGTGTAATGAGAATCATATGAAAGGATGTTATAAATTCATATGTATATTTGTATATGTGTGCATTCAGTTATTATGCAAAGTTACAAGATAGTTTTTGATATGCCATTTAACTATGAGTTTGAGTATAAACGAAGTAAAATGATATGTGTTTGTGCATAATTGGCCAAACAGTATTGTACTCAGAAAGTGCTATGCGTTTTCGAACATTTGGTTTGTTTTAAAGTTCAACTGTTTAAATTTCTTAAGACTTGCTAAGCTTATGAAAGCCTACTTTGAATGTTATGTTTCTCTGTTTTGTAGATCATTGACTTTTACTATCGGCTCAGGGATCGTCAGCAGTCGTCACACTATCCACTGTTTGGTATTGCTATGTTTTGGGTTAACTTATGGCATGTATAGAATAGACTAATAGTGGAAGGATGTTTTGGTTGGTGTATTTAAGCCATGCGAATATGACATCTTTTGAATATTTACTTATATAAGTTTAAATTCGATCTTTGTTTGTGTACAACATTTTTATAAATAAGTGATCTTTTATTCAAGAAAATGTTCAAAATTTTACTGTTCTGATCCATTTTTCCTAATTTTCGGTAACACCTCGTCCTATTCCGGAGACGGTTACAGGATAGGGGTGTTACATTTTATTAGTATCAGAGCTACGATTTAGTCGATTCTAGGACTAACGTAGCACGTGTGAGTCTAGCTATACATGCCATAAAGTGATAAAATGATAGTGTGATGATTTCTGACAGTTAAAATGTGTTTTTCATATTGTAATGAATTCTGATCCCGATCAAGCCGTGGTAGATGGTATTGAGAGGATTGAAACATGCATATGATGTGTCAAAATTGATAAATGTATGAATAGAAGTATGATATACATTTGAAGTGTTGATATGCAAAGTAATTTGTTGAATGTGTTATGAAATAAATATGGAGAAGTATATTAGGATAATTGTAAAATGTGTTAAAATGTGAATAAATATGCATGAAACTCGGTGATACTTTTAGGCTTAAAGCCTAGCAGGCTTTGTGCCGGTGATATGTATTCGGGCCTTCGTGCCTAGCAGGCTTCGTGCTGGTGATTTGTATTCGGGCCTTCGTGCCTAGTAGGCTTCGTGCCAGTGATGTGTATTCGGGCCTTCGTGCCTAGCAGGCTTCATGCCGGTGATGTGTATTTGGCCTTTCGTGCCTAGCGGGCTTCGTGCCGGTGATGTGTATTCGGGCCTTCGTGCCTAGCAGGCTTCATGCCAGTGATGTGTATTTGGGCCTTCGTGCCTAGCAGGCTTCGTGCCGGTGACGTGAATTCGGGCCTTCGTGCCTAGCAGGCTTCGTGCTGGTGATGTGTATTCGGGCCTTCGTGCCTAGCAGGCTTCGTGCCGGTGATATGTATTTGGACCTTCGTGCCTAGCAGGCTTTGTGCCGGTGATGTGTAATCGAGCCTTCGTGCCTAGCAGGCTTCGTGCCGGTGATATGTACTCGGGCCTTCGTGCCTAGCAGGCTTCGTATAGGTGATGTGTACTCGGGCCTTCGTGCCTAGCAGGCTTCGTGCTGGTGATGTGTATTCGGGCCTTTGTGCCTAGCAGTCTTCGTGCCGGTGATGTGTATTCGGGCCTTCGTGCCTAGCAGGCTTCGTCCCGGTGATGTGTATTCGGGCCTTCGTGCCTAGCAGGCTTCGTGCTGGTGATGTGTATTCGGGCCTTCGTGCCTAGCAGGCTTCGTGCCGGTGATGTGTATTCGAGCCTTCATGCCTAGTAGGCTTCATGCCGGTGATGTGTATTCGGGCCTTCGTGCTTAGCAGGCTTAATACCAATGATTCGAGCAAAGTTTAACTGTTCATTACTATATGAATTCAAAGTTAAATGAAAGGATACATTTAAATTGTACATATATGATGTTTTATAGACTTGGTTAAGTCATTTCAATATGTAATAACGAATGAATATGGGCACTATGTGTGCGAATAAGTAGAGGCACTGTGTGTGCGAATTCCTTTAACCGAGCACTATGTATGCGAGATCAGTCAGTAGGCACTAAGTGTGTGAAATGAGATTCATGTAAGACCTCGTCTGGGACGAAGGCATTGATTTGAAATAGTGTGTAAGACCATGGTTGGACTATGGCTTTAAGTAAACGACATACTCAGACAAGTACGACGTTCTTAAAATTGACAAACGTTAGGGAGTAGAATTGAAGTTAGATGTTGAATTTTAATTAGATCTGATATTCGGTATTTGAGTTTGAATTCGGGATTAATAGATATTAATTGATAATTGATTATTGTTTCGGCTGTAATATTGTTATGAGTGAATACGTGAAAAAGTGGTGGATATGTTGTTAAGGAATGGATCTATGTTATATGTACACTTAAATGCTTAGTTGAAAAATGTGTTATGGATTTAGTCTATGAGATTCTCGGTATATGAAGTCATTTGTGCTATTGCTGAATGGACACTATTTTGTTAATCATGTTCAAGAAATTATTTCGATTAAGTTTCGACATTTGAAAGCCTGTAAGAATTTTTGATGAATACTGATAATTTTGGATATATGAGTTATGTGCTAGAATAAATCTCATGCCAGTGTATTATATTAGGCTTTATGCCTATTCGACTGTATACGGGTAACGATAACTATGATTGAATGTGTTAAATGAACTAAATACTCAGGTACGTGGAAGTCGATTTTCTTTTGGAAATAAGTTAAGTTGAATATTGAGATGTGATAAAGTTATAAAGGATATTCATTGGGATGTTTGAGTATATGTGTACTTTCGGCCAGGTTACAGATTGTACATGAATGAAAATGTGGCTTATGAATATGTGAGTTGATGTTATGTATTATACATGTTATTATGTGATTTATATGTGTTTGAAATGCAAGTATAAATTCAATTAAGTGATTATTGCTTATGAAATCAAGAAAATGAGATATATGTGTATACTTGTATAAATGTTTTTGTATATGGACATAATTCACTGAGGGAACGTCACCCTAACATTTTCGCTAGTAAGATTTTCGGGGAAGAAAATCCCTAAAGGGGGGAGAGTTGTGACAGCCCTATTCTGACCCTAGTCGGGAAATGGTTTCGGGACCGCTAAATCGAGTCACAGAAATAATTAAATATTAAATTTCATGTCTATTATATGTGAAATTGCATGTGTGAAATTTTGGTTTATTGATTTTGTCATTTAGATGTGAATTTTATTAAAGGGGCTTATATGTGAAACATTGAAAATGTATAAGGTTAATTAAAGGGCCAAATATTTGCATGATTTAAAAGATGGGATTTGCATGTCAAATGCACCATTTTAGTTTTAGTGGCCGGCCATGACTACACTTAATTTATGTGTATATGTATTTTATATTGGTAAAATGATGACTTAGTGGGATTCTATTACATTAAAGATTAATAAAATAATTATATAGGGCTTAGTTGTTAAACTTTGAAATGTGGTAGATAGATTCTAAATGGCCGAATGATTGTGGTTTGCAAAGGTAGAGGTTTTGCATGGTAATAAACCATTTTCTATTCAAGCATTCGATAGTGGGAATTTTGTGAGTATATTATATGCTTATTTTAACACTTAAATAAAGCTTAAATTTTTGTAAAATTAAGTAAAATGATTATAATAATAGATAGTGGGTGAGAAGAACATAGTGGAGACTTCATTGTTTTTGGTTCTAGCCGAAACCAAAGAAAGAAAAAAAAAGGAGAGTGACTTGGGAACGTTCGGTCTTTTGGAGGCCAATTTCTAAGGTAATTTCATTGTAATTTTGTTAAATTTTGATGAATATGAGCTTCACTTCTTTATCTAGCCGAAACCCATTTGCTAATTTTGGTCTAAGTGGCGTATTAAGTTCGGTTCTTGTGTTTTTTAGCTAGGAATTTGATTTTAAGGTTAAAAGTTGCTGAATAAATGTTGGATGGACTTGATAATGCTAAAATTGTTGAGTGTGTAAAGTTATAAGTTTAGTTTATGATTGGCAGCTTAAATTTAGCTCAATTTCTTATATTGAGCATTCGGCTATAGTGTGGATTGCATAAAATTTGTAGTATTTGATGTTTAAGAGTTCTAAATAGTTAATTATTAAGTGAGGCTTAGTAATTTTGTGTTAAAGATGAATTTCATTGCTAAAAGGGGTATTCGGCTATGTGGCATTGTGTTAAATTTTGGATGTTTGTTTTTTTTTTTTAATTTTAAATTGATTATTAAGTAAGCTTTAAGGTTGTTAAATGGTAAAAAGGGACTTGAGGGTGATGTTTAGGTAGCTTTCAGCCTTAAAGTGAATTATGATTGTTAAAGGATGGACTTAAGTTGTGTATATGGGATTTAACCTTGCCGTTTATGTGTTAACAAGGTGAAAATGGTTATGTTGCTTTAATAGAGTGCCGAATGTGAGTTTGGTGTTATGCTATATTTGAATACTTGGCTAAATGATTTTTAGTAAATGAAACTAATAATTTAGTTAAGACTAAGGTTCTTATGATAGTTATATATATGTATATGCCTTATGTATGTGCTTTGTAAATATTGAGACATTCGGCTAAATTTATTTACGAGCTATGTGGCATATAGTCATTAGAAAATTTATGTTTAATTTGATATGTGTTTAAATAGCGAAAAATGAAAGTACTGTATGTACTATGTGAATAAAATTATCGGAATTTTTGATTAAGATGAAGTATGATAAGATGTTAATATTTGATGTGGTTTTCTATTGAAGAGTATATGAATTCCGAATGTATTGATAAGTGAATAATTATACTTCTTGTTTTGAATCAGTTTTGATATACCCGAAATAAGGTGCATGAATTATGGATTAGTAATGATTTGAATTTGTTTAAATCTAGCTCAAGAACAAAGGACACCAACTTCGGATAGGGGAAAAGAGAAAGTAGTTGAATAGCCAATTCGTGTTAAGTTGATAACATTCAAGGTAAGTTCTTAAGTATTAAGTTTGATTATATATATATGATTATAGATTAAATAAGTCTATAAATGGGAAAGATGAGTTTATGTGACTAGTATGTGCGAATGACCTATGAAATTTTAAAGAACAAGAGTAAATAGAATGTGTATTATTTTTAGAAATGGCTAAATGTGATAGCCGAAGGTATTTCGAATCAATATATGAAAATGGTATTTCAATAACTTATGTGATAAAAATTTCCAAATGTTTTATGAAATGAATTGTAGTTTAATGTTATAAAGTGTGTGAGACTACTGATATGATTAAGTATAATATGCTAAGTACATATTAAAAGAATCATGACTTTATTGTGTTTAAAAGTATATAGCCGAATGGCTATTATGGATTTTAGATAAGTTGTGTATATATGTGATATTGCAAATGGCTACTATGGAATGAAGGTGAAATTGAATTGGTATTTATATCTAATTGTGATATGGTCGAATGGTTCATGTGAAATGAAATTAACTATATTGATATGTCAGATGATCAATATGAATTGTGTGAAAGTTATATATGTGGTAAAACTAAATGGCTAATGTGAAATATGTATGAGATATGTAAATGTGATGAGGCCGAAATGGCTAATATTAAATGTGTGCAAGTTATTCGAATAGCCTTTATGAAAATGTGTGCTATCTTATTTGTATAGTGAGGCCGAATGGTTACTTAGAAATGTAATATGGCTGAGTGGTTATCTAAATGAAAGCAAAGAATATGATGGATTAGCAAGTGATGATAAAAGCATTATCTTATATATGTGCTTGTGTATGTGGTGTGACCGGATGGGCAAATGTGAAATGTACATATGTTTATGTGTATATAATGTGGCCGAATGACCAATTGTGAAAAGTGTGGATTATTGGATATTTGATGAGGCCAAAGTTAGTAAAAAGTATATAAAATAAATTGTGCTAAGATTGAATCCGGGTTTAAAGTCCCACAGGCTTCGTGCTGGTAATATGTCCAGGTTTTAAAGTCCCGTAGGCTTTGTGCTGGTGTTATGTTCGGGTTTTAAACCTCGCAGGCCAAGTGCTAGTGAATTTGATAAAGTATATGACTACAGGATCCTATGCTAAGATGATAAATTGAACTCGTATTACACATTAAGTGATTCAGGTATGTGACATATATATTATATATGTGAGATTGATCTGACGGGAATTAAGAATGTGTAATAAGAAGCATATGAAACGATGTTATAAATTCATATGTATATTTGTATATGTGTGCATTCAGTTATTATGCAAAGTTACAAGATAGTTTTCGATATGCCATTTAACTATGAATGTTGAAAATAAGTATGTGTAAGAAATGATACACTAGTAAAATTAGAAAGAATTAAAGCTAATCCGAAAGCTTGTAAATAATATGTTTATATGAGTTTGAGTATAAACGGAGTAAAATGATATGTGTTTGTGCATAATTGGCCAAACAGTATTGTACTCAGAAAGTGTTATGCGTTTTCGAACATTTGGTTTGTTTTAAAGTTCAACTGTTTAAATTTCTTAAGACTTGCTAAGCTTATGAAAGCTTACTTTGAATGTTATGTTTCTCTATTTTGTAGATCATTGACTTTTACTATCGGCTCGGGGATCGTCAGCAGTCGTCACGCTATCCACTGTTTGGTATTGCTATGTTTTGGGTTAACTTATGGCATGTATAGAATAGACTAATAGTGGAAGGATGTTTTGGTTGGTGTATTTAAGCCTTGCGAATATGACATCTTTTGAATATTTACTTATATAAGTTTAAATTCGATCTTTGTTTGTGTACAGCATTTTTATAAATAAGTGATTTTTATTCAAGAAAATGCTCAAAATTTTACTGTTCTGATCCATTTTTCCTAATTTCCGGTAACACCTCGTCCTATTCCGGCGACGGTTACAGGATAGGGGTGTTACAGACGAGTTTGATATTATATTTGGTATGGATTGGTTAACCGTGCATGATGCTGTGGTGAATTCTAAAAGAAAATCAATTGATTTGTGATGTTCGAGTGGTGGAATAATTTGAGTTGAGTCCACTGATTTGAACGGGCTACCGGCAGTGATATCTTCGATGTTGGCTCAGAAATATGTGAAAAAGGGGTGTGAAGCTTATCCGGCGTATGTTTTGGATAGTAGAGTATCTGAAAGAAAGCTTGAAACCGTACCTGTGGTTTGTGAATATCTGGATGTATTCCCCAAGGAATTACCTGGTTTGCCACCTGTTCGAGAATTCGAGTTCGCCATAGAGCTAGTACCAGGAACGACTCCGATTTTGATAGCTCCGTATCATATGGCACCGACCGAATTACAACAATTGAAATCTCAGTTGTAAGAATTGACAGATAGAGGTTTTGCTTGACCGAGTTTCTCTCCCTAGGGTGCACCAGTGCTGTTTGTGAAAAAGAAAGACGGAACCATGTGAATGTGTATCGATTATCGTCAGCTTAATAAAGTGACTATAAAGAATAAATACCCGTTGCTGCGGATTGATGATTTATTCGATCAATTAAAGGGAGCTTCAATATTTTCAAAGATAGACTTGAGATCGGGCTATTATTAGTTGCGAGTTAGAGACTCCGATGTGCCTAAAACTGCTTTCAGAACAGGGTACGGACACTACGAGTTTTTAGTGATGCCGTTTGGGCTCACTAATGCCCCTGCGGTTTTCATGGATTTAATGAATCAGATTTTCAGACAGTATTTGGATCGGTTTGTAGTCGTGTTTATTGATGACATTCTGATTTATTCACGCGATGAAACTAAGCATGCCAAGCACTTGAGATTAGTGTTACAGATTTTGCGAGACAAACAGCTTTACGCAAAGTTCAGTAAATGTGAGTTCTAGTTGCGTGAGGTTAGCTTTTTGGGACATGTTGTATCCGTACCGAGTATCCAGGTTGACCTGAGTAAAATTTCAGCTATACTTGATTGGAAACCTCCGAGAAACGTTTCGGAAGTTCGTAGTTTCTTGGGACTTGCCGGGTATTATAGACGGTTCATGAAAGGCTTCTCGATGATAGCAGCACCGTTAACAAAGTTGCTTCAGAAAGATGTCAAATTTGAATGGTTAGAAAAGTGTCAGAAATTTTTTGATCAGTTGAAAGCCCATTTGATCGAAGCTCCAGTGTTAGTTCAACCAGAATCTGGTAAAGAATTTGTGATCTATAGTGATGCCTCTTTGAACAGTTTGGGCTGTGTTTTGATGCAAGAAGGTAGAGTTGTTGCTTATGCCTCACGATAGTTAAAGCCTCACGAGAAAAACTATTCGACGCATGATCTCGAGTTAGCTGCCATCGTTTTTGCTTTAAAAATTTGGCGCCATTATTTGTTCAGAGAGAAATGCCTTGTTTATGCCGATCATAAAAGCCTCAAATACTTAATGACTTAGAAAGACTTGAATTTGAGACAACGACGGTGGTTAAAATTATTGAAAGATTACGAGCTTGTCATTGATTATCATCCAGAAAAGGCTAACGTGGTTACGGACGCTCTAAGTCGAAAATCACTGTTTACCCTCCGAGCAATGAATGTTCACCTGTCTATGTCCACTGATGATGTGTTGATAGTGGAATTAAAAGCAAAACCAGTATTAATACGACAAATTAGTGAAGCTTAGAAAACCGATGATGATTTGGTTATTAGCTAGGCTCAGTACAATTCGAATGTGTATTCAGAGTTTCGGATTGACGAAAATAATTGTTTGAGGTTCAAAAATTGATTATGTATTCCAAGAAATTCAGAGCTTGTCCCGATGATTTTGAACGAAGCTCATAATAGTCGAATGTCAGTTCATCAGGGTAGCATAAAAATGTACAACGGTCTGAAACATCTATATTGGTGGCACGGTATGAAACGAGACATTTCTAACTTTGTTTCGAAGTGTTTAATATGCCAACAAGTGAAAGCGGAACATCAAGTGCCTTCGGGATTGTTTCAACCGATTATGATACCCAAGTGGAAATGGGATCGTGTTACAATGGATTTTGTATCGGGTTTACCATTGACATCGAGCAAGAAAGATGTAATCTGGGTTGTTGTTGATAGATTGACAAAGTCGGCTCATTTTATCCCTGTTCGTATAGATTACTCAGTTGATAAGTTAGCCGAATTATATGTTTCTCATATCGTAAAATTGCACGGGGTACCTACTTCTATTGTATCGGATAGAGATCCGAGATTCACATTGCGATTTTGGAAGAAATTGCAAGATGAGTTGGGTACCAAATTGCATTTTAGCACTGTTTTTCATCCTCAAACCGATGGTCAATCCGAACGAGTTATTCAGATACTCGAGGATATGTTGAGATGTTGCATCCTTGAGTTTAGTGGCTCATGGGAACGATACTTACCTCTGATTGAATTCGCATACAATAATAGTTTTCAATCGAGTATCAAGATGGCACCTTACGAGGCTTTCTATGATCGTAAATGTCGTACACTTTTATTTTGGACCGAGCTCAGTGAGAATAAGATTTATGTGGTCGATTTGATAAAAGAGGTCGAACAGAAAGTAAAAATAATTCGTGAAAGTCTGAAAGCAGCGTCCGATCGTCAGAAATCATATGCAGACTTGAAACAGAAAGATATGGAGTATCAAGTTGGAGACAAAGTGTTTCTTAAAGTTTCACTGTGGAAAAAGGTGCTCAGATTCGGCCGTAAAGACAAATTGAGTTCGAGATTTATCGGACCGTATGAGATTTTAGAACGAATTGGGCCGGTTGCTTATAGATTAAATTTGCCACCCAAACTTGAAAGATCCATAATGTTTTTCATGTTTCGATGCTCCGTCGATATATATCTGATCCTTCGCATGTGATAAACCCGTCAGAGATTGAGATTCAGTCTGATTTGAGTTACGAGGAAGAACTGGTTCGCATTCTAGCTCACGAGGTGAAAGAATTGCGGAATAAGAAAATATCGTTAGTAAAAGTATTGTGGCTCAAACACGGGGTTGAAGAAGCAACTTGGGAGCCTGAAGACTCAATGAAAGAACGTTATCCTAACCTATTCGCCGGTAAAATTTTTGGGGACGAAAATCCCTAATGGGGGGAGAGTTGTGACAGCCCTAATTTAACCTTAATTGGAAAAGTGGTTTCGGAACCACTAAACCAAGTCAAAAAATTTTTAAAATGATATTTTCTATGTTTTTATTTTGTGAATTTGCACGTGTGAATATTTCCTGTGACAGCCTTAAAACGACCCTAGTCGGAATGTGGTTTCAAGACCACAAAACCGAGGCACAAAAATAATTTAATAATTATTTTGATGCCTATTGCATGTGCAAATTCATGTGTGACATCTTAGGTGCTTTAATTTGGTATTAAAATTATGAATTGCACCAAAAAGGACTTAATTGTGAACTTTGGAAATATGCATGACAAAGGTGTGATGGCTAATAAGTGCATGCATGCAAAATAGTGGAGTTGCATGTCAAATTCCCCTTTTAATGCTAGTGGACGGTAAGGATGAAGGAAAATTGGCATGTTGGGTATTTTATATTAATGAAAATGTGCTTAATAAGTTTATATTATGAAAATATATGAAATAATAAAATAAAGGGTAATAAAAACAAAGCTTTCTTATTTTCTTTCTTATGGTTGCCGAAACTAAAGAAAAGTAAGAGGAAAAAGAGACTTTGGTAGTCGTTCATTTGAAGGTCTTAATTTAAGGTAAAATTTTCGTAATTTGAATTGTATTTTTGATGTTTGGATTCTTTGTTTGATACCCTCCTAGACCCATGTTTTTAATTTTAAAATTAGTGTTATTTTTTATATTCGGTCAGGGGAGAAAAATTTGTGAATTTTGAATTTGATGGTTATAATTGATAAATGAGTATGTGAAGGGTATTATGAGGTTAAATTCATGCATAAGGAAGATGGATAAGTTATGTGAATCCTTGTTGGTGTGTATTTTGTAAAGTATTTATGAGTGTACATGCTTGTATGCACCTCAATGTGATGGTTATCCTAAGATTGATTATTTGATAAAGAGAAGGTCTTAGTATAAATCAATTCTATATGTGTTATTGTGCATGGCCGAATGTGTGCATATGATATGGGAGGTATGTGTGTTCCTTATTTTGATTGTAAGTGTAATGATCAAGTGAGATTTCTGAATAAAGATTAATGAAATTAAATTATTTAATTTAGCTCAAGAGCATAGAGGGACAAGTTTAGATAAAGGGAAAGCTAAAGTGGTTGAATAGCCGACTCTTAATTGCTCAGAAAAGTTCAAAGTAAGTTTTAAAGTGATTATATGTTGATTATATCCGACTATAGTATGACATATTAAGTTGTTGCATTAGACCGGATGATAAGTATAAAATATGATAAATTTGAGTTGCAAAATTATGTTTGTATGTGAATTAATAAAGCTGTTTACCAGCATAGGTAATCAAGCCTGTATGAGAACAGAATTGTATGTGAATTAATAAAGTTGTTTACCAGCATAGGTAATCAAGCCTGTATGAGAACAGAATTGTATGTGAATTAATAAAGCTGTTTACCAGCATAGGTAATCAAGCCTTTATGAGAACAGAATTGTATGTGAATTAATAAAGTTGTTAACCAGCATAGGTAATCAAGCCTGTATGAGAACAGAATTGTATGTGAATTAATAAAGCGGTTTACCAGCATAGGTAATCAAGCCTGTATGAGAACAGAATTGTATGTGAATTAATAAAGCCGTTTACCAGCATAGGTAATCAAGCCTTTATGAGAACAGAATTGTATGTGAATTAATAAAGCTATTTACCAGCATAGGTAATCAAGCCTGTATGAGAACAGAATTGTATGTGAATTAATAAAGCTGTTTACCAGCATAGGTAATCAAGCCTTTATGAGAACAGAATTGTATGTGAATTAATAAAGCTATTTACCAGCATAGGTAAGCAAGCCTTTATGAGAACAGAGTTGAATATGAAATGTATATATGTGATAAGGCCAAATGGCCAATGTTATGAATGTGAAAGTGTACATTTGTGATAAGGCCGAATGGTCAATGTGATGATCTATGTGAAATGTTACACCACGTGATTAGTTATATAAGAAACTTGAGATTATATTCGGGCTTGAAGACCCGATGGCTATATGCGGAGATTATGTCCGGGTTAAGACCCGCTGGCTATATGCGGAGATTATGTCCGGGTTAAGACCCGCTGGCTATATGCGGAGATTATGTCTGGGTCAAGACCCGCTGGCTTCGTGTGGAGATTTTATCCGAGCTAAAAGTCTCGCCGTTGATCTGAGTAAGTCTAAGATTAAAAGAATTCACAATAAGAGTTACTTGTAAATATGCTCAATGCGATAAGTAAAACAGGTATGTACCTTGAGCTTAAATGTAAGCTTGTTTTGGACTAAATTCATAAGGCTGTTATGTGATGCATAAGTGAGCAAACAATGAGATTGTTTCTATGCTTATATAGCATTGGGTCATCGTGACAAGTTATGTGAAATTATGTATTGTATCTATGTTTAAATGAGCTCACCTTCAAGTGAAAGTTTATCTACTTATTGGTATTATGAAAGTGTGTGTATTCGGCTAAGGGGTGAAATACCCCAAAAGAAGATTGAAATGAAAATGCTAGCGACCAATTTATACCTGAAATGTTTATCTGTTTACACTGCTTAAAACTTACTAAGCATTGAAATACTTACTCCGTTTACTCTGTTTCCTCTGTTTTATAGATTTCATCTTGAAGCTACGGACTCGGGGATTGAAGCTTTGACCACCTACACTATCGTCGTTATTTTGGTACATTCGATTGTTATTTTGAGAACAATGGCATGTATAGGCTAATCTCCTTTTGTTAAACTGAATTACGTTTGAGTTGTAATTATTCTAGCTATGCGAAAATGGCTTGCTTAATCTCTAAGTCGAATGTATGTTTTGTTAGAAATTTTATGTGAATTAATACTTTGTTGCATGGGTTATGTGATGTGATGATGGTATGCTTAATACCTAGAATTTCGATTACACCTATTGGTAGGTAGTCGCTTTGAAACTTTGATAGTACTCCTATAGTGAATATACGTGATAAGGTTGCATCAGTCGAATTACCTTGAAAGTTGGGTTGTTCAGATCTAGAAATTAAAGTTGATCACTAATTGTAATTTGATGTACAACCGAATCTATGTCTTGTATATATCTATGAACCTCAGTAAGTTGTATTTAGTTATGTAATACCTTAATACCATATTCCGGTGACGGACGGGGGTTTAGGGTGTTACATTTCCTGCCTTGATTTTTATCATTTGGATGTTAAATTATGGAATAGGACTCAAGTGGTAAAACTTGAAAATGTGATAGGTAAAAATTAAAGTGGCCGAATTGTATATGGTTAGCATTATAGAGGACTTGCATGTCAAATGGACCACTATTATTATAGTGGACGGCAATGATGATGGATGTTTGGCATTTTGTGCATATTATATTAGTGAAATAAAATTCATGGTATTATAATAAGAAAACATGAAATAATAATAATAATAAAGGTCATAAAAACAAAGTTGCCCATCTTTTCTCTTCCATTGCCGAAACTAAAGCAAGAAAATAAAGGAAGAACACCAAAGGCATTCGGTCACTTTGAATTGAGAATTAAGGTATGTTTTCATGAAATTGTCCGTAAAAACTTATGTGTTTGAGTTCTTTAACCGATTCCTTCCTAAACCCATGAATTAAATCCTTGATTTGGTGCTAATAGGATGTTCAGTTATGAGTAGTGAGATATAGATTTTCTTTGAATTCTAATGCTAGCAATTGATGAATGAATATTATATGGATATTATGATGTTAAAATCTATGAAGTTATAAGTTTATAAGTTAAATTGTGAAATTGGAACCGGGTGTGGCTCAATTGCTTACAATTAGTATTCGGCTATAGTATAAAAATTTGATGTTGAACGTTTTAAATGATTTGGATAATTATAAATTAAGTTTGGATCTTGGTAATTCATGCTTAATAGTTAAATTGAACTTGAATAGATGGAATTATGTGATAATTGAATGAATTGAGTTGTGAAGGTAAAATTGTTTGAATTTGAGATGAAGTATGTATTCGGTCATGTTGGAAATGTGCTAAATTTTGGGTGCTTTATGTTTTGAAATGAAAATGATAGAAAGGTGAGTAGGAAGCTAGTTAAATTGATTAATATAAGTCCTTGTTATGCATGGAGATTCGACTAATGTAGTAATTGAGTGGATGGCATTCGGCTATTTTAGTTGAATGAGAAATTGTGTTTAGTTTTTGAAATTTATATTCATGTGTGACTTATTTGATAGTTGATAATCGGCCAAAGTAGCTAATATTCATTTGAATGTATATATATATATTTGATAATGGCCGAATATGGTCATTAACAGAGATGTGAATGAATTGTTGTTATTGAATGTAATTAGATAATTAGAAAAGAGATTTGCCGTATGGACATTTGATATTGAAAAATGAAATGGTGATGGGTTTTTAAGGTCAAATGATAGTATGATTGTAGTGCAATTGAGCTAAGTGTGGCTAGAAGGCCTATTTGATTTTCTTGTTGTACATGACTACTTGTTAAATAATTACTTGTTAATAATGATAGGGCCGAATTGATAAAATTTGTTTGGTAAGGTGTTATAAGTACATTCAGCCTAAACACTCTTATGATGAATGTCTATTCGGTTTGTGGTTCATGAATATGAGACTTTATTGTAATTTGATATTGTAGATCTAAATGCCGAATGTAGTTTTAAATAATAGAGATGTGATGAGTTTAAATTTGTCTAATTTAGCTCAAGAACTCAAGGAAACAAATTCGGATCGTGGAAAAGGGAAATTGGTCGAATAGTCAAAATTTACGTTCGATAGTTATCGAGGTAAGTTTTAAGTAATTTGGCTTATCTTGTATTTTGAGCAATTGATGCTATTTGTATGATTAATCTTATTCGAATGTGAAAATTTAGATGTAAGGTGCATAAATAGAAATATTTTGTGGTTAGTTAGTATTCTTGAGATTAAGGTAAAAGTCTTATGTTGCTAATGTGTATCAAAGCCGAATGGCTAGATTGTGTATCAAAGATGAGAAGACCGAATGGTAGTGTGAAATGTATTTGTTGATTTGCCATGTGCAATGTTCGAATGATGCAATAAGTTTTATGATATGCTTGAATCATGTGTGAATTAGAAGTATATGCTCTAAGATATGTGATAAATTTAATGTATGAGCTATTGAGCTTGATATTCGGGCTTTGAGCCTAGCAGGCATTATATTGGTGAAATGATATTCGGGCTTTGAGCCTAGCAGGCATTATGCCAGTGAAATGATATTGGGCCTTGAGCCTAGCAGGCGTAATGCCGGTGAAACAATTTCGGACTTAAAAAGTCTAGCAGGCCATGAGCCGGTGATGAAATTTGAATTTTTATACCTAGCAGGCCAAGTGCCGGTGAATTCATAAGTGTATAAGACCGTGAGTTATGTGTTAAAGTGCCAATTGAATTCGTACAATACTTTAAATGATCCAGGTACGTTTGAATTATTCATGCTTATGAGGATGATGTGAATCAAATTATGAATTTGAAATGAAAGATATATGAGAAATGGTTGTATCTATATGTTTTCGGCTACTTTGTACTTTGGTATGAGAATAAATGTTATATATATATGAGCTTATAAACTTAAGTTTGATTGAATTAAATTAAGCACAGCAAGGTAAATTTTAGTTGTTGTGAGTTTGTGACCTCAAATGAAAATCAAGTAATATGCTAAATTATGAATGAAGTGGCCTGTTGTAACACCCTACACCCCTGACCGTCGCCGGAATAGGGTATTAAGGTATTACATATCTAAATACAACCTACCGAGGTTCATAGCTACACGCTAGACATAGATTCATTGAGTTCTATAACCGAACACCATATTAGAAACTCATTTCATATTGAGTACTAACTAAATATCATGCCACAAACATCGAACCATATGAGTATCATCCAAACATATAATCAAACTAGAAGACTAGGCAAGCCATTTTCGCATGGCTAGAATAATTACAACTCAAAATGTAATTTGGTTCAACAAAAAGGAGATTAGCCTATACATGTCATTGATCCAAAATAACTATCAAATGTACCAAAATAACGGCGATAGTGTAGGTGATTAAGGCTCCAATCCCCGAGTCCGTAGCTTCCAAAATGAGATCTATAAAACAGAGGAAACAAAGTAAACGGAGTAAGCATTACAATGCTTAGTAAGTTTTAAGCAATGACAACAGATAAAACTCAAATTATAACATAGTTGTTCGTATTTTTGTTTCCCTCTTCTTTTAGGTACGTCACCCTTTAACCGAACATACACATTCTCATCATATACGAAAGTAGATAACTTTCACTTATAGTAAGCTCATGCAAACATAGACATGTCGCATAATTTCACATAACATTTCACATTGGCCAATTGTATTTTGACCATATTAATAGTCTCATTTCATGCACACATATGTAATCGCATAATGACCTTAGTATTTGGTCCAAAAACCAGCTTGCATATAAGCTTAAGGTACATACTTGTATATCTTAACACTTTAAGCGCACTCATTAGCAATCGTTACCATTAAGACTTTTAGTCTTAGACTTTACTCGCATCATCATCGAGACCTTTAGCTCGGGTAAAATCTCCATACATAGCCATCGGGCCTCTACCCCGGATATAATCTCCGCATATAGCCTTCGGGTCTTAACCCAGACATCATCTCTGCATATAGCCTTCGGGTCTTAACCCGGACATCATCTCTGCATATAGCCTTCGGGTCTTAACCCGGACATAGTCTCCACATATAGTCATCGGGACTTTAATCCCGAATTCACATCACAGAGTCTCATACATATGTATTCACATGTTGCCACATTTCACATAGCAAGATCACACTTGTAATTCAATCCATTCATTCGCATACAAACACATAACATGCTCCTTGACTTTATATCGTAAATGTAAATCAAAACTTATACATGTATACTCTTCCTTTCTAGACTTTTGGCCCAATGAGCAAACATACATAAGTAATACATTTCAAATCCCAATTTTAGTTTCTTTCTCTATGAGCCATTCGGCTATATAGCAAACATGAATAAGGTTTCTTTCTCAATGGAACATCGTTCAACTATCATGCATGTATATCATGGCATTTTAAATTAAATACCAAATTCAATTACTCAAAACTTACCTTAAACTTTCACGACCGACTATGAATTGGCTATTCGACCACTTTAGCCTTCCCTTTCTCCGAACTTGTCCCTCTATGCTCTTGAGCTAAATAAAATATTTAATTTTATTAATCCTTATTCAAACACCTCAATTGATCATTTTCACCTATAGTCAAATAATAAATGCATATACTTGTCATAGCAAACACACACACACATTCGGCCACTCACATACATATTACAAGTCGCAACAAGCTGATTTCCTGAGCAACATTCAATAAATTACTCATAACTGGAGCTACAAAACTCCAAATGAAGTACCGTTAATTTTTCCTGAAAATAGACTCATATATCTTTCATCCATAAAATTTTCAGAATTTTTGGTTTGGCCAATCAATACCAGAATTTTCATAAAACTTCCCCTATTTCACTGTTTGACTAAACTGACCACTCTTTACTACGAATTGAATTTCTCCTTGTACAGAACTCAAAATATGTCCTAGAATATTTTATTCAAAACTAGACTCATAAGGAGTCTAAGCATATAAATTTTATCTTATAACTATTTTTATACAGTTTATAGTGATTTTCTAAAAACAGAACAGGGGATTTCGGGGTCATTCTGACACTGTCTCACCCAACTTTAAAAATCTCTTTATCGGCAATTCCATTGCTTGTAAGGTTTCTTTTATAAGAAACTAGACTCATTAAGCTTTAATTACATAATTTATTCAGCCTCTAATTCAACTCCCACATATTATGGTGATTTTTCCAAAACACGTTACTGCTGCTGTACCAAGCAGATTTATACAAAATTCACTCTTTAAAGTCCTTATTCACATAATTAAAACATTACATCATATATGGCATCATTTAGAGAAGTCATTGACCTTAACATATATATACATAATTCATATTCATTCCATTTAACTACATGAATCACACAAGTCAGTAATAATCAACTCACAACTCAATTTGCACCATACGTTAATTTCATACTCCTCTATATAAAATCTAACCTTATAGCCGAATATGCAAATGTCTCATCAAAAAGCTATTTAATCATGTTTTCTAACAAACTTAATCAAATGGTCATGAGATAGCCCTTGTACACATTCGGCCCTTTTATTCGAAAAAAAATCAATTTAACAATGCAAGATTCAAAAACGCTAAGTCTTCAAGACCACATTAAGCAATTGTATAAGCATGTATTAAGTATTGAACATTAAGCTTCTATTTCTAAATTTTCTTAAGACCGAACATCATATGAGGCATTTTTAGACATTTGTTTCTCAACTCTACTCTTTACTATCATTTAATTTACTACTTTTGAACTCATTTTTAACCAATTTGCAAGACCCCAATATGGGATGCTATAGTGAACTAAATCGAAACATATCCATTTTAAAACTCTCATTTCCTAATTTAATTTAACTCAAATGGTTCAAATTCAACTATTCATTAACAACAAGTACATTCGGCCATCCTAAATTCAATTCCAACATCAAGGCATCATTTCCAACGTATATCAACATTTTACAACTTAATTCCAATTTGCCGATTTCATGTATGTTTCATAATTCAAAATCTTTGGCCATGGGTTAGTTTAGAAATGCATGAACCATGCTAACCTCACAAGCAAATTGGACAAGTTTCACACCACATACCTTCAATTCACATTCGGCACCACACACATAACAAAAATATCCAAGCATGCTATTATATCATACCTACATTGCCCAAGGTTCACTCGGCCATCAAAGAAATTCTTAACACCTAAAGCATTTAAAAATCTCATGAATTTCTTACATGGCCGAAAGCTCCTTCCTTTACCAAATCAAAGATTTTAACATGAACCAAGGAAAAGGCTTCCTAAACAACTCAAAGCATAGGATAGTTTCAATTGATGCATCAAACATACCTTAGATTAGCTTCACTCATGGCCAAACCCCAAAAACAAATTTTCTTCTCCTTTAACTAGCTACGGCAATGAAGGAGGAAGAATGAACAAAAACATTGTTTTTGTCACCCAATTTCCTTAATTAAATTTTATCTTTTCATTTCATAATATTATTTTAACTTTTATTTTATGATAACTAAATAAAAATTTCTTTTATTATATTAATATATGACTAAACAACAATTCACAAAGTGCCAAAACCTCATCATTACCATCCACTATCATAAAAGTGGGTAAATTGACATGCAAATCCACTATTTCTCATGCATGCATTAATAAGTCATCACACATTTGTCTAGCATATTTTCAAAGTTCATAATTTAGCCCTTTTAGGTGCAATTCATAATTATAATACTAAATTGAAGCACCTAAGATGTCACACATGAATTGGCACATACAATAGGCATCAAAATGAATATTTAATTATTTTTATGCCTCGATTTTGTGGTCCCGAAACCACATTCCGACTAGGGTCGTTTTAAGGCTGTCACAACTGTGTATTCGGCCAACTAAGGGTATTTTTGCAAATGATCAATATGTGGTTTTTAAATGTCTGACTTTATAAAAGATGTTACTTATAATGAAGTTTTAAATGGTGAACTAATAAAAAGAGCTAAAAGCCTATGTGAATTATGTGCATTTAATAGTTTAGTTGTATACACATTACTTAAGACTTACTAAGCTAATTAGCTTCCTTCGAGTGTCTTTGTTATTCTGTTCTATAGATCTCGTTTAAAGCTACGGGCTCGGGGATTCTAGCTCAAAGTCATCCACACTATCGACAATATTTTTGGTACTTTTGTTAGACTATATTTTGAAGATGGCATGTATAGGCTTAACCCCCTTTTGAGTTGAATGATATTTTGAAATTGTATATATGTATAGCCATGCGAAAATGGCTTGCTTAATTGCTAAGTATGAATGTATGTTTTGGTGAGAATCATGTGGCATGTTATTTTGATAACTTGGTGAAAGGGTGAAGTAAGTAAGAAATTCGGAAATGCTATTTGGAAAGTGATCACTTTTGAAATTGTTATGTGCTTATATATTAACTTAAGGAGATATGTTACATTGATCAAATCATTTATTTAAATTGGTGTATTCGGTTATAGTCAAATGAATGTAAATTACTATTCGATATCCAAAGTGAAATTTGAAATCTAAGTATGACATGTATCTATGAGTCTCTAGAGGTTTCGCTTAGATGGTTAATACCTTATTACCTTATTCCGGCGATGGATGAGGGTTATAGGGTGTTACAAACTAGGAGAAATATTTACCGTTGATTGAATTCGCATATAACAACAGTTTTCAGATGAGCATAAAGATGGCACCGTACAAAGCTTTGTATGGTTGCAAATATTGAACTCCGTTATATTGGACTGAGTTGAGTGAGAAACAGATTCACAGGGTTGATTTGATCAGATAAACTAAAGAGAAAGTGAAAGTAATTCGCGACAGTTTGAAAGTAGCTTCAGACCGACAAAAATCTTATACAGATTTGAAACGTAAAGATATCAAATTTTAGATCAGTGAAAATGTGTTTTTGACAGTATATCTGTGGAAGAAAATTCTTTGATTTGGTCAGAAAGGCAGATTAAGTCCGAGATTTATCGGGCCGTACGAGATTATCGAGAGAATAGGACCAGTAGCTTACCGATTAGCTTTACTGTCAGAGTTAGAAAAGATTCACAACGTGTTTTATGTGTCAATCTTGTGCCAATATGGACCAGATTCATCACAAGTAATTTCTCCGGTAGAGATTGAAATTCAACCCGATATAACGTATAATGAAGAACCGATCAAAATTCTGGCTTGAGAGATTAAAGAGTTGAGAATAAAAGAATTGTAACACCCCTATCCCGTAATCGTCGCCGAAATAAGTAAGGGGCATTACCAGACTTATAACTTAGATCAGATCAGTAAAATTTTTAAACTTAACATTCAACAATATAGTTCTATAACCATTTATCAAAACATGCTTTGAAAACTCATATAACAATACATACATTCATTGAGAATCAAATTGAAAACATGTGAATGATCTAAGGGACTTTGAGAAAATTTTCAAGTTAGGGACACATGGCCATGTCCCTAGCCCATGCACGCCACACAGTCGTGCCCCAAACTTACCTTAACTATGGGCAACACTGCCAAACATCACAAAGTCACCGGACACGCCTGTGTGTCTGGTCCGTGCTCAAAACTGCCAATTACCACATGACTTCCAGACACGCCCGTGTCTAGGCCGTGTGAGAAATTTTCCTAAAATACTTTAAAAGCAGGGGTTACACGACTGAGTCACACGCCCTTGTGCTCTAACCGTGTGGCACAATGCAGGCTTGGTTTAAGCCATTTTGCCACCTAAATGGGTCATCCCTACAAGCATCATATAACCACAACATTTCATAGACAATTTAGCAACCAATTCAAGCATTACAAACATATAATGAACCATTTCATAGTTAACCAATTTAAACATAATACTTACCATTCCTATCGACACCATTCATACTAATTCATATAAATGCCCACATATTCATCACAAACTTTACCATATAAAAACACATCATATAAGGCATTCAAAATAAGTTAATCATTTACAAAACAAGCCATATCTCATAGCTTGAATAAGTGTTCAAAAACATACCACATTTACTAACAAAACTAACCATAAGCATTAACTTAGAAACTAGCCTATACATGCCATGACCATCTCATTTACAAAGATTCAAAAGTACCAAAAGCTTGATGGATAGTGTGATAGCAAGTCTCTGACTTGTTCGAAAATCAAGCTAGCTTTCGAATCTATAAAATAGGGAAAAGTAAACAGAGTAAGCTTTACAAGCTTAGTAAGTCCGTATAACTTAGAATTTAACTTACCGAATCAATAGAAATGAGCATGCAATAATTACCAACCCAAGTTAAACGCTCATATTGCCTATTTAACAAGTCCACATATGTTAGTCTATATAACCTCATGAATCATTCTTTCTCCAAGTAAAACATTCACATATCACAAGCATAAATCAAATACTTATGACAAATAATTCATGTAGTTCATATCATATAGTTCATATAAATCTTATAACTCATGTAACCTATAGTTCATATACTCCTTGATCATTATGTAACATGTATCGATAATTGCCCGTTAAACCTTTAAGAGCATCGAGGGATACTCGGGCGATACACACACAGTGTATATACATATAACCTGTAATCCATTAATGCATCATATATGCTCTTTTGAGCTTGAAACGGTAAGCGCAAAGGCTGAACATGTGATCCCGAAGGATGAACGGTAAGCCCGTAGGCTGAACGGTAAGTCCGAAGACTGAACATGTAATCTCGAATGATGAACATATAGCTCATGAGCTGTGGTGAGTCCGCAACAAATGCAGGAGCTCAAACCACCTTGTAGTTCTATGGTTCGAACGGGACTCGGTAATCAAATCATTCTTATAACCTTTATACAATTCCATACCAATTCACATATATCTAATAGGAAATCTCATTCCATAATAATTTACACATTCACATGGCATTAATACAACTATTATAAATGTAATACGAAATGAATTCTGATTATACGAACTTACCTCGACTTCCCGATATTTATTCGTCTACCTTTTATTTTCCCCGATCAAGTTCCGGGATTCGATTGTCTTTATCTATATAAATACAAATTCAGCTATTTAATCACTAACATGTTCAATTTAATCCAAAACCATGTAATATGGCATGTTTACAAATTAGCCCTTAACTTTTCATACTTTAACACTTTAGTCCTAAATTCACAAAATAACAAATTACACAATAGGACCGTCAATTCCTCATAGCCAAATATTCAAGTATCTCATACCAGCACATATAATTCATTTATTCACAATTCCAACCACAAAATTCTACCTTTTTTCAATTTAATCATTAAAACTCATTTTCATCAAAATTTCTTAGTAAAACTTGTATATTTTCAAACAACCATCAATAATTCACCATTATTCATCGAAATAAACATATATTCATCAATGGAATATTTCAAAAACGCAACTAATTTCAAAAATTAAGGTATGGGTTAGCTAGACCGAGCTGCAACGGGCTCCAAAACATAAAAATCATTAAAAACCGAGCAAAATCCATACCTTAATTGCTAAATGAAGCTTGGCCAAATGAAACAGCTTCAAACCCCTTTGTTTTCTTTGCATAATTAGTGGAAGAAGGAAAATAAAATGAAGAAATTTCATGTTTTGTTTTAATTAAAACATATAATAAACCAAATGACCATTTTAACCTTTAAATAAAACCATTTAAAATCATATGAATTATGGACATAGACGTCCACTACCTTTTAAAATGGTAAAATAACCATTTAAGGACTTCCATAAATAAAACCAAAGCCATATAAGCCCTTTATGCAATAGAACTCAAGTTTATTGCTTTATGCGATTTAGTCCTTTTTACCGAATTAACTAACCAAACTGTAAAATTCCTATACGAAACTTTCATACAATGAATCTATCATGATGTAAAACATATTAAAATAATAAAAATAATATTTCAACTCAGTTAAGTTGTCCCGAAACCACTCGTTCCGACTAAGGTCTAAAGTGGGCTATTACAAGAATAGCTCTAGTAAAAGTACTTTGGAAATGTCATAGGATCGAAGAAGCTACATGGGAACCTGAGGAAGCCATGAGAAAATAGTACCCTAACCTATTCACTGGTAAGATTTTCGTGGACGAAAATCTCTAAGGGGGAGAGTTGAAACAGCCTATTTTTGGTCAAATCAGAATAGTGGTTTTGGAACCACAAATTTGAAGTTGAAATAATTGTTTTATTATTTTATTAAGGTTACATCATGATAGAATAATTGTGTGAAAATTTCGTTAAGAAATTTTACTGTTTGAATGTTTAATTCGGTAAAAAGGACTAAATCGCGTAAAGCGTAAAAGTTGAGTTCTATTAGCTAAAGCTGTCTAATAGCTATAGAACATTAAAGTAAAGGTACTGATGTTGAGATTAGACCATTGACATGTTATTGGACACTTATGGACACTTTTTTAGGTGGTTTTAAAGGTTTATCGTTAAGGTTGACTTAGTAAATTGATTAATAAGGTTAAAATAAATAAAACAAAACAAAATCTGTTTTGTTTCATTCATCTTCTCCACAAAAATTAGAAGGAATAAGAGACTAAATTAGGGTTCTTCATTCAACCAAGTAAGTATTGTCTATTTAGGTATGCATTTTTACTCAATTTTTAATGATTTTTATGTTTTTGAGATCATTGCAGCTTAGTCTAGCTAGCCCAGGGACTAATTTGAGAAACTGTTAAAAGTTTAAGATGTTGCCATTGATTAATATGAGTGAGCTTTAATTTTTTATGATAGATTATGAATGTTTGATGATAGTTGAACAAGTTTTGTAAAGTGATTTTTGGTAAAAATGTCAATTTTGGATTAAATTGAGAAATCTGAAAATTGTATAGTTAAAAGTATGAATTAATGGAAAATATGGGATGTAGTAAGTATGGGTAAAATTCAGCTAGCTTGGGTTTGTACCTAATTGCATGAATTTGCATTTTTATATGTTAAGGACTAAATTGTAAATAAGTTAAAAGTATGGGGGTAAAAGTGCAATTTAGCCTAAATTGAATAAAATGGGAATTGAAAAAGTTAATTTGATTCTATTTAGATCAAGAAAAGCAAAGGTCAAAATTAGATCGTGGAAAAGGCATGGTTGACGAATAGCAGATAGTTTTCATCTGAGCGATACGAGGTAAGTTCGTATAATTAGAATTGAATAATAAAATATGTACTAAATTGAATTATATATATGTGTGAATTGAGAAATTGAGTTGCAAGATATTGAAATGCCTAAATGATGAAATCTGAGAATTTACCAAGTCCAGTTTGAACGGGAGGAATTCTAGGATACAAGTGACATGTCACTAGGGTTATCAATTTGGTCGAGAACCTGCATGTGTTACAGATTCACCACAGCTCGTATGACCCTACCGATATTCAACTCATAGGAGTTTTGTGTTTCCCAGCCCATCAGAGTTACTGTTCCCTCAGGTCAGGAGGAGTGTAACACCCCTATCCCGTAACCGTCGCCGGAATAGGTAAGGGGCATTACCGGACTTGTAACTCAAACTAGAACAGTAAGACTTTAAACTTATAAAACATCATCATCATTCAACATTAATCCAACATATCATGAATCACAAATAAGTCTATACTAAAGTAATCATTTCATGTAGTCATATATATATATATACACATCTAAATACCACTTACAAATTAATCACATTTCACCATTCTTATCAACTTATCCACAATCACATATCATTCAAACCAAATTGCCAATTATAAATTTTACCACAAAATGCACACATCATATAATGCCTCCATATCTCATATCAAGCCATATCACATAGCTTGATCATAATACCCAAAATTCATCTCACATTCATATAAACAAGTGACCATATAATCAACTTATTAACTAGCCTATACATGCCATATTAGCCCATTTCAAAGAGTTCAGAAATACCAATTGTCTCCTGGATAGTGTGATGAAATCTTCGACGACTTCCAACCCGAGTGGGCATTCGAATCACTATAAATACAGAGAATAGACAGAGTAAGCTAATAAGCTTGGTAAGCTCGTATAATTATCAACACTATATAAAAGATTTAACATTAAGCTTGTCATTTTAAGCAATAAGATTGCTTTTGAACCAGCCTCATCTAATTCAATATTTATTTCCTTAACAGTTATGTAATTCATGTGTAATTTATCACATATACTCACATGTCATATAATTTATCAATGTCACATACTTGTCAAGTGTACCATGTATACCTATACTGATTTGTATCATCATTTGTATTCTTGTAGCATCATCTTTACAGTTGAACCCTTGAGACCAACATCAAAAACCCTGTGTCTTGCATACTAAGTGTCATATATGTAACTAAACCATTTATATCACATATCACCTATACAACATCAATATCATAGAATTCACATAGCATTGGTGTTGATTTATTTCATTACGTATAACCTGTAACACATTTATATAACCGATACCAGAATTATACCCATATAAATATTAACTCATCAGTAACATCAGTAATTCATTTTCAAATATACCTTCTATATAAATCATGTCACTTTTGATAACTATATTTCATATAAACCATGCATCAATTCATCTATATAAATCATTGATCTCATGTAACTTTTCAATACTCATATCATTTCATCTATCATTTATGTATACTATATCATATATCATCTTTCATTTCAATAATTCATAATTTGTAACAAATAATCGTGTTACTTACTCACCTAATTTCGAATAGCCAATAAATTAGGGCATACTTGACCATCCAACTCGTTTTACACATTCCGTACCACATTGGCACACAACTTTGTAGCATCGAGCCTAAAATAATACCAGTATAAACCTGCTAGGCGCAAGCCTGATAAAACTCACCGGCTCAAGGCCTGCTAGGCTTTTAGCCTGATAAATCACACCGGCTCAAGGCCTGCTAGACTTATAGTCTGACAAATCACTAATACGAAATTTATTGTAGCACATAACTCACATATCCAAAATCATAAGTATTCATCATAATTCATACGGACTTTCAAATGTCAAAACTCAATCGAAGTAATTTTCTTAAACATGATTAACATGGTATCACCCATTCGGCAATATCACATATAACTTCATATATTTCATTTCAACATGAATACTTGCGTTTAATTAAAATTCAATACATCTAATTATTTATAAACTTACTACATGTTATCGTATATAAATATATATAATCATATCATTTTACTCATCCAATTCGTACATCTATCATGCAACCTTCTTTACCATTATCAATCACACGGATTTACGATCAATAATATTAACCTTATAGGTTTGATACTCACCTGCTCAAATTCAAATTTATAAATCATAAATACTTCTCAAGAAATTCAAGGAAAAAATACATTTGACTATTCCCGATTACTCAAAAAGTCACACACTTAGTGCCAATAGTTATTCAACATTATATATCAAATTCGCACACTTAGTGCTCAATACTTAAGCTTGCACACTTAGTGGAATTTTTACATCTATAACCTTTTTCTACTCGCACACTCAGTGCCAAAATTCAATTTCTCAATATTCATCAATTCAAATTTATCAACTCTATTTGCATTCAGCAACCTCAACTTTTTATACATTTCAATTCGGGACATATATGTATATATATAGTATTTAATTTAATCAATGACAAATATTTGCTTAGTAACTTACCACATACAAGGCATTTAATTTATCATATACTAAAACTTAATTAACTCCAATATACATTTACTCAACCCCCAAGTACTTCATTACTTCCAAACATAGGACCGAATATATTATGGCAGTCCATCATCATGTAATATTAATATAATCAAGTACAAAGCCATTTAACATATCTACCATTACATACTCACAATTTGGCCGATTATCCATCATTTCTTATAACATATAATTTTTGTATCAATTTAATCATATAATTCAGTGATGGCAGCATATTCATAGAGCTGATAATTTTAGTAATTTATTCATTATGTATACAGTTACCATCAATTCAAAACAATTTTAGTAGCTAATAATTCGATTTTTAACCATACAAATTTACATCGTGTATCCGTCGACTATTTGTCTACTTTTTTATTTTCCTCGATCAAAATCTTGACTTCGTTTGTCTTGATCTTGATCTAATTTAACCAAATTTAACTCAATTATTCACTAACATAATCAATTAAATACATATACAAGTATTTTGGACATTTTGAAAAATAGCCCTTGTATTTTCATATTTTAACAATTTAGTCCTTAATGCATAATAATGCAAAAATACACAAAATCCCATTATACATGTATTTAGCTGAATTTTCTATAGTATTTAAACAGCCCATATTTTCATTTTATTCACATTTCTAACCACAAAAATTCTATCTTTTTCAATTAAATCCCAAATACTCAATTTCATCAAAAATCTCTTTATAAAACTTGTATCTCTATAAACAACCATCAATAATTTATCAAGAAATATTAAAACAAACATGTACTCATCAATGACATATTTCAAAAACACAACCAATTTCAGAAATTGAGGTACAGGTCAGTTAAATCGAGCTACAACGAGCTCAAAAACATAGAAATCATTAAAAATAGATCAAAAACTGTACCTTAGTCCCTTAGAAAGCAATGGTCGAATGTTTGAGCAATAAAAATGGTTTCTTTCTTTTGTATCTTCGGCTAGAAGAAGATGACAATGAAATAATATAATATGGTTTTGTTTAATAATATTAACATATAAACTATTTTACAATATTAACCTTTAATAAAACTAATTTATAAACATGTAATATATGGACATAATTGTCCACTTCCATCCACTCAAATTTGTAATGGTATAATTACCATGCAAGGACATCCATTTACAAAGCCATAATCAAAAAAGTCATTTTACTAAAGGCACACATAGTTTTCAATTTACGCGATTTAATCCTTTTTACCGAATTAACATTTAATCGGTAAAATTTATTTACAAAACTTTCGCACAGTAATACTACCACACTATAAACATTATTAAAATAATAAAAATAATATTTTAACTCGGTTAAGTGGTCTCGAAACCACTCGTTCCAATTAAGGTCTAAACTGGGCTATTACAAGGAGCTTACTATTTATCGCTCGAAAGAGCATACATTTATATGAATTGATGGATTACTGATTTGTACACTTAGTGTGTACCACCCGCGTATCAATCGATAATCTAAGTGGTTCGACGGGCACTAATCTGTTACGGATTATACGGGTTGATATGAACAATCATAAGAGTTATGTGACTTATATGAAATGGATGTTATAAGATGTATTGAGATATGAAATGAATGATATGAGTATGTAAAGCTTGATTGATTATTGAATACATTCATATTGAGTTGATGATTATATGTGTAATACATGACTAACCAATTAATGAGTTCATGTGTTAGGCATTTGAGAAAGGAATTTGGGATATGTTATGTTAATTTATTTAATTGTGAATAAATGGTCAGTCTAATTCTATATTTTACAGGCTTACTAAGCTTTATAGCTTACTCTATTTTCTTTTCTGTGTTTTATAGTGATTCGATAGCTCACTCAGTTAGGAAGTCTTCGGAGATCGCATCACACTATCCAGCTATCATTTGGTATTTTTTAACTTGTGAATTTTAGTTATATGACATGTATAGGAGCTACGTCAATATGGCCTATATGTGTTAATGATGCATTTAGCCAAATGAATTGGCTTGTAAATGGTTAATGTTTTGACTCTGTATATAGCTATGTAATGTGGTTCATTTTGGTATGCTTAATGATGTATATATATATGTGTGCATTTGGTTGAATTGTAAGAATGAGATAGTATGTTATAAATAGGTAAATGATGCATGATTGAAAGTATCCAAATAGGTGAATTATTGAAAGTGAAATTGGCATGTGGTTGAATAGTCATTGTGATGTTAGTTTACACATGAGTTAATCGTTTAATATTGCTTGCTATAGGTTTGAATTTTGGTTGATTAAAGGCCTATTAGGATTGTGGTTATTTGCTCTTGAATTGTATAGGTTGGCACTACAATTGGGTGAGAAGTGTGGCTTGTAAGCTAGCCTATTTTCATCCACACGAGCAGAGACACGGGCGTGTGTCTCAGCCGTGTGTGACACATGGTCAGGTGACACGGCCGTGTGTGACACACGGCCGTGTCCCTTGTAGCATTTAATGAAAACAAGTCAGTGAGTTACACAGGTTGATCACACGGGTGTATGGTTGGCCGTGTGACCTAAGTCAAAGAGTTACACGGGGTAAAACACAGGCTGGGACACAGCCATGTACTCCTATTTCGAATGTCCACACGGCCTGTGACACGGGTGTGTCTTTTGGCCATGTGAGCCACACGGCCTTGTCACATGGGAATTTTTCTGTATTTTGTGAAAAATTTTCTAAGTCTCCTAAAAGTTTCTTCTGTTTTCAATTTAGTCCCAAACCACTTCTAATGTATGATTTGAGCCATCCAGGCTCGTATTAGGGACAACATGATTGAATGTGAATTACTTTTATTTGAAAAGGGAAAATGTATGTGAAATGTATGATGAATTACATTATAAGTCCAAAAACACTCTGTAACTTATTCTGGTGATGGATACGGGTTAGGGGTGTTACAGGAATTATAATCAACGACAACAGAACTACAATCAGCACACTCAAATGCATCCACAACAAGGCTAAACACATCAACACTAAAATCTGATGCAACCGCAACACTCTTCAATACCGAATCAGCTTGTCCAAGGACATTGATCGTAACCATACACTCAAGCTTCTACTTTTGACCCATTAGCAACTCTTGAAGCGTTAATGTGGGAGAATATTACTTGCACGGATGCTATCGTACAAGGAAATTAATCTTCCATTCAAGCATTGGAAGCATATTAGGACAACTCACTCCAAATTTGAATACTCAAACACCAGGCTCATTACCTAGTGATATGGAAAATCCTAGTCCTATGGGGAAAGAACATTGTAAGGCTGTCACTCTTAGGAGTGGTAAACAAATCGGCAAACTGTTTATCGATTCTACTATGGCACATCAAGATACAGATGGAGTGATCACTGGTGAAAAGGTTGAATCTGAAGAATTTGTCGACGAATCAGACAAAGAAGTTCCACAAATTGTCACTCATATGCCTAATGTCCCACCTTCAAAACTGTCGACGCAATCAAGGGTGTTGGTGCAAGCAGATATATCTCTACCTATACCTTTCCCACAAAGATTTAGGAAGAATAAGCATCACAAGTAGTATCAGCAGCTCCTAGACACAATAAAGGAACTGCAGATCAGCATTCCTTTAGTAGACGCACTGGTTCAAATTTCAAGTTATAGGAAATTTATGAAAGACCTCTTGTCCAAGAAAAAGAAGCTCACTGATATTGAAACTATTACACTCACAAAAGGCTTTAGTATTGTTTTGACAAACAAGTTGCCCCCTAAATTGAAAGATCTTGGGAGCTTTACTATCACATGTTCAATTGGCAACCATTATTTGGGCAAGGCTTTATGCAACTTGGTAGCTAGCATTAAGCTAATACTACTATCAACTTTCAGAAAGTTGGGGAATAGTCACATGAAACCTACTACAGTGACATTACAACTAGTTGATCGATCTTTGGCTCAAACTAAAAGGCAAATTAGAGATATCTTAGTTCATGTGGATAAATTTGTTTTTCTGGCTAATTTTATCATACTTGACTTCGAGGTAGATAATGACGTTCCCATAATCTTAGGACGACCATTTCTAGCCATCGGCCACACTCTTATTGATGTTTACAAAAGTGAACTAACCATCCAACATAACAATGAACAAGTCACCTTTAGTCTTTTTGAATCTATTCAATGCAAGGACAAAGAAGAATGACATACTATCAATGTGCTAGATGGTCTAATTAAGGAAGAATTCAACGACCAAAGCACAGTACTTTCTGAAGAGTTTATAATGGCATTTGATATCGAATACTTAGACGACCGTGACAACATTGTTTAAGCTAATAATCTTGAACTCAAGCATGGATGGCAGATTGAATCCTTAGACCTAGCCAACAAAACAACCCCAATTTTCAAACCATCTATTGAAGAAGCTCCTACTATAGAATTGAAACCACTACCTCATCATCTTAAATATGTCTTTTTAGGTTATCACAATACTCTCCCAGTTATTGTCTTCGCAACACTAGATGTAGCTCAGGAAGAGAAATTGGTCCATATTCTCAAGCAAAATAAACGAGTTATTGCTTGGAGTATTGCAAATATTAAAGGTATTAGTCATTCTTTTTACATGCACAAGATCAAGTTGGAATATGAAGGAAAGCAATCGATTGAACATCAAAGAAGATTAAACGAGAAAATGAAGGAAGTTGTCAAGAAAGAAATTAGAAAATGGCTTGATGCTAGAATTATTTACCCAATTTCTGATTGCAATCGAGTAAGTCTAGTGTAATGCTCGCCTAAAAAGAGTGGCATCACTATGGTTCGCAATGATAAGGACTAAGTAATTCCTACATGCATTCTGACGAGATGGCGAGTTTGTATAGATTATTGCAAATTGAATGTAGCCACAAAGAAGAATCATTTCTTGCTTCCTTTCATCAACCAAATGCTATATTGGCTTGCTAGAAAGGCCTATTATTTCTTTTTAGGCGGTTATTCTAGGTACAATCAATTTGCTATTGCACTAGAGGATGAGGAGAAAACAACTTTCACTTGTCTCTTTGGTACTTTTGCTTTCTACAGTATGCCTTTTGGTCTTTGCAACGCTCTAGCCACATTTCAAAGGTGCATAATGGGAATATTCTCAAACATGATTGAAGACTCTTTAGAGGTGTTTATGGGTGATTTCTTAGTCTATGGGAATGATTTTGATCATTGCGCTGACAAATTAGATAAAGTACTGAAGTGATGTGAGGACACACATCTTGTCCTGAATTGGGAAAAATGTCATTTCATGGAAACTGAAGGCATTGTGTTAGGACATCGTATTTCTAGTCAAGGTATTCAAGTAGACAAAGCTAAAGTGGAAGTCATTGAGAAAGTACCTCCACCTACAAATGTGAGGGGTATCTGCAGTTTTCTTTGACATGTAAGGCTTTATCGAAGGTTTATTAGAGATTTTTCAAAAATCGCAAAGCCCTTATGCTCATTCTTGAAACAAAACAAAAAAATTCTTCTTTGATTATGCATGTCTGGATGCCTTTATTCGATTAAAAAAGAAGCTAGGTTTGATGTCGTAATACACCTTCCAGTTTTAAAATTCTAAGAAATTGTCTTGTATGTCATGACATAGGTTAGTGATGTCGCGACATTGGATTTATTTCTGAAATTCTTCACTACTGCCCTTGATTTTGATTCACAGAGTTATCTGTGTAGCGACTTTGACGTTGTTTCCCAAATTTTTGATTCTCATAGTGTTTTAAATGCTTGTTAGATCTGTCTTTAACTTACCTATAGTACAGTAACAACTTAGCTAGCTGAGTATATAGTTAGTACACGTAGTAATAATCAAACTATAGGAAGATGTTAGGTCTTGTTGTCAGACTCGTCCATCAGCTCGGTCAATATGCAACAGGGTGATCCTTGTTAATTGTTTCTATTTGCGTTAGTTCAACACCCATCATGCAATTCTATTCGTCCGTGGTTGTCACTTTCTCTAAATTTACCTTTTTAGCTTGCTTTAACGACTATCAACTCTTTTTGTAGGCCATAACTATTAGTGATTTGCAAAGCCACATAGTTGCACAACTACTTTAATTGGTATTTAGCATTCATTCTAGAGAAAAATGTTGAGGATTGTGGTTCACAATTGTTGTCTATGGTGTTTCTGTCTTTCTCATTGATCATGTATGGCTTTTCATATGTATTTTTAAAGTGATTCGTAGAGGGTTAGGGAAAAAATATTTTATTACGCTACCATAATTTTGCTTCTGTAGGCTTTTAAATTCATCTATCGGCCTACAGATAATTCCCTTTGATGATTCTCATAAGACTCTAACATTCCGTAACGATCGAAGCTTGATGCTTATAAACATTAATTGTGGAATTTGATTGAATCCTGCTATATGGTCATAGTTCTGTCAATATATATTTTTCCTACTCTTTTCAACATCTGGAAAATTCCCGGATCTATAAACTTCTGGGATGCTTGATATAGAAATAAGGATGTGAAAAGGATGGTCATTTAAGGCTTATCTTTCAAGATTGTTAGTTTCTCTTCTTCTTTTTCTGTGAACATTTGAATTGGCAAACATTATTCTATTAACTTAGTCCTAGCAAACATTGTTTCTATTAGTGGGCCTATATTATATTTTTCTTGTAATTCAACTCCATCAGCTTTACCTGAGATTTTTCGGACAATGAGTTCCATGTCTATTTGATTATTCAATTCACTATCTATTTCCTCTACTAGCTTCATATCTTCTCTTTCTGAAGTTCCATTTGATTCCTCTGAATATTCTTTTTTCTATTGGCAACTATGATGACATTCTCCTCTCTACTCAATAATTTGGAAGTTCTCCTTCTTCAAAAGCAACTATGATGGCATTCTTCTCTCTACTCAATTTCGGGTTTAACATCTCTTGATATCTTCTTGATGGCATTTCATCATGGTCATTATCATCTTGGGGAAAACTAAGGTTTCTCCTTGGAGTTGACTTAATTCAAGCAATAGGAATCATTCCTTCTCCTAGATCTCCCAATCTTTATAGCCTTTTTCTTTGTAAATCTCTTCGTCATAATCAAAATCTTCATCGAGCCACATATAACGAAAGTCATCCATGGCTTTGTGTTGACTGATTATTTGGTTGACAGTGTTTAGGATTCCTAAAACCAAATGTTAGAAGGGTTAGTGAACAAAATAAATTGAAACTCATAACTATAACCTACAAATTTTCTCATTATTCCTTTAAATGGCAAAAATTAAAATCAATCTAGTAATGTTGCCTCCCTGGCAATAGCGCCAAAAACTTGACTGTCCCCGAACGTGCTAACAGCCATAGTGTGAATACTAATATAGAATGACAAGGTAGTATCTACAACTATACGAGTTGAGTTGCAATATAGTTTTATGACGAAATAGGTGAGTACTCTAAGGATCGTAACCAAGGGAGGCGAGCGCTAGATCAATTCTAACCTAAACACTAAAAAATCTAATTAATACTCTAAATAAATTATAGTACGAGAACATAAAAGAAAGGTTTTTAAAGTTTTTATAATAATAAAATAAAATAACAATAAATAAAATTCAGGAGATAAAAGAGTAAAGTAAATCAAATCTCAATTATGGGTGATTAGCTTGCTTCAATAATCCCCATCAACTATTGTATTAGATTCCTCATCAATCAACTAGGTGCTACCCTAGGAGGATCTTTCAATCTTCCATTAAGATAATGAGTCAGCAACAACTACTTATCTTTGACCTCATAGTCCAGACTGGCTTAGGGTGAAGGTGTTCACGAATGGGCAATACCAATTTTTGGTTAATTCGCACCTCTATAATTTCTCGAGTTTGTCTAGCCCAGGGTTTGTTTCATGTTCTTCCTTTGCCAAACAACTGTTGCATTGAGTAACCCTATAAAACAATCAGTAGATCATACCTCCACTCACTAATTCCCCACAGAGGGATTAGTTCCTCATAGCTTTCATAAACAATATGAAACTGATATAAAAAGGAAGCATGCTAATTAAATCGACAAGATAAAGTAAATGAAAGAGCCTGACTGTATTGAAATTAAGCACGAATCCATAAAGTTTGATTGCTTCCACAATTTAGATCTCTTGAAGTCAGCAAGAACAGATAAAAGAAATATAAAACCTAAGAATGAAAGAAAACTAAACTAAATTTTACAGAAAGAATCTAGGTTAAAGGAATGATGTCTATAACATGTTCCAAAAGAGCTTATTTATAACTTTTAGGTGGTAACCGTCCTTAACCCTAAGTTAGCTGACGTCCTCGAGCTTTAGCTTTGATTATGTAGACCACAATGCCCTTGCTTTGTATTTAATTACCATTACAAAGTCATTATTGCGACACACCAGAATCTATGTTCCGACTGTAACACCCTAATACCCCTAACCATTGCTAGAGTAGAGTCTCGAGACTTAATTAGCTCAACTCAACATTAGAACGTTTCTCATACATAAAAACCAGAAATTTTACCTCTAAATTCATTAATCCCAACTCTAATGTAAATAAAGTAATTCAAAACCAATAGGCAAAATTTTTCATGAGTTGCATACGAATTATGCGCATACCATAAGTAAAGGTGAAAAGCTTAGAGCTTAAAGGCTAACATCAACCAAAATAAAGTCTTACTATTCATATGGTAATTCCCTCATTATGACCGAATACATAGACATAATCATTCGTAAACACATAACATTACATAAATATGCCCTCCAAATTTCAAGTTCATCAATACTTCAAAACTTATAACTAAACCATTACCAAATCCAAACATAGATCTTTAGCCATATTCGCATGGCTCTAAAAATATTTACAATGTCATAACATAGCAAACGTCCCAAAATATATTCTATACATGCCATAGTGTTAGCTAAAAGATTTTTACAAGGGTACCAAAATGTTGTCAATAGATGCGATGACTTCGTAACGGTTCCAAGCTTGCCACGATAAAATGATCTAATCAAAACCAACAAAACACACAAAGTGAGTTACCATCTCAGTAAGTCCTAAGTAATTCATAAATGAAATAACTCGATTGACTTAGTAAACCAAAATTTTAATCCATTACTAGCCGAATTCATTCATGATATTACAAAGAAATCTTATGTCTCATACCTCTTTTGTAAGTTTAATACAAACTTACCCGAAACCACTAAGCACTCCTATGCCATTAATTCACAAATTGAAAATGCCATCGCCAATGTCATAAAAAAAATATGCGTATATGTGAATGACATACAATGTCTAATTTATCTAATTAAATCACAACCATGCTACTCTATCTATCAATCTAATTCCACTCTATTTGACTTCATTTTTCACTATGTCATACCTTTGTTTAACTATGCTCTCATTTAGCCGAATACCACCTTCTTCTTTTTTTTTTCCCCAAGCATTTTAGTATAATAGTACACATGAAAGACTATACTTCCATGCGTATGGTCCATATACATTTCATTACTTCCTTTCTAAAATTATAATAAATTTCCATTTGCACATGTAGTGCTCCACAATCGATATCGCACACATAGTGCTCGATTAGAAAGTCCGGACACATAGTGCCCTTACTTATTCGCACACATAGTGCCACGTGTTTTCACACACATAGTGCCACGTAATCTCGCACACATAGTGCAACGTAGTCTCGGACACATAGTGTTGTATTCTCTCATTATGTATGTATCAAAATATCATAAATAGGTCAGTATCCTCACATTCAATTATCACGGCTCACACATACAAAGGTTTCTTATTCAAATTATTTTGGTGCCATTTATATACAAGATTATCCATAGCTTAAATTACTTAAGGACTTACCTTTTTGTGGGATGAACAACTCCGATCAGCTACTCAATCGCTTTCGCTTTCCCCTTGGCCGAACTTGACTCCCTTTGGTCTTGAGCTTTAATTTAAGCAAATAAAATAATTCAATCATTTTTTATCAAATCATCATAGCTCCAATTCTATTAATCTCTCAAAGAAACACTCATAGATGCGGTACTTTCATATCATTTTAACCAAACCACAACAGTAATAATTAAACAATTATTCATAAAGCTCTTATACACTCAAGTGCACTAGCACACACATCGAAATGGCACTTTATATATGGTATGAAAATAATCGAATTTACATGCACTTTCATCAAACGTACCGCATGCTTTACCACGACAATGTCAATGCATAAAACCAAATTGCACAAGGCAAATTTTTCCATACATAGACAAACATACTTCTCCTTTCATGTTTTTTTTTTCTTTTAACAACCAATGCACGTATATGCTCATTCATCTAATCTAACTTCATTCTTTACTTCTTTACATGGCTGAATACTATCTACCCTTTATGTTCTTGTTCTTTCCCACATTTTAACACATTAAGACTCATATAACCACTAATTCAAAGCTAAACTCTCAAACAATCAAAAATTTCAACACCACTACTATGGCCGAATATAAATTTTGATATAATACCATGAGTTTCATGCATTCACAACTCAATATCCTCAAAAAAATCACATAATCTCATCTATCTAAGACTCAAACTAACAATTAACATGAATTACTATCATTTAGATTATTTTCCCAAAATTTAACAAGTTGTCGTATGCAACTACATTGTAACACCCCCTAACCCCACACCGTCGCCGGAACAGGGTCACGAGGTATTACCGGAACCATACACTAACTTACGAAATAAAAACGAGGCATAAATTTGAGTTTCAATCAAAAACCCTCTATTTACCATCAAATAATTCTTAATATAGGCCTACGGGACCCAAAATAAGTTTAGAAATTGATTCGGGATCAAACCGGGAACTTTTAAAAATATTCTTGAAAAACAGGGCACATGGCCATGTGGCTTGGGACATGCCCATGTGGATAGCCCGTGTGGAATCACATGGCCGTGGGGCCAGGCCGTGGGCAGTACTGACTTGCCACACACGGCCGTGTGACTAGCCCGTGGAAGAATCTGTTTCTCCCACACGGCCAGGGCACACGCCCATGTGATTTGGCCGTGTGAAAACTGCATGTTTCATCATTTTTAAGCTATTTTTACCCACTAAACATACCAAATACATACCCAATTAATTGACTTATAAGTGACAATTAAAAATCATTCAAATTAATTTCAAACTTAGCAAAAACTCATTCATTCACTCATAAAACTTCTTAAGGTTTATAAACCATATTTACAATCAAAATATTTCACATTTACAAGTAACAAATACTAAACCTAGTACATGCCACATTACCAAAAGATAAGTACATCACCACAAATTTGAGCTGAGATCGGGATTGACTTGGATGCTTGACGAAACCTCAACTTTACCTAACCTGCGCACGGAAAACAACCGTACGCTAAGTATTGGAAATACTCAGTGGTATTATCATAATTCAAATTTTATCAACAACAACAATATACTAAGTCATATACAAATCATACACATAGTTATATATCAAACTACCTTATAACCATATTTGGTTCACCATTCCTTCATTCACATACAAATATGCAACTCACATTTCAAATTAAACAATTCATGAATCTTTAGTCTACCATTCATTCACACATATACATAATCAATAATAATCTTTTAAGAACCTTGGTTCATGTATTCAATTTCATAACATATTTCTATTTCCCATTCTATATCACATTAACATTTTCACTCTTCATTCAATAATTCAAATGAACAATTTCGATTGATTTTTATCATTTCACTTAATTACGCCTATTAACATGACTCGGACTTTGGCGGATATACGGATCCAACCAAACACACCATATTGGCACCCAGTGCCTCATCAGATAGTTCGAAGCAAAGTTGACACCCAGTGTCTTATCGGCCTAGCCGAAGTAAAGTGGTACCCAGTACCTCATCGAATCTATCCGAAGCAATATGACACTCCAAGTGTCTCATCGACTCAAGGTCGAAGTAACCCTGAACACTTCCAATCCTATGGCATGCCAATTATATCCACTAAGCCCGACTAGTTAATAGGGTATCGAAAACATATATCAATTTCAATCACTTTCTCTTATTTTCAATCAAATTCACATCATTTGCTCTTTGGCCACATTTTCTCACATAATTTTCAATTCAAGCATAACTTCCATTCTCAATTGATCAAAATCATTTCCATCAACTCAATCACATTAATAACTCAATCTCATTTGCATACTAACATTGCTCAATTCAATCATATAATTCAATCTCACTTGCATATTTTTGCTCATCAAATAAATCTAATACACATTCAATCCAACATCAATATTTACCCCACATTCAATTTCCATACACATATATTAAATAAATTAAACACATAATAAAAAAATAATTTAAATTATGATAATACAAACTGATATTTTCCCGAGCTACTTCTCGACCACTTTTTCTTTTCCCTTCGTATTCGATGGCTCGGTTTCTGTAACACCCCAGAACCCTTACCCGTCGACAAAGGGTTCAGAGGCGTTACAGAACAAACACGTAATAGTCCAAAAATAATTTGCATAAGGTTTCCGGCATTCTTAACCCGAATACACTGCCCACATATATATATAACATTTATAAATTGAACTAGTAATTAACTTTAACTAATACTCATCATACGTATAGAAGAAATCACATGCAAGTTAACCGAAACCTTATCTTAGTGTCTAGCCGAATATGCAAGTTCGTTTATAGACAATTAACTTTTCAAACACTTACACTTAAACATTTATAAAGTTAATACTAAATTTCACCTCGATCTCATGCTATTAACACTTACTTCAATAATACATCTAGATAGATATAATACACACCACATTTATAACCACAAGCATAATTCTTTCATATTCATCCATATTCAACCATAACATGCTCCATTCATGAACATTTATAAGGTAATTTGATAAGCCATTTTCCCATGGCTATTCGGATATACACATCAAAATGGATTGAAAAGTCAAAGTAGAGAATTTGAGTCTATGCATGCCATTGTTTGAAAAAGGAAGTTTAAACCTTCGAAAGTACCAAAGAAAAATCTATTGACGATAGTGAGACTGACTTGGACTTGAATCCCTTGAACCGTAGCTTCAAATGCGATCTATAAAACAGAAGGGAACATATAAACAGAGTAAGCTTCTAAGAGCTTAGTAAGTTTTGAATAATTTAAAAATAACTCATGCCTTAAATCGCCTACTATAATATAGAACAAAGCTCAATTCCAACAAGTCCATTTATTTGGCCGAATGCATCTTCACACGTGAGGAAAATATAACTTTATTTCTAGCATGTTTCCTTATCTCCCATTGTCACAAAACTTCATTGTCTCATATATGCATCATCCATGGCCGAATATGTGTATACCATACTATGCATAGACAAAGCTCTCATTCATAAACCAACAAATTTAATACATAAGGCACATATCAATTTAAATCTTGCACGTAAGTACAAGGTACATACCTGACCCTCTTAATACAATGTTTGTACTTTACAAAAATTTCATCAAAATTCCTCATAGTCTCACATGTACTCAAATCACCGGCGCTAAGCCTGCTAGGCACACAGGCCTGATATTATCACCGGCACGAAGCCTGCTAGGCACGAAGGCCTGGAATTATCACCGGCACAAAGCCTGCTAGGTACTAAGACCTGAAATTATCACCGGCACAAAGCCTGTTAGGCACTAAGGCCTGAAATTATCACCGGTACAAAGCCTGCTAAGCACTAAGGCCTGAATTTATCATAATTAAATTCCCGGGCAATATTTGTTCACATTCGTATGTGTCGTTCCAGACATATCATCTTTACAAATCATTAGATACGTTCAACATAAATAAAGCATCCACATATAACATCTTTCCATAATCAATTTGCCAAATACTTATGACATTCTATTCCATACCCATTCGTTCTTATGGAATTTACTATGAAAATTTCACATGCATAAGCTAATCACATCTTTTCCTTAATTTCAATATGCGTTCGACTACCCAAATCATACCATTATATTCCATAATTGTATTTTTATCAAAGTGAAATGAGCTAGTTATAAGGCCTACAACTTAAATGTACCATATCATATTCGGGTATATACAAAGGGGGTACACTCAAAACTTACCTTGATATATTCAAATGGTTGTAGTTCGGCTACTCCACTACTTTCTCCTTTCCTTTATCCGGGTGTGTCCCTCTTGGTTCTTGAGCTTAAATAAACAATTAAAAACTTATTAAGACTTAGTTGTTCATTCACTTGGCCGAATGTAACAAGAGCTAGTACAACTTTCATTTCTTCAATACACAACTAAATGCCATAATTAATCTAAGTCACATAAATGTAAGAATACATTCAGCATTCATGAGCAAGAATCCACACTCAAGCATGTCTCTCAAACACATGGTACCGAATTGACAAATTCATCACTAAACAATTCTCCCATTGTACATCCCTAGATTAAACTTTAATGCATATATGTGTATAAAACTGAATTATGCTTCCTTCATCCCTATTAAAAGGTGTAAGATATCAAATTCTTAAGATTTGCATTATACTACTATGGCCGAAGCTAATATACCAATTAAACTTAAAATTTGCCAAAGAGTTTCAGTTAAGAGCAAGATAAGGAGCTCACACTACTAATTGACCATTGTTTACAACCATTCAAGGCTCTCTTACTCAACCAAGCATGAATTACAAGATCTTGAAATTTCTCTACATTTATACCTAATTGCCGAATGCCCTTAATTCATTCAATTTAGAAATTAAACCATGGGTTCTTCACTTCATAATCTTAGCAACCAATTTTCATAGCCAAATTCAAGGAAATTTATCCCCAATTTCATGAAATCCACATCCCATTCGTTCGAACCAAAATTAATCCATAAGCTCATAGTTCCACCAATTTCTAATATCTAACATGGGTTTGAAAGGAGGCATAACAACAAACTCAAATCTTCAATTACAAAACAAACTATCAAACATTTACCTTGGATTTTTGTCTTCCAAAAGACCGATTGTACAAAAGCTTCTCCCTCTCTTGTTTCTCTCAACTCACGGCAAAGAAGAACAAATGAGGAGATTCTTATTCTTTTCACCTCACTTCCATTATTTTATTCCACTTAAACAAGTCATTTTAATCAATTATCTTTATTATCTAATATAAAAAAAATCTTATTTGTATAAATAAGTTATCATGGCCGGCCACTAAAGGATATATGTGGGAAATTGACATGCAAACCCAAATATTAAAGCCATGCACTAATTCGGTCCCTTCATGAAATGTCACACACATTTTCATTCTTTTGCATTCAAATCCTTACCAAGGGATCACACTTCTAACGACACAAAAATAAATAAATCAATTATTCTCCCAAATACTTTCACGTAATATAACACAGAAAATAGCATTTATTAAATAATGTGACTCGGTCTAATGGTTACGAAACCATTCCCCGACTAGGGTCGAATTAGGGCTGTCACAGTTTCCTTGTTGGCTACGAAGATTAGCATAATTATAATCAATTAACAACACACATAATTCATACAAATTTATAAGTTTCTATGCAACTTTTCTCATAATACCGAATTTGTCCTAACTAACTTCATCTTCTTCCTTTTGACAATTCATATCATTTCCTTATTCAATTTCCATCAAAACTTCAATATAACTATCAAAATTTTACCAATTTTCCATAATTTCGAATTTCTTTCAAATTAGTCCCAAAAACTCAAAACTTATACCCTATTTTACAATTAAGTCCTTAAATCAATTCTAATCAATAACTTTATCAAATTAATCCTCAATTTCATCATTTCCTCAACATGAACCCTACTCAAATACCTATCAACTTCTAATATCTTCACAAAAACTCAAAAGTATACAACTCTAAAGTCCCAAAAACATCAAAATTACAAAGAAATGGACTTAATTGACTTACCAAATTAATCCCCAAGCTTTAATCCTTCAATTTTCCCTTTTTCCTTCTTTCTTTCCTTTTCACGTTTTCTCCGTAACTTTTCTATTCTTTTTCTTTTGTTTTCTTTATTTTATTAACCTTTATTTCATTTACTAATTTTAATTACTAAAATATCTAACTAAAAACAAATAAAATTAATACACATGTATTACACACATACATACACATGTATCATCCATCACCATACATTTGTCTCTATCATAATTAATCAACAAAAATTACAATATCACATATTTAATATTAATTATAACAAATAAATAAGTAAATATCCTTTACTTAATAATTAAGCAAATACATATATAACATACATTTGTACCAATAAAATTAATACACATGTATTTTATCCATCATTCACACATGTCACTTTTATGGTCTAATTACTAATTTAATCCTTTAATATTTTTCTGTTCTACAATTAAACTTTTGCATTCTATCCGATTTAGTCCTTTCTACTAATTATTTCTAATTAAACTAAATTCAGTTCACCAAAATCTAATTCAACTTATAACTAATTTCATAAATATTTTTAATAAATACTTACGGACTTATTTTCCTAAGACGGAGGCCCTACGACTCGTTTTTTCTGGTGCTCGTGGAATTTTGGGTCATTACATACATCAAATATTTCATGAATTTAACTCATGGGCTCATTACATCACACCATTAACAATTAAATTTCATAAACAATTAAAAAAAACCACATTACATACCTTTAGTCTAAGGAAAACTTATGGCAGAATGCTTTGGCGTTAAACTTCTTCTTATTTCAGCAATAGAGGTGAAAAACAAAAATGAACAACTTTGGTTTTTCCTCCTCCACTAACTCATAATATTCTATAATTTCTTAGCCATTATTTTATGCTTAAAATATCATGAAGATTCATAATTGGATAACATACAAACCAAAATTATATTTTGGGTTTGGTTGGCCAACCATTACTATTTAATTTGGTTAATTTACCATGCAAATCCTCCTATAATAAACTATGCATTAATTTGTCACCTCAAAACTTCCTAGCACATTTTAACTTTTATCACATAAGTCCTTTTTCCATGATTCCACATTCAAATGATAAAATTAAAACATGAAATTTTCACACATGCATTCTTACCAATAATAGACATAGAATATAACATTAAATTAATTTTGTGACTCAGTTTGATGGTCCCGAAACCACTTCCCCGCCAGGGTCAAATTAGGGCTGTCACAGTGACAGAGGTGGCAATATACTCCTCCTTGAGATGTCTTTAGTTTTTATCATGACACTCTCAGTCTATGTTGTGACATGGAACGATTGAAATGTGCAGGTGTGCACAATCACAACAAGTAATAAAGTGGCAAGTAAATGTTAAGTTATCGTACCCACAGGGACAGTGTAAGAAATTTATTTATCAAATGAAATTCAAACACTCTGGTGATTACAAAATATTTTAATTTTGAAGAAGTGATTGAAAACTAAATTTTAACTAATTAAAACAAAATAAAAAATAAAATTTTCAATGCACGATTTCAAAAGATGGTTTTAATCAAGATGACATAATTATGTTAGATCAATTACATTTCTTAATTTAATATTACTAAAACAATGTTCAAGTTGTTATGAATAAATTCACGGCAACTTTGTAATTTGTTAACTATAGTACAAACAGACTTACAAAATTAATTAATCTCTTGAACATATTACTATGCCAATTCAAACAATTAATCAATTTTCATTAGCAAGTAAAAGATTAAGTGAAGTAACAATATATACCTACATTGAAATAGTTTAATCACAATAATCTTGCAAGTTATGCAAGGCTAATGTTCTGATCGACTGTTTAACAAAATAGTAATAATGTACAAGCGTACACTATCGATGCATGTATATAGACAAATGTGAGTCTATCGGATATTAATCCCATAGCGATTGGTGTCTTTTATCTATTAATCTCAGTGCAATAACTAGATATAACGAGATAAATTGCAAGGATAGTTGTCAATACAATAACTTAAAAACAATAAAATAAAATGTGATAATGATAAATTGGGATCCCCAACATGAATCTTCAGTAGAATACTAACTGCTCAGAAAGTATAAAAGGATAGGTGATTGTCGAGGTAATAAAATTCAATGTATATCTTACCAAGCATCACTCCTCTATTTCATCTGAGACTTAAACATGCATATTAACCCCACCTTCCAATGATTGCAACATGGCACTATTAAGAACAAGTGGACTAAATTCCTCTAATCCTTACTCAACTTCCATTATAATGCCTGTTGGCTCAAACTGTCACTCCACTTCCTAGTGTCAGTGACTGCAATAACACTTCCATGTTATGAAACATTCAAACCCCAATATTAAACAATAAAAGCAAGATTGAATAAGATAACATTTAACCAAAAATTCATGTGTAATTCCATACAAATAAAAAATAGAAAATGATCACTAGCATTTAGAAAGAAATAAGAAAGAATCGAGTGGAGAATTGTAACACCCCAGACCCGGCCCAGACGTTATGGCCATGTCCGGTGTGCTACATCACCTAGACTATGCTACGCCGTCCTATATACTAAGTCTGATGTTTGAGATTTTTGAAAAGTAATACTTGTTTTTCTTGAAATTCCCAATTTAATTATTATTCAACCTAATTTCTATCTCATTTGTTAATCGTTTCATTTTAGTCTTATTGTCCTCCTTAGTCTTCAGTAAAGTCAGGTTGGTTAATAAAATGTTTGTTTAATTTTGAAAACGGTGTAGGTTTGTGTTTGAAATAAAACGGTAGAGAAATCCCGAATAACAGTTATAGCGGCCTTATTACAACCCATGTCAAAATAAAACCAATAAAAGGTAATTAAATAATAAAATAAAAAAAAACCAACTATGATGAAAGTTCAGTCCTCGTGGCCACTCTGAATCCCTCCCAGCGTCCAAGTCACGATCTAGGGCTCACCTGCAAGGATGGAAAGAAAGGGGTGAGTTTGGGAAAACTCAGTGTGTGCAGAACCCATCCAAAGCCCAAATTGGCTCAAGCCCACTGGGCTTAAACCCTAACCAGTCTCAGTCAGATACTGGGCCGAAGCCCTATTCAGGAAACAGTAATCTGGGCCAAGGCCCTATAACAGATACTGGGCTGAAGCCCTATTCAGATAACAGATTGGCCCATAGGCCCAGAACAGTACAGTACAGTAATACAGTATAAATGCAAACCCAATTGGGGAGACTACTCAACCTACCAACCGCTACACACCATCCGTACCAGCCAACACACCATGTGGGGAATAACTAGACCCACCCAGCCCACACACCACAGTCGCAGCATGGCTGCTCAATTAAACAGTATACGAGGCAAAGCCCCTTTCAGAAACAGTACGAGGCATAGCCCCTTTTCAGTAACGTGGCTGTGCCACTCACACTTCCTCCATTATCAAAACCCAACCCATGCAATAGATACATATCATGGCATGCAATAACAGTAACAGTCATGTCAAACAGTACAGTCAATTTTAGCCCTAGGGGTATAACGGTAATTTTCTACCTAGGGGCAAAACAGTAATTTCTTACCCTAAGGGTATTTCAGTAATTTTGCTCTCATGTTACAGATTTCATGCTTATTACAGTATTTATTAATCACATAGTTGTCACAGAAGTCCGGTTAACTCAGTTTTTCAGTCTTAGCATTCAAGCCCTAAAACCGCTAATGAGCCCTATTACGTCGATTGGCCCATTAGGCCCATTTAGTCTCAATTTCATAATCAGTTATCTTGTTTTAACTGTTTTCACGCCTAAAGTTCATAATATTACCTTTAAACCCATTTTTACTCACATGGACCCAAATCGCCCATTGGGCCCATATTTGGCCCACCGAGGCCCAACTTACCATAATGTCCAAAATTTAGCGGTCAACACGCCTAACAGTGCCGATTCCAAAACTAACCTTCTCCTACTAACTTGAGAACGTTCGCACGCTCACAAGCTCTCGAAATACCAAAACTTCGGCATTTCGACTTTTCGGCTTTTGCCGATTTACGCATTGAAGGGCGTTCGAAACACACACCTGTTTTGCAGTTTCTCCTACGAGATCTCCTATGCGTTAATCCCTACAATCCAATACTTAATTGATTAGACCATATTAACACTTAATCTGAATTGAAAACTTACCCAAAGCCTTACTTACACATTCGACCAACACCTCCAATGGCCTTAATGTTCTTACCTTGCCGATTTAGATCCCTTTAGATCTACATCTGATGTTCCAATGTCTTCAACTCCTTGTTTGATCACCTTCTTCTCTAACTAACACACAAAAAGAACAAAGAAAACACCACTTGATTTACCAAAAGTCCAAAACGACAAAATCCTTAACTTTAAGGACTTTCGGCTTTTCCAAATATGAAATATTGAACAGATCTGAAGTATTAAACACTTACCAACAATTTCCCTTCAGTTCCTATGCAGATCTGATGTAAATCTGGCCCTTAAACGTCAGTAGAAACCTTATCTCTGAGATTTGCAATTTCGACTATCTCCCTACAACTATAGTGATTTTGGCTTTTCAACAAGAGAAGAGGATGGCGTTTTGTGCGTAGATTTTGGGTGATGGTGTCGACAATGGTGTGATTCAAGGGAGTGTAGTAATCGGCCACAACAGGTGAAAGGAATAGGGGTGATTCGGCTTACAAGAAATCGGCAAGAAAAGAAGCAGTTTTCGAGATTTCTGGCACTTTGAGCAATCGGTTATGGTTGATTTTAAGAGGAATGAAAGCAAAAGAAAGAGTGGATCTGTGCAAGGTGGGTATTCGGCTAGGGAAGAGATCAAAGGGGAAGAAGAAAAATGAAAAAAAACAATGGTAGAGGTGGAGAGGAAAAATTCGGCTATGAGCTTTCCATGGAGGCAACTTTTGGCTTTTCTGACAGTAGAACAGAGAAAAATTCCTAAGGTGGCTAACCCTAATTGTCATGACAGAAAAAAGAAGATGATATAACCCTGGTAGTCCCTCTAAAGCAATCGGCCCAAGTCCCTAAAGCCCCCTTGCCGAAATTCACTTAAGTTAGGCACATGCCCGGCACATGCTTAAAAATTAAAAAGAACTCTACGCTTACCTTGTAACTCGAACCCTTGTCCTTGAATATCCACTTAGGCGCCACTTTTCTAGGAGCTTAATGGCTCCACCTTGCCACTTTACCAAGAGCTCACTTGTGACATATTTTACACGGTTTTTCTTAAAAGCCCACTTAACCAAGTCCCCTTTCACTTGAAAATCCAACTTAATATTTTACCGGGTTTTAACTTAAACTTGGGCCTTCTATAGGCCCACTAACACATGTACATACATTATCAACCTTTAGAACACCAAAAATTTAAAAATTTCACTAAAATTCACAAAACCCAAAAAATCCCAAAAATCAGAGCGTTACAACTCTACCCCCTTAAAGAAATTTCGGCCTCGAAATTTACCTGATCCAAATAACTGAGGGTATTGTTGACGCATCGCTTCCTCTGGCTCCCAAGTAGCTTCTTCTTTACCATGATTACGCCATAGCACCTTAACTAATGGAACAGACTTCCTCCTTAAGACTTTGACTTCACGATCTAAGATCTCCACAGGTTCCTCCTCGAAGGTCAAATCGGTATTCACTGTAATCTCCTCCACTGGTATAATATGCGATGGGTCCGACCGATACCGTCTCAGCATAGACACATGAAAAACGTCATGAATACGATCCAACTCTGGTGGCAACTCCAACTGATAGGCTACTGGCCCAATCCGCTTGAGAATCCGATAAGGCCCAATAAACCGCGGACTTAGCTTGCCCTTTCTACCGAATCTCAAGATCTTCTTCCACGGTGACACCTTTAGGAAGACCATATCCCCAACAGCGAACTCAATCTCCTTACGCTTAAGGTCAGCATATGACTTCTGCCGATCAGATGCCTCCTTTAACCGATCTCGAATCAGCTTAACCTTACTTTCAGTATCTGCCACTATCTCTGGTCCAAGAACTTTACGTTCCCCTAACTCTGTCCAACAAGTAGGAGTACGACATCTCTGCCCATAAAGTGCCTCATATGGAGCCATCTGAATGCTTGCTTGATAGCTGTTGTTGTATGCAAACTCTGCCAACGGTAAATAATCTTCCCAACTACCACGAAAGTCGATAACACATCCTCTTAACATGTCTTCCAACACTTGAATGACCCTTTCAGACTGACCATCTGTCTGAGGGTGAAATGCAGTACTAAAGTCCAAACGCGTACCCAACGCCTCGTGCAGCTTCTTCCAAAATTGAGAAGTAAATCTAGGGTCTCGATCAGAAATTATCGAAACTGGCACCCCATGCAAACGCACTATCTCTGCTACATACAACTTGGCTAACTTCTGAAATGAGTAATCAGTTCTAACCGGTATAAAATGAGCAGACTTCGTTAATCTATCCACAACTACCCAAACAGAGTCTTTCTTTAAAGGTGTCAAAGGCAATCCACTCACAAAATCCATCGTTACTCTTTCCCATTTCCACTGCGGAATCCTCACTGGCTGCAACAATCCAGAAGGTAACTGGTGTTCAGCTTTAACCTGCTGACACGTCAAACATTTCCTCACGAAATCAGTCACCTCTCGCTTAAGTCCAGGCCACCAATACACCTCTCGCAAATCCCTATACAACTTATTACTGCCAGGGTGCATCGCATAGGCTCCACCATGAGCCTCACTCAATAACAACTTCCTTAAGTCGGAGTCCTTAGGAATACAAATTCTTCCTCGAAAGCAAAGGACTCCATCAGAATTCAGTCCAAAATCATCACTCTTACCCTCCTTGACTTGCTGAAATTGAGGAGTCAACGAATCATCCTTCCATTGTAACTCTTTAATCTTCTCAGTCCAAGTCGGTCTCACTTGCAGTTCTGCTAGCAAACTCCCGTCATCATACAAACTCAAACGAGCGAACATCGCCTTTAACTCAGTAACAGTTCTTCGGCTCAGTGCATCAGCCACTACATTAGCTTTGCCAGGGTGATACTCAATCGAACAATCATAGTCCTTAAGCAACTCTATCCATCTCCGTTGCCTAAGGTTCAACTCTTTCTGAGTTAACAGATACTTGAGACTTTTATGGTCAGTGTATATAATACACTTTTCTCCATAAAGGTAGTGTCTCCAGATTTTCAATGCAAATATCACTGCCGCCAATTCCAAATCATGCGTAGGGTAGTTCGCCTCGTGAGGCTTAAGCTGCCGCGAAGCATAAGCAACCACCTTACCCTCTTGCATCAGTACACAACCCAATCCCCCATGCGAAGCATCACTATAAACCGTAAAGTCTTTCCCAGATTCTGGCTGAATCAGTACTGGCGCCTCAGTCAACACCTTTTTCAGCTTCTCAAAAGCTTCTTGCTGTTTCTCAGTCCATACAAATGCTACTCCCTTTCTTAACAATTTCGTCAGTGGTGCCGCGATTAATGAAAATCCCTCAACAAATCTTCTATAATAACCTGCTAGGCCCAGAAAATTGCGAATTTCTGAAACCGATCTTGGAGACTTGCAATCCAGAACTGCCTCAATTTTACGAGGATCTACCCTAATCCCCTCAGCAGAAACAACATGACCTAGAAAAGTCACTTCACGAAGCCAAAATTCGCACTTGCTAAATTTCGCATACAGTTGCCTTTCCCTCAATACTTGCAGAACGATTCGAAGATGCTTGTCATGCTTCTCCTCTGTTTCCGAATACACCAATATATCATCAATAAAGACGACCACGAAACAATCCAAGTACGGCTGAAATACTCGGTTCATTAAATCCATAAAAGCTGCCGATGCATTCATCAATCCAAAGGGCATAACCAAAAACTCGTAGTAACCATAACGAGTTCTGAATGCGATCTTATGCACGTCCACCTCCTTTACCCTTAACTGATGGTATCCAGATCGAAGGTCAATTTTGGAAAACACTAAAGCTCCTTTAAGCTGGTCAAACAGATCGTCCATTCTCGGCAAAGGATACTTATTCTTGATCGTCAGTTTGTTCAACTGGCGATAATCAATGCACATACGCATCGTCCCATCCTTCTTTTTCACAAACAGCACCGGTGCTCCCCACGGAGACACACTCGGTCTAATGAAACCCCTATCGAGCAACTCTTAAATCTGGGCTTTCAATTCTACTAGCTCCTTTGGTGCCATTCTGTACGGCGCAATAGACACTGGAGCCGTTCCAGGCAACAGATCGATCCCAAATTCAACTTCGCGGTTAGGAGGTAAACCAGGAAGCTCCTCAGGAAAAACGTCTTGAAACTCATTAACAGTCCTCACTGTCTCTACTGTCACCCCTTCGGGTTTAGTTTGACTTATGAACACCAAGTATGCTTCACAACCTTTACGCATCAATCTTTCAGCCCTTAAGGCAGAGACCACATTAGACAAATAGTCCCTACGTTCGCAATAATCATCACCTCCTCACCTTCAATTGTTCTCAGTACCATCCTTTTGGCCGCGCAATCCAGCGTTGCTTTGTGCTTGGTTAACCAGTCCATACCCAAAATCAAATCGAAATCACCAAAAGGTAGCTCTATTAAATCTCCAGTAAAGATCCTACCTTGAGTCTCTAAAGGCACTTCCCTAAATAGTTTGTCTACTGTAACAGAGTGACCTAAAGGACTAACTACTGTGACACCCCTCACAGTCTCCTCAGAATGCACACCCAATAACCCAGAAATCTTACAAGCAACATATGAATGTGTTGAACCCACGTCAATCAAGGCAGTGTATGGTATACTAGATATCAAGAACGTACCAGTTATAACATCAAGGGCATCACCCTCCTCGCGGCGACGAGCAGCATACACCAAGGCTGGCTGACGAGCCTCAGCATTACCAACACCCCTTCCAGGTGCTCCACGACCACGTCCATTACCATTGCCTCCTCTACCTTGACCACGGCCCCTTGGCGGTGGTGGTCCTCCTCGCACAGGCTGAGCAACCCTCTGATCAACAGCTTGAGCCTGAGCTGGCTTCTGTGGACAGTCTTTGACTTGATGATCCTTTGACCCACAACGAAAACAAGCTCTAATGCGTTTCCAGCATTCTCCTCGATGAACTCTGCCACAGTCTCCACAAGCTTGCGGTCTAACAACATTCACTGGCACAGCTCGCACTGGTTCCTCCACTCTTGCTTTCTTAAAGTTTCTGCTCGCAGCACTAGTCGATCCAGAATCTCTCTTGAAGCGATTACGATTTCTATCGTGGTTCTGACGCTCATCTCGCTTCACTTCCTCAGCTATCTTAGCCTTCTCCACTAGTGCAGCAAAGTCACGCTCTCTCTGTGGCGCTATCAACACTCTCAGCTCATCTCTGAGGCCATCCTCAAAACGAACACTGCGTTCATATTTCGTGGAAACAATACCGCTAGCATACCGACTTAATCGCAGAAATTCCGCCTCATATTCAGCCATAGTCTTACTACCCTAGGTCAGGTTCAGAAATTCCTTCCTTCGTGCATCCACATAACTAGCCCCAACATATTTCGCCTTGAAAGACTGCTTAAACAATTCCCAGGTTACTCTCTCAGCTGGGGTACCCTCTCTCACGGTGATCCACCATTGATACGCCTCGTCCCTCAGCAACGATATCGCTCCTTTCAGTTTCTGCTCCACTGAGCAATCCAAGTCATCCATAATTTGCTCTGTGGCTTCTAACCAATACTCAGCCACGTTCGGGGCCACTCCAGATATGCCCCTAAAAACTTCCGCTCCATTGGCCCGAAGTCGCTCAGAAATGGACCCCCTATTCATCGGCCCAACATTAGCTCCGGCCACCCTTTCCAGAACTCTCAGCATGGCCTCGGACAGAGCATCGTCCCCTGCGGCCCGATCGTACGGCCCATTTTCCTCAACCGGTGGTCGTGCCTCTCCTGCTGGCCTATGCTCAGAAGACGACGATCCAGCTTGAGCACTAACTCGGCCTCGTCCACGGCCTCGTCCACGAGTAGCCCTTGTACTCATATCGATTATCTGATTTACAAAGTTTTATGACATTAGCTCAATGTTTCAATTTTTATTACGGAATATCTTATGAACAGGTAGAATTTCAGAGTTGTTCTCGCGCAACGTAGTCTAATTACTGTCTCAGTTTCCTAGGGTTTAGTTTACCCTACCGTCTCAGTGCTACAGCCTTAATACTACCTCATCCATAGTATTCTATCTAAGGCTCAGTGCTATCTACAGTTTTATTATCAGTACAGTACAGAATTTAAGGCAGAACATACTTACAACTTGAAGCCGGGGATTCAGTGTGCCACTTTCCGGTTTAGTAGTTCAAATACTTTGAGGCCTCAAAAAAACAATGTTTAAAAACTACAAGTTTGTTTAAAACCAAACGAAAATTTTCAAAAAATTTGATTTTCCAAAGATACCCTTATGGACTTTTAGATTTTTGAAACCCCTTTGTTTTTGGACCCGATCCATAGCCGAGTTGTTGCAACTTGGCTCTGATACCACTAAATGTAACACCCCAGACCCGGCCCAGACGTTATGGCCATGTCCGGTGTGCTACATCACCTAGACTATGCTACGCCGTCCTATATACTAAGTCTGATATTTGAGATTTTTAAAAAGTAATACTTGTTTTTCTTGAAATTCCCGATTTAATTATTATTCAACCTAATTTCTATCTCATTTGTTAATCGTTTCATTTTCGTCTTATTGTCCTCCTTAGTCTTCAGTAAAGTCAGGTTGGTTAATAAAATGTTTGTTTAATTTTGAAAACGGTGTAGGTTTGTGTTTGAAATAAAACGGTAGAGAAATCCCTAATAACAGTTATAGCGGTCTTATTACAACCCATGTCAAAATAAAACCAATAAAAGGTAATTAAATAATAAAATAAAAAAAAAAACCAACTATGATGAAAGTTCAGTCCTCGTGGCCACTCTGAATCCCTCCCAGCGTCCAAGTCACGATCTAGGGCTCACCTGCAAGGATGGAAAGAAAGGGGTGAGTTTGGGAAAACTCAGTGTGTGCAGAACCCATCCAAAGCCCAAATTGGCTCAAGCCCACTAGGCCTAAACCCTAACCAGTCTCAGTTAGATACTGGGCCGAAGCCCTATTCAGGAAACAGTAATCTGGGCCAAGGCCCTATAACAGATACTGGGCTGAAGCCCTATTCAGATAACAGATTGGCCCATAGGCCCAGAACAGTACAGTACAGTAATACAGTATAAATGCAAACCCAATTGGGGAGACTACTCAACCCACCAACCGCTACACACCACCCGTACCAGCCAACACACCATGTGGGGAATAACTCGACCCACCCAGCCCACACACCACAGTCGCAGCATGGCTGCTCAGTTAAATAGTATACGAGGCAAAGCCCCTTTCAGAAACAGTACGAGGCATAGCCCCTTTTCAGTAACGTGGCTGTGCCACTCACACTTCCTCCATTATCAAAACCCAACCCATGCAATAGATACATATCATGGCATGCAATAACAGTAACAGTCATGTCAAACAGTACAGTCAATTTTAGCCCTAGGGGTATAACGGTAATTTTCTACCTAGGGGCAAAACATTAATTTCTTACCCTAAGGTTATTTCAGTAATTTTGCTCTCATGTTACAGATTTCATGCTTATTACAGTATTTATTAATCACATAGTTGTCACAGAAGTCCGGTTAACTCAGTTTTTCAGTCTTAGCATTCAAGCCCTAAAACCCCTAATGAGCCCTATTACGTCGATTGGCCCATTAGGACCATTTAGTCCCAATTTCATAATCAGTTATCTTGTTTTAACTGTTTTCACGCCTACAGTTCATAATATTACCTTTAAACCCATTTTTACTCACATGGACCCAAATCGCCCATTGGGCCCATATTTGGCCCACCGAGGCCCAACTTACCATAATGTCCAAAATTTAGCGGTCAACACGCCTAACAGTGCCGATTCCAAAACTAACCTTCTCCTACTAACTTGAGAACGTTCGCACGCTCACAAGCTCTCGAAATACCGAAACTTCGGCATTTCGGCTTTTCAGCTTTTGCCGATTTGCGCATTGAAGGGCGTTCGAAACACACACCTGTTTTGCAGTTTCTCCTACGAGATCTCCTATGCGTTAATCCCTACAATCCAATACTTAATTGATTAGACCATATTAACACTTAATCTGAATTGAAAACTTACCCAAAGCCTTACTTACACATTCGGCCAACACCTCCAATGGCCTTAATGTTCTTACCTTGCCGATTTAGATCCCTTTAGATCTACATCTGATGTTCCAATGTCTTCAACTCCTTGTTTGATCACCTTCTTCTCTAACTAACACACAAAAAGAACAAAGAAAACACCACTTGATTTACCAAAAGTCCAAAACGACAAAATCCTTAACTTTAGGGACTTTCGGCTTTTCCAAATATGAAATATTGAACAGATCTAAAGTATTAAACACTTACCAACGATTTCCCTTTAGTTCCTATGCAGATCTGATGTAAATCTGACCCTTAAACGTCAGTAGAAACCTTATCTCTGAGATTTGCAATTTCGGCTATCTCCCTACAACTATGGTGATTTCGGCTTTTCAACAAGAGAAGAGGATGGCGTTTTGGGTGTAGATTTTGGGTGATGGTGTCGACAATGGTGTGATTCAAGGGAGTGTAGTAATCGGCCACAACAGGTGAAAGGAATAGGGGTGATTCGGCTTACAAGAAATTGGCAAGAAAGGAAGCAGTTTTCGGGATTTCTAGCACTTTGAACAATCGGTTATGGTTGATTTTAAGAGTAATGAAAGCAAAAGAAAGTGTGGATCTGTGCAAGGTGGGTATTCGGCTAGGGAAGAGATCAAAGGGGAAGAAGAAAAATGAAAAAAAACAATGGTAGAGGTGGAGAGGAAGAATTCGGCTATGAGCTTTCCATGGAGGCAACTTTTGGCTTTTCTGACAGTAGAACAGAGAAAAATTCCTAAGGTGGCTAACCCTAATTGTCATGACAGAAAAAAGAAGATGATAGAACCCTAGTAGTCCCTCTAAAGCAATCAGCCCAAGTCCCTAAAGCCCCCCTTACCGAAATTCACTTAAGTTAGGCACATGCCCGGAACATGCTTAAAAATTAAAAAGAACTCTACGCTTACCTTGTAACTCGAACCCTTGTCCTTGAATATCCACTTAGGCGCCACTTTTCTAGGAGCTTAGTGGCTCCACCTTGCCACTTTACCAAGAGCTCACTTGTGACATATTTTAGATGGTTTTTCTTAAAAGCCCACTTAACCAAGTCCCCTTTCACTTGAAAATCCAACTTAATATTTTACCGGGTTTTAACTTAAACTTGGGCCTTCTATAGGCCCACTAACACATGTACATACATTATCAACCTTTAGAACACCAAAATTTTAAAAATTTCACTAAAATTCACAAAACCCGAAAAATCCCGAAAATCAGGGCGTTACAAGAATACTATTCCTAGACAACTCGACTAAATCTCTCTATTCCCTCTTGTCTTGCACTTAGGTCTCCTTGTTAGAAGCTGGTTTTCATCTGGTTTTCATATTGGCTCACCCATGAGAGACTTAAGCTGCCATGATCGTAACCTTCAGCATAGGATGATGAAGATAATGATTAAGAGAGAAAAAAACTCTCCTTTCCTTCTCACATCAACCTTTTATGTCCTCTTCCAACAGTACAGGTGTCCTTTCCGTAGAATTATTCTATCCTTGTATGTACAGGTTAGTTATACCAGACTAGATAGCTCAGGTAAGAAGATTACTAAATGGAGCCAATGAAGGAAAGAAAAGATGGATGTTCTGGCTTTGTTAAAAAAGAAAGAACAGTCAAGAAGAATAAAAGGATCCCGTGGAAGCTTAGAAGCAAAACTCGATGGTATGATAAAATGGATGAAAGAAATGAGAACTATGCTTCAAGAATTTGTGAGAATAAATGGGCTGCCAGAACCTTATTATCCTCCAGATATGTTTGGTCCAATACCGACTCAGCATGTGGGAGAAGGCGTGGAAGTTGATTCCGAGGAGGAAGGTCCTGCCCAGGAGTATCCTAGGATGGAGAATGAATATGAATCGACATTCTAGCCGCAATATTCAACACCAAAAGACCTATAATTCGTAACTTGAGTCAGTAATCACATTCAAAAGGTGGGAGCTACCATAAAAAAATAGCTTGGGCAAAGGCAGGCATTTATGGAGCAAACGTGCTCTCGTCCTCTAAATGATGCGAAAGAGGATTGAGTTTTTTTTTTTGTTATTCTTAAAAGACTGTTCTTAATTTTCGGATACTTCTAATTTTAACCTTATAGGATTAGGGCTAATAGTAGTTTTTATATATCATTTTGTTTAAGTTTTCTCTGTAAGAACCCAATACAAAGGAGACACAAACAATTTGAGCTTAACATGATCAAAGGAGGAAGCACCCACCATTAGATATTACAGCGACCATGATCAATAAGGTAACTTCTTTCCCTATCTTCTTATGGGCAACACTTTGAGGACAATGTGTCAACTAAAGTGTGGGTAGGTAAAATAAGAAATTTGTTTTTTTCTTTTCTTTTGGTGTGCTTGAGCTTGTAGAAATACAAGTGATTGGTTGGGAGCATGTATAATAGGTTGCTTATGTTTTCAAATAAATTTGGTATGATGGTAGGTGATTTTAAATTTGTGATTATTAGACTACTAAGTTCTATATGTTACTCTGCAAATAAGCATTAAACAATCAACTGTACCAAGTGATATAGAAAATACAAGGAAACAAGCATGTCAGTACAAATGATAAATGTTTGAAATTGTATTTTTTTGGTTGATTAAGTTTGTGCATGTTGAGATACTTAGGGATGACCTAAGGCATTTTTTGGAACACATCCAATGCCAAAAAGTTGACCTATTTTTTTTTTCACCTTCAGTACCAATTTTTGAGTCTGTTGGCAATTCTTGATGAACCTCATTTAAAACCTCATTTAACCTTTATTTCATTTACTAATTTTAATTACTAAAATATCTAATTAAAAACAAATAAAATTATTAAACATGTATTACACACATACATACACATATATCATCCATCACCATACATTTCCCTCTATCATAATTAATCAACAAAAATTATAATATCACATATTTAATATTAATTATAACAAATAAATAAATAAATATCCTTTACTTAATAATTAAGCAAATACATATATAACATACATTTGTACCAATAAAATTAATACACATGTATTTTATCCATCATTCACACATGTCACTTTTATGGTCTAATTACTAATTTAATCCTTTAATATTTTTCTATTTTATAATTAAACTTTTGCATTCTATTCGATTTAGTCCTTTCTACTAATTACTTCTAATTAAACTAAATTCACTTCACCAAAATCTAATTCAACTTATAACTAATTTCATAAATATTTTTAATAAATACTTACAAACTTATTTTCCTAAGACGGAGGCCCTATGACTCGTTTTTTTTGGTGCTCGTGGAATTTTGGGTCGTTACATTTCTCTCCCCCTAAAAAAATTTCGTCCTCGAAATTTACCTGAGAATAGGTGGGGGTACTGAGTTCTCATCGTTTCCTCCGGTTCCCAAGTTGCTTCTTCCATTTTATGACTTCTCCATAGCACTTTCACTAAAAAAACTCGCTTACTTCTCAATTCTTTTACCTCTCGGGCTAGAATCTCAATTGGTTCTTCTTCGTAAGTCAAATTAGATCGAATTTCAATATCTTCAATAGGAATAACATGAGAAGGATCTAATCTATAACGTCAAAGCATAGAAACATGGAAAACATCGTGTATATTCTATAACTCCTGAGGTAAAGCTAACTTATGAGCTACCGGTCCAATTCTCTCCACTATTTCATATGGCCCAATATATCGAGGACTTAATTTACCTTTCCGGCCAAATCTCAACACTTTCTTCCATAGAGAAACTTTAAGAAATACTTTGTCCCCAATCGAATACTCAATATCCCTTCGTTTCAAATCAGCATATGATTTCTGTCTATCAAAAGCTACTTTTAATCTTCCTTGAATCTTCTTGACTGTTTCCTCGGTCTCTTGAGTCAATTCCAGCCTAATCACTTTCCTTTCATTCAATTCTGTCCAACACACAGGTAATCGACATCTTCGACCATACAGTGCTTCATACGGAGCCATTTGAATACTTGATTGGAAACTATTATGATATACAAATTTAGCTAAAGGCAAATAACTTTCCCAACCTAATTCAAATTCAATGATACAAGCTCGAAGCATATCTTCTAAAATTTGAATTACCCGTTCAGATTGTCCATCAGTCTGCGGATGGAATGCTGTACTGAAATTAAGCCGTGTACCCAATGACTCATGTAACTGTCTCCAAAATCATGATGTGAACCGAGGATCTCGATCTGAAATTATCTATGACGGAATACCATGTAATCTAACAATTTCTTGAATGTATACCTCAGCAAGTTTTTCCAACGACCAATCTATTTTGACTGCTATAAAGTGAGCTGACTTAGTAAGTCTATCAACTATCACCCAAATAGCATTCTTTTTACTTGCTGACAACGGTAATTCCGAAACAAAATCCATCGTGATACGATCCTATTTCCATTCAGGAATATTAATAGGCTGTAGCAAACCTGTCGGTACCTGATGTTCTGCCTTTACTCGCTGACATGTAAGACATTTTCCAACATATTCAACTATGTCTCTTTTCATTCCAGGCCACCAATACAAATCGCGTAAATTATGATACATTTTTGTACTTCTCGGGTGTAAAGCAAATGAACCATCGTGTGCCTCTCGGAGTATTAACTCTTTCAATTTAGATTTATCTGGAACACATACTCGATCTCGGTACCTCAAACATCCATGAGTATCAATGCTGAAATTTTCTACTGTACCACTCTGTATCATCTCTCTTTTCTTCATCAATTTATCATCTTCCAACTGAGCTGCTCTAACCTGATCAAACATTATCGGCTTTACTCTTAACTCGGCTAACAGACTCCCATCATTATTGATACTGAGCTGTGCAAACATTGCTCTCAACTCAATTGCATCTTTTCTACTCAATGCATCAGCTACTATATTAGCTTTTCCCGGATGGTAATCTATAACACAATCATAGTCTTTCAAAAGCTCAATCCATCGTCTCTGTCTCAAATTTAATTCTTTTTGGGAAAGAAGATACTTCAAACTTTTATGATCTGTATAAATGTAACATTTTTCACCATAAAGGTAATGTCTCCAAATCTTCAAAGCAAAAATCACAGCCACAAGCTCCAAGTCATGAGTCAGATAATTTCTCTCATGTGGTTTTAACTGACGGGATGCATAAGCAATAACCTTTCCATCTTGCATAAGTACACAACCCAAACCACTCAATGAGGCATCACTATATACAATAAAATCTTTTCCTGACTCCGGTAAAGTCAAAATCGGTGCCTCTGTTAATATCCACTTCAACATCTCAAAACTTTTCTAACGTTGATCATCCCAAATAAAAGAAACATTCTTCTGTAGCAATTTAGTCATAGGCAAGGCTATTTTTGAAAATCCATTCACAAATCTTCTATAATACCCAGCTAAACCAAGAAAACTACGTACCTCTGATATATTCTTCGGAGCTTTCCACTGAACTATGGCTTCTATCTTTTTCAGATCAACTCTGATTCCATCTGCCGATACCACATGTCCCAAAAATACTACTTCTGATAACCAAAATTCACATTTACTCAATTTCCCATACAATCATTTTTCTCGCAAAATCTGTAGCACTATTCTGAGATGCTGTTCATGCTCTATTTCTGTCTTCGAATAAACCAATATATCATCAATAAAAACCACAACAAATTGATCTAAATATGGCTGAAATATGCGATTCATCAAATCCATAAAAGCAGCTGGGGCATTAGTCAATCCAAATGGCATTACTAAAAATTCATAATGGCCATACCTTGTACGGAAAGCTGTCTTTGGCGCATCACATTCTTTTACTTTCAACTGATAGTAGCCGGATCTTAAATCAATCTTTAAAAATACCGAAGCTCCTTTCAACTGATCAAATAAATCATCAATGCAAGAAGGGGATATTTATTCTTGATTTTCACTTTATTCAACTGTCTATAATCAATACAGAGTCGCATCGAACCATCTTTCTTTTTAACAAATAATACCGGAGCTCCCCACGGTGAAATACTCAGTCGAATAAAACCATGATCTAACAAATCTTGCAACTGTATCTTTAACTCTTTCAGTTCTATAGGTGACATACGGTATGGAGAAATAGAAATTGGAGCAGTGCCCGGATAAATCTCTATAGCAAACTCAACTTCTCTGTCTGGTGGCAAACCGGGTAATTCTTCAGGAAATACATCAAGAAACTCGTAAACTGTCCGGATTTTACTGCATTGACTTCCAACTGAATCTGAATTGATAACGTAAGCCAAATATGCTGTACAACCCTGCTGTAACAACTTATTAGCCTTAATTACTGAAATAACACGTGTCGGCCCATTATTTCGAATACCTCTCACTTCAATATTGTCTCCATCAATAGTCTGAATACTAAACTTCTTTTCATAGCAATCTAAAATTACACCATGTTCAGACAACCAATCCATACCCAATATTACATCAAAATCTCCAAATGGCATAATCAATAAATCGACCGGAAAAGTTCTATTCTGAATTTTCAACGGGCATCTCGGACATATTTGATTCACTAACACCGTTTGTCCTAACGGACTTGACACCTCTATTGACATTCTAGATATCACAGGGTCTAATTTCCTCAACTTAACTAGTTTTGGATTAATATATGAATGCGAAGATCCAGGATCAATTAAAGCATAAACAGGCTCAGAATATAATAAGAATATACCTGTTACAACATCATGCGCATCACCTTCTTCTCGGGTTCGAACCACATATGCTCTAGCCGGAATTCTAGCCTCCGACTGCTGTGTAACAACATCACTATTTCTTCTAATACCGCCTCCTCAAGAACCTCTACCTGATCCTCTACCTCTAGCAATAGATGCTGATCTCTGTGATGTCACGGGTGTAATACTATCAGCTTTAGGACAATCTCTGATAAAATGGTCTTTAGATCCACATCGAAAACAGCCTCCAACTAATTTCCAGCATTCACCCCTATGTTTCTTCCCGCAATGTTCACAATTTGGAATAACAATATCTCGGGATGGACCTCTTACACTACCGGTTGACACTGTAGTTTGTTTTCCTTGACTCTTTCCTCCTTTATCTGATCCGAAATTAGATCTCCAACCACCTCGAGAATCTCTGGATCTTTTCGGTAAAGGATTCGAGCTTGTAGTCCCCATACGTTTTCCAACTGGCTTAGAAGGTTCAGACTTTTTATCAAGCCCCAAGACTTGTTCTATCATCTTAGCCCGCTCAATTAAGTCAACAAATTCAGTGATTCGCTGAGATACCAATAGCACTTTTATTTCATCTCTTAATCCCCTCAAGAATCTTTTACAACTATCAGCTTCGGTCGGTACAAACTTAGATGCATATCTACTAAGTCTTGAGTATTCTCGTTCATAGTCCACTACTGTCATTTCACCTTGTTTCAAAGTCAGAAATTCTTGTTTCTTATCTTCAATGTATATTTCCCCAATGTACTTCTTTTGGAATTCTTTCTGAAATAAATCCTATGTTACTTGATCAGTAGGCAAGTGTCAGATCACAGATTCCCACCATAGGTATGCTTCACCCTGTAGCAAAGATACAGCACATAGCAAGCTTTCTCGTGGAGTACACTCTAACTGTTGTAAAACTCTTTTTGTTGCTTCCATCCAATTTTCAGCCATGGACGGATCAACTCCTTTCAGACCCGAAAATTCTGTGGTACCGTACTTTCTTAATTCTTTAATAGGGGCTCGTCTAGGAATAGGTACAGATGTGGTAGGAGGTACAGTTCCCGCTACTCGTTGAAGAGCATCAGTTAAAACTCTCAATATATTAGAGTCATTTCTACCTTTTTCATCTCTCTTCCTAATGTTTTCTCTTTCTACATTGGGAGGTTGATTTCTTATCGGATTTACACTAGGTGTAGCTGAGTCACTTTCGTCTAAACCATATGATTCTTCATTCAGATCAAAATATTCATCAGACATCTTTAATCTCTATAAAACAGAAACAATTAAATAGGTCAGAATCAAAAAATCCCGACTCAACTTTAACTTGAATGTTTCATGTACTTCTAAACTCACTTACGAACTCGATTTAGTCCGAGAATCAGCTAAACCTATAGCTCTGATACCAATAAATGTAACAGCCCCTAACCCCACACCGTCACCGGAAAGGGTCACGAGGTATAACCGGAACCATACACTAACTTACGAAATAAAAACGAGGCATAAATTTGAGTTTTAATCAAAAACCCTCTATTTACCATCAAATAATTCTTAATATAGGCCTACAGGACCCAAAATAAGTTTAGAAATTGATTCGGGATCAAATCAGGAACTTTTAAAAATTTTCTTGAAAAACAGGGGCATATGACCGTGTGGCTTGGGACATGCCCGTGTGGACAGCCCGTGTGGAATCACATGGCCGTGGGGCCAGGTCGTGGGCAGTCCTGACTTCCCACACACGGCCGTGTGACTAGCCTGTGGAAGAATCTGTTTCTCCCACACGGCCAGGGCACACGCCCATGTATTTGGCCGTGTGAAAACTGCATGTTTCATCATTTTTAAGCTATTTTTACCCACTAAACATACCAAATACAAACCCAATTAATTGACTTATAAGTGACAATCAAAAATCATTCAAATTAATTTCAAACTTAGCAAAAACTCATTCATTCACTCATAAAACTTCTTAAGGTTTATAAACCATATTTACAATCAAAATATTTCACATTTACAAGTAACAAATACTAAACCTAGTGCATGCCACATTACCAAAAAATAAGTACATCACCACAAATTTGAGCTGAGATCGGGATTGACTTTGATGCTTGACGAAACCTCAACTTTACGTAACCTGCGCACGGAAAACAACCGTACGCTGAGTATTAGAAATACTCAGTGGTATTATCATAATTCAAATTTTATCAACAACAATAATATGCTAAGTCATATACAAATCATACACATAGTTATATATCGAACTACCTTATAACCATATTTGGTTCACCATTCCTTCATTCACATACAAATATTCAACTCACATTTCAAATTAAACAATTCATGAATCTTTAGTCTACCATTCATTCACACATATACATAATCAATAATAATCTTTTAAGAACCTTGGTTCATGTATTCAATTTCATAACACATTTCTATTTCCCATTCTATATCACATTAACATTTTCACTCTTTATTCAATAATTCAAATGAACAATTTCGATTGATTTTTATCATTTCACTTAATTACGCCTATTAACATGACTCGGACTTTGGCGGATATACGGATCCAACCAAACACACCATATTGGCACCCAGTGCCTTATCAGATAGTTCGAAGCAAAGTTGACACCCAGTGTCTCATCGGCCTAGCCGAAGTAAAGTGGTACCCAGTACCTCATCGAATTTATCTGAAGCAATATGACACTCTAAGTGTCTCATCGACTCAAGGTCAAAGTAACCCTGAACACTTCCAATCCTATGGCATGCCAATTACATCCACTAAGCCCGACTAGTTAATAGGGTATCGAAAACATATATCAATTTCAATCACTTTCTCTTATTTTCAATCAAATTCACATCATTTGCTCTTTGGCCACATTTTCTCACATAATTTTCAATTCAAGCATAACTTCCATTCTCAAATGATCAAAATCATTTCCATCAACTCAATCACATTAATAACTCAATCTCATTTGCATACTAACATTGCTCAATTCAATCATATAATTCAATCTCACTTGCATATTTTTGCTCATCAAATAAATCTAATACACATTCAATCCAACATCAATATTTACCCCACATTCAATTTCCATACACATATATTAAATAAATTAAACACATAATAAAAAATAATTTAAATTATGATAATACAAACCGATATTTTCCCGAGCTACTCCTCGACCACTTTTTCTTTTCCCTTCGTATTCGATGGCTCGGTTTCCTTGTTGGCTACGAAGATTAGCATAATTATAATCAATTAACAACACATATAATTCATACAAATTTCTAAGTTTCTATACAACTTTTCTCATAATACCGAATTTGTCCTAACTAACTTCATCTTCTCCCTTTTGACAATTCATATCATTTCCTTATTCAATTTCCATCAAAACTTCAATATAACTATCAAAATTTTACCAATTTTCCATAATTTCAAATTTCTTTCAAATTAGTCCCCCTAAAACTCAAAACTTATACCCTATTTTACAATTAAGTCATTAAATCAATTCTAATCAATAACTTTATCAAATTAATCCTCAATTTCATCATTTCCTCAACATGAACCCTACTCAAATACCTATCAACTTCCAATATCTTCACAAAAACTCAAAAGTATACAACTCTAAAGTCCCAAAAACATCAAAATTACAAAGAAATGGACTTAATTGACTTACCAAATTAATCCCCAAGCTTTAATCCTTCAATTTTCCCTTTTTCCTTCTTTCTTTCCTTTTCACGTTTTCTCTGTAACTTTTCTATTCTTTTTCTTTTGTTTTCTTTATTTTATTAACCTTTATTTCATTTACTAATTTTAATTACTAAAATATCTAATTAAAAACAAATAAAATTAATACACATGTATTACACACATATATACACATGTATCATCCATCACCATACATTTGTCTCTATCATAATTAATCAACAAAAATTATAATATCACATATTTAATATTAATTATAACTAATAAATAAATAAATATCCTTTACTTAATAATTAAAAAAATACATATATAACATACATTTGTACCAATAAAATTAATACACATGTATTTTATCCATCATTCACACATGTCACTTTTATGGTCTAATTACTAATTTAATCCTTTAATATTTTTCTATTTTATAATTAAACTTTTGCATTCTATTCGATTTAGTCCTTTCTACTAATTATTTCTAATTAAACTAAATTCACTTCACCAAAATCTAATTCAACTTATAACTAATTTCATAAATATTTTTAATAAATACTTACGGACTTATTTTCCTAAGACGGAGGCCCTACGACTCGTTTTTTCCGGTGCTCGTGGAATTTTGGGTCGTTACATACATCAAATATTTCATGAATTTAACTCATGGGCTCATTACATCACACCATTAACAATTAAATTTCATAAACAATTAAAAAAAAACCACATTACATACCTTTAGTCTAAGGAAAACTTATGGCAGAATGCTTTGGGGTTAAACTTCTTCTTATTTCAGCAATATAGGTGAAAAACAAAAATGAACAACTTTGGTTTTTCCTCCTCCACTAACTCATAATATTTTATAATTTCTTAGCCATTATTTATGCTTAAAATATCATGAAAATTCATATTTGGATAACATATAAACCAAAATTATATTTTGGGTTTGGTTGGCCAACCATTACTATTTAATTTGGTTAATTTACCATGCAAATCCTCCTATAATAAACTATGCATTAATTTGTCACCTCAAAACTTCCTAGCACATTTTAACTTTTATCACATAAGTCATTTTTCCATGATTCCACATTCAAATGATAAAATTAAAACATGAAATTTTCACACATGCATTCTTACCAATAATAGACATAGAATATAGCATTAAATTAATTTTGTGACTCAGTTTGATGGTCCCGAAACCACTTCCTGGCCAGGGTCAAATTAGGGCTGTCACAGCGACAGAGGTGGCAATATACTCCTCCTTGAGATGTCTTTAGTGTTTATCACGACACTCTCAGTCTATGTTGTGACATGGAACGATTGAAATGTGCAGGTGTGCACAATCACAACAAGTAATAAAGTGGCAAGTAAATGTTAAGTTATCGTACCCACAGGGACAGTGTAAGAAATTTATTTATCAAATGAAATTCAAACACTCTGGTGATTACAAAATATTTTAATTTTGAAGAAGTGATTGAAAACTAAATTTTAACTAATTAAAACAAAATAAAAAATAAAATTTTCAATGCACGATTTCAAAAGATGGTTTTAATCAAGATGACATAATTATGTTAGATCAATTACATTTCTTAATTTAATATTACTAAAACAATGTTCAAGTTGTTATGAATAAATTCACGGCAACTTTGTAATTTGTTAACTATAGTACAAACAAACTTACAAATTAATTAATCTCTTGAACATATTACTATGCCAATTCAAACAATTAATCAATTTTCATAAGCAAGTAAAAGATTAAGTGAAGTAACAATATATACCTACATTGAAATAGTTTAATCACAATAATCTTGCAAGTTATGCAAGGCTAATGTTCTGATCGACTATCTAACAAAATAGTAATAATGTACAAGCGTACACTGTCGATGCATGTATATAGACAAATGTAAGTCTATCGGATATTAATCCCATAGCGATTGGTGTCTTTTATCTATTAATCTCAGTGCAATAACTAGATATAACGAGATAAATTGCAAGGATAGTTGTCAATACAATAACTTAAAAACAATAAAATAAAATGTGATAATGATAAATTGGGATCCCCAACATGAATCTTCAGCAGAATACTAACTGCTTAGAAAGTATAAAAGGATAGGTGATTGTCGAAGCAATAAAATTCAATGTATATCTTACCAAGCATCACTCCTCTATTTCATCTGAGACTTAAACATGCATATTAACCCCACCTTCCGATGATTGCAACATGGCACTATTAAGAACAAGTGGACTAAATTCCTCTAATCCTTACTCAACTTCCATTATAATGGCTGTTGGCTCAAACTGTCACTCCACTTCCTAGTGTCAGTGACTGCAATAACACTTCCATGTTATGAAACATTCATACCCCAATATTAAACAATAAAAGCAAGATTGAATAAGATAACATTTAACCAAAAATTCATGTGTAATTCCATACAAACAAAAAATAGAAAATAATCACCAGCATTTAGAAAGAAATAAGAAAGAATCGAGTGGAGAATACTATTCCTAGACAACTCGACTAAATCTCTCTATTCCCTCTTGTCTTGCACTTAGGTCTCCTTGTTAGAAGCTGGTCTTCATCTGGTTTTCATATTGGCTCACCCATGAGAGACTTAAGCTGCCATGATCGCAACCTTCAGCATAGGATGATGAAGATAATGATTAAGAGAGAAAAAAACTCTCCTTTCCTTCTCACATCAACCTTTTATGTCCCCTTCCAACAGTACAGGTGTCCTTTCCGTAGAATTATTCTATCCTTGTATATACAGGTTAGTTATACCAGACTAGATAGCTCAGGCAAGAAGATTACTAAATGGAACCAACAAAGGAAAGAAAAGATAGATGTTCTGCCTTTGTTAAAAAAGAAAGAACAGTCAAGAAGAATAAAAGGATCCCGTGGAAGCTTAGAAGCAAAACTCGATGGTATGATAAAATGGATGAAAGAAATGAGAATTGTGCTTCAAGAATTTGTGAGAATAAATGGGCTGCCAGAACCTTATTATCCTCCAGATATGTTTGGTCCAATACCGACTCAGCATGTGGGAGAAGGCGTGGAAGTTGATTCCGAGGAGGAAGGTCCTGCCCAGGAGTATCCTAGGATGGAGAATGAATATGAATTGACATTCTAGCCAAAATATTCAACACCAAAAGACCTATAATTCGTAACTTGAGTCAATAATCACATTCAAAAGGTGGGAGCTGCCATAAAAAAATAGCTTGGGCAAAGGCAGGCATTTATGGAGCAAACGCGCTCTCATCCTCTAAATGATGCGAAAGAGGATTGAGTTTTTTTTTTTTTGTTATTTTTAAAAGACTGTTATTAATTTTTGGATACTTTTAATTTTAACCTTATAGGATTAGGGCTAATAGGAGTTTTTATATAGCATTTTGTTTAAGTTTTCTCTATAAGAACCCAATACGAAGGAGACACAAATAATTTGAGCTTAACATGATCAAAGAAGGAAGCACCCACCATTAGATATTACAGCGACCACGATCAATCAGGTAACTTCTTTCCCTATCTTCTTATGGGCAACACTTTGAGGACAATGTGTCAACTAAAGTGTGGGTAGGTAAAATAAGAAATTTGTTTTTTTTCTTTTCTTTTGGTGTGCTTGAGCTTGTAGAAATACAAGTGATTGGTTAGGAGCATGTATAATAGGTTGCTTATGTTTTCAAATAAATTTGGTATGATGGTAGATGATTTTAAATTTGTGATTATTAAACTACTAAGTTCTATATGTTACTCTGCAAATAAGCATTAAACAATCAACTGTACCAAGTGATATAGAAAATACAAGGAAACAAGCATGTCAGTACAAATGATAAATGTTTGAAATTGTATTTTTTTGGTTGATTAAATTTGTGCATGTTGAGATACTTAGGGATGACCTAAGGCATTTTTTGGAACACATCCAATGCCAAAAAGTTGACCTATTTTTTTTTTCACCTTCAGTACCAATTTTTGAGTCAGTTGGCAATTCTTGATGAACCTCATTTAAAACCTTGAGCCTGAAAACAATAATTTATATTTGCCCTTTTCTTTAGTCCTACATTGGACGACTATAGACGTCTGGCTATATGTATTAAGGATTAAGTAGATACATCACAATGGAGTTTGTAAAAATAGAGTGAAATAGGAAAGATTGGTGTGATATAGGAACTATAAGTTAGCCTAATGTGCGAAGCAAAAAGAAAAATCAAGAAAGGAAATTAGTACGAGTAGAAAAAAGTCTTAAACTAGTGAAAAAGCATTTAGGAGTGAGATGTAGTGGAAAAGAGAAAGTCACAGAGTTGTAAAAGAAAGAAAAAATTCTTCATTAGTGCACAAAAACTCGTAAGGCTAGTCGTAGTTACTATGTCATGTTATGACTTCTTATGGAGAGACAAGGAAGGCGAGAAAAGGAGAAATATGGCAGTGAGCGAGTAAGGGTCACTAAGCTAGGAAGAATAGGAATCAATACGATGTGTCAAACTATTTTTATGTTTGTAACCCTCTTGATGCTTATTATCTTTAAATTTCGTACCTGTCCTAAGCCTCAGAACGTTACAAGCCAAAAAGTCCTATATAACCTAAATATCTGTATGCATGAATGAACATAATAATAAGCATACGCATAAACGACTATTTGTATTATACTTGGATAATCAAAGTACTTGTACCATTTATTGATGGACTCCTACAGGTGAGACCCTTAATACTTGTATATTTTGTAACATACTAAACTTAGATGTGTTAGATCAAAGTGGTAAGTTAGATACTTATTATGTTAGAATTGATAGTAAGCATGAAATGCTTAATTCATATGCTTCGAAGTCAATACTTGTATGATATTTTCTCAAGACTCATTGCCTTTATTTCTTATTTTTGTTTATGTTGCGTGAGGACAAGCAATGACTTAAGTGTAGGGGAGTTTGATCTGTTGTAATTTGTTGTAGCATATTAAAGCATTTTCGTTATGTTTTAGTTATGTTCTCTTATTTTTATTTACATTCAATAAATTGTGCAAATTGAGACTTTTATTGAACTTAAGGGTTAAATGAGGCCCAAGGGCGAGCTAACGCACTTTGTGAGAGTGCATGAGACCATTAAAAAGTGTATTAAATGACTATTTGTTGCTATGTTGCAATATGGATGACTCCATGTCTCAACATAAGGAACATAATGCAGAAAACTCAATTCTCCCTTCAATGTCGCGACTGGATTGAGGCTATCGTGACATACCCCTAAAGACATCTAAAAAGGGAGTATACTGCCACCTCTATCGTGACACAAGTCCTAGTGTCTTGCGACATCAACTCTGTGATAGAAATTAAATATGAAGTAGGGGCATTTTGGTTTGCACAATCAAACCTAAAGCTCGAGGATGTTAGCTAACTTAGGGTTAAGCACGACGACCACCTAAAAGCTATAAATAGGCTCCTTTGACACATGTTATAGACATCATTCCCTTAACATAGATTCTCTCTATAAAATTTAGTTTAGTTTTCTTTCATTCTTAGGTTTCAGATTTCTTTTATTTGTTCTTGTTGACTTCAAGAGATCTGAATTGTGGAAGCATTCAGACTTTGTGGGTTCGTGCTTAATTTCAATACAATCAGGCTCTTTCATTTACTTTATCTTGTCGATTTAATTAGCATTCTTTCTCTTTATATCGATTTCATATTGTTTATGAGAGCCATGAGGAACTAATCCCACTATGGGGGATTAACGTGTGGAGGTATGATCTATTAATTGTTTTATAAGGTTACTCAACGATTCAACTATTTGGGAAAGGAAGAATGTGAAACAAACCCTAGGCTAAATAACCCTGGGGAGACATCAAGGTGGGAATTAACCCAAATTTGATATTGCCCATTCATGAACACCTTTACCCTATGCCAATCTGGATTGTGAGGTTGGAAGATAAGTAGTTCTTATTGACTTGTTATGTTAGTGGAAGATCGAAAGATCCTACTAGGGTAGTGACTAGTTTATTGACGATGAACATGATATAACAGTTGATGGGGTTTACCACAGCGAGCTAATAACCCATAATTGATATTTGATTTACTCTACTATTATATATCTTGAATTTTGTTTATTGCTACCTTATTTTATTATTCTAAAAACTTTAAAAACTTTTCTTTTTATAGACATCATTCCTTTAACTCTAAAAATTAGGAAAATTTTTCATTGCTTATTTTAGCACCTCTTCGATGCACTAGTTTTTTTTATTATTGTTTTCGTTCAATCTTAACTATCCTAGTATGAACAATGTTGAAGACGACAAATACTATGGTTGTTTTCACTTTTATTCGCTTTTAGTTTTACTTTAAATTCTATTTTGTTGCCCTTGATCACATAAATGAAAGCTAGATTTTAGTCAAATATATATATGTCATTATAATTATATTATTAATCTTGTTCCAACCCTACAAACTTGTTCAAATGTGTTTTGAAAACTCTTTAAACTATTTGATTTTCTTCAAAAATTAGTTTAATTTTAATTAGAAAAGAAAAAAGGGTAAACTACACAATTGGTTACCCAACTTTTATAAATTTTCATTTTAAATATCTAAAAGAAAAATGTTGTAAAATAAGCATCGATGTTATAATATTTTTATTTTGATCACTCCAGTTGAAATGGGTAATGGAAAACTCACTTGAAATTTGTTGTAAAATTTGACTTTCCACCTAGTAATGTAATTTCCATCTCATTATTATACAAACAAGTAAATAATTATCATTTTAGTCACTTCAGTCTTTTATCTATAAATGAATAAGAACCTAAAATTTGGGGGAATATTTCATTACTTATTTCAGTACCTCTTTGATGCACTAGGTTTTTTCTTCTTGTTTATGTACAATCTTAACCATCCTAGTACGAACAATGTTGAAGACGACAAATACTATGGTTGTTTTCACTTTTATTTGCTTTTAGTTTTACTTTAAATTCTGTTTTGTTGCTCCTGATCACATAAATGAAAGCCAGATTTTAGTCAAAAATGTATATATGTCATTATAAGGCCAATTTACCATTAAAAGCCTTTTTGAAACAAAATTTACAGAAATGGCCCAGCTTTTTTATTATTTACCAGAATGGGCTAAATACCACAAAAACGCGTCCACGTCAGCGCGTTGTCAGGGTACAAGTCAGTAAAACGCTACCTCAAGGAAGCGTTTTGCCCGTGTTTTTTTAGGGTTAGTGTTAGGACTATATTGTTTTGTTTTTTGTTTTAAGGTTAGCTTTAGGATTAGTGGTTTTAGGGTTAGGGTTTAGGATTAGTGGTTTTAAGGTTTAGGGTTTTTAGGTTTTTTATTTTTTTAAATCAAATAAAGTAGGGATTATGATTAATTAATTAAATTAATTAGTAATTAAAAAGTATATATTATAAATTTGTGTTTCTGATTTTAGCGTTGAAAGATTTAATTGTGGATTAATTTTTTAGGTAGTTTTTTGTTTAGGGTTATAAAAAATATATATTAGCAATATATATTTTTTTTGTTTTTTAATTGATTTGGTTTCTGAAGAAATTTTTTTGAGAAGACGTTTCTGAACAAATAGTGTCAAAAACGCTTCACGTGGACGTGCTTTTGCTACAGTAGTTCGTGAAGAAATTATTTTGAGAAGACGTTTCTAAACAAACAGTGTTTTTAGGGCTGTAGTGGTTTAGTGGTTTTAGGGTCAAGCTTTTTAGGGTCAGGCTTTTTAGGTTTTTAGGTGTTTTAGGGTTTTTTTAAATCAAATAAATTAGGGATTATGGTTAATTAGTTAAATTAATTAATAATTAAAAAGTATATATTTTAAATTAGTGTTTTTGATTTTAGGGTTTAAAGATTTAATTATGGATTAATTTTTTAAGTAGTTTTGTGTTTAGGGTTTTGAAAAAATATATATTAGCAATATAATTTTTTTGTTTTTTTAATTGATTTGGTTTCTGAAGAAATTATTTTGAGAAGACGTTTCTGAACAAACAGTGTAAAAAAACACTTCAAGCAGGATGCGCTGTCAGCAAAAGTTATGAAAAAAGCTCCTACGTGGACGCGCTTTTGCTACAGTAGTTCCTGAAGAAATTATTTTGAGAAGATGTTTCTGAACAAATAGTGTCAAAAACACTTTTTGTAGGATGCGCTGTCAGCAAAAGTAATGAAAAAGCTCCCATGTGGACATGCTTTTGCTACAGTATTTTCTGTTTTGCCTGAGGCTATAAATAAGCCAAATTTCATTCTCAGATTGCATAACTCACAACAAAGAAAAAAAAGAATAGAAAGGTTAATAAGAATAGAAATTGAAAATGAGTGACAAAGAAAAAAAGAATAGAAAGGTTAAGAAGAATAGAAATTGAAAATGAGTGAACGTATTAGTGTTGTTATTTACTATGATGGTGAGGTTCGTCACACCGAGAACGGTGTTGTTTTTTTATCGGAGAATACAACGCGACTGGTTTTTAACTAGAACATTGATTTGACAGAATTTCACAAAAAAATTAGGCAAAAAATCTTCGGAACGATGCCAATGATAGTTTGTCTATTAAGTATCGATTTTGTGCTTCTGTTGATCTGGTGACATACGACTCGTTCGACATCAAAGGTGCTCATGGCTTGGAGGTAATGGTGCAAACTCATCTTACTAGTGGAGCACCACATCTTGAGTTATATGCATAATTTTCATCCCCAAATGATGCATTTGCGGCTTCAACATCTACTGCTATTTGATAGGAGTACACGACCTCTCCCCGACACTCCATTAGTGGGTGGCAAAACACAGAAGCTCTGGTGTTTGGCAGAAATACGGAATACACAACCCCTGCATGACACTTCGTTAGTGGATGGGATATACACCTTAGTGAGTCGATATCTGATGCTGGGATTACGTACTGGGGAACATCAACTTCTACTAGTTGGCAAGCCACATCTGATTGGGGACGTTATGAAACGTCCAGAAGAAGGAATGATGCACTCCCTACGACGTCCACCGGTGAGGGGACCTCGTACGTTGCAGCTGATGATGGGTCGGATAATGAGTCCGATGTGGATCCACCTCGAGAGCCTGGGCCTGATGGTGCAGAAGTTGCATTATTTTCTGAACTAGAGCCTGTTCCAATCGAACCTGAAGGGGGTTCAGATGCAGAAGAAGAAGATCCGCAATTTAGGGCTTACTCGCCTCCAACCCACATGCATAATGTCGATCTATCTGGAGATGATGCGTTGGAGTTTCTAGATCTACCACATAGACTGCGTGACCGTGCAAGTTCGTTATTGGATTCGAGTGAATTGCAAGTTGGGAAGGAGTTTTCCAATAAAGATAGTTTTCTTGGTGCATTGAAACAACATAGCATCATGAACGGGGTTAACTACAATATGGTTAAATCCAAATCCGATAAATTTGAGGCCAAGTATGCGGTGAAAGACGGTACATGTTCATGGAAAATTATGGCCTCGTTAAGGAAAATGATAGGGTTGTGGGAGATAAGAAAGTACAAAGGTCCATGTAATGCCCTAGATTTTAAGGCTTCTGTGCTTTTGCTTATTTTTTATAATTGTATGGTTGGGTGTTCTATGTTGATGCCTGAGCGTGTTTAAAGGGTCCTTGGAGGGCCGGGGTTAAAGCCTAACCCTTGGAGATTATTTTTATTTTTGGCTTAGGGAAGTAGAGATGCTGGGCATGGGGCTTAAATTAAGTAATTGTTGTTTCATGACAAAAGCAAGCTATGGGTAGAGTGGCAAGTGATGTCAGTAGTAAGAGGGACCAAGAAGTGCGTCGCCATGAGTAAGGGGGGATTTGGGTTTAAATCCCCTTGCAAGCAAATATTTTTATATTTTACTACGAGTGTGTGGCAAGTGGTGGGCTGGAGTTCGAACTCTAAAGGTGGTTGAGACTTGGTAATAGTTGACTGAGTAAGAAGGGTTTGAATTAGAATTCAAATTTGAAGGTGAGTGAATCTTGGAGCAAATCAAGGAGTAAAAGAAGGGATTGAGTTAGAGAAGCGTATTGGGCGAATGTAGGGAAGCATAGAGTTGCATATTCGGTTAGGGGAGCTTTGATAGCATTTTTGACATTTTGGTAGTAGTAAGCCAATTTTCTCTTATGTGTTCTTTGGGATTTACATTGTGGTGAACTTAAGTGTCGAAATTCCTCTGTTTTGCCTCGGGTTAGGTGTTTTAAGCCTTGTGGTATACTTTCTTTAGGTAAGTTCTTAAACCGAAGCTCTACTCTCAATCTTGCCTCTTTTGTTCTTTACACCAAGTGCCGAATTACTCAACTCCTTCTCTTTTTCTTCTCATCCTTGAAATCTAGCCGAATCCCACCTCTTCTCCCTCTCACTACCTCTTCTTTTGGTTGAATCCTTCTCATCCTTCCTCTCAAAGCCGAACTCCTAATCTTTCAGTCGCTACTTCTTTTCCATTTGGGCCGATTTGTTCATTCTCTTTTCTCCCCTCTTTCTTCAATTGTCGAATCCTGCTTTTGTATTCCCTTCTTTTGTTGTTCTTTCCCTTGTTTCATCTTGGCCAACTACTCTAGGTTCTCCACCTAGTTTTGTTCTAGATTGAGTGAGTATAGTTGTAATCGTGGTAGTAGTCAACTCCTTCTGCATCAGTTCATTCAAACAATTATTTGAAGTTGTTCGTAGGGGGTGGTGATCGTAGAGGCTAGCCAGTGAGTACGAATAGCAGAGCAATCGAGATCTACTTGGTAGATCGCAGTAAGGGTTAATCATTCGCAAAGTGGTGGAGTTGATCTGAAATCAGGTATGTAACTACACCCTTTGTAGCGAAGGTCAGCAAAAGCCGAAATGCCGGAATGTCGGCATAGCGAAGGCCATAGGCGTGCCAGTGCTATTGGGCCATTCTGTACCCACTAAAAATCGGTTACTAGTTTGTAGAGACCTTTGGGTACAAATCTACACACTTAAGCTATGTTGGGCCTGGATGGGTCGAAATGGGTTAATGGGCCTATGGGCCTGTAGGAGTAAAATATCCGATAAGTGCTTATTAAAATATGAACTAGTAAAATCTAAAATCCTAAACGTAAAATTAGACGTAATAGGCCACACGGACGAGTGGGCCAGCGCGGGCCCAATATGGGTTTTAGGGCCCAAATTCACATTTGACCTAACTAAAGAATCTGAGTTGCTGAGTTTGATGTAAGATCTGTTAAGATGTTATATTTCGAGTGAAGGCATTAAATCCGATAACATTTGGGGGTAAAATAAGCATTTTACCCCTAAACTTGGAAACGACTATTTACCCTTGGAGGATAGATTGATTACCTTGCATGATTAATTTTGTTTCTATTGTTCTGTAAGCATGTTATATATATGTATTCTATTCTGTGAAACTGCATGGGGTTGCGATTGGGATTAAGGAGGAAGATCTATTATAGTGGCTCTACCACATATTCTGCTATAGTGGCCTTGCCACTTATTCTGATTCTAGTGGCTCCGCCACAATACTCTGTTGTTAGCAGCTCTGCTGCATATTGGTGTGTGGGCTGGGTGGGTTGAATTATTCTCTACATGGTGTGTTGGTTGGTACGGGTCGTGTGTTGGCTAGCTTAGGTGGGTTTGCATATATATATATATATATACATTCTGTATCTGTTATGAGCTTATGCCTGATCTATTTCTGTTTACTATTCTGATCGGTTGGGGTGGTTGCACACTGAGTTTACCCAAACTCACCCTTTTAATTTTTTTAACATATCCAGGTAACCCCCAGGCTTAGTGGATTTGGTGCCGAGTGGGACTCGAGGTGGCCACATGTTTTCTTGCTGGTCTTCTGCTCTAATGGACCTTTACCGTTTTTTGTTCAATCCATGTTTTGATTTTTTTTGGGTTTTACGTTGTAATAAGGCCATTTCAGGTGTTAACTTTTATTGGGTGATTTATTATTTCACAGTTAAGTTATGCATGAAATTGGTTAATTAATCAAGCTGGACCCTAAAACTTTGTAATGAAGGTTTTCAAGAAATACCTCGCTTTTATGTTTTCAATTGCTTCCAAAATCCTAAGGCATAACTCAATATAACTCGATATAACTCAATATAACTCGATAACCTATCTTTGTCATGTTTTCAACTTAAGCAATGTTTTTATATAATCTACAAACTTGATTTTTAACTCATCAAACTTGTTTTTAAATCAGATTAAGACGGTTCTTTATGATTACTTAACTGATTTTCTAAACAACGCCATGTGACCCTCCAGATCCGGGCATAATGTCTAGGCTGGGTTTGGGGTGTTACATTTAGTGGTATCAGAGCTAGGTTACAACAACTCGGCTGTGGATGGTTTTGAAAAAAAATGATTTTTACAATATACGTTCGAAAAAGTTTTAAATCAGGCTTTCTTCTCGTGTAGTTTTTATGATCTCTGAAATGTGGCACACCGAGTCTCCAGCCCAAATTCATAAGTTTTTTGATTCACTCTGATTTATTCTGCTATATGTGAAATAATTGAGATATTACTTTAGTTAGTATTGAGACTCTATAGTTAGGGCAAACTGAAACGGTAGGAAAATTAAAACTATGGGAACTTGGAGCCTGTAGTAGATGTGAATTTGCGAGAACAAGCCCTAAAAATCTCTGTCTTCTGCATAAAACATCTGTAATAAATACTAAAACTATGACTAAGGCATAAATTTTCTTAAATCAGATAAAGCGATATGAGTACGAGAGTTGCACGTGGACGAGGCCGTGGCAGAGGCCGAGGAGGTGTTCAGGCAGAATCTTTAGAATCAAGACACATAGCTGCTGAGGAGGCACCAGTGCCACCAATAACTGAGACCGGGTCCTAGAATTAGGTAGCCGGGGATGATGCCTTATCTCAGGCGATGCTCTGTGTGTTAGAGAGAGTTGCCAGAGCGAGTACTAGAATAGTGAACCGCGGGTCAATTTCTAAACGGCTCCGAGTGAATGGGGCGAAATTTTTTAGGGGCATTTCTGGTGTAGCTCCGAACGTGGCCGAATATTAGTTGGAAGCCACTGAGTGAATTATGGACGACCTGGACTACTCGGTGGAGCAGAAGTTAAAAGGAGCAATATCTCTACTGTGGGATGACGCTTATCAATGGTAGCTCACGGTGAAAGAGGGTGCGGTAGCTGATCGAATAACGTGGGATTTCTTCAAGATGGCTTTCTAAGGGAAATATGTTTGGGCGAGTTATGTGGATGCTTGAAGGAAGGAATTTTTGAATAAAGTTCAAGGGAATAAGCCCGTAGCGGAGTACGAGGCAGAGTTCCTGAGATTAAGCCATTATGCACGTGGTATTGTTGCTATTGAATACGAGCGTAGTGTGCGTTTTGAAGATGGGCTGAGAGATGAATTAAGGGTACTGATCACTCCACAGAGGGAGCGCGACTTTGCTGCCTTGGTGGAGAAAGCTAAAATAGCCGAGGATGTCAAGAGCTCAGAACGGCAGAACTGGGAAAATGAGAGAAATAGGTTCAGGAGAGATGCAGGTCCGTCTGGGAGGCCTATCAAGAGGACCAGGGTCGCAGAACCAATTAGAGCAGCGGTAGCTGATGTGGTAAAGGCTCGAGTTTGTGCTAAATGTGGGAGGTCACATCCAGGCGAGTGTAGGAGGAGCAAGGGGCATGCTTCTGATGTGGGGCTATGGATCATCAGGTGAAAGATTGCCCACAGAGGCCGGTTCAGGTACAACCTATAAAAAGGAGAGTCGCTCAGCCTGTGAGAGGTGGACTGCCACCTAGGGGTCACAGACAGGGCCGCGGCGGTAATGGTAATGGACGGGGTCATGGAGCACCGGGCAGAGGTGTTGGAAATGTTGAGGCTCGATAGCCAGTATTGGTCTATGCTGCTCGTAGGCATGAGGAGGGTGATGCACCAGATGTCATTACTGGTATGTTTCTAATTCATAGCATGCCTTATGTTGCTTTGATTGATATTGGTTCCACGCATTCATATGTGGCTTGTGATGTGTTTGGGAAGTTGGGTGTGCAATCTGAGAATACTGTGAGTGAGATATCTGTAGTTAGTCCATTGGGTAACTCGATTAGTGTAGACAAACTTTTTAGAGATGTACCCCTAGAGAATCAGGGTAAAACGTTTCCTGCAAATCTGATGGAACTACGTTTGGAGAATTTGATCTCATCTTGGGGATGGATTGGCTTGTTAAACACCAAGCAAACGTGGACTGTGCTGCAAAGCGGATTGTGTTAAAGACTTCGGAGGGTGAGGAGATAGCCGTAATAGGGGAGCGAATGGATTATCTGTCAAATGTCATTTCGATATTAAGGGCTGAAAAGTTGATTCGCAAAGGTTGCAAGGCATTTCTGTCCTATGTAAGCAATTCTGACTCTGAGTGCTCTTCAGTAGGAGAAGTAAGAACCGTTAAGGAGTTCATGGATGTCTTCCCTGACGAGTTACCGGGCTTACCTCCGAATCATGAAGTCGAATTTGGCATTGATCTACTGCAGGGAACAGGTCCTGAGTCCATCGCCCCCTATAGGATGGCACCGAAGGAGTTGGTTGAGTTAAAGGCACAGATCCAAGAACTTCTGGATCAAGGTTTTATTCGACCGAGTGTATCTCCATAGGGAGCACCAGTACTCTTCGTTGAGAAGAAAGATGGAACGATGCGCATGTGCATAGATTACTGTCAGTTGAATAAATTGACTATTAAGAATAAATATCCCCTGCCGAAATTGATGACCTTTTTGACTAGCTTAGAGGAGCCTCGATATTCTCCAAAATCGATCTCCGGTCTGGTTATCATCAACTGAGGGTTAAAGAGGCAGACATCTATAAGACGCCATTCAGGACAAGGTACGGGCACTACGAATTTTTGGTGATGCGGTTTGGTTTGACTAATGCATCGACAGCTTTCATGGATCTCATGAATCGTGTTTTTCAACCTTATCTGGATCAATTTGTCATTGTCTTCATAGATGACATTCTAATATATTCAAAGTCTGAGGAGGATCACGATGGTCATCTTCGGGTAGTTCTGCAAATTTTGAGGGAAAAGCAACTCTACGCCAAATTTAGTAAGTGTGAATTTTGGCTTCGAGAAATAACATTTTTGGGACATGTTGTAATATCCCGAATTAGGGCCTAATCGGAATAGTGGTTTTGTAACCACAAATCCGAGGTAGAAATAATTATTTTATAATTATTTTGATGTTTATGATATGATTTTATGATGGTGTGAAAATTTCGTGAAGAAATTCTAAGCGTAAAGTGCTTAATTTGAAATTAGGGACTAAATCGAATAAGTTGCAAAACTTGCATTCTAGAAGTTTCTAGTATAAAATTGCCTTGGAATATTAATTAGGAGGTCTTAAATAGAAATTTGACCAATTTTAAGTTCATGGAAAAAATTTGGACATGGATGGAATTTTTGAAAGTTTAGTAAGGAGGGGCATTTTGGTCATTTGGATATTAACATGAAATAAAAAGGGAAAAATAACACAAAATTGGTCATCTTCTTCATTACCACGAAATTTCAAGGGTTCTCCATAGCTAGGGTTTGTTTCAAGCTTCCAAGCTTCATAATAAGTGATTCCAAGCCCCGTTTTTAATGTTCTTTATGTTTTCGTAGTCTCGGTAACTCGATAAAGCTTATGTTAGCAATAATTGAAGTTAGGGTTCATATTTGGAAAAATACCCATAGATGAAATTTGTGTATTTTGATGTTTTATGATAGAATATGAGGTTTTAAATTATGTTAGACAACTTGTGCTACTCGGTTTTAAGTAAAAATGAGTAAAACGGCTTAATCGGTAAAAGTACATATTGTTCATAAGTATGTGTTTTAGTGGGAATTTGAGCTTGCTAATGGTAAATAAATGATCAGCATGTCCTAAAACATAAGAATTTGTGATAAAATTAAATTTCCGAACTTTGGGGCAAAAGTGTAAATATGCAAAAGTTTAGGGGCAAAATTGTAATTTTGCCAAAATTTGAATTTAGGACTATTTTGATAATGTGAGTATTAAATAAGCTAAATGTGTTATTTTAGATCAAGAAAGACGTGGAATCAACCTTGATCTAGGAAAAGAAAAGATTTTGGACTAAATCGCAAAATTGCTATATTTTGTACCGAGGTAAGTTCATGTGTAAATAATGTAACATGATTGCTATTTTAAGTGATTTAATGCTATTTATACGATATGATACTTGTTATTATGAATATTATGCTTTGTGAAATATTATATATTGGTATGAAAAGTATGTGATTAAATTGATAAGTATGAGATGCAAGCAACGTATTGGTTCCAATATTCCGAGGAGAACGACTGGGAAATGTGTGACTGTGGAAAATCTCATTTGAACCTTGGGAATAGATTAGGATACAAGTGACATGTCACTTGGATGGTTGGGCATCCGAACTCGTTGAGTTGAGTCCGAGTTCACTTATGGATGCAAGTGTCCGAACTTGTTGAGTTGAGTCCGAGTTCGTGAGATGTAACTAGGCATCCGAGCTCGTTGAGTTGAGTTCGAGTTCACTTATGGATGCGAATGCCCGAGCTCGTTGAGTTGAGTCCGAGTTCACTTATGGGCGGGTTACATGATTGATTGATTACATATGTGGCACTTATGTGCAAATGATCCGTGTATCCGAGTTATATTCCGATGTGTTCAACGGGTAAAATTCTAGCGGAATGGAAGAATACTCAAGATGAAAATGATATTTTGGTAAGTGTTGTGAAATGGACAATTTGGACAGGTATGTACTTAACCCTCGGGTTGAAACTTGATACAACAGAAATAAGGTGGTAAGATGATACACGATAGCTAGAAATGTGGTTTGTATCTTGGTGATATCATGCTATTGTTGTTGATATAATTGCTTTGTTATGTTACTTGTTATTTGCATGTGAACTTACTAAGCATTTATGCTTACTCCCTCCTTTACATTCATTGTAGTTTTTAGCGAGCCAACTTGGATATCGGGAAGGTCGAAGAAACGCTCACACTATCCAAGGAAGAATTGGTATATTGGTTTGTATGTTTTGATGTATGGCATGTATAGCAATATACTTGTTTTGTGTAAATAATCTTGTGATATGGTTGTGGTTTGGTTGAGAAAATGCTTGATAATGATTAGTCATTGGTATGGCTAGCCTAGATAATGTTGGATGCCTTGTGAGTTTAATATGTTATATAGTTCATGAGAATTCATAAAAAGATGAAACTTGCCATAAAATAGAACACTACAGCAACAACGACGTGAGTTTGAAAAATCACCAAAAATAGTAGAAAACGAATTAGGTGAAGAATTAACTATGAAATTGAATCTTATTGTGTCTAATTTCAAATGGACAAATCGAAATAGGTAAAGGAGTTATATGTTATAAGATATTTGAGTTTTAGTGAAACAGGGCCAGAGCGATTTTTGGATCCCCTGTTCCAACTTTGAAAATTCACTATAAATTGTAAAAAAATAATTAGGAGGTGTAATTTATATTCTTAGAATCCTTACTGAATCTAATTTTAAGATAAATAAACGGTATAGTTATATGAATTTTTTACAGGGAGAAAAGTGGTTCGTAGTAAGTAGAGGTCAGTGCAATCAAGTCCTAAAACAGGGGTAATTTTAACTAATAAACTGTACTAATTGGCTCAACCAAAAATTTTATAAAAAAATTAATAGATAGATATGTGAGTCTAGATTCAGGAAAAATTTACGGATCTTTATTTTGACTTTTGTAACTCAAGATATGATTTTTTTAGCGACCATGACGCAGAAAAACTGCTTATTCCGAAAATCAAAATAAATGATGTAAAGTTGTTTAAATGATAAATTATGTTCGGTAACACCTCAAGCTCGACTCCGGCGACGGTCTCGAGCGTGGGGGTGTTACACATGTCGTTTCTACTGAGGGGATTAGGGTGGACCCTCAGAAGGTAGAAGCAGTGTTGGAGTGGAAACCGCCAAGGACTGTGTCTGAAGTTCAGGGTTTTTTGGGCTTGGCAGGGGACTACAGAAGGTTTGTAGAAGGGTTTTCTATGATAGCGGCACCACTGACCAAGCTGTTTCGAAAAGCGGCACCTTTTATCTAGTCTGATAAACAGTAAGAAAGTTTTGAGAAATTAAAGAAGGTACTAACGGAAGCTCCTGTTTTAATTCAGCCAGAGTCTGATAAGGAGTATACCGTGTATAGTGATGCATCACAAGTTGGGTTAGGTTGTGTGTTGCTGCAGGAATGGAAGGTAGTTGTGTATGCTTCACAGCAGCTTAGGCCACAAGAGGTGAATTATCCCACATACGATTTAGGGTTGGCAGCGGTTGTGTTTGCGTTAAAGATTTGGAGGCATTATCTCTATGGGGAAAAGTGTATTCTTTACATAGACCATAAGAGTCTCAAATACCTCCTTACTCAGAAAGAGTTGAACCTTAGGCAACGAAGGTGGATTGAGTTGCTTAAGGACTATGACTGCTCTATTGAGTATCACCCTGGAAAGGCTAACGTGGTAGTCGATGCTCTGAGCCGCAGAGTAGTGTTTGATCTGAGAGTGTTGCTCACTCGTCTTAGTTTATATGATGACGGGAGTCTGTTGGCAGAACTTCAAGTGAGGCTGACTTGGACTGAGAAGATCAAGGAAAAATAGTTGTTGGATGAATCTTTGGTTCCCCGGTTTCAGCAAGTGAATAGTAGTGAGAATTTTGAGTTTGGGTTAAATGGTGAGGGAGTCCTGTGTTTTCGAGGGAGAATCTATATTCTGAAGGACTCTGATCTAAGGCAGTTAATTCTGAAATAGGCTCATGGTAGCCCGTATGCCATGCATCCTAGAGGAAACAAACTTTATCGGGACTTACGAGAACTATATTGGTGGCCTAGACTTAAGCGCAAAGTAACCGAATTCGTGAATAAGTGCCTAACATGCCAGCAGGTGAAAGTTGAGCATCAACTACCTTCTGGGCTTCTGCAACCTGTTAAAATTCCACTGTGGAAGTGGGAGAAGGTAACCATGGACTTTGTAAGTGGGTTATCGTTAACGCCTTCTAAGAAAGATTCGGTCTTGGTAATAGTTGACAGGTTAACCAAATCTGCTCACTTCATACCAGTCAGAACGGATTATTCTCTTCAGAAGCTTGCTAAGTTATATGTATCTGAGATAGTATGTCTTCACAAGGTGCCAGTATTGATTATCTCTGACATAGACCCTAGGTTTATGTCTCGGTTTTAGAAGAAGCTACATGAGGCGTTGGGTACACGTTTAGATTTTAGCACTGCATTCCACCCTCAGACGGATGGTCAGTCAGAGAGGGTAATACAAGTGTTGGAAGACATGCTAAGGGGATGTGTTCTTGATTTCCGAGGTAGTTGGAAAGACTATTTACCGTTAGTGGAATTTGCTTATAATAACAGTTACCAGACAAGTATTTGGATGGCACCATATGAAGCGTTATATGGTCGGAGGTGTCGTACGCCTACCTGTTGGACTGAGTTAGGGGAGCAACAGATGTTAGGGCCAGAGTTAGTGGCTGATGCAGAGGATAAAGTTAAGCTGATTAGAGATCGGTTGAAGAAAGCATCTGACAGGCAGAAGTCATAGCAGATCTGAAGCATGAAGAAATTGAGGTTGCTATAGGGGATATGGTGTTCTTGAAGGTTTCACATTAGAAGAAAATCCTGAGATTCGGAAAGAAGGGCAAGTTAAGCCCTCATTGTATCGATCCTTATCGGGTTTTGAAAAGAGTGGGTCCGGTAGCTTATCAGCATGAGTTACCTCCAGAATTGGACTGAATCCACGACGTCTTTCATGTCCTTATGTTAAGGCGGTACCGTTTCGATCCCTCCTATGTAGTGCAAGTTGAAGAAATTGAGGTTAAGTCTGATCTGACTTTTGATGAAGAGCCTGTGCAAATTTTAGACCGTGAGGTAAAGGTATTGAGGAAGAAGTCTATCCCTTTGGTCAAGGTACTCTGGGGCAATCACGGTATGGAAGAAGCTACGTGGGAGCCTGAGGACGTGATGCGGCAGCAATACCCTCACTTATTTTGACCAGGTAAATTTCGAGGACGAAATTTTCTTTAAGGGGGTAGAGTTGTAATGCCCCAGATTTTAGGGCTTTTGTGCTTTTGCTTATTTTCGATAATTGTATAGTTGGGTGTTCTATGTTGATGTCTGACCGTGTTTAGGGGTCCTTAGAGGGCTGGGGTTAAAGCCTAACCCCTGGAGATTATTTCTATTTTTGGCTTAGGGAAGTAGGGATGCTGGACATGGGGCTTAAATTAAGTAATTGTTGTTTCATGACAAAAGCAAGCTATGGGTAGAGTGGCAAGTGACGTCAGTAGTAAGAGGGAACAAGAAGTGCGACGCCATGAGTAAGGGGGATTTGGGTTCAAATCCCCTTGCAAGTAAATATTTTTATATTTTGCTAGGAGTGTGCGACAAGTGGTGGACTGGAGTTCGAACTCTGAAGGTGGTTGAGACTTGGTAATAGTCGAATGAGTAAGAAGGGTTTGAATTGGAATTCAAATTTGAAGGTGAGTGAATCTTGGAGCAAACCAAGGAGCAAAAGAAGGGATAGAGTTGGAGGAGGGTGTTGGCCGAATGTAGGGAAGCATAGAGTTGCATATTCGGTTAGGGGAGCTTGGATAGCATTTTCAGCATTTTGGTAGTAGTAAGCCGATTTTCTCTTTTGTGTTCTTCGGGATTTGCATTATGGTGAACTTAAGTGTCGAAATTCCTCTCTTTTACCTCGAGTTAGGTGTTTTAAGCCTTATGGTATACTTTCTTTAGGTAAGTTCTTAAATCGAAGCTCTACTCTCAATCTTGCCTCTTTTGTTCTTTACACCAAGTGTCGAATTACTCAACTCCTTCTCTCTTTCTTCTCATCCTTGAAACCTAGCTGAATCCCACATCTTTTCCCTTTCACCACCTCCTCTTTTGGTCGAATCCTTCTCATCCTTCCTCTCAAAGCTGAACTCCTAATCTTTCAGTCGCTACTTCTTTTCCATTTGGGCTGATTTGTTCATTCTCTTCTCTCCCCTCATTCTTTAACTGTCGAATCCTACTTTTGTATTCCTTTCTTTTGTTGTTCTTTCCCTTGTTTCATCTTGGCTGAATACTCTAGGTTCTCCACCTAGTTTTGCTCTAGATTGAGTGAGTATAGTTGAAATCGTGGTGGTAGTCAACTCCTTCTGCATCAGTTCATTCAAACAACTATTTGATGTTGTTCGTAGGGGGTGGTGATCGTGGAGGCTAGCCAGTGAGTACGAATAGCAGAGCAATCGAGATCTACTTAGTAGATTGCAGCAAGGTTTAATCATTCGCAGAGTGGTGGAGTTGATCCGAAATCAGGTGTGTAACTACACCATTTGTAGCGTAGGTCGGCAAAAACCGAAATGCCGGAATGCCGACATAGCGAAGGCCATCGGCGTGCGAGCGCTATTGGGCCATTCTGAATCCACTAAAAATCGGTTGCTAGTTCGTAGGGACCTTTGGGTACAAATCTGCACACTTAGGCTATGTTGGGCCCGAATGGGCCGAAATGGGTTAATGGGCCTATGGACCCGTAGAAGTAACATATCCGGTAAGTGCTTATTAAAAGATGAACTAGTAAAATCTGAAATTCTAAACTTAATATTAGGCGCAGTGGGCCACACAGACGAGTGGGCCAACGCGAGCCCAATATGGGTTTTAGAGCCCAAATTCATCTTTGGCCTAACTAAAGAATCTGAGTTGCTGGGTTTGATGTAGGATCTATTAAGAGGTTATATTTAGAGTTAAGACATTAAATCCGATAACATTTGGGGGGTTAGGATGACCATTTTACCCCCAGACTTGGAAATGATTGTTTACCCTTGGAGGATAGATTGATTACCTTGCATGATTAATTTTGTTTCTGTTGTTCTGTAAGCATGTTATATATATATATATATATTCTGTTCTGTGAAACTGCATGGGGTTGCGATTGTGATTAAGGAGGAAGTTTTGTTATAGTGGCTCTACTACATATTCTGCTACAGTGGTTGTGCCACTTATGCTAATTCTAATGGCTCTGCCACAATACTCTGTTGTTAGCAGCTCTGCTGCATATTGGTGTGTGGGCTGGGTGGGTTGAGTTATTCCCCACATGGTGTATTGGTTGGTACGGGTGGTGTATTGGCTGGTTTGGGTGGGTTTGCATATATATATATATATTCTATATTTGTTATGGGCTTAGGCCCGATCTGCTTCTGTTTACTATTCTGATCGGTTGGGGTGGTTGCACGCTAAGTTTACCCAAACTCACCCCTTTAATTTTTTTTTTTGCATGTCTAGGTAACCCCCAGGCTTAGTGGATTTGGTGCCGAGTGGGGCTCGAGGTGGCCACATGTTTTCTTGCTGGTCTTCTGCTTTGATGGACCTTTACCGTTTTTTGTTCAATCCACGTTTTGATTTTTTTGGGTTTTACGTTGTAATAAAGCCATTTCGGGTTTTAAATTTTATTGGGTGATTTATTATTTCACGGTTAAGTTATGCATGAAATTGGCTACTTAATCAAGCTGGACCCTAAAACTTTGTAATGAAGGTTTTCAAGAAATACCTCGCTTTTATGTTTTCAATTGCTTCCAACATTCTAAGGCATAACTCAATATAACTCGGTAACCTATCTTTGTCATGTTTTCAACTTAAGCAATGTTTCTATATAATCTGCAAACTTGATTTTTAACTCATCAAACTCGTTTTCAAATCAGATTAAGACGGTTCTTTACGATTACTTAACTGATTTTCTAAACAATGCCATGTGACCCTCCAGATCCGAGCATAATGTCTAGGCAGAGTTTGGGGTGTTACAGTCCACATACATGTGTTACAGGTACAGTAATTAGGGTTATTTAATACGTAATGTTACATTATTTAATACGTAATGTTATATTATGTAATACGTAACGTTACATTATTTAACGTACTTCATTGACAAGTGTTTCACAAGATCATCCTAAGATGGATTAAAGTATGTTAGCTAGCTTAATATTACCGATGGTGAAGAAGGATCCCAAGACTTCAGTGCCGGTCTTAATTTCCCATTTTCGTAGCCAATTGAGGTACAGCCCTCTTATCGCAAGGCTTGGATAGCTAAGCAGAAGGCATTAGAGAAGATGCATAGTGGGTGGGACGCTTCATATAATGAAGTGTGGCAGCGGTGTCAGGTGCTGGAGAGATATGTCCCAGGTTGCATAACGGACCTTTAAATGGCACTTGCATACTACAATGATAGATTGCTCGGTGGATGCCAAGTGTTCAAATGCCTTTTCTAGACCTTTAAGCAATGTCGAGACGCATTTCTATACTGCAAGCCATTGGTACAAGTTGATGGTAACTTTATGTATGGTAGATATACCCATCGGCTATTGCTAGCTGTGGCATAGGATGGTAGTGGGAGAATCCTTCCAATTGCGTTTGCAATAACACCGGGGGAGTCAGCTGATGACTGAGATTTTTTTCTTTCTAGGTTGAGGAGGCATGTTTGCCTCCAACCTTATATCTGCATTATATCCGATCGAGGTAGTGGAATATTATCCGCAATTGAGCGACAGGGAAGCCTATGGCAACGCACACACCATCAGTATTGCCTAAGGCATGTTGCATCCAACTACTACGGGCAATATCGATCTACAACTGAACGACGGAAAGTGACCAACATGGGTAAAGAACTTATTCTCTATTAATTAATTTCATTTGTAATATTCAATTTATTATGAACGGAAAAATGGTATGTAATTTTCGCCATGAACTTATATTGGCAGGGTATGAGATAAGTAAGGACCGTTTTCATGAGATGCTGGCGATTTTGCGTTCAGTTAACGAAGAAGGCGCGAACTACCTCTGTAACATACCTTTTGAACAGTAGACACAAGCATATGACGACGGCCTACGATATGGTCATATGACTACAAACCTCGCCGAGTGCATAAACTCTATTCTAAAAGGAATGCGTCATTTGCCGATAACATCTGTTGTACAAGAGACATATTTTCGTTTAGCTACATTATTTCCAAAGCAAGCAGCGAGTTATAAAGGCCAAATGTAGGGAGGCTATGTATGGTGCCGGAAGGTGTTGCAAGCAATTAACAAATCCAAAGCGCGAGCGAACACCATATACACAGTGTGTCACGGTCGTGACAACCTATGGTTTCGTGTGACATAGTTTGACATACCGAACCAAGGTATTATCGACGGGCAATATCGTGTACATTTGTGGAATAGGACTTGCGACTGTGGGAGCTTTGACGCACTCCGTTATCCATGCGCTCATGCAATTGTAGCTTGTCAAAATCTCTGTTTGGATCCCATGAGCTATGTGGACGATGTGTATAAAATAGAATACATGTACAACGTGTGGAAACACGTATTCTCACCAATCCCAGATGAACGTAAGTGGCCGTCTGTATCGCTTGCTCCATTTAAGTTATTACCGGATAGAGAACTGCGTCGCAAACCAAAGGGTCGACCTTGCTCAAGTAGAATACGCAACAATATGGATATTCGTGAAACAACCAACCAACAAAAATTGTGTGGATGGTGTAGGAACCCAGGCCATACAAGTCGATCATGTCCCAACCGAAATGGCTGATAGTTGTTGTAAAATCTAAAAATTAAAAGTATTGCCTTATTCAAAAGAGCTTCTATTTTTATTAAAAGTATAAAAGTAAACTAAAATTAACATATCAAAAACAAATTTTATTTTATTAAATGAAAATGTATAAAAAATGTTTATACAAATATATTACAAAAAATCTAAAAATTAAAAATATTATCTTATTCAAAAGAACTTCTATTTTTATTAAAAATATAAAAGTAAACTAAAATTAACATATTAAAGATAACTTTCATTTTATTAAATGAAAATGTATAAAAAAATGTTTATACAAATATATTACAAAAAATCAATGTTGGTGGAGGTCGGAATCAGTGCCACATAGGGGTCGTCGACGGTTACGCACCAGATTCTTCCTTGGTTTAGCTTCTGGCTATTGTTGTGGTTCCTCGGGCAGGGATTGTGGTTCCTCCGTAGGGGATCTGGTTGTGGGTGTTGGGAGGATGACCTACCTTGATAAAATAATGAACCCGGAGGTGTTTGCATCATCCATGGTGAAGGTGGTTGAATCCCATAAGGCGATGGGGATTGGTAAAAAGAAGAGCTCTCCGACGGCGCCTCGTGCGATCCCTCATGCGACGGCGGCCTATAGATCGACGGTTGAGCAGGAGTAATCGAAAACGGATATGAACCGGGCCATGCATTCCAACCTACCATGGGACTGGAAAAAGGAAACATATAAGGGTTAGGATACATAAAAGGGCTAGGGTACATACCTGGCATAATCTGAAAAAGCTATGATGTGGGTGTCGTCAGTTGAACTGATGGGCCCGGTAACTGTGGGGGTGCTGTTGATGGGTCCGGTGACTGTATGGCAACTATTAATGGGCTCGTGTTGTAACGCCCCCAATGCCCGAAACCGTCACCGGAGTCGAGCTTGAGGTGTTACTAAACAAAATATACCAATTTAAACAACTTTACAAAATCCATTTTCATTTTCGGAATAAACTGTTTTCCGCGTCATAGTCGCTCAAAAAATCATATCTCGAGTCACGAAACTTGAAATCAAGATCCGTAAATTTTTCCCGAATCTAGACTCATATATCTATCTACTAATTTTTTTTCTAGAATTTTTGGCTGGGCCATTTAGTACAGTTTATTGGTTAAAGTTTCCCCTATTGCAGAACTCGACTGCACTGACCTCTACTCATTACGAACCACTTTTCTCCCTGTACAAATTTTATATGACTATGAAGTTTATTTCTCATAAAACTAGACTCAATAAGGAATCTAGACATAAAAATTAATCCTCCTAATAATTTTTGTACAATTTATGGCGAATTTTCAAAGTTGGAACAGGGGATCCAGAAATTGCTCCAGCCCTGTTTTACTCAAACTCAGATATCTCATAACATATAATCCCTTCACCTATTTCGCTTCTTCCATTTGAAAGTAGACATAATAAGCTTCAATTTCATAACTAATCCATCATCAAATTCGATTTCTATGATTTTTAGTGAATTTTCAAACTCACATCACTGCTGTTATGAAGTTCTATTTTTAAGCTACTTTCACATTTTTCCTTAATTCCATGTCATAGTTATCACTCAAGCATACATACTATGAGCCACATCACAATAGATAATAACACACAAGCATAAGAATAATCATATAGATCCATAACATGATTAGCCGACGTAGGCCAATTTACAAGAATACATACTACCTTAATCTCAAGCCAATGCCTTTGGCTAAATCATAATATTACGTACTCCACATTACAACCCTATACATGCCATAGACTCGGTACTCTAGGATTTACTTACGACGATAGCATTAACTTGACAGTGTGATAATATCTCTGACGGCCTCTAACCCGAGCAAACCTGGCAACCCTAGGGAATATGGGAAAGAAAAGGGGAGTAAGCTTTACGCTTAGTAAGTTCATATGAAAACAATAAGCAACTTATTAACAAGCTTTATCAATGTTTACAACAAAATCTCAATATCATCAAGAATAAAAGACTCATTCCAATTCATTAAGATAATCCATAGATGTACAATAAAGCCAATTCTATTCATATGCTCTTGTATCTTATTTTATAAGTTCACACATGTTAGTCCATATGACTCCATGTATGATCCTATATAAGAATTTAACATATAATTCATATCCATTAGCAATCGTTACCATGAAGTCTTTTAGTCCGAGACTTTACTCGCCTCGTCATCGAGACCTTTAGCTCGGGTAAACTCTATACATAGCCATCGGGTCTCTAGCCCAGATATAATCTCCGCATATAGCCTTCGGGTCTTAACCCGGACATAATCTCCGCGTATAGCCTTCGGGTCTTAACCCGGACATAATCTCCGCGTATAGCCTTCGGGTCTTAACCCGGACATAATCTCCGCGTATAGCCTTCGGGTTTTTAATCCCGGATTCACATCACAGAGTCTTATGTATTCACATGTTACCACATTTCACATAGCAAAATCACATTTGTAATTCAAGTCCACTCATTCGCATATAGACATATAACATGCTCAATGACTTTGTGTCGTAAACATCATTCAAGTCTAATACATATATTCTTCTTTTACTAAACTTTTATCTCAATAAACAAACACATACATAAGCATATGTCCCCAATCTCTTTCTTTGTTTAGTTCTCTAATAGCCATTCGGCTACATAACAAACATGTAATAGGTTTCTTTCTCAATAACCTTATTATGATAAGGACAATGGGACATCATTCATTTATCATACAAGTATATCATGGCATTTAAAATTAAATACCAAATTCAATTACTCAAAACTTACTTGTTCCAATGGAATATCATATTCCATCAAATTCCCAATGCATTCCATCATCACATAATTGTTTTCAACACTTGGCATCACTTTCCATATACAATATTTCCAATAAAGAAAATCCAATACCAACATAGCAAGATAATTTCCAAAAATATTAGTAATAACATGAATATCATGCTTATTTAATCATACGAACTTACCTCGAAGGCAATTCCGGTTAATTACTCCATTTTAGTCCATAATCTCATACTTTCCGGTTTAGGCCCAAATCTCGCTTTTCTTGATCTAACATGATAAAATTCACTCATTTAATCACTAAATTAATTAAAACAATCCAAATTTCACAATTTTAGCAAAATGACCATTTTGCCCCTAGACTTTTGCAAAATGACCATTTTGCCCCTATGCTCGAAAATTGATTTTTATTCAATTTCTTCACTTCTTAAGCCTAAATAAACCATTACAAAACCATAGAAACTCATAAATATCATTTTCACACACATTAGCACTTATTTTACAACTTTGCATAATAACCCCCTTTCAAGGCATTTTCATGCAAATTTCTTTCACAAAGGTGTTTATTAGACAAATACAACTCAAATTCTTCCATAAAAACTCAGCAAACAACACATATATGTTCATGGCAAAAGCCTAAACTCTTTATCAATTTGCAAAATAGTCCACTCTTTTGAAAGCTCATGCTTTAGGGGTTCCAAAAATGTAAAAATCATCAAGAAAAGACATTAAAATCACTTACTATCAAGGGAGATGAGTTGCTGAAATTTTCCAGCTTCTAAACCCTTATTCTTGCTGCCCATTTCGTGGAGAAGAAGAAGAAATGAAAGAGATATAACATTTTATTCTTTTTTCTTATTTTATTACAAAATATCTTACCCAACATTTTTGACTTTTCTACTCTTCTATTCTCTTGGCCGGCCATTCATTTTTAAAGGGCCTAATTGCCTTTTAAAGACCCCCAATTTTAATTCTAAATCAATTTAACACCTTTATGCATTAATACACAACTTTTACACTTTATGCGATTTAGCCCTTTTTCGAAATTAAGCTAGAAATCTCTAAAATTAACTTATCAAAATTTTCATGCACCTTTAAAAAATATGCTATATCACAGAGAATAATATCAAAATAATTTTCTCCGGCCTCGGAATAGTGGTCTCGAAACCACTGTTCCGACTAGACCCAAAATCGGGCTATTACACGCGTGGTCATCCCTTCTTCTTGGATTTAAAGGGCCCTGTCGTTCCCTTTCGACACGAACTTATCGCCGCCTCTCCTCTTCTGACAATAAATATGGCTTGCCATGGATCCTAAACCATGGCATGTATTCCGGCATGCACGCTAACTCTGGAATGATGATCGGTTCCCGAGTAGGTATATAATCATACTGATTTTCCCACATTTCGATATAATCTGACCAGTATCTAAAAATGAATAAGAACCTAAAAATTGGGGAAATTTTTCATTGCTTATTTCAATGCCTCTCTGATGCACTAGGTTTTTTTTTTTTTTTTTTTTTATGTACAATCTTAACCATCCTAGTATGAACAATGTTGAGGCCGACAAATACTATGTTTTTTTCACTTACATATCCATCTATTTTCTGGAATATAGGTCTTTATGGCATAAGGAGTACTGCAGCATTGATCGTAAGTGCTGGTGGGGAACTAGCTTTTATAACAATTATTTTGAAAAGGGTGTTTGGTTTGAGAGAACCATTTATTATCATATCCAGAAGCTCAAGTAGATTGAATTCATGTCAAGATTTTGCTACTCAAGTTATTTATTTATTTATGTATGCTATAGCATTTTAGATTTATATTAATTTTACTAAGGGAGTGATGTATCCCTAATAATGCAAAATCTAATAAAGCAATGGAAGAAAATGTGTCTAAAAGTTATATTTTGCGAGGTACGAGTTTGCCATCGTCTTTGCTAACTGCATAAGGTGTGGGTGGGGAGAAAATCTTCGAAAACCCAAGAATCTAATTAAGTCAAACTACATGTGCTCATGTATGTGAGGTTCCATGAACAAATTATATCGCTTATGGAACCTCCAAACCTGAGCATATTTTGAAGGCATGTGCATTTGTGTATTGTCTTTAGCTTCATTGGGTTTAAATCACTATTCTGTTAAAAGATTAGAACTTTATATAGATAAGAAGACACAATTGCATCACTAGTGCACCAAAAAGGCACCCGAACAAGCAATGAAGAATTTTCTTAATTTTTAGGGTTGTTCTTCATTTATAAATAAAATAATGTAGTGATTAATTGTTATTTAGAACATCATGTGATGGCCTAATGATTAAAGGTATTCATTGTTCCAGATATAATCTGGGTTTAAGTCATGCTAGTCACGTTTGCTATTTAAGCTTTGCTTTATTATTGTAATTAGAAGTGTTCATGGGTCGGGCTGGGTCAAGTTCAACTAAAAATTTAGACCCATTTTCTAGGCTCGACTAGGCCCAAAAAATGGGCCTAAAATTTTACCCAAGCCTAACCCGAATAAAAATGCTAAAACTTGGGTCCGCTTGACCCGCCCATATTAATTTTTTATATATTTTTTAAATATATATAATACATCAAAAATATTAAAAACTTCAAAATACTAAGATAAATACAACTTAACAAGCAAATGCCTCTAAAATAATAATAAAATTAACAAATGACTTTAAAATAATAACAAAATTAAAAATAAAATAATTTTATACAATATCCAAACAATAACAATAAAATAATAGCAACATAATACTAAAATTGTAACAAAATAAGGAGAAAACAATAATAAAAAAAACAGATTTTTTTTGTCTTTTAGTGAATTCAAGTCAGGTTAGGCCAAGCCCTGTCCAAAAATGTCTTACTTGAGGGTCGACTCATTTTTTAAACGGGCTTTATTTTTTTGTTTAGACCATTTTTCAGGCTTATATTTTTACGCAAACCCTCCCACATTTCTGCCGGGCCGGGTAGCCCAACCTATGAATAGGTCTAATTGTAGTTCGCCAAAAAAAATTATTTAGTTATGTGAAATAATGACTTGGAAATTATATTATTAGGTGGAAAATCAAAATTTTACAACAAATTTCATGTGGGTTCTCCATTACCCATTTTACTGGGAGTGACCAAAATGAAAATATTATATAATATGGGAGCCTATTTTGCAACTTTTTTTAGGTATTTAAAATGAAAATTTGTGAAAGTTAGGGACCAATTGTGAGTTTACCCAATAACATAAACATAAAAAAAAAAAAAAGAAAAGAGAAAAATAAGAAAATAAGAATGCCACTCGCAGCAAAGCGAAGCCATGGGAGAGAAGAGAGAAATGGAAAAAGAAACAGAAAAGATATGTAAGAGATGCAAGAAAAGCTACACTGCATCTTCAAATGATTCTTCTTCTTGCCGTTTTCATCCTTCTGTCTTTGTTTGTCGTCGTCATGACGACCAAAAGAGGTATCCTCCCAGTCCTTTCTCTCTTTTTATATGCCTTTCTTCGTGTTTATAATCGTCTCTTTCCTTATAAGAAAAAAATAAAGAAATAAATAGGAGAGTGATCTTGGATACCCTTTTACCTGATTTGAGTACTTTTTATGATTTTATATGTTATTTAATTTTATTTAATTACTATTAGCTTGTGCACTAGAAATGGGTAATACGCTTTTTATTTTGTTTTATGATTTTCATTTCGTTTTGAATGATAATTGATTTGTTACAAGATTCTTTGCTTGGGTTCTAGAAATCGAGAAAACAACAAATTGGTTGATGATGGTAAGCTTAGTTTAATTAGGAACCTGTAGGTTTGAGTCCTTAACAAATGAGGATGATTTGGATTTCCTTTATTCTTTATAAACGAACTGAAGAAAAAGATTAGTCGAATGTATCCTTTATTTTTTATTTCTTCGAATTTCTGTTTGTTATGTCTGCTGCAAGAGTGAGGTTCATATGGGCTTGCAATTTAATACAAATAAGCTAATTTAGCGAATAAAGTTGATATACATTAATAGGCCCTGTAAACTAATCTAGTGATATAGAAATCGAATCAAGTACTGGAAACTAAATCATTTAAACAACAAGGTGGATTGCTCTTATTAACCTTTTTTTATGAATTTCCTTGTCCATTTACGAGGAAGTTTGTTGCAGTAACTTACATTTTCATGTGGGGTATAAGTGTGCAATCTATGTTAGATGCTGTATTGGTTCTGTATTTTTTAACAGAAAAGTTTGCTTTGCAACGAGCAAGAGCACCATAGTTGCAAAAACTAATGAACCACCCTTAGCCAACTACTGCAAGAAGGTTCCACCTAGGATGCTTGTGAAGCTTTCAAATTGGTCTCATTCCAGTTCAACTGGAATTTGACTATATTACCTAGAATCTGGATCAATCTGATACCAGGAATGGAACTTGGAATGCAAATTGCTACTTATAAAGGTAGTCTTCTTCGGTTCATTTCTTGGAATTAAATATGACTAATTGAAGCATAAAACCTTATTTTTGTGGGGGAAAAAAGGAAATTGAAAACCCAAAATATAAGTATAGTTATATCTGGGCTCTTAAAATTTATCCTTTCGTAACTTTTATTTATAATAAAAATGGTAAGTAGTTTCTTCAAGACAATGTCCACCACCCATCAACTAATAACATTCTTGAAGCATTCTACCACAGCCCACCTTGTCTTAGAGATGAAAGGCCAAACTAGGAACACAGGCTTCCCAAATTGGATCATAAACCATCTGCGATTGGGATCTTGGGATTCAATTCCGAAGTCATATGATAAGTACCTATATCTGGTAATGATGCATCTGACTTTCGGTAGGTAGCCAGCAGTCTACCCTGACATTTTCAATTTTGGATGTCAGATAGCTTCTCAATAATGGAAAATCATTGCTGTTGGCCTGTTACTCCTATTTTTAATTTTGGTTGAAGAGACCATATCTACATATTTCTGTGTTTACTTCAAATGCCTGTTGATGAAACATGCTTTCAGTTTTATGCTCTACTTTTTTTACCAAAATAGCTGTTTTCTAATAACCAAATCTACAATCCTTTGTGATAAAACTTTGATTATCTCACATTGGTAGAAGGTTGCACCGCTCAATTCTGCAATCTGAGTGCATAAATGTAAAATATTGCAAATTGTTTGGATTACTTTCATGTTATTAAAGACTCTGCGTGCACATATGTTCAACATGTCATAATCTAGAACAGATTGTTACTGCTTTCACTGTGAGACTGTTTTTAACAAGGAGATATTATACTGTTTTTAACAAGGAGATATTATACTGTATCAAATGTGCCCTTGTATTTGTTTCTCTTTGTTATGGCAATGATGTTTTATGAAGTTTATGCAGATAACAGATTTACTCAGGGCAGAAACTCTACCCTTGTTTTTTGCCTAATGTGTTCTTACAAGTTCATTGAACTCATTTCTCTTTCTCCAATTTTCTGACACAAAGACAGATGTTTGCTAGTTACTGTCTTCTCTCTTTGGATTGATTGAAGGTACTATGAACTGAAACCTGATGATCCGCCATATGCTGCCAAGTTCTACGACTGCTGTGGGGCTGAGGACCCTGAGGCTTTAGGCTGTACCACCAGTTTCCATGTCTCATATGATGATGATTGATTGACATGTTATTTCCCTCATTCACCTGAATCCCGTCTGATGATCAAAATCTGTATATTTCTGCACAACTCTGTTCTTTATATAAATGTTCACTGTCTGAGAATTGTGTTGTCTAATTTGTGTAATCTTTTCTGTTTCAGCATGTGGGGTAGGTATAGTTTGAATTTCACCAAATGTAGCATTTGTGGTTCTGTGGCTTTTGTGTTATTGGAAGAAAGCATGTGCCACCTGATAATCTGTATTCCTATTGTGTTTTGGCTGTTCTTCCTGTGCTGTATAATCATATAATCATCTAGTGTTCAAAATTAAGGGAAGTTCTCACATTTTGTTGATACGGGACTTGCCAGTGAATTTTGTAGTTTTCTGAAAAACTAAAACTATTAGCTTGAGTAATGGAGTTTGCCCCTTCTTAATTGGTTGGCCTCCTTGTTTCAGTATATATGTAAACTACCTAGCACTGGCTTCAACCTTGATTAGTTATTTTGTACTTCTTTAAATCATATTTTTTGTTTGATTGTTTAGAGAGGCCATATGGTGAAAGAAGTAAAAGAAAAATAGGCTTGAAAATAGTGTCATCCAAGAAACTTACTCTATGGCCAAAAAAGAAAAGAAAAGAAAAGAAGCTTGCCCTCGGTCAGGATTAGTGTCATGGTGTTAGACATGAACTCCATGCCGTTTGTACGCTTATGATTTGTTTGGGTACTAATTTCAACTTGTTACGCTAGAGATCGAATGGACTAAACCGGTCGGTAATTTCGTGTGGATTTTGATATTTGGTTACTAATGACGTGTTAGGGTCATTGTTAGAGTGAGGAGTAGGCAACAAGTTTGATATTTATAATTTTTGGAATATCTTAATCTGAATTTGCAGATCTGCTTATAATTTTGAATTCAGATATTATTCGAATATTATTATCTAAATCCGAATCCAAAATAAATATCATTCTTTGTTGGATACTTGAATTTATAAAAAAAAAAAGATAAATTAAATTTAACATTTTTAATAATATTCAAAATCATAAAAACCTAAATATGAATATGCTAAAAATAAAAATTTAAAATAATATAGAATCAAACAATTTTAAATAAAATTTATTTATAATTAACAATAAATAAATTAATAAAAGTAGTTAAATGACAATCCAAAAAATTTAAAGTATAACAACTTCGTAACTTTTGTCATGTTTGTAAAATAAAAAATTAAGTTATATAACAATCCCAAATAACTTGATTATTTGAACCTATAACACTCTTAACCCATATCCGTCGTTGGAATAGGGTTACGGAGTATTATCGGATTGATAACAATATTCAACATATATTTCACATACAATTCCAATTCCAAATAAACATCATTCAATATCAATCACATTGTCCCTATTACGAGCCTACGAAGCCCAAATCATGCATTATGAGTGGTTCGATACTAAACCGATAACTTATGAAAATTTTTGGAAAACATTGAAAATTTCTAAATATAGAGGATACACGCTCGTGTGGCTAGGCCGTGTGTCTCACACGGCCATAAGACACACCCGTGTCATAGGCTGTGTGGACATTCGAAATGGGATCACATGGTCCTGTCCTAGACCGTGTCCTACCTCGTGTAACTCTCTGACTTGTGTCACACGGCCAACCACACGCCTATGTGACTAGCCCGTGTAACTCATTGACTTGCTACCTTTATAAAAACTATAGGGGACAGACGGCCGTGTCACCTGACCGTGTGTCACAGACGGCTAAGACACACACCTGTGTCTCTGCTCGTGTGGACGAAAATGGTCTATTTTCCAAGTCTCATTTCTCACCCAAACTTGCATCAACCTAAACACTCCAATTGACATATAACATAGCTTCAATAGACAATCAAACCAATCTCAACCAAGAATAAATTATGCTTTTTCCAAAACCAACAACCACTAGGCACATAAATATCATAATAAGCCATTCAATTTCATGCTAAATTTGTAACATCCCGAAATAGGGCCTAATCGGAATAGTGGTTTCGTGACCACAAATCCGAGATAGAAATAGTTATTTTATTATTATTATGATGTTTATGATGTGATTGCATGATCGTGTGAAAATTTTGTGAAGAAATTCTATGCATTAAGTGCTTAACTTGAAATTAGGGACTAAATCGAATAAGTTGCAAAATTTGCATTCTAGAAGTTTTTAGTATGAAATTGCTTTGGAATATTAATTAGGAGGTTTTAAATAGAAATTTGACCAATTTCTAAGTTTATGGACAAAAATTGGACATAGGTGGAATTTTTGAAAGTTTAGTAAGGAAGGGCATTTTGGTCATTTGGTTATTAACATGATTAAAAAGGGAAAAAGATGACAAAATTGCTATCATCTTCTTCATTAGCACGAAATTTCAAGGGTTCTCCATAGCTAGGGTTTGTTTCAAGCTTCCAAGCTCCATAGTAAGTGATTCCAAGCCCCGTTTTTAATGTTCTTTACGCTTTCGGAGTCCCGGTAGCTCGATAAAGCTTATGCTAGCAATAATTTAAGTTAGGGTTCATATTTGGAAAAATACCCATATGTGAAAAGTGTTTATTTTGATGTTTTATAATAGAATATGAGGTTTTAGATTATGTTAGACAACTTGTGCTACTCGGTTTTAGGTAAAAACGAGTAAAAGGGCTTAATAGGTAAAAATACCTATTATACATAAGTGTATGTTATAGTAGGAATTTGAAGATGTTGTTGGTAAATAAATGATCAGCACGTCTCAAAATACAAGAATTTGTGATAAATTTTGATTTCTGAGCCTTGGGGCAAAAGTGTAAATATGCAAAAGTTTAGGGGCAAAAATGTAATTTTTCCAAAGTTTGAGTAAAGGACTGTTTTGATAAATGTGAATATTAAATAAGTTAAATTTGCTATTATAGATCAAGAAGAACGAAATTTGGGAGTAGATCGGGGAAAGGAAAAAGTAAAGGACTAAATTGTAAAGTTTAGTCACATTTTGTATCGAGGTAAGTTTACAGTAAATAAATGCAATATTCCTTTATTTTACATTAATATTTTTAATTTCCAGCATTTATATATTCATTTTATGAAAATATTCAAAGTTGAATTAAAGACGATGTAATAGAGAAAAGTATTAGAAAGCCCCGATTGAACCTTAGAAATGTTAGGATACGAAATGTCATGACATTTGGGGTTGACAGGACAGGACAGGATAGGAATGAGCCATGTAAGTCCATATCAGATATATGGCTTTGGAGACAGGAATGAGCCATGTAAGCCCATATTAGATATATGGCATTGGAGACAGGAATAATTCATGTAAGTCCATGTCAAGGACATGGCATTGGCAGGATATTGTTAGATAGAAAAGACCCTAGTATCCTTAGTATTCCGTGTGGTTCAACGGGCCATTGTACAAGTTAAATTACAGTGAATTATCAGCAAAGGAAAGGTAGATTGTATTTATGAATAATGAAAGGTCAGGTAAGAAAGAAGGTAAGTGAATAAAGAAGAAGGTAGAAAATGAGATGTAAAGAAAGTTTATGATGCTAGGTGACATTATGCATAATTATCCTTTGTGATGAATGTTGTGATTTATTTGCTTGTAAACTTACTAAGCCTAGTGCTTGCTCTCTTTATTTCCTTCTTCTTATAGTTCTTGCCAAGCCACTCGGGGATCGAAGGAAACGTCGAAGATCCGATCACACTATCGAAGGAATCACTTTGGTATAGCTAGACGTTTCGTTTCGTGTATGGCATGTATAGGAACTTGGCTTCTTTTGATATGATATGATCAATGAATGATGTGTAAATACTTGCTAGTGATTAGCTAATAGAATGGCTGATGATATACATGTTTAATAGTATGTATGATTGAGTAGTAACTATCACATGGAAATTAAGGAAAATGTGAAAGTAGCTTAAAAACATATTCAAGTAGCAGAAATGACGTGACTTTGAAAAATCACTAAAAATAGTAGAAACATGATTTGATAGTGAATAATATATGAAATTAAAGCTTATTGTGTCTATTTTCAAATGGAATAAGAAAAACAGGTAAAGGTATTGTATTTTATGAGATATCTGAGTTTTAGTGAAACAGGGCCAGAGCCATTTCTGGATCCCCTGTTCCAACTTTGGAAATTCACCATAAATTTTACAAATATAATTAGGTGGTGCACTTTATATGTTAAGAATCCTTATTGAGTCTAGTTTTAATAGAAACAAACGGCATAGTCATATGAATTTTGTACAGGGAGAAAAGTGGTTCGTAGTAAGTAGAGGTCAGTGCAGTCGAGTTCTGAAACAGGGGTAACTTTAACTAATAAACTGTACTAATTGGCCCAGCCAAAAATTCTAGAAAAACATTAGTAGATAGATATATGAATCTAGTTTCAGTGAAAATTTACGTATCTTAATTTCGAGTTTTGGAACTCGAGATATGAATTTTTAAGCGACTATGACGCAGAATGGCAGCAAATTTCGAGAAGCTTAAATAAACGATTTAAGGTTGCTTAAGTGATAGATTAAGTTTAGTAGCGCCTCATGCTCGATTCTGGCGATGGTCTCGAGTAAGGGGTGTTACAAAATTCACATTCTCTGTAACAGTATAATTTTAACCCTATTCGAAATGGTGGTTTCGGGACCACGAATCCGAGTCAGAAAAATATTTTAATATCATTTTAACCCTATTAGATGATTTAATAGTAAAGGGCTGAATTGATTATGTCATTTTAATATGGAGTATCTAAGTTGATATTAAACCATTAAGTAATGCATGGGACGACACTAACCTTAATATAAAATGGTTTAAAGTTAAAGTCATTAAGGTTAAATTTGTAATTCAATTATATTATATGTTAAATAAAACATAAAACATTTTATATTAATGCATGTTCATCTTTAGAAAGCCGAAATTGGCTAAGGAAGAAAGAAAACTAGCATTCGGCCCTTGTGTTCTTCAATTTAGGTATGTACTTTGTTCAGTTTTTGATAATTTTTATGTTTTTGAGGTCATTGCTTCAAATACTACTCGACCCATGCTGAATTTTTGATTTTGATGATGTATTCATGAGTTTCCATTATTGATATCTTAGTGAATTTTGTGTTTGATGTTGTTAAATAAAAGATATGTGTTAGATTACTAAGTTTGTATTGGAAATTTTCATGAAAATTAAGTAAATAGGGCTTAATTGCAAAAATAGTAAATAAAGGGACTAGATTGTGAATTAAATTAAATGTGAGGACTTGTATGGGCATGGGAAGTATTCGGTCGTAGCTTAGTATAAGCAAATTATGTTTATTTTATGTTTTGTGAATTTTGGACTAAATTGTTAAAAGTGTCAAATGTATGGGGCAAAAGTACAATTTACCCATTTATGTGTTGAGTGGATTGGATTGAATATTTAATTAGATAAGTCTAATTTATATCAATTTAGATTAAGAAAAGAGAAAATTGGATTCGAATCGGGAAAAAGCCAAAATAGTCGAATAGTTGATCAATACCGTTTGTTGATATCCGAGGTAAGTCAATAAGCAACTAAACATTCTTGTTTTGAATAAATATTTGTTTAAAATGTTAAAATTATAATATATGGTTAAATGAGTGATAGCTAAATGTAGTATGTTAAAATGTGAATGTTTGAGTTATTTGGACTAAGTTTTGATATTGTGAAATTGAAAGGAAATGTATGATAGTCAAATTTCTATTGATTGAAAAATATGCTTGAGTTGAAATTGAACAAGTGATATTCGGGCTTTTAGCCTAGCAAGCCTTGTGCGGGTGACAATAATCGGGCTTTATGCCTAGCAGGCTTAATGCCGGTGTATAGAAATCGGGCTTTATGCCTAGCAGACTTAATGCCGGTGTATCAAAATTCAGGCTTTGAGCCGGTGTGATTTCAGGTTTATATATAGCAGGCTTGTTGCCGGTGAATTATAAAGAGTTTATGCTTAGGAGACTTTGAGATGAAGTGATGATTTCATATTTTTAATGAGCTAAAATAAACAGGTATGTGATAGTTAGTTGTATTTGTATAATAAGGTAAGTTGGCTATTGTATTAGTGATGCAAATTATATGCGATGAAAATGAAAATTGATGAATATATGGAATTATGTATTCGGCCAAACAAGTATCAATGTAATATCATAGTTGAGATATTTGAGCTTGCATATATATGTGAATACATATAGTCTAGAATGCGAATGTGAATTTAAAGGTGAAAGAAAGCTTTGTTATTAATTATAAGTGTGTTCAGCATAGATGAATAGAAGTATGGCTATGTTTTTGATATATTGAATTTTGAAAAAAATTGAATGAGCATATATGAATATGAAAATATGAAATGGTTTTTATTTCATTGATGTATTAATGTTAATGAGTTGTACATTTGCTTTTAACTTACTAAGCTATAATAGCTTAATGTGTGTTTATGTTTGTATTTGTTTTATAGATTTTTTTGGAGGTCGCTACGTGCTTGGGGATCGTTAGTAAAGTCATCCGCATTATCTTTTGATTTCTGGTACTTTTGAAGCTAAACTCGAAACTTATGGCATGTATAGGCTAAAGTAACTAGTGAACAAATGTGATTTTGGTATGTGTATATATATAAGCCATGCGAAAATGGTTTGTTCATTTTGTTATATATGGTTTTATGGTTTAATTAAATGATGAGGTTGAAGTATTATTGGTGGTTGGTATTTTCGGCTTTGTTATATGCTTTGATGTGGATTTTATTCAATGTTCTTGGCATAAATGTGATGTTGTGAGTTTGCGGTTGGTTTTGTGTGATGTTTTGAATAATGGTTAGAAGTCAAATTTTGATTCGGCATATGTTTATAGTTAAATTGGTAATGTATAGGTTTGAAGTGTATTTGAATGAGTTTAGCCAAGTATGGATGCTTTAAAATGACTATATTGTAAATCTTTGGATTAATATGAAGTGATTGATGTTAGTTATATGTTAGTTATATAATGGTTAATTATTTGTGATTATTAATAAGTGAAACATTGGTATTCGGCAATTAGCATGATAAATTGATTATTTATGCATTATAATATTTGCTAGTGGAATATTAGAATTTGGTTTTATGAGGAAATGGTCATTAAATGAAATTCATGTTTAAAATATAGGCATATTCGGTTAATGCTCTTAAAGTGACCAAATGAATAGTGTAATCAATTTTTTTTTATAAAGCATGTTGTTGCATGTAAAGGTAGTTAGAAAGCATGAAAATAGGTACTTTGGTAATGTATCATTAAATGTTCAATGATTTTGATTTAAGTTGTTATTATGATTACAAATTGTTTTAGTATATGCCGAAATTACATGTCAATTTTGGTATGCAATTGGATTAGGTAATATTGATAAGCTAAGGAATTAAATTTGTTACTTATTCAAAATGTCGAGTGAAACTTGGTTAAAATGAAAGATATTTGTACGTGTATACTTATTATGTTTCTTGTAAGTAAGTATAGATTGAATTGTTATTTACATTATTTATTTATAGTATGAGCATTTATCTTGTGATAAAATGACATGATATTTGATAATTGCTTATGAAGTGTTATTAGATTATTTGATTGAAAGGTTTTATGATTGGAATTGCAAAGTGATTAACTATTTCTAGTAATATTTACCTGGTTTAAAAATGAGTAAAAGTATACACGTGATTGTTTATAAGTTGAGTTTATTTTGGTAATGTCTCGTAACCCATTCTAGAGATAGATAAGGGTTAGGGGTGTTACATTCTCAAATCATTAAAATGGTCACTTCAATTATGCATCACTTTACCTAAAACCATAAGCATACTAATCTCAAGTTTCTACCATTTAGTATTCCAAATACCAATTCACAACAAGCATCACATAACAATTATCAACCATATAACAAAATGGCCATTTGCATGATATATACACAACCAAACATGCTAAAATAAGCCAAGTCACATGGCTATACACATAACTACCCATTCATCATTTATAAGCCAAATCAAATGGATAAATCCATTACCAACTATAGACCAAAATAACCACAACTCCTATACATGCCATATAACCAAAATACATAAATTCAAAAGTACCAAAATGATAGTTGGATAGTGTGATGAGATCTTCGATGACTTCTAGTCTGAGTGAGGTTCTGAATCACTATAAAACATGGAAAAGAAAACGGAGTAAGCTATAAAGCTTAGTAAGCTTGTATGCTTAAAGTAAAACTTACCATATACACAATTTAAGCAATTAACATATCACAACATAACTCATATTGATCCACAAACCTATCAGATGTTCATTCACAAGATTAGATATGAAATTCACAAGTTTCTTCGATTAAATACTTGTATGGTTCTTGTACATACCTATACTAACTTGTATCAATCTCATACTCATTTGTATCCTTGATATACCCGTTGAACCATTCGAAATAATATCAGATACCCGGGAATCTCGCACCCTAAGTGCCAAATACATAGCCAAAGCTATCTCAATCTCATATCTCATATAATGCTCACTCTCGAGCTATCAACGGGTTTGCTCACACAAGCTAACAGTCATGACGTATCTGCACGGTGCTGCTCACAGAAGCTGACGAGAATCCGCAACACATGTCGGATAACTCAACCACCGGTAGGACGTACGGACTAGCACCCAAAACACATAACCCTTAATGACAGGTCATTTGTATCCTAGTCTATTCCTAGGGTTCAGCTGGGATTTTCACATTATCGAATCTTCATCGAACATTTCCGAAGGATCGTATTCACAATTAATTCAATAATAAAGCATTTAAAACATAGTTTTATTAGTGCTTATTAACATATGAACTTACCTCGATTGCAAAAACGATGAAATAGATCGACTAGTCGAATACTTTATTCTTTCCCTGATCTAGATCCGAACTTCGCTTTTCTTGATCTATATGTAATCGAATTAACTTATTTAATTAGCATTCTATTCAATTTAATCCAAAAATCACATTATAGAAAAATTACACTTTTGCCCCTAATATTTCAACATATTTTCAATTTAGGCCTTAGCTCATAAAAATACAAATTCATGCAATTAGGTCCCTACCTATGCTAGCCAAATTTTCCTTATTATCATAGTAGCCCATATTTTTCATTATTTCATATTTCTCAATTTAATCCCTACTTGACAATTTTCACTAAAAATCACTTTACAAATGTTGTTTATCTAACAACAACCATACATTTTCTATCACAAAACATCATAATACTCACATATTCATCAATGGAAAAACTCAAATATTTAAGCAGTTTCACAAATTAGTCCCTGGGCTAGCTAGACCTAGTTGCAACGATCTCAAAAAACGTAAAAATAATTAAAAATCGAGTCAAAATGCACTTATATACAAGAGAGTAAGATAGCTGAATATTCAAGTTTCTTCAATGGCTTTCTAAAGCCCTAATTTCGGTGGAAGATGATGATAAAAGAGACGATACTTTGTTATATTTTATTTATTTGTCATTTATTTATCAAATTATTTTTATAACCTTTTATTATTACATTTAAAAATCATATAAATGATTTCCATAAATATCGACTCACTAAAAACATGATCTAATTACTAAATAAGGACTTCCACTTAAAGTTCTATAGCTATTGACACCTTTAGCTAATAGAACACAAGTTTTGTACTCTATGCGATTTAGTCCTTTTTATCGAATTGAGCACTCAAAGGATAAAAATTCTTAACGAAATTTTTACACAGTTATACTATCATGCTATAGGCTTCAAAATAATAATAAAATAAATTTTTTGACCTTAAATTTGTGGTTTCAAAACCATTGCTCTGATTTCTCTAAAAATGGGCTATTACAGAACCATAAAAACTATTCAAAACATCATATACATCAAAAATGGTCTCGTTATTAAGCAAACATCTTCCATTTGTAGTAATTATAGTTTTACATATTCCAGTCATCATTAAAATATGTTAAATATTCATCAAATGAACTTAAAACATGAATTAAACATGCATTAGAATTTCCAAAACAATCACGTAGGTATAAATACTGGAACTGGGGTATCAATAATTTTCTTACATGGTATAAATATTGTTTGAAAAATGGGTACCAAATCAATGTTATATTTCTCACCTAAAATCAAAACATAAGAAAATATCGATATATTTCATAAAGTATAAGTTATTTTAACCCAAGTATCGATACTCGTGATAATGTATCGATACCAAATTACATTACTGAATTCTTACGCTTTGAAAAACCATGGAGGTATCATTTTGAAAACTTGAATATCAATACCTCTACTCCAAACCACAAAAACACAACATAACCAAGCATTCAATCTAGTCCAACAAATCTATACTCAACATGCATCATTTACCTCATTAAACCAATGCTAAAACGATCGAAATAACAATTCAAAACATCAAAAACATGTCCAACCAAGAATCAACATACCAAGGTCCTAGCCTATAATTCCTAAGAACAATTAAGCTATAAAATATCCAAAACATCATGGCAATATCATGCAACATTCTACCAAATTACCTTTATTCCCCAAAACATAAGCGAACAATAAACACCTATAAAATAATGTTAAAGTCTTGCTTTGGATCACTCCCTTGGAACCACACCACTCACACTGAAACACAACTATGTAACACCCCAAACCCGGCCTAGAAGTTAGGCCCGAGTCCCGCGTGTCACATTGAAGAGTTTTTAGAAAATCGTGTTTTCATTAAAAACCCTTTTTGAAGTAGTTTTGAAAAAATCACCTTTCTGTCTTTCTTTGATTAATCAGATTATGAAAAGTAGTTTACTTTGAAGAAAAACATATTGATTGAATTCTCGTTTGTTGCGAAAACGTGGTTTTTGGAAAACAGATATCATTTTTGTAAATCACGCTCTAAAGCTAATAGTCTATAAACATGCAGATAAATAAACCCAATATTTAAAAGAAATTAAAGAGCGGCCTTATTACAACCCAAAATAAATAAGAATCATAGCTAAAATAAATAAAAGTCGAAAGCAGTATAAAAGTAGAGTGTAATAGCAAAGTGTGGCCGCCTCTAAGTCCACGTAGCACCGAATCACCTATGCCTTGGAATTACCTGTACAGTTAAAAATAATTGGGTGAGTATACGACTACTCAGTGTGTAATCCTGGTACTAACAACATAACACTCAGTGTGTAATCCTGGTACTAACAACATAACAGAATCAGAATGGGCTAAAGCCCATAACAGTAGCAAATCACATTCAGTAAACAGTATAGCATGCATTTCAGAGTCATATCACAATCAGTGGCATATATTCAGAAATATTACAGTAACAGTATAGTATGCAATCAGAATCCTACCCATCCATCCGCTACACTCCATCTCCTTCCAACCTTACACTCCATGTGGGGATATAATATCAACCCACCTAGCCCTACACTCCACAGTATAGTACCGATGCGACACTATCGATAAATTGCAGTAGAGTTGCCAGTATATTAGGCTATAAGCCTCAGAATAATGCAGCGAAGCTACCAAAACAGTACACTCCCTCCAATACATATATCCCATCCCCCATGCTATGCAACATACTCAATGTCATGAAATGTCACAATACAGAATATATACACATATATATAACAAAACATACATAACAATTCAAACATTACATAGAGTTAAAACTGATAACTTACCTATGAGGGGTATTTTGGTCAATTTGCCTATAGGGGCATTTTAGTCATTTATCAGTGTGGTCATTCGATAGTGAAGGCCTATTAGTAAGCCCATGGTCGTCAAGCGACACATGCAGCCAAACAATCCAAAAATTTGATAACGGGTTTTAAACCCATCTAGTGAGCCCACGAGCCCATTGGGCCCATTGGGCCCGTTTCGACCCAACTCATGAAATCATTCATGATAGCCATTTTCGATATAAGGGCCACAATCCGTGGCCTCAATCAAACACATGAACGTTCGCACATCCATGTGGCCAACAATCGATTCGTCGGCTTTTCGACACTTGTCGATTTGGCATTTCGCCTTAGTACCCAAAAAGTGCGATAATACACACACAGCTGAATACGTGCAGCGTAATTAACTCATTCGTACCAATACCTACAAATCCAACAATGCCCAATTAAACAACTATCACAAAGGCCAAACACCTTCAACCCTTAATCCAAAATTTATACAACCTCACCTTAAGCGCACGTAAGTTCTTGAATCACTTAAATCAATCGACTACAATTGATAACACTACTTGATCGAATACCTAAAATGACATACATTTATTAGACCCCATCACTTACGAAAACATATCTTACAATGCCAATATAAATCTATGAAGCAATCGGCCAACAGCACTTACCATCGGTTTGATCAATAAACCATTAACAAGATTCGGTAGGTACAAGATTATTAGGGGTTACTCCTATATCCGACCCTTGCTCCCTTAATCCAGTTATCGCTTTTCTCCATGATTTTATCCAAAAGCCATAATCCAATCCTTAAAAGAAAATAATTAATCACATAAGGGTACACGTAAACTTCCAAACAACATTAACAACTCTTGTGATAAAAAAACTTACCAAAAACTTGTAATCATTCATAGAGGAAAGGAATTCATGTCTCGATCATATCAATAAAGACTTCTTCAATGATCTGAGCTCAAAAATATCTGGCCAAGCCTCGAATCGAAATGTACCACCCTACAAAAACAAGATGATTCAGCCACAAGAAGAGATATGTAACACCCCAAACCCGGCCCAGATGTTATGGCCAAGTCTGGTGTGTCGCATCAACGACAGACTAACCATGTTTCCTAGTTACTACGATTAGGGTAAGTTTTGCAAAACCATTATTAAAGTTTAACGAGAAAATCCAGGTTTGATTGTGAACGTTCTATCTGCTACCAATTTTTTTAGGGGATTTCTTATTATAAGATCTTGGATTAACTTTTTTTACTCGTTTGATACATGTGATTTATTTTGAAAACGTTGATTAATTTTTAAGAAAACTCGCGCAGCCTTATTCAAATAATTTAAAGTATAGTATAAATAAATAATTAAAAACCCAAATTAAAATAATTAAAGCGGCCTTATTACAAAACCAAAACCAGGATAAAAACAATTAAAAAGAAATAAGAAAAGAAATAACTTAATTAAAAACTAGCAATGCAGACTACGTGGCCACTTTGAATTCCTCCCAGCTCCAAGTCCATCAATCTAGGTCTCACCTACATGGATGGAAGAAAATGGGTGAGTTTGAAAACTCAGTGTGTAAAGAAAGCCCATCCGGAGCCCAAATTAGCTCAATCCCACTAGGCCTAAGCCCTATCCAATTTCAATAATAACTGGGCCGAAGCCCTATTCAGTATTTAGATAACTGGGGCGAAGCCCTATTCAGTTATCACTGCGGCCCATAGGCCCATAACAGTAACAGAATAGAATAATGCATGTATGCAAAGCCCATCCTATGTCCATCTGCTACACTCCACCCGTACCAGCCCTACACGCCATGTGGGGAATAACTCAACCCACCCAGCCTTACACTTCGCAGTCGTAACGTGGCCAAGCCACTAATAGTATAACGAGGCAAAGCCCCTTTCAGTAAGCGTGGCAATGCCACATGCACTTCCTCCATCAATAAACCCAGTCCCATGCAACAGATAATTATGTCATGGCATACAGTGAACATAAACAGTAAAGCATGCATTTCAGTCAAATTTAGCCCTAGGGGTATAACGGTCATTTTGCACCTAGAGGCAAAATAGTAATTCCTCACCCTTAAGGGGTATTTCAATAATTATACCAATTTTTAAGGTTTTATGCATGTTTCGGTCATTAACAGTCTCATTTTCGTCTTAGTAACTTATTTAGCCCATTCTAGCAGTTTAAAGTTATTGGGCCCTAAAACCCCTAGTGGGCCCTATAGTGCCAATTAGCTATTTTAGCCCATTTAGCCCAAACTTTATGAATGTCTTAACCATTTTAACTTATAGTATACCCGAATACACTTACCACGCATTTTCACCCATATGGGCCCGTAAGCCCATTGGGCCCAAATTCAGCCCATCGAGGCCCAAATTTATCGAGGTGCACGAAATCGCGCACTCACCAACTTTACTGATTTCGATTATAGATCTTACTACTTCCATTCGTCCCACGAGTGCTCGCACGCTTGCAAGCCCACGAAATGCCAGAATTTCGGCATTTCAGCTTTTCAGCTTTTGCCAATTTAGTCTAATAGAGGGTGTTCATTTACACACCTGTTTGCGATTAATACAGCGAGATCTCCCACACGATTTTTCCTACAATCATTACAAACCACATGTCACTATAGATCTAATTGAATAACTTATACCACCCACATACCTATTCGGCCAACACCCTTCATGGCCCTCAAATGTTTACCTTTGCCGAAATAGTGACTAGATCTAGATCTAGTCGTTCCAATTGTCCAAGCCCTCGATCGATATCCTTTAGTCTAGCACAAAACAAATCAAATAACACCACTAAACCCTTTTAGTCTTAGTCGACAGCCACCCTATGCATATAGGGGTTTTCGGCTTTATTCAAAACCCGAAATAACGAATAGAGAAGAGATCTAAGCACTTACCGAAGATCTACAACACCCAAATGCTTTCAATCCTTTTCTAATCTAGATCTAATGTAGACCTAGCCTCAAGACACGAGCAGAGAACGAATCCAACTATTTCGGCTTTTGGATCTATCCTAGAATGTCTATTTCGATCTTGAGAGTAAGATAGAATAAGAAGAAGATGAAGGAAGGTTTATGACACAATAGAGAGATGGTCGGCAGAGAGATGAGAGGTTTGTGATTTTGCTTTTTAGAATATTTGAATTGAAGGGCATGAAAGGTTCAACCAAGAAGGAGATTCGGCCAATCAAGGCAAATCGGTTTCGGCTTTTGTATGAAAAATAGAAGTTCACGAATGGGTAAAAGAGATGTAAGTTATGATCTTTTTAATAAAGGGGAATGGACCCTATAATCGACTATAATGAAAAGAAAATCAAAAGGGAAAAGTTTAAGAAGATGGGTAAAAGATTTGGCAAAGGGAAGATGAGCAAAAATAAAATAATAACGAAAAACAAACACCGATTGAAAGAAAAAACACAATCAGCTAATAGACTAATGCTTATCACCTTGTTTTTAGCTAGCACCGTTTGAATTTCATTCAAAGTCCTTACACCATCAGCAGCACAGTCCACCGCTTGGCCAACTCCCGTTGCTGCTAAGAAGAGTTTCGGTCCAATTGAACCACTCTCCCCACGCGTTCAGTAGAAACGCAGCCCTTCGCGCGCACAGCAGCTCGAACCCAAGACCTCCAGGCACCCACACACGCTGCTGGCCACTACGACGCGACTTCTTCTTTGTTAATATATAGTTGCATTTAATGATAAGGCTTATCTGCTTCAGTCACGGTTTGCTTAAAAATAAATACCAAAATTTCACCTGCCCGGGGTTCGAACTCGCGCCCACTTCGCCTTCCTACCACGCTGCTGCCACTGTGCCACAGGCGTCCTTTGTGTTAAACTCTGTTACCAACTTCTTTTAAGACCTATTATTACGGAACTAGATTATTCTAAAAAAACAAACATTTCGCGTGCGCCGTGCCTTGAACACAGCACCTCCCCCGTCTTCCTAGCGCCTCTTGCCACTGGGCCAAGCTTTCCCTTGTGTCTAGTTATGACCCAACTTAATTATATGGCCTAATGCCTGGTTTTCCCCAAGGAAGCAAAAATTAATTTTTTTGCTAGAGCCTTGGGTCGAGCCTAGGACTTTTCCCACACTATATGTCCTTCGTAATTTATTTAAATACTAACCTAAACATGAAACTAATAATAATAATATTAATTGTTTTTAAATTAAAGCATCCAAATTATTCAAGCCGTCTTCTACACGAACCCAGACTCAAGGCCCAATACTTCTAGGCCCAAAATTCAGGGTGTTACAAGATAGAAAAAGGAAAATATCGATAGGCCAAAAAGAGAAGGAAGAATCAAGTTATGAGAAGTCGGCTTTGACACTAAATGTGAAGCAAATTGAAATCGACCAAGGAAAAAATCAAAAGAGAAAAGAAAGTGATCAATTTGCGTTCGGTATTGTCCAAAATCAAAAGAAAAGTGAAAGGTGCTTGAAAGGTATAAGCAAAATGTGTATATGTTAGTTCAAAACAAATGGAGTGAAGGAAGTTGATGGTGACCAAATTCAAAGGTGAAATCGGCATTCCAAACATTCAAGAGAAAAGAGTGAAAGAGCAAAAGCAACATTTTGTGTCGACAAGAAACAAAATGGAAAGATGATTTCCTATCCCACAATTGTCGAAAATTGCTAGCTTAAGCACCTACATTAGGCAATAAAATCACCAATTTTGGCAACCACAGACCATTGACCGAAAGGTAGCAATAAGGTTCCATGTTCAGTCGATTCCTTCCTCAATTACACCTTAATTGGCAACTATAGATTCCCTTCTCATTCGGTCAAGATTTTGAACAAAATGGAAAGCCAAAATTAAAACCTTTATTAGCTATAATTCCCATGGCCGAATATCACCAAAAATACTCTCACACTGGTCAAAATTTCCCATAATAAATCCTTTAAAAGCAGCCTAAAATCAGCCAGCATTCAATTCAAAAATTTACTCCACCACTTGACTCTTTTGTCCACCGATAGCAGTTTCAAGCTCCCACTACTTGACCAGGTCCAGACCAATTCGGAGCAGCAAAAAGATATAAACCTTGCGCACTGGGTGAGGCTCGAACTCCAGACCTCGGCCCATCTTTACGCTCCACAAGCATGCTGCTGGCCACCGCATCAACATTTTCTTTACACTATAATAGGGTCGCATTTAAATATAACTTATAGCTACTGGAGACACGGTTTAATTCATGAATATGCAACTCGAACTCGCGCCCCTTCAGCAAGCCCAGCACGCTATTTGCCACTGAACCAACAAGACTTTCATTTCAAAAATCCCACGCAAAAAATTATAAGCCTTCCTTCCCTTGCCATGTTCCCTTTAAAAAAAATTACAATTCCCTTAAGCAGATTCGAACCCCCGACCTAGGCACACAACACAAGCCCCCTTGCCACTCCTTCACAGTTTCCTTTGTGTCGAGTATCACCCCTAATTATCTATAAATGTTAGACGCCAGCCTTCATGACCTTAAGCGAAAATTAAAAGAAAATATGCAATGGCCAGGTTTCGAACCTTGGGCTTCCTACATGGTTCCAGCGCCCCTAGCCACCAGACCACAAACTTCTATATGTCAAGCTTTATCCAAAAACATTTTTAAACCCTTCTTGAAACGCCAAAGTCCCCTAAAGACAAAAACTAAAATTTTTCTTTAAAGTCCCTTTTTAAATCCCGAACTTCTCTGACATCCCCAAGCACTCTAAATTACTTAATTAATAATCCAAACACGAAATTACAAAATATTTTTCTTGACCATAAAAATTCAAATTTTCCTCGATACACGAAGCCCATTTCTCCTAAGCCCAAAATCAGGATGTTACAAACTAGTTTGCAATGGTTAGAGAGAGTGGGTGAGCTTAAACAAGCTCAGTGAGTGCCGGAGTAACCACAAAGTATACACAATATCAAAAGTCAAATAAGAGCATACTATAACACGTTCACAACCATATTCTAACCAAGTCACAATAACATATTCACACTTCATTAAATCGTAAAACTAGCATATACTCTCACGCACAACTACACTCAACTTATATAAAAATAGTTCAAATTACAATAACTCATTAGGACTAAACATCGTATACATGCTTTAATAACTCACAAGTCTAACTTGTATATTCACATGCATTCACAAGTTAAATGAAACCAACCCAAACCACAATTACATACGCAATTTATTATGAGAACATACTAACATTTTCATGAAACTGAATTGACTCATTTAGTATATTATTCACATGTTTATGCATCCATCCCACATCGTATTTTCATAGTATATAATATCACATTTAAACTATAATTTGACACTTGAGGCTATGAAACATAAAAGTGGGCTCTATCACCACACATCAGATACACAAATCTCTAACACACCAAATAACTCGTAGAGTCGAGCATATCCCAAAAGTGTAGCATATAGCTAACACTCTCCAGCACACCAACATATCCCAGTGAATGGAGTTTAACTCATATTCCCTTAACTCTGTAAACTGTCTCGAGGCCTCAATGCCCAAATCACAAAACACAAGGGTGAGTACTTACAATCCTATGGCATGTTAACTATATCCAATGGTTTCAAAAGATCACAAGGTCAAAATATCTGCAATTACATAATTTTAATTATTGATTTAATGCACATCATCTATATTTATATTCATCAATTTATATCACAAACTTGTACACAATGCATGCTTATCGAATTCACATTTAATTGCATTTTAAGTGCCACAATAATGCTCATTGAGCCATCACATATCCGACCACATATGTGTGCATTAAAATTAGTACATTATATATCACATACAAATATTTTCACATATTACTTGTCATAATAATATCACATTCCACAATTTAACCTATATATACTTATCGAGATGTCACTCGCTTTTGCTATATATTTGTATTATTAGCATATCATTATCACTGTCATTTTGGCATGTATATCATGCCCACAACACAACACAATCCACAATAGTCATCACACAGGTCTCATATCACAATATCGCAACATAATAATCAATCCACAAATTTTCACATAATCACATAATTGTCAAAATAAAGCAAGGGAAATAGAAAGCTTACACTAAAAAATTAGGATAGGGGTTTAGGATATTCCTAATATCCCAATTAACACTATGAATTATGTCTACAAATAGCGATGTCAATCACTCACCGATCACGCTTTTGCCTAATTGCCAAAAGCTTAAACTAGGTTTTCCTTGCCTTTCGCCTTACTCGTAGAAGGCTCGAACGGTTCCAATTTTTGACACGTAATAAACACACAATATACACAATCAATTAGTAGCCAAAGACTCACCTACACCAACTAAAAATGCAAGCCTAAGCTATATTCCTCATGAAACTAAAATTTCGACTAACAAAATTGAAACTCAAATATCTTAATCTTTACTCGTTCTCATTGCCTATAATTTATTCCAATCATCTAATTATACATCTAGGAACAACTTTCAATATTCAAACCACTCAAAACTATGCAGATTCATGGATTCAAAATTTCGTTATATAATGACAATTTTCACAAAAACTCAATAAAACGTTGGAATTATTTAACGAAATTTTAAGGAATGTTTAGAAACCTTTTAATTATGTAATAAATAATTAAAAAACACATTGAAACCACGTTTTTACTGAAAATCTCAAAATTCACCATTAACTACTCAGTTTTTGACTTTTATTCAAAAAATGCGACTTAAGGGCTAAAAACTCAGTTTAAAAGTCCAGATAACATTAACAACTAAAAAGAAATTAAACCATTACATTTGATGGAAGAGAAATGAGCTTTTGGTTGAAAACTCGAAAAATCCACATGCTTGAAAGATGACAAGATCAATGGTGTTTTGGGTGTTTTTCTTGAAATTCTATGGAGACTTATGGCTTGGATGATGATATAAATTAAAAGAATGAAGTTTGTAAAATAAAATTGAGAGAGAGAACCTTGGGGAGAATAAGGGACAACAATAAAAATATGGAGAAGAAACTAACGTGGGTTTTATAAAGATGGAGAGGAAAAATAAGGTATTTTAAAAACTTTGGTGAAATTACTTTTTAACTACTTCTAAATTGAACCCTTTTACAAAGCAGATTTTATTTGAACATTGAAAGTCTTTTTAGCATTATTTTTAAAATTTGATTTAATTTTCAAAAAGTCATATACGAAAACAATTTTGGGTTACCATAATTCAAAATTTCTAAACCCATTTCGAGCCAAAATTCCTAATTTACACTCAAAACTTCTAGGCCCAATTTTGAGGTGTGACATATTCTAAACACATTCATATAATAATCCTAAATATCTCAAATAATAGAAAATAGTTTCACAGCATAAACATGTTAAGTTGTCAGGTTGTAATTAAATTGTCAACAACAACAATAATTGGATTAAAAATTTTAAATTAAAAAATAAAAAAAATTGAATCTTTTAAGTTTTAAAATATAAGTGACTAAATCTCATATCCTATAGAAGTACAAGGATATACAAAATTTTCAACCTTTTCTTTTTTTAGGGAAACAATGAGTTTTAAGTTATTTAGCTAATCGTAATGCTAATATTATATTCTTAATTGTAGTATATCCTAATTGTATAATGTCAAATGTATATATATTATAATGTATCATAAAGTTGTTTACATATTTAAGGTTTATGGTTACATATTGTATACTATAACATCAAAATTGTATATAGGGTTACATATCATTATTAGTCTACCCTGATTATATAATACTAATTGCAAATATTATAACATAGTATAAATTAACTGACACCATTAGGTTTAACCTTACATATTATTACTATAAAAATATAAATGATAATATTATAATTGTACATAAGATTACATATAATTAATTATATAATACTAATTATATATATTTGTTATCTCGAAAGGATCAACTCGAGATTGTCGATAGGGAGGTTGAATTGGCCTTTGAGAATTTGTGGTGAAAGCAATGAAAAATATGCAACAAAGAACACAATGATTTATAGTGGTTCGGCCCCAATTGCCTACTCCACTACCTTGGCTTACAACAACTAAGGATTTCCCCAAATTCACAAATTTGGCAACCATTGAGGACAAGGTTTAACCTTGTAATCTCTCTTAAGATTTATGCTCGAAAGTCTTAAGATACAACTCCCTTAAGGTTTCTACCCAAATCTTATGGATTAACCCTCTCTCTCAAAGAGAAACAAATAAACAAGTAAAGACATAATCCTTACAAGATTAGGATGTTTGTAATGAAGCACAAATACAAAGAAGAACACTTGAACTAAATGAATACAATGAAATTTCACAAGTTTTTACAAGAAAAGGTACGAAAGAATTAAGATCTTGGTTGTTTTGATTGATCTTTAAGCTTTTCACATTGCTCTACATCTTGCTAAACCTTTGGAAGATGGTATTTATACCCTCTAATTGATTTCCAACCGTTGTGGTTGTTGTGGAAGTAAATATAGCTGTTGAGGATGAAATACCAAGTTTTAACTGCACCTACAACAATGGTTATCGATACCTACAAAAAGGGTATCGATTTTTTTTTGCAATTAATGCAAATTTCAGTGACCATTAGAGCAGGAATATCGATACCTTTGGAAATATATCAATACCTTAAGAAAAGTATCGATACCGAATCAATACCTACCAGGGTTTGAAAGAAACAGAATGTCAATTTAGTATCAAAACACTTTAATTTGTTATATCAAAACATATTACCCAATAAGGCTTAGTTTAACAATGTCCCCCTTTTTGATATAATAGAACATTTTGTAAATTTATTTTTGAATAGATTACTCCCCCTTAATAGAAGTCATTTTCAATTTAAGCTCCCTCTGTATAAATATCATTTTCAATTTAAGGCATAAATATTTGAAGCATAAATATTTGAAATAAGAACAAATTTGAGATTCATTTTGATTTGAAAATTTGATCACTAATCTTGGCATATAAGTAATCAATCAACCATTAATATTTACCTTTCTCTTCTCCCCCTTTTGTTGCATTAAAAAAGAAAATAAACAATAAATCTCTCAAGAGGAAAAAAAAAGTGGTTAGTTCAAAGATAGATATTAAACATAAGGAACTAATGACTACCATACCAATCAACATTAAGGTCCAATCACATGAAATTTACCTTTGATCACCTTGAAATAATGCACCTTACCTACAAAGATAGAATTAAGTTTTTGGTACCCAATATCTTTTGGGTCCATGATCATTAGTCTTCAAAATCCTAGTCCCTTTAGGTATCCATTTTGAAAGAGCTTTCTTGTTTTAAGTATCACTAAGTCCTTTAGGGACCCATACACTCTTAACAAGCTTTCAATAGTAAAATCATGAGGGACCTTTATGTTTATAGAAATTAAAGCTATTTTTAACAAAGTTTTGCTTTGAATTTTCTCCTATTTCAAAAACTTTGTTAGAGTGAACATTTTCACTCTTAAGCAATTTAAGTTGCTTTTGATGATCCTCATGAACTTTTGAAAGTAAATTATGCAAGTCTAAATTTTTATTTCCAAAGTCATTAATAATTTCTTGCATTTTGTTTACTTTCTCTTCAAGTTCATGATTGGTTTTAGAAAGTAACTCATCGTCATTTCTCAATTTTGAAACATTTTTCTTGTGTTTTGACATCATAACTTTAAATTCCAAATGCAATTCATCATAGGCATCTTACAACTCGTCAAAAGAATAATCATTTAAAGTAGATAAGTTAGAAGTTGCCTTAAGATCATTGATGGCCATAAGGCACAAGTTGGCTACTTTATCATCAGATGAATCTTCATCACTCCAAGTAGCAACATAGGCCTTTTGTTTGCTTGACCCCCCTTTTTTTTAAGTTGAGGACAATCATACTTAATATGTCTCGATTTCTTGCACTTGTAGCAAATAATGGGATATTTCTTCTTGGTAGATTCAGGCTTGAGTCTTTTTTTTTTTTTGAAGTTCTCTTCTTTTATTGGACCTCATGAATCTTTTGAATCTTCTAGCAAACATCTACATCTCTTTTTCTTCATCCACCTCTTCACTTGATTCACTATCTTCATTAGTGGTGGATTTAAGAGCTTTACCAACATTCTTCTTTATAATTTTTTTCTTCGCTTCCTTTGTTAAGCCTCATCTCATATGTAAGCAAAGAACCAATGAGTTCATCAAGGGAGAGTGAGTTGAGATCCTTTGATTCTTCTATTGCCGTCACTTTAGCTTTCTAAGATGTTGGGAGACTATTCAACATCTTCTTCACTATCTCCTTATTAGGATAGATATTCCCAAGGGCTTTGAGACCATTGATGATGTGGGTGAAATGATCGGACATCTCCTTGATTCCTTATTCTAGTTTTGCTTTAAACAACTCATAATCAAGGGTGAGAAGACTTATCTTGAACTCCTTAAGTCTACTTTTCCCTTCATGGGTGACTTCAAGCTTGTCTTATATTTCTTTGGCATTGTTACAATCTATTGTACTCATTTGCACTAAAAGTACAAAATAGAGTGTGCATAGCCTTTGTATTTAATTGTATATTCTTGATATTATTGTTATCCCATTCACTCTCATCTTTAGGATAATAACACATTTGAACCTCTTCATTGGAATTAATGTCCTATTTGTACTTATCCTCTAAACTTCATAATTATTGGCCTGAATGACTAGTTTCATTCTTGTTCTTTGATATGAGTAGTTGGAGCCATTGAATAGAGGAAGCTTCATGGTGGAATGCCCTTCTCTCAATATAGTGGAATTTGGCTAGAAAGTGGATGTCATTTTGTAGAATGAGTTGATGGTCGTTTGAGCTTCTTTGAGAATCTTCTGTAACACCCCAAACCCGGCCCAGACGTTACGACCGAGTCTGGTGAGTCGCATCACCTACAACTAACCATGTGACCTAGCTACTAAGATTAGGGCGAGCTTGCAAAACTGATAATAAAGTTTTAAGAGAATTTCCCGGCTTATTGGTGATCACTCTATCCATTACCAATTATTAAAAGATAAAATTTAACTTTGTTACTCGATTGAATTGTGTGACTGGTTTTGAAAACATTTGATTAATTTTGAGAGAACCTGTGCAGCTATATTCAAAGTAATTAGAGTATAGTAAAAATAAATAATAAAAAAACCCATAGTAAAATAATTAGAGCGGCCTTATTACAAAACCCAAATTAAAAATAGGAACGGTTAAAATAAATATTAAAATAAATAACTAATTAAACCCAAAATGCAGTCTACGTGGCCACTCCGAATCCCTCCAGCTCCAAGTCCACCAATCTAGGGCTCACCTGCATGGATGGAAAGAAAAGGGGTGAGTTTGGAAACTCAGTGTGTAAAGAAAGCCCATCTAGAGCCCAAATCAGCTCAAGCCCACTGGGCCTAAGCCCTAACCAGTCTCAGTATACACTGGGCCGAAGCCCTACTCAGTAAACAGTTACTGGGCCTTAGCCCTTTATAGATAATAGTACGGCCCATAGGCCCATTTCAGCAACAGATCAGATATCAATTATGAATGCAAGCCCAAACCCAACATAAATCCAACCACTACACTCCACCCGTACCAGCCTTACACTCCATATGGGGAATAGCTCAACCCACCTAGCCCTACACCCCACAGTTGCAGCAGAGCTGCTCAGATAACAGTATAACGAGGCAAAGCCCCTTCAGTACGTGGTCAAGCCACTATCAATACTTCCTCCATCAATAACCTAGTCTCATGCAATAGATAATCATGTAATGAACAGAAACAGTAAAACATGCATTTCAGTCGGATTTAGCCCTAGGGGTATAACGATCATTTTACACCTAGAAGTAAAATAGTAATTTTCCACCCGTAAGGGGTATTTCAGTAATTATACCAGTTTTTAGGGTTTTATGCATATTTTAATCCCTAAAGTCCAACTTTCATCTCAGTAGTTAATTTAGCCCATTTTAGCAGTTTTTAGTTATTGGGCCCTAAAACCCCTAATGAGCCCTACAGTGTCTAAGAGCTACCTGAGCTCGTTAGTCCAAATTTTATGATCGGTTCACCAGTTTTAATAGTTTTTGACCTATAGTCTACTAAAACACACATATCACCTATTTTTACCCATATGGGCCCGTAAGCCCATTAGGCCCACATTCAGCCCATCGAAGCCCAAACTTACTGAAGTGCACGAAATTGCGCACTCACCAACCTTACTGATTCCGATTACAAATCTATAACTTCCAACTAACCCACGAGCACTCGCATGCTCGTTAGTCCACGAAATGCCAAAATTTCGGCATTTCAGCTTTTCGGGTTTTGTCGATTTAAACTACAAGAGGGTGTTCGATACACACCTAATTTGTGATAACTGCTAACGAGATCTTGTTAGAACGCCGGTGCCTCCAAGGCACAGCAGAAAAATAAAATAAACAAAACGTTCCGGCGATCCAAACCATGGATCCATGTGTAAGGAACGAATCAGGGTGATGAAAGGTTTAGAAATTACCGAAACTTCAATCTGAGTAGACAGCGACGCCTAGGCAATGAGAATCCTGAATCACTATCGAACCAAGCCGCAACCTTTTTTGATGTCGGCCTCTACGTAGTCCACCCGATTGACAATGAACGGTAAAAAATCCTAGAAAACTATTTTCAGTGATTATTATGCTTGACGGCTGCTAGTCCCTTTAGCATAGTTTCGGGCTTATTTATATATACTATCTTTAGGGTTTTTACCCTTGCCATATATAACACTCTTTTAATTGGTATATCTTTATAACGAATTTTAATTTATTATAAATTAAACCGAACATAATAATCATTATTAAAATAAATATAATACTGTTTAACCGAAAATTATAATTACAATAACCATAATAAAGATTTCGGTAAACTATATTTATTTAAACTTATATACGAACGAAATTCATATACTAATGAAATTATGTTCAGATTATGTGTACAACATCCTTGTACGTATAGTATGTTCAACAATTTGATTGCCCAATTAAATTAATTCTATAATTAATTTAATTCATGTGACAATCAAAATACAATACCAACTATGTTTTTCTCCGTTCATTTCAACCATAGGGTGTGACCCTATAGGTTCTTGTAACGTTAGCAGTAATATTAGAACGATTCTAATGTTACAAACAATGAGTGGTATCTAGCAATGCATCATTGCTACCTAAGTTACAAGAAGTCATGATTCGACATAACCTTTTGTGATTAACCTTTCATGCATTAATCCTTAAGTCCTATAACTTTGGAATGGACACAAGTCATGGAATAGTCACACCTGCATAGTCTATCCCATGTTTCTTGATACCTTGAGTAGACTATGATACACAAATAACTATGACATCTCATATCAACTTATTTGAGCATGGCCATGCATTTCTCGTCTCACTTAATCAAGTGGCCTGAGATATTACTCCCATTCTGTAGGAGGGACTTATCCTATATTGATCAACCATATCCCTCTACATAGATTGTGGTATATCCAACATTAGTCTTTATAGAACAACTAGTTACGGTGTTCGTTTGACTATATTAAAATATACAACTCAAGATGTTGGGATGATGATGATCTCAAGTATGCGGGTCATATAGATATTAATCACTATGAGTAATATTGTGACAATTACATAATAATCCAAAAAACATACTCATAGCGGGTCAGTCTAATATGTTGTTCTCTAACAAACATATTCATGCATTGATTCTGACACTCTATATCAATGACAACTCTTTATCATCAATCAACTACATGTTAGTCTTAATGCATTATTATTGTCCTAGCCAACAATAATACTTGACTAAGGATCTTTTAAGAATAATTATATTATTCACAGTACATTATTATAAAAAAGTTTATTTATGTACACAGAAAAGAAACTGAAATAATAATGGCAAAGCTTTATATTAATAAACATGATAAATCAAGTATGTTATTACAATCATCTCGTGATTGATCTTTGGGCATACTCTTACTGATCTCCCACGATATCCTACAATCGGTCACTTGACATATCAGATTCCATAATCCAATGATAACAAACATAATCTTACCTACCATAATCGACCCTCATCACCTAGGTCCTTGAGATCTTACCTTTGTCGAAATTAATGACTAGATTTAGATCTAGTCGTTCCACTTGTCCAAGCCCTTAGTCAGTAGCCTCTAGATCATATTAACACAAAATAAATTGATTGTTAATACCCTTAGAGCCCTAAGCCCCAAATCGATAGCTTTCTTATGCACATAGGGGTTTCGGCTGTTCTAAATCTCGAAATAACATATGAACAGGAGATTCTGATAGCTTACCAATAATTTAATACTCCAGAATGATTCCTATCTCGTTTCTAACTAAGATCTGGCGTAGATCTAGCCTCTAAACATAAGCAAAAAATGAATCTAGAGATCTAAAGGTTCGGCTCCTAACTCCCTATAAGTATGGTGATTTCGGCTTTTATTGCGATGAAGAAGAAGAAGATTTCAAATGGTGATGCCAACAGAGGTTAGGGGTTTTGAGGATGTGAACTTCGGCCAAAAGAGAAGAAGAAAGTAGGAGGATTTGGCTACAGACAAATCGACACAAAAACAAGCTTTCAGGATTTTGGCTTCTATGTGTATTTGGCTATGGAGAATTAGAAGAGAAGGGGAATGAAACAAAAAGAGAATAAAAGAAGAGATGAGTAGAGTGATGAGGGTGTTTTGGCTTGAGAAGAAAAGAAGAAGAAAAAGAATGAATAAAGAGAGGAGAAGAATAGGCTCGGCTGTGGCAAATCGGCACCAGAGGAGAACTTTTCTTGCGTTTTGGCTTTTTGGTACACTAAGAGGAGAATAGAACAAAAGTTGAAAACCCTAAGTGGCAAAACCCTAATTCGGTAAGACAAAAAAAGAAATTAGAACTTACCCTAAAGGTTATTCAAACAAACAGCATAACCTCCCTTTATTTGCCAAAATCGCAACCCCTAAAGCCCTAGCCAAATGTCCCTATCCACATGACCAAAAATTAAAATTACTATCTACTTACCTTGCAACTAGAACCCTAGCCCTAGCGCTTAGTCCACACACCACTTTTTTAGGAGCTTAGTGGTGCCACATTGCCACTTTACCAAAGGCCTCTTTGTGTCTTAATTTACTAACTTTTCCTTAAAGGCCCATTTAACCAAGTCCCCCTTCTCTTTAAATCCAAAATTTGATATTTCTATCAGGTTTTAACTTAGGCTTGGGCCTTTTAAAGGCCCACTAACACACTTAAACACAATTTTAATAACCAAAACACCAAAATTTCAAGATTTCACCAAAATCACAAAAATCTCAAAAATCAGGGCATTACATCTTCTCTTGGTTGTTAAACCGTCATTAGATACTATCTCTGATACCAATTATTAGCTAGAATGATCAACTCGAGACCATCGATAGAGAGGTTGAATTGGCCTTTGAGAAATTATGGTGGAAGCAATGAAAATATGCAACAAGGAACATAAGGATTTATAGTAGTTTGACCCCAATTGCCTACTCTACTACCTTACCTTACCACAGATAAGGATTTTCCCAATTTTACTAATTTGGCAACCTTTGAGGACAAGGTTTAGCCTTACAATCTCTCTTAAGATTTATGCCCCAAATTCTTAAGATATAACTCCCTTAAGTTTTCTACCCACATCTTAATGATTAAACCACTCTCTCAAAGAGAAACAAATAAGGAAGTAAAGAAATAATCCTTACAAGATCAAGATGTTTGTCAATGAAGCATAAATATAAAGAAGAACAATTGAGCTAAGTGGATATAATGAAATCTCACAAGTGTTTACAGGAAAGGGTATGAGAGAATTAAGCTCTAGGTTATTTTGATGGATCTTTATGCTTTTTACATTGCTCTACATCTTGCTAGAGCTTTAGAAGATGGTATTTATACCTTTGAATTGATTTCCAACCGTTGTGGTTATTTTGGAAGTAAATATAGTCGTTGAGGATGAAATACCAAGTCATTAACTGCACCTGCAACAACGAGTATCGATACCTACTAAAAGGGTATCGATATTTTTTATAATTAATACAAATTTTAGTGATCGTTGGAGCAGGAATATCGATACCTTTTGAAATATATCGATACCTTAAGAAAAGTATTGATACCGGATCGATACCTACTAGGGTTTAAAAGAAACAGAATGTCAATTTAGTATCAATTTTTCGAGGGGTATCAATATCTTATAAAATATCGATACTTGGACAAAAAGTATTATCCTGGAGCAATTCTAACTTGTTTGAAAATGGTTAAAACATATTTGAAACTATTTGACTCAATTGAAACTATTTCAACTTGATTTTGTCAAATTGCTCAACTTTACTTTTATTCAAAAGCACTTTAATTTGTTATATCAAAACATATTATCTAGTAAGGCTTAGTTTAACAATATTAGTCTATCATACAGTTAGTTACTTTTTTTAGGGTTTAAATTTACATATCATTAATATAAAAATGTACTTTATAATAATATAACTTTATATAAGATTGGAAATTATTAATAAAACAATCTACATTATAATAATTGTGCCATAATAATCACACATTCCTAAATTAATGATATATAGCAATAGATATATTACATAACCTTAAATGTGTACGTACACATTTTTTATAATATAATATACACTTAATATAATTATGTCATATTATAAATGTAACACCCTTTAACCCTTATCCGTCACCGGAATAGGGTTATGTGGAGTTACTTAACTAAACGGAACTTACAAAGGTATAGTGATACAATTCAGACGTAAATTTCAATATGCAACATTATCACATAATAGACTACTTTAGTTAATATACATCCGATTATGTACCAACTTATTTATAAGAATCAAACCATGCAACGTATCTCAAAAGTTTAACATATGCGCACTATCAAATTTATAAAGTGATTATTCATCTATGGATATAACTAAATATTACTTAGTGACATAGTAACCCATCAAATGCTTAAACTATTTCATTCAACTTATGGGAATGACATGGCTATATTACTCTATTAAATACTTAACATATATACATAGTAATAATAAACTTAACCTCATCAACCATACATTCATAATTAGGAACTAACAAGCCATTTTCATATGGCTAAAATATTTACAATTCAAAATATCATTCGACTCGAAAACAAGAGCTTAGTCTATACATGCCATTATTTCAAAATAACTATCAAATGTACCAAAATAACGACGATAGTGTAGGTGATTTAAGCTTGAATCCCCGAGTCCGTAACTTCAAAATGAGATCTATAAAATAGAGAATCAAAGATAAACAGAGTAAGCATTTCTATGCTTAGTAAGTTTAAGTAATACAATTATTTAAATTCAATCAAATAGATATCATTCAAATTCAAAAATAGCACTTTTATGGTTATTATCTCTTTTTGACTGAACACATAGATGGCTAGATATACAAACACTTAACACACATTATGCATTTTTAACTTCTCTTAAATCGGTATTCATATAACAAAGGCAATTTGAATCATTACATACAATTCCACACTTTACTCGAAAATGCACATATACATAAGGCAAAGTTTAGCAATTTATTTTGCTTGAATTGAAATTCATATATCATAAATAAATCATATACTTTCATATGACCTTATACCATGGCCGGATGTATCAGCATCACGTTTGTAACATATAACTAGTTTATAACCATATCACAATAGATACTTATAATTTAATCCAATTTAAATTCACGAACGAGTACATGATACATACCTGGCCAACTTATTGCATTGTACGTATTTATTAGTAATTATTACCGCGAAGTCTCATAATCTTAGACTTTACTCAAATCACCAGCGAGACTTTTGGCCTGGATAAGTTATTAGCATAAAGCCTGCGGGTCCTTATACCTGGATACAGTTCCAACACGAAGCCTGCGGGTCTTTAAACCCGGATACAATCTCAGCACGAAGCCTGCGGGTCTTTAAACCCGAATACAGTTCCAGCACGAAGCCTGCGGGTCTTTAAACCTGGATACAATCTCAGCACGAAGCCTGCGGGTCTTTAAACCTAGATACAGTTCCATCATGAAGCCTGTGGGTCTTTAACCCGGATACAATCTCAGCACGAAGCCTGCGGGTCTTTAAACCCAGATACAATCTCAAGTTTCATGTATATTTAATCACATGTTACTACATTTCACATAGAATATCACATTTGTAATTCATTTGCTTCATTCAAATATAAGCATATAACATACACCTTAACTTCATGTCATAAATATCATTCGACTTTAAAACATATATACAACTTTCACTAAACTTCCGGCTCAATAAGCAAACACACACATGATCATATATATCCATATCACTTTCGTAGCTTATTTTTTTTTCTAATAACCATTCGGCCACATACCATGTGTATAAATTTAACTCCCAAATAACCTTATTAAAGTAAGGACCATAGGCCACAATTCATCTATCATGCATATATCAAGTCATCTTTAATTATATACTAAGTTTGATTACTCAAAACTTACCTTGATTATCATCCAACAACAACAGATCGACTAATCCACCACCTTTGATTTTCCTTTATCCGAGTGTGGTTCTTTTTGTTCTTGAGCTTACATTAAAACAAATAAACTATTTTAATCACTTTTCCAATTCACCTAAACCGAAATATCAATATTCTCAATCAAATTGAATATACAGTACTTTTACTCTTTTCTAAACATACACATAAATCAACTTAAATATTTCTATTATAAATCACATGTCATGGGAAACATCAAACATCAATTTACTAAACCATTTAAGCATAGCCGAATGTCTTGTCCAAGATATCTAAGGTATAACCAAACAAAATTCACAAATGCATAAACCAATTTTCCTATTTTCAAAAGAAATACAAATGTTGTTCAATACCACAATGGCATAGGTACAATAAACATGGAAAGTGTTTCAATCCCAAATACACATACACGGCAACCTCTATTAACAACATCAATAATTTATTCAAACTTGATCATTTTTCAACTTCTCATTCTAGCACATTTTCGGTTAGTATATAATATACATCATCAATTTAATCAGCAAGGAAATTAACAATGCACATAACCATTACATTTCCTTTAAAACACTTAGCCATTCTAACTTGCTTTAAAACATTATTCCCAATTACATGTAAACACAACTAGGCATTAAACAGTAATTTCATTCTTTCAAAAAAAAAAAAAAAAGAAGGGCATAGCCGAATGTCCCCTTTTGCACAACAAAATCACATAAAGCACAATTTGTGTCGTTTTTAAGCTAATTAACAATTTACCATTTTCAACACTTAAACACATTCAGCCATCACTTAAATAGATTCACAAAAATTCCATGTAATTCCTAATATTAACAAGCCACAATCGAAACTTCATTTCATGAATTTACAAATCTCAAACACATATAATTTCCCCATATACATTCGGCAATGAGCTCCCACAACCATGAAAATTGATTCTTCCTATGGCAAACTAAACTGCTAATATTAGTTTTCTTTTTTTAACTAGCTCACTACTTATTCTTCTATGCTAATTCAATCACAAAGAAAACAATTCATTCCTCAATTTTCTTAGCATAACTGAATGCTTATACTCTATGCTTTTAAAGAAATTTTTGCATGAGCCAAGAAGAGAACTCATCAAATGGTTCAAAACATACAAAAATCTCCATTAAAATTATCAAACATACCTTCAAATGGAGACATGCATGGCCGGCCTTCAAGAAAAAAAAAAACTTTTCTTTCTTCCTTACTTCTCAACATTCGGCTAAGAGAAGAAGATGAACACCATTCTTCTTTTTTTTTTCTTCTTTTGTTTAATCTATTTTCTTATTTTAATTATTACCATTTTCTATTATAAATTCATTTAACATAATTAAAATCTAATATAAAATAAATTTATTCACATCATGAAATGATGATGGCCGGCCAGTATGTAATATTTGGGTAATTAACATGCACATCCACAATTTTAATTACATGCATTTGTTAGTCATTTAAAATTTACCCAATATAATTTCTATTTTTCATAATCAAGTCCTATTTAGAAAAATTCACATTCAAATGATTAAATCAAAGTATCAAATTTTCACACAAGCGTTATCACACATAGTAAACATGAAATTTAACACTTAATAAATTTTGTAACTCGATTTTGTGGTCCCGAAACCACATTCCGACTAGGGTCAAATTAGGACTGTCATAATAAATAAATTTATATTAGGTTAATATATATTAATTATATAAATATTTATTTTTTATACAAAAGTTTAAACATATTTTAAATAATTATTTTTAATTTACTATGATATTTATTAATACTAATTTATTATTTATTATATGTTATTTATTAATTTACGTAAATTATAATTAAAATTTTAGAGAAGTATTGATGGTTAAAACATGCTTTTATGTATCATACAGCCTCGATGGCATGCTTTCTCTGAAATTCATTTGATTTGATCGCAAAACTCTAATCAAAGTCAAAACACTTCAAGTTTTCTTTCTTTTTAAATCTTTATTCTCATCGATTGAAGCAAACATTGCCTCAAGTGTTCTTTATCTATTTTATTTTTTTCTCATCGATAGAAGCAAACAATACAAAATAATTTGTCCTATTGAGTATTGAGTTGATAGCAATCTACATTTTATTCTAGTAAAATTAACAATCTCAGATGTATGCACAACTTTAGTGTCAGATAAGAAAATACCTTTTCAGTCCACTGGGTTTTTGGTTAAAGTAACGAACCCTTTAGGTCAGTATGTGTTAGTCGATAAAGTCTGTAGAAACTGTCCTTTAATGATTCAGGGTTGCAACTTTTTGGCTGATTTGATGTTATTACCCTTTGATGAATTTGATATGATTTTGGGTATGGATCAGTTAACTCTACATGATGAACTGTAGACAAAGGCATATAGTGTTAAAATGTTAGAATGATGAAAGGATCCGAATTGAATTAGATAGACTAAATGGTACATCTAAGGTTATTTCAACTGTGTCAAGACAAAATATGTTAGAAAAGGTTGTGAAGCATATCTCGTTTATATATTTGATTCTAGAGTTTCAAAAGTAAAGTTAGAATCGATTCCGATTGTATGTGAGTTTATAAATGTGTTGCCAAAAGAATTATCAAGGTTACCGCCGATTAAAGAGGTTGAGTTTGCTATTGAATTGATGTTGAGAACATCTCCAATATTGATAGCCCCGTATAGAATGTCAACTATAGAATTGAAATAGTTGAAAGCACAGTTTCAAGAGCTGATAGATAAGGGCTTTGCTCGGCCTAACTTTTCTCCTTGGGGTGCTCTTGTGTTTTTTGTTAAGAAAAAGGATGGGTCAATGCGATTAGGTATCGATTACCAACAAATCAACAAAGTCATGATCAAGAATTTGCCACGTATAGATGATTTGTTTAATTAGTTGAAAGTTGCAAAAGTATTTTCAAATATCGATATTCGTTTTGGTTGTTATCAGCTATGGGTTAAAGAATTGAATGTGCTAAAAACTGCTATCAGAACCAAGTACGAACATTATGAGTTTCTTGTAATGCCATTTGGTTTAACTAATACACCTGCTATATTTATGGACTTCATGAATAGAGTATTCATACCATATTTAGATAGATTTGTTGTTGTATTCATTGATGACATTTTGATCTATTCACGAGATGAGACAACATACGTAGCATTTGAGAATTGTTTTACAAACTTTACACGAAAAACAACTGTTTGCTAAGTTCAGTGAATGTGAGTTCTGGCTCTGAGAAGTCAGATTTTTGGGACATGTAGTGTCAGCAGATTGTATTAGAGTTGATCTGAGTAAAATCTCAACTATAGTGGACTGGAAACCTCTGAGAAATGTATCTGAAGTTAGAAGTTTTTTGGGTTTAGCTAGATGTTATTGAACATTTGTCAAAGGATTTTTTATGATTGCTACGCCGTTGACGAAACTACTTCAAAAAGATGTTATGTTCGAATGGTTTGAAAGGTCTCAGGAAAGTTTTAATCAGTTGAAAATATTGTTAACTGAGGCACCTGTATTGATTCAGCCAAAGTCTGGTAAAGAATTTGTAATTTATAGTGATGCTTCATTGAATGGTTTGGGCTGTGTTTTGATGCAAGAGTGTAAAGTTATAGCATATGCTTCTTGTCAGTTGAAACTGGACAAAAAAATTATCTGACTCATGATTTAGAGCTTGTAGCTATTATATTTGCTTTAAAAATTTGGTGATGCCATTTGTATGGGGAAAAATGTCATATTTTCATAGATCACAAAAGCCTGAAGCATTTAATGTCACAAAAAGATTTAAATTTGGGACAGCGTAGGTGACTTGAGTTATTGAAAGCTAATGTTGTTGTTGATGCTTTGAGTAGAAATTATATGTTTACTTTACGAGCATTGAACACACAGTTGACATTGATTGATGACTGTTCAATTTTAGCTAAATTAAAAGCTAGACCAATGTTTTTGCAACAGATTTGTGAAGCTCAGAAAAGTGATGCTGAATTGATCGCTAAGTGGAAACAGATTAAGTCAACATCTGATTCAGATTTTCATATTGGTTCAAACGACCGTTTGTACTTCAAAAGTAGAATTTGTGTTACGAGAAACTTTGATCTCCTTTAGAAGATTTTACAAGAAGCTCATAGTAGTACCATATCGATACATCTTGTCAGTAATAAAATGTACGGTGACTTGAAAAATGTATTGGTGGCCAGGTATGAAACAGAGGATTTCAGAGTTCGTATCAAAATGCTTGGTCTATTAGCAAGTTAAAGCCGAGCATCAAGTACCTTCTGGTTTATTACAACCTATGATGATTCCAGAGCGGAAATAGGATATGTTACAATGAATTTTGTATCAGTATTACCTCTATCTCTAAGAAAGAAAGATTTTGTATGGGTCATTATAGATTGTTTGATGAAATCTGTGCATTTCATTCCAGTGTGTATGAATTTTTCACTGGAGATATTAGTAGAGTTGTATGTTTCTGAGATTGTTAGATTACACGATGTACCCATTTTTATAATCTCTAACAGGGATCCAAGGTTTATGCCTTGACTCTAGAGCGAGTTACATGAATCTTTGGGTACTTGACTGCATTTTAGTACAACATTTCATCCACAGACCGATGGTCAACCTGAATGAGTAATTCAGATACTCGAAGACATGCTTTGATGTTGTGTTTTAGAGTTTGAAGATAACTGGGAGAGATTTTTGTCGTTGGTTGAATTTGAATACAATAACAATTATCAAACGAGTCTTAAAATGGCACTGTATGAAGCTCTATATGTTCAAAAGTGTCGAACAACGTTATACTGGAGTCAGCTGATTGAGAAAAAGTTATTTGGTGTTGATTTGATTCGAGAAACCGAAGAAAAGGTCAAAGTGATACATGATAGTTTGAAAGTAGCTTCTGATCCTCAAATATCTTATATTGATTTGAAAAGAAAAGATATAGAGTTTCAAGTTAGTGACAAAGTATTTCTTAAAGTATCGCCTTAGAAGAAAGTTCTTCAATTTGGTCAAAAAGGAAAGCTTAGTCCATGGTTTATCAGATCGTATGAGATCATTGAGAGGATTTAAACAGTAGCTTATCGGTTAGCTTTGCTGTCAAAGTTAGAAAAGATTCATAATGCCTTCCATGTATCAATGTTACGATGATATCGATCCTGTACATGTAATATCCCCATCTGATGTTGAGATTCAGTCTGATATGACATATTGGGAAGAACAGATCAAAATTTTAGCACGAGAAATTAAGTAATTGATAAATGAAAGTATAACTTTAGTTAAAGTTCTCTGGTAATGACATAGAATTGAAGAGGCTACTTGGGAACCAAAAGAAGCTATGGAAATGCAATACCTGAACCTATTTTCTGGTAAGATTTTCAGGGACGAATATTCCTTTAGGGGAGAAAGTTGTAACAACCCGTTTTTAGTGAAATTTGAATAATGGTTTCAGGACCCCAAATCTGACGAGTAAATTAATATTTTATTATTTTAGTGTTTATGGAGTGTTAGTAAGATTGCATTAAAATTTCATTAAGAAATTTTGAAGTTTAAGAAATTTTAAAACTTTCATAAATAAAGTGAAAAGGACTAAATCGTAAAAAGTGTAAAGGTAGAGTTCCATTAGTTAAAAGGGTCAAATGGCCATGAAACTTTAAAGTGAATGGACTTAGATGGTAATTAGACTATTTGAATAGTTAGTGGTTGTTCATGGCAAGGTTTTATTGAAAAAATTTGAAAGTTTTTAAAGGTTAAAATGGCAAATAGGTAATTAAAGTTAAAATAACCTAAGGAAAATGCATTCATCTTCTTCAAATTTCACATCTCTCAACTAAAATTCACTATTGAAGATAGGGCTAGGTTTGGCCAACCTTCCTTTGGTGCAGTAAGTGTTTTCAAGCATCATTTTTAATGATTACTATGTTTTTGAAGTCGTTTTAGCTTAATCTAGTTAGCTCGAGGGTCAATTTGTAAAACTGTTAAAGATTGAGGGTTATGCCATGAATGTTTTTGTATGTTTTTTTATGTTTGATGGTAGATAATGAGTCCTTGTTGATAAATAAACATGTTTTGTAAAGTGATTTTTGAGGAAACTTGCATTTAGGGATTTGTTTGTAAAAATAGGAAAAGTTCATGTCAAATTTATGAAATGATGATTTATATGGGTTGATATAAGTCCCTAATAAATTCGGTTAGCTTGAATGGGGGATTAAAATGCTTAGATTTCAATTTAGGAGCTTAAAGACTAAATTGTGAAAAGTTAAAATGTTAGGGGTAAATGGTAATTTTACATAAATATGAAATGTGGACTAAATTGAGTACTAAAGGTGTTAAAGAGATTAAAATTTGTTTATTTAGATTAAGATAAACCATGTACGAATCTAGATCAGGGAAAATCAAAAGCATCGGATTAGTTCCACTTCGTTTCTATGCCCTAGGTGTCAAGGTAAGTTCATTTAATGGTTATCGTATTAATGTTATTCATATATATATATATATATATATATATTATGTATTCATAATGTAATTGAATGATGTATATCCAAATCAATGCTATGGTGGTTATCGAGTCCTCGTTGAACCTTAGGAATTCATAAGATACAAATGACATGTCATTAGGGATTTCATGTTTCAGGTGCTGGTCTTGAATGTCATACCGATGGCTGAGGTCCTGTATTTGTTGTGGATTCTCCATATCTCATGTGATAGCCCGATTTTGACCCTATTCAGAATGGTGGTTTCGGGACCACAAATTCGAGTCAAAAAATATTTTAATATTATTTTCTGTGTTTAATTTGTGTGAATTTGAATGTGTGAAGTTTTCGTGTTTAAATTTCGTCATTTGGATACTAGATTTGATAAAAGGATTAATTGTGAAAAATAGAAATTTGATGGTTTAATTACTTATGGCGGAATTGATTATGTTCTTCTAATATGGAGTATTTATAATGATATTATACCATATTGAAATGAGTGGACGATTGTGGCCATCATTTATAAAGTTTAAAAATTATTTTATAAAGGTTATAATAGTCATTTGTGAATTAACATATGGTTTAATAAAATAAAACATAAACATCATGCATTAGTTCATCTTTAGAAAATCGAATATACAAATAAAAGAGAAAAGAAAAAGAATTTGAAGGTTCGGCCTTTTTTAAGCTCAATCAAGGTATGTAGCTAGCTCAGTTTTTGATAATTTTTACATTTTTGATAATTTTTACGTTTTTGAGATCGTTGCTTCAAATACTACCCGACCCATGGTTGAATATTTAATTTTGATGAATATTTTAAGATATGCCATTGATGAATAATTGTGTTTTGTGGTGTTTGAAAATGAAATATGGAAGATATGTTTTGGATTAATATGTATTTTATTGGAAATTTTGATGAATTTGAGTAATTAGGGCTTAATTGCAAAAATAATAAATTGAGGGATTAAAATGCAAAATAAATGAAATGTGTGTATTTGTATGTACTAGATGAACTTTTGGCCCAAGCATGATGTATAGAGATTTTGTGTATTTTGTGTTTTATGCAAATTGGACTAATTTGTAAAAAGTGTATAATGTTAGGGGCAAAATGGTAAATTTCCCATTTTGTGTTCTTGGATTAAATTGAATGAAATTATGTTTGAATGAGCTTAATTTGAAATTGTATAGATCAAGAACTAAAGAAATTAGACTTGGATCAGGGGAAAACAAAAATAATTGAATAGCCGATCTATATCATCCGTCGATATCCGAGGTAAGTCTATAAGCAATAAACGCCGTTAAATTTGAATGTATATGAACTTTATATACTGAATTTAATTGTATGAATTTTTATTGTTATAGCCGAATTTATAAATACTTATGCGATTTGGGTACAAGTTCGATTCAACTGAGATATGATGTTTGAAAAGCTCCATGTGAACCTTACGGAATAATTAGGATTTTTGATATATGAATTATGTGTAAGAGCAACTTTGTTTCAATGATATTCGGGCTCTATGCCTAGCAGGCTTCGTGACGGTGTAATATATCAGGCTTTGAGCTTAGCAGGCTTCGGGCCAGCGAATTATATCAGGCTTAGAGCCTAGTAGACTTTATGCCGGTGTGTTATAATAGGCTTTATACCTAGTAGGCTTTATGCCAATGTGGTGTTGATGTGATTAAGGAGTTGAGGCGATCAGGTATGTGATGTTTTGTAACGTCCTAATTTTCGGGACTTTTCAGTATTTCTGCAATTTTGGTGTGAACTTGAAATTTTGTTGTCTGGTTGTATAATTTATGTTTTAAGTGTGTTAGTGGGCCTTTAGAAGGCCCAAGCCTAATTTAAAACCCAGTAGAATTATCAAATTTTAGACTTAAAGAGAAGAGGGACTCGAGTAGGTGGACTTTTAAGAAAAAGTAAGTAAGTTAAGACACAAGTGAGCCCTTGGTAAAGTGGCATTGTAGCACCACTTAGAGCCTAAGAAAGTGACGTGTGGATGTGGGCTAGGGTCAAGGTTCAAGTCACAAGGTAAGCTGTATGGTATTTTATTTTTACTGCATGTGCTAGTCATGTGATGGATTTCAAGTGGAACTCTGCTGGAAAGAGTTTGAGGTGCTCATGGAATTGAGTCAAGGAAGGATAAGGGGAGAGATTTTAGGAAGTTTGAAAAGGAAGAGTGTGTGGCCAATTGGGAAAGGTTGGAGTGGATAGTCGGCTAGGACTTTTGGGAGGCATTGTTTTCGGCAATTGAGAGTGGTAAGTGCCGATTTTCCCTAGTAGCTAGCCTCTGGGATTTTGGTGAAGTGGGACTTTTTCTTGTTGCCGATTAGGTATAGTACCCCTACCTTTCTTTTTCTTCCTCTCATATGTTCTAAAAGCTGAAGGTAAGGCCTACAAACTTTGTGCCATTTTACCTAAGGAGCCAAACCAATTATCTCTTTTCTCACCCTTTTCATCTTTTTCGTCTTTCTTCATCTTTTCTTCTTTTCTTTCCTATTTCTTCTCAAGCCTTCTATCGACTGCCATAAAAGCCGAAACCGAACCTGTGTTGCCGTTTGCTTCTTTGACTGAAACTCTATTCTTCTCTTCAACCCAACCCCTTCAAAAGCTGAAACCCAACATCATAACCCTGTCGACATCACTTCTCCAAGCTCATAACTCTTGAATCATCTTCTTCTTCTATTCACTTCTCCAATCGAAGGAAACAAACCTTAGAGTAGGTTCTAAAAGCTAAATCTGAGATCTATTCTTTGCTCGTATCTTAAGGCTAGATCTACATCAGATCTGAGATAGAAAAGGGCTGGAAGCATTCTTGTCTAGTAGATCTTTGGTAAGTGTTTGAAACTCCTTTCCATTCGTTATTTTGGGATTTAAGAAAAGCCAAAAACCCTTATGTGCATAGGGTGGCTGTCGACTAAGGCTAAAGAGTTCATTGGTGTTATTATTTGATTTGTTTTGTGCTAGTATGGACTTAAGGCTACCGATCGAGGGGTGTGTGGAAGGCTTGGATCATTGGAACGACTAGATCTAGATCTAGTCACTATTTTCGGCAAAGGTAAGTGGTTAAGGGCTTTAGATGGTGTTGGCCAAATAGGTAGGTTGGTTTGGTGTCGTTTATTCAATTAGATCTGTAGTGACATGTGGATTGAAATGACTGTAGGACAATCGTGTGGGAGATTTCATCTACGTCTGTCGCGAATCAGGTGTGTAAACGAACACCCTCTAGTTGACTAAATCGGTAAAAGTTGAAAAGCTGAAATGCTGAAATTCTGGCATTTTGTGGGCTTCTGAGCGTGCGAGCGCTCGTGGGTCGGTTGAAAGCGATAAGATCTGTAATCGAAATCAGTAAAGTTGATGTGTGTGCAATTTCGTGTACCTTGGTGAATTTGGGCCTCGATAGGCTGAATTTGGGCCCAATGGGCTTACGGGCCCATTTGGGTGAAAATTGGCGGCAAGTGGGTTCTGGTAATCTGTATGCTAAAACTGTTAAACCGGCCATAAAACTAAGGCTTAGTGGGCTAAAATAGTTAGTAGCCACTGTAGGGCCCATTAAGGGTTTTAGGGCCTGACAGCTTTAAAGTTAGTAAATGGGCTGGATAACCTACTTAGGTGAAAATTGGACTGTTAACCACTGTAATAAGCATGAAACCCTAAAAGCTGGTATAATTACTGAAATACCCCTTAAGGGTGGAAAATTACTATTTTACCCCTAGGTGCAAAATGACCATGATACCCCTAAGGCTAAATTTGACCGAAATGCATGCTATACTTTATCTGCTCACTGTATGCTGTGACATGTTTACCTGTTGCATGGGTTTGGGTTTATTGATGGAGGAAGTGCTAAGTGGCATTGCCACGTTTACTGAAAGGGGCTTTGCCTCGGTTTTACTGTTAGTGGCTTGGCCACGTTATCTGATTAAGCAGCTATGCTGCGACTGTGGTGTGTAGGGCTGGGTGGGTTGAGTTATTCCCCACATGGTGTGTAGGGCTGGTACGGGTGGTATGTAGGGCTGGACATGGGCTGGGCTTTGCATACTTGCATTATTCTGTTCTGTTACTGTAATGGGCCTATGGGCCGTACTGCTTACTGTAAAGGGCTAAGGCCCAGTAAATACTGAATTTGAATAGGGCTTCGGCCCAGTTATTACTGAAACTGGATAGGGCTTGGGCCCAGTAAGCTTGATCTAATTTGGGCTTTGGATGGGCTTTCTGTAACATCCCTATTCTGACCCTAGTCGGGAAATGGTTTCAGGACCGCTAAACCGAGTCGTAGAAATAATTGAATATAATATTTTATGTCTAAAATATGTGATCATGCATGTGTGAAATTTGAATGCTTTGATTTTGTCATTTGAATGTGAATTTTATTAAATAGGACTCAAATAAGAACTTTGAATATGTGATAGTTTTAAATTGAGGGCTAAATAATGTATGGTTTACAAAGAGGGGACTTGCATGTCAAATATCCACTTTTGACATGTAGTGGACGGCAATGATGATACATTGGCATTTAGCATGTTGTATTTTAGTAAAATAAAATCAAATAGTTTATAAAAAAAAGGGCTATTATATGTCATAAAAGGGTAGCATAAATTAAATAAGGAGGAGGGTGATAAAAAACAAAGTTCTATCCATTCTCTTTTGATGCTGAAAATACTAAGCAAAGAAGGGAAAAAGAAATGCTTCAAGGGGTTTCGGTCATGGGAGTTGATCTAGATAAGCTATGTTAATGCGATTTTACTCATGGTCTGTGAAATTGTTAGTTAAATGCAATATGTTTTAAGTCCATGGATTGAATCCATGAAATGTTTGGGTTGATATATACGGCAATTGCCAAAGTTTTTGTTTTGAAGCTAAAATGAGTAATTCTTGTTAAAATGTATGAATTGAGCTCTTGTTTGGGGGATTAATGGATAGATGGAGAGTTAAGTTGTATGAGTATGAAAATTTGCATTGTAATGGCTATTCTCGGTTATGTATAGAAACATAGTAAGTTTGGTATTTGATGATAGAAAGTGGTTAAAGGGTGTTTAAATGGATTATATGATGTTAGAAAACATGTGAACTTAAGTTAGTAAATTAAGCTTGTTTGAGAAATTATGCTTGTGAAAGTAAATTTTGAATTAGGGAACATTCGGCAATGGTATAGATATTTGGTGAAGTTTTCTTTAAATGTTGTATGTATATTGTTATAATTAAATTTTAAGGTTGGTTAAATTGTTCTTTGCCGAATATGAACCTAAATATGGCTTAGTAGTGTTGTGTATTAAAATGTTAGAAAATGAATGTTAAGTACCTCTCATAACTCACGAGTTAAATATTGATTTTTGTGATAAATTAAACACTCGGCCATGATGAATTGTTTTAATATTTGGTTTTAATGCTATAATTGAGAAATATGTGTGATTTAGTTGATAAAAAGAAACAATCGGCTAATGTGTTATAAAGATATGAAGTTGTAGAATATGGTAATTGGTTTAAGGATATTTTAATTGAATGAATAAGTTGAGATGATGGTATTTGGTTTGTTAGTACTTGAGTAAATTACATTGTTGTATATTTTATGAATTTTGGTAACCAAATGGTTAATGTGAAAATTGTAAAAGCTTGAATAAGCTAGGTGATCATTCGGCTCTTGTAAATTTTTGAAGCATTGAATGTATGTTATGATATATGCATATTGGTTTAGGTTATAAAAATATATAGTGAATCGAAAAAGGGGAAATTTATTTGAATATGTTTATAGTTAAGTTTGAATTGGATGAAATTCAATTTAATGAATTCAAATTGAAATTTATTCAAGCTCAAGAATAAAAGAGATCGGAGACGAATCGGGGAAAAAGCGAAGTTAATCGAGTAATTGACTCGTTGAGTACAAATGTTCTAGGTAAGTTCTTAAGTATTTGAGTTTGATTCCTTTGTAAGTTTTAAGTATTTAAATGGAATGAATATGAATTATGTATATATGTTAAGGTCAATGGCTTTTCTAAATGAGGGCATATATGATGTTATGTTTTAAATATGTGAATGAGAACTTTAAAGAGTAAATTTGTATAAATCTGCTTGTGACAGCAGCAGTAATGTGTTTTGGAAAAATCACCATAAATTGTGGGAGTTGAGTTAGAGGCTGAATAAATTACATAATTAAAACTTAATGAGTCTAGTTTCTTATAAAAGAAACCGTGTAAGTAAAGAAGTTGCTGATAATGAGATATTTATAGTTGTGCAAGACAGAGTCAAAATGACTCCTAAATTCCATGTTTTGTTTTTAGAAAATCATTATAAATTGTACAAAAATGATTATAAGATAAAATATATATTCTTAGACTCCTTAATGAGTCTAGTTTCAAAAGAAATAAACGAAAACATATTTGAAATTCTGTACAATGAGAAATTTGATTCGTAGTGAAGAGTGGTCAGAATAGTCAAATAGTAAAATAGGGGAAACTTTATAAAAAATCTGGTATTGATTGGCCAAACCAAAAATTCTGAAAATTTTTTGGATAGAAGATATATGAGTCTATGTTTAGGTAAAATTAACAGCACTCGATTTGGAATTTCGTAGCTCCAGTTACAAATAAATTAATGACTGTTGCTCAGGAAGACAGCTTGTAGTGAATCTGTAATTTTGTTGTAAACATTGTTAAAACTGTTTGAGTTGCTTATAAGCTATTACTAAAATTGATGTACAAGATATGTATATGTGGTGAGGCCAAAATGGCTAATATTAAATGTGTGCAAGCTATCCGAATGGCTCTCTTATAAATGTAAGCTATGTATTTGTAATATGAGTTGATAGTTTTATAAATTGAAGGTGAAGTGACATATATGTTGTTTAGCCGAATGGTTGTTATGAGAAGAACATAAGTTATGTGTGTATTTGCTTATTTAGTTGGAAGTTTACTGAAATGGATATATATATATATATATATATACGTTTTAAAGTTGAATGATGTTTATGACATGAAGTTAAGGTGTATACTATATGCTTGTATTCGAATGAAGCAAATGAATTACGAATGAGATATTCTATGAGATTTTGTCCGGGTTAAATCCTGCAGGCTTAGTGCTGGTACTATATCCAGGCTTGAAGTCCCGTAGGCTTTGTGTTGGTGACTGGATTCGGGTTTTAAACCTAACTGGATATGGCTAACTGCTGTTGAATCATGTTAAATGATAATTGTGGAAATTGTAAATGTACAAAGGTTAAGTATGGTATGTGATACTTTCTTGCTATGTCAATTCGACTTCGGTTGAATTATGAATGTGCTTCGGGAATCAATTATGAAATGGATACATGTTATGTTAAATGAGTTTTGACTCTATGAAATTGTTCATGAAAGATTATAACCTGAAAATGAGATTCTAAACATGGAAATCGAATGTGATTATAATGTTATATTTTAGTTCGTCTGATTTAAATTAGAAGTAGAAATGAAGCTTTTTAGGTGTGAAAGAGTATATGCTCTTAAGTTTGGATGAAAAAGATAAATTATATGTGCATACATGGGGGTTGATCTATTTGACCGAATGGTGATATCTCTTGATATTGATAAATGTGATTTGTGCAAGGTTTAAGATTATGTGATTTAGTAGTAAATCAACAATTAAAGATGTTCAGTACATTAAGCGGGCCAAGTATGTATCATGAACTTACATGTGTGCTTATTTTGAATTAAACTAAAAGTGTTTAATGTGATGTTTATGTGAGTAAGTCGTATGATTGTATATATGTGGTTAATAATGGTATGTTCGGATAATGTGTGGGGTTATGTGAAGATATCCGATTTACCTATGTTTAAATGAGTTTAGATTAAGGTAAAATCAATCTATTATATGTACATTATGTAGTTGTGTATATTCGGCCAAAGAGGCAGTATACCTACAAAGAGGTTATATGAGAATTCGTAAGATCGACTTGTATTTGGGTTGGTCAGGTATGTGTTAATACTTGTACATTTTAGACCTATCGCAATTAAATCATGTTTGTAAAATGAAAATCAAATATGAGAATGCCATATGAGTATGTGGGTATTCGGTTATGGAGAAATATTATAGAATATTGTGAGATATACCTTTTGATTTGACCGATGAGGGTGACTATAGATGTAACACCCCGAACCCGGCCAAGACATTATAACCAGATCCGATGTGTCACATTGAAACATTTACGTAAAAACCCATGCTTCGTTCCCAAAACCTTTCTTAAAGAATTTTAAAAAGAATTTTGAAAAGATTGTCTTTGCCACGAAAGTGAATGGAAGCTGTGCACCAGGTAGGTATCCGAAACAGAGGAGGTGAGCCATGTAGGTTGATTAAGTACCAAGCTCTTGATTGGATCCAATCCTCGACATGCTCACAACCATTACCACACTTTAGACAAGTGATTTGCTTTGAAATACAAGTTAAGTCGAAATTCATTGAAGTAAGCATGTTTAACAATTTGTTTTAATATATCGTTTCATATTTTGAAAACAATTTCCTTTTTTGAAAACACATCCTAAGTCTAGCCCATTTTGAACCATTATTAGAAAAGTAAAATATAAATGAAGTTTAAACAGAATAATCCCCGAAAAACAAAATATAAAGTTAAATGGCCTTATTACAACCACAAAACCAAACCAAACAATAATAATTAAATAAATTTATTTAAATGCGATTACTTAACGATAAAATCCAAAATAAACACCGTGGCCACTCTGAATTCCCTCTGGCTCCAAGTCCACGCATCAAGGCTCTCCTGCAAAGTTAAGAAAGGGGGTGAGTTTGGAAACTTAGTGTGTAACAGGCCCTTCTAGAGCCCAAATCCAAACAAGTATTCTAGGCCTAAGCCCCAAATTCAGTCTCAACATATACTGGGCCAAAGCCTTTCGGTTAACGGTTACTGGGCCGAAGCCTTTTCATAATTCATGTTACTAGGCCAAAGCCTTTCTGTAAACGGTATGGCCCATAGGCCCATTTCAATATCACATAAGTCAAATCATGTATGTATGCAAACCTATCTGGGGAGACTACTCAACCTACCATCCGTTACTCTCCACCCGTACCCACCAAGCTCTCCATGTAGGGAATAACTCAACCCACCCAACCAAACTCTCCACTGGCAGCATAGCTGCTTTATCATATAACTGGAGGCCTAGCCTCTTTTAATAACTGGGGCAAAGCCCTTTTCGGTAAACTGGGGCAAAAGCCCTTTAACACTTCCTTCATCATATAAACCCAACCCATGCATTTAATGAGTAAGACATGGCAAATCGTATACATGTCATAGCATATCATGTGCATATCATGTGCATATCATGTCATATCATGTAAAAATAACAATATCACAATCATCATATTCATAATAAAACCCTAAGGGTATAATAGTCATTTTCACCTAGGGGCAAAATAGTCATTTTTCATGTTAAAAGGGTAATTCTGTAATTTTATCAAATATTAGGGTTTTTCATTCCCATTAACAATTATTAACAATTCCGAGTGTTTTAAATTATAATTTTTAATCCATTTTAGCCAATTCGGGTCTTTGGGCCCAAAACCCTAATGGGCCCTACGAAACTGACTTGACCAATTAAACCCATTTAGCCTAAATCTCCTAATGGTACTAGCAGTTTTCACATGCCCATTAGCCAAATTCCATTTTCTACCGCCTTTTACCCAAATGGCCCGAAAGCCCATTGGGCCTAATTTTAGCCCATCAAAGCCCAACTTACCATGTTGCACGAAATCGTGCCCTTACCTGTTCCATTGGTTTCGTTTACTGCATCCATCGTAACCCAACTAATTCACGTACCATCACGTGTTTACAAGTTACAACAATAACGAAATTCGATATTTCGACTTTTAAGCAAATATGAATCTAATTATTACGGGGGTATGTTACACACCTGATTTACGACAACTGTTGATGAGACCTCCTTCCCGATATTCCTACACATAATTACTTAAAATATTAACTTATGAATCGATGATCACCATTGTAATAACCACTTACCCATTCCGCCAACATATCCCTTAGGCCTTAGGATCCTTACCTTTGCCGAAAGTTGTAACTGAGTCCAAAATTAGTCGCACCAATATTCCAAGCCTTCGATGCTCTACCAAAGATTGCCTATTCCTCTACATAAAATCATAAAACCTGAATAAAAAGTGACCAACAAGATCCTAAACCTAAAACGACAACCTCCCTAGGGATCTAGAGGTTTTCAGCTTTTTAATACTTCCTAAGATATGAAAGAAAACTACAATTACTTACCGGATGGTCTACTATTGCAATCATTTTCAAGACCCTCCTTGCTTTAGAACCACCCTCTAGCACGAACCAAAAGTGAATCCCAGAAGTCTAACGATATTCGGTTTCTACACCACCTACTAATGGGGTTTCGGCTTTTAAGTAACAAGGTAGAAAGAAGGTAGAACTTTGACAAAAAAAAAAGGATGAAGGAATCGGCCACCACAAAAGAAGAAGATGGGAGGAGATTTAGTTTAGATGAAAACGGCAAGAACAATTTCAGGGATTTCGGCTTCTGTGACCAATCGGCAAGGGTGATGAAGAGAAAGGGGATAGTAGTTGGGTTTTCAGAAAAAGAGGAAAAAAATGAATGGAAGAGGTGATAGTTTTGGCTTGAGAGAAAAAGAGAGAAGAAACAATCCTATGATGATTTAATAGAGGAAAAAAAACGGCACACTCCAACCCCTACTGCCGAAAATGCCAAAAACTAAAGTCTTTGGCCGAATTTGCACTCTTAGAGTCCCTTTTTCGGCCATCACTTGCTCCCTTACGAGATTCCTACAATTTCTCCCCTTATCCCTCCTTAAAATGCTCCCCTTATCACTCCACAAATCCCTCTCATGACCAATTCAAACTCTTGTCAACAGAGTTCCTATCAACCTCAAATTCTAGCCTACTCAAGACACAAAAAAATAAACAACATAAATGCCTGCATAGCGAGTCGAACCTTGGCCTTCTCGCTTCCATTTACATGCCACTTTTTTAGCAACTAAGTGGCGTCACTCAGCCACTTTGCTAGGAGCTCATTTGTGTTACATTTTACCCTCATCTTTTTATAAGGCCATCTAACCAGGACCATTAATTCTTTAAGTCCAAAATTTAAAAATTTTATCGGGTTTTTGCGAACACATGGGCCTTCCATAGGCCCACTTACTCACTCCAAATGTGAATTGCATGACCAAATACCAACTTTTAAATTTTTCCAAAATTCATACGAAAAATCACAAAGTCTCGAAAATTAGGGTGTTACAATAGATATGAAATGATACATTGATTTAATTGAAGTTAACATTGAGGTATATAAATGCCCATGGCTATATGATCGTGAAATTTAAAAGAGAAAATAAAAACTATATGAGCTTATAAGTGAGAATGCATGTTCGGCCAATGAGGTATTAAACTGTGAAGGAAATGAAATGTTATATGTGAATCAAATAAACAAATTGGTTATATTTGAATTCAATGGTTTCAAATTGCTTAAGACTTACTAAGCTTACTCTGTTGTTATGTTTCTCTGTTTTATAGATTATTGAATTTGGCCTTTTGCTCAGGGATCGTCAGCAACTCGTCACACTATCACTATCCACTGTTTGGTACTGCTATGTTTTGGATTATCTTATGGCATGTATAGAATAGACTAGTAGCGGAAGAATATTTTGGTTAATGTATATAAGACATGCGAAAATGGCATCTTTTGAATGTTGACTTAAAAAAAAAAAGTTTAAAATTTTGCTATTCTGACATGAGTTACAAGTCCTGTAATGCCCCTTACCTATTCCAACGACGGTTACGGGATAGGGGTGTTACACTTTCTTTACACATTAAGTTTCCCAAACTTACCCCTTCCTTTCATCTATGCAAGTGAGCCCTAAGCTAGTGGACTTGGAGCTGGAGGGATTCGAAGTGGCCACGTAGACTGCAGTTGGATAATTTGCTTTAATTAAATCATTTTTCAGTATTTTTACTTAAATTAATTTTCATTTGCTTTGGGTTTGTAATAAGGCCACTTTAAGTATTTTAATTTGGGTTTTTAATTCTTTATTTATAATTTGATTTAAATGGGTAGATTAAGGCTGCGTGGGTAGATTAAGGCTGCGCGGGTTTTTCATTAAAATTAAACAACGTTTTCAAAATGAAACAAATGTATTGAATGGATAACAAATAAACGAACCAGATATTGTAACAAAATAAATTTTAAACTAGTAGTGGATAGGATGATCACAAAGTAAACTTGGAATTTTCTTATCAAACATTAGTAACGGTTTTGCAAAACTCACCCTAAATGCAATAGCTAAGGAACATGATTAATCTGTCGTTGATGTGACACACCAGACTTGGCCGTAATGTTTGGGCTGGGTTTGGGGTGTTACATGTTTAATTACCTATTTGATAATTGGGTAAGTAAGTTGTGTGATATATAACTAAAAATGATACATAATGCTATTATAAGTATATGTGTGTATATGAAAGGTATGTTCGGCCTTATGTTAAGTATATATAAATGATTTGGAAGTTTCATCTATGAGTATGAAAAGATGGAAGCTTGTGTATAAATGATTGGGTATGACAAAAATGATTTGAGATTTCTGAATGTATTAGTAGTGTTTATATATGTGTATATTCGGCCTTGATAATTTGTTAATGGAAGTATATGTTATATATATATTTGGTTAAGACTTATTAAGCTAAGTTAGCTTACTTTATGTATATCTATTTGACTTGTTTATAGATTTTAGAGGTCGTTCCGTGCTCGGGGACCGTCAGTGAAGTCAATCACACTGTCGTTTACTTCTGGTATTTTAAAAAGTTTTAAATTCAAATATATGGTATGTATATGATAATATGTGTATGTTTGATTTTGGAACATGTATATACTTAAAAGCCATACGAAAGTGGCTTGTTTATTTTGCTAAGTATGTTTTCATGTTTAGTAAATGATGTGAATGATACATTGGTTGTGGTTGACATATTCGGTTAGGAAACATATTTGTAGGTGAATATGGTTTGAAGTGGCTGGTTGCAAAGGGAATGATTTATAAATAGCTCATTTAGTAAGCTTAATATATAGATTAATTTTTACATGTGATGAGTTGGATGATTCAGCTTGTAATGGATTATATGGTGAAATTATAGCCAATTGTATAGTGATTATATTGTTTCAAATTGCATTGGTTAAGTGTGCACATTTTGTATATTTGAATGAGTGAGATATTTATATGATTCATGATGATTATGGTATGATTTCTTAAAGGCTAAAATAGTTGTATATTATTTGATGGGTTGTGATTAATTTGGCTCAATAATATTTGTTATATTAGTTATTTATTATCGGTTGATGTATACATGTATAAGTTATGTCATAAAATGGAGTTGTATATTTAGTAAATGAGATTTGTGTATTCGGATTGGTAATGAAATATTAAGGACATTTGGATATGACTTTTAAGTTTTTGTTGGGTTTGTAATTTTGATTTGGCATGTAAGTGAAATTGGGTTTTATGCTTAAATTTGCACTTAGCCGATTATATGGTTATTGAATTAGTTTGGCAAGTTAAAGTATTAGTTAAAATCATTACTTTATATAATGCTTATAAGTTTATTTGTGACTTACGAATGAGAAGGGTATATTATGTTTGGCTTTTGGATTTGATTCTTGAACTGTTTTTGTCTTGTTTATGGAATGAGTTAAGTTAAAAATTTGACTTTAGTTAAGCTTAATATTAATCATTCAAGTACTCAGCTAAAGCATTGAAATGACCAAATGGATAGTAATATATGTTATGTTTTGAGTATGAGTAGGTTGAATACATACTTATATGTGAACAAATGTTAAAACATTATGGTGGTATATAGGTTTAAATTTTTAGTGGCATGCCATATCTTATTTCGATGCTATTATTTTATTTAAGAAAAATTTGGGTAAGTTGTGATTACATATATATTTATATGTTTATATATTGATGCCAAAGATGAATGGTTAATCTGTTATATATTTAAGACATGAGATATTTTTATAATTCATATTTGTTTGACTTGATGCGGATGATTGTAATGACTTTGATATGCGCATGTGCTTTGTGTCAAAATGATATGTTTGACATTATTTTCTTATGACTTTGTATTAGACATATCTTGAATAAATAGTTATGATATGATTTATAAAGATGTTAAATTGATTATTTATGTTACAATTGCTTGGTATTTGAGTCGTACGCATGAGTATGTTTGTGATTGCCAAAAAGCTGTGTCTCGTCTTGTAATACCTCGTAACCCATTCCGACAATGGATATAGGTTAGGAGTGTTACATTTTATTAGTATCAGAGCTACGATTTAGTCAATTCTAGGACTAACGTAGCGCGTGTGAGTCTAGCTATACATGCCATATTTTATGCTATGATAGTATGATGACTCTTGACATTTGAAAATGTGTTTTCATATAGTAAATGAATCCCAATCGAGACGTAGCTGATGATGTTGAGAGTATAGCACTCGCTCCTGCGTAAGGGACAGCTCCAGATGATTCTCAGCTGATCTCGAGTAGCCGTGAGGGGGAGGCTAAACAAGCCTTCTACCAAATGATAAATGATTGGTTTACTCAATATATTCGGACTAATCCTGCTGTTCAACAACCCCCACCCCCGAATAATCCACCTCTGATGCCTGTGGTACCTCCGATGATTGATCCAATGAGATTGAATAAGTCTTCTGTTGATAAAATTAGAAACTACAGGGGCTGAAAAGTTCAGGGCCACAGTCGATGATGATGCTGAGCGGGCTGAATTTTGGCTCGATAATACTATCCGCATATTTGATGAAATATCCTGTACACCTGACGAGTGTCTAAAATGTGCCATATCTTTATTGTAACACCCTGATTTTGAGCCTAGAAGAATTGGGCCTCAGGCGTGGGTGTGTTTAAAATTTTCAAGAGTATGATAACAACACAAATTGCATATTAGAATGGTTGGGCTTGTGGTTTTGAATTATTTTGGGGTCTCTATGAAGTCCTGAGTACTAATTTTGGGATAGGAAAATTTTTGTTTTTCAGTCTTTAGGGAACCCTGACCCCAGGATTTATGACCTTTAAATAAATGGAGAAGAAATAGGGCATAAGTGAGGCTGTGGTATAGTGGCTAAGTGGCGCCATTTAGGGAGCAAGTGGTAGCGTCATTAGCTGGCAAGGGGATCCTAGGTTAGAGTGCTAGCATGGTAATATTTGGGGATTTAATTTTTACGCTATGGATGGCTAGTAGTGGCATTGGAGTTGAACTATGAAGGAGAGAAATTCAAGGAAGAGATTAATAGTGTGATAAGGGGAGAATATCTTGGAGGAAAATTAGGAGATGGGGCGTGTGAAGAGTTGGTGCCCATTTAGGAAGTGAGGAGTGCATAAATTCGGCTTAGGGGAGTAAATAAGTGTCATTTTTGGGCCTTTTAGGGGGTATTACGAATTTCCATTGTTGGTTCTTAAGGGGTATTACCGAATTCTCTCTTTCTTTATTGCCTTTGCCGAAACCTTCTCCTCTCAATTTCCTTGTTGCTTCATCATTCTTTTCCTTGTTCCTTTACCTTGGCCGATTGGGTGCTAAACCAATTAGCCGATTTCTTTTCTTATGTTGTGCCGAATGCTCTCCTCTTTTGTGTGGCCGAATCCCGTGTTGTGCCATAACCAACTTTGTTTTTGTTTCTAAACACCAAAACCAACATCTCCTCTCTTTCTTCTTAATTATGGGATCGAATCTTTTTTTAAAGTCTCTGCCGAATTACTCTGTAACACCCCAAACTTGGCCCGGACATTATGGTCGAATCAAACGTGTCACCTTGAAGTGTTTTATCGAAAACCTTGTTTTCATTAAAAAAACCCTTCTAAAGAAAATTTAAGTAAAAACCCGTTCTTTTATAACAAGGTATTTTCAGAAGTCATTTTTAACTTTTTACTTCATGTTAAAAGTTACTTTGGGAAAATTTACTTCAACTGCGGAAGCTTATTTTTTTTAAATAACAAGTGGTTTAAAAAAAAGACTTAAAATGTGTTTAAAATGAATAAATCCATGTTCCAGTCTTAAAGCATCACAATGAACAGTAATAACCAGAGAAAAGGCCTTATTACAATTCGGACTTAAATAATTAAAATACTAGAAATTCATAAGAAAAACATGTCTAAATCGTCTTGCTAGTTGGGCACCTCTGAGTCCCTTCATCCGTCAAACTGCCTACTGAGGATCAACTGAGAAAGAAAAATAAATGAGGGAGTGAGTTTCGAAACTCAGTGTGTACGACCCTCGTCAAACAAATAACATGCAACACAAGTCATTTTGGGCCTGAGCCCAATACAATAACAACATTTAGAGCAATCATGTATGCAATAATGCAATTATGCAATTCCCACCCCATCCAACCGATAGCCAACATCTCCGTCCAACCGAATCACGTTATTTGGGGATGACTACATCGACCCACCCATCCGATACACATCAAGGGTAGCACCAGTTGCGGTATTACCTAGCGTTGCAGCAAAGTTGCTTATCATATATTGGGCTTAAAAGCCTTCGTTGGATCCACGATCGTTAAGCGACTATGCGATCCTCATATAACACTTCCTCTAATATAATTCCCCACACATGCAACATAATAACACATGAGTGCAATATATAGCATATAGTCATACTTATAACACACAAGGGTAATTCAGTAATTCTACCCTACAAGGATATTCCAGTAATTCTACCCTACAGGGGTATTTTAGTAATTCTGCCCTACAAGGGTATTTTAGTAATTTACTAACGTATGGATCTTAATTACGAAATTTGTCCCGTCAACAAGTCCTCCTTGGCTAGAGTGCACAGACACTATGCACCAAGTTGGATGCCAGAGAAGAGGAGGTGGGTCATTAAGACCGCTTAAGTACCAAGCTCTCCCTAGATCCAATCCTAGACATGCATATGCCCATTGCCACACTCTAACCTTATGACCTGTCCACAGATGTACTTGACAGATTAATTAAATTTTATGTGCATGAGAATTCATTAGAAACTAGGCCTAAAAGTCCATTATAAGACCCTAGTATGTCTGCATGCTTCCATTCGTTCATATAGCAAATCGGGCCCAATCGCATTTTTATGGCCCTTAAGGCCCAATCACAATCATACGACCTATCAGGCCCAATCCATTCCAAAAAATTCAACAAACTTTGTCAGCTCATCACTTATGATCAACATATCAATTTTTGCTAGCTTGGGTCCATAAGCCTGTCGGTTCATTTGGCCCATTCCGGCCCGATTAGCCAAAACGTGACCCAAATCCATGAGATCGATCATGGGGCCTCTGTTATCATATCGGTTACCCTCATACGAGTGTTCGCGCACTCATGAGACTGCCGTAGCCAAACTTTTGGCTTTTTGGCATTTCGCTATTTCGGGCTTTGCTAATCTATTGTGTATGAAGTGTATGTACACATCTAGAAATAAAGCGTGTTGAGATTTCCTTAGCCCCGAACCTATAATTGATATCACTATTCAATTAATCACATGCATAATACATATCTTTACCAAAACCAAAACCTCACCTTTCACCTTACCTTGCGCGACAAGTTATAATAGCCCCTTCTTTAATCACTAACGACGATCAACTCCTAGGTTTGCACCAATCTTAACTATTAAAACTAGAATAACAGGTGACTTGTATCCAACAGAAGTCCCCCTTCCTTTTACAATGACCATTCGGCCAACTAAGATCAAGAACACCTACCCAAGAGGCAATCGACCCAAAAGAGCAGTAGTACGGCACAGAGAAGGTTCGACCAACAAAGTATTCGGCTTAGAAAAGGTGAACTAGGAGCCAGAAAGTGAAGCGTTTAATGAGAAAGGAAGGGAAGAAATCAGCACAAATTTAAAGGGAAAGCATAAAGGTTTTTTGACTTTTGTGTACTTGGAGAGAAAAATAGTTTTCGGCAAAATAAGAAGAAAGAATTTTGCATTAGCCTAGAACCCCAAAATCGGCACCTATATATATACTAGCCAAAATTGCCTTCCCTTAATTGCCAATTCAGCTCCACTACTTCTTTTATCCCCATCTCCTAACTTTTCTTAATGATAAGCTCCTCAATCCCTTCCAAAAATTTCTTTTCTCATCACTTCTCTTAGAGTCTAGTTCCACGCCACTACCAACCATCTAGAAGGCAAAAATAAAATTCCTAAAAATACTAAGCCAGCAGTCGAACTTAGGATCCCCTTGCTTGCCACTAATGCCACTTTCATACACCCTAAGTGGCATCACTTATCCACTACACCATAGCCATGCTTGTGTCATATTTTATCTCCATTTATTTAAAAGCCAAGTTACTTGCCGTTAAGGTTCCTTTAATTATGAAATTAAAATTCCTTCACCTCAAAGTTCGAACCCAAAACTTCTCCAACACCCTTAAACACTCCAAATTTATTAAACTCTTAAAGCCAACATGTCTTTTGTCATTTTCTTACTTACTAAAAAAAATATTATGAGACCCAAAGCCCAAAGCCCAATTCATCTAGGCCCAAAATCTGGGGCATTACATACTCCTAGTGTGCTTTAGGTTTGGTAAGTGCGTTTATCTCTATTTTCTATTTTGGTGGTTGGCCGAATGTTATTAGGAGTTGTAAGGATGACTACGACGAATATTAGTCATCTACTAGGTCAATCTTTAATAATAAGAGTTTCTACAAATGCAGATCTAGGAATAGATCGGGGCTATCAAGCAGTGAAAGTTTGATTAGGTTCAATCATGCAAGGTAAGGAGAAATGGTATGATTTCAGCTTTTGGTAATAGTATTTGATAAGTGTATGATTAACTGTTGAGTGACATCAATTGTAGGCTCGTGGCTAAGGAGTTCGCAGCGTGTTTTGTCAGAAGGTGTGTACATACGCCGCACACACACAATAGATTGGTAAATCCCAAAATGTCGAAAAGCCGAAATGCTAAAAAGCTGAAAGTTTGGCTATGGTAGGCCTGCGAGTGCACGAACACTCGTAAGAGGATAGTCGATACGATACTAGAGACCCCATAAGTGATCTCATGGGCTTAGGTCACGTTTTGGCCAACTGGGCCAGAATGGGTCAAATGGGCCAGACGGGCTTATGGGCCCAAGTAAGCAAAATTCAGAGATTAGTAATAAGTTACGGGTTGTTTAAGTTGGTTGTATAACTTGGAATAGATTTGGGGCCTGATGGGTCGTATAAATGTGGCTGGGCCTATGGGCCATATAAGTGTAATTATGCCTAAGGGGCTATGTGAATGTATGTGGACTCGTTCGGGTTTGTAATGGACTTTTAGGCCTAGTAGCTAATAAATGCTTAAATATACATAAAACTTGATTAACTAATTAAGTGTAACTGTGGACAAGTCATAAGGTTAAAGTGTGGTAATGGGTATATGCATGTCTAGGATTGGATTTAGGGAGAGCTTGGTACTTAAGTGGTCTTAATGACTCACCTCCTTTTCTCTAGAATCCTACTTGGTGCACAGCATCTGTTCACTTTAGGCAACGAGGACTTGTTGACGGGCCAAGGTGCTTAATTAGACACATAGTGTTAAGAAATTACTGAAATACCCCTGTAGGGTAGAATTACTGAAATACCCTTGTAGGGTAGAATCACTAAAGTACCCCTGTAGGGAAAAATTACTAAGATACCCTTGATTTACGAAATTACAGAAAACCCTTAGTTGCAAAATCACCAAAATACCCCTATCTGCCATGACTATGACTTATGCATGCTATATGTTATCTATTGTATTCATGTGATATTATATTGCATATGGGTCGGGATTATGATTGGAGAAAGTGTATATAAGGGTCGCATGGTCACTTGATGGCTATGGATCCACCGAAGGCTTTATGTCCACCGCAGGCTTTTTAGCCACCGAGTAGCTATGCTATACCATTAAGTAGTGCCGCAATCGGTGCTACACTGAATTTGGGCAGCTATGCTGCAACGATAAGTGGTGTCGCAACTGGTGCCACAACGGGTGTATAAGAATGGGTGGGTTAAGTATCTCCCCACAGTAGTGTAGGGCTGGAAGGGGGTGTACAGGGTTGGTTATGGGAAATTGCACATTGCATAATCATTGTAACGCCCTAATTTTTGAGTTTCTTTTAGATTTTTCTCCATCTGATAAAATGTTTGAATTCTAGTATGTGGGTGTGTAATGCATGTTTGGAGTGTGTTAATGGGCCTATGGAAGGCCCAGGTATGGGTTAGAAGCTCGGCAAAATTTTGGATTTTTGACTTAGGAGATAGGGGACCATTAGAGGTAAGGGTCTTAAGAAATTGTGTGCGAAAAATAGCACAAAACAAGACTTGTTAAAGTGGCAAGGGAGGCGCCACTAGGCTCCTTAAAAAGTGGCGCCTAAGTGAGCTTGGAGGTCCAAGGTTCAAGCTCCAGAGTTGGCAAAGATGGCGTTTTATTTTTAAGCTTGAGCAGGTAAGAATTTGAAGCAAAGTTAAACTCTGCTTGGAAGGAATTTGAATCGGTCATAGGAGATAATCAGGGAGCAAATTAAGGAGCTTTGAATTTTGAAAGAGGTGGCCGGTTTAGGGACTCTACAAGTGCAATTCGGCTAGGGGGCTTAGTGCTTACATTTTCGACAACTAGGTGCTAGATTGTGCTGAATTCTCCTTAGTTCATTTGGTGTTTTGTGCCGATTTCACTTAGGGTATTTTAGGGGTTCTTGAGCCGATTGTGTATAGCACTAGGGTCTTCTTTTATATTTTTTTCCTTCTTGTTATTCAATCTCCCTTTTTCTCCTAATAGCCGCAACCTACTCTTACCCTAAGCATTATTGTCGAACTCTCTAGTTGCCGAAATCACTCCCTAGTTTCTCTTCTTCTCTCATTCTTCTTCCTCGCTCTTACACCCCATACCGATTCCATTTCGTCCCATTTCCCTGTAAGACCGAAGCCACCTTCCTCCTTCTCAATTTCTTCAACCTTCTATCGACACACTCTTGACTGAAATCTCTATACCGTTTGCTCTTTGTCAAACCGACTACTCTCACTCTTCTTTCTCTTAAACCCTTTTGTAAGCCGAACCCTATTCTTCCATCCCTTCTATTTGCTGATTTACCCCACCTACTTTATTGGTTGAAACAACAAGTGCACCATATCACTTCTTAAAAAGCCGAAAGCACCTCCTTTTAACCATTCAAAAAGCCAAATATCTCTAGTGCCACTCTTGTGACGTTAGAGTTAGATTTGCGGTGGATCTAGAAGAGGTCAGAAATAGTGGAAACGTGGGAGCGACACTCTTCGAGTGGTGGCATTGGTAAGTGATCTAATCACTAAAGTACATTCGTTTATTAAACGTCTTAAAGGAAAACCGAAACCCGTAGATCCTTAGGGGGCATGTCGGTATTACTTGTAAGATTCTAATGCTATGGTTTGATTCTTTTGCGTATTGGATAGCAAGAGAAGGTGATCAAGCGAGGAGTTTTGAAGGTTAACGCGATTGGGCAGCGAGATTTAGTCTATAATCGACAAAGGGGTAAGATTTCAATGTTTGGGCCATGTTAGCTGATTATAGTAATGAGATTTTGGTTTAATGGTGGAAGATTATTAAACTAACATTAAGGTGATTAATGATAGGTTTTCGTTCGTGGATTTTGTCAACGGTTTTGACAGTTAACAGGTGTGTAACTAACCCCAACTTTTAGACTAAAGTGGTAAAAGCTGAAATGGCCATAAAGTGACCGACAACTGGTGGAAAGTGACCGAAAACGCACTCGTGTAATATTTAAGAGTAATCGTTTACTCCGTTGGGGTTAACCATGAATTCGGTGGTGAAGGAATTGCAGAAGGTGCAATTCTGAACGTTTTGTTAAGTTGGGCTCCGATGGGTTAAGGTGGGCCCAATGGGCTTCCGAGCCCAAATCGGTAAAATGACTGTTAAAGGCTTTCTAGTAATGTGGTTAATAATAATATGGTTAAATTGGTAACCTGAACCTAAAAATTGGACTTAACGGGCTTAAGGAATTAGTGGACACAGTAGGGCCCATTAGGGGGGATTTTGGGCTAAAAGGGTAAAATTGGAAACTAAGGTTAAAAGGACTTCGGTAGACACTAATGGATTAGTAATTACTTGGACTTGCATAAAAACCCTGGAAATCAGTAAAAAGATTAAAATACCCCTAAGTATGGAAAATTACCATTTTACCCCTAGGTGCGAAATGACCTTTATACCCCTAGGGTAAATTCTGTATGAAACGTATGATTTCCTGTTTCTATATGTCATATCTCATTATACATGTGTATATTTGATGCATGAGATTCTGTACGTTATATGCCATATCATGATATCTGTTGCATGGGGTTTGGGTTTATGATGGAGGAAGCGTTCTGGCAGCCTCGCTGCAATCTGGTGGCATCGCCATGTATATATCTGTTATGGTGGCCTCAGCACAATATCTATATCTGGTGACCTCGTCACAATATCTGGCAGCCTCGCTGCAAATTTTATCTGGTAGCCTCGCTGCAAATTTCTGTGGCGTGTAGCGGTTGGGTGGGTTGAGTAGTCTCCCCACATGGTGTAAGGCTGGTATGGGGGTGTTATGGATGGATCTGGGTTGGGTTTTTTGTTTGCATAATATATCTGATCTGTATCTGTTATGGGCCTATGGGGCTTAACCTGATTTCTGTAATGGGCCAAGGCCCAGTTAATCGGATTCTGAGGCTTGATCTGTTTTGGCCTATGGTTGAGATTATGTTACACACTGAGTTGTCAAACTCACTCCCTTTAATTTCATCTCTGCAGGTAACCCTCAACCATAGTGGGCTTGGAGCTGGGAGAGATTCGGAGTGGCCACAGCATCTGCAAATTCAGTTTGCTATTGATTTTAAGTATTTAATTATTTTATTTTGGGTTTTTCTGTAATAAGGCCGCTATCTAAATTTCTTTATTGGTTTTATTTCCTTTTATGGGTTAATGCATATTTTTATCGAAACTACTAGTTATAAGCTGCGCGGGTTTTTAAAAACTCAACAAATATCAAATATGGATAACCTAAAGGCTTATCAAAATGATTTTTCACAATCTTGCTGTTTTACTAAAAATATCACCTAAGTCACAACAAGCGAAAGGTCGTAAAATTGGGTATAGGTTCATGTGACACATCAAATCTGGTCATAACGTCTGGACCGGGTTTGGGGTGTTACATTTAGTGGTATCAGAGCTAAATTACAACAACTCGGCTGTAGATCAGGTCTAAAAATGGAAGTTTTCAAACAATCAAAACAAAGATTTTCGAAAGATCATGTTTTTAACAAGTGTTTTCAAAATTAATTGGAACTTGTTTTGATGAACTTCTTTCGTGCATAAATGATTTATTTTCGAACAATAAAATATGTTTCCTTTGTAATCTTTGGAAAGAGTGGCACACCGAATCTCTGGCCCAAGCCTGTAAGTTTTCTGAACTGTTCTGATTTATTCTGAAATTCTGATATATGCCGGACTAAGACTCTATTATGATACTTTAGCTAGAGTATTACTAGAACAATGGAGACTCTGATAAGTGGACTGAGACTGTAGCTAGGCTACCGCGAAAGAAGATAAACTCTGAAATTCTTCTTATTCATAAGGCATCTGTAATAAACACTGGAATATTAATCTGACTCATAAAATTCTAAAACAAGAAATACGAAATGAGTACGCGAGCAGCTCGTGGTAGGGGCCGTGGACATGGCCGAGGTAGTGCACGAGCTGAATCTTCATCTTCGGGTCATGCGCCAGCAACTGATGTATCGGTACCACCGGCAACAAAGGTGGAGTCTCATGATCAAGGTGTTGGGGACGACGCCCTATCGTAAGCAATGCTACGAGTTCTGGAAAGGGTTGCTGGGGCAAGTACTGGTAATGGATTCCGGGGATCTATCTCTGAACGAATCCGGGCTAATGAAGCAGAATTCTTTAGGGGCGTATCTGGAGTGACCCCAAATGTGGCCGAGTATTGGTTGGAGGCCACAGAGCGGATTATGGACGATCTGGATTGCTCTATGGAGCAAAAGCTGAAGGGAGCCGTATCGTTGCTTAGAGATGAAGCTTATCAGTGGTGGCTCACGGTGAGAGACGGAACTTCAGCTGGTGAGGTAACATGGGAGCTGTTTAAGACAGCCTTTAAAGGAAAATATGTTGGGGCTAGCTATGTGGACGCCCGCAGGAAAGAATTCCTGAATTTGGTTCAGGGAAGTAGGACAGTATCTGAGTACGAGGCTGAATTTCTGAGGCTGAGCCGGTATGCTTCTAGGATAGTTGCTACTGAATATGAGCGTAGCGTGCACTGCGAGGATGGTCTGAGGGATGAATTGAGGGTGCTGATTGCTCCGCAGTGGGAGCGTAACTTTGCTGCTTTGGCTGAGAAAGCTATGATAGCGGAAGAGGTAAAGCGAACAGAAAGACTGAACCGCGAGAAGGATCGAAACCGCTTCCGGAGGGATTCTGGATCATCAGGTGGGGTTAATAGGAATGTTAAGAGAGCAAGAGTGGCGGAACCAGTGCGAGCAGTGCCAATGAATGCCGTCAGATCGTAGGGTTGTAGGAATTGTGGTAAGATACATATGGGCGAGTGTCGAAAACGTTCTGGAGCTTGTTTTCGATGTGGGTCAATGGAGCATAGGATTAAGGATTGTCCCCAGGAACCAGACCAAGATCAAGTCAGGGATCAGAGGGTTACTCAACCAGTGAGGGGTGGACCACCAGCTCCGAGAGGGCGTGGGCAAGGTAGAGGTGGAAATGGTAATGGTCGAGGACGAGGAGCACCTGGCAGAGGTGCTGGTTTTGTTGATGCTCGTCAACCAGCGTTGGTGTATGTAGCTCGTCGTCGAGAGGAGGGTGATGCTCCTGACATCATAACCGGTACGTTTTTGATTTCTAGTATGCCATACACTACGTTGATAGATGTTGGATCTACCCATTCTTATGTTGCATGTGCTATTTCTGGGTCGCTGGGTGTGCGCTCGGAGGAAACAGTGAGTGGGGTATCTGTACTAAGTCCTTTGGGTCACTCAGTTAGGGTAGACAAACTGTATAGAGACATGCCTTTAGAGACTCAAGGAAAGAACTTTTCTGGAGACTTGATGGAGCTACCTTTCGGAGAATTTGATCTTATCTTTGGAATGGATTGGCTTGTAAAGCATAGGGCTACCTTGGATTGTGCTACAAAGCGAATGAGGTTAAAGACTGCAGAGGATGAGGAAGTTGTGGTGATAGGTGAACGTAGAGACTATCTGTCCAATGTGGTGTCAGCATTAAGGGCTGAGAAGTGGATTCGTAAAGGATGTGAGGCTTTTATGGCATTCATAAGTCAAGCAGGAATTGAGGAGCTAACTGTGGACAGAGTTAGAACCGTTAAGGATTTTCAAGATGTTTTTCCAGAAGAGCTTCCAGGGCTACCTCCGAATCGAGAGGTTGAGTTTGGGATCAATTTGTTGCCTGGTACGGCACCGGTGTCCATTGCACCTTATAGGATGGCACCAAAAGAGTTGGTGGAGTTGAAAGCGCAGATTCAAGAACTGTTGGATAGAGGCTTTATTAGGCCAAGTGTATCTCCGTGGGGAGCACCAGTGCTGTTTGTAAAGAAGAAACATGGGTCAATGCAAATGTGCATCGATTATCGGCAGTTGAACAAACTGACAATTAAGAATAAGTACCCGTTGCCAAGAATCGATAATCTGTTCGACCAGCTTAGAGGAGCTTCAGTATTCTCCAAGATTGACCTTCGATCGGGGTACCATCAGTTAAGGGTGAAAGAGATGGACATTCATAAGACAGCATTCAGAACTCAGTATGGTCACTATGAATTCTTGGTTATGCCATTTGGGCTGACCAATGCACCTGCAGCATTTATGGATCAGATGAATCGAGTGTTCCAGCCATACTTGGATCGATTTGTGGTCGTCTTTATCGACGATATTCTGGTTTATTCTGAATCTGAGGAGAAGCATGATGAGCATCTCCGTATTGTGCTGCAAGTGTTAAGAGAAAAGGGGCTTTATGCGAAATTTAGTAAGTGTGAGTTTTGGTTGAGGGAAGTAACTTTCTTGGGGCATGTTGTTTCTGCTGAGGGTATAAAGGTGGACCCTCGAAAGATTGAAGCAATTCTGGAATGGAAACCACCGAGGTTAGTGGCAGAAATTCAAAGTTTTCTGGGTTTAGCTGGATACTATAGAAGGTTTGTAGAAGGATTTTCTGTAATGGCAGCACCATTGACAAAACTCATGAGGAAAGGAGTACCATTTATTTGGACTGAGCAGCAGCAGGAAGCTTTTGAGAAGCTAAAGAAGGTTCTAACCGAGGCACCTGTACTGATTCAACTAGAGTCTGGAAAAGATTTTACCGTGTTCAGTGATGCATCACTTGTTGGGTTGGGCTGTGTGTTGATGCAAGAGGGTAAAGTGGTTGCTTATGCATCGCGACAGCTTAAACCTCATGAAGTGAACTATCCTACCCATGATCTGGAGTTGGCAGCAGTAATCTTTGCCCTTAAGATTTGGAGACATTATCTGTATGGAGAAAGGTGCATTATATACATAGATCATAAGAGTCTTAAGTACTTACTGACGCAGAAAGAGCTGAATCTTAGACAGCAGATATGGATAGAGTTACTTAAAGATTATAACTGTGTAATTGAGTATCATCCAGGCAAAGCTAATGTGGTGGCTGATGCCCTAAGTCGTAGAACTGTATCTGATCTGAGAGCGATGTTTACACATTTGAGTCTGTATGATGACGGTAGTCTGTTAGCAGAATTGCAAGTAAGACCGACCTGGGTGGATGAGATTAAGGAAAAGTGGTCGAAGGATGAGTCTCTGGTTTCTCGATTTTAGTAGGTTAAGGAGGGGAATACTTTTGAGTTTGGACTTAACAGTGAAGGAGTTCTATGTTTCCGAGGTAGAGTTTGCGTTCCGAAGGACTCCAATTTGAGGCAAACAATTCTGAATGAAGCTCATAAAGGGTTGTGTGCTATGCATCCAGGAGGTAATAAGATGTATCATGACCTAAAGGAGTTGTATTGGTGGCCTGGGCTGAAGCGAGAGGTAACAAAATTTGTTGGGAAGTGTCTGACTTGTCAGCAAGTGAAAGCTGAACATCAGTTACCTTCTGGACTTCTGCAACCAGTGAAGGTACCACTCTGGAAGTGGGAAAGGGTGACCATGGATTTTGTAAGTGGGTTGCCCTTGACACCGTCAAAGAAGGACTCGGTTTGGGTGATTGTGGATAGGTTGACTAAATCTGCTCATTTCATCCCTGTACGTACTGATTATTCACTTCAAAGGTTAGCTAAGTTGTATGTAGCGGAGATTGTACGACTGCATGGGGTGCCAATGTCCATTATTTCTGATCGAGATCCTAGATTCACATCTCGATTCTGGCAAAAGTTGCATGAGGCATTGGGAACGCGACTGAACTTTAGCACGGCTTTTCATCCTCAGATTGATGGTCAGTCAGAAAGGGTTATTTAGATTCTGGAGGATATGTTGAGGGGATGTGTTATCAACTTTCGAGGTAGTTGGGAGGATTATCTACCGTTGGTAGAGTTTGCGTATAATAACAGTCATCAGGCTAGCATCCGTATGGCACCTTATAAGGCACTGTATGGGCGTAAGTGTCGTTCACCTAGTTGTTGGACTGAGCTGGGCAAGCCGCAAGTTCTTGGACCTGAGTTGGTAGCAGAGACTGAAGAGAAGGTCAAAATAATAAGGGATCGGTTAAAGGAGGCATCTGATCGACAGAAGTCTTACGCAGATTTGAAGCGTAAGGAGATTGAGTATTCAGTAGGTGACATGGTCTTCTTGAAAGTTTCACCTTGGAAGAAGATACTAAGATTTGGTAAGAAAGGCAAGCTAAGTCCGCGGTTCATTGGGCCTTATCGGGTTCTTAAGCGAGTAGGTCCAGTGGCCTATCAGTTGGAATTACCTCTAGAGCTAAATAGAATTCATGATGTGTTTCATGTATCCATGCTAAGACGATATCGTTCTGACCCTACCCATATTCTACCAGTTACAAAGGTGGAAGTACAGCCTGATTTGACTTTCGAGGAGGAACCTGTGTAGATTCTGGATCGAGACGTGAAGGTTCTAAGGAGAAAGTCGGTTCCATTGGTAAAGGTACTCTGGCATAATCATGGCAGAGAGGAAGCTACTTGGGAACCAGAGGAGGCAATGCGTCAGCAATATCCCCATTTGTTTGGATAAGGTAAATTTCAAGGACGAAATTTCTTTAAGGAGGGTAGAGTTGTAACGCCCTAATTTTTGGGTTTCTCTTAGATTTTTCTCCATCTGATAAAATGTTTAAATTCTAGTATGTGGGTGTGTAATGCATGTTTGGAGTGTGTTAATGGCCTATGGAAGGCCCAGGTATGGGTTAGAAGCTCAGCAAAATTTTGGATTTTTGACTTAGGAGATAGGGGACCATTGGAGGTAAGGGTCTTAAGAAATTATGTGCGAAAAATAGCACAAAACAAGTCTTGGTAAAGTGGCAAGGGAGGCGCCACTAGGCTCCTTAAAAAGTGGCACCTAAGTGAGCTTGGAGGTCCTAGGTTCAAGCTCCAGAGTTGGCAAAGATGGCGTTTTATTTTTGAGCTTGAGCAGGTAAGAATTTGAAGCAAAGTTAAACTCTGCTTGGAAGGAATTTGAATCGGTCATAGGAGATAATCAGGGAGCAAATCAAAGAGCTTTGAATTTTGAAAGAGGTGGCTGGTTTAGGGACTCTGCAAGTGCAATTTGGCTAGGGGGCTTGGTGCTTGCATTTTCGGCAACTAGGTGCTAGATTGTGCCGAATTCTCCTTAGTTCATTTGGTGTTTTGTGCCGATTTCACTTAGGGTCTTTTAGGGTTCTTAAGCCGATTGTGTATAGCACTAGGGTCTTCTTTTATATTTTTTTCCTTCTTGTTATTCAATCTCCCTTTTTCTCCTAATAGCCGTAACCTACTCTTACCCTAAGCATTATTGTCGAACTCTCTAGTTGCCGAAATCACTCCCTAGTTTCTCTTCTTCTCTCGTTCTTCTTCCTCGCTCTTACACCCCATACCGATTCCATTTCGTCCCATTTCCCTGTAAGACCGAAACCACCTTCCTCCTTCTCAATTTCTTCAACCTTCTATCGACACACTCTTGACTGAAATCTCTATACTATTTGCTCTTTGTCAAACCAACTACTCTCACTCTTCTTTCTCTTAAACCCTTTTGTAAGCCGAACCCTATTCTTCCATCCCTTCTATTTGCCGATTTACCCCACCTACTTTATTGGTTGAAACAACAAGTGCACCATATCACTTCTTCAAAAGCCGAAATCACCTCCTTTTAACCATTCAAAAAGTCGAATATCTCTAGAGCCACTCTTGTGACGTTAGAGTTAGATTTGCGGTGGATCTAGAAGAGGTCAGAGATAGTGGAAACATGGGAGCGATACTCTTCAAGTGGTGGCATCGGTAAGTGATCTAATCACTAAAGTACATTCATTTATTAAACGTCTTAAAGGAAAACCAAAACTCGTAGATCCTTAGGGGGCACGTCGGCATTACTTGTAAGATTCTAATACTATGGTTTGATTCTTTTGCGTATTGGATAGCAAGAGAAGGTGATCAAGCGAGGAGTTTTGAAGGTTAACGCGATTGGACATCGAGATTTAGTCTATAATCGACAAAGGGGTAAGATTTCAATGTTTGGGCCATGTTAGCCGATTATAGTAATGAGATTTTGGTTTAATGGTGGAAGATTATTAAACTAACATTAAGGTGATTAACGATAGGTTTTCGTTCGTGGATTTCGTCAACGGTTTCGACAGTTAATAGGTGTGTAGCTAACCCCAACTTTTAGACTAAAGTGGTAAAAGCTGAAATGGCCATAAAGTGACCGACAATTGGTGGAAAGTGACCGAAAACGCACTCATGTAATATTCAAGAGTAATCGTTTACTCCGTTAGGGTTAACCATGAATTCGTTGGTGAAGGACTTGCAGAAGGTGCAATTTTAAACGTTTTTGTAAGTTGGGCTCCGATGGGTCAAGGTGGGCCCAATGGGCTTCCAAGCCCAAATCGGTAAAATGACTGTTAAAGGCTTTCTGGTAATGTGGTTAATAATAATATGGTTAAATTGGTAATCTGAACCTAAAAATTGGACTTAACGGGCTTAAGGCATTAGTGGACACAGTAGGGCCCATTAGGGGGGATTTTGGGCTAAAAGGGTAAAATTGGAAACTAAGGTTAAAAGGACTTCGGTAGACACTAATGGATTAGTAATTACTTGGACTTGCATAAAAACCCTGGAAATCGGTAAAAAGACTAAAATACCCCTAAGTATGGAAAATTACCATTTTACCCCTCGGTGCGAAATGACCTTTATACCCCTAGGGTAAATTCTGTATGAAACGTATGATTTCCTGTTTCTGTATGTCATATCTCATAATACATGTGTATATCTGATGCATGAGATTCTGTATGTTATATGCCATATCATGATATCTGTTGCATGGGGTTTGGGTTTATGATGGAGGAAGCATTCTGGCAACCTCGCTGCAATCTGGTGGCCTCGCCACATATATATCTGTTTTGGCAGCCTCGCTGCAATCTGGTGGCATCGCCACGTATATATCTGTTCTGGTGGCCTCGTCACAATATCTGTATCTGGTGACCTCGTCACAATATCTGGCAGCCTCGCTGCAAATTTTATCTGGCAGCCTCGCTACAAATTTCTGTGGCGTGTAGCGGTTGAGTGGGTCGAGTAGTCTCCCCACATGGTGTAAGGCTGGTACGGGGGTGTTATGGATGGATCTGGGTTGGGTTTTCTCTTTGCATAATATATCTGATCTGTATCTGTTATGGCCTATAGGGCTTAACCTGATTTCTGTAATGGGCCAAGGCCCAATTAATCTGATTCTGAGGCTTGATCTGTTTTGGCCTATGGTTGAGGTTATGTTACACACTGAGTTGTCAAACTCACTCCCTTTAATTTCATCTCTGCAGGTAACCCTCAACCATAGTGGGCTTGGAGCTGGAAGAGATTCGGAGTGGCCACAGCATCTGCAAATTCGGTTTTCTATTCATTTTAAGTATTTAATTATTTTATTTTGGGTTTTTTTGTAATAAGGCCGCTATCTAAATTTCTTTATTGGTTTTATTTCCTTTTATGGGTTAATGCATATTTTTATCGAAACTGCTAGTTATAGGCTGCGCGGGTTTTTAAAAACTCAACAAATATCAAATATGGATAACCTAAAGGCTTATCAAAATGATTTTTCACAATCTTGCTGTTTTACTAAAAATATCACCTAAGTCACAACAAGCGAAAGGTCGTAAACTTGGTTATAGGTTCATGTGACACATTAGATCTGGTTATAATGTCTGGGCTTGGTTTGGGGTGTTACAATCATATTGATATTGTTGTGATTTGGACTTAGGCCTAAGGCCACTGTATGTTGAGATATGGGCTCAGGCCCAATCGAGGCCACTATGGGCTAAGGCCCAAAGGCCACCATTATTGAATTGGGCTTAGGCCCAAAATGTTATTGCATGTTAATGTGTTTGTCGAGGGTTGTACACACGGAGTTTTTGCAAACTCACCCCCTCTTTTAATTTTTCAAGTGACCCTCAGTAGGCGGCTCGACGATGGAAGGCACTTGGAGGTGGCTACACTATGACTTGTTTTAATAATCAGTAGTTTTATTTATTTACCTTATTTTAAATTTTTTTATTGCATTGTAATAAGGCTTTTATAACTTCTGGATTATTTTTAAATTTGGGATTTTATTGTGATTTTATAATTGATAGTGGTAAAACGAGTTTTTCCAAAACAACCTCTGTTTTAAATTAAGCTTTCACAACGATTAAGATTTTATAATTAATAACTTATTTAATAGGGAATAATCTTTTTAATAAATCACATTGGGAATTTATTGAACGTAAGCTGAGGTTTTACACAAATATTTAAACAAGAAGGGTTTTCAATGAAAACTTAGATTTCAGAAAATACTTTAATGTGACACGTTAGATTTGGGCCTAACTTCTAGGCTAGATTTGGGATGTTACATTTATTGCTCAATTCTGCCTATCATTGGTGGTTTTGGTTGTTCCGACAGAATGGGTCACCTGGGAATTCTTTCACACTGAGTTTCGTAAGAAATATGCGCATAAATTATGAAATGTTGAGAATTGTGGGCTGATATAAGGGGGAAATATGTTCAGCTAGGCTTAGGAGTGTAAATAAGTTGATACATTCCATTTTACGAGCCTAGGGACTAAGTTGTAAAAATTGGCAAAGTTAGGGGCAAAATGGTAAAAATTTCCATAAGACGATTTTGTGTCGAAATGAGTAATGAAGATATTGAATAAGCTAAATTTGATGTTATAGATCGAGAACGACACGAAATCGACCTTGACCATGGAAAAGGCAAGGTATCGGACTAGATGAAAAGAATTGCATCTTGGCCCAAGGTAAGTCATATATGCAGATAATGAGTTACTATGATTTTTATGTTTATTTCTTTTTAAATATTTTTAAATATCTTGAATTTTTGAAATCTATATTGAAATATTGAATGTGAAACGTGACAAAATTTGTTAAGCAAAGAAAAGTCCCGGTTAAACCCTAGGAATCATTAGGATATAAGTGACATGTCACTAGGATTCTATTGTCAATGATCGATTGTTTATATGTGTGTTCCAAGTGCTGGTCTAGTCCGACTACCAGTGGCTAGGTAATCCTGCATTTGTTGCGGATACCTGTCAGCTTGTGTGAGCAGCAGTAAGTAGTATCGACTACATCGTCAGCTTGTGTGAGCAAACCTGAGAATAGCTCATTATTGAGCCTTCTTGTGCTATGTGTTATGTGGTAGCTTCGGTTACAATCCATTAGTAGCTTCGGATAAATTATATGTGTGGCACTCGTGCCTTGCTCAAAGTATCCTTTAGTATTCCACGTGGTTCAACGGGTTAATTGTATCGATGTGACATTGTATGATTGTATGAGAAATGATTTGACCGTGTGTTTAAGATTGTGTATATGCAGGTTATATGAAAAGTATTGTATGTGCTAAGTCCCTATTGTATGCATTATGTTATGTGGTAAGGCTAATAAGTAAGTGATAATCAAACCTAAGGTGACCATTGTAATGCTTACCCTACTATAAGAATTATTGCTTAAATACTCATCACCTTTGCATATAGACTTACTAAGCTTAATAACTTACCCCTTCTCTTTTCCCTTCCCTTTTATGTTCGTCAAGCTCATCTGAGGTTCGGTGATCAATGGGATTCCATCGACACTATCAACAAGCTCTTTTGGTATTTTGATTACAAACTTTGAAAGTTATGGCATGTATAGATGGTCTAATGGTTGAGTCTTGTGTTATAGCCTTTTTGGATCTAATGTTGTTGTTAATGTTTTGGGCAATTGTTCATTTGAAATGAGCCAAAATTTGTTATGTCATATTTTGTTAAAATATTGAAATGTGTTAGTGCAAAATTGCTAAGTATATGTGAAATATGGCATGGAGGAATATGCATGCTTGTGGTATGTAAAAATGGTTGAATGATGGCCATATTATATATGTTTGGATGTGTTATTGTGCCATGTTGATCAATGGCAAAATTGATTGGAATTGGGTTGAGTTTTAGGGTGGCAATTAGCTTGGAAAATAGCTTATAATTGTCCACACGGGTAGACACACGGGTGTGTGTTTAGGCCGTGTGTGACACACGACCAACCCATGGACATGTGAATAGGCCGTGTGTCCCCTGCAGCTGAAATTATGAAAATTTAATATTCTGTAGTAAACACACGGGTTAAGAGCACGGTAGTGTGTCCTGACAGTGTGGAAAACACACCTAGCCCATAGGCGTGTGGCTTGGCCATGTGATGAAGTTTTTGTGATGACGTCATAAATAGAATGTCCCAGTTTTTCACACAGGGAGAGAACACGGGCGTGTTGAGGCCATGTGAAAGACACGGGCCAGAGATACAGGCGTGTGCTCGGCCGTGTGAAAACCCCTATAGGTTCGAAATGAAAATTATTTTCGCACGGGCATGGGACATGGGCCATGGGCATGTGAGACCACACGGCTTGCCCACACGGGCGTGTGCCCTATTTTGAGTCAAATTTTCACAAGTGTTGAAATGGTTTTGGTTTAGCTCCGGTTCCTACCCAATGTATCGTTTGGGCCTTGTAGCTCGATAATGTGGTTGTTACGAGTAAGAATGAAAAAGGTTTTAAATTTTTCACGAAAATTATGTATCAAAAGCAAATGATTGTGCTAGTGTTTGTTTGGTAATGCCTCGTACCCAAGTCCGGCGACGGTTACGGGTGAGGGGTGTTACACTACGTCATTCAACACATCTTCAATCTCATGCATCTCTCTCTCTTTCACTTACTTTCTCTTGTCTGTTTTTCCCTTTTTCTTGTCCATTTTCATTGTTGATTTCCCTTTTGAAAAAGAGTCATTCTTCCACCTTGTAATAACATCATTCAATTGTCCATAAAGGCCTGAGTTTAACAAAACGAGCAGAGAAAAAGAGGAGTGCACTAGTTGGCTTCAGAGAAAGCACTAGATTTGTTTTCTAATTCCTTTCTACTTAATTTTCTTACTTATGTTGTAATTATGAACATGAATAATTGTTTTGTTGTTGTTCTTGTTCTAATTAAAATGTCTTAAATTAATTCGTGTTAGATTGATTTCATTCTATCAACTTAAATTATTAAAATCATGCTTATCTTAAACTTGCATTATAAAATGTAAGGTAATGAATGAATTAATTATGACTAATTTGTACCATTTTGGAAATTCCAAATGAATTATATCATGAATAAAACCTTCTAATAATTAATCATATCATAAAAATTCAAATATTATGACATACGATTAAACTCGAGTCTTAATCGAGCTTATGAAAGCTCCAAAATTTGACCCAAAATTAAACCATAACATTTTCAAAAGATAAAGGCAATAGTGAAAAAAGAGGGGTCAAATGACCGTATGTCTAGACCATGTAACTCACTAAAGCTATGTGGACCAAATTGCAAATTTCATCAATACTCACATGGCCATATGGCTAGGCAGTGTGACAAACTAAAATAGTGTGATATAAATGCTTCCTAATTTATAAAGAGTACACGACCATGTCACTAGCCCATGTGTAACACACGGTCGTGTGTCAAATCATGTTGTGCAAAAATAAATCACTTAAAGCATAGCTAAAAAATAAGCCACTTACATATCCTATAATAATACCAAAACATCAAACATCATCAACATCAGTAAACTAAGATCATGAACATTGAATAGAAATTAAACAAAAATAACCCTATATACAACTCATATAATCGAGCTTAGAACAAATAAGAGACTACTGAATCAGAGGCTAGATAATGTGAGTGTAACACTCCTAGCTCGTCTCTATCACCACATTAGGGTTATAGAGTATTTCAGCACATATAGAATCAATTAACAACATAGAACCATTTAATTATTAAATTAAATATCAAATATTCAAAACCAATCATCAATTATAGCATATATGTGATTACAGTCTTATATTAAGCTTACAAAACATAAAAATCAAATCAGGAACAATTAGGGACTTATTTGAAATAAAACAAAAAAATGTAAGAAAAAATAAAAATAGGGGTCAATGGCAGCGTGGTTGGGCCGTGTAACATATCCCAGGCTATATGGCTCAAGGACATGGCCGTGAGCCAAACCATGTACAATTGGAAAATAGGGTCACAAGACCATGTGCATTTTGAAATAAGGGCACTTGGTTGTGCTATAGATCGTGTGCCAAATCGTTTAAGAACATTTGTACACTCCATGGCATATCGGAAAAAATAAATCCGGTGATCACATCTAGGGATCCATGTGTAACGAATGAATCGGGGTGAGAAGGGTATGAACAATTTCCTTTAATCATCTGGAAAACCAAAGATAACTATTGTGAAACTGATTACGTAATTTTTTTGTCGATTCCAAGCCACTATGAAAAGTTTTAGCCTCTATGTAATCCATCCGGTGTGACAACAATTAGCAAGAACTCTCTTAAACATTTTAGAGAGAATTCACTACTTAATGATTGCTAGACCTCACTCTTTTTATTTTAGGTATATTAGGTTTTTTTTAAATCCTTATTAGATTCAACATGCATGAATTTCATTTTCTCCTATTTTTTCTTTTTTTCTGTGTTCTTCGTCTCTGCAGTAGCTTCTTTTCCATCTTCATCATAATCGTCTAGCTCTAACAAGAATTCTTTAAGAAAAGTAGGGAATGTAGGCTTAGGTCAAGAAAAGTTCTTTTGAAGAGATTTCTTAATGGCTTTGTCCTGTCATCTAACATATCCCCAAAAAAGAACTATTTCTTCTAGAGCTCAGGTAAGATTAGTGACTATCCTTAGTTGTTGTTTTTCCATCATACAAACTTGTTGGTGCAACATCTTAAGAGCATTAATCACTTTCTGGTCAAAGTCAGTGTGAGATACTGATGGGGCAACATCAGAAGTCATAGGTGGTGAAGCTGTGGATGTAGAGCCCAGATATTGTGGTAGTTCCTCACCTAATAATCTCAAGGCAATTTTCTTTGTTATGGCTCCTTTCTTAGAGATTGTGTCTTCATTCGCTTGAATAGGAACCTTTACCCTTTAACAAAGTGTCGTAATGAGCGACGAAAGATTTAAGGTATCGGCATTTTTTTGGGAGCATCGATGGACTTCTTTAAAGATAATGTTTCCAACATTGATCTTTCTACTAGTTATAATTGATTGCAATAATAACATGCATTCTTTTGATAGAGTTAAGTTGTGAGTAGAAGGGATGAGATGAGTTTAAAGGAAATGATACCAGACCCTATATTGAGGCTTCAACAATACACGATCAATGGTGTAGCAATCATTTCAAGAAACTGTCCGTTGGGTTCCCTCTACACATAAATCTATTAGAACTTGGTGGAGTCCTTCACTTGTCATGGTCTTGACAATTTGGAGGTGTTCATCAAGGCCATCAAGTAACCCATATTGCACATTGATTGAGTCCTCATCGAATAACACCAGGACACCACGCTCATGTTAACAACATTGTTAGGAGAGATGAGATGCGCATAAAATTCTTTCACTACCTTGGTGAGGTGTCATCGACGTGGAGACAAAAGATTTTCCACCTATGTTTCTCCACAACAGAAGAGATGCTTTAGAGTAGCCCATAAAGGGGGCATGTTAGAAAAGGAAACTCTTTTCCATGCAAAATGGCCTATTTGATATGTCTGGTTGTACTTTTCTTCTACGATTTTGCCAAAGAATGTCTGTGATACACAGAGGTGGAAGAAGATGGTGCTTGGCGAACCATTTGAGAGAAAATAGTGATTGGAAAATGAAAAAACTCAAATCTTTATAGTTTTATGGAGTAAAAATAGTGAAGGGTGAAGAAGATGAAATGAACATGAAGTTAGAAAATAAGTGAATTGACCAGTGTAAAATGTGAGAGAACATATAGCATTGGCGTGGGGGATAAGATTAACCTGAACTTGTGGCTTGAGACAAGATAAATTTGATTGGGAAAAGGAAAATAATAGAAACAATTATTAAACTAAAATTAACTAATATATTAAATGGGCTGATTTCTACAAACTTGGGCCAGAATGTGCCCGCAAGAAAAGAAAATAAAAGTCAAGTACACTTATTGAATAAACTAAATAAAGAAATTAAAAAATAGCGTAAATGAATAAAATAGTGTAGTAGAGAAATATTAAGCAATTCGAAAAGTGATGGAATTTTTATCACAAATTATAGGAGCTTCAAAGTAATGCTTTAATCGTTGGCCATTGACTTTGAAATTAGAACCAGTCTCTCCGCCTATGACTTCTACAACTCCATGAGGATAAACATGCACAATCTCGAATAGGCCAGACCAACGAGATTTTAATTTGCCAGGAAACAATTTAAGCTAGGAATTAAATAACAAGACTTGTTGTCCAGGTGTAAATTCCCATGGAAAAATCTTATTGTCATGCCATCATTTGGTCTTTTCTTTCTACAACTTGGCAATCTCATAAGGTTGTGCTATGAATTCTTCCTTTTTATTCAACTCCAATAGGTGATTAGTACCAATAGCACTCCAATCTATATTCAATTTCTTAAATTCCCAATATGTCATATGTTCAAGTTCAATGGGCAAATGACAGGGTTTCCCATAAACAAGCTTTAAAGGCGACATCCCTAATGGTGTCTTAAATGCAGTGCGATATGCTCGCAAAGTTTCTGTAGCAGCCATTTTTCGTTAAATTGGAACAGTGGTTTCAGAACCACAAATCTGATGTCAAAAAATTATTTTAATGTTATTTTTGGTGTTTACAACATGTTATTAATGTGTGAAAATTTTGTAATTTAATTTTAGCATTTGGGTGCTTAATTTGAGAAAAGGACTTAATCGCGTAAAATGCAAAAGTTGCATTCTAATTGTTAAAGGTGTTTAATTGCTATGATTTATTAATGTGAGAGTTCTTATGATGTAATTAGCCCATTGATTGTGCTAATGGACAATGATGGACATATATTAGTTGATTTATGTGTTTATAAACCAAGGTTAATTAGGTAATTTATTAATAAATGTTAATTAAATAAAACAAAACATAATTTTTTTTGTCCATCTTCTTGCTATTGCCCAATTTATGAGGAAGAAAACACCATTAAAGTGCTTGAAAGGTACAGCCAAGATTGTTTATGTAATAGCCCGATACAGGGCGTAAATGGAATATGGTTACGAAACCACAAATTCGAGGTCAAAATATTTATTCTAATTGAGTTTTAAAATTTATTTTGTGTTTGTAATATTTTGTGAAATTTTCGTTACAAAATTTTATTGTTTATGTGTCCAATTTGATAAATTGGACTAAATTGCAAAAGTAGTAAAAGTGCATTCTAGAAGGTAAAGGTGTTTAATTGAAATGTGTTTTTTTTTATGGTTTACATTTTTATGAAATTATTTTTTAAAAATTTCGTACGAAAATTGACGTTTGGGCACTCAATTTAGTCAAAAGGACTAAATTGTAAAAAAGTGCAAAAGTTGATTTCTACATGTTAGAGGTGTCCAATTGTTATGAAATTTTAAATTGGAGGTCCTTAAATGGTAACTAGACCATTGGTTAATTTACTGGACAAAAATGGATATGAATTGGGTGAAAAATAATATTTTTAAGTTCGGGGGATTTTGGTCATTTAGTGATTAAATGAATTAAAAATCAAATTGGAAGCCAATTTTTGTTCTTCTTCTTCCTCAAGATCGAATATAGCATGGGGAAACCATGGCTAGGGTTTTTCCAGCTTCCAAGCTCGATTGTAAGTCTGTTCTAGCCCCGTTTTTATTGTACTTTACGTTTTTAGAGTTCCGGTAACTTGATTTAGCTTATTCTAGCTATAATTTAACCTAGGGTTCATATTTGGAAATATAACCATGGGTAAAATGTGTTTATTTTGATGTTTTATGATAGAACATGAGGTTTTAAATTATGCTAAACAACTTGTGCTACTTGATTTTAAGTATAAACGAGTAAAACGACATAATTAGTAAAAATATCTAATGTTCATAAGTATATGTTAGAGTGGGAATTTGATGTTACCATTGGTAAATAAATGATCATCATGTTCTAAAGAATGAGAATTAGGGATAAAGTTTAATTTCCGAGCCTTGGGGAAAAGTGTAAATATGCAAAAGTTTAGGGGCAAATTTATAATTTTGTAAAAGTTAGAGTTAAGGACTATTTTGATAAATGTGAGTACTTAATAAGTTAAATGTGTTATTTTAGATCAAGAAAGATGTGGAATCGACCTTGATTGGGGAAAGGAAAATATTGTGTACTAAATTGCAAAATTTCTATATTTTGCACCGAGGTAAGTGTATATGTAAATAATGTATTATTTTTAGTATGTTATGATATTTATTGTGTGATATGTGAAATAAGTTTTTGTATTGTACAATTAATGGATATAAATGGTGAATTGTGGTTGATGAATTGGGATTAAATAAGGAAATCTTGGTTGAACCTTTGGAATGGAAAAACGTGATGCTAAGTGGATATACCACTATTATACGTGTAACGTGGTGCTAAGTGGATATGCCACGGTTATACATGTTGATTCCAAAAGTGGCACTAAGTGTTTATGCCACTAATACATATGTTAGCCCAATAGTGTGGTGCTATGTGTGTATACCACGAAGTTGGGCATCAATTATAGAGGGTGGAGTTATGTGCTAAAACCACCAGATATTGTTACATTCCGAAGTGTTCAATGGGAGAAACAAGTTTGTTAAATGTAAATTTATGCGAAAAATGTGGAAATACATACCGGGATATGAATATATGGGTTTTGAACCATGAGTTAGATAAATGATTGAAATTTGATAAGATAAATATGGAAAAGTGTTATTTTCCAAGTTGATAATAAGGAATTTTAGTGAAAGAGGTAAAATTTGGGATAAACAACTTAAAACAGCAGGAGAGGAGTGACTTTGAAAAATCACCAAAAATGGTAGAAATTGAATTAGAAGTTGAATGAGATATGAAATTAAAGCTTATTGAGTATATTTTCAAATAAAAGAAACAAGGCAAGTAAAAGAATTCTATATTCTAAGTTATTTAAATTTTTGTAATACTAGTTCAGATTGATTTCGTGATCCCCTATTCTAATTTGGAAAATCATTAAAAATTGTACAAAAATTGTTATGGAACGTAATTTATATGCATAGATTTCTTATTGAGTCTATTTTTAGAAGAAATAGATGAGAACATCTTTTGAATTTTGTATAAAGAGAAATTGAAATATATGAGTCTAGTTTTTGGGACAATTGCCGGATCTTAATTTGGAGTTCTGTAGCTGATCGTGGTTTCGATGAAGTAATAATAATGATCGTACCTGGAAACTAACTATTATCACGATAAAAGTAAAGCGCATCTATCAAATAGTAGTATAACTAGTGGCAAGACCGGAATATCGAATCCAAGGAACCAAAAGTACTAGTAATGACTTTCTTCCTATTATCTAGCCTAAAAATAAATGAGGATTGGTTTGTAATCTAACTAATCTAAATTAAACTAAAGACACGAAAAATAATAAATTAGGAAATTACTTTGGGAAGGCTGAATGATAAAGGCAATACCCAAGGAAGAATACACCTAGACTTCACTTGTTATCTAACTCTGAACTAGACGATTTCTTCATTCCACTTGATCCGTAAAGATCCCTAAATTATGTTAATATCTCTGTCAAGAATAAGAACAACTAATCTTAGGTTGATTAATTGAAATCTCTTTCTAATTAAAACCCCTAATCTTGTATTAACTCGATCTATGGATCCCCATATTAGATTTGACTCTAATCCGGTAGATTTTCGTCGTCCTATGGTTAGGATTGCGATTAACTCCGCTTAATTGTGCTAGATCTACTCTTACACAAGGACTTTTGCTCCTCTGCATAAGCACATTAGACTTAAATTAATATCCCAGAAATATCAATTCAAGAATTAAAAAGACATGAAGAACAAATCGAATATTTATCATATAGTTCAGATAATAATAACAAGATTCATCTTAGGTTTCATCCCCCATAGGTATTTGGGGGTTTAGTTCATGTTCATAAAAGAAAACATTTTAGAATAAAGAAAATAACAAAACATAAAGAAAACCAAAAACTCCTGAGAGGATTGAAGGGAGATCTTCAGTCTTGATGTAGATCCTGGCTTCTGAGATGGATCAACCGGCTTCCTTCGAGTAATTCCCTGTCTTCTACTCTTAGTCTTGGCGGGGACACTGCACCCTTTTGTAGTTTCCTCCTAAGGTCTTTATATAGAGTTTGGAATGTCTTTCTTAGCCCCTAAGTAGCCTTTTCCGCGTGAAATTGAAACTCATCACGACAGGGACACGCTCGTGTAGCACGTCCGTGTGAATCAAGCCTAGGCCGTGTTGAGCCTATTAATGTGGCACGGCCCTGTGGGTTACTCGTGTGACAAACTCCGGGCTCTGTTGTTTCCTTGCTTTGGCCTATTTTCTCTATTTTTAGCCCGTTTCTAGTTTTTTTCACTCTCTTATGCTCTCTTAAGTATAAAACAAGAAATTAAAGGATTAGGAGCATCAAATTCCATAAATTCAAGGATAATTCATCCATAAATGTGCTAAATGTGGGCTAGAAATATGTATAATTTACAGTTTATGAAATACCCCCCAACTTAAGCCTTTACTTATTCACAAGCAATACCTCAACTCACAATTAAAAATCATTTTGCTTAACTTATAATCCTTATCAATAATGTTTTGAACTAATTCACAGGTAATCATACATTGAGAATTTTATCACAAAGACATAGGTTTTCTCCCCTCTTTTAAGTAAGTACCTTTAATTCAAAATCAACAAGAGCTGACACCCTCAATAAAGATTCACTCTATTCACTTGAAGTGTTTAGGGTTCAGAAATTAAGCACTCATTAGTCAACATGAAAAGTTATTACCATATGCTTGCATGAAAATCAAATCTCCACCACTATGTATTGATATGGTACATCGATCAAAAGGTCTTTAGAGGGTTGTAACGTGGCTTTTGTTAGAGGTGCGGTCACAAGCTGAAAAAGAGGGTTAGAATCAAGATCGAAGTGAAAAATCATCTAACTAGAAAAATCTCTATCACTGAAACTTATTCCTAGAATAAAGCCTTTTTCTTTTGGATAACATCGTTTAAGAACAGAAGCTCAAAATTACATGGAAATATGCGAAACATTGAATTACAACTGAAATATACATACGTTTTTTTTAAGAACAAATTGAATACTTTACAAACTTAACTAACTGAAAGGGAGAACATAGCTAGATAATTATTCAATTCAAATCTCTACAAAAATAGGGATCAAAGTAATTTAGGGGGATTTTAACAAAAAAATGGGTTATAGGTTAATATTGAGGGAAAATAAAAAAAAATGGTTTGTTAGGCTCAAGGGGGTTTACTAGAGGTTAATTATGAAGGTAGGCTTTTACGGAGTAAGTGGGTTAAAACCTAGGTTCCTTTATCATCTCGGTATATCAAATCAATGATGTGGTCTCGACATGTATAATCGAAGTAAGTTCTAGAATAACAGATCAATATTGACTGACTCAAAACAACAATAAAAGTAAGCATGAAAGGATGTATGCTCAAAAGGCTCAAAAGTCTCACCAGAATTATGGCTTTTGATGTTAATCCTGCGAATTTCAAATTTCAAGATAATACTTAAATTTGGTAGAAAAATTTTGAATTCTCAAAAATTTCAACTTATCATGCTTGATTCTCTAATGTCTTAAAGTTTGAATAATCAAAGTACAAATACCTGTATCTTAATCCTAAACATATCAATAAAAATCATAAATCAATCTGAATTCATTCTAATTGTTAAGGCTAAGATTCAGGGATTTGAGAATAATGCAAAAAGTGAAAGTGAGTGAATTTCAGGGATTTCCTAATAAAACTTAATAATCCTCCCACACTTAAGATGTACATTGCCCTCAATGTACAAAATTAAATTTACTAACAATATAAGCATAAATCTTAAGATAGGGAGAGAAGTGAAACCCACTGAATATTGGATGAATTCTTTGAGTAGTGAAAGCTAAATTGGAGAAAGGACTACTTGTAGTTCATAATTCTGGGTAACTGAAGAGAATAAGCACAACTGTGTGTAGAATTCAAGTATTACTTGATAAGAAATGAAGTGCAAAAGGAGAAGGAAAAAATATAAAGTAAAGAAAATTAAAACTAAAAATAAAGTAATAGAGGATTGGGCAGACGGTCGTGGCACACGCTCGTGTGCCCTGGGTCTAGCCTGTGTGTTTCGTGGGCTTATGGTGTGACCACGGGTGATAGGCACGGGCGTGTCACATGCCCTTGCTAATCTCTCAGTTTCAACCGCGGCTGTAACACCCCGAATTCGGCCTAGAAGTTAGGCCTGAATCTAGCGCGTCATATTGAAGTGTTTTTTCAAAAATCAAGTTTACATTGAAAACCCTTCCTATTATTTAAAAGCTTAAGTCTTAGTTTGTGTTTGTTACTTCAAAAACATGGTTCATTGAAAAGTAATTTACTTTTAAAACCTTAATTACTGTTATAAGTGAAAACCAAGAAAGTTTACGGAAGTTTTATAAAATTTCGTAGTTTGCGAAAACGTGTTGATTTGAAAACAATTAACGTTTTTGAGAAAATTGAGTTCTACTTAGAGCAGATAATAAACGCAATAAACAAAAACCTAACTTAAAAATCTAGAAATTGTAAAAGGCCTTATTACAAACCAAACTCAAAATAAAGTACTTGAGAGTAAATAGTCTAAAACAGAAATCATAAGTAGTGTGCAGCCTTCTCCGAGTCCCTCGCAGCTCCAGTCCATCTAAGGTTGGGAATTACCTGAAAGGTTAATAAACGGGGTGTGTTTACGAAAACTCAGTGTGTAATCCCCTTATTAGAGTAACAGTCAGCAAACAAAAATAGAAATAGAATCAATCTAGGCTAGGGCCCTTTAACAGAATTAGGTGGGCCTAAGCCCTATAGGGGTATTTCGATAATTCTACCCTACAGGGGTATTTTGGTAATTCTACCCTACAGGGGTATTTTGGTAATCTTACACTACAAGGGTATTTCAATAATTTCGTAATCTGGGGGTATTTCAGTAATTTCACAAACCAGGGGTATTTCGATAATTTCACAAACCTGGGGTAAAATGGTAATTTTACAAATCAAGGGTAAAATAATAATTTTACAAATTAGGGGTAAAACATTACTTTTACAAATTAGGGGTATTTATGTAATTTTACAAATCGGGGGTATTTCTGTAATTTTACAAATCGAGGGTAATTCGGTAATTTTACAAATCGGGGGTATTTTTGTAATTTTACAAATCGGGGGTATTTCGGTAATTTTAAAAGTCGAGGGTATTTAGGTAATTCAACAAACCAGGGGTGTTTTGGTAATTTTCCAAATCAATGGTATTTCAGTTTACAAATCGGGGGTATTTTAGAACTTTCTTAACAATAAGGGTCTTAATTACGATCTTAGGCCCGTCAACAAGTCCTCGTTGGCTAAAGTGAACGGCCACTATGCACCAAGTAAGATTCTAGAGAAGAGGAGGTGAGTCATTAAGACCGCTTAAGTACCAAGCTCTCCCTAGATCCAATCCTAGACATGCATATACCCATTGCCACACTTCAACCCCATGACTTGTCCACAGTCACACTTAATTGATTAATTTAGTTCTGCCTATCATGCCCAATCGTATTTATATGGCCCATCAGGCCCATTCACATTTATACGGCCCTTCAGGTCCAAATCTATTCCAATCCATACAACCCACTTAATCAGCTCGCCATTTATTATCAATCTACCAATTTTTACTTATCTGGGCCCACGGGCTCGTCAGGCCCATTTGGCCTATTCCGGCCTATCAAACAAGGGTTAGAAGTACACACCTGATAGGAATCTGAAGTTTATCCACGCTCTGAACACTGTTATGCCTAGAAGCCTACAGTAATCACACTATTAACTCCTAAAGAGTGTGTTGATAAACTTCGGTCACCACCACCGTGATCCAACAGTATACAGATCAACGAATGATCCAATGCCTAACCCAACGATCATGCCACAAAGCGAAAGGGATAAGCCAAGAAAGGTATGCCTACTCTCCTCATGGTTTGCTCTATTTCAAGCCAGCTGCTCACCTATTCCCATGATAGCTTCCCGATATGGGATTCTCCATCAATTCCCAAAAACTAAAGCATCAGCAAAATAATCAACTTTTGCGTGCCAAGGGATTCGAACCAAAGTCCTCTCGACAGCCATGCCATGCCACTACCACTCGAACACAAGCTCCTTTGTGTCATAAGTCCAACACATTTAACTTTAAAGCCCACCTACTCGCTTCTATATTTATTTAAAAGGGAAACCAAAATAAATTGCAAAAGCCAAGACTTGAACCTTGGACCTCCTTGCTTCCTTTATGGCATCACTTCCTTGTCCCCTAAGTGGCGCCACTTTGCCACTACAGCACACTCCTTTTTGTGTCTTGCTTGCACCAAAAATATTCTTAAAGCCTACCTACTAACGTGAAGGCTCCCATAAGAGAAAAACATAAATTTTTGCTAGGGCCCAGGTTTGAACCTAGGTCTTCTCCAACACTTCCAAAACTCTTAGCCATTATACCAACATGCCATCTAGCGAACATGGGCCCTGGGCCTATTACGCAACCCAAATAGGGCCTACGTGCTCGCATGGCCCGCTAAGCCAGATTTGCCCATAGCCATGTGTACGACACAGCTGGTCCACTAATTCTCGTAAGTCTAAAGACAACAACCCGTGTGGGTCTACAAGCCTATTGGGCCCATACGACCTATTCTTTTAGGCCCAATTTTGGGGCGTTATAGAAGGTTATGGGCACGGGCGTTTTCCACGCCTGTGTTGATTCGGTAGGTTTGCCCACGGCCATGTCACACGGCCGTGGTGATTTGTCAAAACCCGTGTTTCGGGGAAAATTTTTTGCTCTGTTTTTACACGGCCGTGTTGCATGGCCGTGTCTCCACCCATGGTGTGACTACGGCCTTAGGCATGCCCGTGTGCTTGGCTGTGTGGTTCTGAAAAATCTACGTTTTAAGGATTTAGTTAGTTATTTAGATGTTATAAACTGAATTTAAAGAAATCAACAATGTTAGTGCTTGGGTTGCCTCCCGAGAAGCATTTGTTTATAGTCTAAGCTCGACTTTTCTCAAGCTTGTTCAGTCATGGTGGTTTGAGGAGTTCGAACTCCTATCTCCTGCTATCAGTTTTAATATCAAAATAAGGTTTAAATAGAGTATAGTTTACCTTGAAAGTGCCAAATGTCTTATGTGTTATCTCGACTGTACCATAGGGAAAGATTTTCATTATCGTGAAGGGAGGTGTGTCACCTGTAAGAAGCTTTGCATTCGAGATTCATGGATCCTCTTGCTCTAATAATACCTTATCCCCTACCTTAAATTGATTTTGTTTATCTGTGGGCTCATCACGATGGTGTTCTATTTTGGTGTGGCATGTCTTAGGTTTCTCCCGGAGGGTAGTTCAGCCACTCGTCTAGGTCTTCGATTTGTAGCATTCGTTCTTCATGTATTGTTCCCTTGTATGGGTTCGTATGTGGTTCGGTTGCACTTACGTGAAGAGTATCCTGTAAAGAAGGTTGGACGGTGAGATCATTCTTATTACAAGAACTCGTAATAATATCTTTATCTTTAGCAGTTTTATTAGAATTATGAGCATGCAAAGTGATTGTGTCATTACCTACACGAAGTGTGAGTTCGCCTGTGCCTACGTCAATTATAGTCCTTGCAGTTACTAAGAAGGGTCACCCTATAATTAATGGTACATTGCTATCCTCATCTATGTCTAAAACAGCAAGGTCCACTGGGAATATGAATTTATCAATTTTAACTAGCACATCTTCGATTATACCCCTAGGAAATCTAATGGTTCAATCGGCCAATTGAATGCTCATCGTAGTTTGTTTGCGTTTTCCAAGACCTAGTTGTTTAAACAATTTATAGGGCATTACATTAATACTGGCTCCTAAATTAGCTAAAGCATTTTTAACATCTAAGCTACCAAGTAAACAAGGAATTGTAAAACTCCCTGGATCTTTTAGTTTGTTGGGTAGCTTATTCTGCAAAATGGCTGAGCAGCTGCATTCAGCTCTACATGTGACGACTCATCCAACCTCCATTTGTTTGTTAGAAGTTCTCTTAAAAACTTCATGGCATTTGGCATTTGTGAGAGAGCTTCAATAAATGGTAAGTTAATATGCAATTTCTTTAAAAGTTTAAGGAATTTACCAAATTGTTCATCTATGCAATCTTTCCTCATCGCATGAGGATATGGGACACGAGGCTTATACTTTTTGACAATTGGTTCTGTGCGACTTACCTCACCCTTACCTCTACTTACCGCAGTTTCCTTACTTGGCTTTGATTTGGTTTTAGCTAACCCTCATTCATCAATCGTGTTGATGGCATAGAGTTGCTCCTTAGGGTTAGTCTCGGTGTTGCTCCGTAAACCACCTTGTGGTCTTTTAGAGATTAGTTTAGCGAGCTGGCCTATTTGAGTTTCGAGTCCTTGAATGGAAGCCTCTTGGTTCTTAAGTGTTGTCTCGGTGTTTTGAAAACGGGTTTCTGACATGAAGATAAATTTCATAAGCATCTCCTCAGGGTTCAGCTTTTTCTCTTGGTAGGGTGGTTGTTGGAATCCCGGAGGCGGTTGTGGTTTCTGATTTTCTTGGTTGCCTTGTCCTCCTCATGAGAAATTGGGGTGGTTCCTCCAACCTGCATTGTAAGTGTTACTATAAGGGTTATTTTGAGATCTAGAGTTATTACCCATATAGTTGGCTTGCTCATTTTCCATGCCATATCTATAGGTGGGGTATTCAGAATTGCTCATGTTTCATTGAATTGAGTCACACTGCATTACTGGGTGTACCTGCATAGAACCAACTAAATCATCAGTCTTTTTATTTAAGAGTTCTACCTGATTTGAAAGCATTGTGACTGCATCAACATTAAAAACTTCGACAGCTTTTTGTGGCTTTGTTCTCATGACTTGCCACTAATAGTTATTCAGTGACATCTCTTTTATAAACTTGTAAGCTGCCTCTGGTGCTTTTTTATTGATTGTTCCACCGACAGCTGCATCGATGATTTTCCTTGTTGAAAGGTTCAAACCATTGTGAAAAGTTTGAACTTGTAACCATAGAGGTAACCCACGGTGAGGGCACCTTCTCAATAAATCCTTGTATCTCTCCCAAGCATCGTAGAGTTTTTCTAAATCCATCTACACAAAAGAAGAGATATCATTCCTTAATTTTAACATTTTAGCTAGTGGAAAATATTTAAGTAAAAATTTTTCGATCATTTGTTCCCATGTAGTGATAGACCCTCTGGGTAGAGAGTTTAACCATTGTTTGGCTTTATTCCTCAAGGAAAATGGGAATAACCGAAGACGAATGGCATCATCAGAAATGCCATTTATTTTGAATGTGTCGTACAATTCCAAAAAGCTAGCTAAATGAGCATTAGGATCTTCATCCTGCAAACCATCAAACTGAACAAACTGTTGTATCTTTTGAATCGTGTTAGGTTTCAATTCAAAATTATTTGCAGCAATAGTAGGCCTAACAATACTAGATTCAGTACCAGCCAAATTAGGTTTAGCATAATCATACATAGTGCGAGGAACAGGATTTTGATTAACAGGGTCTGCGGCTACTACAGGAGGTAGCTGATTATCCTGATTTGCCTCCATCTCTTCAGTAGGTTCGGATTCTCCTTCTTGTCCCTGTTCTGGGTACTATAGGCTTCTTCTTATCTCTCTACGATTTTTGCAAACTATGGCTTCTAGGCCGTCTTCAAAAAGCAAAGGTCCTGATGGGTTTCTTCTAGTCATAAACTAGAGATACCTGTCAAAGAAAAGCAAAAAAGAAAGAAAAATTTAGTAAATAAAACCTAAGAAGAAAATAGTAAATATATTAAAATAAAAGGAAAGATGGCTAAAGTAATAGAAATCCAGTGTTCCTAATATTTTAGTTCCCCAGCAACGAGGCCAAAAACTTGATCGTGATTTCGATAAAGTAATAATAATGATCGTACCAGGAAACTAACTATTATCATGATAAAAGGCAAGCGCACCTATCAAATAGTGGTATAGTTAGTGGCAAGACCGGAATATCGAATCCAAGGAACCAAAAGTACTAGTAATGAGTTTCTTCCTATTGTCTAGCCTAAAAATAAAGGAGGATTTGGTTGTAAACTAACTAATATAAATTAAACTAAAGACACAATAAAGAATAAATTGGGAAATTACTTTGGGAAGACTGAATGATAAAGGCAATACCCAAGGAAGAATCCACCTAGACTTCACTTGTTATCTAACTCTGAACTAGACAATTTCTTCATTCCACTTGATCCATAGAGATCCTTAAATTATGTTAATATCTCCGTCGAGAATAAGAACAACTAATCCTAGGTTGATTAATTGAAATCTCTTTCTAATAAAACCTCTAGTCTTGCATTAACTCGATCTATGGATCCCCATATTAGATTTGACTCTAATCCGACAGATTTTCGTCGTCCTATGTCTAGTATTGCGATCAACTCCGCTTAATTGTGTTGGATCTACTCTTACACAGGGACTTTTGCTCCTCTGTATAAGCACATTAGACTTAAATTAATATCCCGAAAATATTAATTCAAGAATTAAAAACACAATTAAGAACAAGTCAAATATTTATCATATAGTTCAGATAACAATAACAAGATTCATCTTAGGTTTCATCCCCTTAGGTATTTAGGAGTTTGGTTCATGTTCATAAAAGAAAACATATTAGAATAAAGAAAATAACAAAACATAAAGAAAACTCAAAACTCCTGAGAGGATTGAAGGGGGATTTTCAGTCTTGATGTAGATCCTAGCTTCTGAGATGGATCAATCAGCTTCCTTTGGGTAATTCCCTATCTTCTACTCTTAGTCTTGGCGGGGACACTGTACCCTCTTGCAGTTGCCTCCTGGGTTTTTATATAGAGTTTGGAATGTCTTTCTTAGCTCCTAAGTAGCCTTTTCCTCGTGAAATTGAAACTCGTCACGACAGGGACACGGCCGTGTAGCACGCTTGTGTGAATCGAGCCTAGGCCGTGTTCGAGCCTGTTAATGTGGCATGGCCATGTGGGTTACCCTGTGACGAACTCCAGGCCGTACTGTTTCCTTGCTTTGGCCCATTTTCTCCATTTTCGGCCTGTTTCTCGTTCTTTTCACTCTCCTATGCTCTCCTAAGTATAAAACATGAAATTAAAGGATTAGGAGAATCAAATTCCACAAATTCAATGATAATTCATCCATAAATGTGCTAAATTTGGGCTAGAAATATGTATAGTTTACAGTTTATCAGTAGCTCTAGATAAAAATAATTTAGTGACTGTTACTCGAGTAAACAACTTGAAAAGAGCTTAAGTAAATGGTGGGACTATGTGTATTTATAATTATACTATTATGAGAACAAGCTGTAATAAATTGATTATTATTTACATATTTACTTACTAAGCTATAATGCTTACTCTCTTCCCTTCCTTTTTCTTATAGAGTTTCAGATGCTAGCTCGAGTTGGTGGTTGTCAGAGATACTATCACACTATCAGGCTGAGGTTAGTATTAAAAGATTCTGAAATATTTTTAAGTTGATGGCATGTATAAGGACTTGAATATATGTATATATGTTACTTAGTTGGCCTAGAATGTTGGCCTAAATTACTAGAAATTTTATTGTTGTATAAGACCATGTGATATGACTAAAAGTAGCTATGTTATGAGTCATAATGATACAACACATGAACGAGTATGCTTGCATGTTAGTAAATGAATTAATGTATATATGATAAGAATGTGATTAGATTCTAAATTGAAAGAAATTTTTTAGCCCGTTTTGTATATTTGTGAGTGTAAAAATCTAGTGATGCCTTGTACCCTGTTTCGGTACTGAACACGAGTAAGAGGTGTTGCATTTAGGTAACGAAAATTTCACAAAATATTGCAAACACAAAATAAATTTTAAAACTCAATCAGAATAAATATTTTGACCTTGATTTTTTTGTGGTTTCGTAACCACTATTCCATTTATGTAACAGCCCGATTTAGACCCTAATCAGAACAGGTGGTTTCGAGACCACTTAACCGAGTTAAAATATTATTTTTATTATTTTAATAATGTTTACAGTGTGGTAATATTACTGTTTGAAAGCTTCGTAAAGAAATTTTACCGATTAAATAGTTAATTTGGTAAAAAGGACTAAATCGCGTAAAGCGATAAATATGAGTTCTATTATAAAGTGATCTATTTGATTTTGGCTTTATAAATGGGAGTCCTTGTATGGTAAATGTGCCATTGTTATTTTGAGTGGATGAAAGTGGACATTTATGTCCATGTTTTTATATGATTAATAATTGGTTTATAAAGGTTATTTTAGTAAATGGTTTATATTTTATTATTATTAAAACAAAACCATATTATATTTTTTTCATGTTTCTTCTTTTCCACCGATTACATAAGAAAAAACACACCATTTTTCTATCCATTGTTCGGCTAAGCTTTAGTTAACAATCCAGATCAAGACAAATGAATTCAAGATTTTGATCGAGGAAAATCGAAATGGAGACGAATAGTCGACAGATACACGAGGTAAGTTCGTATGGTTAAAAAAAATTAGACTATTAGCTACTGAAATTATTTTAATTGATGGTAATTGTATACATAATGAATAATTTACTAAAATTATCGGCTCTATGAATTTGTTGCCGTCAGTGAATTATATGATTAAATTGATATAAAAAAATTATATGTTATAAGAAATGATGAATAATTGGCCAAATTGTGAGTATGTAATGGTAGATATGCTAAACGGCTTTGTACTTGATTATATTAATATTACATGATGATGGAATGCCATAATATATTCCGTCTTGAGTTTGGAAGTAATGAAGTACTTTATGGTTGAGTAAATGTATATTGGAGTTAGTTGAGTTTTAGTATTTGATAAATTAAATGTCTTGTATGTGGTAAGTTACTAAGAAAATATTTGTCGTTGATTAAATTAAATAATATATATACATATATGTGCCAAATTGAAATGTATAAAAAGTTGAGGTTGCCGAATGCAAATAGAGTTGATAAATTTGAATTGATGAATATTGAGTAATTGAATATTGGCGCTGAGTGTGCGAGTATAAAAGGTTACGAATGTGAAAATTTTACTAAGTGTGCGAATTCGATAAATAATGTCAAATAACTATTGGCACTAAGTGTGCGACTTTCAAGTAATCGGGAATAGTCAAATGTATTTTTGCCTTGAATTTCTTGAGAAGTATTTATGATTTACAAATTTGAATTTGAGCAAGTGAGTATCAAACCTATAGGGTTAATATTATTGATTGTAAATCTGTGCGATTGATAATGGTAAAGAAGGTTGCATGATAGATGTACGAATTGGATGAGTAAAATGATATGATTATATAGATATATCTATATATGATACCATATAGTATGTTAAAATATGAATGTTTGAGTTATTTGGACTAAGTTTTGATGTTGAGAAATTGAATGGAAAATGTGTGATAATCGAATTTTCTGATGATTGAAAATATGTTTGAGTTGAATTTGAACAAGTGATATTTGGGCTTCTGGCCTAGCAAGCCTTGTGCTGGTGAAAAGAATCGGGCTTTATGCCTAGCAGGCTTAATGCCGATGTATCAAAATTCAGGCTTTGAGCCTAGCAGGCTTTGTGCCGATGTGATTTCAGGCTTTGAGCCTAGCAGGCTTTGTGCCGGTGTGATTTCAGGTTTATACCTAGCAGGCTTATTGCCGGTGAATTATAAAGAGTTTATGCTTACGAGACTTTGAGATGAAGTGATGATTTCATATTTTTAATGAGCTAAAATAAACAGGTATGTGATAGTTAGTTGTATTTGTGTAATAAGGTAAGTTGGTTATTGTATTAGTGATGTATATGTTATATAAAATACGTGATATGTTTAGATAAATTATTACATGGTTAAATGATCATATGATATATGAAATGTATGATTTTATAGAAGAAAAGTTATATGGTATATATATGAATTATTGAAATGAAAGATAATATATGATATAGTATGCATAAATGATAGAAGAAATGATATGAGTATTGAAAAGTTACATGAGATCAATGATTTATATAGATGAATTGATACATGGTTTAAATGAATATAGTTATGAAAAGTGGCATGATTTATATAGAAGGTATATTTGAAAATGAATTACTGATGTTATTGATGAGTTAATGTTTATACGAGTATAATTCTGCTATTAGTTATATAAATGTGTTACAGGTTATATGTAATGAAATAAATCAACATCAATGCTGTATGAATTCTATGATATTGATGTTGTATAGGTGATATGTGATATAAATGGTTTAGTTACATATATGGCACCTAATAGGCAAGATACAGGGTTTTTGATGTTGGTCTCAAGGGTTCAACTATAAAGGTGATGCTATGAGAATAGAAATGATGATACAAATCAGTACAGGTATACATGGTACACTTGACAAGTAAGTGACATTGATAAATTTATATGACACGTGAGTAGATGTGATAAATTATGCATGAATTACATGACTGTTAAGGAAATAAACATCGAATTAGATGAGGCCAGTTCAAAAGTAATCTTATTGCTTAAAATGACAAGCTTAATGTTAAATCTTTTATATAGTGTTGATAATTATACGAGCTTACTAAGCTTACTAGCTTACTCTGTCTGTTCTCTATATTTTACAGTGATTCGAATGCTCACTCGGGTTGGAAGTCATCGAAGATTTCATCACACTATCCAGGAGACAATTGGTATTTTTGAACTCTTTGAAATGGGGTAATATGGCATGTATAGGCTAGTTAATAAGTTGATTATTTGGTCACTTGTTTATATGAATGTGATAAATTTTGGATTATGATCAAGCTATGTGATATGGCTTGATGTGAGAAAAGTTGGTTTGATATAGAGGTATTATATGATGTGTGCATTTAGTGGTAAAATTTATAATTGGCATTTTGGTTTGAATGATATGTGGTTATGGATGAGTTGAAAAGAATGGTGAAATGTGATTAATTTGTAAGTGGTGAAATGTGATTAAATTGTAAGTAGTATTTAGATGCATATATATGACTACATGAAATGGTCACCTTAGTATAAGCTTATTTGTGATTCATGATATGTTGGATTAATGTTGAATGATGATGACATTTGATAAGTTTAAAGTCTTACTATTCTGGCTTGAGTTACAAGTCCGGTAATGCCCCTTACCTATTCCGGCGACAGTTACAGGATAGGGGTGCTACACCATGTATCGGGCTATTACAGTTTATGCATGTAAGTGGTTTTGAGCTTGATTTTTAATGGTTTCTATTTTTTTGGACCATTGCTTTGTAATCTAGCTAGCCCAGGGACTAGTTTGCAAAATTGCTAAAGATTTTGAAAGATGACATTGATGAATACTGATGTGTTTTGTTGTTTGATGATGAAATATGAATTTATGATGTTAGATTTCAATGTTTTGTAAAGTAATTTTTGATGAAATTGCATAATAGGGATTAAATTGTGAAATGTGTGAATTGTGTGGTTGAAGTGTGAAATAAATGAAAGTTATGGGCTTCTAGGAACCTATAGAGAATTCGACTAAGCATGGGTATATTGAAATTTGTTGTAATTTGTGTTTGTGTGAAATAAGGACTAAATTGTAAAAATGTGAAATATTAGGGGTTAATGTGCAAATATGTTTAAATGTGTAATATGGACTAAATTGAATGATTGGTTGATTGAATAAGTTAATTTTGAATACATTTAGATAAAGAAAAATCGAATTTCAATCTAGACCGGGGGAAAACCAAGGTTATCGATAAATTAACTTATTTCGTCGTTCTACCTACGAGGTAAGTTCGTATGTAATAATTTCATTATAAATGCATGTTAAATGCTTTGATATTGTATAAATTGTGATTACGAGATTACGAATAATGTATAAATTGTGAATACGACTCTATGAGATGTGATCGAATGAAAACGACAAATGAAAGCCCCGTACGAATCTTAGGAAAATTATAGGATACAGATGTCATGACATTAGGGTTATCAAGATGAGATTACATGTAAGACCATACCTGGGATATGGAATCGATACGAGATTTCGTGTAAGACCATGTCTGGGACATGGCATCGATACGAGATTTCTTGTAAGACCATGACTGTGCTATTGGCATTGATATGAGATTACATGTAAGACCATATCTGGGATATGGCATTGTACAACCTATGTGTGATTCCCGAGTATCCTTAGTGGTTCCAAATGGTTCAATGGGCTTAGTTCAGACGAGGACGAAGGTACAATCAAATTAAGTGATACAGGTGTGTACAAAACTTATGTGATTATCGAAGGGAAGAACATTGATAAGTTGATATATGATCATGTGTAGAACAGGAAAGATTTGTGTGATTATAAGTGTTTTGCTATATATAATGCTTATTGGTTTAATTGCATTTTTTGATGAGTTAAGTTTATTACATACGAGCTTAGTAAGCTACAAAGCTTACTATGTTTTATTTTCCATGTTTTATAGTGACTTGGAGCCAGCTCGGATCTAGGGATCGTCAAGAACACCGTCACACTATCAAACATCTATTTGGTACTTTTAAAGTTGAGTTTTCATGGTATATGGCATGTATAGGCTTAGGTCATTTTGGTAAGTGTTTTACTAATGTGTTTGGCCCTTGAAATGGCTTGTAAATGATGTAGTTGATGGAAGTGAATTTGGCCATGTAAATTGGCTTATTTTTTGAATTGGTATGTGATGTATATGTTTCCTTATAAAATGGCATATTTTGGTATGGTGGATGATGGTTTAAATTGTTCAAAGGGTTATTTGGTTTGTGGTAAGTAATTGATTATGAAATGCATGTTTTTGGTTTGATAATTAAATGGCTAATAGTTGATTTATGAGTCAAGATATGTGTATGGTTGGTGGTGGAATAATACACGTTTGAAATGGATTGAATTAATGAATATGATATGTGCTTTGGTATATGTTGTAATAGGTGAAAAATGAATGAAGAACCCTGTTGATTTGGTATGCATTTGGCCTAGTATATTGTTATGAGTTGAGTAGTAAAATGGAAGTATTTGAAATGGCATGAATTGTGCATGAAATGGTAATGTTTGGTTGTCTATTTGTGTATGGAAATGGTACCATATGTAATGCCCCAGATTTTTAGGCCTAGAAGTATTGGGCCTTGAGCAAGGGATCAGTTAGAAGGTGACTCATAAAAGTTTAATTGTGCTTGAAATATCACAATTGCATGTTTGGTGTGTCGTTTAAGTGATTTGGAGTGTTAGGGGATGTCTGAGAAGTCTTGGGTTTAAACTAGGGCTCTAGCAAAAATTTTAATTTTTCCATTAGGTGGACCTTGGCGTTACTTGAAGACCTTATAAATATTATTGGTTAAAATATGACACAAGGAGGCAAGTGGTCTAGTGGCAAGCTGGTGTTAGGAGTGTACAAGTGGTCTGGGGTCCAAGTCCTAGAGTTTGCAAAATTATTATTTTTGCTCCTAAGTGAACCTTTGGTGATTACAAGTAGACCTTATATTTAGTTGAGGATATAGTGTGACACAAGAGGAGCTTGTAGCAAGGAGGCAAGTGACGTGTTGAGCTATTGAAAAGGGCTTGGGTTCGAGTCCCATTGCAAGCAAGTAGTTGTTATGTTGCTACATGAGCTGGGGAGGAATTGGAGTTGGACTAGAATTCTATATTTGAATTGTTCTTGGCAATTTGAATCAAATTCAAATGATGAGTTGGAGTGAATCAATGAGAATAGGCGGAGATTTTCGTGGTTTTTTTATGGAGGAAAATGAGGAGGAAATCATGGAATTCAAGTGGAGTAGGGGTTGTAGCCGAATTAAGCAACTTGGATATGTGTTTTCGGCTAGGGGTCTCCTTGTTATGCGTTTTTTGGTACTTTGAGAACACTTCAGGGATGTTTTTCTTTTTACAAATTGGAGTTTTGGTGTTTTGACGGCGAGTCTCGATTTTTCTTGTGTGCTGAATGGTTTTGTTTTTTCTCTTCTCTTCTCTTGAGCCTTTGTGCCTGACCTTTGTGACCGAATTGTGTTTGAGTATTCTCCCCTCTTTCTTTCCCTAGGTCAATTTCTGCTTCTCACTTCTCAAGTTTTGTTGTTGGCTGAACCTTTGCCATTCCTCTCTTTTAATCTGAGTCGACGGTGCTTCTCTCCCTTCATCTCTACTTTCTTCTCTTTCTCTTCTCCTCCAGTCTTTTGATATTGCCGAATTCCCTTCTTTTCATTCTTCAGTGCATTTTCTGTTCTCCTTCTCCTTTGGCCGAATATTCTCTACTCCCACTTCACTCACGGCTTTGTTCTATTCAACCTCGAATTACCCATTTCTGTTCTGTTCTCTTGGTATGCTCGCACCCTCTCTTGACCGAATATCTATTTGTTATTGAGGCAATTTTTAGATTGGAGTTAGACAGTTATTAGTTAGTCTTTTTCTTTTCTCAGGTTTGCAATTTCTTTTTCTTTGAGCCGTATGTGTTCTACTCATTCACCTCTTAGTTCGCTTTAATGACCATTACTTAACTCTGTGATTATTTAAGGTTGCTAGGGACGCAATCTCTATAACCAAGGGGGGTTAGTTCGATTGTTTATTTTTTTTCCAATAAACAATCCTGTCGCTCGTGGTAAGAACCTTAGTTGTTTTTCGTTACAAGGGATTATTTTTGATGTTGTCTACTTGGTTTGTTTCTAGAACTCTCGATGAGCAAAGGGAATTCTAGCCATAAGGTAGTGGCAGGGGTGCCAACTATAGATGTGCACGTAGCCTCTACCCGTAAGTTTAAGCAACGTAAGGTGTCAGCAATTCGGGACTTTCCGCCAGGATACGGAAGGGTGACCATATAAAATTGCGGATTAATGAGGCAAATCGCAGTTGATCGCTCTAGTGAATGCAAGTGATAGTAAATCGTATGGCTAAGTATTTGGATTAAAAATTTCCTAATTCTTTTGATAAATAGTTTAACTGTGTATTTTGTTTAATATAGGTGACGGCGCTCGTGATTATTTAGTACTCTACGTGAAAAGGTGTGTAACCGTATGCCTTGTCTTGACAATCTGCTGAAAAGCCGAAAACGTGTGTGTTGTTTACTCTGCTTGACCATAGATCGGCAAAAGGCTGAAAAGCCAAAATACCGCCGAATGATGCCACACGAGCGTGTGATCGCTCATGTGGTGAACTGAGCCCACGAATCGTAGGCATTAGACAGAGGAGGCCAACTCGAGCACTCTCATGGTCTAGGGCTATTTTGGGGCCACATTGGGCCATGTGGGCCTCACACGGGATACATTTGTATATTGTGATTAATGTTAGACTACGCCGTGTAGTCCATCTGGCTAGGGTTGTTTTGGGCTAAAATGGGCTTGTGCGCCCACACGGATAAAATGTATGTGATGTGATAAGTGATTTATTTTCGCATAGCCGTATTTGTTTCTAGGCTAAATGGGCCACATGAGAGTGTTGGCCCACTTGGGCCGAGTAATGTGCCTTAGGCCCAATTACCCCGTTTTGTCTATTTAGGCTACAAAAGTCACTCAAGGCGACGAGGGACCTTCAGTTGGGTCGTTAAGACCTTGGTTTACAAAATTACAAAAATGCCCTCAATTTACAAAATTACAGAAATACCTTCGGTTTAAAAATTAAAGAAATACCCTCGATTTACAAAATTACAGAAATACCCTTGGTTTACAAAATTACAGAAATACCCTCAGTTTATAAAATTATAGAAATACCCTCAGTTTACAAAATTACAGAAATACCCTCATGTTGCAAATTTATAGAAATACCCCTGGTTTGTGAAATTACCAAAATACCCTTGGACTATAAAATTACCAAAATACCCTTGTAGGGTAAAATGACTGTTTTGCCCTTATGGGAAAATGACTGCCTTGGACTGTATATTTGACTGCTTTGACTGAGATTCTATGATTGTTTATTAACTAACTTGACTGACTTGACTATGGTTGTGTGACTGATCGGCTTTTAATATATGATTAAATGACTAATATTGAGCATGGCCATTCGGCATACATATATGATGATTGAGCATAACATACACAACATATTGCATGGGGTTGGGGCATTGATTTGGACTAGTGGCTTTGCCACGTAATCTGATTCTGGTGGCTCTGCTACATTTTCTGTTTTTAGCAGCATAGCTGCATATTGGTGTGCGAGCTGGGCGGGTCGAGTTATTCCCTACATTTTGTGATGGTTGGTACAGGTGGTGTGATAGTTGGACTGGGTTGGGATTACATTCACATTCTGTTACTGATCCTATTTTGGGCTTTGAGCCAACCGATTCTAATTTGATTTTGATTCTGATTCTATTACTGAATTGGGCTAAGAGCCCAATAGATTCTGGAACTGTAATGGGCTAGGCCCATCTGTTATTGTCTGCTCTAAGGGCTAGGGCCGGTTGATTCTATTATGGGTTGAGACCCAGACGATATTGTATTAGGTTGTGGACCCACTTGTACTCTGAACTGTAATTGATTCATGTCTTATGACTGACTGTTTTTATTTAGTAGGGGATTGCACACTGAGTTTTCATAAACTCACCCTGTTTATTAACTGTGAAGGTGATCCTTAACTTTAGGAGGATCGGTGCTCCGAGGGACTCAGAGATGGCCACACGACTGTTATCTTATCACCTTTTGGACTTTATTTATGGTTTAGATTCCATTTTGGTTTTAAAATTTTGTAATAAGGCCATTGGGATTTTAATTTGCTTTTACTTAGGTTTTTTTGTATATTGATTTATATCTGTAGAGGTAAACCATGGTTTTTCAAAGATGCTAACTATTTTTAAAACAACATAATGTTTCCGTAGCATTTTCAAATGATTTCGAACTTAATCTTTAAACACCACGTTTTCATAAATTGGTTTCTTTTTAAATTAGCTTCTACAACTAAAAAGGGTTTTACAATGTAATTAATTGTTCAATGTACCACGATTTAAAGATAAACAAACGTAAGTAGGCTTTTACTCAAGTTTTACATAAAGAAGGGTTTTCAATGAAAACATGGTTTTTGATAAACACTTCAATGTGACATACCAGATTCGAGCCTAACTTCTTGGCCGGGTTTGGGGTGTTACACCATTTATGCATTTGTAGGTATGTGCATTGAGGGTGAGAAATGTGCCTTGTAACTAGCCCATTTTCATCCACACGGCTAAGCACACAGGCGTGTGGCTCGACCATGTGTGACATATGGCCTTAGAGCACGGCCGTGTGTCCCTTGAAGTTTAATTAAAAACCAAGTCAGTAGTTACATGGCCTAGACACACGAGCGTGTGGTTGGTCGTGTGGCCAAGTCAGTATACCCTTCAGTTTTTCTCGGCCTAGCACACGGGCGTGTGGTTGGTCGTGTGACACAAGTCAGTATGTATGCCTTGTTTTCACATGACCTGTGACACTGGTGTGTCTATAGACATGTGAGCACACGTCCTATTCACATGGGCGTGGGACCCCTGTATTCTTGAAAATTTTTCTAAGTTTCCAAAGTTTTTATATGTTATCAGTTTAGCCTCGAACCATGTTTAAAGCATGTTTAAGGCCTCGTAGGCCCGTATAAGGGACACTATGATTGTGTTTGAATGATGTTGTATATAAATGCTTAATGTATGGGAATTGTATGCTAAATGATGTGATTTGATCGGTAATACCTCGTAACCCTGTTTCGACGATGAATACAGGTTAGTGGTGTTATAGTTTCATCCAATCTATATGACCAATCTTTGCGGGTGGGATTGACTATCTTCTCCAAAATTTGTTTAATCTCTCTATTAGATATTTCCACTTATCCATTCGTCTAGGGATGGTATGTCGCGGCAGTTTTATGTTTAACTCCATACCTATTCAGAGCATTAGCAACTAATTTGCAGTCAAAGTGTGAATCGTCATCACTAATCAGAGCGCGAGGGGTATTAAACCATGTAAAAATATTCTTACAAAGAAATTTTAGTAACAATCTGGCATATTCGTTGGTAGAGCAACAACTTCAACCCACATTGAGACATAATCAACAACAACAAGTATGTAGACTTTGCCCCAAGAATATGGAAATGGACCTATAAAATAAATTCTCCATCCACCAAATAGTTCCACTTCTAAAATAGTTAGCAAGGGCATTTCATACCTCCTCAATATATTTCCTGTTCTTTGACAGTGATTGAAAGCTTGACAAAATTCATCAGCTTCTTTAAACATATTTGGCCAATAAAAATAAGATTGGAGAACTTTACAGTAGTTCTCATGCCCCTAAAGTGTCATCTATGCGGTGTTGAATGACAATGGTATAAAATACTTTTAATCTCGTCATCCGAAACACACCTCTGAATTATCTAGTTTGCACAATGTTTCAATAAAAATGGCTCATCACAATAATACTGCTTGGCATCATGGATACATTTCTTCCGTCTTTGATTGGTGAGCTCAAGTGGCAGCAATCCACTAACCAAAAAATTGACGATATCAGCATGCCATGGTAATGCCATGGAAACTAACAGTTGCTCATCTGGGAAATCATCCTGAATGCACTGAATATTACCATCTTCATTTCCTACTATAATTGAAGACAAGTGATCAGCCACTTGATTTTCTTTGCCCAAGTACTGCCTTTACGGGAAAATCACTAGCATCATACATAAGTTAGAAAGGTAATATCCGATTTGGTGCTATGACTATTAGTGCTGTGACTAGTTACTTTTTCAATTCCTCAAATGCTTGTAAGCACAGCTCATCAAAATTTAAAAATATGTTATGTTATAATAATGTACACAGAGGGTTGGATATTTTCAAAAAATATTTGATAGATCATCGATAGAATCCTGAGTGGCAAAGAAAGTAGTGAATACCTTTAATTGTGGTGGGTGGTAGCAATTTCTCAATAACCTTAATTTTTTCATTATCGACGACAATCCCTTGCTACGAAATTTTATGTCCTAGAACAATGCCTTCAAAGACCATGAAGTGACATTTCTCCCAATTGAAAATATAACACCCCTAACCCATATCTGTCACAAGATTAGGGTTACGGAGCATTACCATAAAAACACAACTCAAATAATTCATTTCCAACATTTCATAATCATTGCAAAATCCAATTAAACACATGCATAGTGTCCCTTTTTCGAGCCCTTGAGGTCTTAGAAACACTTTAGAAATGATTCGGGACTTAATAAAAAACATTTAGAATTTCATGGCAGAATGTAAAAAAATTAAAACTACAGAGGTCACACGGCCGTGTGAATAATTGAAGTAGGGACACACAGCCATGTCCCAGCTCGTGTAACTCTCTGACTTGGTTCACATGGCCAAGCCACATGCCCGTGTGCCAGGCCATGTAACTTTCAAAATGCAACCTTTAAAAACCTACATGGAACACATCTTGTGTCTCATGGCATGTGGACAATAAATAGACCATTTTCAAGCCATTTCTCTCACCCAAAACATGTTCATATATACAAGCCATTTGCACTTATTTCAAACATTAAAAAATGTACCTAAAACATGCATAATAAAACTAGATCATGATGGTATTTTTGCATACAACCAATATGCCCAAGAGGCACCTCAAGCATAAACATTAAAACAACCTAAACACATACATGTTTTGGCATAAATCAATATACACAACCATAAATTAGCTTGTGTTTGTTTATTTTTTTCAAAAAGTGGTTCATTGAAATAATCATTCCCTTTTCAAACATTGTTAACAACTTTGTAAAATTTTATGGAAAATTGTGAAAGCTTGTAAACCTTTGTAGTTTGTGGAAACATGATATTTTCAAAACAGTTTGAGTATCAGAAATTAGACCTTCTTCGTTATGGCTTAAAGTGAATGGATACTATACACCAGCTAGGATTCTAGAAAACAGGAGGTGAGTCAATTAGACTGCTTAAGTACCAAGCTCTCCCTAGATCCAATCGTAGACATGCACACACCCATTGCCACACTTTAACCTTATGACTTGTCCACAAACAACAAATTACGTTTAAGTCTATGTAAAATATTTATTTATGAAAACGTTTACGTTGCGGAAGCTTTGCTTTGTTATCGTGTTATTTTTAAAACAAGTAACCTTTATAAAAGCGTGCCTTAGAGCTATCCGATTTCGAAACAATTTAAACAATATCATACTTAAGCTAAAACAAATTAAATAATTAGAGCGACCTTATTACAAACCCAAAAACCAAAATAAAAATAATTAAAGTAAATAATAAATTAAATTAAATAACTTAATTGAACCAGAAATGCAGTCTACGTGGCCACTCCGAATCCCTCCAGCTCCAAGTCCGCCAATCTAGGGCTCACCTACATGGATGGAAGAAAAAAGGGTGAGTTTGGAAACTCAGTGAGTAAAGAAAGCCCATCCAGAGCCCAAATCAGCTCAAGCCCATTGGGCCTAAGCCCTGTCCAGTCTCAGTATATACTGGGCCGAAGCCCTATTCAGATACAGTAAACTGGGCCTTAACCATTTACAGTTAACAGTACGGCCCGTAGGCCCATTTCAGTAACAGATCAAATATCAATTATGAATGCAAGCCCAAACCCAGCCTAGATCCAACTGCTACACTCCACCCGTACCAGCCCTACACTCCATGTGGGGCATAACTCAACCCACCCAGCTCCACACTCCACAGTTGCAGCATAGCTACTCAGATAACAGTATAGTGAGGCAAAGCCCCTTCAGTACGTGGTCAAGCCACTATCAGTACTTCCTCTATCAATAACCCAGTCCCATGCAACAGATAATCATGTAATGAACAAAAACAGTAAAACATGCATTTCAGTCAGATTTAGCCCTAGGGGTATAACGGTCATTTTGCACCTAGGGCTAAAATAGTAATTTTCCACCCATAAGGGGTATTTTAGTAATTATACCAGCTTTTAGGGTTTTATGCATATTTTAATCCCTAATAGTCCAACTTTCATCTCAGTAGTTAATTTAGCCCATTTTAGCAGTTTTTAGTTTTTGGGCCCTAAAACCCTTAATGAGCCCTACAGTGTCTAATAGCTACCTTAGCCTGTTAGTCCAAATTTTATGATTGGTTCACCAGTTTTAACAGTTTTTTACCTACAGTCTACCAAAACACGCTTATTGCCTATTTTTTACCCATATGGGCCTGTAAGTCCATTGGGCCTACATTCAGCCCATCGAAGCCCAAACTTACCGAAGTGCACGAAATCGCGTACTCACCACCCATACCGATTCCAATTACAGATCTATCACTTCCAACCAACCCACGAGTGCTCGCATGCTCATTAGTCCATGAAATACTGGAATTTCGGCATTTCAGCTTTTATCGATTTAAACTACAAGAGGGTGTTCGATACACACCTGATTTGCGACGACTGCTAACGAGATCTCCCGCGATATCCTACAATCGGTCACTTGACATATCAGATTCCAAAATCCAACGATAACAAACATAATCTTACCTACCATAATCGGCCCTCATCACCTAGGTCCTTGATATCTTACCTTTGTCGAAATTAATGACTAGATCTAGATCTAGTCGTTCCACTTGTTCAAGCCCTCAGTCAGTAGCCTCTAGATCACACTAACACAAAATAAATTGATTGTTAATACCCTTAGAGCCCTAAGCCCCAAATTGATAGCCTCCCTATGCACATAGGGGTTTCAGCTTTTCTAAATCTCGAAATAACATATGAACAGGAGATTCCGATAGCTTACCAATGATTTAATACTCCAGAATGATTCTAATCTTGCTTCTAACTCAGATCTGGCGTAGATCTAGGCTCTAAACACGAGCAGAGAGTGAATCTAGAGATCTAAAGGTTCAACTCCTAACTCCCTATGAGTATGGTAATTTCGGTTTTTATTGCGATGAAGAAGAAGATGATTTCAAGTGGTGATGCTGACAGAGATTAGGGGTTTTGAGGATGTAAACTTCGGCCAAAAGAGAAGAAGAAAGTAGGAGGATTTGGCTACAGTCAAATCGACACAAAAACAAGCTTTCGGGATTTTGGCTTCTATGTGTATTCGGCTATGGAGAATTAGAAGTGAATGGGAATGAAACAAAAAGAGAATGAAAGAAGAGATGAGTAGAGTGATGAGGATGTTTTGGCTTGAGAAGAAAAGAAGAAGAAAAAGAATGAATGTGGAGAGGAGAAGAATAGGTTCGGCTATGGCAAATCAGCACAAGAGAAGAACTTTTCTTGCATTTCGGCTTTTTGGTACACTAAGAGGAAAATAGCACAAAAGTAGAAAACCCTAAGTGGCAAACCCCTAATTCGGCAAGACCAAAAAAGAAATTAGAACTTACCCTAAAGGCTATTCAAATAAACGGCACAACCTCCCTTTATTTGCCAAAATTGCAACCCCTAAAGCCTTAGCCGAATGCCCCTATCTACAGGACCAAAAAATTAAAAGTATTATCTGCTTACCTTGCAACTAGAACCCAGGCCCTAGCACTCAGTCCACACGCCACCTTTTTAGGAGCTTAGTGGTGCCACATTGCCACTTTACCAAAGGCCTCTTTGTGTCTTAGGCTCCGTTTGTTTCCAGGTAAAATGTTTTCCGGAAAATGATTTCTAGAAAATGATTTCCTGGAAAATGATTTTTGGAAAATGATTTACTTTTCTAGTGTTTGGATGAATCTATGTAAAATATTTTCTGTTGTTTGGCAGGTTTCTTGAAAATATTTTCCTAAAAAACTGTTTTTTAATAAATTTATATATTTAAGAATTTATTATTTGATTGAGTTTATTTTATATATATTAATAAATTTATATTTTAAATTGTTTTTACATGTATTGCAATGATTTATTTATAAATAAATAAATCATTTTAAATATATAATAATACTCAATTATTAAACTAGAATATTAACCGTCATAAATTGAAAACAACCAGAGTCAAATAAATTATTTGTAATTGTGTTATAAAAAAATAAAAAAATGGATTGAATAATTATAAATTAGCTTCCAAACCACAATTAATACTAGAAATTAACAATATTATCCAAATACATAATTAGTATTACACCACATGATAACAACAACATTATCCAAGTGCATAACTAATATTACACCGATTTAGTTGATTGTAACAAATTATTCCTACTAAGAATATCACACAAATTAAAAAAGGCTATCGGTCTCCTCCTTATCACATCAATACAGTGCTGGTCACCACTATATAAAATACTATTAATATAATTTTCTCTTTCATAATCTCGATTCACCCGAGGGTGAGAATCAATTTCCGTCCTAGTTTTTAATTTTTTAATCCATAGAGCCCCAAAACCTAAAACTGAAGCCACGACTCCGACAATTGCATTTTGATGTTAATTATGATCCATCTACACAAAATAATGCCACACAAATATTTGATCACTACAAAAAAGATGCAAACTTTTCATAAGATCACATATATGACTAAAGTTGCCATGACTAAAGTGCATACATACATATATGAAAGTTTCTCAAGCAATGACTAAAGTTACTATGACTAAAGTTACCATGATTAAATGGAATGGAGTTAACTAACCAACCCCAACCTAAATAATAATAAAAAAAGGCATAATTTAAGACATATTCATCACAGGAAAAAAAAAAGGAAATGTGAGAAAACAAAGTGAATTTGCCGAAATGATGAAGGTTATGATTGAAAAATGATGAAGGTTATGGTTTTTAAACTGGAATAAAACTCTATATAGGCTAAAAAAAGGAACTACCAAAACATTTTACAAAATCTTTACATGGTCATACACGGGCTGTCTAGCTAGCTTCTCCATTTCAGCAGCTCAACCCGGCAATTTGTCATTTTTTGCTGCACTTTAAACAAGTCTGAACCACGCACATTAAGCTGCCAAGCTTGTTTGACAACCTCAGCACACTCTTCATCTTTATCCCATCGTGAATCATAAGGGAAAAATGGACGTTTCATACTATCCAAAACTTCAGTGTTCAACAAGATGGGGCTATGGTCACTGCCTATAGCAGGAAGGTTAAAGCTCGCTCATAGCAATGACTCCAACTAACATTAACTAAGACTCGATCTAACCTCTCCTTCACATTGAAAGAACCCTGTCGTTTCTGAAACCAAGTGAAAGGATGAACAACAAAACCTACATCCAGCAGTCCACATTTATCTAAAAAATTTCTGAAGTCTGAAAAAGAAGCACTAAAGTCCACATCCAACAGTCCATATTGAAAAATTTTCTTGATTTGTCGAGAAAAAAAAATGAAAAAAGAATGAGAAGGGGCTTAGACAAGACTTAAAAAAAAGCACTAAAGGCCTGGTGAAGCTCCACCTTTCTCTCCAATTCCCCCCTTCCCCACGATCCTATAAGCTGGAATTTTTTATCGACAGGATTTGACCTGAACTCTCCTCTCTGTACCGTATCTATCTCTTCTAGCAAGCTAGAAAACAACCCAACTTAAAATAACTTCCATTTCATAAAATTCATCCTGAAAACCACCATTTAAAAAAATACATAACAACAAATGAATGGAAGAAGAGAAACAGAAAGCTACCAGAACAAAGACGATGCAAATGAAATGGAGACTTGAAGAAGATGCACCAACACCACAACCCTACATCACAAAACCCATCACCAAAACAAAATGAAAAAGCAGAATAAGAAGATGCCAAACCTTGCGAAGAGGAATGAGATCCTGAGAAAGAGAGGAAGATAGAAAACGAAACAGCAGCGTCTGTAAATTTTGCCTGAGAAGAAAAGATATGCAACAGATTAAGGAAAAATGGAAGGGATTTGAAGAACGGAAGAAGAAGAAGACATGGAAAATTTTGAAGAATGGAAGAAAAAGAAGGAAAGTTGAAGAACGGATGAAAAACAAGGCTTGCCTGGATGAAGAGGAGATGGAAATTGTCTTACACAATTGAAATTAGTAAGATGTTTTCCCCAAATTGAATGGCATTTTACCCATGTCCAGTAAAACATTTTCCAAAGGGAAAATGTTTTCAAGCATCCAAACACGGTAAAACCAGGAAAACTAGGAAAATGTTTTCCGAAAAACCAAATCCTTAGAAACATATGGACCCTTAATTTACTAAATTTTCCTTAAAGGCCCACTTAACCAAGTCCCCATTCTCTTTAAATCCAAAAGTTGATATTTCTGTCAGGTTTTAACTTAGGCTTGGGCCTTCTAAAGGCCCACTAACACACTTAAACACAAGTTCAATAACCAAAACACCAAAATTTCCAGATTTCACCAAAATCACAAAAATCTCGAAAATCAGGGCGTTACAGTATGCCACAATTACATGTTAGTCCAATTGTGTGGTGCTATGTGCGTATACCACTAAGTTGGGCATTAATTACAGAAGGTGGAGCTATGTGCTAAAACCACCAGATATTGTTACTTTTCGAAGTGTTCACCGGGAGAAACAAGTTTGCTAAAAGGAATTTAACATGAAATATGTGAGGATAAATATCGGAATATGAATATATGAGTTTTGAATTATGAGTTAGATATGTGATTGAATTTTGATAAGATGAATATGGATAAGTATTAACTTGAATGTTGACAATAAGAAATTTTAGTGAAAGAGTTGAAATTTGGAATACATAGTTTCAAACAGCAGCAGAGGAGTGACTTTGAAAAATCACCAAAAATGGTAAAAATTAGATTAGAAGCTAAATGAGATATTGAATTAAATCTTATTGAGTCTATTTTCATATAAAAGAAACAGAGCAACAAAAGAATTCTATATTTTGAGATATTTATTTTTTTTAGGCTACTTCAGAATGACTTCGTGATCCTCTGTTCTGATTTGAAAAAATAATTAAAAATTTTATAAAAATATTTATGGAACATAATTTATATGGGTGGATTCCTTATTGAGTCTATTTTTAGTACAAACGTGAACATCTTTCGAGTTCTATATAAAGGGAAATTGAAATTTTAGTGAAGAGTGGTCAGAACTGTCGGGTAGCAAAACAGAGGAGTATTTAATGAATAAAATATATTAATTGGCCCAACCAAAAATTCTAAAATTTTTATGGTAAGAAGAAATATGAGTCTAGTTCCTAGAAAAATTTACGGATCTTAATTTGGAACTCTGTAGCTCCGGATTAAAATAATTTAGTGACTGGGACTTAAATGGTCAGCTTGTACTAATTTTAAGTAAATGATAATTTCATGTGAGATTAAGATTGTATAATTGTGGAGACATATTTTGGGATTTATAAATTCCATTAATAATGTATTATTATTATTGTTTACATATTCACTTACTAAGCTATAATGCTTACTCCCTTCCCTTCCTATTTCTTATAGAGTTTTAGATGCTAGTTCGAGTTAGAGGTCGCCGGAGATACTATCACACTATCAAGCTGAGGTTAGTATTAAAAGATTCTAAAATATTTATAAGTTTATGACATATATAAGGACTTGAATATTTGTATATATGTTACTGAGTTGGCCTAGAATGTTGGCCTAAATTAATGGAAATTTTATTGTTGTATAATACCATGTGATATGACTAATAGTAGCTATGTTATGAGTCACAATGATACAATACATGAACGAGTATGCTTGCATGTTAGTAAATGAATTAATGTATATATGATAAGAATGTGATTAGATTCTAAATTGAAAGAAATTTTATAGTCGGTTTGTGTATTTGTAAGTGTAAAAATCCAGTGATGCCTCGTACCCTGTTCCAGCATTGAACACGGGTAAGAGGTGTTACAATAATCCTCTAGCAATATTTGGCTAACACAAAAACAAATAAATGCCCACTTGACAAAACCGATCTAGAATAGAAACGAAGGAAACGGCTCTACCCTTCACTACACAAAGCCGAACTCCCCACACCTAGGATCCCATTCGGGAACCAATTCTCACCAACCCCAAATCCCTTGTTTCCCTTCCCAACCTCACTCCATGAAAATCTCCTTAACTTACTCCCACTGCACATTCAAATTCCAAGACAAATTCAAAGCTCCATATCCATAACCACCATTTTCAAATCCCCAGATTTCCTCCCTATGACCAAGTCCACAACAACATTAGGAGAATTCCATTACAACACAACCATTAGGTGTCCATGTAGAAAAATAATAGTCCCATGAGCATGCCAGGATTTGAACTCAAGTCTCCTAGCAGAAGTACCACGCCACTTGCCACCTTGCCGCAAGCTCTCTTGTGTCACCAGAATAAGCACAACAAAATATAAGCCTATGGGCCAAAGTAGAAGTTCATTTAAAAGAGAACCAAAATGAATTGCAAGCGCCAAGACTTGAACCTCAGAACTTACAGTTACACATCACGCCTCCTTGCCACCATACCACAAGCTCTCTTTGTGTCATAAATCCACCACAAATATTAATAAGGCCTTCAACCTAACGCCAAGTTCACTTAAGGGAAAACCTAAAATTTTTGCTAGAGCCCTGGTTTGAACCCAGGACTTCTCCAACACTCCCAACTCTTCCCAAATCACTTAGCCCCTAAACTAAACATGCAATTTGTGAAATTTTTCTCGCACAACTAAAATCCAATTGCTCCGACATGCGAAGCCCATTTCTTCTAGGCCCAAAATTAGGGCGTTACATTATATGTCTTGGAATATAGGTTGTTGTTGTTGTTGCGATTAAAATTTCCCATATAATTAACTGAGGCTAAGTTCGATGGGCATCTATCAAAAACATGATATTCTCCACAATAAACACATTATAACTTAGTTGCTTTCATTTCCAACAGTATAGCTGGTCTTTTCAGTGTTTTAATCATATTCGTTAAAGATGATACCTGATTTGTTAGGGAAGTAATCGCATCAAGTTCCACTAATCCAACAACTCTTCTTCCAATCCCTACTCTTGTAGTGGGGTATTGATAATAGTTGTTTGCTATGCTCTCTAGAATTTCATATGCCTAATTATATGTTTTATCGAGCAAAGTCTCATTGGCAAATGTGTAACACCCCTAACCTGTAATCGTCGCTGGAACAGGGTTAAAAGGCATTACTAAACTTACTACCTCATTTACACATTCATTTTCTCAATAATTAATGTTCACAAGCATTCCTCATTCAACCACAATCATATTATCCCTTAAACGAACCTACGAGGCCCTAACAATACAATAGAGGTGATTCGGGACTGAACTAATAACTCAGGATCACTTCAAAAAAACATAGAAAAATTTCTCAAAATAGGGGACACACGCCTATGTGAACAGGCCATGTGTCTCACACGGCCACTAGACACGCCCATGTCACAGGCCGTGTGGACATTCGAAATAGGAGCACATGGCCGTGTCCCAGACCGTGTTCTACCTCGTGTAACTCTCTGACTTGTGTCACACGGCTGACCACACGCCCGTGTGTCTGGGCCATGTAACTCACTAACTTGTTTCCATTAAATGCTTCAGGGGACACATAGCCGTGTACCATGATCATACGTCGCACATGGCTAAGAAACACGCCTGTGTCTACAAAAATAGGCTATTTACCAAGCCATTTTGCCACCCCAAATGTGCACACCTACACAAGCGTAAAAGGTACCATTTCCATACACACTTAGGCATCCAACCAATATCATTTCATACACAAATTATGCCATTTCAACTCCGTCCATTTCAAGACACAATTCAATACCATTTATAAATTCAATTTACATACCCAAACATCATGCTTTTCAAGCCATAAACCACATATAAAACATAGCCTATAATTAACCATTGCATCAAGCAAAATTAATCCACAACAAGCATATCACAACCAACTATATACCTCATACCATGATAACAATTTGAGCATTAAAACTCATCGTCAAACATGCCAAAATATCCCATAGCACATTACAATATATACATCACATATTACATATCATTTGAACCACACAACATCATCATAACTACATTACCAAACTCATAAAATAAGCAAACCTATAACCTTACATATTTACAACCAAATCTCATGGCTATAAATTCATAACTCAAAACATACCAAAAGATCATATAGCCTATACATGCCATATACCATAAATACACAATTTCAAAAGTACCAAATAGATGTTCGATAGTGTGATGAAGTCTCTGATGATCCCCGGATCCGAGCTAGATCGATTTCACTATAAACATAGGAAAATAAAATGAAGTAAGCTTTGCAACTTAGTAAGCTCGTATGATAATAAACTTAACATAACAAATAAGTGCAATTTAATCAAATAAGGATAATAAGCTATAACATAGATCAATTCACAAACCTTTCCCATGTTTAAAACATGATCAAATATGAATTCATCAACTTCTCCCCAATCGATACTCATATAGGTTTTGTACGTACCTTTATCACTTAAATCGATCTTGCTTTCATCCTCGTGTCATTTTTTCTATTGGACCATTCAAAATCACTAAAGGATACTCGAGAATCACACATATATAGTACCGATGCCATATCCTAGATATGGTCTTATATGTAATCTCATATCGATGCTATAGCCCAGCTATGGTCTTACACAAAATCTCATATCGATGCCATATCCCAGATATGGTCTTACACGTAATCTTAGTAACCCTAATGTCATGACATTTGTATCCTAAACTATTCCTAAGGTTCTTACGGGACTTTCATCTGTTGATTCTCTGTCGATCATGCCTTGTAAACTCATATCCACCATTTTTGCAATTCAATTAAATAATAATAATGCATTTATAACACAATTTAACAACATTTATTAGCATACGAACTTACCTCGTATATGGAAATGACGAAACTAGTCGATTAGTAAAGTACTTTGTTCTTGCCTCGATCTAAGTCTGAATTCTTCCTTTCTTGATCTATATGTAATCAAAATTAACTTATTCAATCATATTTTTATTCAATTTAGTCCAAAATATGCATTTATGGAATTTTCCATATTTGCCCCTAAAACTTCACATTTTACAATTTAGTCCTTATTACACAAAATCACAAATTCATGAAATTCCTTTAATACCCATGATAGCCGAATTACCTTTATGCCCCTAGCAGCCCATATTTGTCTATTTTTCACACATTTAACAACACATTTCTATCTTTTGACAAATTAACCCCTATTTTGCACTTTTACTCAAAATCACTTTACAAAACATATAAATCTAATAACAAAATTTCATATTTCATCATTAAACACAAAAAAAAATCAACATTCATCATTGGCAACTTTCAAAATCATTAATAGTTTTGCAAAATAGTCCCTAGGCTAGCTAGACCTAGTTGCAACAATCACAAAAACATAAAAATCATTAAAAACCAAGTCAAAATGGACTTACATGCTTGAACAAGAATGGCCGAACCCTAGCAAGCTTTCAAATGGCTATTCTTTCTTCTAATTTCAGTGAAGAAGATGGAAATAATGAAGGAAATTTGTTTTGTTTTAATTAATTAACTTAATATCATAATCTACCATTATAACCTTAATGAAAACACTATAAAAACACTTAACATTTGTCCATTAGTGTCCATTAACCTTACCAATGGTCTAATCACATTATAAGGACTTCCACATTTAAATTTCATAGCCATTTAGTACTTTAACTAGGAGAACATGAATTTTACATTTTATGCGATTTAGTCCTTTTACCGAATTAAGCATTCAAACGATAAAATTACTTCACGAAACTTTCACACATACATGCTATCATGCTATAAACACTTAAAATGATAATAAAATAATTTTCCAACCTCAGATTTGTGGTTCCAAAACCACTGTTCTGATTTACCTAAAAACAGGCTGTTATAAGATGCATCAACCACCATCTTTGTATGCACATTCAATCCATTCTAAAGCATTTACATTTGTGTCCAGTTTTGAAAACCATGCATTGGGAATTTTCTAATTAACTTATTGAATCGTTCCCATGCTTCGTACAATGTTTCATCCTCAAATTGTCGAATACCGTAATATCAGTCCTCAATTTGGCATTCATGTCTGGAGGATTATATCTTAGTAGAAACCTTTGAAAAAGTTCATTCCAATATGCCACCGTACGTGACAGCAATGCATTTAACCATACTCTGGGTTAATCTCGCAATGAATAAGGGAATAACTTCAGTCTCAAGGCATCTTTAGGAACACCCTATTGCCTGAATGAACTGTAAACTTCCAAATAGAGTCTTAAGTGCAATCTTGGATCTTCAATAGGCAATCCACTTAACTGCCCTACACTTTGTACTATTTGAAACATCATTGGCTTTAACTAGAAAAGTTGAGCTTGAATATCATCCAAGATCAACACTATGTTTTCTCTGATGGGTCTATTTGTGTCATCTATTATTCGAGGAATATCAACATCCCTTCCAATCTAATGTAATGGCTTTTTTCTAACATGATGATGTCTAATTATTTCCATTTCTCACAATTTTTTTCCTTCTTATCAAGGTTCTCTAAATTTCTGTATCAAAAGAATACTCCTCAAGTGCAGAAATATCTCTACTCATGCACTAACAAAAATCTTGAAAAATGAACAAAATCAAAACAACTAATTAAGATAAACTAACAAAATGAAAAAGGTAATAACAAACTAAATTTTCACCAATACTGTTGATCCCTAGCTACGACACAAAAAACTTAACACGTGTGAATGTGCAATGTGAATGTGATGAATTAGTATCGTCTCCATAGGGATTTGAATTGATTAAAAGATGGCTACGCTATTACTATGAAATTGACTAATTAAACTATGCAAAAGAAAAAAATGAAAAATTGATGAAGAGAATTAATGAACGAATTAATAAAATCAATTATGAATGAAAAAATGCTAGGGCAATTCAAATGCTATGGCAATTCTCAAAGAATAATTGGGGAGGATTTGTATTGTTGAATGATAAAGGTTAGAATTACTCATGTTTTATTTTTAAAACATAATAATGCCATGGCAAAATCTTAACTATTCTTATACTCAAAGATTTACTACTACAGTATGCTTTTTTCGAGAGCCAGACTTTAAGCTATTATCTTGAGTTTTTGTATGTCTACAAATCTCAAGAATGATATCTAGATTGTTCTTCCTTTTCCTATACAGGTCACAACATCTATGTAACATCCTGATTTTGGGCCTAGTGGGAACAGTGGATTTAAGGCCACAAATCCGACAAGGAAAACATTATTTTAATTATAGTTTTATGATCTATGATTTCACAAAAAGATTTCGTGAAAATTTTGCTCGAAAATTTTGACGTTTGGGCACTCAATTTAGTCAAAAGGACTCATTTGTAAATAGTGTAAAAGTTGAGTTCCAAATGTTAGAAGTGTCCAATTGTTATAAAGTTTTAAATTGAAGGTCCTTAAATAGTAATTAGACCATTGGTTAAATTGTTGGACAAAAATTGGCATGAATAAGACAAATTTGAAAGAAAAGTCCTTAAAGGCATTTTAGTCATTCAGTAATTTAAAAATTCTAGTATTTTAATTGTTTAAGTCCGAATTGTAATAAGTCATTTTCTCTGGTTATTACTATTCATTATGATGCTTTTAAGACTGAAACATGGATTTATTCGTTTTAAACACATTTTAGGTTTTTTTTTTCCCTTTCTGAAATCACTTTTTTTTTTTTAAATAAGCTTCTCCAGTTAAAGTAAAATTTTCCAAAGTACCTTTTAATATGAAGTAAAAAGTTAAAAATGACTTTTGAATATACCTTATTATAAAAGAACGTACAAACTGGGTTTTTACTTAATATTTCTTTAGAAGGGTTTTTTAATGAAAACAAGGTTTTTGATAAAACACTTCAATGTGACATGCTGGATTCGGGCCTAACTTTTAGGCTGAATTTGGGGTGCTACATTTAGTGGTATCAAAGCCCAGTTGCAAAGCTCGAGCTGTGAAGTGGGCCTTATTATTTGGGTTTAAAAGTTAATTTTGGTTAAGTCAAAATATTTTGGAAATTCTTGATGTGTGGCACACCGAGTCTCCGCCGTCGAGCCAAGTAAGTTCTTTTATTACTAAGCTTGTTTAACTTGATATATTGTAGATAGTTAGTGGGCTATTTTAGATGATTATACTGAGACTTTTAGTTAGAGTGGAACCGAAGCCCGTAGGAACATGAAACTGTTGAGGATTGACGAAAACAAACTTTTACTTAATACTTTCATAAAACATCGGCTTAATTACTGAAACTAACTAAAATTTCATAAAATTCCTAATTCATATAATACAAAAATTAATGATGAGCCCTAGAAGAGGTGTAAGAGGGTTCAATTTGGGTTAAAGTGTGTTAGTGCTATTAAAATATGAGTGCGCAGCAAAAGCATAATGGTGTGACTTGAGTGGTACAATTAGTAGTTAGCTGGAAATTTCGAGGATTAAATTTCTTTAAGGGGGTAGAGTTGTAACGCCCTAAATTTTTGGCCTAGATTAATTGGGGTTTAGGTCTCATAAATTTTTTTTAGTAAGCAAGAAAATGAAAAATGACATGTTGGCTTTAAGGGTTTAATAAATTTGGAGTGTCTAGGGGTGTTGGAAAAGTTCTGGGTTCAAACTTTAAGGTGAAGGAATTTTAATTTAATAATTAAAGGAACCTTGATGGCAAGTAGCTTGGCTTTTAAATAAATGGAGATAAAATAGGACACAAGCAAGGCTGTGGTGTAGTGGATAAGTGACGCCACTTAGGGTGCAGGGAGATGGCGTTAGTGGCAAGCAAGGGGATCCTAGGTTTGTGTGTTGGCTTAGTATTTTTAAGAATTTTATTTTTTCCTTCTAGATGGTTGGTAGTGGCGTGGAACTGGACTCTAAGAGAACTGATGAGAAGAGAAATTTTTGGAAGGGATTGAGGAGCTTATCATGGAGAAAATTTAGGAGATAGGGATAGAAGAAGTGGTGGAGCTAAATTGGCAATTAAGGGAAGGCAATTTCAGCTAGTATATATATAGGTACCGATTTTAAGGTTCTAGGCTAATGCCAAATTCTTTCTTCTTATTTTGTCAAATCTCATCTCTTCTTTTGGCAAAATTCTTCTTATGTGTATTGTCGAAACCCTTTTCTCTTGAAGTACTCAGAAGCCGAATTCCTTGTTCCTTGCTTGCTTTTTTTTTTTTTCTATTACTTTCTCTTCTCAAGTTCTCTTTTGATTCACCTTTGGTTTTAGTCGATTCCTTCTTCTCTTCTTCTTATTTGTGCCGAATAACCCCTTTCACCATACTAATCTCAAAAGCCGAATACCTCTTGGGCCAATTACTTATTGGGTAAGTATTCTCTATTTTGGTTTAGGTGTTGGCCGAATGGTCATAGATAGGAAAAGGGAGACTTGTGTTGGATACAAGTCACCTATTATTCTGCTTTTAATTATTAAGAATGAGGCAGATTTAGGAGATACGCGTGATTAGTGATCAAAGAAGGGCTATTAAGGCTTGTTGTTCACGGTAAGATGTAGGTGAGATTTCAGCTTTTTGTGATAGTATTTGATAAGTGTGTGATTAATCATTAAGTGATATCAGTTGTAGGTTCAGGGCTAAGGAGATCGTAACATGTTTCGATACCAGGTGTGCACATACACTGCACACACACGATAGATCGGCAAATGCCAAAAAGTCGAAAAGCCAAAATTCTGAAAAGCCAAAAATTTGGCTATGGTAGTCCTGCGAGTGTACGGACACTCGTATGAGGGCATTCAATAGTTATCAGAGGCCCCATGAGCGATGTCATGGACTTGGGTCACGTTTTTGCTAACCTGGCCAGAATGGGCCCAATGGGTCGAAGGGCTTGTGGGCCCAAGCTAGCGAAAATTGATATGTTGACAATAAGTGATGAGTTGATGAAGTTTGTTGAATTGTTTGGAATGGATTGGGCCTGATGGGCCGTATAATTGTGATTGGGCCTAATGGGCCATATAAATGCGATTGGGCCTGATGGGCTATATGAATGTATGGAAGCATGCAGACATGCATGCTAGGGTTTTATAATGGACTTGTAAGCCTAATTTTTAATGAATTCTCGAGCGCATAAAACTTAATTAATTTATCAAGGGCGTTTGTGGACAGGTCATAAGGTTAGAGTGTGGCAATGGGCATATGCATGTCTAGGATTGCATCTAGGGAGAGCTTGGTACTTAAGTGGTCTTAATGATCCACCTCCTCTTCTCTGGAATCCTACTTGGTGCATAGTGTCTATTCACTCTAGCCAATGAGGACTTGTTGACGGGCCAAAGTTCGTAATTAAGACCCATACGTTAGTAAATTATTGAAATACCCTTGTAGGGTAGAATTACTAAAATACCCCTATAGGGTAGAATTACTGAAATACCTCTGTAGGGTAGAATTACCGAAATACCCCTATAGGGTAGAACTACTGAATTACCCTTGTGTGTTATAAGTATGGCTATATGCTATATGTTGCACTCATATGTTATGATGTTGCATGTGGGTGGGAATTATGTTGAAGGAAGTGTTATATGAGGATCACATAGTTGCTTGACGACCGTGGTTCGAACGAAGGCTTTTAAGCCCAATATATAATCAGTAGCTTTGCTGCAACGTTGGCAGTACTGCAACCGGTGCTACCTTTGATGTGTATCGAATGGGTGGGTTGATGTAGTCATCCCCACAGAATGTGATTCAGTTGGACGGAGATGTTGTGTATCGGGTTGGATAGGGTGGGAATTGCATAATTGCATTATTGCGTACATGATTGCTCAAAATGTTGTTATCGTATTGGGCTCAGGCCCAAAATGAATTGTGTTGCCTGTTATTTGTTTGACGAGGGTCGTACACACTGAGTTTCGAAACTCACTCCCTCTTTTATTATTCTTAGGAAATCCTTATTAGGCGATTCGACAGATGGTGGGACTCGGAGGTGGCTAGCTAGTAAGACAACTTAGACTTGATTATTTTTCTTGATTAAAAGTTCTAGTATTTTAATTGTTTAAGTCTGAATTGTAATAAGGCATTTTCTCTAGTTATTACTGTTCATTATGATGCTTTAGGACTGGAACATGGATTTATTCATTTTAAACATTTTTTAATTATTTTTTTTCCTTTTTTGAAACCACTTGTTTTTTTTTTTAAATAAGCTTCCGCAGTTAAAGTAAATTTTTCCAGTGTTCCTTTTAATATGAAGTAAAAAGTTAAAAATGACTTCTGAATATACCTTGTTATAAATGAATGTACAAACTGGGTTTTTACTTAAAATTTCTTTAGAAGGTTTTTTTAATGAAAACAAGGTTTTCCATAAAACACTTCAATGTGACATGCTGATTCAGCCATAACGTTAGGGCCAGGTTTAGGGTGTTACATGAACTATGATAGTGTGACGACTCTCAACCCAGATGCAAAATGTTTTGTCAGACATATGTGCACTCCAACAGAGCTAAGTTTGATAGTACAGATAGTATGTTTATGATGAGTTGAGGCTCATAAAAGGTAAGAATAATAGTTCATGATGTTTATGTGAAAATAAATAAATTGTGAATAAGAACTGTTTAGGAAATATGAAATATGAGATAAAATGAAAGGAAAGTTTATATTGAGATAAGTGTTCATGTTAAATTGGCATTTGCATGATGCTATATGTATAACTAGAGAAGTTAAGTGAATGTTATGAGTAATGTTATTTAAGATTCATGAATGCATGTATAAGTGCACTAGTTTGCATAAAATGATCAGGAAGTCTCTGTATTATGAACATGTATGCTAAGTTGCTTGAAGCAAGTTGTATAATTGTGATAATATTATATATTGATGAGTGCCAAGTTATATGCATGAGTATATATGAGATAAATCAAAGGTGTTACAACCTCACCCCTTTTTTCAACAAGGTATTTCAGAGAGAGATTACATGAAATTTAGACTGAATAGGCTAACAAGTGAAAAACTAAAGAGTTCAGTGGCAGATTAATTGACAACATAATTAGAGTCAGGAATGATTTAGCAAATAGGTTAATATGAAGATCATCTGGATTTTGAAACGTTACACTTAATGAAGAGTTAGGTTCAACTAATGCACTTACTTAGGTATGATGTGTAAGGTATATGACTGCTAGATTTTTTGCTGAATAAATTTCGATTTTGAATTAGACAAAGGAATAATGATTGAGCTGCATTAATAGCTTAATGCAAAGTTTTTGGTTGGGAAAATTTTGGAAATTTCTTTCGAATATTATATGTGTACATTTATTTTCAGAGGTATATATATTTATATTTGCAAGATTTCAGATGAAATTCCTACTGTTTGAGGATGTCAATTAAATATACAAACAGATGAAGGATTTGTAGTTTGCTTGAGTTGTGATTGATATTGCTCCATCTATTCTGGTTTTCTGCTCCAGTGTGCAGATGGAAAGTTGACGGTAAGGTCCGTATGATGTTAGCATCCCGTTGTACTAGCTATTGTTTGGTAAATATAAAGGAAAATTATATGGTTTCTGTTATAGTTGATTTTAGTGCTTGTGAGTATTATCTTTCCTTTTTGGAAATTTTCTGAGGTGCTATCGAGACCTTAACTGTTATACATGAGAAGTGATTTTCAGAAATTCTGTATAGCTTCGTGTTCTAAGATTTTGTTTTCCCGGGTTTCTTAATAAATTACTGTTTAAAGTATTAGCCATAAGATAATAGCAAGAAATGTTCTATTGACGAATATGAGGTCAGACCTGATAATGAAAGTATAGAGCTAGGACGACAATTACTAAAGTAATTGAAAAGTCAGTCTTATTATGGCACCGGGATTTTTAAGCTGAATGAATTTGAAGAGAAAGTGACTTTGGCAAAATATGAGTGATAAAAAGTTCAGATTAGATCGAGGTAATGATTTCTCTTTTTAAATGATCTTGATACATGTATCCGCAAGTTAAAGACCAAATGTTATGTTCTTTTTAGTTATGCAGTGATAATGATCTGTGATTAGCTTTTTGAAGAGATCATGATAGAATGTATGTCTGAGATATAATGACAGCATAAAGAAGAGCAGTTCTTGAAAAGTTATCGTTTATTAGTCAAAACTGATTCAGTTGAGCAGTCTGATTGAGTTATATGTATGTTAGAATTATTCACAATTCCATAATTAGATGTTGATTGTTTATGTATAAATGGATAAACGACTTGAGTAAAGAGTACATATTCTAGAAGTTATGATATAGAGTTATATATATACATCGAAAGGGTTGCATTTGAGGTATGATTTTGCCAATCCAAGTTGTCTGATTGCTAGGGTTCTCATTATATGAAGTTTAATTTAGCTTAAATCCATACTAGTAAAGTTATAAACAGCTGAAGAAATTGACGACCGAAGTATCTATTATGATTCAGTCTTAATTGAGTAAAGAGATTATGCAATAGTTATGAAGCCTAGCACAATGATAATTATCTGTCTACTTGAGGAGTACAGAGATGGAGGATACTTACAAATAGTTACACTAGTAAGCGTAAGATATGCTATGTACCTGCTTTTGAACCTGATGTCTGAACTTTCAAAGAGTTAAATTTGATTATTTTTAGTATCTTAGAAGCTATTACAGTCAGTATTGATATCTGTGTGGAAATGCAATGGTAATTCGAAGAATTGTACAAAAGAATTAGTATTATCATCAAAAGGGTAAAGGTTATATGAGCTATAGTTGATTACTCGAGGAAGTTTATGTATATTTTTTCCAGCATGACCAAGATTTTCTATTGATGGGTTATCTGAGTTATTTATCATGAGGTTGTCAGTTTATATAGAGCCCAAATTTTCATTTGTTATGGTTGAAATTCAAGATTTGTATTATAACTTCAGAAGAAAGTTACGGTAAGCCTTGAGTACGAGATTTCTGAATGTTATTGTGTGTCACTCTAGTACTAATAGTTAAATTAAGGAAGTGATTCAGATTTGTATTGTGTTTTAAATATTAAGAGCAATTTAGAAAGATAAACTCGCAAGGTTAATTTGAATTAAAATATTAGAGAAAGGTGAAAATTGATTTTTGAGATTAGAGACAGATTATCTGAAATTGTGTATAGAATCGAAAGGCAAGAATATTGAAACTCAGATGAGTGTCAGGTGTTTCTGAAAGTATTTTATTAACAGAAAATTTTTCATCTTGGTAAGTAGAGAAAAGTGAGTTACGGTTCATCTAAGAGTATGAGATTATAGAAAAAATAAGGTCAATTACTTATCAGTAGGTATTTCAGTCAAAATCCGAGAAGATTAGTAATGTGATTCCTATGTCTACGATAAGAGAGTATAATTTAGAATCTTAGCTTGAGCAGTAAGATGCTAAGTATGCCGAGACTATACGAGAAATTGAAAGTGCCTTGTGAAATAAGTCCTTAATCCGTCATCTGGTAATATTTCAGGGACAAAAATCCCTAATGGGGGAGAAATGTAACATTCTGATTTTGGGCCAAGTCGAAATAGTAGTTTTGAGGCCACAAATCTGAAAAGGAAAATATTATTTTTATTATATTTTTATGATCTACGATTTCACGAAATGATTTCGTGAAAATTTTGTTCAAAAATTTCGACGTTTGGGCACTCAATTTAGTCAAAATGACTAAATTGTAAATAGTGCAAAAGTTGAGTTCCATATGTTAGAAGTGTCCAATTGTTATGAAGTTTTAAATTGAAGGTCCTTAAATAGTAATTAGACCTTTGGTTAAACTGTTGGAGAAAAATGGGCATGACTGTGACAAATTTGAAAGAAAAGTCCTTAAGGGCATTTTGGTCATTTAGTAAGTTAAAAGAATTAAAAATGGAAAATGAAGCAAAAATTTGCTCATATTCTTCCTCAAGGCTGAATATAGCATGGAGAAACCATGGATAGGGTTTTTCAAGCTTCAAAGCTCGATTGTAAGTCCGTTCTAGCCCCGTTTTTAATGATTTTTACGTTTTTCAAATCTCAGTAACATGATTTCTCTATTTCTACCATTTATTTGAGCTAGGGTTTGATTTCAAAAATTGACCCATGTTGAATAATTGTGCATTTTTATGAATTATGGTAGATTATGCATGTTTATGGTTAGAGAAATGGTTTTGCTGAGTGCTTTTCGACGAAAACGTCCGAAAGGACTAAATCGTAAAAGTTATAAAATTGGTCATAAGTGTGAGTTTTAATGAGAATTGTGGGCTGCCATATTTATTAAATGGTTGAGTTAGGCCTAAAATGCAAAGACATTAATAAAAATTTATTTCCGAGCTTTGGGCCAAAAGTGTAAATATGTAAAAGTTTAGAGGAAAAAATGTAAATTTTGTAAAATATGTTTTAGGCTGAAATGATTAGTACATTGATTAAATAAGTGAAATATGTTGTTTTAGATCCCGAAAAATAAGATTTGGACCTGGAACGGGAGAAAAACTGAAAATTGGGAAAGTTGGTCAAAATGGCTGTATTAGTATCGAGGTAAGTTCATGTGTTTAATAAGCATTTAATTAAGCATGTTTGAATGCTAAATTGATATATTAGTTATAAATGTTTGAATATAATCAGAATAATTGAGAAATGTTCGATAATGATTCGACATTAAAAGTGAGAATTCGAATAAGTTTACATATAATACCATAGTGGTAATGTGGCTTTGTATAAGATCAAGAAAGTATCGAATAGCATAATTTGAGGAAAGTAAGATAGATTGAGGATATGATGAGATTAAGAATGTAAGTATGTAAGTTGAGTAGCATTTTATTGTTATGAAATTGCTGCTATTATTATTATTGAGTTATGTGACTGACCTTAAGAATTTTAAGCAAGTATGTTTTAGCTATGAATTGCCAAGACAATAATATTTCAAAGTCCATGTTTATAACATGGAAATTAAGGAAGAATTGACGAGAAAAAAAATCATGGTTGACCCATGGCAACATAAGATAAGGATACCAAGTAAGACCATGCCAAGGCATGGCATTGGTAAGTTTTACAAGGCAAGGAAATCGTATAAGACCATGTCAAGACATGGCATTGATAAGTTACTATAAGGCAAAGATGCCACGTAAGACCATGCCAAGGAATGGCATTGGTGAGTATATAAGGCAAGGATCCCATGTAAGACCATGACAAGGCATGGCATTGGTGAGTATATAAGGCAAGGATCCCATGAAAGACCATGCTAAGGCATGACATTGGTGAGTACATAAGGCAAGGATACCACGTAAGACCATGTCAAGACATGGCAATGGTAAATTTCAAAAGGAAAGGTACTTGAGTAATCCAAAGAGTAAGTCAAAAAGATGACAAGGTAAGATCACAAGGAAAGAGCACAGGGATGTACATAAGGCTTATTCATATTAAGGTTATAAGTTGATGATATTAAAATTATTTTAATGAGTATATTCAAGTATTAAGTAAGTGATAAGTTTTCAATTATACTTATGACGCTTTGTGACATGATTAGCAATATGTCTATATATTATGAGAGAGTATTAATGTGTTAAGTGAGGTGTTGCAGGTGCATAAGAAAGCTATTAAGTAAGGTATTTTATTTATTTATTCCGAGCCTTTGGTAAGGTCAGCAATGAGTAAGATGGGAAACTAAGAACTTAACATTATTTTAAGATATATAATTAAAGTTTATTTAGTCTATTTTCATAGGAAAGAAACATAGTAAGCAAAAGAAGTCTGTATTTTGAGATATTTAAACTCTTACGAGAATGGTTCAGAGTGACTTCGTGATCACCTACTCTGAATTTAGAATTTTACTAAACATTGTACAAAAAGAATTATTATGTATAATTTATATTTCTAGATTCCTTCTATTTTTATTAAAAACAAACAAAAACATTATCTGAATTCTGTAAAATGAGATAATTGATTTTTAGTGAAGAGAGATCAGGTTTGTTGGACAGCGAAATAGGGGAACATTTAATGAATAAACTATAATAATTGGTAAAACCAAAAATTCTGGAAAACTTATGGTAAGAATATATATGAAACTAGTTTCAAGGAAATTTTACGAAATTAAATTTCGAGTTTCCAAACTCGAGTTATAATTAATTTAGTGACTGTTATGCAGGTGGACAATTTCATTATGAATAGTAAAATAAATTGTTTTGATTTGTGTAAGGAAGTAGAAAAATTTTAATGTTCCCAGTTTGGTCCCGAACCATTTCAATTGCATGTTTTAGGGCCTCGAGGGCCCTTTTTAGGGATATATTGGATGAATGTGAGGAAATAAATTTTAAAAGTAAATTTTTATGCCCCGAATTAGTAAGATAAGTCTAGTAATGCCTCGTGCTCGACTTTGGCGATGGCCTCGAGTAAGGGGTGTTACATTCTACACCTACAGTGCTATGAACATTGTTTTGAATACTCGTCTGTATCAACTGATAATAATTCAATCTATTTAACCTTTTTAAAATTGAATTAGATCTAATAACATACCATACAATCATCTATATCTAGATTGCATGCATGCATTTAAAATAATCACAAATTGATTGAAATAGTAATCAATTCAAAATCAGACCATGGGCATTAAAAATAGTAAAATTCACCCAAATAATTCCAACCCAATGAGATTTAGCTCATGATTGGACATTTAAATCCAAAACAAAACCATTCAACATCATCATTCAAGTTTACGAATCACAAAGTTCAAATCAAAAAATAAAGGCAGAACTACAGAAAGCTCTCACTACTCCACCTTTTAGTTTAATACTCAGATTTGATGCAAAACCTAAGGTATATTTCTCTTTCCCTTTCTTGTGTTTGTGATTTTTTCTGCTCTCTAACCTCCTACCCTCTCATCTCTTTCTCAGAGATTTTCCATGAGACTTTGATACAGAGAGAAAATCTTCTCTCTAATTCCTCTCTCCCTAAAATCCCTTTTTTTCTTTTCTTTTTTCTTCTTTTATAGGGTAGATCCTCCTTCTAAGCACACACCTTTCACTTTCTATTTTCTAGGTTGATTTATCTGGTACAAGTGTATTTGGCCGAGAGTGACATGGATTGAGTGTTGCATCATCTTCCTAGAGTTTGCCATGGCATTCTTGTTAGCAATGTAACCAACATTTTGCCATGGGAATATTTGACTTCCTTTATTTTCTTTCTCATTTGCCCTTTTTCTTCTTTATCTTCCACCCACTGCCAACAATAATCAACACATTTCTTCCCTCGTAACAAATAATGACATTTATAGCACAATCCAAGCTTTGCTATGCAATTTTCTAAAAATATCCTAAAAATTCAAATATATTTACTCAATTACAAACAATAAATTCAACCTAGAGACCTAAAATATAACTCTTTTCAAGAGTTATGAAAGGTTAAGATTATTATTTAAAAGTTCATCGTTAAAGGTCAAGATAGAAAATTTTGTTGCAAAATAAAATGTATAAAATTCTTTATTAAACGTATTTAATGCAATAGAATTAAATTTTTTAACCATTTCAAATATAGATAAACCCATAAAATTAATTAAAACAAAAAAAGGTTTATTAAAACATGACCAATGAGAAAGTATGTCATAAGGAAATTTAAAATCAGTAGCACACTTATCAAACACATGCAAGGTATGCCTTTTTAATTCAATTTCTAATGGTTTCTTTCCTTTCTTACCTTTTAGCAATTGTGGAGAATTATCAATGTTCAACATACCTCTCTCCCACAAGTAAAATTGTCTATTGGTGGTTGAGTAATGTAATTGCAAGCCTGTCAATGGATCCTTGAAATCTTGTAACAAAGAAACAACACTAAACAAACTTGAGTTATGGTTAGTTAAAACATAATCATTCCTTAATTTTGTATGGGTGTTTTCTTGCATTTTATTTTCTTTTCCCGCTTGAGAATTCTCCAATTTTACCTCATATGTATTTTCACTCAATATACCCACTTAATAAAGTTTTGCATGGGAACTACATCACAACAAACTTCATTAGAGTAATTCCTAGTTTTGAATGTAATTAAGGACTGGTTAACTACCTTAACTTCTGAACCTTCGTTAAGTCATTGTAAGTGATATGGCTTAAGATGGTTTTGACAAGGTAAAGATAAAGTTTCCACTAAAAAACTGTAACAGCCCTAATTTGACCCTAATCGGAAAAGTGGTTTCGGAATCACTAACCGAGTCAAAAAAAAAAAATGGCCGAATAGTTGAAGTTACAAAAAGGGGGTCCTTGCATGTCAAATTGTCCACTTTTAACACATAGTGGACGGCAATGATGTTATAATTTTGACATTTTGTGGTTATAATATTAGTTAAAAATATTTAATAGTTAATAAATGTGAAAACATGAATAAAATAATGGGAATGGTGATAAAAACAAAGTTATCATCTTTTTCTTCCTCCATGACCGAAACTAAGGCAAAGAATAAGAGAGGAGAAGAGCTTGTAAGCATTCGGCTATGGAGGTTCCTTGCTTTTAAAAAGGTATGTAAGGAATTCCTTTGTAAATTGGTTTTGGAATTGGGTTGTTGAGTGCATATTGTTGTTAACCCACGGTTTTGCGTTATGGATCTATGAACATTTCCACATTCGGCAACTTGGGAAAAATGTGGAAGTATAGTTAAATTTGTTAATGTGAAATCTTGAGTGGTTATAATCATGTGTTAAATGCAAGAATTGGATTGTATTTGTAAGAAAATTTAAGTAGATATTAATTATGGCATTCGGCTACTTTGGGTAAATGAGGAAATTATGCTTAGTTTTGGAAAATTTGTAATTGAGTTGCTAATATGTGCCTATATGATGACCAAATGAGTAATTTGTACATGTATTACTAAGTTGAATTTTTGTTTAGGAAGTCCACATTGAATTTGCCCCATGAGTGCTAATTAGTAGATAATTTTAATGTTGAGCAATGAGTAAGGATTATATGTGGTTTAATAGCTAATTAAACTTGCTTTATACGGCTAGAATGAGCTTTGACATTTGGCTAAAACAACTTAGTGTAAACTTGTTACTAAATATTAGGAATACATGCTTAAATACAAATCTTTGATAGTTTAATTGCCGAATGACCTTCCTTGGACAAGAAATTATATAATTGCTTGTAATTTAAGATGTTGAGGTTGTGAATTAGTTGATGAGTGATATTCGGCTATGGTTGATTTAGTTGAGAAATCTAAACTAATGATAGAAGCTGAAGTATTATTGCTAATAAGTTGTTAAAGTGCTGAATGTGTGTCATAATAGAAATATTTATTTTATTGATATGTATTTGTTTAGCTAAAAGAGAAAGTACTGTATGCTCTTTTTGAATGAGAGTGTTGACATTTTTTGATTAAGAAGAATTAGTAAGGTGATTGAACTGGTTTACTTGTTTTTAAAGCTCAAGAATAAGGAAAGTTAAACTCGGATAAAGGAAAATCAAAAACTGATCGAATAGCCGAGATTACGTACGAAAACCACCCAGGTAAGTTCTTAAGATTTTAACTCGGTTTGATATGCTGAATGATTAAATGAAAGTAGCCTACAGAATATTGTTTTTTTTTAGTCTAGATGCATAAGGAGATGGAATGGAAATTAATTTACCGAATACAGTTATATTATATATTTATTGAATTGGATGGGCAAAGTGAGATGATTATTTGAGAACTAAAAGTAATCATAATTATATGTTATTATTAATTATGTGAGGAAGCTGTGTATAATATGAAGTATTGCATTTTGGTATTTGCTGAAAGTGAATTAAATGCAGGACATAAGTCGATTGAGACTTGGGTGTATGAATGAAGTTGATAAACTATGTGTTATGATGCCTGAATTATACCTATAATTTAATCGAATGAGAAAATGCCTTTGTGTAAATGTACATATGATACGTCCACATGGGGAATGACAATGTGTACCAAATTGTGGATGTGAGATGGGAAGTAAATGAGAATCGGTTGTATGCTTATAATAGGCCAAATGGAATTTAGTATGTGAATAAATGTTACACATAAGTATGTATTTACAAATTGAGTTTGAACATTTGATTTAAGAACAGCCGGTAAGTTTTAAGTATTCGAATCAAATTTCTGTATAGATCTAATGTAATTTTGTACTTAAGACGAAATGAAATGACGAGGTACAACATCTAGCTTAAGACCGAGAAGTACATAGAAGTTTGAGTAAGAATCGCGTTATGTTTGGAATGAGTGTGAATTATAAGTAATTACATGAGTTGAAGACAAGTAAGAGATAAAATGAAATGAAAGTAATTCATGTATATGTGCTGTGATTTGGTGATACTAAGAAATAAAGACGGAGTATGAGATATATATATATATGACTTTATTGTATTTAGTGTGTAAGGACGAATGTGAAGTGTATTATATATTTATATGCATGTGATGAGTCTGAATGGCTGATGTGAATTGTGTGTAATATACATATACATACATGCTGTAAGGCCAAATAGAATAGGAAATGTTGTATGACTAAATGGTCATTATAAAAAGAAAGTAAATCATGTGACTTATGAGTAGGTTTTTAATGAAGGTATTACCTTATTAATGTGTTTGTGCATACTAAAGTGTGATAAACTTTGTGAATTGACTATCATACAAAAATATCCGGGCCTAAAGTCCCGTAGGCTTCGTGCTGGTATTATTCAGATTTTATACCTAGCAGGCGGTTTGCCGATGATCTGATAAGTATATATGACAAAGAGGCTCAGTTATGTATAAAAAGGGCAAGTAAAATTTCATAAAGCATTAAGTAATCCAGGTATGTAATATTTATTTTCTAATATGTGAGAGTGGTCCCAATATGATTCTTGGATTCGAAAATTGAAAAGTACTTGGAAATTTTTATAGAATCATAGATACTTATTCCGTTCGGCCATTTTAGAAAGTATCTTGAAGTTGTTGTATTTTATGAGTAATAGAACCTCAAAATTTGATTGGGAGTAAGTACATGTATAATCGGCCATCATGAGCTCTTAGGTATGAAAGTATATTAGTTTTAGGTGAACGATGATCATTTGAAACTTTATATGAAATGTGATGCCTGCGTTAGTTTTGTTGAACTAATGATATGTCAGCGATGTAGTTATAATGAGGCTATGCATATTCAGTAAGTCGGCAGTCCTTCGAACATGATAGAGAAGAACTTTGAGCATAAATTTAGTTGTTGTTTAAGTACCTATTGCTTACTAAGCTCATGCACTTACCGTGAAATTGTTTTACTCAGTTTCTGGAATATGTTCAATACATTAAGCTGGCCAGGTATGTATCATGCACACGTAAGTGAATTTAATTCGAATTGAATCATGAATCTTTAAAGTGATGTGGTTATGAACAAATGTTGTGTCTACAAGTGTGATAGTAATACATTCAGTCCATTTATGAGGCCATGGGAAAGTATGTGATACGACCATGAGATATGAACGTTAGATTAAGTAAAAGTATATACTAAATTGCCCTAAGTCTATGCATATATCCGGCTAAGTGCTTAAGTACCTAGAAATAATTTCCAGTGTAATTGATTGATTGACTGATAAGTAAGTTAAACTGTACATATGTAATGCTTAAGACTTACTAAGCATAGAAATGCTTACTCTGTTTATTTTGTTCCTCTGTTTATAGATCTCGTTTTGAAGCTACGGACTCGAGGATTCAAGCTTCAATCACCTACACTATCGTCGTTACTTTGGTACATTCGATAGCTATTTTGGAACAATGGCATGTATAGGCTAATCTCCTTCTTTTGAATCGGATTTTATTTTGAGATGTATATATATTAGCCATACGAAAATGGCTTTCTTAGTCTCTAAGTCTGAGCACATGGTATGATGAAATTATGTGTCGTGTTATTTTAATATGTTTAGGTGAATGGTAAAGGAAGTAAAGACGTATACCATTCATGCTTAGTTGAATGACATAATGAAATTTTTAGGTAGTAATAAATATGCATTGTGAGTCGAATATGGTCAGTTATGTCATCTAAGAATTTGTTTATGTTTATTGGATGGCATTTTCGGCTAGGAAAATTTTTTAAACGGATCATTGATTTATATTCGATGCATACATGCATCTATGTCTGCTAAGTGATTATGAACCCTTGTATGTTTTAAATCAATTGTGTAATATCTCGAAACCCTAATCTGGTAACGGACGGGGGTTTAGGGTGTTACAAAAACTACTTACCACGTTGGAAAAACTATTACTATCAACAATAAGAGAACACGAATTTCTTTGAATCAAGCACCTCGAGTGAAATATGTTAGTCCTTTGCACTTCGTTAGAATCGTCCTTTACTTGAAAGCTAAGGGATTGCTGCACTACATGACTATGGAAGTCAAGCAAATTGTCCCTATCAACAAGAGATTCCAAAACCTCATCCATACTATATCTGCATACCATTATTAGCGGCTGAAATAAAAACACTCAAAAAAAAGTTTATCAAATAAAATTAAATCTCATCGTTATACACTCACAATAAAAAACTAAACAACTCTAAAAGACAAAGAAAGGAAGTTAAGATTTTCTCATTTGTAACTTTTAAAAACCAATCAAACTTAATAATATTCAAAAAGATGTGGGATCATTCTCTAACAAAGTTGACCTTGTACCACTCCTAACCAGTAACCATCGCCGAAATAGGTTAAAAGGCATTATAGGACATATAACACAATACAGAACATTCATTTGTCAAATATTTATCAATTTTAATCATTAACACCCATATACACTTATAACATGCTTAAAATGAACATATGAGTCTTAAATCATGCATTCGGGACTAAACTGATAACAAACGAATGTTTTGGGATAACTGAGAAAAAATTCAACTCAAAGGACACATGCCCGTGTGAAATCACGGGTACATACTGACTTGGCCACATGGTTGACCACACGCCTGTGTGTCTAGGCCATCTGCCAATTCGAAATGGCCACACACGCCCATGTGCCAGACCGTGAACTAGGCCGTGCCAAACCTGTAGGGTATACTGACTTGGGTCACACGGGTAGTCACATGCCCGTGTGTCTAGCCCATGTAACTTACTGGCTTGATTTTTAATTTAGCTTCAGGGAACACACGGCCGTGTACCACGACCGTTTGTCACACACGGCTAAGACACACGCCTGTGTCTCTGCCCGTATGGACAAAAATAGGTCATTTACAAGGCCATCTTGCCACCCAAATTACAGGTACCTACAGCAAATCAATTGATACTATTTCCACGAATATATAGGGAGCCAAACATCAACATTAATTTCATATATTATCCTAATTCAATATCAACCAAATCAAGACCTTTTATACAACCAGCCACATGTCCAATTATCAAGTTTCATAAACCATAAAACATATATATAATATGCACTATAATTCTTCCATAATATCATCAAAAAAATCAAACATAACCAAGCATTTTTCCATTCATATATCTCACATATCAATATGAATAATTGCACCATTCCATTCCATTTTCTAATTCATTAAGCAACCAAATGATATATATAACACCAGTCAAAGCATATAATAAGTTAAGCCAAATTACATGGCTTAATCATATACCCAAAATATGTACCAAAATTCTAAGCTTAAGTAACCATAACTATCATCTATATAACTAGCCTATACATGCCATACTTACACATTTTTTGAGTTTAAAAGTACCGATCGGCCAATTGGATAATGTGATTCGTATCTCCGACGTCATCCGGATTGAGCGAGCTACCGAACCTCTATAAAACACGGAAAAATAAATAGAGTAAGCTTTATAGCTTAGTAAGCCCATATAATTTAGAATTTAACTTACCAAATATAACACCCATACAAATTTAACATAGTATATCCCACATAATTTGCCAAATGCCAATACACATTCATCCATCAACAAGTTAGTCACATAAGTGCATATAATTATCCATTCACAAAGACATATTAATTATTCTAAATCTCATACTCAATATATTTTATCATACTCAATACATTTTATCATACCAATTCCATATAACATGGATATCTTTATAACATTTGGCTTTCCATCATAGTAATTATAATCCATTCAATAGACCGCAATTCATCCATCTAAACTGTAATTCATCCGTATAAACATATAACTTATTCATATGATCTGTAATAGAAATTATGCCCATTGAACCTCTTAGAATATTGAGGGATACTCAAGTGATATACTCCAAGTGTATTAATCAGTAATCTATCAATCTATTATCAATTTCGCTTTTTCGCGCCATGATCGATAAGCTCATTCCGAGGTGATTAACAGTAAGCTCTATCGAGCTGAAAAAGTAAGCTCTAAAGAGCTGAGAACGGTAAGCTCATGTAAGCTGGAACGGTAAGCCCATGTGAGCTGATATATCGATAAGCTCATACGAGCTGTGGTGAGTCTGCAACACATGCAGGATCTTGACCAAAACGGTAACCCTAGTGACATGTCACTCGTATCCTACGACTTCCTACAATTCAAACGGGAGTTGGTAATCAATGATTCTCATCAACTAGGCATTCAGTATTCAAATAACTCATTTATTAAAATTTGCATTATATCATACCGAATTCAAGTAAAAACAAGTAATTAAAGTTCGATTCTAATTATACGAACTTACCTCGAGTTGCTCAGATGGAATTTATCATGTATTCGCCAACTTTTCTTTTCCTCCGATGTAGTTCCAATATTTTCTTATCTTGATCTATAATATATCAAATTTAGCCCATTCAATAATCATTCAATTCAATTAAGCCCATATTTCATAATTTTGCAAATTTATGCTTTGCCCCCTAATGTTTCATATTTTTTACAAATTAGTCTTTATCACATAAAATTGAAAATTCATGCAATTTAGTACAAGCCCATGCTTAGCCAAATTTAATACATGCTACAAGCAGCCTATTTTTTCAATTTATTCACAGTTTTAACCACAACATTTCACATTTTCACAAATTAATCCCTTTTTAACATTTTTGTCAAAAATCACTTTACAAAAGTTATTACTCTAACAATAAACCTTCCAAATCTTTCATCAAACATAAAATTCCTCAAGCATTCAATAATGGCAACATGTGAAATCTTTAACTGTTTTGAAATCTATGGTACGAGCTAGCTAGATTAAGTTGCAACGAACTAAAAAATGTAGAAATCACTAAAAACTAAACTCAAAATCATTTACATGCTTAGTAGTCTTTAGCCAAACCTTGAAAGTCTCTAATGGTTTCCTTATTTTCTTAATTTTAGTGGGAGGAAGATGAATCCACAAAAATTATGATTTTTGTTTTACTAATTAACCTTTAATAATCATTTTACAAATATACCATTTGTTAATAAACATAAAAATCATGCAATTTAAGTCCATTACAGTCCAATTATTCTATTAATGGGCTAATTACCATTTAAGGACCTTTCCTTTGAAATTCTATAGCTAATAAGCCCTTTTTGCTAATAGAATTCAACTTTTAAGCTTTACGCGATTTAGTCCTTTTTACCGAATTAAGCATTCAATCAATAAAATTTCTTTACAAAACTTTCACACAATAATTCTATTCTAATGTAAACCTTGATAAAATAATAAAATAAATATTTTGACTTTAGATTTGTGATCCCAAAACCACTGTTTCGATCTGACCAAAAATGGGTTGTTACAACTCACCCCCTTAGGGATTTTCATCCCTGCAAATCTTACCGGCAAATAGGTTAGGGTCCTGTTTTCACATAGATTCCTCAGGCTGTAACACCCCAAACCCGGCCCAGATGTTATGGCCAGATTTGGTGAGTCACATGGACGAAGAATTACATCTCATTCTTTAACTTAGTATGTTAAGGGTGTCTTATCAAAATCATTTTTAAGGGGTTTGAGAAAAAGCAGGTTATTTAATTTATGAAAGATCCTATCCACTATCAATTGGTGTTTATTTCGTTAGAAAGCCTTATCTTGTTATTTAGGTGATCCAGTTAAAGCGTACGATGGGTTTTGAAAACGTTGATTAATTTTAAATAAAATCTCGCGCAGCCTTAGTTTATTTGTTATAAGCAAGTTATAATTAAATCCAAAAATAAAAAGAGAAATAAAATAATAAATGACCAGCCTTATTACAACTTGAAAACCCATAAACTATGAAATAATAAAATAAGTAACTTGAAAGTAAGTTTTAAAAACTAGAAAGTAGTCCTCGTGGCCACTCCGAGTCCCACCAGCTCCAAGTCCTCTAAGGTTGTGGCTCACCTGCATAGATGGAAAGAAAGGGGGTGAGTTTGGGAAACTCAGTGTGTAAGCTAAACCCAACCAGAGCCCACATCAGTTCAAGCTTAACTGGGCCTAAGCCCTATCCAGATACAATATTTATTGGGCCTTAGTCCTATTCAGTAATCAGTGTTTAACTGGGCTTTAGCCTTATTCAGAAATCAGTGTAGCCCTTAGGCCCATTACAGTAACAGAACAGTATTAATGCATGTATGCAAAACCCAGCCCAAATCCATCCCTACACACCACCCGTGCTAGCCCTACACACCATGTGGGGAATAACTCAACCCACCAGCCCTACACACCATAGTCACAGCATAGTTGCTTAATCAGATAACGTGGCCAAGCCACTAACAGTAAAATGAGGCAAAGCCCCTAACATAAACGTGGCATTGCCACTTAGCATTTCCTCCATCAAAAACCCAATCCCATGCAACAGTATAAAATGTCATGCCATACAGTAAACAGATAAAATTTAACATGCATTTCAGTCAAGTTAGCCCTAGAGGTATAATGGTCATTTTGCACCTAGGGGTAAAATAGTAATTTTCCACCCTTAAGGGGTATTTCAGTAAATTTACCAGTTTTTCGGATTTTATGCACATTCCAGTTGCTATGAGTCCAAATGTCATCCAAACAACTTGTTTAGCCCATTTAGTCAAATTAGAGTTATTGGGTCGTAAAACCTCTAATGGCCCTATAGTGTCCACTAACTATTACAGCCCACTAAGCCCAAATTTTACGTTCGCTTTAGCAGATTTGTTTCTCAGTCCATCAGAATGCGCTTACAGCTCTTTTCCACCCATATGGGCCCGTATGCCCATTGGGCCCAAATTCAGCCCCCCGGGGCTCAAAACCATCGCTGTGCATGAAATCGCACATCTATCATTCTTACACTTGTGATTACAAATTTACAGTTTTAGTCCAACCCACAAGTGTTCGCACGCTCGCAAGCCCTCAAAATGCCAGAATTTCGGCATTTTAGATTTTCAGCTTTTACCGATCTAGTCTACTAGCGGGTGTCGTTTACACACCTGATTTGTGAGATCTGCAGAAACCCCTCGAACGATCAACCTACAGTCGTTTAGATCACACTATTAACTATGAATCAATGAAACCAATCTAACTATCGCTTACCATATTCGGCCAACATCACCTTAGGCTCTTGAATACTTACCTTTGCCGAAAACAATGGCTAGATCTAGATCTAATTGCTCCAACGGTCCTAGCCTCCAATACTCCTCGATTGATAGCCTCCAGTCCACACTAACACATAATAAACCGAAAGATAAAACTAATAAAACCTTTAGCCTCAATCGACAGCCACCCTACGTTGTTAGGGGTTTCGGCTTTTCCTGAATCACTAATTAATGGATGGAGAGGGGATTTCGAGCACTTACCAAAGATTTACTTGCCAAAAATGTTCCCAACTACCTTCCTATTCCAGATCTATTGTAGATCTAACCCAAAGTATGAGTAGAGAATGTATCTAAGAGATCTAAAGGCTCAGTTCCTGAATCACTATAATATGGAGGTTTCGGCTTTTGTATGAAGAAGAAGAAGATCAAAGGTTTACGTAATGGAGAGGAGAAGATGTCGACAGAGACTTAGAGTGTTGTGGGTTTCGGGTTTTTGGAAGATTAAGGTTCAAGGAGAATGAAGTTTCGGTCAATGAAGAAATCATCAACACAAAATCTAAACCTTTTTAGATTTTGGCTTTTAAGCAAATGGCTAGATAAGGTTCCAAACAACCGATTATGAAGTGAAGAAGAAAGAAAAGAAATGAGAATAGCTTTCGGTTTGAGAAGAAAAGAGAGACAAGAGCTTCGGTCTTTGATCAAATCGACACAAGAGTTTTGCAACTTGCGTTTTCGGCTTTTAGAACGAGGGAGGAGAAAAGAAAAGAATGAAAAACCTAACCCCTATATGTATTCGGCAACCAAAAAGAAAAGGTCAAAACAAAACCCGAAAGATCGCACTCAAGGTAATCGCCACACACTAAAGCTTCACTTGCCGAAATGTAACCTCAACACCCAAGTGCCGAATTTACTCTCCAAGAACCCTACAATCGGCCACTAGCTCCCATTAAAAAATTCCTAGATTTTCTCCTCCTTATCCTCTTTGATTCAATCCTATGAGCACTTCAAACTTTTCCCAACTGAGTTTCACTTGGAGTCCATCACATGCCTTGCACATGCATTAAAAATAAAATAGCACCTTGCTTACAATAAGACTTGAACCTTGCTCTTGCATAACTTCCACACGCCACTCCTTTGTCCTTAAGTGGCGTTCCATTGCCACCTTGCCACAAGTCATCTTCTGTCTTAATTTGACAACATTTTCTTAAAAGCCCACTTTATTAGAGCCCCTTCTCCCTTAAGTCCAAGATTTTAAAATTCTACTGGGTTTTAACTTAGGCTTGGGCCATCTAAAGGCCCACTAACATACTCAAAGCATAAATTAGCATGTCGACACAAGTAGAAATTAAATTCACGCAAAATCTCAAAAATTCTAAAAATTAGGGCGTTACAACTCAACCCCCTTAAAGAAATTTTGGCCTCGAAATTTACCTGATCCAAATAGGTGAGGGTATTGTTGACGCATCGCATCTTCTGCTCCCATGTAGCTTTTTCTCTACCATGATTGCGCCAAAGTACCTTTACCAAAGGAACAGACTTCTTTCTTAACACTTTGACATCTCGGTCTAGTTTTTGTACAAGTTCTTCTTTAAAAGTCAAGTTGGTTTTCACTTCAATCTCTTCCACTGGTACGACATGAGAAGGATCAGATTGATACCGCCTAAGCATAGAAACGTGAAAGACATCATGAATTCAGTCTAACTCCGGTGGTAACTCCAGCTGGTAACCTACCGGCCCTCCCCATTTAAAAACTCGATAAGGCCCTATAAACCGCGGACTCAACTTGCCTTTCTTACCGAATCTCAATATCTTCTTCCAATGAGAGACCTTCAAGAAGACCATATCCCCTATTGAGTACTCAATCCCCTTACGTTTTAAGTCATCATAAGATTTTGCCTATCAGATGCTTCCTTTAACCGATCTTTAATCAACTTAACCTTGTTTTCAGCATCTACCACCATCTCTGGCCCAAGAACCTGACATTCTCCCAACTCTGTCCAAAGTAGGCGTACGACATCTTCGCCCATATAGCGCCTCATATGGAGCCATTCGAATACTCGCCTGATAGCTATTGTTACAAGCAAACTCTGCTAATGGCAAATAATCCTCCCAACTACCTCGGAAGTCAATAACGCAACCCCTCAACATGTCCTCCAGAACCTAAATAACCCTTTCCGACTGTCCATCTATCTGGGGGTGAAAAGTAGTGCTGAAATCCAACCACGTACCCAATGCCTCATGCAACTTCTACCAAAATCAAGATGTAAAGCTAGGATCCCGATCGAAAATAATCGAAACTGGCACCCCATGAAGTTGCACTATCTCTGCCACATACAACGTAGCTAATTTCTGAAATGAGTAGTCAGTTCGGACATGCATGAAATGAGTAGACTTAGTTAACCTATCCACAATTACCCAAACCGAGTCTTTCTTGGTGGGCGTCAAGGGTAGTCCACTCACAAAATTCATGGTTACCCTCTCCCAATTCCAAAGTGGAATCTTCACTGGTTGTAGAAGTCCAGAAGGTAGTTGATGCTCAGCCTTCACTTGCTAGCATGTTGGACACTTCCCCACAAATTCTGTCACCTCTCGCTTAAGTCCAGGCCACTGGTACAGCTCTCACAAGTCTCGATACAACTTATTCCCTTTAGGATGCATGGCATAAGGTCAGCTATGAGCCTCTCTCAAAATTGACTGCCTCAAGTTAGAGTCCTTCGGAATACAAACTCTTCCTTGAAAGCACAGAACTCCTTCACTATTCAGTCCAAAATCAGAAATCTCTTCATTCTCAGCTTACTGGAATCGAGGAATTAGTGACTCATCCTCTAACTGCTTCTCCTTAATCTGCTTAATCCAGGTTGGTCTCACTTGTAATTCTGCTAACAAACTGCCATCGTCATATAGGCTTAGACGAGCAAACATTACCCTCAACTTAGTTATAGCTCTCCTACTCAGTGCATCAGCCACTACGTTTGCCTTGCCTAGGTGATACTCAATAGAAAAGTCGTAATCCTTAAGCAACTCTATTCATCTTTGTTACCTAAGGTTCAACTCATTCTGAGTCAACAAATACTTGAGACTCTTAAGGTCCGTGTATATAATACACTTTTCTCCATACAGGTAGTGTCTCCAAATCTGTAGTGCAAAAATAACCGCTGCAAACTCCAGATCATGCGTAGGGTAGTTCGCTTCATGAGGCTTAAGCAGTCGCGACGCATAGGCGACCACCTTACCCTCTTTCATCAGTACATAGCCTAAACCCACATGCGATGCATCACTGTACATAGTGAAAACCTTCCCAGACTCCAGTTGAATCAATATTGGCGCCTCAGTTAGAACCTTCTTCAACTTATCGAAAGCCCATTGTTGTTTCTCAGTCCATACAAATGGTACTCCTTTCCTCAAAAGTTTTGTTAACGGTGCAGCAATCAAAGAAAATCCTTCAACAAACCTTCTATAATACCCTGCCAAACCCAGAAAACTCTGAATTTTTGACACCAACCTGGGCAGCTTCCATTGCAGAACCTCCTCAATTTTTCGAGGATCCACACTAATCCCCTCAGTAGAAACAATGTGACCTAGAAATGTCACTTCTCGCAACCAAAATTCACCCTTTGCTGAATTTTGCATAGAGTTGCTTCTCCCTTAACACTTGCAAAACAATACAGAGATGCTCATCATGCTTCTCCTCAGTTTCTGAATACACCAGAATATCATCGATGAAGATGACTACGAATTGATCCAAGTAAGGTTGAATACCTGATTCATCAGATCCATGAAAGCTGTAGGAGCATTCTTCAATCCAAATGGCATTACTAGAAATTCGTAATGACCATACCGAGTTCTGAATGCTGTCTTATGAATATCCCCTTCTTTGACCCTTAACTGATGATATCCAGATCGAAGATCGATCTTGGAAAATACCGAAGCTCCTCTAAGCTGATCAAACAGGTCATCAATCTTGAAACTCCTTGACGATTCTAACCTTCTCTACAGTCAAACCCTCAGCCTCCGTCTGACCTAAAAATGCCAAATACGCCTTGGAACCCTTGCGAATCAGCTTTTCAGCCCTTAAGGCCGAAACAACATTGGACAAGTAGTCCCTTCGCTCCCCTATAACCACCACCTCCTCATCCTCGGTAGTCCTTAACACCATTCGTTTAGCTGCACAATCCAGAGTCGCCCTATGCTTAGCAAGCTAGTCCATTCCCAAGATGAGATCGAATTCTCCAAACGGTAGCTCCATTAAATCCCCAGAGAAAATCCTACCTTGAGTCTCTAAAGGTACATTTCTATAAAGTTTGTCTACCCTAACCGAATGACCTAGTCGACTTATCACAGTTACCCCACTCACAGTTTCCTTAGAGTTCACACCCAACGACCTAGATATATCACAAGCAACATACGAATGGGTAGAACCAACATCTAACAAGGCAGTGTATGGCATGCTAGAAATAAAAAACATACCAGTTATGACGTCTGGTGCATCACCCTCCTCTCAGCGACAAGCAATATACACCAACGCTAGCTGACGGGCCTCAGCATTTCCAACATCCCTGCCAGGTGCTCTACGTCCACGACCATTTCCGTTGCCGCCCCTACCTTGACCACGGCCCCTTGGCGATTGTCGTTTACTAAGGGGTGTCGTTTACACACTCCCCTCGAACGGTCAACCTATAGTCGTTTAGATCACACTATTAACTATGAATCAACGAAACCAATCTAACTACACTTACCATATTCGACCAACATCACCTTAGGCTCTTGAATACTTACCTTTGCTGGAAACAATGACTAGATCTAGATCTAGTTGCTCCCACGGTCCTAGCCTTCAATACTCCTCGATTGATAGCCTCTAGTCCACACTAGCACATAATAAACGGAAATATAAAACCAATAAAACCTTTAGCCTCAATCAACAGCCACCCTATGTAGTTAAGGGTTTTTGGCTTTTCTTGAATCACTAATTAATGGATGGAGAGGGGATTTCAAGCACCTACCAGAGATTTACTTGCCAAAAACGTTCCCAAGTACCTTCCTATTCCAGATCTATTGTAGATCTAACCCAAAGTACGAGTAGAGAATGGATCTAAGAGATCTAAAGGTTCAGTTCTTGAATCACTATGAATATAGAGGTTTCGGCTTTAGTATGAAGAAGAATAAGATCAAAGGTTTACGGAATGGAGAGGAGAAGATGTCGACAGAGACTGAGAGTGTTGTGGGTTTCGGGTTTTTGGAAGATTAAGGTTTAAGGAGAATAAAGTTTCGATCAATAAAGAACTCGGCAACACAAAAACTAAACCTTTTTTGATTTTGACTTTTGAGCAAACGGCTAGCTAAGGTTCCAAACAAGTCTAGACCGATTATGAAGTGAGGAAGAAAGAAAAGAAAGGAGAATAGCTTTCGGTTTGAGAAGAAAAGAGGGACAAGAGCTTGGGTCTTTGATCAAATCGACACAAGAGTTTTGCAACTAACGTTTGCGGCTTTTAGAACGAAGGAGGAGAAAAGAAAAGAATGAAAAACCTAACCCCTATATCTATTCGGCAACCAAGAAAAAAAGGTCAAAACAAAACCCGAAAGATCACACTCAAGGTAATCGCCACACACTAAAGCTTCACTTGCCGAAATTGTAACCTCAACACCCAAGTGCCGAATTTGCTCTCCAAGACCCCTACAATCAGCCACGACTAGCTCCCATTTAAAAATTCCTAGATTTTCTCCTCCTTATCCACTTTGATTCAATCCCATTGGCACTTTAAACTCTCCCAACAGAGTTTTACTTGGAGTCCATTACATGCCTTGCACATGCATTAAAAATAAAATAGCACCTTGCTTACCATAAGACTTGAACCTTGGCTCTTGCATAACTTCCACACGCCACTCCCTTGTCCCTAAGTGGCATTACATTGCCACCTTGCCACAAGTCATCTTGTGTCTTAATTGGACAACATTTTCTTAAAAGCCCACTTAATCTGTAACAACCTAGTTTTCACCCTAGTCAGAAGGGTGGTTTCGGGACCCCAAAATTGAGTCAAAATTTTTTTTTCTAAATGATCATTTTTTTATATGCCTAATATGTGTGTCAATTCATGTGTGAAATCTTTGATGTATTGATTTAGTCATATGAAGGTGAATTTAACTCAAAAGGGCTTAGTTGTGAACTTTGAAAGTATGCTAGGTAAATGTGTGATGACTAGCAAGTACATGCAAGTAAAGTGGTGGACTTGCATGTCAATTTGACCTATTTATTTTGAGTGGCCGGCCATGACAAGTTGACTTTCACCAATTCTCATTTTGTTTGATTATTAAATTGAAATTGATTAGAAATAATGTAATAAAAAATAATAAATTAGATGAATTAAAGATGAATAAAAGAATAAGGGGAATAAAATATGTGTTAGTGGGAGGAGAAACCAAAGTTGGTTCATCCTTGTTCCTCCATTGCCGTAGCTAGATAAGGGAAAGAAGAAAATTTTTGTTACAATTTTCGGCTAAGGAAATTGCTAGAATAATGTATGTATAATGCTACTCTTGGACATTATGCATAATTTGAATGGTTAGTTTGGATTCTACCTATTTCATGGTTCAAATTTTTGTTATTTTGGAAGATTGATATTCGGCCATGGAGGTTAAAATTCTTGATAGATGATTTGATGTCATTGGTATAGAAATTTATGTTGGATGTGTTGAGTTTGCTAGTTGTTTTGGCGTGAAAGTTAAGGTTTTAGTATTTGATTATGTGATTGCCGAATTTAATTTTTAAGCATTCGGTAGTGTTCTAGATTCATGAAAAAAAAAATGTTTAATGCTTTATATGTTATATATATATATATGTGCTTGTAAGTTAAATTGAGATTTGTTAAATTGTGGAAGGAAGGTGCCGAATGTGATTTTTGAAGGTGTCCTAAGGAATAATATTAGTGCGGCTTGAGTTTAATGACATTCGGCCAAAGGCCCTATGTGCTGGCAAATTCGGATATAAACGTTTAAGTGTTATTCATATTGTATTTGATGTTTTGAAGAATAAGTAGTGAGTAATTTAATTGGTGACATTCGGCATTACTTAATTAACATTAGAGATGAGTGCATGAAAGGCTGGAATTTTGTTTTAAGTGGGTTATAACCTTGATTAGAGCAAGATAGGATCGGCCATGAGCTTGATTAAATGATTCGGTCATTGTTTGGCGTAGGGGACCATATTAATTTGTTTGTTTTAAATGAAGTCAATTGAAATGGTTTTGATCAACTTGTGATTTGGCAATTATTTATAAATAACCGTACAAGTAGAATTTATTATATATATATATATGTATACATTTGGGGTGTTAAATAATTAGATGTTAAGGTCATTTGCACCTTAACTATATGATATACCTATATTAGATTAAATTGCCTATTTGATAAGTGATTAAATAGTAAATGATCTCAGTTAAGTAATTAAATAAATCTATTTGTTTTAGAATAAGCTCAAGAGCGAAGAGAAATAAATTCGGATCGAGGGAAAAAGAAATTGATCGAATAGTCGTTGTGTTTGTTCGATATTAGTCGAGGTAAGTTTTAAGTATTAAATTTCAGTTATTCATTAATGAATTATGCTTTGTTAAGAGAAATTAACATTTCCTTGTAGTGTACTTATATACATGCATAATGTGGATGGGTATACAAGAATGAGTAATAAGCTTAACTATATGAGTATATTGCTGCTAGTTGCATTCATGAAATGGATAGAAGTAAAGTTTTGCATATTCTCATCTTGTGGGCCGATACTAAACAAAACAAGGGAGAAAAGTTTCTTTGACATTTTTAAAAGCCAAGGTTTTTATTCTGTTTACACATATGTCTTAAGGAAATTAAGTGATATGTTAATGAAATGTTGTGTGGCCGAAAGGCCTTTGATAAATGGATGAACTATAAGTGCGTGAGTGTAATTGAGTGAAAGAAATCATCTATTGATGTGCTTGTTACATGTGAGATTTTTGAATTTAAGATAAGGATTAGTATGTTATGCTAAGTATTTATAAAATAAATTGTGACTCCAATGAGTTAAATGTATATAGTACTAAATGACCATTACAAATTACAAGTAAGTTATTCGTAAGTGATATTGCTAATTGCAATTATAATATGGAGGCAAGCTTGTGATATGTTTCCATGATTAAATGGTCAGCGTGTAATGAATGTGAGTGAGATTGTATACGCCACTATTGATTTATAAGTGCAAAAGATGAAAGTGATTTAGATTCATAATGTTATGTTAAATCGAATGATGTTAGTATCAATTTGTATGATATATATATATCCGAATATATGGCTCATAGCCGAATGGTCACTATGATTTAAGCTAGAATGGTGAATCAGATATGTGATGTTATGTGTGACTTTTGAACCGAAAAATTAAATGATGTGTTATATCCGGGCCTAGTCCCGAAGGGCATATGTGCCAACGGTATATCCGGACTTGGTCCGAAGGACCTTTGTGCCAGTGTTGTATCCGGACTTGGTCCGAAGGGCCTTTGTGCTAGTGTTGTACCCGGACTTGGTCCGAAGGGCCTTTGTGCCAGTGTTGTACCCGGGCTGGGTCCCGAAGGGCCTTTGTGCCAGTGTTGTACCCAGACTTGGTCCGAAGGGCCTTTGTGCCAGTGTTGTACCGGGGCTGGGTCCCGAAGGGCATTTGTGCCAGTGATATATCCGGGCGGTGCCCGAAGGCTTTCATGGGGAAAATACGCAATTTCTGTCGTAATAATCTTAGTTAATGAGTTTCATCACCCTAAATTTATCAGGTACGTACCGTACGCAGGTTGTAAATTGGGTTCTGTTTAAATTTCGATTATTGTATAAATGGTACTGTTTCCGACTATTTTAGAAGGTTGTATGAAAGTATATGGCTAATCCATAAAGTATATGTGTTTCAGTCCAAGTAGATATATGTTAATACCTCGGAAAGATTATATGAGCCTATTCGATTGAGGTATGAAATTTACATCAAAATGTGAATGTTCTATGTCGGTAATGGTATGCTTGTATAATAAAGTGTATGTGCTAAAATTACTCTATGTATATTTATTAGTGCGCAATCGACCAAAAGACTGTATAGTCTAAGGGTGAGTAGTTTAAGGATTCATGTGCAAAGACAAAGAAGGATTATAATCTGCCAATTTTAATTATGGGTGATAAGGGTTACGCATGTTCCTTTGTATACCTATATGTTAAATTTTTATACTTGTCATATTGAAATACTCGAAGACATTGATGTAGGTGCATAAGATGAATACGTATTAGCAAATGATTGGGGCTATTGATAGATTTAGATTAAAGTAAGTGGTAACTAGGGAAATTGTAAGTGTATTAAGATTTAGTGCATATGGGTGATATGTATTTACCATGTGCATCCAACTTCGGTTGATGAAGAGTGTGTTTTGGGAATAAATCATGAAAGGATTATATAACTATGTGAATACAAATGTTAAAATAAAACATGGATTAAGTAATATGTTTTCGCCTGTTTGAATCAAAAACATTTAAAGTAATGCACATGCGAATCTTAGTCCGTCTTGGTTAACAATGCGAAAGTTTATATGTATTGGTTAGAGATGCTGTATTTGAAACTTATAGTTGAGAGGAAGTTCTAGATCAACTTCATCGAATAGTAGAAATGATTGAACAATGATGTAGAAAGAAACCATTTCTGACTCAAAACTCAATGTCAAATATATATATATATATGAATACATAGGCATAAATCAAGTCATGAGAAATTTTGGTTAGGTACTTTCAGTCAATTGAGACCGTACTCAGATTCATGATTAATATTTTTTGCTTAAAACTTACTAAGTTTACGAAAGCTTACCCTGTTTGTTTTGTGTCTTTGTTTTGTAGATTGGGGATTCTGACTACCAGCTCGGGGATCGTCAGCTTCTCGTCACACTACCTACTATTCGGTAACCATGTGCTTTGTTTGGTTTTAGCTTATGGCATGTATAGGGTGGACAATGAGTAGAACGATACTTTGATTTTTGTATATAGGTCTTGTGAGTATGCATCACATTGAACTTTCTCGTATAGGTTTTAAACTCGAACTTCAATTGTGGCAATGAACTTTAGTAAGTGAATGATCTTTGTTCAAGAAAATGTTCAAAAAAAAATTATAGTCCCGATCCTATTTCTAGTCCTGAGTGACGCCCCGTCCGATTCCGGCGACGGTTACGGGATAGGGGTGTTACATTTTATTGGTATCAGAGCTACGGTTTAGTCGATTCTAGGACTAACGTAGCATGTGAGTCTAGCTATACATGCCATATAGTGATAAAATGGTAGTGTGATGACTTCTGACAGTTAGAAATGTGTTTTTCGTATAATAAAGAATTCTGATCCCAATCGAGCTGTAGCAGATGATGATGAGACGAAACAAACTTTTTACATTATGAGGAATGAATATTTCTCTAAAATTGTAAGGAATAACTTGGTTATACAATCTCCTCCACCCCCGAATTATCCCTTTCCGATGCCTGTTATGTTTTTTTTTTTTTGCAATCGATTCGCTGAGATCAAATGAGCCCCCGGTTGATAAGATCAGGAAACATAGAGCTGGAAAAAAAAAAGATGCCTCACAAGACATTACTACTAGTTTATGATTTGAATGTTGGAATTCTTTTGGGGCTGCTACGTGTTAAGTGTTATGTTGCTACCATTTGGTGAGTTCTATATTAGTATCAATGTGAGTTGGTTAACCGAGCATATTGCTATAGAGAATTGCAAAAGTAAGACAACTGATTTGCGATGCTTGAGGGATGTAATAATTCGAGCTGAGTCAACTGATCTAAACGAGTTATCATCAATAGTAATTTCAATGCTGGTGTACAGATATATGAAAAAGAGAGTTATAAAGATTATCTTGCGTATGTATTAGATGATAAATTCTGTGTGATAAGCAGCTTTAGGTGAAGTTGGTAAAGGTGAGTTCTGGTTTTATGAGGATAGTTTTCGGGACATGTATGATACTATAGACATTTGTGAAAAGACTTCTTAATGATAGTAAGTTTGTTAACAAGATTACTACAGAAAGATGTCAAATTTGAGTGGTCCGGGAAACGTCGAAAAAGTTTCGATCAACTGAAAACCCTTTTGACGAAAGCTTCAGTACTATTTTAGCCAGAATTGGGTGAAGAATTTATAGTTTATTGATGCTCTTAATTGAAGATTACTGTTTGTTTTACGAAACGATGAAAGTATATCTGTATGTAAAACAAAACCAATGTTGATACAAAAGATCTAGGAATCTTAGAAAGTTGATAATGATTTAGTCTTCAAATGAGCTAACTGTGTTACTAAAAAAAAAAAAATCTCACCATAAAGAAAGGTGTTCAGACTCGGCTGTAAGAGTAAAATGGGCCCAGTATTCATCAGATAGTATGAGATTTCATAACGAGTCGGGCTGACTGCGTACTGGTTGTTTTTGCCACCTAAATTTGAAAATATTGTAATGTTTTCGTGCTACGATACTCCATCGGTATAGATACAATCCCTTTCGTATGGTTAGACCGCCAGAGTTTGAAATTTAGTTAGAATAGGAAAACCCTGCTAGTAAAAGTGTTGTGGCAAGCATAGAGTTGAGGAAGCAACTTAAGAACTTGAGTATTCAATGAAAGAATGTTACCTTAGCTTATTCACTAGCAAGATTTTCGGGGGCGAAAATCCAAAAAGGGGGGGAGAGTTGTAACAACATGGTTTTCACCCTAGTCAGAAGGGTGGTTTCGGGACCCCAAAATCGAGTCGAAAATTTTTTTTCTAAATGATCATTTTTTTTATATGCCTAATATGTGTGTCAATTCATGTGTGAAATCTTTGATGTATTGATTTAGTCGTATGAAGGTGAATTTAACTCAAAAGGGCTTAGTTGTGAACTTTGAAAGTATGCTAGGTAAATGTGTGATGACTAGCAAGTACATGCAAGTAAAGTGGTGGACTTGCATGTCAATTTGACTTATTTATTTTGAGTGGCCGGCCATGACAAGTTGACTTCCACCAATTCTCATTTTGTTTGATTATTAAATTGAAATTGATTAGAAATAATGTAATAAAAAAATAATAAATTAGATGAATTAAAGATGAATAAAAGAATAAGGGGAATAAAATATGTGTTAGTGGGAGGAGAAACCAAAGTTGGTTCATCCTTGTTCCTCCATTGCCGTAGCTAGATAAGGGAAAGAAGAAAATTTTTGTTACAATTTTCGGCTAAGGAAATTGCTAGAATAAGGTATGTATAATGCTACTCTTGGACATTATGCATAATTTGAATGGTTAGTTTGGATTCTACCTATTTCATGGTTCAAATTTTTGTTATTTTGGAAGATTGATATTCGGCCATGGAGGTTAAAATTCTTGATAGATGATTTGATGTCATTGGTATGGAAATTTATGTTGGATGTGTTGAGTTTGCTAGTTGTTTTGGCGTGAAAGTTAAGGTTTTAGTATTTGATTATGTGATTGCCGAATTTAATTTTTAAGCATTCGGTAGTGTTCTAGATTCATGAAAAAAAAAAAGTTTAATGCTTTATATGTTATATATATATATATATGTGCTTGTAAGTTAAATTGAGATTTCTTAAATTGTGGAAGGAAGGTGCCGAATGTGATTTTTGAAGGCGTCCTAAGGAATAATATTAGTGCGGCTTGAGTTTAATGACATTCGGCCAAAGGCCCTATGTGCTGGCAAATTCGGATATAAACGTTTAGGTGTTATTCATATTGTATTTGATGTTTTGAAGAATAAGTAGTGAGTAATTTAATTGGTGACATTCGGCATTACTTAATTAACATTAGAGATGAGTGCATGAAAGGCTGGAATTTTGTTTTAAGTGGGTTATAACCTTGATTAGAGCAAGATAGGATCGGCCATGAGCTTGATTAAATGATTCGGTCATTGTTTGGCATAGGGGACCATATTAATTTGTTTGTTTTAAATGAAGTCAATTGAAATGGTTTTGATCAACTTGTGATTTGGCAATTATTTATAAATAACCGTACAAGTAGAATTTATTATATATATATATGTATACATTTGGGGTGTTAAATAATTAGATGTTAAGGTCATTTGCACCTTAACTATATGATATACCTATATTAGATTAAATTGCCTATTTGATAAGTGATTAAATAGTAAATGATCTCCGTTAAGTAATTAAATAAATCTATTTGTTTTAGAATAAGCTCAAGAGCGAAGAGAAATAAATTCGGATCGAGGGAAAAAGAAATTGATCGAATAGTCGTTGTGTTTGTTCGATATTAGTCGAGGTAAGTTTTAAGTATTAAATTTCAGTTATTCATTAATGAATTATGCTTTGTTAAGAGAAATTAACATTTCCTTGTAGTGTACTTATATACATGCATAATGTGGATGGGTATACAAGAATGAGTAATAAGCTTAACTATATGAGTATATTGCTGCTAGTTGCATTCATGAAATGGATAGAAGTAAAGTTTTGCATGTTCTCATCTTGTGGGCCGATACTAAACAAAACAAGGGAGAAAAGTTTCTTTGACATTTGTTTACTTAAAAGCCAAGGTTTTTATTCTGTTTACACATATGTCTTAAGGAAATTAAGTGATATGTTAATGAAATGTTGTGTGGCCGAAAGGCCTTTGATAAATGGATGAACTATAAGTGCGTGAGTGTAATTGAGTGAAAGCAATCATCTATTGATGTGCTTGTTACATGTGAGATTTTTGAATTTAAGATAAGGATTAGTATGTTATGCTAAGTATTTATAAAATAAATTGTGACTCCAATGAGTTAAATATATATAGTACCGAATGACCATTACAAATTACAAGTAAGTTATTCGTAAGTGATATTGCTAATTGCAATTATAATATGGAGGCAAGCTTGTGATATGTTTTCATGATTAAATGGTCAGCGTGTAATGAATGTGAGTGAGATTGTATACGCCACTATTGATTTATAAGTGCAAAAGATGAAAGTGATTTAGATTCATAATGTTATGTTAAATCGAATGATGTTAGTATCAATTTGTATGATATATATATATCCGAATATATGGCTTATAGCCGAATGGTCACTATGATTTAAGATAGAATGGTGAATCAGATATGTGATGTTATGTGTGACTTTTGAACCGAAAAATTAAATGATGTGTTATATCCGGGCCTAGTCCCGAAGGGCATATGTGCCAACGGTATATCCGGACTTGGTCCGAAGGGCCTTTGTGCCAGTGTTGTATCCGGACTTGGTCCGAAGGGCCTTTGTGCCAGTGTTGTACCCGGACTTGGTCCGAAGGGCCTTTGTGCCAGTGTTGTACCCGGGCTGGGTCCCGAAGGGCCTTTGTGCCAGTGTTGTACCCGGACTTGGTCCGAAGGGCCTTTGTGCCAGTGTTGTACCCGGGCTGGGTCTCGAAGGGCATTTGTGCCAGTGATATATCCGGGCGGCGCCCGAAGGCTTTCATGGGGAAAATACGCAATTTCTGTCGTAATAATCTTAGTTAATGAGTTTCATCACCCTAAATTTATCAGGTACGTACCGTACGCAGGTTGTAAATTGGGTTCTGTTTAAATTTCGATTATTGTATAAATGATACTGTTTCCGACTATTTCAGAAGGTTGTATGAAAGTATATGGCTAATCCATAAAGTATATGTGTTTCAGTCCAAGTAGATATATGTTAATACCTCGGAAAGATTATATGAGCCTATTCGATTGAGGTATGAAATTTACATCAAAATGTGAATTTTCTATGTCGGTAATGGTATGCTTGTATAATAAAGTGTATGTGCTGAAATTACTCTATGTATTAGTGCGCAATTGACCAAAAGACTGTATAGTCTAAGGGTGAGTAGTTTAAGGATTCATGTGCAAAGACAAAGAAGGATTATAATCTGCCAATTTTAATTATGGGTGATAAGGGTTACGCATGTTCCTTTGTATACCTATATGTTAAATTTTTATACTTGTCATATTGAAATACTCGAAGACATTGATGTAGGTGCATAAGATGAATACGTATTAGCAAATGATTGGGGCTATTGATAGATTTAGATTAAAGTAAGTGGTAACTAGGGAAATTGTAAGTGTATTAAGATTTAGTGCATATGGGTGATATGTATTTACCATGTGCATCCAACTTCGGTTGATGAAGAGTGTGTTTTGGGAATAAATCATGAAAGGATTATATAACTATGTGAATACAAATGTTAAAATAAAACATGGATTAAGTAATATGTTTTCGCCTGTTTGAATCAAAAACATTTGAAGTAATGCATATGCGAATCTTAGTCCGTCTTGGTTAACAATGCGAAAGTTTATATGTATTGGTTAGAGATGCTGTATTTGAAACTTATAGTTGAGAGGAAGTTCTAGATCAACTTCATCGAATAGTAGAAATGATTGAACAATGATGTAGAAAGAAACCATTTCTGACTCAAAACTCAATGTCAAATATATATATATATGAATACATAGGCATAAATCAAGTCATGAGAAATTTTGGTTAGGTACTTTCGGTCAATTGAGACCGTACTCAAATTCATGATTAATATTTTTTGCTTAAAACTTACTAAGCTTACGAAAGCTTACCCTGTTTGTTTTGTGTCTTTGTTTTGTAGATTGGGGATTCTGACTACCAGCTCGGGGATCGTCAGCTTCTCGTCACACTACCTACTATTCGGTAACCATGTGCTTTGTTTGGTTTTAGCTTATGGCATGTATAGGGTGGACAATGAGTAGAACGATACTTTGATTTTTGTATATAGGTCTTGTGAGTATGCATCACATTGAACTTTCTCGTATAGGTTTTAAACTCGAACTTCAATTGTGTCAATGAACTTTAGTAAGTGAATGATCTTTGTTCAAGAAAATGTTCAAAAAAAAATTATAGTCCCGATCCTATTTCTAGTCCTGAGTGACGCCCCGTCCTATTCCGGCGACGGTTACGGGATAGGGGTGTTACATAATCAGAGCCCCTTCTCCCTTAAGTCCAAGATTTTAAAATTCTACAAGGTTTTAACTTAGGCTTGGGCCATCAAAAGGCCCACTAACATACTCAAAGCATAAATTGGCACGTCCAGACAAGCAGAAATTAAATTCATGCAAAATCTCAAAAATTCTAAAAATTAGAGCGTTACATGGGTTCCCACGTAGCTTCCTCAATCTCGTGTTTGTGCCAAAGAACCTTCACTAGGGCTATACATTTATTTCTCAACTCTTGATTTCACGATCCAAAATCTTGATCGGTTCTTCGTTATATGGCAAATCGGTCTATATCTGAACATCTACTAGAGAAATCACATGTGATAGATCAGATTTGTATCGACGTAACATAGAAACGTGAAAGAGATTATCAATCTTTTCAACTTCTGATGGTAAAGCTAGTCGATATGTTACGGGCCTTATTCTTTCAATGATCTCATACGGTCTGATATATAGTGGACTCAGCTTTCCTTTACGCTAGAATCGAAGAACCTTTTTCCATGGTGACACCTTTAAAAAGACTCGGCCTCTGACCTAAAACTCAATTTCTTTACATTTCAAATCCGCATATGGTTTCTATCGATCTGAAGCTGCTTTTAAACTGTCGCGAATCGTTTTCACTTTTTCTTCAGTTTCTCTGATAATTCAACCCTGTGGATCTTTTTCTCACTCAATTCAGTCTACTATAGCAGAGTTCGACTTTTGTGACCATATAAAGCTTAATATAGTGACATTTTTATACTCGTCTAAAAATTGTTGTTATATGCAAACTTGATCAATGGTAAGTATTTTTCCCAAATGCCCTCAAATTCTAAAATACAACATCTCAACATATCTTCGAGAATCTGAATGACTCTCTCAGTCTGACCGTCAGTCTGAGGATGAAAGGCATTACTAAATTTCAATTTGTTCCCAGAGTTTCTTCCAATTTCTTTCAGAATCGCGATGTAAATCTTGGATCCCTATCAGAAATAATAGATAGTGACACCCCGTGTAATTGGACAATCTCAGAAACGTACAATTCAGCTAATTTACCAAGTGAAAAATCTATACGTACCAGTATAAAATGAGCAGATTTCATTAGTCAATCAACGACAACCCAAATAGCATCTTTCTTTTTCGGAGTTAGGGGTAATCCTAATACAAAATCCATCATAACTCTATCCCATTTCCACTCGGAAATCATCACAGGCTACAATAAACTTGACGGTACTTGATGTTCAACTTTAACTTGCTAACAAATCAAAAATTTAGAAACAAACTCTGAGATATTTTGTTTCATGTCGTGCCATCAATAAAGATATTTCAAATCGTTATACATTTTGGTACTTCCCGAATGAACAGATAGGCAGCTACTGTGCACTTTGTGCAAAACCTTTTGAATGAGTTCTGGATTTCTCCATATGCGAATTCTATTCTGGAACCTTAAACAATCATCGATTCCAATTTGAAACTTTGAATCAGGGATAGTCTCATATTGAACACGTTTAGCTTGCAATTGAACCCTTTGAGATATAAATTCCAACAAACTAAATTAATGGCTCTAATAAACCCTCTAAGAAATAAACCCTCCAAGAAATAATCCTTGGCAAATTGAAGGGTAAAGAATGAATTCTCATGACCCCTTGAAAAAATGAGAAGAAATCAACTTCTAAATATCACAAGAAGGTAATCTTACACAAAGAAACTAACTTCCAGAGTTGAAAACTTCATTAATGAAAAAAACTCTCTACTCAATAAATAATGAAGAAACCTTTATATAGGCTAGCTAAGTACATCCAAATAAAACTCTGAAGAATACTGAAACTCTAAGTAATCTAAATAAGAAGTAGTTTTAAACTAAGCTTTCTTGCTTGACTAAGAAACAAAAACTCCTAAATAACTTAAAATATTTAAACAATATCAAGAATTCATAATAAATAATAAAATTTAATAAATATAATATTGGGCGCATATATAATTAAAAAAAATAAGCCTAAAAACTGAACCCAATATGATTTAAACTAGAATTAAAAGCCTAAAACTCATAAACTTTTCATAATCCCATCTGGAAATTTTGCTCGTGTAATATTCACTAAAACAATCTTAAATTTAGCTCACAATCTTGAAATTAAGTGACTCAAAGTGTGCTTCGAAGCTAAAAGATAGATCTTCAATTGCTATGCGGACATCTAAGCCCATAAATGTTTGGATTGCATCCAAAAATTCATCAAAAGTTGACAAATCTTTTCAATTTGAAAATTGTCATCTTGGTTGAATTAACTTTAATAAATTTCACCTATCCCGTGCATGTATATTCCTCATTTCCTCAAAAAGATTCATCCACCAGTATTACCTTTGATAAAATCTTTGTTTGATTTGCTTAGCCTTTGACCTTATTATTGGGCCTTGAGGTAGTGTAAGCCCAGCACATCCATGAGTCTGAAATTGGGCCTTGAAACTAGCATCAAGAGACGAAAGGTGTGAGCTTCTACTGATCCGATTAACATGTTTTGAACATCCAAAATCTAAAGAGAAAGTAGTAACACGGGTAAGTATTATAGATACTTAGTAAGCTCATACCTTAATATTTATCACATACTATACAATATGCAAACAATTATCCCTATCAAGGCATAATACAACATCATCAAATAAGTAAGTTCTTTGAATTATAATCATACATAGAAATCTCAAATATCAATATATCAATCACAAGTAAATTTGCATCTCATATTCATATCATGTTCATTCTTTTGCCAATACCAATCTCATAGTTCCACATTTTTTCATCTTTTATCATTTACCCAATGAAACATTATAAAAGTACTCAATACACAGGTGAAAATAATGTCAAATGCTTATCTGACCTAATCATAAACACTAGTGTCAGGTTACCCATCTGAGTTAATCCTACACAACAAATAGTCTAGTCAGGGCATAATATGTATGTAAGGTTACCCTTTGGGGCTAAACCTATACAATGACATCAGGTTACTCATCCGAGCTAAACTAGTGTCACATGAATCTTTGAGTCCACAACAAATACTGGAGCTCAAAATCGTCGAGCATCAACTCGTAACCTTGTGTAAAAGACTTTTACTAAGTTCATCAGGATTCAATCTCATCATTTCCATTCAATATAATTTCATTTCAACTAAATTTGATTCTCAATTTGAGTACTAACTCATAACCAATTCAACTTTCAATAAGACATAAATACACATTTAAACATAATACAACAGTAATTTAAACTTAATTATACTATATGAACTTACCTAAAATAATCGACTAACGAATTGAAACATAAGCATTATTATGCAAATTTTCCTTTTTTTTTAATTATCAATAACTTGATATATATAATAGTTAAAATTCAAAATATCAATGCCAATCACATAATAACACTCAAATTCATGTTTATAATCTTTTCATTTCATTTTACATAATTTTATTGAACTTTTATATTTTATTTAATGTAGTCCCTAAAACCAAAACAAATATAACTTTGACAATTGAGTTTCATTTCTCATTGCAATTTCATTTATGTCCTTCAATAGCCCTCAAAAATCCAAATTTATAGAAATTTAATCTTACTTTTGACATATTCATAATTTAGTCCCTAAAAGAAAAATTAACAAAATTTACTTAACCAAATAATCCTGGAATATCTCTTAGCCTTCAAATCTACCATTTTCTATCAAGAACAACTCATCAATGGTAACTTTAACAAAATTAAACAGTTTTGACAATGGAGGTACGGGTTAGCTTGACTAAGTTACAATGATCTCAAAATAATAAAAATTACAAAAAAAAGGTTTAAAATATCACTTACATGCAAAGCTCAAAGATTGAAATTGACAACTCTAATTTTTTCTTCTAACATTCGGCCAAGAGATGAAAATTGAAGAAGATGACAACATTTTTGGCTTTTATACTATCTTTAATTTTTAATTAACCTTAATAAATTAAACTAAGCTTAATTAGTTCAAGTTAAACTTAATTAACCACTCCTTAGTTAATTCTCACATCATAATCCAGTATGGATCAATTACTTAATTAATCCCTTAACCAATTAAAAATTCATTGCTAAAAGACTTTTATGATTTTTACGATTTAGTTATTGTACCTCAATTAGCAATCAAATTATTAAAATTTCCAAACCAAAATTATATTCACTTATATAATAGCACCATAAATATTCAATAAAAATATTTACAGTCTCGGTTTACAAAAATGATGTCCCGATACTTCATTTTCCAAAATCACTAACTTTTGTTACGAACCACTTGTACTATGTCTAATTGACTAGTTAACAATTCTATCAAATCACTGTTTTTGACACCATTGAAAAATGGGTTATTATAGTTGCAACACCACATCAGTGAAGTCACAATATCAAAGTTGGACAATCCCCTCGGAGGCATTTTGAGGAACAACAACAAAGGCTTAAGTCATGACATCATTTGGGTAAAGCCGTGACATTAAAGATAGTTGCCAAAGTTGTAGGTTCACCATAACACCAGGAGCAAATTTGAGACACCCAAGTAACCATATATAGACTTAAATTCTAAAGCGGCATTTCAATCAACAAAACTTAACGGATTGTGTAAATTTAGGGAAAATTGTCTAATTTAGGTTAAACCTGAAAAGTAGTATAAATACTACACTAAAGCATGCTTTACAGAGGCGATTATTATTACTTTTCAACTGGTAAGTAGTTTTAGAATTAGTTTAGAAATTTCCCAACAATCATTGTTGTAGTTTTTAGAATTGGGGTAATTTGTTGCACTTTCAACTTCTCATACATTCTGTAGATAATATTATTATTACAAGCAGTGTTTGTTGTGGTTCATTCATCATCAAAAGTGATCAATTGCATCCTCAAACAAAATTTCTACTTTCGTTCCATTATAGTCCACACAATTGAAATTTTGCCGATTACGCATTGGGCATCTTTAAACCCTGAATTTCTAATCGTTTAATTCTTTAAATGGATTGTGAATTGAGTTGGTATTATATAATTACGATGGGTCAGAACTAGATTTGTCGAGAAATTAGTTAATAGATGTGGTAGGAATTAATTTAGATTTTATGGTTTAAATTAAATAATAGGACTAAATTAGATAAAAATTAAAACCCAAAATTGACAACTTTAGGTGAAAATCTAGATAAGGGAGACTGAAAGGACACCTTATTAGGAAGAAGTTCAATTGTTCCATTTAGTTTCAATTAAATCAAAAGACAGATTTGACTAAATTGGAAATTGGTGAAATTGTAGACAGAAAGATATTATTTATATCAATTAGGAGATTATTTGTTAAGTTCATTAATTCAAACTAATTGTGATCATAGAGATTAACCAATTCTCGCTAGTGTGTATTGTTTGATTCGTTGCAACTTTTGATATTGTTACAATTAGGTCCTTTTTATTTCGTTCAAACTCCATTACTACTTTATTATTTGTTGTAATATGGTTTATAGATAAGTAGATGTTTAGACTTCTATGTTGCATGTTTTTCATTTATGCAATTTAGCTTTAGCTCATACCTCATTTGGGTTCAGTCATTGGATTACTTTGAAAGTATTCCATTGTATATCTTTAGAAATATTACAATTTGATCTGCATACTTGTAGTAAATCGCATTTTCATATCTATTAGTAAAATTTATCTTTCTCTATGCATGCAGATTGAGGAGCGGTTACTCTCTAAGCAAGGCCTCTCTAGAAGTATGAAGTTTTCGAACTGTATAACTAATATTTTGTGTCCATATCTTATTTTATAACTATAACTAATTATGTCCAATTTGCAATGAATGGAAATTTAAAAGGCAAATTTAATGAATTCATAGGTTTTTAAGTAATTATCTTGACTAAATTAGTGTTGAGTTAACTCATAACACCAATTCAGCCAATCATATTACAATATGGGTGAAAATATTTATGCAATGAATTTATTAAAAAATTTACATAAAAACCAAATGTATTTTTATAGATTTATCAAAATATAAAAAATATAAATACTTTCAAAATAATATTTGTTCCTTTGTAAATATTTTTTTGATAATTTCTCTATTGAATTGGGACTTGATTGATAGTCATTATTTTATGGTATTTATAATAATCGGTCTATTTGGAAGTTCCTCGCCTTCTCTCACACCTAGAGAAACAAAGTGAAAGGAGGAGAAAACATTAAAAAGAAAAAAGGAAGACATAAGTTTCAAGCTTTGTGTTAAGTTGTAGTTATGGTTTGCTACTTAGTAAAGCTATAATTTTATTTATTTATTTATTACTTTGTTTCCATTTATTGTTCTTTCTTTATTTTTAAATCTTACAATTAAACTGCCAGAAAACAAGAAAAAGAACCAATATTTCTTTTATTTCTTTCCTTTTTCTAATCTTATAATAGCTAAAGAAAAGGTTCGTTAGATTACATTTTTTAGTTCTCTTCTGAGAAAATGTAAGCATTTTAGCTAGCAGCAGCTTTAATCCAAGTTCTTCTCTTTGTTTGTCTTTCCTTGTTAAAAAAACAAATAAGCTTCTCACTATAAACATGGTTGCCACTAAATCCAAGTAAGCTACACGCGTTTCTTTCCATTTCTTATCTATAATTTCAAGCTTTGTTCTAACATTTTTTTTACTAGATCTGACTTTGGTTTTATTTTTCTTTGTTGGACTGCTTGTCTTTGTGTTTATTTTCTTTTGATTTGTTTCTTTTGTGTATTGTGTGTTTTAAATCATGGGAAATTGATATTATGATCAAAATATGACACTTTGGGCATTTAAACAGATTCGGTTTATCTGAAACTCCAACCAAGGTTTTACCAGTAACACCAAGAGTGGCTACAAAACTAAGCAGGGCACTGGTCAAAACAAAGCCTGGTTCACCCTCTCCCATGCAAGGTACTCGGCATTGGGTTGATCGATCCCTGTGATTGTCTCTTAACTCAAAGCTGACCATTGATCGGAGATTGCTCAAGGCTGCTTTGGCGTCTGAAGTAAGTGTACTGTGTAATTATCAATAGTGTCAAATATTACTAAATTTCATCTTATGCATTTGGTATTCACGAAGTACCTTTGAATTTGTAAGGAAATTGAATATTCAAAAGGAATTTGTTGGTGTTGAATTTTGGTTAAGTGTCTAACTAACATAGAAAAAAATGTCATGTCGAATTATTTGATTATGAAACCAATGGAATTTTATTTGCATTGTTGGATGGTTTCGATATCTAGAAATTGCAAACACGGTTCGGTAAGGGATGAGAATGGCAGGCTAAATTGAACTCGGTCTAGGACGATTTAAAGATAGTAAAGGAGCAAATGTCATTGATCTTGAAAGAAAAGGCGCAAGCAATTTATGGACTGAAAGAAGCACAAAAAGCAGCTGAAAAAGCGAACAAAAAGCTTGAAGAGGGTTTGGCTGCAAAAAAGTGGGCTGAAGAGAGCTTAGAGATTGAAAAGTTCAGGACGGTTGAGTTGGAGCAGGCAGGAATTGAAGATGCTCAAAAAAAAGTTAACGAATGGCGGAAAGAAATTGAGTCCATGAGGAACCAGCATGCTAGGAATGCGGCAACCTTGGGCTTTACCACTTAGGAGCTTGAAAGGGTGAAGCAAGAGCTAACCATGGCTTGTGATGTGAAGAACCGGGCTCTGAACCATACTGATGATGCAATCAAGATCGCTGAAATCCATGCCGAGAAGGTGGAGCTTCTTTCAGAAGAGTTGGTTCGGTTGAAGTCCTTGATACGTGAAAAAGAGGATGATGAAAACAAGGAAAAGGTGTCCAAGTGTAAGGAAGAGATTGAAACAACGACTTTAGAAAGCGAAGACCTATGAGGAGATGTTAGTGGAAAGTGAGGCCTTCATTGAACAAATTAACGTTGACCTAGAAGCCGCTAGAATGGTCGAATCTTACGCACACAATGTAGCAGGAGAATGGAAGAATAGGGTCCAAGAATTAGAAATGCAGAAGGAGGAAGCAAACGAGTTAGAAATGGCTGCTCTTAGACAGAATATGGGGTTAATGGAAATGAGAATTAGTAACCAATAAGGAGAGCTTGAGGAAAAGGATGAAACTAGTCAAGTGACAAAATTGGCGGAGCCTCTCAAGTCTAATTTAGAGATGGTGAAAGAAGGAAAGTCTCGAGCTTTACATAGGGACAAGCTAGCAACTTCCACTGTTCAAACTCTTTCAGAAGAGAAAACCAAACAGATGAAGGATTTAGAAAATTATAGGGATGAAATGGAGAAGAGAAAGAAAGCAATGGAAAGCTTAGCTTCAGTGTGACACCAAGTCTTTGCTGAAGCGAGGGAGGCAAAGGAGAAGCATTCTTGGAGTGAAAAAGAGCATCAAAGTTACGAGACTGAATTAAATGATCTTAGATCGGTCCTGAAAACAACTAACGACAAGTATGAAACAATGCTTGGTGATGCCAAAATCAGGATTGATCTTCTTTCAAGCACCAGTTAATTTTCCAAGAATGAATACCAGAATTCCCGAATGGAGTGGGAATGAAAATAAGTGCATTTAGCGGATTGTGTAAAAATCTGCGAAGAAAAAAAGTCTTGTTGGGAATATTAAAGTGCTAGTATTCTGTTGTAAGTTGGTTATGCTAGCTATGAGTCTGTTAAGCAAGGTTGTTAGTAGAGACTATAGCTTTTATATTATAAATAGTGTCATTACTACATACAGAGATAGATTAAGAATTTAGATACAAAATTGAGTCATTCATTTTCTCTTAGCTTCTTCATACGTTCTTTAGTTTCTAGCATCGTTGAATGATTACCTTAGATCTTAACATGGTATCAGTTGCCATGTTCTAATCCTGGAATCGTCTGCATCCCGCTCGTTGTTGCTGTGTTTTTGGTTGTTTCTACTTCATGGATCCGTTGCGTGAATCTCTTACTGGTGAACCTTCTAATTCTGTCTTCTCTAATACACGTGTAATCCAGAGTTTTCCTCGTCATGAAACAGTGAAGCTGGATGCGAAGAACTTTCTTCAATGGCAGCATCAGATTCGTCTGATCATTGAGGGCTACAATCTAGAAGGCTTTTTGGATGGTACTTTGGCTACACCACCGTATCTCGTAGAATCCCCTGACGGTGATCTCACACCAAATCCAGTGGCTTCTTTATTTGCTCAACAAGATAAGTTGCTCATTTCATGGCTTCTTTGCACGATCGATTCCTCCTTATTGTCTCTGTTTATCACTGCTTGATCTGCCTGTGAAATCTGGAACATTTGTAACACCCTTAACCTTTATCTATCACCAAAATGGGCTACAAGGCATTACCACCTTAACTACATAAAGTAAACACATTAAATTACATACCACACTAGTTATATCTATTCGGCACTACAATGTATGTATATAAAGCATAATCAAATCATTCATAGTATAAGTGCCCAACCAAAACTACTTCTCATGCATTCGTTCATCAAGATCCTTTGAAAAACTAAGATACTAATCATTTAATCATTTTTCCATGCATAAGACGAACATGTACATACTAATTAAGCTTTGATTTAATGACCACTTGAAATTTTTACTCCATCTCACTATTTGTACATGATTAAGCATAAGATAGAATCCATACATCATTCACATTAAGCAAATTATAACTATCATTTCTCACATATACTCAATTAGCATAACCAAATATAACTAGACTTGAATCACTCGTTCTAGCAAGTTCCCTTTGCATATTATCAACACCTAATTAATAAACACAAATACATACAATTTAAATAACTCTTTTTTAGAGCATTACACACATTTACTAAGCTCAACCACATTATTACAACCAAACGTGAAAGTCAACTCAACAAAATGACTGAGCTATATTCGCATAGCTTCAGTTATATAGGTTTCAAAAGAGACAAAATACATATCCACCTATACATGCCATAAGTTTGGAAATATTGACTTTTAAAGGTACCGCAGATAGACATTAGTGTTGTTGACTTTGATATTGAATCCCCGAGCTCGTAACTTTTAGTCAAATCTATATAACGAACAAAAACACACACTCACAGTAAGCAAACTAGCTTAGTAACTCTTAAGCAAATTAAACAACTCAAATGAATAAATAAAACATTTCAATAAGTCGAATTGAAACATTTAGTTATATTTTCACACAAATAAAATGATTTTGGCCGAATGTTAATATTTATTATTTAATAATATACTTCTACTTTCCATTCTCTAAATAACACTATTCTAATTATACTTACTTTCAAACATATATACTCATGAATTTAAACTCAACTTTTATAAACCAATATCATTCATTTAGCCTATTGTAGGAAATCAATATAATATCACATAATTATACACACCTATTTGGCCGAATAAATCAAGCTTCAACATATATATATATGTAACGCCCTAATTTTTTGGATTTTTCTTAGATTGTTCTTCATCTGATAAAATGTTTAAACTCTAGTATTTGGGTGTGTAATGCATGTTTAGAGTGTGGTAATGGGCCTATGGAAGGCCCATGTGTTGGTTGGAAGCTCGGCAAAATTTTGTATTTTTTGACTTAGGAGATAGGGGTCTCTTGAAGATAGGTGTTATGAGAAAATATCGGTGAAATAAGACACAAATTGTTCAGTGGTAAAGTGGCAAGGGAGGCGCCACTAAGCTCCTTAAAAAGTGGCGCCTAAGTGAGCTTAGAGGTAAAGGGTTCAAGCTCCAGAGGTTGTAAAGGTGGTGTTTTATTTTTGTGTTTGAACGGGTAAGAGTTTGAAGCAAAGTTAAACTCTGCTTGTGAAGTGTTTGAATCGGTCATGAGAGGATATTGTGGAGCGAATTAAGGAGCGGATTAAGGTGTTTTGAATTTGAAGTAAGGTGGCCGGCCAAGAGGACTCTTAGTGGTGCATTTTCGGCATTTTGCATAGGAAGTATTCGGCTATTAGGTGCTATTAGTGCCGATTTCCTTTAAGTTCTTTTGGTGATGATTGTGCCGATTCTTTTTGCTTAGCTTCCATTATTCTTCTTTATCTTCTTTTTGTGTTGGTAGCCGAAACCTATTGTAATCCTGATTGCCGAATATAGAACTTCCAAAAACCCCATCTTGTGCCATTCTTCTCTTGTTAAACCGATTGCTTATTTCTTACCCTCTCAAATCTCTTTTCTTATATTCTTCCTTTCCATTTTCTTCTGCTATCATCTACATACCTTCTTTTGACATTACTCTCTGGTTGATAGACACAAAAGCCGAAAGCAAACACCCACTTTGCCGAAACACTTCCTTTTCATTCTCATTCTTTTCTTCTTCTTCTAAACCCTTCCATAAACCGAAACCCTTATTGTGTTTAGCCGAATCCTCTGTACTCTCAACTCTTCCTTTCTTTTACTTAGATCGTGGCTAATAAGGCTTCTGGAGGTACTTCTTGAATCGATTAACTCAGTGGTAAGTATTCGGGAACCTTCCTTGCTAGTAGGTTTTGTTTTGAAGTAAAAGCCGAAAATCCTCTAGGGGGAAGGCTATCGTTGGACTAAGAGGTCTTGTGACCTTTTCTTCTGTTTATATGCGCTAGAGAAGGAAAAAGGACGTGCTTCAAGGGACTTCAGAGACTGAGCAAGTGGACTTCGGGATTTAGTCTATAATCGGCAAAGAGGGGTAAGATTTCAATGTTTTGGGTCATGATAGTCGATTATGGGTAAGGGATTTTGGCTTAATGGTTGTTGGCTATTAAACTAACACTAAGGTAATTAATGATAGGTTTTCATACGTGGGTTTCGCAAAATTGTTTCAACCAGTAACAGGTGTGTAACTAATCCCAACTGTTAGACTAAAATGGTAAAAGCCAAAAAAGGCGTAGCGTTACCGACATCTGGTGTAAGTGACCGAAAGTGCGTTCGTATGATATTTGAGAGTAACCATTTACTCCATTGGGCTTAACTATGAATTTAGTGCCAGAAGAATTGCAAAAGGTGCAATTCTGAATCTTTTGGTAAGTTGGGCTGCGATGGGCCAAGATGGGCCCAATGGGCTTTCGAGCCCAAATCGAAAAATGATCGTTAAAGACTTTCTGGCAACATGAATAATAAAAACATGGTTAAGCTGGTAAACTAAACTTAAAATTGGGCTTAACGGGCTTGAGACGATATTGGACTTAGTAAGGCCCATTAGGGGTTTTAGGCTAAAAAGGGCAAAACTGGAAATTTGGCTTAAATGGACTTCCGTGGTTAAATGAGGACTGATAATTTATGGAACTTGCATAAAATCTCTGAAATATGATAAAGGACTAAAATACCCCTGAACGTGGAAAATTACCGAAATACCCCTAGGTGTAAAAAGACTATTATACCCCTAGGGTCAATCCTGTATGAAATGTATAATTTTATGTATCTGCATGAGTTACCATTTAATATGAATATATCTGATGCATGAGATGCTATATGTTGCATGCTAGTATGTATATATATGTGTTGCATGGGGTTTGGGTTTATGATGGAGGAAGCGTTCTGGCAGCCTCGCTGCAATCTGGTGGCCTCGCCACATATATATATATCTGTTCTGGCAGCCTCGCTGCAATCTGGTGGCCTCGCCACGTATCTATCTGTTCTGGTGGCCTCGCCACAATATCTGTATCTGGTGACCACGTCACAATATCTGGCAGCCTCGCTGCAAATTATATCTGGCAGCCTCGCTGCAAATATCTGTGGTGCGTAGCGGTTGGGTGGGTCGAGTAGTCTCCCCACATGGTGTAAGGCTGGTACGGGGGTGTTATGGATGGATCTGGGTTGGGTTCTCTGTTTGCATAATATATCTGATCTGTATCTGTTTATGGGCCTATGGGCTTAATCTGATTTCTGTAATGGGCAAGGACCAATTATTCTGATTCTGAGGCTTGGTCTGTTTTGGCCTATGGTTGAGATTATGTTACACACTGAGTTGTCAAACTCACCCCCCTTTAATTTCATATCTGCAGGTAACCCTCAACCATAGTGGGCTTGGAGCTGGGAGAGATTCGGAGTGGCCATAACATTTGCAAGTTCGGGTTTTCATATTATTTTTAGTATTTTATTTTGCTATTATTTTTGGGTTTTAATTGTAATAAGGCCGCTGTTTAATTTTTCTTTATGGGTTTTGTTTTCTTTGATGTTTTAAATCATACCAAATCGAAACTGCTAGTCATAAGCTACGCGGGTTTTCAAATTCTCAACAATGTTTTCAAAGCGCTTTAAGATAAAAACATGGATAACTTAAGGGAATAATGAACGGGTTTTCACAAACTTTCTATCTTAATTTAAACCTCACTTAAGACACAATTAGCAGAAACGTCGTAAACTTAGTTTTAGGATCGTGTGACACACCAGATCTGGTCATAACGTCTAGACCGGGTTTGGGGTGTTACAATATATCACTTCATAATTACTTACTTGTATGGCCCAAATATACATGGTTCATTATGTCATCACACATGGCCAAAAATACAAGTACAATATATCATCATATAGAACTGAATATTTAAGTTCAATAAAAGCAGTACATGTAATTGAATATTTAAGTTCAAATATGATATCTCATTGGTGCATACCTTCATGGCCGAATGTATCTATGCAATATAAGTTAGCTCAATTTCACTTACTCATTATCCACATTATCTTGAGTCCTTAAACCCATAGAATTGAAAACATATCACCGGTATAAAACCTGCTAGGCATAAGCCCGAATTCATCCCCGGCACAAAGCCTACTAGACTCAAGGTCTGTTAGTAAATCACTGGCATTACGCCTGCTAGGCATGAAGCCCGATTTTAAATCACCAGCTTAAAGCTTGCTAGGCCTGAGGCCCGAATAATACGGTATAGAAATCAATTCACACCGTTTTCAAATATCAAATCATATACTTTCCTTTCTAAGTAACACAACCACATCATTAAGATCTTTGTATTCATTCGAATACAATTACATCTCACCTACTCCATTCTCATTTCTCAACTTATCATTTGGTAATATAAACCCAACAACCATCGTATTTCTATTTCATGCTTACCATTCGGCAATATAAACACATCAACTACTTTATTTTCATTTCACATATATCACTCGGCAATATAACCATATCAATTTCTTTACTTCCCTTTCATACATTCCATTCGGCTATATGCATATATATGTACAAAATAAATGATGTTTAATTTCATGATATATCATGACATACTCACAAGTAATATTTGTTTAAGACTTAAAACTTACCTCGAATGGTGTCGAACGATTACGAATCGGCTATTCGACTAACTTTGTTTTCCACCTATCCAAAATCAGCTCCCTTTATTCTTGAGCTATATAAAATAAATTAAACTCAATTAAAACACATACCACCATGTTTCGACATTTATAAAATAATCCTTTATTACCAAAAATCTTACAATTTGCTCCATTAACACAAGTTATCAAATAATTTCATTTCTTCCCAAGGATACACTAAGGCCGAATACTTTATGAAGCTACGAAAGGCCTATCATTTGCTATATTCATACATACACATCTTAAACCTTTCTTGTGTCACTTAATTCACTAAATTCAAGATCATTTTTAACATATAAACAACAAGTACAATTTTTCTTAATTTCTACCCCATGGCCGAATGTCATTTAGGCTTTTAAGCCACACAAGGTACTAATTTCACAATTGAGCCTACAAGCTTGAAACCACATGAATCTTAACACCAAAATATTCATTCAACAATCATTTCCCATTTTAAGACATCAAACACCAACAATCTTATACTTATCTTCCATGGCCGAATGAATAATTTGCCATAACCTTGAAAATTAACACTTGGGCTATGTAAAAGAATTAACTACTAACTCAAATTCATAAAATTTAAAGAAAACTACATGGAAATCAAACCTTAATCCAAGCTACAAATTGACCGAATGCTCTTCACCTTTCTTTCCGTTTTCTTTTCTTTAGTTTCGGCACAACAAAGAACAAAAATGGCCTATTTTCATATTTGTTTTAATTAATAAACATTAATATGTCATTTCCACATTTAGCCTTTTTAATTTCATTCATTTTCCACTATCTAATGACTGATTATGTCCATGCAAAATTTCCTTGGTCTAATTGCATCTTAAACCCTCCATATTAAAAGAACAACTACAATTTCGGCACTTACACATAATCCATCAAATTTTTCTTTCGTGAAAATAAGTCATTATTTAATAATTCAACATCCAAATGACAAAATTAAAACATGAAACTTTCACATATGAAAATTCCCATATAATAACTACAGAAAATAATATTTAAATATTTTCCTGACTCAGTTTCGTAGTCTCGAAACCACTTTTCCGATTAGGGCCAAAATAGGGCTGTCACAACATTGCTAGTAATCTTTTTGCAGCTTCTTTTAGTACGAAGGTGGCTCAACTTCGGTATGACTTATATTTGAAAAAGAAAAGTGGCTCTACCGTACGGGAATATGTGTCAAGAATCTAGACTCTCTGTGCCTTACTTGCGATGTCGGGATTTACTGTGTCCGATTCTGAGCAAAAAAAAGTTCTTCTCACTGGCCTTCTAGTTGAGTTCGATTCCCTATTCATGTTAGTCTCGGTCTCTCTGATTACGTTAACATTTCAAAAACTTTTTGATATTCTGTTGGACTTTCAGAATCGGCAGATGAGGGCTGTGCATGATGTTCCACTGGTTGTACAAAATGTTGAGGCTTCCAATTCGTGTGGTGCTCGCAATGGTTGATCTACGACGAGGATATGCAGTGGTCGTGGTTTTTGGCCTAGGATACAGTGCCAGATCTGCAACTGTTTTGGCCATGTAGCATAGCGGTGTTACTACCCTTGGATAGGGATTATGGTGACATGCTTCCGGTGCCTCCAATGACTGATGAGTTGGCTCGGTTTGGCCCGGTGTAATGGACTTCTAGAGTCTTCTAGGGACGATGGTCTCAATCGCGTCCTTCAGGAGGCCTAGGGCTCCTAATAGTGTTGACTATTCAACACCTAATTGGGCTACCAATTATTTTCATTCCCCTGGCTATGATGCAAGCCAGTTTGTATATGGGCCATCTGGATATGCTACAGGTGGAAATGGCTTTAGGCCATATGTACGGCTAGCAAGAGTGGGCGTTGGGCGTAGCTTTGGACGTTCTTTAAGCCAACGTCGTAATGGTGATTTTAATGGGCCTTCTGGGTCGCATGGTGTTGGCTAGTATTCTAGGTCTTCTGGTCAGGATAATGGGCTAGTACCTGTTCCCCCTAGTGTTCCTCAAAATTCTCCTGGGTCTCCACTTGTTAATTATGTTGGTATTGATGAAACTCGTGCGGGCCCATGGATGACTAAACCCCGTGCCCGTGTTTTTTATGTAGATAATTTGCAATGTAACAGCCCACTTTATACCCTAGCCGGAACGAGTGGTTTTGGGACTACTTAACCGAGTCAAAATATTATTTTAAATGCTTTAATATGTTTTATGGCATGATAGGTATATGGTGTGAAAGTTTCGTATAGAAATTTTACTGCCTGATCGGTTAATTTTATAAAAAGGATTAAATCGCATAAAATGATAAATAGGAGTTTTATTTCATAAATGGCTTATTTGATGATGGCTTTTTAAATGGAAGGCCTTAAATGGTTATTTTACCTTTTCTAAAGCTAATGGACACATATGTCCTTATTATTATGGTTTTATAAATGATATTATAAAGGTTAGTTTTGGTTTTTAATTAATATATGTTATAATAGATTAAATAAAATAAAATAATACTCATTTTCATTTGTTCCTTTACTGATTCTTCATCAAAATATTAAGGGTTTTCAAGCTTTAACATTCGGTCACTTTGAGCTTCAATTCAATGTTCGTTTTTGTTCCGTTTTCGATAATTTTTACGTTTTTGTGATCGTTGCTTCGTATACTAGTCGACCCGTACCTCAATTTCTGATTTTGAACATGTCTTTGAAAAATGCCATTGATGAATTCATGTTATTTTGATGGATTTTGATGAATTATAGAATATTATGTGGAAATATACAAGAATTTTAAAGTAAGTTTTGATGAAAATGAGTTTTGAGGATTTGAATATAAAAAGGTAGACTTTTTGGTGGTTAAATTGTGATTAATTGAAAGATATATGCTTGTATAAGTCCCTTGAATATTCAGCTATGGTGAATTGGAGGATTGATTGTGTAATTTGTCATTTCTGTGATAGAAGGACTAAATTGCAAAGTGTCAAAAATATAGGGGCTAAATTGCAAATATATCAAAATATATGTTTTTGGGATTGAATTGAATAAGTGAGATAGTAAATAGCTGAATTTTACATTAATTTAGATAAAGACGATCGAATCCCGGAACTTGATCGGGGAAAACGAAAAATAGACGAGTAGATATCGGGATTACGAGGTAAGTTCGTAGAATTTGAATTTACCTTATAAATGCTTATAAATGTTGTTTAATGATTATGTGGATGTATAAAGTTGCTGAATTGGATTGCCTATTGAGTATATACATGTGATTTGGAATGGAAATGTTAAATGTTACAAGTGATACATGGATACCGAGCCCCGTTAGAACCGTAGAAGTCGTACGGATACAAGTGACATGTCACTAGGGCTACAGGGTGGTTTGAGCTCCTACATTTGTTGCGGACTCACCATGTGCTCATGAGCTACACGTTCATCCTTCGGGATCACATGTTTAGTCTTCAGACTCACCGTTCAGCCTACGGGCTTACCGTTCATCCTTCGGGATTACATGTTCAGCCTTTGAGGCTTACCGTACAGGCTCGTAAGAGCATACATGACGTATTGACAGATTTTAGGTTATATATATACGCTATGTGTGTATCACTTGGGTATCCTCGATATTCTTATAGGTTCAACGGGCAATACTGATATAAATTACATGAATTACAAGATGTTATAGATATAAGTATATATGATACCTGTTATATGAACTACATGAAAGGTATGATCCAACTCATATGATTTATATGTTACATGAGATATATGAAAGTGAATGCATTATATGTCATATGAATTATGATGTTTATATGTGCTAATGGATATGAATTATATGGTAAACTCTTGTATAAGATGGTATACGAAGTAATATAAACTAACTTGTGTGAGCTTGTGAAATAGGCTACAAGAGCATATGAATAGAATTGGCCTTACTTGTATATGTAGGGATTACCTTAATGAATTGGTAAGTTAAATTCTAAGTTTTACGAGCTTACTAAGCTTTAGAAGCTTACTCCATTTATTTCTTTCGCTGTCTTATAGATTCGGAAGCTAGCTCGATAATCGGACGAGTCGGAGATTGTCATCACACTATCTATCAAGCTTTGGTACTTTTGAACCTTTTGTAAATGAAATGGTCATGGCATGTATAGACTAGTTATTTAGTGAATATGGTATGTTTGGGTAGATGATCAAGGTATGAGATGTGGCTTGGCTTATACATATGTAATTAAGTATTTTGAGATTGTTTCTTTTTTATTATATGTGCATATGGTAAACTATATGATCAAGATGGATATATGAGCTGATATGGTAAGAAATGAAATGTTGATAAATGAGCTCATTAATGAGGTTGTTAGCCATTGAATTATAATGCTTAGTTGATGCAAGATATCATGATGATTATAAGTTCATATTATGCTTGAACTTGTATGTTTTGGTTGCCAATATTGGTATGAAATGTGGTGGTTATTGACTTGTAGGGAATGACCCATTTTGGGTGACAAATTGGCTTAAATCAAGCCTATATTTGTGCCACACGGCCAGGGGACACGGGCGTATATTTCAACCGTGTGTCCCCTGTACCTTAAATGTTTTTGGACTGTCTTGCACACGGCCTAGACACACGGGTGTGTCTGGTAGCTGTGTGGCTAGGATAGTTTCGACCACGGCCTAGACACATGGGCGTGTTTAGTAGCCATGTGAGGTAAGTCAGATTCGACCACGGGTTATGTGATTTCGGCGTGTTAGATAGCCACGACTGTGTGAGAGAACAGGGGCAAAGGGGCACGGCCGTGTGTCCCTAACTTGAAAGTTTATGATTATTTTTCTATCTTTTACTATGTTTTCAATTTGATCCTCAATAGTTATATGCATCATTTTACGATCATTTGAAGTATGCTTTGATGATTGAAAAGACATGATGGTTAAAGATTAAAAAGTTCAAAATTTTACTGGTTCAGTATGAGTACATGTCCGGTAACGCTCCTTTCCTGTTCCGGCCACGGTTACGGGAAAGGGGTGTTACATGCAGTGTATTAGTTTACCTCGCATTCCAGATTTTCATGCCTCGGACTATTCAAATGCTACACATTATGACTCAAATTTTGAGGGTACTAACCTGTATCTTCGTAAACCACTTTGCACTACCACCTGGTACGCTGATTCTAGTGCTTCGAATCATGTCTATCAAAATGCTATAGATTTAAATGCCACCACTTCAGGTACATCTAAACTTTTAATGGGAAATGGTGCTCCCACTACAATTTTATCCGTTGGAGATACTGTTATTCCTACAGATTCAAGATTGCTACATCTGACTAATATGTTGTGTGTTCCAAGTATTCGTAAGAATCTTATTTCTGTATCTTAGTTTGCTCGAGACAACAATGTGTTTTTCAAATTTCATCCATCTTTTTATGTCATTAAGGACATCCTGATGCAAAAAATCTTACTACGGGCCGAGTTCGTGATGGATTGTATCAATTTTCGCCTGAATCATTGATGTTATCTGCTTCAGTTTAGGCTACTCATAATGTTGCACTTCAATCCAATTAATCTATGTCTGATGATTTTCGGCTATGGCATAATAGACTGGGCCATCCGTCTTCTAAAGTTGTCAATAGTATGTTAAATAATTGTGGTATCGTTTGTAATAAGAAATCTCTTGATCTTGTTTGTGTTGCGTGTTAAACAGGCAAAACACATAATTTGTCATTTAGTCATTCTACTACTGAATACGTGGAACCTTTTGAATTAATTATTTCTGATCTGTGGGGTCCAACACCTATTGTGTGTGAGGGTAACTCGTACTATGTTTCATTTGTGGTTATGTGCAGTCAATTTACGTGGATTTACTTAATTAAATGAAAGTCTCAGGCCGTTGAGTGTTTTCTGCAATTTCAAAAATGGTTTTAAACCAGTTTGGGAAAAGTATTAAGAAGTTCCAAAGTAACTGGGGTGGTGAGTTTTGCGGTTTTGCCCCAGTCCTAGCTGAACAAGGGATCATTCATCGGTTATTGTGTCCGTACACGTCTGCGCAAAATAGGGTTGATGAATGGAAACATAGGCATATTGTGCAAACCTGGCTTACACTGATGGCTTAAGCTAATCTCCCTATGCAATACTGGGGGTATGCGTTCTGCACTGCCGTTCATCTAATAAATAGACTTCTGACATCTGTTCTTCAAGGTCAGCCTCCATTTTAGAAACTTTATGGATCTGTGCCTCAATATGATTATTTTTGAGTGTTTGGCTAATGTTGTTTTCCATACTTACGACCATTTATGCAACTTAAACTAGATTTTAGATCTCAGCCATGTACGTTTTTAGGCTACAGTTCTTAGCATAAGTGGCATTATTGTCTTACTTCTGAAGGAAAAGTAATTGTGTCTAGGCATATGGTGTTTGATAAACATCGATTTTTGTTTCCTGCTGTGGTTGGGAATGCTGCCAATCTTTCTTCTTGTTCTTCATAGGGTGTTACCTATGTTCCTCTTGTGTTGACCTTTTTTGCCTTCATGGTTGCTGGTTCTCAGTCTGGTTCAGCGTCTAATGGATCTCAACCTGGTCCGGCATCTAAGGTTGCGCACTCCAGTTCTGTAACTCAGACTGTTCTGCTTGATTTATCTCGAGGTGTTATTGATGATTCGGGGATAGTTTTAAGGGAGCGTGCGTCCTCTGCTGAGCAGTCTTCCAACAGTTTCCAAAGGGGATCTTTACCAGGTCCGTCTGGGTCTACGAGGAATGCTCATCCTATGGTTACTCGGTCTAAATCGGGCATTTTTAAACCCAAGGTCTTTTCTGTAGAGGCTAGTAGCTTTGAGCCTTGATCGTTGGAAGAGGCATTTGCCCATCCAAAGTGGAAATCTGCTATTCAAGCGGAATAGGATGTGCTCATGGCTAATGAAACCTGGGATCTTGTATATTTACCTCCTGGGTGGAGAGCAATAAGGTGCAAGTGTCTATTTAAAGTTAAGAGGAATCCTGACGGGTCTGTTGATTGGTGAAAGGTGCGGTTGGTCGCTAAGGGGTGTTCTGAAGTGCCAGGGTGTGATTTTACAGAAACTTTTAGTGCTGTGATCAAACCGGCTACTATTCAGATTGTTTTAGCTATTGTTGTTTCTAGAGGTTGGTTGATTCGTCGGGTTGATATGAACAATATGTTTTTAAATGGGGATCTTAATACTGAGGTGTTCATGCACCAACCTCCTGGGTTTACTCAGTGTGATTCACTTGGTAATCCGTTTGTTTGTCGGTTAAAAAAGGCTTTGTATGGGCTTCGACAGGCCCCATGGGCTTGGTTTTATAAGCTGAAGCAGTTCTTACTATCTACTGGGTTTGTGGTGTCCAAGTCTGATGCGTCTCTTTTTGTTTGAGTTACGTCAACATCTACGTTGTATGTGCTTGTCTATGTTGATTATATAATTCACTTGTTATCTAACTCTGAACTAGATGATTTCTTCATTCGACTTGATCTGTAGAGATCCCTAAATTATGTTAATATCTCCGTCAATAATAAGAACAACTAATCCTAGGTTGATTAATTGAAATCTCTTTCTAATGAAAACCCTAGTCTTGCATTAACTCGATCTATGGATCCCTATATTAGATTTGACTCTAATCCGGTAGATTTTCGTCATCCTATGTCTAGGATTGCGATCAACTCCACTTAATTGTGTTGGATCTACTCTTAAACAGGGACTTTTGCTCCTCTACCTAAGTACATTCAACTTAAATTAATATCCCAGAAATATCAATTTAAGAATTAAAAACACAATCAAGAACAAATCAAATATTTATCATATAGTTCAGATAACAATAACAAGATTCGTCTTAGATTTCATCCCCCTTAGATATTTCAGGGTTTAGTTCATGTTTACAAAAAGAAACATCTCAGATCAAAGAAAATAACAAAACATAAGAAAACCCAAAACTCCTAAAAGGATTGAAGGGAGATTTTCTCTCTTGATGTAGATCTTGACTTTTGAGATGGATCAGTTGACTTTCCTTCGAGTAATTTCCTACCTTTAGCTCTCCGTCTTGGTGGGAAGACTGTTTGGAATGTCTTTCTTAGCCCCTAAGTAGCTTTTTCCGCGTGAAATTGAACTTCATCATAATAGGGACACACCCCTGTGCCACGCTCGTGTGAATTGATGTTGGGTCGTGCTCAAGCTTGTTAATGTGGCACGGCCGTGTAACCCGCCTGTGTGGTAAACTCCAGGCCGTGTTGTTCTCACACATTGTCCCATTTTCTCTATTTTAGGCCCGTTTCTTTTTCTTTTCACTCCCCTATGCTCACATGAGTATAAAACATGAAATTAAAAGTTTTGGAGCATCAAATTCCACAAATCAAGGAATAATTCATCCAAAATTGGCTAAGCATGAGGTAAAAATATGTATAATTTACGGTTTATCAAGGTTTTAAATTAGAGGTCCTTATTTGGTAATTAAACTATTGTAACCTTGTTTGGACAAAAATGCCCAAGGAAGGGTGGAATACTAAAGGTTTTTAATGAAGGGTGTAACGCCCTAATTTTTGGGATTTTTCGGGTTTTGTGAATTTTAGTGAAGTTTTAAAATTTTGGTGTTCTGAAGGTTGAAAATGTATGTACATGTGTTAGTGGGCCTTTAGAAGGCCCAAGCTTAAGTTAAAACCCGGTAAAATATTAAGTTGGATTTTTAAGTGAAAGGGGACTTGGTTAAGTGGGCCTTTAAGAAAAACCGGGTAAAATATGTCACAAAGGGAGCCTTGGTAGAGTGGCAAGGTGGCGCCACTAAGCTCCTAAAAAAGTGGCGCCTAAGTGGGTACTCGAGGACAAGTGTTCGAGTTGCAAGGAAAGCGTAGTGTTCTTTTTAATTTTTAAGCATGTGCCGGGCATGTGACTAATTTAAGTAGGAATTTCGGCAAGGGCTTTTAGGGACTTAGGCCGATTACTCAAGTGTGGTATTAGGGTTATATCTTTTTCTATTTTCTGTCATAAGAATTAGGTTAGCCACCTTAGGAATTATTTTTCTCTTCTACTGTCAGAAAAGCCGAAATTTGCCTCCCTAGGAAGCTCATAGCCGAATTCTTTCTCTCCACCTCTGCCATTACTTTTCTTCACTTTTCTTCTTCCTCTTTGATTCATTACTTAGCCAAAACCCCCTCATTCCCTCATTCATCTTCTCTTTTGATCACACCCTCCATAAAATCACCATAATCAATTTCTTTAAAAAGCCGAAATCCTGAAAATAACTCACCTTTGTGCCGAATTTCCTAGGCCAAGATTCCTCAACTTTCTTTCGTTCTTTTGGCCAAATCTCACTCCTTCTACACTCTAAATCCTTGTCGACAACACCTATACTAAACTCCCCACACTGAATCATCTTCTTCCTTACCTTCTTAAAAGCCGAAATCACCATTAGTTTAGGGAAATAGCCGAAAATTTCAGATCTCAGAGATAAGGGTTCTACTAATGTTTAAGGGTTAGGTCTACTTCAGATCTGAGTTAGAGGCAAGGTAAGAGCAGTGGTCAGTGGTTATCAACTTAGATCTTTAAGATATTTCATACTTTGGAAAAGCCGAAAGTCCCTAAAGTTAAGAAGGTTGTCGATTTAGTCTATTAGTGATTTAAAGTAGTATTTTGGTTCTTTTTGGATGTTAGTTAGCAAGGAAGGTGATCAAGTAAGGAGTGGAAGGCATCGGTATCATCAGATCTAGATCTAGTGCATCTAAATCGACTGAGGAACGGACGCGTAGGAAATTTCGTCAGTGGAACTGCAAAATAGGTGTGTGTTTCGAACACCCTTCAATGCTCAAATCGGCAAAAGCTGAAAAGCTGAAATGCCGAAATTTTAGCATTTCAAGAGCTTGTGAGCGTGCGAACGCTCTCAAGTTGGTAGGAGAAGGTTGGTTTTGGAATCGGCACTGTCAGGCGGGCTGACCGCAAAATTTTAGGCGCTCCAGTAAGTTGGGCCTCGGTGGGCCGAATATGGGCCTAATGGGCAATTTGGGCCCATTTGGGTAAAAATAGGTTTAAAGGCAATAATATGGATTACAGGCATAAAAGCTGTTAAAACAAGATAATAGATTGGAAATTAAGGCTTAAATGGGCCTAATGGGCTAAAATGGCATGGTAGAGCCCATTAGGGGTTTTAGGGCCTAAGGACTAGAACTGATAAACTAAATTAAATGAGTTTCTGTAACAACCACTGTAATAGTAGAGGCTGTAATAATAATAAAAATTGTAATAAGAGAACAAAATTACTGAAATACCCTTAGGGTGAGAAATTACTGATTTACCCCTAAGTATAAAATTACCATTATACCCCTAGGGCTAAAATCGACTGTACTGTTTGACATGACTGTTTCTGTTACTGCATATCATGATGTATGTATGTCCGATGCATGGGTTGTGTTTATATTGGAGGAAGTGTGAGTGGCACTGCCACGTTACTGAAAGGGGCTATGCCTCGTACTGTTTCTGAAAGGGTCTTTGCCTCGTATACTATTTATCTGAGCAGCCATGCTGCGACTATGGTGTGTGGGCTGGGTGGGTCGAGTTATTCCCCACATGGTGTGTTGGCTGGTACGGGTGGTGTGTAGCAGTTGGTGGGTTGAGTAGTCTCCCTAATTGGGTTGCATTCATACTGTTATACTGTACTGTACTGTTATGGGCCTATGGGCCAAACTGTTATCTGAATAGGGCTTCAGCCCAGTATCTGTTATAGGGCTTTGGCCCAGTATCTGTAATCTGGATAGGGCTTCGGCCTAGTATCTGACTGAGACGGGTTAGGGCTCAGGCCCAGTGGGCTCAAGCCGATGTGGGCTTTGGATGGGTTCTGCACACACTAAGTTTTCCCAAACTCACCCTTTTCTTTCCATCCTTGCAGGTGAGCCCTAGATCGTGACTTGGTTGCTGGGAGGGATTTAGAGTGGCCACGAGGACTGAGCACGGTTTAAATAAGTTTTACTACTTTATATTTCTAATTATTGGTTTCTACTTTTCAATTTGTGAATGGGTTGTAATAAGGCCACTATGACTGTTTTTATTTGGGATTTTCAACTGTTTTATTTCAACCACAACTACACACCATTTTTCGAAAATTTAACAAATGTTTTCTTAACCAACTTGATAATACAAATGGATAAGTAGGATAATAAGGTTAAAATGAATCGCTTATCGAATGGAATAGAGATTAAGTTGAATAATTATTAAAACGGGAATTTCCAAAAATCAAGCATTGCCTTTCAAAACTCACCATCGGACTTAGTAAATAGGGCGGCGTAGGATAGTCTAGGTGATGTAGCACACCAGACTTGGCGTTCGTAAGTCAAACTGAACCTGAAGGGGTGACAGTGGAGACAGTGAGGACTGTTAATGAATTTCAAGATGTATTTCCTGAGGAGCTTCCTAGATTACCTCCTAACCGAGAAGTGGAATTTGGGATCGATTTGTTGCCTGGAGCAGCTCCAGTGTCCATTGCGCCTTACAGAATGGCACTAAAGGAGTTAGTGGAATTGAAAGCCCAGATTCAAGAGTTGCTAGATAGGGGCTTCATTAGACCGAGTGTGTCTCCGTGGGGAGCACCGGTGCTGTTCATGAAAAAGAATGATGGAACGATGCGTATGTGCATCGATTATCGCCAGTTGAACAAACTAACGATAAAGAACAAGTACCCTCTGCCGAGAATAGGCGATTTGTTCGACCAGCTTTAAGGAGCTTCTGTGTTTTCCAAGATCGACCTTCGATCTGGATATCATCAGTTAAGGGTAAAGGAGGTGGATGTGCATAAGACGGCATTTAGAACTCGCTATGGTCACTACGAGTTTTTGGTTATGCTATTTGGATTGACGAATGCACCAGCAGCTTTTATGGATTTAATGAACCGAGTATTTTAGCCGTACTTGGATCGTTTCGTGGTCATCTTTATTGACGATATATTGGTGTATTCGGAAACACAGGAGAAGCATGACGAGCATCTTCGAATTGTTCTACAAGTTTTGAGGGAAAAGCAGCTGTATACGAAATTTAGCAAGTGCGAATTCTGGCTTCGAAAAGTGACTTTTTTGGGTCATGTTGTTTCTACTGAGGGGATTAGGGTAGATCCTCGCAAGATTGAGGCAGTCTTGGACTGGAAGCCGCCAAGGTCTGTATTAGAAATTCGTAGTTTTTTGGGTTTGGCAGGCTATTATAAAAGGTTTGTTTAGGGGTTTTCTATCATCGCGGCTCCGTTAACGAAATTGTTAAGGAAGGGAGTAGCCTTTAATTGGACTGAGAGGTAGCAAGAAGCTTTTGACAACCTGAAAAAGGTGTTGACTGAGGCGCCAGTGTTGATTCAGCAGGAATCTGGAAAGGACTTTACAGTTTATAGCGATGCTTTGCATGTGGGATTAGGTTGTGTACTGATGCAAGAGGGTAAGGTGGTTGCTTATGCTTCGCGGCAGCTTAAGCCTCACGAGGTGAATTACCCTACGCATGATTTGGAGTTGGCAGCGGTGGTATTTGCATTGAAAATCTGGAGACACTACCTTTATGGGGAAAAGTGTATTATATACACTGATCATAAAAGTCTCAAATATCTGTTAACTCAGAAGGAGTTGAATCTTAGGCAATGGAGATGGATAGAGTTCCTTAAGGACTATGACTGTTTGATTGAATACCACCCTGGCAAGGCTAATGTAGTGGCTGATGCACTGAGTCGAAGGACCGTTGCTGAGTTAAAGGCCATGTTTGCTCGTTTGAGTTTGTATGATGATGGGAGCTTGCTAGCAGAGTTGCAAGTAAGACCGACTTGGACTGAGAGAATCAAAGAGTTGCAGTTGAAGGATGATTCTTTGATTCCTCGATTTCAGCATGTCAAGAATGGTGAGAGTGAGGATTTTAGACTGAATTCTGATGGGCCGTGGGAGAATTTGCGTTCCTAAGGACTCTGATTTAAGGCAGTTGATTTTGGGTGAGGCTCATGATGGACCTTGTGCTATGCACCCTGGAGGTAATAAGTTGTATAAAGACTTGCGAGAGGTTTATTGGTGGCCTGGACTTAAGCGAGAGGTGACTGAGTTCGTTGGGAAATGTTTGACATGTCAGCAAGTTAAAGCTGAGCACCAATTGCCTTCTGGATTGTTGCAGCCAGTGAAGATTCCGCAGTGGAAATGGGAAAGAGTAACGATGGATTTTGTGAGTGGGTTGCCTTTGACAGCTTCAAAGAAAGACTCTGTATAGGTAATCGTGGATAGGTTGACGAAGTCTGCTCATTTTGTACCAGTCAGAACCGATTACTCACTGCAGAAGTTGGCCAAATTGTATGTAGCAGAGATTGTGCGTTTGCATGGGGTGCCAGTTTCGATAATTTCTGATCAAGACCCTAGATTTACATCTCGATTCTGGAAGAAGTTGCATGAGGCGTTAGGTACGCGATTGGACTTTAGTACTGCATTTCACCCTCAGACAGATGGTCAGTCTGAGAGGGTTATTCAAGTGTTGGAGGACATGTTGAGAGGATGTGTGATTGACTTCTGTGGTAGTTGGGAAATCTATTTGCCATTGGCGGAATTTGCATACAACAACAGCTATCAAGTGAGTATTCAGATGGCTTCATATGAGGCACTTTATGGGCGGTGATGTCGTACTCCTACGTGTTGGATAGAGTTAGGAGAACGTAAAGTGCTTGGACCAGAGTTAGTGGCAGGTACTGAAAGTAAGGTTAAGCTGATTCGAGATCGGTTAAAGGAGGCGTTTGATCGGCAAAAGTCATATGCTGACCTTAAGCGTAAGGAGATTGAGTTCGCTGTTGGGGATATGGTGTTCCTAAAGGTGTCGCCGTGGAAGAAGATCTTGAGATTCGGTAGAAAGGGCAAGCTAAGTCCGCGGTTTATTGGGCCTTATAGGATTCTCAAGCGGATTGGGCCAGTAGCATATCAGTTGGAGTTGCCACCAGAGTTGGATCGTATCCATGACGTTTTTCACGTGTCTATGCTAAGCGGTATCAGTCGGACCCTTCGCATATTGTACCAGTAGAGGAGATTGCAGTAAATACCGATTTGAACTTCGAGGAGGAACCTGTGGAGATCTTAGATCGTGAAGTCAAAGTCTTAAGGAGGAAGTCTGTTCCATTGGTAAAGGTGCTATGGCGTAATCATGGTAGAGAAGAAGCTACTTGGGAGCCAGAGGAGACTATGCGTCAACAATACCCTCAGTTATTTGGATCAGGTAAATTTCGAGGCCGAAATTACTTTAAGGGCGTAGAGTTGTAACACCCTAATTTTCGGGATTTTTCGGGTTTTGTGAATTTTAGTGAAGTTTTTAAATTTTGGTGTTCTGAAGGTTGAAAATGTATGTACATGTGTTAGTGGGCCTTTAGAAAGCCCAAGCTTAAGTTAAAACCCAGTAAAATATTAAGTTGGATTTTCAAGTGAAAGGGGACTTGGTTAAGTGGGCCTTTAAAAAAAACTGGGTAAAATATGTCACAAAGGGAGCCTTGGTAGAGTGGCAAGGTGGCGCCACTAAGCTCCTAAAAAAGTGGCGCCTAAGTGGGTACTCAAGGACAAGGGTTCGAGTTGCAAGGTAAGCGTAGTGTTCTTTTTAATTTTTAAGCATGTGCTGGGCATGTGACTAATTAAGTAGGAATTTCGGCAAGGGCTTTTAGGGACTTGGGCCGATTACTCAAGTGTGATATTAGGGTTATATCTTTTTCTATTTTCTGTCATAAGAATTAGGGTTAGCCACCTTAGGAATTATTTTTCTCTTCTACTTTAGAAAAGCCGAAATTTGCCTCCCTAGGAAACTCACAGCCGAATTCTTTCTCTCCACCTCTACCATTACTTTTCTTCACTTTTCTTCTTCCTCTTTGATTCATTCCTTAGCCAAAACCCCCTCATTCCCTCATTCATCTTCTCTTTTGATCACACCCTCCACAAAATCACCATAATCAATTTCCTTAAAAGGCCGAAATCCTGAAAAGAACTCACCTTTGTGCTGAATTTCCTAAGCTAAGATTCCTCAACTTTCTTTCGTTCTTTTGGCCAAATCTCACTCCTTCTACACTCTAAATCCCTGTCGACAACACCTATACTAAACTCCCCACACCGAATCATCTTCTTCCTTACCTTCCTAAAAGCCAAAATCACCATTAGTTTAGGGAGATAGCCGAAAATTTCAGATCTCAGAGATAAGGGTTCTACTAACGTTTAAGGGTTAGGTCTACTTTAGATCTAAGTTAGAGGCAAGGTAAAAGCAGTGGTAAGTGGTTATCAACTCAGATCTTTAAGATATTTCATACTTTGGAAAAGTCGAAAGTCCCTAAAGTTAGGGAGGTTGTCGATTTAGTCTATTAGTGATTTAAAGTAGTATTTTGGTTCTTTTTGGATGTTAGTTAGCAAGGAAGGTGATCAAGCAAGGAGTGGAAGGCATCGGTATCATCAGATCTAGATCTAGTGCATCTAAATCGACAGAGGAACAGACGCGTAAGAAATCTCGTTAGCGGAACTGCAAAACAGGTGTGTGTTTCAAACACCCTCGATTTAGCTCGTATATCTAATATCTACTCATCTACCTTCTGTTTCCCCTGATCAAGTTCTGGGATTTGTTTTTCTTGATCTATATTAATCAAATTTAACTCAAGTACTTATTAACACATTCAATTTAGTCTCAAGACATGTATTTTAGCCATTTTACAAAATAGCCCTTGTATTTTCATACTTTGACATTTTAGTCCCTAATACATAAAATAACAAATTACACAATTTAAACAAAAATTCACTATAGTCGAATTTCATATAGCTTCTATGAAGCCCATATTTTCATGTTATTCCCATTTCTAACCATAAAATTTCTATCTTTTTCAATTTAATCCCATATACTCAATTTTTTCAAAAATCACTTTATACAACTTTTATATTTCTAAACAACCATCAATAATTCATCAAGAAACATCGAAATAGACATGTATTCAACAATGACATATTTCAAAAATATTAACAATTTTAGAAATTGAGGTACAGGCTAGTTAATATACTTAGCAACGATCTCAAAAACATAAAAATCATCAAAAACCGATCAAGAACCGTACGTTAATTACTAAATGTAGCTTGGCCAAAAGTAGGGTATAGAAATGGCTTTCTTTCCTTAGTATTTTGGTGGAAGATAAAGAAATAAAACATGAAAATGACTTTGGTTTTAGTTAATATTAATTTAATAAACCAATTACCAAATTAACCATATTATAAAACCTTTAAAATCTACTATTTCATGTGCTTAACCGTCCACACGCCCTAAGAAAGGGAAATTTTCACTTTAAGGACTTCCATTTATAAATCCATAGCCATTTAAGTCATTTTACTAATAGAACTCAAGTTTATCGCTTTACGCGATTTAGTCCTTTTTACCAAATTAACTAACTAAACGGTAAATTTTTTTATGAAACTTCCGTACAGTAATTCTAACATGCTGTAAACATTATTAAAATAATAAAAATAATATTTTGACTCGGTTGAGTGGTCCCAAAACTACTCGTTTCGATTAGGGTCTGAACCAGGCTGTTACACTTAGCCTATCACTAGTGGAAAACATTGATATCTGTGCTCCCGAGGGAAAGAGTGACATGGGATTTCTTTTTGGAAGAGTTTCAAAAGAAATATATAAGTTAGAGACTTGTTGATAAAAAACGAAAGGAGTTCCTTGAGTTGAAGCAAGGTAAGATGACAGTAGTCGAGTATGAACGTGAGTTTTTTGGACTCAGCAAATATGCACAATAGTGTGTTTCTACTGAGGCAATAATGTGTAACACCCTAGACCCGGCCCAGACGTTATGGCCAAATTTGGTGATGTCACATGAAAGGGGTTATTTTAAAATACGACTTTGTTTGGTAAGAATTATGAGAAGTAGAAAATTTGCTTGGGTAAAAGCTTAAGTTTATGGTTTGGAAGTCCAAAACTTGTAATTTGTTTCATTATGATGAAAGCCCATATTTTAAAAAAACAATCAAGTATTTTTGTCATTTAGAAAGCATGTTTAACTTGAGAAATTCATTTGAGATTGATAAATTGGCAGTTGTAACAGAAAATAAAACCCAAATGTACGTCAAATCGGAGGCACAAGGCCTTATTACATCCCATTAAAAATAAAGTAACTAAAATGAAGAAATTCGAAACTATTTAAAAATTCCTAAGTAGCTTGCAGCGTGGCAATCTCCAAGTCCTCTCCCACGTCGAGCCGTCTACTGAGGGTCACTTGAAACATCAAATTAAAGGGTGTGAGTTTTGAAACTCAGTGTGCACGACCCTTGGCAATCAAATCAACATGCATTTATCACATTGGGCCTGAGCCCTATCAATATCGGTGGTCTTGGGCCTTAGCCGACAATGACCTCATATCACATTAGTATCACATGAATGCAATGCTCCCATCCCAAATCCAACCCTGCACTCTATTTCCCTTCCAACCCTACACTATTGTGGGGATATAAATATCAACCCACCCATCCCTACACTCCAAAGGTAGCACCAACAGCGGCACTACTCAAACGTTGCAGCAAGGCTGCTATTCATATAATGGGCTTAAAGCCACTTGTGGATCCACGGTCGTCAAGCGACCATGTGATCCTCATGAATGCAACATGCATATTTTCACACATTAAGCACCTAGGGGTATTTTAGTCATTTCACTACCCAAGAGTATTTTAGTGATTCTACCCTACAAGAGTATTTTAGTAGTTCTACCTTACAGGGGCATTTTCATAATTCTACCCTACGGGGTAGTTTCGTAATTCTAACCTATAGGGGTATTTTTGTAATTTCAAACCTACAGGGTATTTTCATAATTTCTACTCTACAGGCATTTTTGTACTTTCCTAATGGTACAGGTTTTAATTTCGAACTTTGGCCTATCGACAAGTCCTCACGGCTAAAGTGAATGGGCACTATGCACTAGGTAGGATTCAAGAGAAGAGGAGGTGGGTCACTCGGACCGCTTAGGTACTAAGCTCTTCCTAGATCCAATCCTAGACGTGCATACATCCATTGCCACACTCTAACCTAGCGATTTGTCCAAAGACATGTTTGTTTATTTAATTAAGTTTTATGCTATTTAAGAATTCATCAGAACTAGGCCTAGAGTCCATTAAAACCCTAACATGCATTTCTAAAATCCCATAAGGCCCACTAAGCCCAATCATGTCCATATAGCCCTTTCAGTCAAATCATGTTTATGTAGCCCAGTAGGCCCAATCATAATCAAATCATACAACCATCCATACCAATCCATCAATCAATTTCACATTTCAACTATTGCCAATTTGGGCCCACGAGCTTGGTAGGCCCATTTAGCCCTGTTTGGCCCAGTTGGCCAAACAGTGGCCCAAGAGCATGAGATCACTCTCTAGGCCTCGATAATCACATTAGTATCTCTACACGAATGTTCACACGCACGTGTGATTACCGGTGCCACCCTTTCAGCTTTTCGGCATTCCGGCATTTCAGGATTTTGGCTTTTACCGATTTGTCATGTGTGTATGTATGTACACACCTGGTTAATGACCTTCGCTACACTATCCTCAGCCTCAACCTACAATCAATACCAACCTTGAATCAATTTCATACTTAACCACAACATTTACCAAAACCCAAAGCCTTACCGTAACCTTACCGTTTGCCACCAGTTCTAATAGCCCCTCCTTAGCTACTATTCCCGAATATCCTTAGATCTGCATTAATCTCAATTGTCCAAGATGAAATAATAGGTGACTTGTATCCACTTAAGTCACCATTCCACTTACTGTAGACCATTCGGCCACATATCCCCAAAATCAAAAACACTTACCCAAAAGTAGAAACAAGAGAATAGCTTTTCGGCAGAGACTTGCTGATCCCTATTACGCTTGCAGTTTATGAACCCTACCCTTGTCAAAACAAGGTTAACGACAAGAAGGGTTAGATAGCCCTCTAGCTTTTACCAAAACATGCGGCCTAGATAGCTACTAAATGAGATCCAGCTTTTAAAACTTGATTAATAGAAGATAATAGCCAACCAATTTGTGATGGAGGAGAACAAAGAGAGATCAGCAATTTGATGTGGCTATTTCGGCATTTAAGATGTTAAGAATGGATTCGGCTTTTTAGAGAAAGAAGACTACCAAGCTAATAGAAATTTCGGCAAAAAGATGGTGGGTTATTCGACAGAAGAATGAGAGGGATAATAGAAGTTGGCAATGGAAGAATTCGACAAAGCAAAAGAACCTCTCAAGTGCATTCGGCAGCCTCTTAAAAAGACCCCAAGTCGATCCTAGCTTCACCTAAAGTCCCATTCGGCACCATCACCTCCCCTCTCTCAATCTCCTATTTTCTCTTAATTATCCGTACCTTAAATTTCTCTCCTGAACACTCCTTTCCAGAGTCCACACTAGCGCTACTACCTTCCTTCCGCGTGCAAAAATAAGGTCCTTAAATTCAGCAATCTTAAGCCTTGAACCATGGACCCTTTTCCCTGATAGTAACGCCATCTTATAGCTCCCCAAGTGGCACCACCTTGCCACAGAGTCACAGGCCCAACTCTGTCATACTTTCCCTTTAATTTGTTTAAGAGGCCTAATACTTGAGACTAGGGTTCGACTAAGGAAAAAAATAAAATTTTCCCTATGGTCTTCCCTATCCCTAAGACTTCAAATAACCTTTGTAATACCTTGAAATTAATATTCTAACAGTGCTACTTATACAAGCCAAAAACAATGCACAAAATTTATGGTTTTGGGATTTTGGGGCATTACATGATGTGTAGAAGGTTTGAAGACGGACTTAATGAGGATATCAAGGTGCTGGTGGGAATTCTAGAATTAAAAGAAATCGTGGTGTTGGTTAATAGAGCATGTAAAGCGGAGGAGTTAAATAAAGAACAAAGGAAAGCTATTATTGAGGCCCGAGATGTTTGGAAGAGACCGATGAGTAAGTCCTTTCAATCTCAACCAAAGAGGTCTAAAGAAATGAATCCTCGAATAACAACTTCAGCTGGGTATTCACATCAAGATCAGGGTAAAACATATTCAGGTTCTAAAGTCCAAGCTACTTTGATTGCCAGCGTGGGTAACGTAGGATCTGATAGACCTGAATGTTAGAATTATGGTAGACAACATACTGGTGAATGTTGGGGAACTAACCAGGCTTGTTTCAAGTATGGTTCCCTAGATCATTTTGTTAGAGATTGCCTTGAGAAAGTGGGAGATGAGAAATTTCAAAGTGCTAGACCAAGTAATACTACTAGTAAAGGTAGACCACTGAGGAACGTCAGAGGTGGAGCTAGTAGTAAAAGCATAGTGAAAGATACAGCTACGAGATCTGAGACGAGAACACCTAGTAGAGCTTATGCTATGTGAGCTCGTGAGGAAGCATCATCTCTTGATGTGATTATCGGTACAGTCTCACTTTATGATACTGATATTATTACATTGACAGATCTAGGCTCCACTCATTCTTATATTTGCATGAAATTGGTGCACAGTAAGAAATTACCTGTTAACTTAATTGAATTTGTGATTAAAGCGTCAACCCATTAGGTAAATTTCTGCTGGTAGATAAGGTTTGTAGGAATTGTCCCTTAATAATTCAAAGATACTATTTTCAGGTTAATCTGATGTTGTTCCCATTTGATGAGTTCGATGTTATTTTGGGCATGGATTAGTTAGCATTACATGATGTCTAGGTGAATTGTAGGCGGAAAACTCTTGAGTTAAAATGTGAAAATGGTGAAATTCTTTGGGTTGGAATAGATGAGTCGAGTAAGATGCCAGTGGTGATTTCTTGTATGACTGCTCGAAAATGTATGAGAAAAGGGTGTGAAGCTTATGTAGCATATGTGCTAAATAAGGAGCTGTCAATTGAATCCGTACCAGTAGTTTGTGAATTTCCAGATGTGTTTCGAGAGGAGTTACCTGGGCTACCCCCTGTCAAAGAAATTGAATTTTCCATTGACCTGTTACCTAGGACTGCACCTATTTCCATTGCTCCATACAGGATGGCTCCGACTGAATTGAGAAAGTTGAAGACTCAGTTGCAAGAGTTGATGAACAAAGGATTTGTGAGACCGAATTTTTCTCTATGAGGTGCTCCTGTATTGTTCGTAAAGAAAAAAGACGGATCGATGAGGCTTTGTATTGATTATAGGCAACTCAATAGGGTGACTATCAAGAACAAGTATCCATTGTCGAAAATTGATGATTTGTTTGACTAATTAAAGAGAGCAACGGTGTTCTCTAAAATTAATTTGAGATCCGATTATTAGCAACTGAGGGTTAAGGAATCCAATGTACCGAAGACCGTCTTTAAAACAAGGTATGGACACTACGAATTTCTTGTCATGCCTTTTGGTTTGACTAGTGCACCAGCTATGTTTAGGGATTTAATAAACAAGATTTTTTTATACTATTTGGATAAATTTGTGGTGGCATTCATAGATGATAAATTAATCTATTCTCAGATGAGTTAGAACATGCCGAGCATTTGAGAATGGTGCTGCAAATTCTGAGGAAAGAAAACTTGTTTGCTATGTTTAGCAAGAGTGAGTTTTGGCTCCATGAAGTTGGTTTCTTGGGACATATAGTTTCAGGTGATGGATCGGGTTGACATGAGCAAGATTTCGACAATTGTTAATTGCAAGTCACCAAGGAATATGACTGAGGTTAGAAGCTTTCTGGATCTAGCTGGATATTATCGATGTTTTGTTGAGGGTTTTTCTATAACTGCTTCTCTTACAACTAAGCTACTTCAAAAGAATTTTAAATTTGAGTGAACTGAAAAATGTTAACAGAGTTTTGATCAGTTGAAAGCTAAGTTGACTGAGGCACCAGTGTTAGTAGAACCCGAGTCAGGGAATGAATTTGTAATCTATAGTGATGCATCACTGAATGGCCTAGGTTGTGCATTGATGCAAGAAGGCAAGGTGGTGGCTTATGCTTCAAGGCAACTAAAACCACATGAGAAGAACTACCCGACACATGATTTAGAGTTGGCCGCCATTGTTTTTTACTTTGACGATTTGGTGCCATTATTTGTATGATGAGAAATGTCAGATTTTTACCAATCATAAAAGCTTGAAATACTTGATGAATCAAAAAGAGTTGAATTTGAGACAACGAAGGTGGCTTGAGTTGTTAAAGGATTATGAGCTAGTGATCAAGTATCATCCTGGAAAGGCAAACGTGGTTGCGGATGCTTTGAGCAGAAAATCATTGTATGCTTTGCGAGCTTTGAAAACGAGTTTGACATTATTTGATGATGGTTCCATACTAGTCGAGATGAAGGCTAGAGCACTATTTCTTCAATAGATTTGCGAAGCTCAAAAGAATGATAGTGAACTGCAAGCCAAGAGGGTTCAAAATAAGATAAGTGGTGACTTTGATTTTCAAGTAAGTCTGGATAATTGCTTGATGTTTTGTGATAGGGTTTGTGTACCGAAAGATAATGAGTTAATTCAAAAAATTTTGCATGAGGCGCATGGTAGGTGTTTATCAGTGCATCTCGGTAGTACTAAGATGTATAATGACTTGAAGAAACTGTATTGGTGGCCGGGCATGAAAAAGGACATTTCAGAGTTTGTAATAAGGTGTATAATTTGTTAGTAAGTGAAGGCTGAGCATCAGGTACCTTTGAGTCTACTTCAGCCCGTAATGGTTCCTGAGTGGAAGTGGGACAAGATTACGATGGACTCTGTGATAGGTTTGCCATTAACACCAAAAAAGAAAGATGTTGTGTGGGTCATTATAGATAGATTGACGAAGTCGGCTCACTTTATTCTGGTATGTGTTGACTACTCACTTGATAAATTGGCTGAATTATACATTGTTGAAATTGTGAGATTACATAGAGTACCCATGTCTATTATATCGAATGGAGATCCGAGGTTCACCTCGAGATTTTTGAAGAAGTTGTAAGAGGCGTTAGGTACAAAATTGAATTTTAGTACCGCATTTCACCCATAGACTGATGGCCAATTCGAGAGGGTAATACAAGTTCTTGAAGATATGCTTTAGTGTTGTGTTTTAGAGTTTGAAGGTAGTTGGGAAAAGTATCTACCTTTGGTAGAAATCGCCTACAACAACAGTTATCAGTCAAGTATACTGATGGCGCTGTATGATGCATTGTATGGCCAAAAGTGCCAAACTCCATTATATTGGACTGAGTTGAGTGAGAAACAGATACATGGTGTTGATTTGGTTAGGGAGCCCGAGGGAAAAGTGAAAATAATTCGAGATTATTTGAAAGCTACTTCTAACCGGCAAAAGTCTTATGCTGGTTTGAAAAGAAAGGACATTGAATTTCATGTTGGTGATAAAGTATTTTTAAAGGTGTCATTATGGAAGAAAGTACTAAGATTTGGCCGGAAGGGCAAATTAAGTCCACGTTTCATTAGGCTGTATGAGGTTACAGAAAGAATAGGACTAGTGGCATATCGGTTGGCTTTACTGTCAGAATTGGAGAATATAAATAATGTGTTTCATGTGTCAATGTTACGACGGTATCGTTCAAATCCCTCGCATGTGATTCCTCTTATGGAGATTGAGATTCAGCCGGACATGACATACGAAGAGGAGCCAATTAAGATTTTAGCTCGAGAGGTTAAATAGTTGAGAAACAAAAGTATAGCCTTGGTGAAAGTATTGTGGCAAGGGCATGGCGTGGAAGAGACTACGTGGGAATTAGATGAGGCTATGAGGAAACAGTACCCAAACTTATTTACTGGTAAGATTTTTGGGGACAAAAACCCCTAAAGTAGGGAGAGTTGTAATAGCCCGAATTAGGGGCTAAACAGATTAGTGGTTTTGAAACCATGAATCCGATGTCTGAAATATTTTTCTGGTTAATTTTTTATGTTTATTGGGTGTTTGAATAATTATGTGAAATTTTGGTGCATGAATTTTATTATTTGCATGTCCAATATGATAGGTTGGACTAAATTGCTATAGGTGAAAAATATGGGTTTTAATCCATAAAGGTACTTGATTGAATTGAGATTTTAAATTAGAGGTCCTTATATGGTAATTAAACCATTTTAACCTTGTTTGGACAAAAATGCCCAAGGAAGGGTGGAATACTAAAGGTTTTTAATGAAAGGGCATTTTTGTCATTAATTAATAAAAGAAATAAAAAGGGAAAATAAGGCCAAAAATGTATCCATACTCTTCTTCCCTTGGTCGAACCTAGCAAGAAGCCATATCCAGGGTTTCTTTCAATTCCAAGCTTGATTGTAAGTGATTTCTAGCCCCGTTTTTTAATATTCTTCATATTTTTAAAATCCTCGTAACTTGCTCTAGCTATATTTACCATTATTTCAAGCTAGGGTTGATGTTTAAAATTTTACCCATGAATGACATGCATGTATTTTGATTGCAAGTGGTAAAATATAAAAGTATAAAGTGTGATGAACAACTTCTACTATATGATTTTTGGTGAAAATTGTAAACAGGACTTATTGTAAAAGATGAAATGTAGTGTGCATAATTTGTGAAAATAATGGAAATTGGGGGGTTGTTATAAGAGGAAATCTGGTTTGGCTAGGCTTGAAATGCATGAAAATTGAATGAGAATCATAAACTGAGCCTAGGGACTAAAGTGTAAAATTGAGAATGTTGGGGGTCAAATTGTAAAATTGCTATAGGAAGATTTTGGGGCTATTTTCATTAATGTAGTGATCAAATGAGCTAAATGTGTCATTATAGATCAAGCAGATCAAGGAATCGACCTTGATAGAGGCAAAAGTAATGCTTCAGACTAAATTGCAAATCATCACATTTTGTTATCGAGGTAAGTTTATTTGTAAGTAATACATCAATTTTAATTTCATAAATATTATTTATTGTATGTTATGGATAATGTTGGATAACTTCTATGATTTGTTGAATTATTGAAATTTGGTGTTCCCGATTAATTTCATGAGTAGCTAGGTCACATGCATGATACTGGGTGTATACCATGTGTACACAAGAGCTACAGTTTTAAAATAGCTAGGTCACATGTATGTTACCGAGGGTACATCATGTACACACGAGAGCTATGTTATATGTAGTTAGGTCACATGTGTTACTCCTAATGTGGACACCATATAGGCACGAGAGCTACGAGATTTAATGGCTAAGTCACATGGGTGATACTGAGAGTTCACCATGTGTACACGAGAGCCAGATTATGTGTTGGTATAGCTATGTGCTAAAACCACCGAGTATCAAATGTTATTCCAAAGTGTTCAACGAGAAAGCTTACTAAAAGAGATTTGTGTGGTTATGTGATGTGAAAGTGCACGTGTATTTATGAGCCAGTGAAAATATGGGCATGTGTATATGTGTGTATGGGTGCATGTGAACTTAGGTTTATGTAAATAATGTGTTTGGTATGTATATGATATTAGTAAGGTTATGGAATAAGTTTATATGTGATGATATGATTTTTGGTGATTAACAGGGTTGGTATAATGTTAATTATTTGCATATAGACTTACTAAGCTTCTTAAAGCTTACTCCTTTCTCTTTTTCCCTGTGCTATAGATTAGTCAAGCCAGCTCAAAGATCGGGAAGCGTTGGAGGATCACCCACACTATCTACAACATTCTTTTGGTATTGTAATATGTACTCTTTTGGGCTATGGCATGTATAGGGACTTAATGGTGTTGTAAGGGTCATGTTGATTTAGCTATATTGTGGCAACTGTATTTTGATAAGTCATTTTGTAATTAAGGCCATGTGACATGGCCAATAGTGGTAATGGTTTATTTATGGATCCTTATAAGGAAATTCACGGAATGCTTCGTGTTTGTGTGTGGTTAAGTTGAAATGGATGATGGATGGTTAAATGAGGTCATCTAGATGCTTAATAATGTGTATGGTATGTGGTTTTAGAATTGGTAAATGTTGTATGTGGAAACTTTGCATGAAATTTTTGGAGAATAAAGACGTCACAGGACCTGGTCACATGGGCATGCCCGTGGCCGTGTGACCAAAATTGCATGCTGACGTCATAAATAGAAAGTTTTTCACAGGCGGAAAGAGTACGTGCGTGTTGAGGCCCCATGAAGGACATAGGCCAAGGACACTAGCATGTGCTCGACCGTGTAACACTCCTAACTCATATCCGTCGCTGGAATAGGGTTGCGAGCCATTATAAAACAATACGCAACTTCCAGAAATTCATTGATATACATATTTATGCGTCACGTGGTAAAGGTTACTAATCATTTAAAACAAATTCGATGGTTCATGGGATAGTTCATTTCTCAAATGCATATAATCAAATGTATAAATTAAATTTATATATGCAAACAACTAGACCTCCATAAGATCAAAACGACTATTCATTTGGTTACTTCTAAAAGATGAAACCAATTACCATTCTAATAAACTGGAATAGCTCATTATATATACATCCAACATAATATTCCTATAAAAAACATATCATATAATAATTCCACTTTTTTTTCATTAATACACTAAATATAAACATTTATAATTCCAACTATACCTCATGCACACTTATAATTTAATCATAAGGCAAAGCTGAACAAACACATCTTATTTATAAACATCAACCACACCATGATTATTTCATGAAACATTAGGTATCAAAATGATCAAGCCATACATTTTAATCAAAATACGAATTCATACTTAGTTAATGAGCAAGCCATTTTTGCATGGCTTGATTATATATACATATTCAAAATATAAACTTGTTTTCAAGAAAAAAGTTTAGCCTATACAAGCCATCATAAAAAATATAGACTTTTAGAAACACCGAGAGAGACGATAATGTGGATGACTTCAATATTGATCCCCAAGCTCGTAACTTCTAACCGAAATCTATAAAACGAAATAACGAAAACACTCGAAGTAAGCTAATTAGCTTAGTAAGTATTAAGTAAATGAAACACGTACTCATCAATATACATAACACACCATCGCTTAATACAACATGTAATTTGAGGCAATCACACGAGGTAAATACCTAAACCAAATGTCATAGATAACCGAAACCTCATATATCACATATAATTTAACTCAACCTTATAATCTATTAATAATTCATATGTTTCAATAATTTCAATATAACCACAAACAAGATAATCTTGTCCCACAAGCATTAAAGCTTAATGCATCTTTAACAAAGCCTAAAATGTACATTCGAATTAATTCATTTAAGAGTTGACTACACAAGTATAATGTAGGGCAATAGGTACTCACCTTTGTAGCCGAATTATACTATTTCATACAAGTCAAATTCCATCATTCAATGCCTGAAATGACTGGAAGCTTTTAATCACAAACTTAAAAATAGACCATCGGTATAAAACCTGCTAGGCAACAGCCTGAATTCATCACCAGCACTAGGCCTGCTAGACTTTAAGTCCGATACTCACTCACCGGCATTACGCCTGCTAGGCTCGAAGCCTAATAATAATCACCAGCTTTAAGCTTGCTAGGCCAAAGGCCCGGAAAACTCAATTCTATAACTAATTCACAAGGTTCCAAATACCTCAATTCAAATACTTATAATTATTCAACATGACACAATTACTTATTAAAACTTAGCCTCATTCAAATATAACACCAACCATCCAAATGTTTATTCATTTCAAAATTTTCCATTCGGCCTTAACATATATCGAACCTTTACTTCCAATATCACAAGTTAATATTCGGTCATAATGCATAATAGGCACTTACCTTCATTTCATAATTATATTTAACCAAGGCATATCGACTAATTCTTTGAAACCATTCTTACATTTAGCCTTATGCATATACATATAAAGTAGATCACATTTTCATGATACATAATATTACAAACAAGTGTAACCCATGTTTAAATACTTAAACTTACCTCGGATATCGTCGAACAACTACGGATCGGCTATTCAACTATTTTCGCTTTCCCCCTATCCGAATTTGGCTCTCTTTGTTCTTTAGCTAAATTAAAACAAATCAACTTACTAAATTACTTAATCAATTTTATTTTCATTCGAAATTCACACATTCAAATTCATTAATAATTCTCAAAACACAAACAAACACTTATCGAAATCATGTACTTATGCTTTTCACATAACACAACCACATTCATTAAACTTTAATTTCATTCAGCAATATAATATATATCTCAATACTAAATCATTTCCAATCAAATAATTCAACTTATTCATTTGTACTCACATTTAATTCAAGCTTTTAATTCCATACATATATAACATATAATTCCATAAAACAATTCCTCCTTGACCGAATGCTTATATAATTAAAATAATTAATTATCATCCAACCTTCAAAATCAAGATGTTAATATAAAACCAAATGTACATACACTCATATATACAAGCTCATAAATCGTAATATCACATCAAGTACAAGAACTATCCATGTGGCCGAATATCATTTAACTAAATAATTAAAATCCTTTAACACATAACACTATAAGTCCATTCGGCATTAGCTCTTCCAACTCTAATTTTTCATTGTCAACCTCAATATACAACAAATTATTCACATCATTATTCGAGTCCACATTCGGCAATTATATAAATATACAAAAGTTAACATCTAAGCATTCTTTTCAAATATCTAGCATCATTCGAATATATATCTAAATACATATTAACCACTTTAGCCGATTATCATTTGTCATTTAAGTCACATATATCAATTTACAAGCTCAAAACTCATCCTTCTCATCATTTCTCATTTTATTTTTATTTTATTTTTTTTAAACATCCAAACATCAAAAATCCTATGCCCATCTACCATGGCTGAATGTATTAACATCATCAATTCATAAAATTAACACATGGGCTTTAAACACAACTTCATAATTAGCTCAAAAACACAAAATTTCATAAAACTAGGTTGAATTCATACCTTAATTTTGCTTGTTAGGAGCCGAAACTTAGAAGCTTACTTTTTACTCTTTTCTTTCTTCACAACCGGCCATGCAAAGATGAAAGCACAAAATGGCTTTCTTTATTTTATGTTTTATCCTTTATTATAATAATATAAAGCTTATAATAATACTCCACTACCGTCCACCTTAATAATAATGGGTAAATTGCCATTTAAAAGCCTCCATTAACAAAGCCATTAGCAATTTGACCCTCTATACTTTTATCCATCAATTTTTCCAACTTACTCAATTAAGCCCTATTTCTAAATCAAACGTCCAAACAACAAAATTAAGTCACGAAATTTTCACACATGATAATTCACATGTAATAAACACAGAAAATATTACTGAAATATTTTTTCGACTCGATTTCGTGGTCCCGAAACCACTTTTTTGATTAGGGCCAAAATAGGGCTATCACAACTCTCCCCTCTTAGGGATTTTCGTACCCGGAAATCTTACCGGCAAATAGGTTAGGGTAACGTTCTTTCATTGAGTCCTCGATCTCCCAAGTCGCTTCTTCGACCTCGTGTTTGAGCCACAATACTTTTACTAATGAGATTTTCTTATTCCGCAGTACTTTTACCTCGCGAGCCAAAATACAAACTGGTTTTTCTCATAACTTAAATCAGGCTGAATTTCAATCTCTGACGGACTAATCACATGTGAGGGATTGGATCTATATCGTCTTAGCATCGAAACATGAAAAATATTGTGAATCTTTTCAAGTTCAGGTGGCAATAGTAATCTATATGCAACTAGCCCAATCCGTTCTGAAATTTCGTACAGTCCGATAAATCTCGGGCTCAATTTGCCTTTACGGCCAAATCTGAGTACCTTTTTCCAGGGTGAAACTTTAAGAAACACTTTGTCTCCGACTTGATACTCCATATCTTCATGTTTCAAGTCTGCATACGATTTCTGACAATCTGATGCTGCTTTTAAACTTTCACGAATCACTTTTACTTTTTGTTCGGCCTCTTTAATCAAATCAACTCTGCAAATCTTATTTTCACTGAGCTAAATCCAAAACAACGGTGTACGACATTTACGACCGTACAACACCTCGTAAGGTGCCATCTTGATACTCGATTGAAAACTATTATTGTATGCGAATTCAATCAAAGGCAAGTATCATTCCCACGAGCCACTAAACTCAAGGATGCAACATCTCAACATATCCTCAAGTATATGAATAACTCGTTCAGATTAACCATCTGTCTGAGGACGGAAAGTGGTGTTAAAATGCAGCTTGATAATGCAATTTCTTCCAAAATCGCGACGTAAATCTAGGGTCTTTATTTGAAACAATAGAAGTAGGTACTCCGTATAATCTCACAATCTAAGAAATGTATAATTCAGCTAGCTTATCGAGTGAATAATCTGTACGAACGGAAATAAAATGAGCCGACTTTGTCAATCTATCAACAAAAACCCAGATTGCGTCTTTTTTGTTCAATGTCAACGATAAACCAGGCACGAAATCCATCGTAATACAATCCCATTTCCACTCAGGTATCATAATTAGATGAAGCAACCCCGAAGGCACCTGATGTTCAACTTTCACTTGTTGACATTTCAAACATTTCGAAACCAAGTCAGAAATGTCTCGTTTCATACCATGCCACCAGTACTGTTGTTTCAGATCGTTGTACATTTTCGTGCTACCAGGATGAACTGACATTCTACTGTTACGAGCTTCGTTCAAAATCATCAAAATAAGCTCTGAATTTCTCGAAACACATAATCGATTTCTGAATCTCAAACAATCATTGGCATCAATCAGAAACTTTGAATCCTCTTTCGAATCATATTGAGCTCGTTTTGTGATCATATCATCATCACCTTTCTGAGCTTCCCGGATTTGTTGCATCAATATTAGTTTTGCTTTTAATTCTACTACTAATACATTATCAGCGGACATAGACAAATGTACATTCATCGCTCGCAGAGTAAACAGTGATTTTTGACTTAAAGCATTAGCAACCACATTAGCCTTTCCCGGATGATAATCAATGACGAGCTCATAATCTTTCAGTAATTCTAGCCACTGCCGTTGTCCTAAATACAAGTCTTTCTGAGTCATCAAGTATTTGAGGCTTTTATGATCAGAATAAACGTGACGTTTTTCTCCAAACAAGTAATGACGCCAAATTTTCAGAGCAAAAACAATGGCAGCTAACTCGAGATCATGCGTCGGATAGTTTTTCTCGTGAGGCTTTAACTGTTTCAAGGCATAAGCAACAACTCTACCCTCTTGCATCAAAACACAGCCCAAACCGTTCAAAGAGGCATCACTATAGATCACAAATTCTTTACCGGATTCTAGCTGAACTAACACTAGAGCTTCGGTCAAGAGAGCTTTCAATTGATCAAAACTTTTCTGACACCTTTCCAACCATTCAACTTTGACATCTTTCTGTAACAACTTTGTCAACGGTGTTGCTATCATCAAAAAGCCTTTCACAAACCGTCTGTAATACCTGGCAAGTCCTAAAAAGCTCCGAACTTCCAAAACATTCCTCGGAGGTTTCCAATCAAGGATAGCCGAAACTTTATTCGGATCAACCCGGATACCTGATGCGGATACAACATGTCCTAAAAAGCTGACCTCTCATAACTAGAATTCACATTTGCTAAACTTCCCATACAACTGCTTGTCTCGCAAGATCTGTAATACTAGTCTCAAGTGTTCAGCATGCTCGGTTTCATCGTGTGAATAGATTAGAATGTCATCTATAAACACAACTACAAACCGATCCAAAAACTATCTGAAAATCTGATTCATTAAATCCATGAAAACTGCAGGGGCATTAGTGAGCCCAAATGGCATCACTAAGAACTCGTAATTTCTGTACCTCGTCCGAAAAGCAGTCTTAGGCACATCTGAGTCTCTAACTTGCAACTGATAATAACCAGATCGAAAATCGATCTGTCAAAACACTAAAGCTCCCCTTAGCCTATCAAATAAATCATCAATTCGCGGCAACGGATATTTATTCTTTATCATTACTTTATTAAGCTGACGATAATCAATGCACATTCTCATTGTTCCGTCTTTCTTTTCACAAATAGCACTGGTGCATCCCAAGGAGAGAAACTCGGTCGAGCAAAACCTCTATCTGTCAACTCTTGTTACTAAGATTTCAATTCTTTTAATTCGGTTGGTGCCATACGATACGGAGCTATCGAAATCGGTGTCGTTCTTGGTACTAGTTTTATACCAAACTCTACTTCTCGAACATGTGGTAACCCAGGTAATTCCTCAGGAAATACATTCGAATATTCACAAACCACGGGTACAGTTTCAAGCTTTCTTTCTGACACTTTGCTATCCAGAACATATGCAAGATAAGGTTCACAACCCTTTTCCACATATTTCTAAGCCAGCATCGAAGATATTACTGCCGGTAACCCGTTCAAATCAGTAGACTCAACTCGAATTATCTCATTATTCGAACATCGCAAGTCAATTCTTTCATTTGCAATTCACTACAGCATCGTGTACAATTAACCAATCCATACTGAGAATGACATCAAACTCGTCAAATGGCAATAGCATCAAATCAGCCGGGAAATAAGAATCTCGAATAATTAGGGGACAGTTCTTGCATACTTTGTCAATTAACACATACCGGCCCAGAGGGTTCGACACTCGAATCACAAACTCAGTAGACTCAACAGGTAGAGTCTTACTGGATGCCAAAGTTTCACACACATAGGAATGAGTCGAACCGGGGTTAATCAAAGCAATAACATCAGTATCAAAAAGAGTGAAGGTACCTGTAATCACATCTAGAGAAGAAGCTTCCTCCCGAGCACGGATAGCATAGGCTCTGGCCAGAGCACGAGCCTCAGATCGAACAGTAGTATCTTTGGTCCCTCTCTGACTGCCACTAGCATTACTCGCGTGTCTAGGTGGTCTACCTCTTGCTGTAGTATTACCAAGTCTCCCACTCGGATTAGTTTTCTGCTCTGTTAATCTTGGACAATCTCTGATAAAATAATCAGCTGATCCACATTTAAAATAGGAGCGGTCATGCAATCTACAGCTTCCTGAATGCCATTTACCACACTGCTTGCACTCAGATCTGTCTTGATGATCACTGCCAACACTAGCAACTAAAGTAGCTCGTGTACTCACAGGAGGTCGATCGCGATCTCGTCTAGAAAAGCCTGAAGTAGTCTTGGATCGACCCGATTCATCTAGAAATTTCTTTGATAACTGCTGGAATGTTTTCCCCGAAGATCTTTTATGAAACTCTCTAGCCCCAGCTTCAACTTTTCTTTTCTCAATTCTGAGCTCTTCAACTTTACAAGCTCGCTCAACAAGTACTACGAACTCTTTAATTTCCAGAATGCCTACCAATAGTTTGATATCTTCATTCAACCCATCCTCAAAGCGTTTACACATGATAGCTTCGGAAGAGATACACTCACGGGCATATCTGCTGAGCATTACGAATTATCGTTCATATTCTGTAACTGTCATTCGACCCTGTTTAAGCTTAAGAAACTCTTTGCGTTTTTTGATCGATGAATCTTTGGCTGATATACTTTTTACGGAATTCTGTCAGAAAGAATTCCCAGGTGACCCGCTCTCTCAGTACAACTGAAACCAAAGTATTCCACCAATGATAGGCAGCATCACGTAGTAAAGACACAACACATTTTAAACACTCGTCAGGGGTACACGATAATTCATCGAACACACAGGTAGTATTATCAAGCCAAAACTCAGCCCGCTCGGCGTCATCGCTAACAGTAGCTCTGAACTCTTCAGCCCTGTATTTTCTAATTTTATCAACTGAGGGCTTACTCGATCTCAACGGATCGGTCACAGGAGGCACTACAGGTATCGAAAGCGAATTATTCGGGGGTGGGGGTTGTGAAACAGCTGGATTAGTTCAAACATATTGAGTGAACCAATCATTCATCATAGCATAAAAGGCTTGTTTCATCTCATCATCTCAATTACTGGCATTTGGCTGAGAGTCACTCGGCACTGTCCCTTGCGCGGGAACAGGCACTACGCTTTCAACATCGTCTGCTATGGCTCGATCAGGATCAGGATTCATTACTATATGAAAAACACATTTTAACTGTCAGCAGTCATCACACTATCGTATTATCACATTATGGCATCTATAGCTAGACTCGTACGCGCTACGTTACTCCTAGAATCGACTAGACCCTAGCTCTGACATTCAAATATAACACCAACCATCCAAATGTTTATTCATTTCAAAATTTGCCATTCGGCCTTAACATATATCGAACCTTTACTTCCAATATCACAAGTTAATATTCGGCCATAAAGCATAATAGGCACTTACCTTCATTTCATAATTATATTTAACCAAGGCATATCGACTAATTCTTTCAAACCATCCTTACATTCGGCCTCATGCATATACATATAAAGTAGATCACATTTTCATGATACATCATATTATAAACAAGTATAGCCCATGTTTAAATACTTAAACTTACCTCAGATATCGTCGAACAACTACGGATCGGCTATTCAACTATTTTCGCTTTCCCCCTATCTGAATTTGGCTATTTGTTCTTGAGCTAAATTAAAACAAATCAACTTACTAAATTACTTAATCAATTTTATTTTCATTCGAAATTCACATATTCAAATTCATTAATAATTCTCAAAACACAAACAAACACTTATCAAAATCATGTACTTATGCGTTTCACAAAACACAACCACATTCATTAAACTTTAATTTCATTAGGCAATATAATATATATCTCAATACTAAATCATTTCCAATCAAATAATTCAACTTATTCATTTGTACTCACATTTAATTCAAGCTTTTAATTCCATACATATATAACATATAATTCCATAAAACAATTCCTCCTTGACCAAATGCTCATATAATTAAAATAATTAATTATCATCCAACCTTCAAAATCAAGATGTTAATATATAACCAAATGTACATACACTCATATATACAAGCTCATAAATCGTAATATAACATCAAGTACACGAACTGTCCATGTGGCCGAATATCATTTAACTAAAAAATTAAAGGATTTTAACACATAACACCACAAGTCCATTCGGCATTAGCTCTTCCAACTCTAATTTTTCATTGTCAACCTCAATATACAACAAATTATTCACATCATTATTCAAGTCCACATTCGGCAATTATATAAATATACAAAAGTTAACATATAAGCATTCTTTTCAAATATCTAGCATCATTCGAATATATATCTAAATACATATTAACCACTTTAGCCGATTATCATTTGTCATTTAAGTCACATATATCAATTTACAAGCTCAAAACTTATCTTTCTCATCATTTCTCATTTTATTTTTATTTTATTTTTTTTAAACATCCATACATCAAAAATCCTATGCCCATCTACCATGGCCGAATGTAATAACATCATTCATTCACAAAATTAACACATGGGCTTTAAACACAACTTCATAATTAACTCAAAAACACCAAATTTCATAAAAACTAGGTTGAATTCGTACCTTAATTTTTCTTGTTAAGAGCCGAAACTTAGAAGCTTATTTTTTTCTCTTTTCTTTCTTCACAACTGGCCATGCAAGAATGAAAGCACAAAATGGCTTTCTTTATTTTACGTTTTATTTTTTATTATAATAACATAAAGCTTATAATAATACTCCACTACCCTCCACCTTAATAATAATGGGTAAATTGCCATTTAAAAGCCTCCATTAACAAAGCCATTAGCAATTTGAGCCTCTATACTTTTGTCCATCAATTTTTCCAACTTACTCAATTAAGCCCTATTTCTAAATCAAACGTCCAAAAAACAAAATTAAGTCACGAAATTTTCACACATCATAATTCACATATAATAAACACAGAAAATATTACTTAAATATTTTTTGACTCGGTTTCGTGGTCCTGAAACCACTTTTCTGATTAGGGCCAAAATAGGGCTGTTACAGGCCATGTGAAAACCCTTGTAGGTTCGAAATGAAAAATAATTTTCCAATAATTCAACATGAGTAGGGGTCACGGGCGTGTGTGACCACACGGGCGTGTCCCTATCTCACACGAGCGTGTGCCCTATTTTTTACCTAAATTTCCAAAGATTTTCTAAGTTATCGATTTGGTCTCGGACCATTCCCAAATTATGTTTTGGGCCCCGTAGGCCCATTTTAAGGATTGCAGGATATATTAAGGAAAATTTTTAAATTGGAATAAAATTTTACAGCTCGACTTTGTATGATTGGTTGTGTTATCGTCTGGCAATGCCTCGTACTTGGTTCCAAAATCGAACTCGAGTAAAGGGTGTTACATGTTATGAGTATGAAATGTGTCGGCTAGGTTTGGGTAACAAAGAAAATGGGTAAATTTCGTTATATGAGCCTAGGGACTAAAGTGTAAATATGTCAAACTTTAGGGGTAAAAATGTAATTTTTCCATAGTGTGATTTTTGGACTAAATGGAGTAATGTGACAATTAAATGAGTTAAAATTGGTATTATAGATCAATAAAGACGAGGAATCGACCTTTATCATGTAAAAGAAAAGATTTTGGAGCAAATCGAATAACTTGTCATTTTGGGTCGAGGTAAGTCTGTATGTCAATAATGCATTGCCATATTATATTTTTTTAATACTTTAACATTAGCATGGCTTGTGAATAACTATTTGAATGTGTATACCTGCCAAGCTTTGACAAGTGAGAAAGATCCCGATTGAACCTTAGGAATCAAATAGGATACAAGTGACATGTAACTAGGAAACCAAGTGTTTAAGTGATAAGTGATAAGTGGTAGCTTTGGCTACAAATAAAAAGTGGTAGCTTCGGCTACAGATGATAAGTGGTAGCTTCGCCTACAAATGATAAATGGTAGCTTCGACTACAAGTGATAAGTGGTAGCTTCGGCTACAAATAAGTGTGGGACTTATGTGCAAGACTTCCAAGTATCCTTTAGAATTCCAAGTGGTTCAACAGGTGATTCAGCAAAATAACGAAGTGTGAGTACAGGTGATTATGTGAGGGTTGACACAGGTACATATGTGAAACTCCTAAAAGATAAGTTCGTTATGGGTTGACTATTGGTAAGATTGTGAATGAGTAAGTTGTGATCGCAAGCTTTTGGTAGTATCTATGAAATTGTTATAATTTTAATTGTACAGTAAGTGTGTGCTTATAATTCTCATTATTTGCAGATAATTTTACTAAGTTATCTAGCTTACTCCTCTCTCTTTCCCTTGTCTTATAGTGTCTCCGAGCTAACTCAGATTGGGAGAACGTCGAAGGATCATCTCACATTATCAAATTATATTTTGGTATATGTAGTTATTAGCATTTTGAGTTATGGCATGTATTGGGAACTTGGTTATTTTCTGATATGTGTCATATTTGATTGGACCAAGTATGTTGGCTTATTTTGATTAATGATCATTTTGTATAAGGCCATTAAAAGTTGGCCAATGTTGATACTTGGTGTATGCATATGATGATGTTATTCATGATTAAGGTAGTTTGCATGTTTAAGTTGCTAAGTATGTGAGATATATACACAATGGATGTGATATGCAAATGATGTGTGGATGACTTGATTTTTGGATGTTTGATGGCTTACTTATGTTATGTTATGTGCCTTTGAAATGGTGTAAGTGTGCTTGTGTTTCAAGGTGGCAAATGGCTTGGTATATTGCCTTATATTTGTCCATACAAACAGGCATGTGTCAAGTCTATGTGTGACACACGGTCTGCACCATGGGCATGTAGTTTGGCCGTGTGTCCTCTGCACCCTAGTTTAGTGAAACAGATTGTCCAAAAGTAAACACACTGCTAGAGACACAACTGTGTGTCTCAACCGTGTGAAGGACACGGCCCTAAGGCGTTGGCGTGTGTCTAGGGCGTGTGAAGTCTGCATCTATTTTTTGAAAATTAAATTAGCAACACGACCTGGCACACGGGTGTGTGACTTGGCCGTGTGACTCCTTTTGGTGCATGACGTCATAAACAAAGAGTTACATGGGTTGAGGACAAGGGAGTGTGTGACCACACAGCCTACCCATACGGGCATGTCCTAAACCACATAGGCGTGTGACTCTCCAAAACAAGAAATTTTTCTAAGTGTTTCAAAGATCTCAGTTTAGTCCTGAACCGCTTTGAATTTATGTTTTGAGCCTCGTAGGCCTATAATAGGGACAATATGATTACGTATGAAAAGTTTTAAACTTGAATGGAAAATTTATAGCTCAAATTGGTATGAATGTTTGTGTTTAAGTGAGGTAACGCCTTGTAGTGTAACACCCCATAACCCGTATTCGTCGCCAAACAGGTTACGAAGTATTACCAGACGAAACGAATTTTTTTTCATAATCAAAGATGCTGCATAAACCATATTCCACCTAACATGTATAACCATCATTTAATCGAATTACAAAACTAGCTTCACATAATAAACCAGCATTTTCACATGGCTTATATATGTACAAATCAAAATGAATTATATCGAAACTAGCCTATACATGCCACATAACCAAAACACAAAACATTTATTTAAGAAAAACGAAAACTAAATAGTGTGAAGATGTCTCCCCGACTTCCAACCCGAGCAATTCCTCTGAAGCCTTATAGATATAAGAAAAACACACAGAATAAGCTTTGAAAGCTCAGTAAGCCTTAAGCATATAAACATTTCAATGATTATGGTAATTCCATATCACTAAACCGAATTTAAAAATAATCTCAATCACATATACATTAATTGTACTCTTAAGTTCATATAACCTCATTAAATAGCTTCACTTATTTAATTTATAAATAACATATGACTATGATTTTAAATTCGTGTAACAACCGTCAATTCAATCATATAAACCAAACTTGCACATATCCATTACATAATCAACCAAACCATGTCATATTTTCCATGTTCAATTCATGGAACCACAAGGTCACATATCAAACACGTATAACATATATTCATCTGTGTATGTTTCTTTCATTCAAGGTAACTTGTTTCATATATCATCATTCGATACATAACCACCATCCACTTCTAAGGTTCATATACAGGTTCTCATACACAAAAATCATATATTACAAACACAGTTACCATATCACATTTCTCGTATAATTTATTTGATTATAGTCACTTATCATTAATCACGTCTTATTTTCACATGGACCTTATGACATTTGATCAAGTTATATTAATGTTTACAACATAATCACAAATTCACTACAAGCTGTCTTCCTAAGCAACAGTCACTAAATTATTTATAACTAGGGCTACAAAACTCCAAATCAAGTGCCGTTAATTTTCCCTAAACATAGACTCATATATACTCTATCCATAAAATTTTCAGAATTTTTAATTCATCCAATCAATACCAGATTTTTCTTGAAATTTCCCCTATTTCACTATTTGACTATTCTAACCACTCTTCACCAATATTCACTTATCTCATTGTACAGAATTCAAAACATGTTCTCGTTTGTTTCATTTAAAATTAGGCTCATTAAGGAGTCTAAGCATATAAATTTCATCTTTTAACCATTATTGTACAATTTATAATGATTTTCTAAAAACATAATAGGGGATCTCGAAGTCATTTTGACTATGTCCAACTCCACTTCAAATATCTCATTATCAGCAATTCTTTTGCTTACACGGTTTCTTTTATAAGAAACTAGACTCATTAAACTTTAATTACAAAATTTATTTAGCCTCTAACTTAACTCGCACAATTTATGGTGATTTTCCAAAATCACGTTACTGTTGCTATCTCTAGCAGATTTATTAAAAATTTAATCTTTCACACATTCTTTGCATTCATATTATTTAATAGTATAGCACCAATCAATTTCATATAACTTTTCACCATGATCGAATATACACATACACATATGACATTTTCACATATGCTTCTCATTTCACATTCATGATTCAACTCCGATCAATCTAACATATAAAAGTATATAAGACATACCTGGCCAACTTAATATATTGCATGAATTCAATTGTCGATTTAACGTGAGGTCTCTTGAATGATTTAATTTATGGAACGAATCCACGTATTGTATTAGCACATATCCTTATAGCACCACACTTTTAATAGTTCACCGGCAATTTGCCTGCTAAGTAACAACCTGATTTCTTCATCGGCAATAAGCCTACGGGACTTTTAGCCTGAACATATCACCGGCACGAAGCCTGCGGGACTTTAAGCCCGGATATATCACCAGCACGAAGCCTGCGGGACTTTTAGCCCGGATATATTACCAGCACGAAGCCTGCGGGTCTTTAAGCCTGGATATATTACCAGCACGAAGCCTGCGGGACTTTTAGCCCAGATATATTACCAGAACGAAGCCTGCGGGTCTTTAAGCCTGGATATATTACCAGCACGAAGCCTGCAGGACTTTTAGCCCGGATATATTACCAGCACGAAGCCTGCGGGACTTTAAGCCCGGATATATCACCGATCACTTCATATACCTTTAGTATTCACATAACACAAACACATTAACAAGGTGATGCCTTCATTTGAACCTATTCATAAATCACATAATTTGCTTTCATTCTATATTAACCAATAGGCCATTCAACATTCTCATTAGCTATACGACCTCACTAAGTTATATATTCTCATTAGCTATATGACCTCACTATGTATATATATATAACTTGCACACATTTAACATTAGCCATTTCGGCCTCACCACATATACATATCTTGTACATATTTCACATTAGCCATTCGGCTTTACCAAATATACAACTTTCATTCCAATCACATTGATCATTCGACCGTATCAAATATATATGTATATATATGCCACTTAACTACATTCGGCTATAACACAAACATAATGAAGTCTTGGTTCTTATGATAAGTATACAATTACATATATATAACATTTACTCGCATATATCATTACAAATTTGGCCGAATATGTAACACCCCTAAGACCCGTACCCGTCGCCGGAGGGTCAAGAGGTATTACCCGACAATCGTAAACTAACAAAACTTTACTCGTACTAACAGGATACTACCCCTTTCCACATATGTATCATAGATACTATTTGTATGATGAAGTACTGGAAACTTAGTTAATACAAGCAACTAGTCTCTAGAATGATTTTATGCATATGAACATGTCATATAAGCATTCCACATCGCAACTAATTCATCCACTAGAGATTTTAACTCAACATCATATACATATAAATAGAAGAGTGCTTTGACCAATTGGCTATGTTCAAAACGTGAAAGTATGCATTTGTCATCATAAAATAAAACATTTAGCTTCATGGATGAAATCTATTCATGCAAAACAAAACTTAAACCGAATCTAATCATACCTTTAGGTTCATGTTAACTATTTGCATCTAGAAATTTTTGTATAAAATTCAATCCGCTCATATATATATATATAAGCTAACCGGATTATCAAATTTAAATCTTAAAGTTTCGACAATTAGATTTCCATGTTTCTATTCGTACGATGCATCTATCTCGAAACAAATCTTTCGCAAAATGCATATCGATTTAAACATTGGCAAGTATCATCAACCTTAAGACTACATATAGACATAAAGCAATTTAAGAAGCCATTTTCACATGGCTATGCTTAATTACAACCTCAAAATGAAAGTCTCTCGTTTAATGACCATAAAACAAAAAACTATACATGCTATTCACAAAGTTTAGCTATTTAAGTACCGAAAAGAGTTTCGATAGTAGAGATGACTTCGAGCACAAGATTCCCGAGACCGTAGCTAGCGAACGAGATCTAAAGAAAAAGAAACAGAAGAGGAGGGCAACAAAGTAAGCATTAGAAATGCATAGCAAGTTTTAAGCGATAAAGTATGTTTAAAAGACTAAAGTGAAGAAATTTTCAACACTTGTTTATATCATTCTTTGGCCGAAGGTAACCCCGACTCTATAACGAGCTAAATTGTTGATTAGGGTATACACACATACTTTTACACCCATCTACTAAAACTTATTCATGTGTTCAACATCAACTTAGTCCATTTCCATAAGAATCGAATAGTTTCATATCATGTATGGCCATATGCCTTCATAAATCTTTAAACCTTAATTCGAAACAACAATGCATAATTTATAAATCATAACTCAACGATAGTTCATTCATCATTAGGATTCGACGCATACCTAATCATCTTACGATAACGAGCTCATTAGTTACTATTATTACAGCCAAAATTTGTATATTTCCATCACAAATACCTTCGACCTTAGCCCAAGTTTTAATTATAGCTCTAAGGCTCATCGGGATTATCCCCGGATACAACTTTGGCTCAGAAGCCCTTCGGGATTAACTCGGATACGACATTGGCTCAAAAGCCCTTCGAGATTAACCCGGATACAACGTTGGCTCGGAAGCCCTTCGGGATTAACCCGGATACGACATTGGCTTGGAAGCCCTTCGGGATTAACCCGGATACAACGTTGGCTCGGAAGCCCTTCGGGATTAACCCAGATTATAGGACTGAGACATATGCATTCGGATTCATCATGTATACTCTTCGCATATTTTATCGCAAACTAATATCCATTTGCCTCATTCACAATTTCATACATAGTATGACATTATTTCACTATATGTTCGGCAATAAACATGAAAGTAATCCATATCTCAAATTGATTTCTAAAGCCTTCCTAGGTTTAGTAATTTTCGGCTATATGCCCATTTCACCGTTACATTATCAATCATATAAATAACAAAAGTTTACATCATGTTAAATCAAATTGTGTGCTAAACTATGACACTTAAAACTTACCTCGTGTTCTTCTGAGTCTTTACAAGTCGACTATTCCGTCACCTTGGCCTTTCCCTTATCCGATGTTATTCCTATGTGCTCTTGAGCTTAACCAGAGCAAAATTTAACTCATTAAAGTTCCATGTAAGACCGTTTATGGCCATATAACAACAAGGCTCAACAAGCACTCATTTTAAGACTTTAACCCCATAATTTTGAATGCCCTTCCCCATTAACCACATACACTCACGTGCATTATTAATCATTTAAGTATGATTCATAGTTCATTCGGCCATTCAACATTTAATGTCCCACTAATTTCATATCAAGTGTCCCTATTTAAACACATATATATACAAGCACATAATGCACATTAACGTTTTGCCTTAACGAATCCCAATTTAATTTGCACTAAAATTCTAACTAGATATCCAAACCGAATTCAATTGTTCCACTAGATATAGCCGTATGTCTTACTAGCTTAGTAAGTCTCATAATTTAATAATTTATCAACTCATTTCACCCTCAATTTCCCTTATAGCAAATTCCATGAAAATAAATTCAATACGAAACATATCGAATTTCTTAAGATATTTCTCAATTCAAAATCGGCAATTCATGAGTAAAATTACTCACAATTTAGCTATTTTTAAATTAACATTGAATTCACACGAAAACACATATATACTTTAGCTCAAGCATCTACTAAACTCCTTTCCTTATCAAAACATGAAAAACATCTATATTAAATTACAAATAGTCGAATGCACAATGCATTATCTAGCTTAAAGTTCAACTTACTAACCGGACTCATGTTGACCGAAATTCCCAATACCAAATAACGTCCCTATATGCACAATTCATCAACTTAAGCTTCAACAATATCCATTACAACTCAAAGTATGAAAACAACCCACATTTCAATATTCATTCATATAGCCAAATGCATATACCATCACCAACTCAAAATTTTCATATGGGTAATGGTAAGGACACAAAAATGAATCTATTATCACAATTTTACTCAAAACAACATTCAAAACATACTTTAATAGTCAAAAGAAGGTGCCGAAAGCTTGAAGTAAATTTTCTCCTCTCCTTCACTTAGTTACGGCAAAAACAAGAACAAAGGAACCACACCTTGTTCTTTTCACCCATTTTTCTCTTATTTTATTAAACAAATATTTTATAAACCACCATTTCATTTTCTATTAATAATATTAATATATGCACACATAATTACACAAATTTTAATCATTGTTCCCACATGGCCGGCCACTAACTAACAAAGATGGCAAATTGACATGCAAGCCCAAAATTTTGTAACCTTCATGATTTTAATCACTTTAATTTGCCTATCAAAGTTTCTAGGTTTCTCACATAAGTCCTTACTTTTAAATTCACATTCCATTTGTCTAATTTAACATTCAAAAGTTCACACAAAAAAATTAATCACATTAATTAGTTATAAGATATTATACTCAAATATTTTTATGACTCGATTTAGCGGTTTCGAAACCACTTCCCGACTAGGATCGAAATGGGCTGTCACAGAATACATAAATATATAACCATTTCTCATATGCTTTTCACTTGACATCCACAATTCGATCCAACATTATCTTTATAAGCCTAAATCATTAACACGTACCTGAATCACTTAATACCTTATACGAATTTACATGTTATCTCATACTTTCATGACTTATAATACAACCACATATAATTGAAACCCATATCTTTGTTCAAAAGTTATCAACATTACATAACACCTATCTTGGCATCATATACAGCTTCTAGCCTCATTTCAATATGGATTTGGTACTTGATTACAAATATTTAATCAAACATGTTCTTAGTTACCATTATTCAACTGTTAAGCATACAAGGTTAATAAAGTTCAAACACTTAAGAACTTACCTTGTCGGACGTCGAGCGATTTCAGATACGCTATTCAACCAACTTTGATTTCCCCTTGTCCAAAATTTGCCCTCTTTGTTCTTGAGCTAAAGGTAAGACAAATTAACTTACAAAATTACTTAAGAATAATACTTTCCATACGGCATTGAGGTAAAATAATTCAAGAATCTATTCATATATATATAAACTCCAACCGGCCATACTATTAAGCATCGAATAACTCATTTACTCATTTTTATACATTATTCGAATCTATTATCAACAAATTTAACACATATACATTTTCCTTTTTGCCAACTAATCCTAAGTTAGCTCGTAACTTAACTTCAACCGACTAACACATAAAATTTATAAGGTATCTCTCTAATAACAACTACCAGGACACATTTCAACTTTTATTACAACATTTTAAAACGCAAATACTACCTTCACATTACCTAAATTCACACTTGGCAAGCTACTCATACACGGCAAGTCTTAATTTCATAACTCAAAGGATTAACTCACACCTTACAACATCAAAGTACTTCATCAACTCACTAATATGCAAAACGGTACTTCTTGCTCTCAAATACACGATTTAACATCAACTTGCTCAACTAAATTCTTAAATCATCAAAATCCCAAATTTTATCATAACTTTCATACACCATTTTACTAGCCGAATGCAACTTGTTCAAATTAATCACTTATAACAAAATTTAACCCATTTATACTCACTAATAATCATTCCCCACTTAGCCGATTGCCACAATCAAATTAGTCACAAATATTTATTTTACCAAGCTCAAATCATCAACTATAATTTCTCAATACTCAAAACAATTAAAATAACATTAAGGAAAACACAATATCCATAACCGAATGTGCATTACAAGGAATTGAGTCACACAAAGCTCATATTCATAATTTAAACTTAAAATCTTAAAATCTCATTGATTTTAACATCAAATTGTCTATCTAACACTCATTCTCCTATTTCCAATATCAATTTGTAAACTTCATAGCTTTAAAACACCATTGCCAAACATCAAACTAACAACCAAAATTTCAAAGAATATGACATGGGTTTAAGGCTAAACCAAGAATAGAACTCAAAAACACCAAAAATAAAGTCAAATTATCAAGAATTTACCTTGAATTCATGAGCTTCAATGGCCTAAGAACACAAGCTTATTTTTTTTATTTCTCTTAAGGTTTCGGCAAAATGAAAGAAAAAATGGGAGAAAACAAACAAAATTCTCTTTGTTTTTATCACCGAAAACTTTATATTATAACATTATATAATTTTATTATCATTAATTATAAAGTGTGTATATATATAATACATACATTTCAAATCACTAATCAACATGGCCGACCACTATCATAAAATGGTGATATTGACATGCAAGGCCACCTATTTAATATCCTTCTAAATTTAATCACTTTAATTTAGCCTATCACATTTTCAAGGTTTCTCACCCAAGTCATTTTATTTAGATTCACATTCAAATTGACAAAAATCAAAGCATTTAAAATTCACATATGCATTTTCACATATATTAGACATAGAATTTAGTATTTAATTATTTTTGTGACTCAGTTTTGTGGTCTCGAAACCACTTTCCGACCAGGGTCAAATTAGGGCTATCACATGTACCCTAATCCAGTGACCGATGTGGGTAAGGGGTGTTAAATTTTAGTGGTATCAGAGCTATAGTTTATTCGATTCTCAAACTAACATAGCATGTGTGAGAGTCTATACATATCGTAAATAAATTTTGATAGTGTGACGACTCGTGACAATATAAATTGTGTTTCTATATAGTCAATGGATCCCAATTAAGAAGTGGCTGATGACACTGAAAGTAATGCATCGGCTCCCACGCAAGGGTCTGCGCCTGTTGGAAGTAGACCGGTAACACATAGTCAGGGAGAGGGGGCTAGGGAAGCCTTTCTCCACATGATGAATGAATGGTATACAGAGTTCATTCGGGCAAATCCGAATGCTCAACCTCTTCCACCCCCTCTTATTTCTCAACTGGTTCTCGTGGCTCCTCGAGATGCAGAGTGAGTAAGACTAAATAAGCCTCCAATTGATAAGATTCGTAAATAAGGGCCCGAAGAATTTAGTGCTAATGTAGATGATGAACCTGGGAAAGTAGAATTTTGGCTTGAGAACACTATTCAGGTATTTGATGAACTTTCTTGCACCCTTTAAGAATGCTTGAAATGTGTTGTATCATTGTTGAAGGATTTTGCATATCATCGATAGAAGACACTTATATTTATGGTACCGAGAGAGAGGGTTACAAGGGCATTCTTTCAAGAGGAATTCAGAAAGAAGTATATAAGCCAGCAATTTATCGACCAAAAATGCAAAGAGTTTTTAGAGCTGAAACAAGGCCGTATGTCTGTGGCCGAATATGAGAGACAGTTTGTTAGGCTCAGTAAATATGCTCAAGAATGTGTTTCTATCGAGGCTATAATGTGTAAGAGATTTAAGGATAGGCTGAATGAGGATATCATATTGTTTGTTGGGATTTTAGAGTTAAAGGAATTTGTTGTACTAGTTGATTGAGATTGCAAGGCTGAAGAATTAAACAAAGAGAAAAGAAAGGCCGAGAGTTAGACTAGAGATTTAAAAAAGAGACCAATAAGTAATTCTTATCAGAATCGAGGGATATCCATATTCATTTGACTATTTCTACTGGGAACCTAAACAGAGCTCGTGGGAAGCAATATTCGGGTTCTAAGGCTCAGACTACATCTATAGCGAGCGTTAGTAACGCTAAACCTAATAACCCCAGGTGCCAGCATTGTGGTAGACAACATCTAGGTGAGTGTTGGGTGATTAATCGGGCTTGTTTCAAGTGTGGTTCTCAAGAGCACTTTATCAAGGATTACCCTAAAGTGGTTGAGAAAGATGATGTTCAGAATGTAAGATCGAGCAACACAGTGGGTAGAAGGAGACCAGTGAAAAATGTGGGAAATGTATCGAGTAGCAGAGGTGTATCTAATGATTCAGCTGTGAGATTTGAGGCTAGAGTACCTGCTAGAGCTTATACCATTCGTGCTCAGGAAGACGTATCATCCTCTAATGTTATCACGGGTACATTTTCTCTTTATGATACTAATGTTATTGCATTAATTGATCCTAGGTCTACTCATTCTTATATTTGAATGAATTTGGTGATTAATAAGAATTTACCTATTGAGTTTACTGAGTTTGTGATTAAAGTGTCAAACCCCTTAGGCAAATATATGCTGGTCGATAAGGTTTGTAAGAGTTGTCCTTTGATGATTCGAGGTCACTATTTTTTAGCTGACTTGATGTTGTTTCCATTCGATGAATTTGATGTTATACTGGGTATGGATTGGTTGACTCTTCATGTTGTGATAGTAAATTGTAGACAAAAAGTTATTGAATTGAAATGTCAGAATAATGAAATTCTTCGGGTTGAATCAGATGAATCGGGTGAATTGCCTATTGTGATTTTATCAATGACAGCTGAAAGGTATATAAGGAAGGGTTACAAAGCATTTCTTGCGTATGTGTTGAATACAAAAGTATTTGAGTTATAGATTGAATCAGTACCGGTAGCATGTAAATTTCTTGATGTGTTTCCAGAAGAGTCGCGTAGTTTACCACCGGCCAGAGAGATAGATTTTGCTATTGATTTGTTACCGGGGACTGCACCGATATTGATTGCTCCATATAGGATGGCTATGACTGAATTGAAAGAATTAAAAGCTTAGTTATAAGAGTTGACAGATAAGGGATTTGCGAGACCAAGTTTCTCCCCCTGGGGCGCTCCTATTTTGTTCGTAAAGAAGAAAGACGGATCTATGAGACTTTGTATCAATTATAGATAGCTCAACAAGGTGACAATAAATAACAAGCCGAGGATTGATGATTTGTTTTACCAATTGAAAGGGCAACAGTGTTATCTAAGATTGACTTGAGATCTGGCTATTATTACTTGAGAGTTAAAGAGTTAGATGTTCCGAAGATTGCCTTTAGAACACGGTATGGACATTATGAATTTCTTGTGATACCTTTTGGTTTAACTAATGCCCCTATCGTTTCTATGGACTTGATGAATCGGATCTTCTGACTGTACTTAGATAAATTTGTAGTGGTGTTCATAGATGATATTCTAATTTATTCTCGAGAGGAGTCCAAGCATGCCAAACACTTGAGAACTATATTGTAGATTTTGAGAGAAAATAAATTGTTTTCCAAGTTCAGTAAAAGTGAATTTTGGCTTCGAGAATTCAGATTTTTGGGACATATTATTTCAAGTGATGGTATTCAGGTTCATTCGAGTAACATTTCGGTAGTTGTTGATTGGAAACCACCGAGGAACTTATCCGAGGTTAGAAGCTTTTTGGGCTCAGTCGGGTACTATAGACGCTTTGTTAATTAATTTTCGATGATTACTACACCTATGACCAAGTTGTTGTGAAAAGATGTTAAGTTCGAATGGACTGAAAAGTGTCAGCAAAATTTTGAGAAATTGAAGGCATTACTGACTGAGGCACTGATGTTAGTGCAACTTGAGTCCAAGAAAGAGTTTGTAATTTATAGCGACGCATCTTTAAATGGTCTTAGATGTGTGTTGATGCAATAGGGCAAGGTCATAGCTTATGCCTCGAGACAATTGAAACCGCATGAAAAGAACTACCCGACACACGATTTGGAATTGGCTGCCATTGTCTTTACTTTAACTATTTGGCAACATCATTTGTACAGTGCGAAATGTCATATCTTTACTAATCATAAGAGTTTGAAGTATTTGATGATTCAAAAAGACCTGAACTTGTGACAATGGAGATGGCTCGAGTTGTTAAAAGACTATGAGTTGGTGATCAATTATCATCTGGGGAAGGCTAATGTAGTCGCTGATGCTTTGAGTAGGAAGTCCTTGTTTGCTTTGAGAGTTATGAATATGAGGTTGGCTTTGTTTGATGATGGTTCGATTTTGGGCGAGTTGAAAGCTAGACCGTTGTTTCTTCAACAAATTTGTGAAGCTTAGAAGAAGGATAGTGAATTCAAAGCAAAAAGAGCTCAGTGTGAATTAGATAGTGATTCAGTTTTTTGGATTAGTTCAGATGACTGGTTGATGTTCTGTGATAGAGTATGTGTTCTGTAGCATGCGGAGTTGATTCAGAAAATTTTACTTGAGACACACTATGGTTGTTTGTCAGTGCATCGGGGCAGTGTGAAAATGAATAATGATCTGAAGAAATTGTATTGGTGGCTAGGCATGAAACGAGACATTTTTAAGTTTATGTCGAAGTGTTTAGCTTGTTAACAAGTGAAAGCCGAGCATCAAGTGCCTTCGGGTTTACTTCAACCAGTGATGGTTCTCGAATGGAAATGGTATCGGATAATGATGGACTTCGTGATGAGTTCGCCTCTAACCCCAAAAAAGAATGATGTCGTATGGGTTGTTGTTGATCGATTGACAAAATTAACTCACTTTATTCTGGTACGTATTGATTACTCACTTGATAAGCTTGCAAAGTTGTATATTCCTGAAATTGTGAGATTGCACGGAGTGCCTATTTCTATTATTTCAGATAGAGAGCCAAGGTTTACCTTGAGGGTTTGGAAAAAGTTGCAAGAAGCCTTGGGTACAAACTTGAAATTTAGTACTGTGTTTCATCCGCAAACAAACGGTCAATCCGAAATGGTAATTCAGATTCTCGAAGATATGCTTCGATGTTGTGTTCTAGAATTAGAGGGTAGTTGTGAAAAATATCTATCTTTGGTCGAATTTACCTACAACAACAGTTTTTAGTTGAGTATAAAAATGGCACCATTTGAGGCATTGTATGACTGCAAATGTCGAACTCCTTTGTATTGGACCTAGCTAAGTGAGAAATATATTCACAAGGTTGATTTGGTTAAGGAAACCGAAGAAAAAGTGAAAGTCATTCGTGATTGTTAAAAGCTGATTCTGATCGACAAACGCTGTACGCGAATTTGGAAAGAAAGGAGATCAAATTTCAGATTGATTATAAAGTGTTTCTGAAAGTGTCTCCATGGAAAAAAGATTTTGAGATTTGGCCGGAAAGGTAAGCTATGTTTGCATTTTATGGGAACGTATGAGATTACTAAAAGGATAGGGCCGGTAGCATATCGGTTAGCTTTGTCGTCTAAGTTGGAAAGAATTCATAATATGTTTTATGAGTCGATGTTGTGACGATAATGTTCCGACCCTTCGCATGTGATTTCTGCAACAGAAGTTTGGATTCGACTAGATATGACATATGATGAAGAACTGATTAAGATTTTGGCTCGAGAAGTCAAACAATTGAGGAATAAAAGTATAACATTAGTGAAAGTGTTGTGGAATAGACACGAGGTTTATGAGGCTACATGGGAATTTGAGGAAGCCATGAGAAAATAGTACCCAAACCTCTTTTTTGGTAAGAATTTTGGGGACAAAAATCCCTAAAGGGGGAGAGTTGTAACTACCCAATTGAGGGCTAAGTCAGAATAGTGGTTTCAGGACAACGAATCCAAAGTAGAAAAATTCGTTGTGATAAATTTTTAAGATCTATAGTATGATTGAATGCATGTGTGAAAATTTTGCTAAAATTTTTTGATAGTGGGTCCAATTTGATTAATAGGACTAAATTGTAAAAAGTGCAAAGTATGTGTTCTAGAAGATTTGGGTGTCTATTTGTTATGATTTTTAAAATGGAAATACTCACTTAGTAATTAGACCATTATATTTCATAATGGTCAAAAATTGAAATGGAAGGGTGAAATTTCAAAGTTAGGCATTAAGGGCATTTTGGTCATTTGGCTAATAAAGGCAAAATAAAATAAATAAAAGTCTTCATCTCCATCCAATTTAGTCCTCATAGCCGAATTTGGAGAGGAAGCCATAGCTAGGGTTTCGCTAAGATTTTCAAGCTTCATAGTAAGTGCCTCCAAGCCCCATTTTTAATGTTCTTTACATTTTTTAAGTCCTCGTATCCCGATTTACATATTTCTACCACTATTTTGAAGTAGGGTTTATGTTTAAAAACTTACCCATGTGTGACATGCTTGTAATTTGATGATTTATGGTAGAAAATGAAAGTTTGATGTGTGATAAACAACTTTTAGTAGGTGCTTTTTGAAGAAAATGCATAAAAGGACCTATTTGTAAAAGTTGTAAAACAAGTGTATAAAATTTGATTTAGTGTAAAATATGGGCTATTATGAGTATGTATATGTGTTGACTAGGCTTGGGTAACAAAGAAAGTGAGTACATTTCGTTATACAAGCCTAGTGAGTACATTTCGTTATATGAGCCTAGGGACTAAAGTGTAAATATGTCAAACTTTAGGAATAACTCTTTCAATGTGTATACCCACCAAGCATCAACAAGTAAGAAAGATCCCGATTGAACCATAGGAATTGAATAGGATACAAGTGACATGTCACTAGGAAACCAAGTGTTTAAGTGATAATTTTAATTGTATGTCAAATGTGTGCTTATAATGCTCATTATTTGCATATAAACTTACTGTGCTATTTAGCATACTCCTTTCTTTTTCCCTTGTCTTACAGTTCACCAAGCTAACTCAGATTGAGAGAACGTTGAAGGATCGTCTCACACTATCAAATTATATTTTGGTATATGTAGTTATTAGCATTTTGATTTATGGCATGTATAGGGGACTTGGTTATTTTATTATATGTGTCATATTTGATTGGGCCAAGTATGTTGGCTTATTTTGATGAATGATCATTTTGTATAGGGCCAAAAAAAGTTTGCCAATACTGGTACTTGGTGCATGCATATGATAATGTTATTCATGATTGAGGTAGTTTGCATGTTTAAGTTGCTAAGTATATGAGATATATGCACAATGGATGTGATATGCAAATGATGTGTGGGTGACTTGATTTTGGGATGTTTGATGCATTACTTATGTTATGTTATGTGCCTTTGAAGTGGTGTAAGTGTGCTTGTGTTTTAGTGTGGAAAATGGCTTGGCAAATAGCCTTATATTTGTCCATATAGATAGACACACGAGTGTGTGTCTAGCCCGTGTCTGACACACGGTCTGCACCATGGGCATGTAGTCCAGATGTGTGCCCCCTGTAGCCTAGTTTAGTAAAACAGAATGTCCAATAGTAAACACACGGGCGAGACACGACTGTCTGTCTCAACCATATGAAGGACACTGCCCTGAGGCATGGGCGTGCGTCCAGGGCGTGTGGAGTCTACACCTATTTTTCAAAAATTAAATTTGCCACATGACCTAGCACATAGGCGTGTGCCTTGGCCATGTGACTCCTTTTGGTGCATGACATCATAAACAGAGAGTTACACATGTTGAGGACACGAGCGTGTGCTAAATCACACGGGCGTGTGACTCTCCAAAACATTAAATTTTTCTAATTTTTTCAGAGATCTCGGTTTAGTCCCAAACTGCTCTCAATGTATGTTTTGAGCCTCGTAGGCCTATAATAGGGACAATATGATTACGTATGACAAGTTTTAAACTTTAATTGAAATTTATAACTCGGGTTGGTATGAATGTTTGTGTTTAAGTGAGGCAACGCCTCGTACCCTATTCCAGCAACGGATGTGGGTAAGGGGTGTTACACCCCTTACCCGTTTCCAACACCGAAAGACGGTACGAGGCATTACCAAACTTAAACAGACGTGAACACACAAATCAGAGTCATAAATTTTGCACCAATTGAAACCTTTTCATTTATATTCATAACATCCCTATTACAAGCCTACGGGACCCTAAACATACATTAGGAGTGGCTCGAGACTGAACCCAGAACTTTTGAAACTTTTTCAACACTTATAAAAAATTTATGTTTTGGAGAGTCTCACGCCTGAGTGGGCAGGCCATATGGTCATGCCCGTGTCCTCAACCCGTGTAGCTGTCTATTTCTGATGTCATCAACCATTTAGGGTCACACGGCCAAGTCACACCCCTATGTGCTAGGTTGTGTGTCGAATTTAATTTTCACATTTAAGGTGCAAACTGCACACGGCTTGGGCACACGTCCATGTCCTATGGCCGTGTCCTTCACATGGCCAAGTCACACAACCGTGTCTCTGCCCGTGTGTTTAGTATTAGACATTTTGTTTCTCAAAACTAAGGTGCAGGGGACAAACTACCTATCAACACGCCTATGGGGCTGACCGTGTGTCACACACGGCCTAGACACACGTCTGTGTGTTTACCCGTGTGGATAATACATAGGTTGTTTACCAAGCCAATTGCCACCCTGACACACAAAAACACATATGTCCTGTAACACCCCTAACCTGTATCTATCGCTGGACTAGGGTTAGTAGGCATTATCGAACATTTCATAACATTTTACGATCATTTCACATACATAGCTCATACATCATCACATCATAATCATACATAAGCAGAAAGTCGCTTTTCTAGGGCTATAAGACCTTAAACATGCTTTAGAGAAGGTTCTGGACTAAACCGATCTCATATAAAATTTTACGAAAACTTAAAATTTTTCTAAGGTTCAAAGGTCACATGCCCATGTGAACAGGCTATGTGCCTCACACGGCATTAGACACACCTGTGTGTCTAAGCCATGGGAAAATAGGGCATACATACTGACTTATCCACACGGCCACTAGACACATCTAGGTGCTAGGCCGTGTAAAATTCAGGTAGCTTACTAACTTGGGCACATGTCCAGTCACACGCTCGTGTGACCAGCCTACATGGCCAATCACACGCCCGTGTGTCCAGCCCGTGCAACTCACTGTCTTGGTTTTCTAATTATCTCTAGGGGACACACGACCGTGTATCAAGGCCATCTGTCACACACGGTCAATCCACACGCTCGTGTGCTCAGCCGTGTGGACGAAAAAAGGCCATTTATAAGGCCATTTCACCACCCAAAAATACTCATCTGAACAAGCTCAAATCCAACATCAAATGACACATAATTTCCAACAAGAACATTACCAAATCATGCACATTTGATGCTATAACATCATCAATTATTTCCATACACAATTCCAACTCAAAGCATACCAATTTCATGTACCACAATCATACCAAAACCATATGTCTCAAACATCATTTAAACCCAATTTAAAGTCACACCAATTCCTTACCATTTCAACTACCAAAACAACCACAAAACATACCATTTCTCATTCTCAAAATACCAACATCATGTCACTATGGGACTCAACCATTTTCCCAAATGACAACCACATCAAAATGATGAAATTCATATAACATAACATGTTCATCTCATAACATATATATACACAACTATAAACCAAATTTACTTACATCATTTACACATAACTAAGCCAAGTCACATGGCTATATTCACAACATAAAACATATCATATCATCACTAGTCTATGCATGCCATATACCATCTATACAAGTTTCAAAAGTATTGAATTAACATTCGATAGCGTGACGATGATTCTTGACGATCCCTAAGCTCAAGCTAACTTCGATTATCTATAAAACAATGGAAACACACACAAAGTAAGATTTCCAAAAGCTTAATAAGCCATATACAAATAAACGTAACACATTTATTTGCATTTGAAATTACCTCGGAAATGAGAACGGCTAAATAAGTCAGTTACTCGATAACATTCGATCTCCCTTGACCTGATTCTGATTTCTTTTGTTCTAGATCTATATAAATTTAAATTTAACTTATTTAATCACTATTTCATTCAATTAAATCCACAAACTGTAGCGCCTCAACAATCCCAAACTTTCTTTTGTGGTTAAGATGTGTATGGTGTGTTTGATATTTTAGTTAAGTGTCTTTATAGTGTTAAAGGGCCATTTGTTAAGTTCAAAGGTCGAGCTTCGGGAGGGAGAAATTCTAGTTAAATGTTAAAAGAACCCTGATGGCAAGTGTTATGGCTTTTAAATAAATAGAGAATAAATAAGACACAAGTGGGGTTGTGGTGTAGTGGCTAAGTGGTGCCACTTAGGGAGTAGGGAGGTGGCGTCATTAGTAGGTAAGGGTATCCTAGTTTCGAGTGCTAGCATGGCATTATTTGGGAATTTATTTTTACACTTTGGATGGCTAGTAGTGGCGTTGGAGTGGAACTTTAATGAGAGTGTTCATATAAGAAAATCAAGGACTGGATTAGAGAGCTTATCTTGGAGAAAAGTTAGGAGATAGAAGTGTGGGAGGAGTTGGAGCCGAATAGGTAATTAGAGGAAGGCAATTTTGGCTTTAGTAAGTGTTATGCTGAATTCTCTTAACATTTTTTGGCATTTTTCTCTTTTGGTTTTGTTTTGCTTTTGTGCAATGAGGTAATAGGTGATTTCTTTTCTTTCATGATTTATTTGTTCTCCCAAGTACTCAGAAGCTGAAACCTTCTTTTTCTTCTTTCATGTCAACCTTTTCATTCTCCCTCTATTCCTAATTCTCCTTTGGTTCTTCTTTGGCACTAGTCAAATTCTTCTTCTTTCTATTCTCATCTTTTGCTGCATATCCCTTACCACCACACCAGAGTCTAAAGATGAATACACTTTGGCTGAATCCCTTCTGTGCAACCACTATTTTCTTCAACTTTGGCTGACTGATTCTTCGTAAGGACTTTACCCTTTCAATTGGTTTTGCTAATAACCAACTTCTTATCTCCCTCACTCTTATAATCGATTTTGTAGGGGTTAGTATTGAATCTTTATTCTCTAGATCTCTACCGAATGATTCCTTACATTTTAGGTTTTGGGTAAGTAATCTTCACTCCAATTTAGAGGTTGGCCGAATAGCCATAAGTAATGAAAGGTGACTCATGTTTGATGTGAGTCACTTGTTATTCAGTCTTTAATGTTTAAGGTTGATGCAAATCTAGGAAATAATCGCGGTTAGTGATTAAGGAAGGGCTATTTGGACTTATCGCTTAAGGTAAGGCAAATGGTAAGATTTCGATTTTCGGTAAGGATATTTGTTAAGCATATGATTAATCGAAGAGTGATATTGATTGTAGGTTCGTGGCAAAGAAGATCGTAGTGCGTCACTTCATGCACACAATAGATCGACAAATCCCAAAACACCGAAATGCTGAAAAGCTAAAAGTTTGGCTACAGTAGTCTTTCGAGTGCGCAAACACTCGTAAGAGTGTAATCGATATGATACCAAAGGCCCCATGAGCGATCTCATGGACTTGGGTCACGTATTGGCCAACTAGGCCAGAATGGGTGAACTGGGCCCGACAAGCTCATAGTCTTGCGAGTGCGCGAACACTCGTAAGATGGTAATCGATACAATACCAGAGGCCCCATGAGCGATCTCATGGACTTGGGTCACGTTTTGACCAACTAGGCTAGAATGGGCCAAATGGGCCTGATGGGCTCGTGGGTCCAAATAAGAAAAAATTAGTGGATTGGTAAAAAATGACGGGCTGATTAAGTTGGTTGTATGGCTTAGAATAGATTTGGGCCTGATGGGCCGTATAAATGTGATTGGGCCTAGTGGGCTATATGAATGTATGTGGACTCGTTAGGGTTATGTAATGGACTTTTGGGCCTAGTATCTAATAATTGTTTAAGCAGACATAAAACTTAACTAATCAATTAAGTGTAACTGTGGACAAGTCATAAGGTTAAAGTGTGGCAATGGGTATATGCATGTCTAGGATTGGATCTAAGGAGAGCTTAGTACTTAAGTGATCTTAATGACTCACCTCCTCTTCTCTGGAATCCTACTTGGTGCATAGTATCCGTTCACTTTAGCCAACGAGGACTTGTTGACAGGCCAAGGTACGTAATTAGACATAGTGTTAAAAAATTACTAAAATACCCCTGTAAGCTAGAATTACTAAAATACCCCTGTAGGATAGAATTACTAAAATACCCCTGTAGGGTAGAATTACTGAAATACCTCTGTAGGGTAGAATTACTGAAATACCCCTGTAGGGTAAAATTACTGAAGTACCCCTGTAGGGTAGAATTACTAAAATACCATAGTAGGGTAGAATTACTGAAATACCCCTGTAGGGTAGAATTACTGAAGTACCCCTCTAGGGCAAAATTATTGAGATACCATTGACTTACAAAATTACCAAAAAACCCTTAGTTTCCAAAATTATCAAAATACCCCTATATGTTATGAGTAAGACTTATGTTTGATATATGTTTTTGTTGCATTCATGTATCATTATATTGCATATGGGCCTGGATTTTGTTTGGAGGAAATGTATATAAGGGTCGCACAGTCGCTTGACGATTGTGGATCCACCAAGGGCTATAAGCCATAAGCAGCTTTGCTACACCGATAAGTAGTGCCACAACCAGTGCTATACTGAATATGGGTAGCTATGCTGCAACGATAAGTGGTGTCACAACCGATGCCACACCGAGTGTATAAGGATAGGGGGGTCGAGTATCTCCCCACAAGAGTGTGGGTTGGAAAGGGTGTATAGGTTGGATGTGGTATATAAGCACTACATACATGTCTGCTGATCTGAAATTGAAAAGAGATTTGGTCCAATTAAACATGATATGTGGAACTTATTATGGCCCCGGGCCCTAGTGAGGCTATTGTGGGCTAAGGCCCAAACTAATTTTTTTGATGCATGCTGTTGTTTGACGGGGGTCGTACACACTGACTTTTCAAAAAACTCACCCCCTCTTTTATTTTTTCAAGTGATCCTCCGTAGGTGGTTCGACGAATGGAGGGACTCGGAGGTGGCCAACTAGCAAGATGTTTTAGACTTGGTTTTAATACAATTTCCAGTATTTTAAATTATTTTGATTTGGGTTGTAATAAGGCCTATCCTCTAGATAGTATATTAAATTAGGATGTTAGTATTATGATTTATGTTTTAGAGGCAGAACATGGTTAATTAAAAAGAATGCCCAGTTTACATAACCCATACGTTTTAAAAAAAAGCTTTTGCAACTAAAAAGAGATTTTATAAAATGATTAATAACATAGCGTAAAGTAATAGCTTTACACCACAGCTTGAAAGCGTATAAACATAAGTAGAGTTTTCACTCAAGATTTTATTTTAAAAAGGGTTTTAATGAAAATAAGGTTTTCGAAAAACACTTCAATATTACATGCCAAGTTTGGATAGGAAGAAATTGTATGCCTACCTTTAGCGTCGAGAGATGGAGTATGTAGTGGGGGACTTAGTTTTTCTTAAGGTCTCTCCTTGGAAGAAGGTGTTAAGGTTTTGACGGAATGGAAAGCTAAGCCCTAGGTTTATTGGGCCATATTGTGTTCTAAAGCGAATTGGGCTAGTTACTTATCAGTTGGAATTAACTGCTGAATTAAGTTAGATCCACGATGTGTTTCATGTTTCCATGCTAAGGCGTTATCGCTCGGATCCTTCGCATGTGGTACCCGTTGAGGAGATCGAGGTTAGGCCAGACCTGACTTTCGAGGAAGAGCCCGTGTAGATTATTGATCAATATGTCAAGGTGCTGAAAAGAAAATTCGTTCCTTTAGTCAAGGTGCTTTGGTGTAGTGACAATGCTGAGAGGCTACGTGGGAATCAGAATAAGCGATACGACATTAGTATCCTCAACTATTTGGATTAGGTGATTTTGAGGATGAAATTTCTTTTAAGGGGTAGAGTTGTAACGCCACAAAAATCCCGAGCTTTCTTTTGTGGTTAAGATGTGTATGGTGTGTTTGATATTTTAGTTAAGTGTCTTTATAATGTTAAGGGCCATTTGTTAAGTTCAGAGTTCAAGCTTCGGGGTGGAGAAATTCTAGTTAAATGTTAAAAGAACCTTAATTGTGAGTGTCATGGCTTTTAAAGAAATGGAGAAGAAATAGGACACAAGAGAGGTTGTGGTGTAGTGGCTAAGTGGCGCCACTTAGGGAGTAGGGAGGTGGTTTCATTAGCTGGCAAGGGTATCTTGGGTTAGAGTGTAGGCATGGTAAAGTGAGGATTTATTTTTACACTCTGACAGCTAGTAGTGGCATTGGAGTTGAACTCTGAAGGAAGTGATCATAAAAGAAATTCAAGGAAGGGATTTAGGAGCTTATCGTACAAAAAAGTTAGGAAATGAGTCGTGTGGGTAGTCTTGGAGCCGAGTTGGTAAGTGTGGAAGGCAATTTCGACTAGGGTAAGTGCTTAGGTGCCGAATTTAGCCATTCCTAGGGGATAGCTGAATCCTGAAAGCTCTCTGTTAAGTTTTTTCTTTTTTTTTTTGTTTTGTTCTCTTCGATTCAAACGTGATAGTTAGTTACCTTAAAACTGAATCTTCATGTCATTTGTGGGTGAGTGCCAATTTCTCCACTCTTTCCCTCTTGCCGAATTCTTCCTTCCTTTATTGCCATTGCTAAAACCTTCTCCTCTCAATTTTCTCTTTGCTTCATCATTCTGTTTCCTTGTTCTTTAACCTTGGCCAATTGGGTGTGAAACCAAGTAGTTATTTTCTTTCTTATTTTGTGCCAAACACTTCCCTCTTCTGTGTGGCCGAATTCCCTGTTGTGATGTCACCAACTCTGTTTTTATTTCTAAGCGCCAGAACTGACTTCTTCTCTCTTTCTTCTTAATCGAGGGATCGAATCTCTTCCTTCAAGTCTCTGCCAAATCACTCATTGCATTTCGGTTTTTGAGTAAGTAATCTTCACATTAGTTTAGAGGTTGGTCGAATGGTCATAAGTAAGGAAAGGGTGGCTCATGTTGGATGCGAGTCACCTGTTATTGAGTCTTTAAGGGTCATGTTGATGCAGATCTAGGAAATAATGGCGATTAGTGATTAAGAAAGGGCTATTAGGGCTTGTCGCTAAAGGTAAGGCAAACGGTAAGATTTCAGTTGAGGAGATCGAGGTTAGGCCAGACCTGACTTTCGAGGAAGAGCCCGTGTAGATTATTGATCAATATGTCAAGGTGCTGAAAAGAAAATTCGTTCCTTTAGTCAAGGTGCTTTGGTGTAGTGACAATGCTGAGAGGCTACGTGGGAATCAGAATAAGCGATACGACATTAGTATCCTCAACTATTTGGATTAGGTGATTTTGAGGATGAAATTTCTTTTAAGGGGTAGAGTTGTAACGCCACAAAAATCCCGAGCTTTCTTTTGTGGTTAAGATGTGTATGGTGTGTTTGATATTTTAGTTAAGTGTCTTTATAATGTTAAGGGCCATTTGTTAAGTTCAGAGTTCAAGCTTCGGGGTGGAGAAATTCTAGTTAAATGTTAAAAGAACCTTAATTGTGAGTGTCATGGCTTTTAAAGAAATGGAGAAGAAATAGGACACAAGAGAGGTTGTGGTGTAGTGGCTAAGTGGCGCCACTTAGGGAGTAGGGAGGTGGTTTCATTAGCTGGCAAGGGTATCTTGGGTTAGAGTGTAGGCATGGTAAAGTGAGGATTTATTTTTACACTCTGACAGCTAGTAGTGGCATTGGAGTTGAACTCTGAAGGAAGTGATCATAAAAGAAATTCAAGGAAGGGATTTAGGAGCTTATCGTACAAAAAAGTTAGGAAATGAGTCGTGTGGGTAGTCTTGGAGCCGAGTTGGTAAGTGTGGAAGGCAATTTCGACTAGGGTAAGTGCTTAGGTGCCGAATTTAGCCATTCCTAGGGGATAGCTGAATCCTGAAAGCTCTCTGTTAAGTTTTTTCTTTTTTTTTTGTTTTGTTCTCTTCGATTCAAACGTGATAGTTAGTTACCTTAAAACTGAATCTTCATGTCATTTGTGGGTGAGTGCCAATTTCTCCACTCTTTCCCTCTTGCCGAATTCTTCCTTCCTTTATTGCCATTGCTAAAACCTTCTCCTCTCAATTTTCTCTTTGCTTCATCATTCTGTTTCCTTGTTCTTTAACCTTGGCCAATTGGGTGTGAAACCAAGTAGTTATTTTCTTTCTTATTTTGTGCCAAACACTTCCCTCTTCTGTGTGGCCGAATTCCCTGTTGTGATGTCACCAACTCTGTTTTTATTTCTAAGCGCCAGAACTGACTTCTTCTCTCTTTCTTCTTAATCGAGGGATCGAATCTCTTCCTTCAAGTCTCTGCCAAATCACTCATTGCATTTCGGTTTTTGAGTAAGTAATCTTCACATTAGTTTAGAGGTTGGTCGAATGGTCATAAGTAAGGAAAGGGTGGCTCATGTTGGATGCGAGTCACCTGTTATTGAGTCTTTAAGGGTCATGTTGATGCAGATCTAGGAAATAATGGCGGTTAGTGATTAAGAAAGGGCTATTAGGGCTTGTCGCTAAAGGTAAGGCAAACGGTAAGATTTCAGTTTTCGGTAAGGATATTTGTTAAGCATATGATTAATCGAAGAGTGATATTGATTGTAGGTTTGTGGCTAAGGATATCATAGCGCATTTGGTTATCAGGTGTGTACACACATTGCACACACACAATAGATCAATAAATCCTGAAATGCTGAAATGTCAAAATACCGAAAAGCCAAAGGTTTAGCTATAGTAGACTTACAAGTGCGTAAGCACTCATATGAGGGTAATCGATACAATATCAAAGACCCCATGAGCGAACTCATGGACTTGGTTCACATTTTGGCCAACTAGACTAGAATGGGCCAAATGGGCTTGACGGGCTCGAGGGCCCAAATAAGAAAAAAAATTGGTGGATTGGTAATAAATGATGGGCTGATTAAGTTATTTGTATGGCTTGGAATAGATTTGGGCCTGATGGGCAGTATAAATGTGATTGGACCTGGTGGGTTATGTAAATGCATATGGACTCGTTAGGGTTAAGTAATGGACTTTTGGTCCTAGTATTTAATAATTGTTTAAGCAGACATAAAACTTAATTAATCAACTAAGTGTAACTGTGGACAAGTCATAGGGTTAAAGTGTGGCAATGAGTATATGCATGTCTAGGATTGGATCTAGGGAAAGCTTGGTACTTAAGCAGTCTTAATGACTCACGTCCTCTTCTCTAGAATCCTACCTGGTGCATACTATCCGTTCACTTTAGCAAACAAGGACTTGTTGACGGGCCAAGGTACGTAATTAGACACATAGTGTTAAGAAATTACTAAAATACCCCCAGTAGGGTAGAATTATTGAAATACCCCTGTAGGGTAGAATTATCGAAATACCCCTGTAGGGAAGAATTACTGAAATATCCTTGTAGGGTAGAATTATTAAAATACCGCTGTAGGGTAAAATTACTGAAGTACCCCTGTAGGGTAGAATTACTGAAATACCCCTATAGGGTAGAATTACTAAAGTACCCCTCTAGGGCAAAATTATTGAGATACCCTGGACTTACAAAATTACCGAAAAACCCTTAGTTTCCAAAATTATCGAAATACCCCTAGATGTAATGAGTAAGACTTATGTTTGATATATGTTTTTGCTGCATTCATGTATCATTATATTGCATATGGACCGGGATTTTGCTTGGAGGAAATGTATATAAGGGTCGCACAGTCGCTTGACGACTGTGGATCCACCGAGGGCTATAAGCCATAAGCAGCTTTGCTGCACCGATAAGTAGTGCCGCAACAAGCGCTACACTGAATATGGGTAGCTATGCTGCAACAATAAGTGGTGTCACAACCAGTGCAACACCAGGTGTATAAGGATGAGTGGGTCGAGTATTTCTCCACAGGAGTGTGGGTTGGAAGAGGGTGTACAGGTTGGATGGGGTATATAAGTATTGCATACATGTATACTGATCTAAAATTTAAAAGGGCTTTGGTCCAGTGAAACGTGATATGTGGAACTTATTGTGGGCTCAGGCCCTACCGAGGCTATTGTGGGCTAAGGCCCAAAGGCCACCAAATTTGAATTGGGCTTAGGCCCAAACTGATTTTTTTAATGCATGTTGTTGTTTGACGGGGGTCGTATACACTGAGTTTTCAAAAACTCACCCTGTCTTTTATTTTTTCAGGTGATCCTTAGTAGGCGGTTGGACGGATGGAGGGGCTCGGAGGTGGCCAACTCACAAGATGTTTTAGACTTAGTTTAATACAATTTCTAGAATTTTAAATTATTTTAGTTTGGGTTGTAATAAGGTCTATCATTTGGATAACATTTTAAATCGGGTTGATTGGTATTATGACTCATGTTTTAGAGGCAGAAAATGGTTTATTTTGAAAATATTTGGTTTTCTATAGATCATACGTTTAAAAAAAAAAAACAAAGCGAAGCTTCCACAACTTCAAGAGGATTTTACAAAACGGTTAATGACACATAGTAAGGAAATAGCTTTTACACCTTAATTTGAAAGCGTACAATCACAAGCAGAGTTTTCAATCAAGATTTTATTTTTAAGAAGGGTTTTAATGAAAATAAGATTTTCGAAAAACACTTCAATGTGACACGCCAAGCTCGGCCATAACATCTGGGCTGAGTTTGGGGTGTTACATTTAGTGGTATCCCAACCCGACCTAGACGTTATGGCTGAACTTGGCGTGTCACATTGAAGTGTTTTTCGAAAACCTTGTTTTCAATGAAACCATTCTAAAAATAAAATCTTGAATGATAACTCTGCTTACGTTTATAAGCTTTCAAATCATGGTGTAAAGCTATTCCTTTACGCTATGTTATTAATCATTTTATAAAATCTCTCTTTAGTTGCGGAAGCCCAATTTTTTTTAAAAACATATGGGTTGTGAAAACTGGGAATTTTTTTTAGGAAACCGTGTTCTGCCTCTAAAACACGAGTCATAATACCAATCAACTTGATTTAAAATGTTATCTAGAGGATAGACCTTATTACAACCGAAATTAAAATAAATTAAAATTCTGGAAATTATTTTAAACTAAGTCTAAAGCATATTATGAGTTGGCCTCCTTCGAGTCCCTCCGTCCGTCGAACCGCCTATTGAGGATAACCTGAGAAAAATAAAAGAAAAGGTGAGTTTTCAAAAACTCATTGTGTACGACCCCGTCAAAAAACAACATGCATCAAACAAATTAGTTTGGGCCTGAGCCCAATTGAAATTCGGTGGCCTTTGGGCCTTAGCCCACAATAGCCTCGGTACCGCTCGAGCCCATCATAAGTTCCACATATCATGTTTAACTCGACTAAAGCCCTTTTCAATTTCAGGTCAGCATACATGCATGCAATGCTTATATACCCTATCCAACCTATATGCCCCCTTCCAACCCATAGTGTTGTGGGGAGATACTCGACCCACCCATCCTTATACACCTGGTGTGGCACCGATTACGGCACCATTTATCGTTGTAGCATAGCTACCCATATTTAGTGTAGCACCGGTTGCGACACTACTTATCTGTGCAGCAAATCTACTTATGGCTTATAGCCCTCGGTGGATCCACAGTCGTCAAGCGACCGTGCGACCCTTATATACACTTCCTCCAAACAAAATCCCAGTACATATGCAATATAATGATACGTGAATGTAACAGAAACATATATCATACATAAGTCTTACTCATAACACATAGGGGTATTTTGGTAATTTTGCAAACTAAGGGTTTTTCGGTAATTTTGTAAGTCAAGGGTATCTCAGTAATTTTACCTTACAGGGGTACTTCAGTAATTCTACCCTACAGGGGTATTTCAGTAATTCTACCCTACAGGGATATTTCAGTAATTCTACCCTATAGGGGTACTTCAATAATTCTACCCTACAGGGGTATTTCAGTAATTCTACCCTATAGTAGTATTTTAATAATTCTACCCTACAGGGGTATTTCAGTAATTCTACCCTATGGGGGTATTTCAGTAATTTCTTAACACTATGTGTCTAATTACGTACCTTGGCCCGTCAACAAGTCCTCATTGGCTAAAGTGGACGAATACTATGCACCAAGTAGGATTCTAAAGAAGAAGAGGTTAGTCATTAAGACCACTTAAGTACCAAAGTCTCCCTAGATCCAATCCTAGATATGCATATACCCATTGCCACACTTTAACCCTATGACTTGCCACAGTTACACTTAATTTATTAATTAAGTTTTATGGCTGCTTAAACAATTATTAGATACTAGGCCCAAAAGTCCATTACGTAACCCTAACGAGTCCACATACATTTACATAGCCCGCCAGGCCCAATCACATTTATACAGCCCATCAAGCCCAAATCTATTCCATGCCATACAAACAACTTAATCAGCCTGTCATTTATTACCAATCCACCAATTTTTGCTTATTTGGGCCCACAAGCCCGTCAGGCCCATTTGGCCCATTCTGGCCTATTTGGCCCATTCTGGCCCAGTTGGCCAAAACATGACCCAAGCCTATGAGATCGCTCATGGGGCCTCTGGAATCGTATCGATTACCCTCTTACAAGTGTTCACGCACTCGCAAGACTATCGTAGACAAACATTCAACTTTTCGGCTTTTTGGCATTTCGACATTTTGGCATTTCGGGTTCGGGTTTTGCCAATCTATTGTGTTTGTACAGTGTGTGTACACTCCTGATAACAAAACTCACTACGATCCGCTTTGCCACGAACCTACAATCAATATCACTCTTCAATTATTCATATCCTTAATAAATATCCTCATCAAAAACTGAAATCTTACCATTTGCCTTACCTTGAGCGACAAGTCCTAATAGCCCTTCCTTAATCAGTAACCGCGATTATTTCCTAGATCTGCATCAACCTTAACCATTAAAGACTAAATATCAGGTGACTCACTTCCTTCATGAGTCACCCTTTCATTACTTATGGCCATTCGACCAACCCCTAAACTGGAGTGAAGATTACTTACCTGAAACCCGAAACGCAAGGAATGATCTGGCAAAGATCTGGAGAATAGAGATTCGATACTAACCCCTACAAAATCGATTATGAGAGTGAGGGAGATGAGAAGTTGGTTCTTAGCAAAACTGATTGAAAGGGTAAAGTCCTTACCAAGAATCAATCGGCCAAAGTTAAAGAAAACAGTGGTGGCACAGAAGGGATTCGGCCAAAGTGTATTCGGCTTTAGAGTCTAGTGTGGTGAAATGGGATATTCGACACAAGATGAGAAGAAAAAGAAAAAGAATTCGACTAGTGTGAAGAGAATTTAGCATAACACTTACTAAAGCCAAAATTGCCTTCCCCTAATTACCTATTCAGTTCCAACTCCTCCCACACTCCTATCTCCTAACTTTTCTCCAAGCTAAGCTCCCTAATCCACTCCTTGATTTTCTTATATGAACACTCTCATCAGAGTTCCACTCCAACGCCACTACTAGCCATCCAAAGTGTAAAAATAAATTCTCAAATAACGCCATGCTAGCACTCAAACCTAGGATCCCCTTGCTTGCTAATGACACCACCTCCCTGCTCCCTAAATGGCACCACTTAGCCACTACACCATAACCCCACTTGTGTCCTATTTCTTCTCCATTTATTTAAAAGCCATGACACTCGCCATCAGGGTTCTTTTAATATTTAACTAGAATTTCTCCATCCTGAAGCTCGAACTTCAAACTTAACAAATGGCCCTTTAACACTATAAAGACACTTAACTAAAATATCAAACACACTAACACATATTAACCACAAAAAAAAAAAAGTTTGGGATTTTTGGGGTGCTAAAACTCTACCCCTTAAAACAAATGTCGTCCTCGAAATTACCTGATCACAATAGTTCAGGATACTGACGTCACATTGCTTCCTCCAATTCCCATGTAGCTTCCTTAGCATTGTGGTTACGCCAAAGCACTTTGACTAAAGGAACACATTTTCTTCTCAGCACCTTAACATCTCGATCAATACTCTGCACGGGTTCTTCCTCGAAAGTTAGGTTTGGCCTAATCTCGATCTCCTCGACTGGCATCGCATGTGAAGGATCCGAGTGATAACACCTTTGCATGGAAACATGAAACACATCGTGGATCTGACTCAATTCAGAAGGTAATTCCAGATGATAAGCAACCATCCTAATTCTCTGTAGAACATGATATGGCCCAACAAACCTAGGGCTTAGCTTTCCCATCCATCCAAACCTTAACACCTTCTTCCAGGAAGAGACCTTAAGAAAAACTAATTCCCCCATTGCATACTCCATCTCTCGACGCTTAAGGTCAACATATGATTTCTGCCTATCCGAGGCCTCCTTCAATTGATCCCGAATCAATCTCAGCTTATCCTCAGTATCTGCTACCAACTCGGGGCCCAAAAGTCGCCGTTCGCCCAATTCTGTCCAACATGTCGGAGTATGACACCTTCGCCCATACAGTGCTTCATACAGTGCCATCCCAATACTGGCTTGATAACTATTACTGTATGCAAATTCGATTAACGGCAAATAGTCCTCCTAGCTACCTCGAAACTCAATTACACATCCCCTCAACATGTCTTCCAGAACTTGAATTACCCTCTCCGTCTGACCATCTGATTAGGGGTGAAACGCTGTACTAAAGTTTAATCTAGTACCCAGAACCTCGTGCAACTTCTTCCAAAACTGCGAAGTGAAACGTGGATCCCTATACGATATTATAGAAACTGGCACTCCATGCAATCTTACAATCTAAGGCACATACAATCTAGCCAACTTCTGCAATGAGTAATCAGTGCGGACCGGTACAAAATGAGTAGACTGAGTCAATCGATCCACTATAACCCATATCGAGTCTTTTTTAGTAGGCGTCAAGGGTAGCCCACTAACAAAGTCCATGGTAACCCTTTCCCACTTCCAAAGTGGAATCTTCACTGGTTGGAGCAATCCTGAAGGCAATTGATGTTCTGCTCGACTTACTGACATGTCAGACACTTACTTATGAACTTCGTTGCCTCGTGCTTAGTATAAGGACTACTATGCGCTTCCCGTAAAATAGACTACCTTAGATCTTCATCCTTCGGGATACACATTCTTCCACGGAAGTCTAGCACCCTTTCACTATTCATCCCAAAGTCTGTCGTCTCCCCATTCTCCACTTGTCTGAAATGGGGTCCCAAGGTCTCATCCAATAACTGCTTACTTTGTAACAACCCAGTTTGGACCCTACTTGGAATAGTGGTTTTGGGACCACATATCTGAGTTTGAAAAATATTCTGATATTATTTTCTGTGTATGTGGTATATGAATTAGTATATGTGAAATTTCGTTGATTTAAATTTTCTGTTTTTGTGTCTAATTATGAAAAAGGATCGAATTGCATAAAATTTAAAATATGCATGTTATTTGTAAAAGTGCTAAATTGACATGGCTTTTTAATAGAAGGTCCTTATATAGCAATTTGACCATGAACAGTGGAAAGTGACATAGATAGCCTTATAATGGTTGATAATATAGTTTATTAATTAAGGGAAAATTGGTAAATGGCATTTTAAACATGAATTAATTAATCAAAGGCATGAAAATGGTGTTTATTTCATCCACCATCACCGAAAATCAAAGGAAAAGAAAGGTTTAAAAGCTTCCATGAATTTAGCTAATTTCTAGCTTGATTAAAGGTCCGCTTTTAATCCGTTTTTTGGTGATTTTTATGTTTTTGTGATTGTTGCTTTGAAACCTTTCATGCCCATGTCTCAATTTCTGTTTTTGATGAAGTTTATGAAAAATGCCATTGATGCTATGTGAAGCTTTGTGATGAAATTGAATGAATAATGATGGATAGGTGTTGAATAAACATGTTTTGCCATGAGTTTTTGATGAAATTGAGCTATGTGGGGTAATTTGTGAAAATGAGACTTTGGGAGGACTAATTTGTGAAATAAATATGTTATATGGGCTTTTATGAAAGCCATAAATATTCGGCCAAGCTTGTATTTAGATGAATTTTGTGAATTTGATGTCTTTGTGTATTAGGGACTAATTTGTTAAAGTATGAAACTGTGAGGGCTAAAATGCAAAATGCCCTAAATGAGTGTTTATGGATTGGATTGAATGAAATGGAATATTGAATGGCTGAATTTGGATTTATTTAGATCCAGAACCAAGGAAATCAGATTTAGATCGATGAAAGTCCAAAATCGTTGAATAGTCGGCTTAAATTCGTTAAATCCGTACAAGGTAAGTCAATATATAAGTATGTGTTATAATGATGTATGTATAAATGCTTGAATTATAAACTGTATTGGATGGCCATGAGAGCCTGATATATAATTCCAATTATTGAATGGTGAAACGATATCATGTAAGACCTCGTCTAGGACGTAGGCATTGATTTGAAAATTTTGTGTAAGACCACGTTTGGGACGTTGGCATCGATACTTATTTTTGTGTAAGACCGTGTTTGGGACACTGGCATCATATGAGTTTTTTGTAAGACCCTGTCCGGGACAGAGGCAACGGTATTGAACGACATCTAAGACCATGTCAGAGACATCGACATTGTTTGAGACTTCCATGTTCTGTAATATCTCCGAATGAATTGAAGTGAAATTTTGAAATACGAATGAATACATATTATTGATGTCTGATACATGTATGTTTGTTCTGTACTGAATTTCTGAGAATGGAAAATACAATGTTGTGAACTATGGGTATGAATGAGAAATGAGTATGTCTGACACATAACTGTATATATATGTATAAAATGGTTATCAATTGGTACTTATGAATTGCATATCCTTGTATTTGGCTTACTAAGCTCATTGTAGCTTACTCTGTTTATTCTTTCAACTGTTTTACAAATACTATAGCTTCTGAGGGCTCGGGGATAGTTAAGGATCATCATCACACTATCGAGCTTGATTTTGGTACCTTGGGAATGTACAAAGTTTATGTATGGCACGTATAGGCTAGAAGGTCTATGTGTTAAGTTTAGATTTGTTTATATGTAATGCCATGAGAGTTGGCTAGTAATTGGTATGTTTTTTCTTGGTTTTGGTATATGGTTTGTGGTGCCAAATTGTGTAAGTTTATAATGGCTATTTAGCCTTGTATGATTTGGTTATCTTGAAGCACCTCATTGTGATGAATGGTAAGAATTGGATATGTTATGAATGAGTTAGGTGCAATATGTTTAGTCATGAGCCTTGTTTGTTATATAGACATGTTTGGTGTGAGAATTGAATATGATTGTATGTGAATGGTTTGATCATTTTGAGGTATGTTTTTAGGCATTGAATGTAGTTGGAATTGTGGTATCCTTGTGGCATGAATTTGGCTTGTAGGCTTGACCCTTAGTGGGTGGAAAGTAAGACTTGAACAAAGTCTGCTTAGTGCCACATGGCTATGGCACATGGGCGTGCATTATGACCGTGTTAATTTTCCAGTATTGACACAAAGATTCACACGGCCAAGACCCACAGGCGTGTCTTATGGCCGTGGCGAAAAGTCAGTATGCCTACTCTATTTTGGCATGACTTGGGCACATAGGCGTGCCTAGATCTCGTCTGAGGCACACGGCCTGGTCACACGGGCGTGTGATCTCCAAAATTTGGAAAATTTTACATGTCTTCTGAAATTTTGGGAATGTATTTGGTTTAGTCCCGACCCTATCTAAACGGGCGAGCATCGCCTTCAAGTCCAGCATGGCCCTACGGCTCAATGGGTCAGCTACCACATTCGATTTACCAAGGTGGTACTCGATCGTACAATCATATTCTTTCAATAATTCTTCCCACCTGCGCTGCTTAAGGTTTAGCTCCTTTTGGTTAATGGGGTACTTCAAGCTCTTATGATCCATGTAAATTATGCATCTTTCTCCATACAAACAATGCCTCCATATTTTTAACATGAAAACAACCGTAGCTAATTCCAAGTCATGAGTTGGGTAATTCACTTCATGAGTCTTAAGTTGACGTGACGCATATGTAACCACCTTTCCTTCTTGCATCAATACACAACCCAAGCCTACATTCGATGCGTCACTATAAATTAACATAGCGGCCTCAGTTAATACCTTCTTGAGCTTCTCAAAACTCCCTTGCTGCTTGTCCGACCAAACAAACAGTACCCCTTTTCACAATAGTTTAGTTAAAGGTGCAGTAATTAACGAAAAACCCTCAACAAAACGCCTATAGTACCTCGCTAGCCCTAGAAAGCTTCGAACCTTAGTCACTGACTTGGTGGTTTCCAATCTAGCACTGCTTCAATTTTCCTAAGATCCACCCTAATCCCTTCAGCTGACACCACATGACCTAGAAAAGTAACCTCCATTAGCCAAAATTCGCACTTGCTGAATTTGGCATACAGCTGCTTCTCCCTTAGAATCTGTAACACAACCCTTAAGTGCGCATCATGCTCATCTTTATTCTTTAAGTACACTAAGATATCGTCTATAAAGACCACCATAAAACAATCCAGATAGGGTTGGAAAACCCAGTTCATGAGAACCATGAAAGCGGCAGGCGCGTTCGTTGACCCAAATGGCATCACTAAGAACTCGTAGTGCCCATAACAAGTTCTAAAAGCTGTCTTATAAACATCCGCCTCCTTAACCCTTAGTTGATGATACCCCGAACACAAATCAATCTTTGAAAAAACCGAGCCTCCCCTAAACTGATAAAAACGATTATCAATTCTCGGTAGAGGGTACTTGTCCTTAATGGTTAGCTTGTTTAACTACTGGTAGTCGATGCACATTCGCATAGACCCATCCTTCTTCTTTACGAATAGTACCGGTGCTCCCCACGAAGACACAATTGGTCGGATAAATCCTTGGTCCAATAATTCCTGAATCTGCGCCTTAAGTTCCACCAACTCCTTCGGTGCCATCCGATAAGGGGCGATGGACACCGGACCTGTATCAGGTAACAAGTCAATTCCAAATTCCACTTCTCTACTGGGCGGTAACCTAGGCAGCTAATCAAGAAAAACATCAGTGAACTCTTTAACTGTTCTCAAATCCTTTACAGTAGGACTCTTAGTCTCTGTATCACTTACATAAGCCAAATAGGCTTCGCAACCCTTTTGTACCAATTTCCTAGCTCTTAGTGCCAAAATTACATTCGACAAATAATTCTGGCGTTCACCGATTACCACGCTTTCTCATCTTCTGCAATTCTTAACACCACTCACTTTGTAGCACAATCCAGAGTTGCTCGGTGCTTTACCAGCCAATCTATAACTAGGATTAAATCAAACTCGCCAAAAGACAGTTCTGTCAAATCCGCTAAAAAGGTAACTCCTTGAACTACTAAGGGTACATCCCTAAACAACTTATTCACTCCCACCGACTGGCCTAATGGACTTAACACAATAATCTCATTTGTAGTAATTTCAAACATATCACCCAGAGGTTCAGTCATATTGCATGCAACATATGAATGCGTCGATCCAATATCAATTAATACAGTGTAAGGTAGCTCATGAATAAAGAACATACCCCTTATCACATCTGGGGCATCCCCATCTTCTCGACGACGAGCAGTATAGACCAAAGCTGGCTGCCTCACTTCAGCACGACCTGCATCTCCACCTGGTGCTCCACGACTATGTCCATTACCATTACCGCCCCTGACCTGACCCCGGGTCCTTGGCGGCTGTTGACCACCCCCTTGCTGGACATTACCTCTGCCCACAGCTTGACCCAGACCTGGCCTCTTAGGACAATCCCTAACCTTATGCTCCATAGGTCCACAGGCCAGACAATCTCTTGTCCTCCTCTAGCACTCACCCAAATGGCCCTTCCCGTAGGAAGCACAAATTTGTCCCCCGAGATTAGTAGCAGGGGGTCCTGCTCTAACTGGCCCATTCACTCTGGCCCTAGTCTTAGTCCTCTGTCCAGCACCAGAAGGCTCTGCATCCCTTTTGTCCCTGCCCTTCTCTTTTTCCCAGTTCAAGTGCTTAGTGCGCTTTACCTCCTCTGCTATCTTCGCTTTCTCCACTAGAGCCACAAAATCTCGATTCCTCTACGGGGCTATCAGACCCTAAAGACTATCCTTGAGACTGTTCTCGAACCTTACGCAACGCTCATAGTCTATTGCCACTATCACTTTTTCATATCGACTAAGGCATAGAAACTTAGCCTCATATTCAGCCACAAACTTGTCTCCTTATGACAAATTCAAGAACTCCTTCCTTCACGCGTCCACATAGCTTGCGCCTATGTACTTCCCCTGAAACACTAATTTGAAGAAATCCTAAGTGATCTGCTCCGGTTGGGTGCCCTCTATCACTGTCAGCCACCACTGATAGGCTTCCTCCCTAAGCAGCGATACTGCCCCTTTTAACTTTTTCTCGGGTGAGTAGTCCAAATCATCCATTATCCGTCCAGTGGCCTCTGACCAGTATTCAGCCACATTGGGAGCCACACCAGCAATACCCTTAAAGATCTTAGCCCCACTAGATCGAAGTCGCTTCGAAATTGACCCATGACTTCCCATACCATTATTGGGCCCAGCGACCCTTTCCAAAATCCTCAGCATTGCCTGCGACAATGCATCATCCCCAGCGGCTCGATCATACGGTCTAGCCTCAACCATGGGTGAGGCCGGAGCCTCTCTTGCTTCAACATTGGGCATATGGTCCGATGCCGATGACCCAGCCCTAACACTTCCATGGCCTCTGCCGCGGCCTCTTGCGCCTCTCCTAGCAGTCATTGTCGATCCACGTATTATATGAATTAGAAATTTTATGAAATTTTAGTTACTTCTGGTAATTAAGCCGATGTTTTATAAAGATAGTAAGTAAGGAGTTGTTTTCGCAATCATGAATCCTCTACCGTTTCAGTTTTTCTAAAGTCTCAGTCTTCCTCTAACTAAAGAGTCTCAGTAGTTTTCTATCTAAACTAATCCAGTAGTTTTTCTTTAGTAATAGAAGAACAATTCAATGTCGAGGGAACTTACTTGGTTTGACGTCAGAGACTCGGTGTGCCACCCAATAAGAATTTCAGAATATTTGATCTACTCAAAAATATTTTTTAGACCCAAGTAGTAAGACCCATTTCACAGCCCGAGCTTTGCAACTTGGCTCTAATACCACTAAATGTAACACCCCAAACCCGGCCCAGACGTTATGGCCGAACTTGGCATGTCACATTGAAATGTTTCTCAAAAATCTTGCTTTCATTAAAACCCTTCTTAAAATAAAACTTGAGTGAAAACTCTGCTTACGTTATACGCTTTCAAATCGTGGTGTAAAGTTATTCCTTTACACTATGTTATTAATCATTTTATAAAATCTCTTTTTAGTTGCGGAAGCCTAATTTTTTTTAAAACACATATGGGTTATGAAAACTGGGCATTGTTTTTTAGTAAACCATGTTCTGCCTATAAAACATAAATCAGAATGCCAACCATCCCAATTTAATATACTATCCAGAGGATAGGCCTTATTACAACCCAAATCAAAATAATTTAAAATACTGGAAATTGTATTAAAACCAAGTCTAAAACATCTTGCTAGTTGGCCACCTTCGAGTCCCTCCATCCATCGAACCGCCTATTGAGGATCACCTGAAAAAAATAAAAGATGGGGTGAAAACAAGGTTTTTTAAAAACACTACAATGTGACACGTTAAGTTTGGCCATAACGTCTGGGCTGGGTATAGGGTGTTACACAAACACATAATTAGGCCTTTTTACACATTAGCCCCTAAAATTTCATACTTTTGCATTTTAGCCCCTATTTCATCAAAACATGAATTACACAAAATTCCACAAGTTCAAAGCTTGGCCGAATTACTCTTCTGCCCCTAGCAGCCCATATCTTTCATTTATTTCACATTTTAACCCCACATTTTGTACTTTTCAAAATTTAGTACGAAAAATGCGTTTTCAACAAAAATCACTCAACAAAACATATTAATCTATCAACAAATACTTATTTTCCATCACCAAACTTCACAATGCTCAAGCTATCATCAATGGGAACTCACAAATTCATCAATAATTCCACAAATTGAGACATGGGCTAGATAATACTAGGTGCAACAATATTAAAAACAAAAAATCACTAAAAACAAGCTTAACACATACCTTAATGAAGCTTCAAGAGTGCCGAACCTGAAAATCTTCAAAATGGTTTATTTTTCTTGGTATAATTGGCCAAGAAGATGATAATGGCCTAAATTTTGTTTTGGTCTTAATTTAATTAACCTTATTACCAAATTACAAAATTAACCTTAATTAATAACCATCAAATTTCATGATATCAAGCCCATAAATGTCCATTACCAATGAAAATGGTCTAATTACATTATAAGGACCTTATCATGACATAAATTAAGCATTTAAACCTCCACAATCAAGGTATCCAGTCATGATCCATATACCATAATCACCATGCACGAACAATACACATTTATTGACTCAATCATGCATGCAACCACACTCATGAAAGACATCATTACACAATCATACCAATAACGAAATTTGCCAATTTCAAATGGCCTTATACAAAATGAAATTTCAACTAAATTAGGCCAACACTCTTGGCCAAATCAAAGATGACACTTAACAAATGACCAAGTCCCTATACATGCCATACTTTCAAAAATACCACAAGTATCAAATACCCAAAATAATGATTCTTATAGTGTGATGCGAGCCTCTGACAAGTCCTGATCCCAAACTAGCTTGGTGACATTATAAAACAAAGGAAAACAAATGAGGGGTGAGCTATACAGCTTAGTAAGTTTATATGCAAATAAATAGCATATTAACTGTGCAAATTCATATAATGAGAGTTGACACATTTACCATTGAGCTCACATATGCTAAACTTACTCAAACACAACTTACCACGGCATCTTCACCTATACCGTTCATACTACGAATTGCTCGTACACATATGTTTTCACATCTTTTGTTATTTTCCCATTGAACACTCAGAATATTAATGGATACACAGAACGTTTTCACATAAGGGTCACATATGTAGCCATGCTACCTTATATCACATTTCACATATATACTCGTTCTCGAGCTAGTCACGGGTCTGCTCACACAAGCTGACGGTCGGGACATAACTACTTAATGCTGCTCACACAGGCTGACAGGTATCTGCATCATATACAGGATTACCTAGCCACTGGTAGACATACAGGACCAGCACCCAGAATCACATAAGCATATAATCACACATATGTTCCTAGTTACATGTCACTCGTATCCTAAATTATTCCTAAGGTCCAATCGGGATTTTCCTCACTTATCAAAACTTTGTTGATTCTATCACATAAATCATTCACACATGTTATACAACATTAACACATTAAAAACAAAATCAAATGATGCATTATTTATATACAAACTTACCTCGATACAAAAATAGCAAAATTTTGTGATTTAGTCCACAACTTTACCCTTTCCCCAATCTAGGTCAATTCCTCGTCTTTCTAATCTATAATGACACATTTAGCTCATTTATTACTCACATTATTCAATTTGACCCAAAAATATATTAAGGCAAATTTACATTTTTTGCCCTTAACTTTTCACTTATTTACACTTTAGTCCCTAGGCTCGTAAAATGAAATGTACTCATTTTCTTTGTTACCCAAGCCTAGCCGAACTATTTTTGTACCGATACCACAACATATTTTTCATTTAATCACACTTCCTACCCACATTTTTATAATTTTTACAAAAAGGTCCTTTTATGCAATTTCATCAAAAATCACATAGTAAAAGTTGTTAAACACACCACAAACTTTCATATTCTTCCATTAAACATCAGAAAACATGCAAGTCACACATGGGTAAATTTTTGAACATGAACCCTAGTTTAAAATAATGGTAGAAATAGCTAGATCGGTTGATTACGACTTCAAAAATGTAAATAGCATTAAAAACGGGGCTAGGATGCACTTACTATCAAGCTTGGAAGTTGGCCAAACCCTAGCTATGGTGTCCTTGAGAATTTCGGCTATGTGTGAGGAAGATGGACACAATTTTTTACTTCATTTTCCCTTTTTATTCTTTTATTAACCAAATGACCAAAATGCCCATAATGTTTTTCTTTAAAATTTTACCCTTCCATGTCCATTTTTGTCCATCATGATATATAATGGTCTAAATGCTAAATATGGACCTCTAATTTACCACTTCATTCCAATTGTCCACCCAAAGCTTCCAAAACTTATATTTTACACTTTTTGCAAATTAGTCCTACTAATTTAATTGGACCTTCTATCGATAATGTAACACCCTAACCCGAATCCGTTGCTGGTACGGGTTATGAGGTATTACTTAACGAGTCACAACTCATACTTATAAGCATTTCATTTTAACAATCCAAAATTTAAACACATCCTTGATCGCGAAATGATCAAATATAAAATCAACAAAAAAGAAAGAAAAATTTCATAACAATTTATAAGGTCATATGATTAAAACATAATTTAGCATTTACTGTAACAAATATCAAGTATGTTTATAAATAGAACATATACCAACCCACAACTATGTTAAAGAAATATTAATCAAATTTTCATAATGCCCTGTACAAGTACATGTTGTATTACATATAAAACAAATTTCAAAACCCAACTTGGGATTCATTTATACATCATTATCATATTATTAAATGTGAATTTTTTTTTTTTGTATTTCATGTCTTAATTTAATTCACTACACCCATTCGGTTATATGCCTATGTGCAATTAAAGTCATTTAATCTGAATAAAAAATTATGACAAGTCATGTTTATAATTTAGTGGCAACCAACTTACAAGAGATACAATATATGTTACTAAGCTCAAATACTTTTTTTTTTCTTTTTTTTTTCCATTAGGCTTAAATCATATTGAACCCTAATAATTAAATTAATATTAGTTTAATCATAAATTCACCATATCATCAAACTGTCATTTTTTTTAAAGCTATCAACCTCTGCTCACACTCATAAATAACTAGTAAAAGTCATAGTACCTAATTTAGTAGGCAATCACATGTGCATCATTGGAGCGCTATGATATGATCGTATATGCTTTATTTACATACTTATAAAACTGGTGCACGCTTTATCCAAAATTTGAAGCCACACTTAACATGTGAATAAATGTTAAATAACTGGCTAAACTAGCCTAAGGCATATTCAGTACCTATTACCTATAAGCACTGAATTATATCCCTTAAATCTAGCCTCATCTAATTCTATATCCAAGAACATGCGCGACTAAGTCAAAGTAAATCAAACAAATTTAAATATATGCACACACACTTTATCTTAGTATGAAACACTTCTAGACTAACAAAACATGCTTTTGACCTATTCAACCATGTTGTATATAAAGTCATAAATCACCTTAATGCACCATCATGCAGTGCAATTTATAATTATTCATAGCACATGGAATTAAGCCCAAGAGTAAATTTAAATCTTAGCAAGTCCGAAACCAAATTCAACCAAAGTACTTAAGCCATATTTGCATGGCCAAATTATACATACCCAAAATACAACATTTCAAAATACACTCAAGCTTATACATGCCATAATTTGAGTTTTATTATTTAAATACCAAGGTTATAGATAGTGTGATAGACTTTGCTGACAATCCCCGAGCTTGTAACTTGGTTCCAAAATCTATAAAATAAAAACACGTATAAAACACAGAGTATGCTTTTGAAGCTTAGTAAGTCATAATCAAATAAACAATTCAATAACATTATCAACCGAATTAAACCAAAAAAAATTATAATATTATAGCATATTTAAATCCAAGCATATAAAATTCATAATATATATTCATATACATTCTTTATTGAATATCACTTTGGCCGAATGTTCAAGTAACTAAATTATCATTCTACCGTTTTACTTTCACAACTAAATAATCATCACAAATATAGTACACAGACCATAAACGCATAAGCTCATATCTCACAATATAGTTTCATATACACATACTATCATATAACCGAATATATATCTCATCCTATATAAATATGTACATAGGAATTTTTCATAACATACTTACTTATTATTCACAAAACCAAATACACATATCCCATACACATATTTTCTTTGTTTGCACTTACAAAATTTATAACTATTAGTCAAGGTGTTTACTTACCTTTTCCTCAAGTAGGTAACAAGTTAGTTCATACTTGGCATTTAGCTCGTTTTAGACATTCCAACTCAATTTACCTTTGCTCGATGAACCATCTGAAATTAGGTAGGACACTCGGATAATCACACATATATCGTACATTGCCAACATCCCAAACGTAGTCTTACATGTAATCACATATAGATGCCACTGTCCCAGGTAAGGTCTTACCGCACACATATAATGAAGTCACATATCGATGCCATGGTCTTACTCACACACGTAAATCAGATTTTCATGTCATGACATATGTATCCTAACTATTCCTAATGTTCATAGGGGCTTTCGGACGTCGTAGCTCGGTCGAAACAAATTTGGAAATTTATACATTTCATAACAACATATATATCTAACATTTAACTACAATTAAACATGTCTATTTGCTTATGAACTTACCTCCGATGATAAAAAATGGGACGAAACGGCTAGTGACAACTTTAGCTTTTCCCCAATCAAATTTTGATTTCTTCTTAATCTAAAACATATTCAAATTAAGCTCATTCAAACATATTTTCACTTAATTTAGTCCAAAAACACTTAAATGGAAAAAATACCATTTTACCCCTGACATTTACAATCTTTACAATTTAGTCCCTATTGCTCAAAACACAAAATACACCAATTTCTCCATACCTAAGCTAGGCCGAATATTACCCATGTCTATACAAGCCCATATAATTCATTTATTTTAGATTTTACTCCCTCAATTTTTTTTTTCAATTTAGTCCTAATTACTCAAAATCATCAAAAATTCCTTTACAAAATATGTTAACCCAACACATATCTTTCACAATTCATCATCAAACAATAAAAAACACAAGCTCTCATCAATGGCATAACTCTAAATATTCATCAAAATTCAAAATTTAAGCATGGGTTTTGTAGTACACGAAGCAACGATCTAAAAAACATAAAAATTATCAAAAATTGACTAAAAACAAACCTTTGAGCTTGGAGATGGCCGAACCTAACTTCTTTTCTTTTCTTCTTCTTTTGCTTATATTTGGCTATGTAAAAATAATATTAACATTATGGTTTATTTTATGATATAATTATATTATATAGTTTATATTTTTGATTTTCGAAATTGCCCTTAATGAGTTCAATATAAAATCTTCATATTATAAGCCTTATACCATCCACCATTCCTTAAATGGGCTTATTGCAACATAAATACTCTAAGATAGAAAGACATTAACTATTTGGCTGTTATGCATTAAGCTACCAAATTTTTAATTTACGCGATTACACCTAAACGTCAAAATTAAATCACGAAAATTTTACAGATATAAATTCACACAAAATAGACAAAGAAAATATTTTTAAATATTTTTCTGACTCGGATTTGTGGTTCTAAAACCACTGTTCCAATTAGGGTCTAAATCGGGCTGTTACAGATAAAATTTCTTAACGATATTTTCATACATGCATTCAATCATACTATAAACCTTAAAACTTTATCACAATAAATTATTCTACTTCGTATTTGTGGTCCTAAAACCACTATTTTGACTTAGCCCTGATTCGGGCTATTACGACCCTCTCTCTTTTAGGGATTTTTGTCCCCAAAAATATTCCTAGAAAAGAGGTTTGGGTACTGTTTTCTCGTGGCTTCCTCGGGTTCCCACATAGCCTCTTTAACCCTATGTCTATGCCATAAGACTTTCACTAATGCTATACTTTTATTCCTCAATTGTTTGACTTCCTGAGCCAAAATCTTAATCAGTTCTTCGTCATATGTCATATCCGGTCAAATCTCAATTTTCATCAAAGAAATCACATGCAAAGGATCAGAAAGATATCGTCGCAACATTGACACATGAAACACATTGTGAATCCTTTCCAATTCCGCCGGCAAAGCCAACCAATATGCCACTGGCCCAATTCTTTTGATAACCTCATACGGACAAATAAAACACAGACTTAACTTGCCTTTCTGACGAAATCTCATAATCTTCTTCCACGAAGACACTTTCAGAAACACTTTATCACCAATCTGAAATTTGATCTATTTTCTTTTCAAATCCGCATACAACTTTTATCAATCAAGGGCAGCTTTCGAACAATCATGAATTACCTTCACTTTCTCCTCAATTTTTTTAACCAAATCAACTCCATGAATCTGTTTCTCACTAAGCTCGGTCCAATACAAAGGAGTTTGACACTTGCGGCCATATAAAGCCTCGTATGGTGCCATTTTTATACTCGACTGAAAACTACTGTTGTAAGCAAATTTGACCAAAGGTAGATGTTTTTCCCAACTACCCTCGAATTCTAGAACTCAACAACAAAGCATATCTTTGAGAATCTGAATTACCCTTTCAGATTAACCGTTGGTTTGTGGATGAAACACGGTACTAAAATTCAATTTCGTGCCCAAGGCCTCTTGCAACTTTTTCCAAAATCTTAAAGTAAATCTCGGATCTCTATTTGAAATAATAGAAATAGGCACTTCGTGCAATCTCAAAATCTTAGCAACATAGAATTTAGCTAGCTTGTCGAATGAATAGTCAGTATGTATTGGAATAAAATGAGCTGAATTTGTCAACTAATCAATGACAACCCAAACAACATCTTTCTTCCTTAGGGTCAAAGGTAAACCTCTTACGAAATCCATCGTAATCCTATCCCATCTCCACTCGGGTACTATCACTGGCTGAAGTAAACCCGAAGGCACTTGATGCTTGGCTTTTACTTATTGACATATCAAACACTTTGGTACAAAATCATAAATATCTCTTTTCATACCTAGCCACCAATACAATTTCATCAAATCATTATACATCTTAGTACTACCCAGATGAACTAATAAGCAACCACTGTGTGCCTCGTGTAAAATTTTCTGGATAAGGTCATTATCCTTCGGTACACATACTCTCTCTCGGAACATTAAACAATCATCTAAACTGACATAAAAATCTAAATCATTACTCAATTCACATTGAGCTCGTTTGGCTTGTAATTCACTATCACACTTCTGAGCTTCACAAATTTGCTGAAGAAATAACGGTCTAGCCCTCAACTCAGCCAAAATCGAACCATCATCTGACAAAGCCAACTTATTACTCATAGCTCTCAAAACAAATAGGGATTTTCTACTTAAAGCATCGGTGACCACATTCATCTTTCTCGGATGATAATCGATTATCGACTCGTAGTCTTTTAACAGCTCAAGCCATCTTCGTTATCTTAAATTTAAATCCTTCTAAGTCATAATATACTTTAAACTCTTATGATCAATAAAAATATGACATCTCTCACTGTACAAATAATGACGCCAAATCTTTAAGCCAAAAACAATGGCAGCCAATTCCAAGTCGTGGATCGAATAGTTCTTCTCGTGTGGCTTCATTTGTCTTGAGGCATAAGCTATCAAATTTCCCTCTTGCATCAACACACAATGAAGGCCATTCAAAGACGCGTCACTATAAATTACAACTTCCTTTCCCAACTCAGATTGTACCAAAATTGGTGCCTCGGTCAATAGTGTTTTCAATCTCTCGAAGCTTTGCTGACATTTGTTGGTCCATTCAAACTTAACATCATTTTGCAACTTGGTCATAGGTGTAGCAATCATCGAAAAATCCATCGACGAAGCGTCGATAATACCCGGCTACGCCCAAAAAGCTTCAAACCTCGAATTCATTTTTCAGCGGTTTCCATTCAACAGTTGTTGATATCTTACTTGGATCAACCTGAATACCATCACCTGAAACTATATGTCCCAAAAATCTGACTTCTCGAAGCCAAAACTTACATTTGCTAAATTTAGCAAATAATTTCTTTTCTCTCAAAATCTGTAATACAGTTCTCAAGTGTTTAGCTTGTTTGGACTCATCTTTAGAATAAATCAGAATATTATCTACGAACACAACCACAAACTTATCTAAATACGGTTGGAAGATCTGATTCATCAAATCCATAAAAACGACAAGAGCATTAGTAAGTTCAAAAGACAAAACAAGAAACTCATAATGTCCATCCTCGCTCTAATCGCAGTTTTGACACATCCGAGTCTTTAACCCTCAATTGGTAGTAGTCGGGCCTCAAATCTATCTTCGAAAACACTGTTGCTCCTTGGAGCTGGTCAAACAAATCGTCAATTCTTGGCAAAGGATACTTATTCTGTATGGTCACCTTCTTGAGTTGTTCGTAGTCGATGCAAAGTCTCATAGATCCGTATGTCTTTTTAACGAATAACATCAGAGCACCGGTAGGAGAAAAACTCGATCTCACAAATCCCTTATTTGTCAACTCTTACAACTGAGCTTTTAACTCTTTTGAGTCAATTGGAGCCATCCTATACAGAGCAATTGTAACACCCCTAGACCCGTTCCTATCGCGGGAGGGTCAAGAGACATTACCTGACAATCAGTTAAGTTATCACAAACTCACTCGTACAGTTTATGACATTAGTACAATCATATATCGACACTCACATATTGAGACCATGATTTCCCTTAACCATTTCATTTTAAGACCAATTTACTAAACATAAATATAGAAGTGTCACAATTTGGTAAGGCTCAACAACCAAAATCAACTAGACAGATTGACTACGTCCAAAACAATGCACATATCAAATATCGTCACTAGTCATATTCACCACATATATTTCATAGATTAAAATTATAAGGATATGGTATACTTCGAAATTAGCTTATAAACATACATATTGCACATCCATTCATATATAACATGATCAAGTTAACACCATAACCATAAAAGCAAGAGATTTAAGTGAGCCATTTTCGCATGGCCTAATTTAAATACAAAATCAAAAGTTATTTGTTTAACTGCAAAATGTTAAGCCTATACATGCCATTTCAAGGTTTAGCTACCAATACTGAAAGATGCAGTGATAGTATGGATGGCTTAAATTCTGAAATTCCTGAGACCGTCGCTAACGAACGAGATCTATAAAATAGAAAATGAAGAACAACGAAGTAAGCAATCATATGCTTAGTAAGTTTTTTAAAAATAACAAAATCATTAGAGAGAGTAACATAATAATATCTAGCTTATGCATCTCATCTTTTGGCCGAGTAGGGATTAAACTAAGATTTCTTCTATCATTCATGTTGCAAGGATAAAATTCATGCATCCAACTAATTCAATCTATACCCAAATATAATTTCCACGTCAACCTCATGCATAAGCACATACATCACATATTTGTGAAGTTAAACCCTTTAAATCGGAACTCATACGTCATATTCAGATTGTAAGCGTGTGAGTGAATTTAGGCAATGATCTAAACACCCCTACCAAAATTCGAAATCATACTTCAAAGAGGATCAAATTCTCAACGAGAGTAAAATACATACTTGGCTATTTTACGGTAAATAGTACCTTTTTGTTTAAAACTTGATTCAACATTTATTTTACGATTAAGCATACGAATGCTTACTAAATTTTAACCCACCTTTGGTACTAGTAAAGATATCCTTCGGAACCAAGCCCGATTCTTAACACTGGCTTAAAGCCCTTCGGAACTAAGTCCGGTCATTAGCACTGACTCGTAAGTCCTTCGAAACTAAGCTCGGATCATTAACTCTGGCTCAAAGCCCTTCGAGACTAAGCTCGGATCATTAACTCTGGCTCAAAGCCCTTCGAGACTAAGCTCGGATCATTAAAAACACGATTAAACATTCGCATATATATATATATATCATATCACCTTTAGATATCATTTCTGATATTCAAATACAATTATGGCATGTTTATCAATACATACCATTCGGTTCACTAGTTATGATCAAGGACCAAATTTTGTTTATTGATATATCAAAGTTCATTGCTAACATTTGGCTTATAACAAGTTCACACATTTTCCTTCCTTCCATAACAATCAAGCATAAACCTTAAATCAAAGTTTATAAAGGATACAAATGTACTATGATGTCATTATGTAATGAGTCAAAATTCTCTACTCAAGAACTTACCTCGTTGGTCGATATTTATCTACAGACCGACTATTCCACCACCTTTGCTTTTCCTTTGTCCGAATGTGGCTCTCTTAGCTCTTAAGCTAAATTAAACAAGTTTACTATTCAGAATCCATTACTAATATCATATAGTTATTAATTACTTAATCTATGCATAACCGAATACCTATATACATTCATCTCATTCACAAGCATCTCAATATACATTTACTAGACGTACTTGCTCACAAAGATCGGAAATTTTCATATAGGCCTTTAACACATTTGCCATAATCCTTAAGCTTAGAACATCCCATCTCACACACACATTCGGCCTTATAAATATAAATTTTATAACACATATGTTTTCTAATTCAACACATCAAAACACCAAAGGTACGCACATAACTATACTAGCCGATTATTACTTATCATCTAATTCCTCCTTCAATCATATTCGGCAATGTACATATATTTGTACAAATGCTTTAACATTTAAATTTCGACCAAATCAAGACATTTATACCAAGGCCGCATACACATAAATATTTTTTTATGCAAAATGTACAAACGATCACACATATAAGTATATACATACACTCATTCATTTCATCTTAAAATTAAATCACACCCATCTCTTAGCCATAAAACCTATCAAGGTTCCATTTCTACTTTCCAACATTCATACGGCAAGATGGTATTTACTATCATTCTTCCATTTCATAATAACCTTTCTTTGATATAAATATTCATGGTAATGATATAACCAAAATTTATTATAATTATACTAACATTTCTACCCTTAGCTTACGGTTTATGCTAGGCAACCATCAAGACCGAATGCCCCTTTAAGGATACAAATGGCACTACACAAATCAAAATCATATGTACCTATTTCGAACCTCCTCTTATCAAATAGAACACACTTGTTACACATTTAAACTCTAGGTTCACAATCGGCAATATGGACATGTCCTAGCACATTAACCGATTCCCAAATTATCATGAAATCCACCTATTTACACATTCAACTAACATAACCTCACCCATCCTCCATTTCCTACTTAAGCATGAAAACAACAACCATTTCAAAGTTCTTATTCATGACCGAAAGCATATATCAATACCAACTTAAAAATCCATACATGGGCTATGTTAAGAACCTAAAGATCAACCAAATATCACAAAATTACAAGAAACAACATCCAAAACATACCTTGATATAAGCATATGCTAGCCGAATGCTTTTGTTCTTTATTTCCTTTTCTTTCCTTCGATGAAATCGGCAAAACAAGAGAATGGTGCCTTGTTCTTTTCACCAAATTTTATTATTATTATAACTATTTTATGATATCATTTTATTTAACAAAATACCCTTGTTATTTCTTATTTAAAGTATGCATAATTGGACAAAATACATGTATAATATACACTTTCTAATCATCACGTCACATGGCCGGCCACTTCATGGAGAAAACGGCAAATATACATGCAAGTCCATTTGTTCACTACAATCCACAAATAAATCCCTTGAATTTGGCCTCCTATGTTTTTAATTCATCTCATATGAGTCCTTTCCAACAATTTCACATACAATTGGCATTTTCAACATTCAAAAATTCACACATAAGCTTATCACATAATTTAAACATAGAATATTATACTCAATTATTTTTATGACTCGGTTTAGCGGTTTCGAAACCACTTTCTGACTAGGGTCGAAATGGGCTGTCACAGCAATCGATATCGACACAGTCCCAGTCATTAAATTAATAGCAAACGCAATTTCTTTGACCGAAGGCAACCTGGGTAACTCTTCTGGAAACACGTCTAAAAATTCACCGACTATTGGTACAGATTCAAGTTTCAATTTAGACATATTTGTATTCAACACATAGGCAAGATAAGCTTCACATCCTTTTCTTACAAATATATGAGCATGGAGAACCTCACCATTTTCACATTTCAATTCAAAAATTTTCTGCCTACAATTAACTTTAGCATCATGCAATATCAACCAAATGATACCCAAAATGGTATCAAATTCATCAAGTGGCAACAACATTAAGTCAACAGGAAAACAATGACCTCGAATCATCAAAGGACAATTCTTGCAAACTTTATCCACTAACATATACTTGCCTAAAGTGTTTGACACTTTAATCACAAAATTAGTAGACTCAACAGGCAAATTCATATTAGTTGCCAAGTTCATACAAATATATGAATGCGTAGAACTGAGATCAATCAAAGCAATGACATTAGTATCATCAAGAGAAAATACACCAGTGATCACATCAGGGGATGACGCATCTTCCTAAGCACGAATTGCATAAGTTCTCGCAGGTGCTCCAACTTCCGATCTTGCAGCTAAATCTTTGGATACACCTTTGCTACTTGCCCAATCTCTTGTATTTCTCACTGGTCTCCCTCTAACAGTAGTGTTACTCGATCTAACATTCTGGGAATTATCTTTTTCAATGATCTCAAGGCAATCCTTAATGAAATTGTCTTGAGAGAAACATTTAAAACAAGCTCGGATGATTATCCAACATTCACCGGGATGTCGCCTACCACAATGTTGGCATTTAGGCCTATCAGATCTCACATTCCTAACACTTGCTATGGACGTAGTTCTGGCCTTAGAACCCGAATATTGCTTCCCACGATCTCTACTAGGATTCCCAGCTGAATCGTTCAAAGGAATGTGCATATCCCTCGACTTCTTAGACAAGGATTGAAAGGACTTACTCATCAGTCTCTTTCTCGAATCTCTAGTATCAAACTCTGTAAGCTTGTTCCACTAGTACAACAAACTCTTTTAGTTCTAAGATTCCAACAAACATTCTAATATTTTCATTCAATCCACTCTCAACCCTCTTGCACATGATAGCTTCTGTGGACACACATTCCCGAGTGTACTTACTAACTCTAAAAAACTCTCGCTCGTATTCAGTTACAGTTATTCAGCCCTGTTTCAGCTCGAGATATTCCTTATGCTTCTGATCTATAAACATTGAGTAATATATTTTTTCCGGAATTCTTCTTGGAAGAAACCCCATGTAACCCTTTCTCTCACTACCACTGATACTAGAGTCTTCCACCAATGAGATGCCGCATCCTTCAATAATGATATAGCCCATTTCAAACACTCTTCAGGTGTGCATTAAAGTTCATTAAATACCCGAATGGTATTTTTAAGCCAGAATCCTGCCCTCCCGGGATCGTCATTTACATTAGCCCTAAATTCTTCGGCCCCGTACTTTCGAATCTTATTAATAGAAGGCTTACTCAGTCTTACCATTTCCAAACCTTAAGGGGCTACGGGAACTGGTTGAGGAATAAGAGGGGTGGAGAGGGTTGAGCATTCAGATTCACCTGAATAAACTCTGTATACCACTCATCCATCATGTGGAGAAAGGCTTCATGAGCCTCTCCTCCGTCACTTGTTGTTACATGCCTACTATCGGGCGGCACGGTCCCTTGGGCGAGAGCCCAACGCATTACATTCTACTTTATCAGCTATGGCTCGATCGAGAGTCATTTACTATATGAAAACACAATTTATATTGTTAGGAGTCATCACACTATCACAATTTATATATGGCATGTATAGCTAGACTCATACACACGCCAGGTTAGTCCGAGAATCAACTGAACCATAGCTCTCATACCACTAAATGTAACACCCCTTACCTGTATCTGACACCAGAATAGGGTACGAGGCATTACCAGACTTAAACACACGTGAACACACAAATCGAAGTCATAAAATTTGCGTTAATTTAAACTTTTCATTTATATTCATAACATCCCTATTATGGGTCTACGGGACCCTAAACATAAATTAGGAGTGGTTCGAGACTGAACCGGGAACTTCCAAAACTTTTTCAACACTTATAAAAATTTCATGTTTTGGAGAGTAACACGCCCGTGTGAGCAGGCCCTGTCGTCACACATGCCCATATGACGTCATCAACCATTTAGGTCACACGGCCAACTCACACGCCCGTGTCCTAGGCCGCGTGGCGAATATAATTTTTGCATTTAAGGTGCAGCCTTCACACAGCCTGGGCACACGCCCATGTTCTATGGACGTGTCCTTCACATGGTCGAGTTACACGGTCGTGTCTCTACCCATGTGTTTACTATTAGACATTCTGTTTCTAAAAACTAAAGTGCAGGGGACACACGGCCTATCAACACTCCCATGGGGTTAACCGTGTGTCAGACAAGGCCTAGACACATGCCTGTGTGCCTACCCGTGTGGACAATATATAGGTTGTTTACCAAGCCAATTGCCAACCTAAAACACAAAAACACATATGTCCATTCAACAAAACTTATCATGACATAAACTAAGCATTTAAACCTCTACAATCAAGGTATCCACTCATCATCCACATACCACAATCACCATGCATGAACATTACACATTTATCGACTCAATTATGCATGCAACCACATTCATGAAAGACATCATTACATAATTATACCAATAACCAATATTTTCCAATTTCAAATGGCCTTATACAAAATGAACTTTCAACTAAATTAGGCCAACACTCTTAGCCAAATCAAAGATGACACTTAACAAATGACCAAGTCCCTATACAAGCCATACTTTTAAAAATATCACAAGTATCAAATACCCAAAATAATGATTCTAATAGTGTGATGTGAGCCTCTGACAAGTCCTGATCCCAAGCTATCTTGGTGACACTATAAAACAAAGGAAAACAAATGAGGGGTAAGCTATATAGCTTAGTAAGTTTATATGCAAATAAATAGATCTTAACCATGCAAATTCATATAATGAGAGTTAACACATTTACCATCAACCTCACATATGCTAAACTTACTCAAACACAACTTACCATAGTATCCTCACTTATAATGTTCATACTACGAATTGCTCGTACACACCTGTACCACATCATCATACAAACACACATATTTTCACATCTTTTGTTATTTTTCCCGTTGAGCACTCAAAATATTAACGAATAAAGAGAAGGTTTTCACAAAAGGGTCACATATGTAGCCAAGCTACCTTATATCACATTTCACATATATGCTCGTTCTCGAGCTAATCACAAGTCTACTCACACAAGTTAATTGTTAGGATGTAACTACTCAGTGCTGCTCACACAAGTTGACAAGTATTCACAACATATGCAGGATTACTTAGCCACTGGTAGACATACAAGACCAGCACTTGGAATCACATAAGCATATAATCACACATATATTCCTAGTGACATGTCACTAGTATCCTAATTTATTCCTAAAGTTCAACTGGATTTTCCTCACTTATCGAAACTTGGTCGATTGTGTCACACAAATCAGTCACACATGATATAAAACATTAACACATTAAAAACAAAAGAAAGTAAAGCATTATTTACATACAAACTTACCTCGGTACAAAAATAGTAATTTTTTTGCGATTTAGTCCACAACTTTACCCTTTCCCTGATCTTGGTCAATTCCTCGTCTTTCTTGATCTATAATGACACATTTAGCTTGTTTATTTCTCACATTATTCAATTTGACCCAAAAATTATATTAAGGCAAATTTACATTTTTTGCTCTTAACTTTTCACTTATTTACACTTTAGTTCCTAGGCTCGTAAAATGAAATTTACTCATTTTCTTTGTTACCGAAGCCTAGCCGAACTATTTTTGCATTCATACCAGCACATAATTTCCATTTAATCACACTTCCTACACACATTTTTACAACTTTTACAAAAAGGTCCTTTTATGCAATTTCATCAAAAATCACTTAGTAGAAGTTGTTAAACGCACCTCAAACTTTCATATTCTTCCATTAAACATCAAAACACATGCAACTCACACATGGGTAAATTTTTTAACATGAACCCTAGTTTAAATTAATGGCAGAAATAGCTAGATAGGTTGATTATGACTTCCAAAACGTAAAGAGCATTAAAAACAGGGCTAGGATGCACTTACTATCAGGCTTAGAAGTTGGCCAAACCCTAGCTATGGCATCCTTGAGAATTTCGGCTATGTGTGAGGAAGACGGACACAATTTTTGACTTTATTTTCCCTTTTTATTCTTTTATTAACCAAATGACCAAAATGACCGTAATGCCTTTCTTTGAAAATTTACCCTTCCATATCCATTTTTGTCCATCATGATATATAATGGTCTAATTGCTAAATAATGACCACAAATTTACCATTTCATTCCAATTAAGCACCCAAAGCTTCCAAAACATATATTTTGCACTTTTTGCAATTTAGTCCTACTAATTTAATTGGACCATCTATTGATAAAATTTCTTAACGATATTTTCACACATGCATTCAATCATACTATAAACCTTAAAACTTTATCACAATAAATTTTTTTACTTTAGATTTGTTTTCCTGAAACCACTATTCTAACCTAGCCCTAATTCGGGTTGTTACATTTCACACTATCACGTATAATGATAAATTGGCTTTTGAGGTATAAGCATAAAGTAGGCACTATCACCACAGATTGAATACACAGATCTCCAATCACACCAGATGACTTATAGAGTCAAACATATCCCATAAGTGAAGCATATAACTAACACCCTCCTTAATTCCCCTCACATGTCCTATTAAATGGTTCTTAGCTCAAATTCCCTCATCCTTCCAACATGTCCCAAGGCTTCAATGGTTTCATGATCACTATACATAAAGGTGATAGTCACGATCCTATGGCATGCCAACTGTATCCAATGGTTTCGCGATCACAAGGCCAAAATATCTGAACAAGCACACATCACTTACTGATTATCCGTGCAGTATCATTGCATATTTGTATTTTTAGAAAAACACTGTCGCTAACATTTAACATATACATAACATTTACACATTTGCACTTTCCCAACAATTATCACAACCATATATCACATGTTATAGCATCTCATCCCAATTCACATATTCATATTCACATAAGCACATAATTTATAAGATAAACTCTAGTATGAAAAAGCTTTAACTTGAAATTTAGAGTAGGGGTTCAGGCTACTACTAAATTCCTAAATAACACATGACTCGTCTCTACGAGCAGTGATTCCAAACACTCATGAATACACTTTTGCCGAAATGTAGAAAGCTCAAACTATACTTTCCTAGCTCGTAAATGGTCCTCGTGAATCTAGAACTTCAACACAATAAATTCACATAATAATACATTTAACAATAAGCCAAGGACTCACCAAAAGCAATAAAAGAATCAGCCTAAACTAAGTTCTCATGTAACGGTAACCTTTAACATAACAAGCTTTAAATTCGAATATCTAAATCTATACTCAATATTTTTACTTAAAACCAATTCCATTCATCTTATCATTCACCTACGACTCATTTCCAACCTTTAAACTATGAAAAAAAATTGAATTATGGTTTCAAGTTATTCGACATGTTTTATGGCTATTTTTTGAAAATTCCTTAAAACTCAATAAATCTTTATCAAAAAATAAAAAAAAAAGTTTAGAAACATCTTAATCATGTCAAAACTATTTGAAAAATACTTTGAAACCACATTTTTACTCAAATTCCTGAAATTCACCATTAACAACTCTAATTTTGGCTTTTAGTCAAAACATGAGATTTAATAGCTAATAATTCAGTTTTAAATACTAATTAAATTAAAAACTAATGGGTACATGAATTTTTACCTTTGATGGATGAAAAATAGAGATTTTTCAAAAACCTAAAAAACCCACACATGAAGAAGATGATGAAATCTATGGTATTTTTGTGATGTTTTCTTACGAACTTATGAAGGTGTAATACTAGGGAAATGATGGAAATCAAAAGAGTGAAGATTTAACAAAGAAAATCGATGATGAGAGGTTGGGAGAGCAAGGGGCTTTACTAACAAGTAAAATAGAAGAAATAATGTGAAAACTATAGGTGGCTTGATTTTTAACTTTAATTTTAAAAAGTTGCAAAACTGCAACATAAATGCTCACAATTTTGTCTCTGCTACAAATCAATCCTTGATAGTACTAGAAAGAACATATGTTTTCTCCCTAATTATTAGTTAATTTGTTCCCTGTAGTTATCTTTAGCACATATTTTAGTATTTTTCAATTTAGTAATTTACATTTTATAACTTAGTGGGTCTTAGCTTATTTATCCTTAATTTTTTCATGTTTTATTATTGATGTCACTACATGAGTATCTTCAGATTGCGTACAGAATTGTCACCATACCTAACAATTGTCCGGATCGAAACAAAAATGCATGAGCTATCTAGTCTGGTACAACTAACTTGTACGTATAGAGACAGACAACATGATTCTGATGAAAGGACACCTAGGATATTGGGGGGAAATTATAAAGATTCATGTGAGAAGAAAGAAAATGGGAGAGCTTTGGTATTATCATCTTCTTCAACCTATCCTTTGAAGCTTTCGGCTATTATGGCTTAAGTCTCTTATGGTAAGGAATTTGTGATTTACAGTGATGCGTCCCTAAATGGCCTTGGATGTGTATTGATGCAAGAAGATAAGGTGGTGGTGTATGCCTCAAGACAATTGAAGCTACACGAGAGGAATTACCCGACACATGATTTGGAGTTAGCCACCATTATCTTTGCCTTGAAAATTTGGCGACATTATTTGTATGGTGAGAAATGCCGTATCTTTACCGACTATAAAAGCTTGAAGTAATTGATGACACAAAAAGATTTGAACTTGCGACAGCGAAGATGGGTTGAGTTGTTGAAAGCTTATGAGTTAGTGATCCACTACCATCCAGGAAAGGTGAATGTGGTTGCCGATGCTTTGAGTAGAAAATCTCTATTTGCCTTGAGAGTATTGAACACAAGATTTACCTTATCCAATGATGGCTTGATTCTGGCTGAGCTGAGAGTTAAGCCATCGTTTATCCAACAAACTTGCAAAGCCTAAAAGAATGATAGTGAGTTACAAGCAAAAAGGGCTTAATGTCAAAAGAATGGTGAGACAGATTTTCGCATTGGTTCAAATGATTCTTTGATGTTTCAAGACAGGATATGTGTATCGAAAAATGCTGAGTTGATTTGGAGTATTCTACATGAAGCCCATAATAGTTGTTTATCTGTTCATCCTGGTAGTGCAAAGATGTATAACAATTTAAAGAGATTGTATTGGTGGCTTGGAATAAAAAGAGATGTCTCTGAGTTTGTGTCAAAGTGTTTAGTTTGTCAACAGCTGAAAGCTAAACATCAAGTGCCTTCCAGATTGCTATAGCTAATAATGATTCCTGAATGGAAATGGGACTGAATCTCTATGGACTTTGTTACGGGTTTGCCTTTAACCCTGAAAAAGAAAGATGCAGTTTGGGTCATTGTTGATCGATTGACGAAATCGGCTCATTTCATTCCAGTATGTATAGAGTTTTCACTTGATATGCTAGCTGAATTGTACATTGCCAAAATTATAAGATTTCACGAAGTACCAACTTCTATCATTTCAGACAGAGATCCGAGATTTACCTTGAGGTTTTGGAAAAATTTGCAAGAAGCCTTGGGTACCAAGTTCAACTTCAGTACTGCCTTTCATCAAAAAACTGATAGTCAATCTGAACGAATGATTCAGATCCTCGAAGATATGCTTCGATGTTGTGTTCTTGAATTTGAAGGTAGTTAGGAAAAATATCTACCATTGGTTGAATTTGCTTACAACAATAGTTTTCAATCGAGCATTAAAATGGCACCTTATGAGGCATTGTATGGTCACAAATGTCAGAATCCACTGTATTGGATGGAGCTTAGTGAAAAGAAAATTCATGGGGTTGACTTGATTAAAAAAACTAAAGAGAAAGTAAAGATAATTCATGACTTTTTGAAAGTTGCATCGGATCGATAGAAGTCTTATGCAATTTGAAGAGAAAAGAGATCGAGTTTCAAGTGAGTGATAAAGTGTTTTTGAAAGTGTCTCCATGGAAAATGATTTTGAGATTTGGTCAAAAAGGCAAATTTAGTCTGCGATTCATCGGACCATATGAAATTGTAGAAAGAATTGGACCAGTGGCATATCAATTGGCTCTACCAATAGAGTTAGAAAAGATTCACGACGTATTTCATGTATCGAAGCTACAGAGCTATCGTTCTGATCTGTCACATGTGATCTCACCAACCAAATTGGAAATTCAACATGATATGTCATATAGTGAAGAACCAATCAATATCTTAGCTAGAGAAATGAAACAGTTAAGGAACAAAAGTGTAGCCTTAGTGAAAGTATTATGGCAAAAGCATTGAGTAGAAGAGGTTACATGGGAGTCAAAAGACACCATTAGGGAACAGTACCCACATCTCCTTACTGGTAAGATTTTTGAGGACGAAAATCCCTTAAAGGGGAAAGTTGTAACAGCCCAAATTGGGGCCTAAATAGAATGGTGGTTTCGGGACCACGAATCTAAAATAGAAATATTTATTCCGATAAAGTTTTAAGGCCTATTGTATGACTGAATGCATGAGTGAAAATTGAGTAAATAAATTTTATCGATAAAGTACTCGATTTAGTGATAGGACTAAATTGCAAAAATTTCAAAATGTAAGTTATAGAAGCATTTATGTGTAATTGAATTGGATTCATAAATTAGGAGTCCTTATTTTGCTATTAGACCATTTTATGGCATGATGGACAAAAATGCCCATGGAAGGAAAAATTTGGAAATAAGGGCATTTTGGTTATTTGGGTATTAAATGAAATAAAAAGGGAAAATTAGCCAAAAATGTGTCCATCTTCTACCTTGCATAGTCGAAACTTTGGGAGACTCCATAGCTAGGGTTTTTTTCCTTTTCTGGCTCCAAGTAAGTGACTCCTAGCCCCATTTTTCCTGTTCTTCATATTTTTGAGAGCCTCGTATCTTAACCTAGCTTTCTATACCACTATTTTAAGCTAGGGTTCATGTTCAAAAATTTACCCATGTGTTTCATGAAAGCATTTTGATGTTTATTGGTAGAAAATGGAAGTTTAATGTGTAGTAAATAACATTTGCTAAGTGATTTTTCATGGAAATGCATTTAGGGACTAAAATGCAAAAGTTGTAAAATATGTGTATAAGTTGTGAAACATTGAGAATTGTGTGCTGCTATGAGAGAGAAATAGGGTTGGCTAGGCTTGGGAATGTTGAAAAATAGATACATTTCATTTTACGAGCCTAGGGACTAAAGTGTAAAAATTGACAATATTAAGGCTAAGTTGGTAAAAAATACCATAGGATGATTTTGTGTCCAATTGAGTAATGTATGTATTGAATGAGTTAAATTTGATGTTATAGATCAAGAATGACGTGAAATTGACCTTGACCGTGGAAAAGGCAAGGTATCGAACTAAATTGAAAAGATTTGCATTTTTGCACCGAGGTAAGTCTTATATGTAAATAATGAGTTATTTTTAATCATTAAGTTTAATTATATTAATTATTTTGAAATTCTGAAATCTTATATCAAACTATCGAAATGAAATAAAATCGATAAGTTAATAAAAGGCCCTATTGAACCTTAGGAATACGAGTGACATGTCACTAGGAATGTAACACCCCCTTACCTGGGTTATCGCCTTACCCGAGCACGAGGCATTACCGGACAATATTACCATCATTCATGCACAATCAATCCACAAATTTTCAACACAATTTAAAACTTATTCATAAAATACCATACAACCCTTAAAGTGGGCCAACGAGGCCCAAAACATGTTTAGGAATGGTCCGAGACCAAATCGAGAACTTAGAAAAAATTTTGGAAAATTTGAGCTATTACAGGGCACACGTCTGTGTGAGACAAGGGCACGCCCGTGTGGGCAGGCCGTGTGGTCACACACACCCGTGTCCACTGCCTGTGATCAATTATTGGAAAACTATTTTTCATTTCGAACCTACAAGGGTTTTCACATGGCCGAGCACACGCCTGTGTCCATCACATGGCCTAGACATGCGCGTGTGGCCTCCCCGTGTGAAAAACTGAGACATTCTATTTATGACGTCAGCATGCAATTCTGGTTAAAAGGCCATGGGACACACCCATGTGACGTCCTCAATCTTTGAAAGTCCCATGGAAAATTCACACGCCCTACACACATGGCCGTGGGAGCTGGCCGTGTTACCCTAAGTAAGGTTATTTTCCAAGCCATACTTTGCTCCCAAACACATACTACCTCTACTACTTTTAACACCACATAGCAAACACATCTTTAGACATCTACATGACTCCATTTACCCATCCATCACCCATTTCAAATTAAACACACACAAACACACTAGCATCCCATGAATTTCGTCATAAGGATAGATAAACAAAATATCATCATCAATGGCTATATCACTTAGCCTTGAATGCAAAATGACTTATCCCATGACAATTACCCCAACATAATCAAACCAACTTAACACCTACAACACCATTAAGTCCCTAAACATGCCATAGTCTAAAGAGTTCATTTTACTATACCAAAAGATAACGTCGATAGTGTGGGTGATCCTCCGACTCGTTCTGATCCCGAGCTAGCTTAACTGAATCTATACAACAAGGGAAAAAAGAAAAAGTAAGCTTTAAAGGCTTAGTAAGACTACATGTAAATAATTATCATCATAACAACATTTAGTCATACCAAGGTTTACCTCTCACACACTATCTTACCACCTAAACTTGCCAACATTTTCACACAAATCATGCACATTATTTTTACCCACTTAAGTCCACATGCACCCTTGCATCACATGCATTTTTCCACAATTACACTTGCCTAAAAGAATACACCCGCACACACAAGTCATACTACCACACCAAGTCTCTTAAGTAAGTATTCCTGTTGAACCATTCGTATTAATATTCGATACTCGGTGGACTTTCCGCTCATGGTTCCACCAACACATAAGCTCGACTCTAAGGTACACATGGTGAAGTTCACTTTATCACCCATGTTGAAGTTCACTTTATCACCCATGTGACCTAGCCATTTAGTCTTGTAGCCTTCGTGTGCACATGATCAAGTTTTTTTTATCACCCATGTGACTTAGCTACATATGGTATGGCTCTCATGTACATATGGAGAAGTTCACTTTATCACTCATGTGACATAGCCATTTAGTCTCGTAACTGTCATGTTCACATGGTGAAGTTCACTTTATCTCACATGTGACTTAGCCATTAAGTTCCATAGTTCTCGGGTCTACATGGTGAAGCTCACTTTATCTCACACTTGACCTAGTCATATTTATCCGTATTACCTGTTATTTCCGAAGGTTCAAACGGAACTCCCATTTCCATACTTTCAGCATCATAGGAGATTATTCAATAGCAACATTTCATAAAATCCCTTTAGTAAGTCGTTCCAATCCTCCTCCAAGAAATGAAAGGAATTTTCTACACGATTAGCAACTTTGACAAGATTCTTAAGTAAAGGCAAAGGTAAACAATACTCAGCCTCCAAAGCTCAGACCACCTCCGTTGCGAGTGTAGGAAACACTCGACCTAGTAGACCTGAGTGCCCCTAGTGCGGTATACGTCACCTCAGCGAATCTCTAGCTCATGAGAGGGCTTGTTTCAAGTGTGGCTCTCTAGACCATTTCATTGGAGAATGCCCTGAGATGTTTGAAAAAGATAAAGATTAAAGTGCAAGGTCAGGTATTGCTCCCTCTAGCATTAGACCTCAAAGAAACTTGGGAATAGGAGTGAGTAGCAAAGGCGCACCAAAGGAACAGACTGCAAGACCTGAGGGTAGAGCCCCAGCAAGGACATACGCCATTCGTGCTCACGAAGAGGCTTCATCACCCGATGTTATTATGGGTACATTTTTTCTTCATGAAACTTCTTGTAACACCCCAAATCTAACCTAAAAGTTAGGCCCAAATCTAGCGTGTCACATTGAAGTGTTTTTCGTAAACATTGTTTCCATTGAAAACCCTTCTGATAAAAACTTGTTGCCATTTAAAACTTGTGTAAAATCTCAAATTTCGTATGCATGTTTTTAAAACATGGTTTGTTGAAAGACAGTCTCTTGTAAAATGTTATTGCCTTTAAAACCTTAATTGTTACAGAAGCTTAATTTAAAACATTTGCGGAAACGTGATATTTTAAAAAATAGTTATTGTTTTGGAAAAACCGTGTCTGACTTTTAGCAATTATAAAAAAATAAATAAAATCCCAAATGTAAAAACCAGAAAGTTTAAAAAGGCCTTATTACAACCCAAACCGGAATAAAGTACTTAAAAGTAAATCAAGACAAAGCATAAGCAATGTGTGGCCTTCTTTGAGTCCCTCACATCAGCGATCCTCCTAAAGCTAGGGATAACCTGCACAGTTATTAAACGGGGTGAGTTTTATGAAAACTCAGTATGTAATCCCTTACTATATAAAATGAATAGTCAGCTGTACAAAAGAATTAAAAGTCTAGGCCCCAGCCCTACTACAGTTCCAGTATCAATTGGGCCTTAGCCCACTATAACAGATAGTACTAGATGGGCCTTAGCTCATTATAGAATCAGAAACATTATCAGAATTAGAATTAGAATCAGAATCAGAATTAGGTGGGCCTAAGCCCAAAACAGAACCAGTAACAGTATAATACAGATATGCAGAATAAACTGGGCTGGAGACCTATACAGAACAAATCAGTTTGGGCCTTAGCCCTATACAGAACAGTGTGGGCCAAGCCCATAGCAGAATCAAAACAATATGCAAATGCAATCCCAACCCAGTACAACCATCACACCACCCGTACCAACCCAACCCACCATGTGGGGAATAACTCAACCCACCCAACCTTACGCACCAATGATGCAGCCATGCTGCTAATAACAGATAACATGGCGAAGCCACCAGAATCAGAATACGTGGCAAAGCCACTAGCACAAAACTTCCTCCAAATTGATGTCCCAACCCAATATGTCGTGTATGCTATGCTCAATCATCACACATGTATGCAGAATGGCCATGTTCAGTATCAGTCATTTAAACACATATTAAACATATCAATCACACAACCACGGTCACGTCAGTCAAATCACTGTCATACGAACACAGTCAAATCTGCCAAAAACACAGTCCAAGTTAGTCACTTGCCCACAAGGGCAAAACAGTCATTTAACACCCTAGGGGCAAAATGTTAATTTTACCCCACAGGGATATCTCGGTAATTCTACCCTACAGGGGTATTTCAGTAATTCTATCCTATAGGGGTCTTTTGGTAATTCTACCCTATAGGGGTATTCGGTAACTCTACCCTACAGGAGTGTTTCAGAAATTCTACCTTACAGGGGTATTTCGGTAATTTTGCAACCCAGGGGTATTTCGGTAATTTCACAAACTAGGGGTATTTCATTAATTTTTACAAACCAGGGGTATTTTGATAATTTCACGAGCCAGGGGTATTTCGATAATTTTGCAACCCAGGGGTCTTTCTGCAATTTTACAAGATAGGGGTATTTTGGTAATTTTACAACACAATGGTATTTCGGTAATTTCACAAACCAGGGGTATTTCAATAATTTTACAAATCAGGGGTATTTCGGTAATTTTGAAATCTAGGGTATTTCTGTAATTTTGTAAATCAAGGGTAAAATGATAATTTTATAATTTAGGGGTAAAACGGTAATTTTGCAAATCAGGGGTAAAACGACAACTTAACAAATTAGGGGTAAAATGGTAATTTTACAAATTAAGGGTAAAACAGTACTTTTATAGATTGGGGGTAAAATGGTAACTTTACAAATCAGGGGTACAACTGCAACTTTACAAATTAGGGGTAAAATGGTAATTTTACAAATTAGGGGTAAAATAGTAATTTTACAAATCGGGGGTAAAACAGTACTTTTACAAATCGAGGGTGTATTTCTATAATTTTACAAATCGGGGGTATTATAGTAATTCTACCCTATAAGGGTATTTCGATAATTTTATCAATCCCTTAGAAAGTGTACAGTTGCCTCGGGCGACTCAAGTATTCTAAACAGAGATAACGTTACAAATGGGCCTAAGGCCCATTGTCGGCCTAGGTGGGCCCACACGCTCGTGCAGCCCTTTAGCGCAAAACTAGCCACAGATATGAGATTCACCTAGTCTAGTCCAATATTTACTACACAACCATATAATTTGCCCGATTGGGCCCACGGGCCCATTGGGCCCACATGGCTCATTTCGGCATTTGCCGTTGTATAGCTAGAGGAGGGTAAAGTACACACCTGATAGGTATCTGAAGTTAATTCACGCTCTGAATGCTCTAAAAGGTATGCTTACTCTCTTCATGGTTTGCTCTATTTAAAGCCAGCTTCTCGCCTATTCTCATGTTAGCTTTTCGATGTGGGATTCTCCATCAATCATCCAAAACCAACTTATTAGCAAAATAACCAACCCTAGCATGCAAAGGGATTCAAACCAAGGTCCTCTCGATAGCCCTGTGAAGCCACCACCACTCGAACACAAGCTCCTTTGTGTCATAAGTCTAACATATTTAACTTTAAAGCCCACCTACTCGCTTCCAAATTTATTTAAAAGAAACCAAAACAAATTGTAAGAGCCAAGACTTGAACCTTAGACCCCTTGCTTCCCTTATGGCGTCACTTCCCTGCCGCTAGACTACATCTCCTTTTGTGTCATGCTTTCACCAAAAATATTCTTAAAGTCTACCCACTAACGTTAAGGCCCCCATAAGAGAAAAACATAAATTTTTGCTAAGGTCCAGGTGTAAACCCAGGACTTCTCCAACACTCCAAACACTGCCAAACCTCTTAGCCAACATACCAACATGCCATTCAGCGTACATGGGCCCAAGGCCCATTACGCAACCCAAGTGGGGCCTACGTGCTCGCATGGCCCTCTAAGCCAGATTTGCCCACAGCCACATGTATGACACAGCCGACCCACTAATTCTTGCAAATCCAAAGACAACCACCCATGTGGGGTCCACAAGCCCATTGGGCCCACATGGCCCACTCTTTTAGGCCTAATTTCGAGGCGTTACACTTTTATTATTTCTTTGATAGACCCTGAATCTACACACTCGTATATTTGCATGAAACTAGTTCCTAGCATGAGTATGCCTGTAGAATCTACGGAATATGTGATAGAAGTATCTAATCCACTAGGCAAGTGTGTATTAGTAGATAAAGCATGTAGAGATTGCCCTTTGATGTTTAGGGGTCATTGCTTCCCAGCTAACCTTATGCTTTTACCATTCGATGAATTTGATGTAATTCTTGGCATGGACTGGTTAACCACTCATGATGTGGTAGTGAACTGTAGTAGAAAATACATTAAATTGAATTTAGATGGTGGTAATACTCTTCGAGTTGAATCTGAAGAATCAGAAAGTTTACCTGTAGTGATTTCCTCATTGGTTGCTCGAAAGTGCATAAAAAAAGGGTATGAAGCTTATCTTGCTTTTCTGATGAATACTAAATAGGCAGAGTCAAAAATAGAGTCAGTACCAGTAGTTTGCGAGTATTAAGATGTATTTCCGGAAGAGTTGCTCGGATTACCTCCAGTTAGAGAGGTTGAATTTGGTATAGAGTTGGCTCCAGGTACTACACCTATATCTATTGCTCCTTATAGGATGGCTCCGCTCGAGCTAAAGGAGTTGAAGGCTCTGTTATAAGAGTTAACATATAAGGGTTTTGCAAGGCCAAGTCATTCGCCATAGGGTGCTCCCGTATTGTTCGTGAAAAAGAAAGATGGTTCGATGAGACTATGCATTGTTTATCGGAAGCTTAATAGGTGATAAACCATAAATACAATACATTTTAACCCCATGCTTAGTATATTTTTGGATGAATTTTCCTTATAATTTAATTAATTTGATGCTCCTAATCCTTTAAATTCATGTTTTATACTTAGGTGAGCATTGAAAAGTTAAATGAGCAAGAAACGGGCCAAACACGGACAAAACGGGCTAATTTTAGTGTTCTGCACGGCCTAGGCACTTCTAAATGGGTAAATCCACACGCTCGTGTGAGACACACGGGCTGGCCACACGCCGTGTGTCATGGCCGTGTCGATGATTAACCAAGCCAGTATTGCACATGGCCTGAGCATCTTCACACGAGCTAACCACATGCCAGTGTCCCTGTCGTGGCCTGTTTCAATTCTACTCAGAAAAAGCTAATTTTTAGGTATTTTGGGCATTTCAAAGTCTATATAAACACCCTAGGAGGGGATTAAAGAGGACACGCAGAGCAGAAAGTAAGGAATTACTCGAAGGAAGCCGATTGACTCATCTTAGAAGTAGGATCTCCATTAAGAGTGAAGATCTCCCTTTAATTTCCCTCGAAGTTTTGGGTTCTTTATGTTTTGTTGTTTTCCATTTTTTGAGATGTTTTTCTTTATAAACATGAACTAAATCCCCTAAATACCTAAGGGGGATGAAACCTAAGATGGACTTGTTATTATTTTTTGAATTATATGATAAATACTTGATTTGTTCTTAATTATGTTTATTAATTCTTGTGTTAATATTTTAAGATATTAATTCAAGTCGAATATGCTTATCCAGTGGAGCAAAAGTCCCTAACTAAGAATAGATCCAACATAATTAAGCGGAGTTGATTGCAATCCTAGAGATAGGACGACGAAAATCTACCGAATTACAGTCAAATCTAATAGGGAAATCCATAGATCGAGTTAATGCAACAATAGTGGTTTTAATTAGAAAGAAATTTCAATTAATCAACCTATAGTTAGTTGTTTTTAGTCACGAAAGAGATATTAAAATAAATTAGGGATTTTTACGGATCAAGTCAAGTGAACAAATTGTCTAATTCAGAATTGAATAATAAGTGAAGTTCTTCCTTGGGTATTGTCTCAATCAATCGATTTTCTAAAAGTATTTTCTCAATTTACTCTCTGTGCTATAACACCTCTTACCCATGTTCAATGCCGAAACAGGGTGCGAGGCATCACTAGATTTTTACACTTACAAATACACAAAACTAGTTATAAAATATCTTTCAATTTAGAATTTAATCACATTCTTATCATATATGCATTAATTCATTTATTAACATGCAAGCATACTCGTTTATGTATTGTATCATTATGACTTATAACATAGCTACTTTTAGTCATATCTCATGGTCTTATACAACAATAAAATTTCCATTAATTTAGGCCAACATTCTAGGCCAACTCAGTAACATATATACATATATTCAAGTCCTTATACATGCCATAAACTTATAAATATTTCGGAATCTTTTAGTGCTAACCTCAGCTTGATAGTGTGATAGTATCTCCGGCGACCTCCAACTCGAACTGGCATCTGAAACTCTATAAGAAAAAGGAAGGGAAAGGAGTAAGCAGTATAGCTTAGTAAGTAAATATGTAAGTAATAATCAATTTATTACAAGCTTTTATAAAACTTCATAACATGTTCTCACAATAATATAATTGCAGATACACATAGTCCCACCATTTACTTAAGCCCTTTTCAAGATTTTTACTCAAGTAATAGTCACTAAATTATTTTTATCCAGAGCTACAAAACTCCAAATTAATATCCATCAATTTTATTAGAAACTAGACTCATATATCTTCTTACCATAAAAATTTTAGAATTTTTGGTTGGGCTACTTAATACAGTTTATTCATTAAAGCTTCCCTTTTTTCACTACTCGATAGTCCTGACCACTCTTCACTAATATTTTGATTTCTCTTTATACCAAATTCAAAATATGTTCTGGTTTGTTTCTTCTAAAAATAAACTCAATAAGGAATCTAACCATATAAACTATGTTCCATAAATCATTTTGTACAATATTTAATGATCTTTCAAACTCAAAATAGGGGATCACAAAATCAATCTGAACCAGTCCTACAAAAATAGAAAATCTCAAAATAAAATATTCTTTTGCTTGCTCTGTTTCTTTTATATGAAAATAGAATCAAGAAGATTTAATTTCATATCTAAGTCAACCTCAAATTCAATTCCTACCATTTTTGGTAATTTTTCAAAATTACTTGACTGCTGTTGTCCAAAGCTGCTATATTTCAAGATTCACTTTTTCATAAATTTCCTTGTATCAAATTTTCATACTAACACTTAACCATATCAATCTTACCAAAGTTTCATCACTTATGGAGCACATTGCTCACAACACATATATTCATATTTGGTATTTATTTCCACATTTTCCACGTCAAATTCCATTTAGCAAACTTGTTTCTCCCGATGAACACTTCGGAATGTAACAATATCCGGTGGTTTTGGCACATAGCTCCACCTTCTGTAATTGATGCCCAACTTAGTGGTATACGCACATAGCCCCACACTATTGGGCTAACATATGTATTCGGGTCATACGCACTTAGCGCCACTTTTCAAATTAACATGTATAACCGTGGCATATCCACTTAGCACCACGTTACATGTATAACTGTGGCATATCCACTTAGCACCACGTTAATGAATCAAAATATGCAACTGTGGCGTATCCACTTAGCACCACGTTACATGTATCAATATGTGTGACCGTGGCATACCCACTTAGCACCACGTTTTCCATTCCGAAGGTTCAATCGAGATTTCCTCATTTAATCTCAATTCATCAACCACAATTCACCATTTATATCTATCAATTGTACAATACTAAAACTTATTTCACATGTCACACAATAAAATATCATAACATAATCAAAACAATACATTATTTACATATAAACTTACATCGGTGCAAAATATAGAAAATTTGCAATTTAGTCCACAATCTTTTTCTTTCCCCAATCAAGGTCGGTTCCACATCTTTCTTGATCTAAAATAACACATTTAGTGTATTTAATACTCACATTTATCAAAACAGTCCTTAACTCAAACTTTGGAAAAATTACAATTTTGCTCCTAAACTTTTGCATATTTACACTTTTGCGTCAAGGCTCGAAAATTAAACTTTATCCCTAATTCTTATGTTTTAGAGCATGCTGATCATTTATTTACCAACAGAAACATCAAATTCCCACTCTAACATATATTTATGAACATTAGGTATTTTTACCGATTATGTCGTTTTACTCATTTTTACTTGAAACCGAGTAGCACAAGTTGTTTAGCATAATTTAAAACCTCATATTCTATCATAAAACATCAAAATACATAACTATTCAACATGGGTCAATTTTTGAAATCAAACCCTAGCTCAAATAAATGGTAGAATAGAGAAACCATGTTACCGGGATTTCAAAAACATAAAAATCATTAAAAATAGTGCTAGAACAGACTTACAATCGAGCTTGGAAGCTTCAAAAACCCTAGCCATGGTTTCTCCATGCTATATTCGAACCTGAGGAAGAAGATGAGTAAAAATTGGCTTTCAATTTGATTTTTAATTCATTTAATCACTAAATGACCAAAATGCCCCTAACTTAAAAATATTCTTTTTCACCTATTTCATGTCCATTTTTGTCCAATAAATTAACCAATGGTATAATTACCATTTAAGGACATCCAATTTAAAATATCATAACAATTAGACAGTTCTAACATGTAGAACTCAACTTTTGCAGTTTTTACAATTTAGTTCTTTTGACTAAATTGAGTGCCCAAACGTTGAAATTTTCGTAAGAAATTTTTAAAAATATTTTCATAAAAATTTAAACCATAAAAATATAAATAAAACACATTTCAATTAAACACCTTTACCTTCTAGAATGCACATTTTACTACTTTTGCATTTAGGCCAATTTATCAAATTGGACACATAAACAATAAAATTCTGTAATGAAAATTTCAGAAAATATTGCAAACACAAAATAAATTTTAAAACTCAATCGGAATAAATATTTTGACCTCGGATTTGTGGTTTCATAACCACTATTCCGTTTAGGCCCTATATCAGGCTATTACATGTGCATTCTTAATTAGTTAATTAGTTTAATTAAAACAAATCCCCTTGATCTTTAGGTTAGATAATAAAAAGATAGCTATTACTAGTACTCTTAATCCTCGTGGATATGATATTTTGGTCTTGCCATTGCTATACTACTGTACAATAGGTGCGCTTGCCTCTATTGTGATCATAGTTAGTTTTGGGATCACCGATCAAGTTTTTTGGCGCCGTTGCCGGGGACTAAGATATTAGGAATGCTTGATTTTTATTACTTTCTCCATTTTTACTTTTATTGCAATTTACTTTTTATTTTTAATTTAATTTTTATTTTCTAATCTCTTTGTTATTGTTTTTGACAGGTGTCTCTAGTTTATGACTAGACGGAACCTGTCAGGACCTATGCTTTTTGATAGTGAGATTGAAGCTTCAGCTCGCAAAAACCGTATAGAAATAAGCCAGAGCCTATAGTACATAAAGGAAGATCAAGAGGATGATACCGATACTACCGAAGAGATGGCAAAAAATTCGAATAATCTGCTACCTCTTGTGGTAGCCGCAGTTCCTGTAAATTATAATCCTACTCCTCGTACTATGTATGATTATGCTAAGCCTAATTTAGCTGGTACTGAATCAAGTATTGTTAGACTTGCTATAGTTGCAAAAATTTTGAGCTGAAACCTAACACTATACAAATGATACAACAGCTTGTTCTATTTGATGGTTTGCAGAACGAGATCCCAATACGCATTTAGCAAATTTTCTGGAATACTACAACTCCTTTAAGATTACTGGCGTTTCTGATGATGCCATTCGCCTTCGGTTATTTCTCTTTTATTTGAGGAATAAAGCTAAATAGTGGTTGAACTCTCTACTATGAGGGTCTATCACTACTTGGGAACAGATAACTGAAAATTTTCTTTTAAAATACGTTTTACCAGTTAAAACGGAAAAGTTGAGGAATGATATCTCTTCCTTTATGCGGATGGATTTAGAAACGCTTTAAGATGCATAAGAGACATACAAGGACTTAGTGAGAAGGTGCCTTCACCATAGGTTACCTCTATGGCTTCAGGTTCAGACCTTTTACAATGGTGTGAACCCCTCAACAAGACAACGAATCGATGTAGCCATCACTGGAACCTTGAATAATAAAACACCTGAGGAGGCTTATGAGTTCATAGAAGAGATGTCACTGAACAATTATCAGTGGCAAGTCATGAGGAAGAAGCCGACAAAAGCCGCCGGTGTTTTTGTTGTTGACGCGGTCACCATGCTATCTAACCAGGTAGACCTTTTGAACAAAAAGATATATGGTTTGTATGGTTCTTCGCAAGTACATCAAGTGATACGGTGTGATTCAAATGGCGGAGGGATGCACAACACAGAATATTCATCCTACAACCTTAGCACTTAGGAGGAACAAGTTCACTATATGGGTAATAATTCTAAACCTCAGAATAATCCATATAGTAAAACTTATAATGCAGGTTGGAGAAACCAACCCAATTTCTCATGGGATGGCCAAGGTAATCAGAGACCTCTGCCCTCTCCAGGCTTCCACCAACAACCTTACCAACAAGAAAGGAAGCCAAATCTAGAGGAAATGCTTGCGAAATTCATCTCGGTGTTAGAGACTCGCTTCCAAAACACTGAAGCCACACTTAAAAATCATCAAGCATCGATTCAAGGGCTAGAAAATCAAATTGGCCAACTTGCCAACAAGATTACAGAAAGACCACAAGGTAGCTTGCCAAGCAACACAGAAACTAACCCAAGGGAGCAACTCCACGCTATCACTGTGCTCGATAAAGGAGGGTTAGTTGAAGACAAACCAGAACTGAGGCAAGAAGATGTGGTAAGTAAAGGTAAGGTTGAGGTAAGCCACAATGAACCAGTAGGTAAAGAGTATAAACCTCGTGTGCCATACCCAAATATGACAAGGAAAGACCGCACAGATGAACAATTTGGTAAATTCTTTAGACTTTTAGGAAAATTACATATTAACTTACCATTTATTGAAGCTATTTCGCAGATGCCAAACACTGTTAAATTTTTAAAAGAGCTTTTAGCAAACAAATGGAAGATAGATGAGTCATTGCATGTGGAGCTGAACGTAGTTTGCTCGGCTATCTTGCAAAATAAACTACCCAACAAATTGAAAGATTCAAGGAGTTTTACGATTCATTGTTTAATTGGTATTTTAATTGTTGATAATGCATTGGTTGATTTAGGGGCTAGTATAAATGTTATGCCCTATAAAATGTTTAAACAACTAGGTATTGGGAAGCCCAAACAAGCTAGGATGAGTATACAATTGGCCGATAAAACCATTAGATTTCCTAAGGGTATAATCAAAGATGTTCTTGTTAAAATCGATAAATTTATATTCCCAATAGATTTTGTTGTTCTAGACATGGATGAGGGAAGTGATGTGCCTTTAATTTTAAGGCAACCCTTTTTAGCAACTACTAGGACTATTATTGATATGGGCACAGGTGAACTCACACTTCGTGTAGGCGATGGCACAATTACTCTTCAAGCTCTTGATTCTGTTAGGATATCTAATGATAGAGGTGTTATTACAAGTTCTCTTAATAAGAGTAACCTTACTGTTCAACCTTCTTTGTAGGACATTCCTCGCAAAAGCACCAATAGGCCACGTTCTAGTTCATGCGACAACAAGGAAGCCATCCATGAAGAGCAAATGCTACAGATAAATGAACTAGACAAATGGCGTACCTATAGCAAAAAGGAACCTAGGATACACCATGAAAAACTGAAACAACGCCATGACAAACCTAAGGCCAATCAAATTAAGGTTGGGGAAAAAGTACTATTGGACAAAGTAGACCCTCGAGTTACCACTTTAGGGCCCAATGCCAACGGAGCAACTCCTTTCATGGTACTAAATATCTTCTCATATGGTACAGTCAAGGTAACACACATTAAATTCGGCACTTTTAAGGTAAATAGCACTCGACTCAAATCTTATTTTGATAGAATTAATAGTAGGAAAGAGGAGTTTCAACTCCTTGAACCGTTGTAACCATGTGAGAGTAAGGTAAGTCGAGCTTAGACTCTAAATAAGCGCTTCTTGGGAGGCAACCCGAGCACTAACATCACTAACTACTTTATTTTCTTTGTTTTTCATGTTTTAAGTGCAAGTTTTTAACCCACACAGCTTGGACACACGGGTGTGTCCTTGGCTGTGTGGAAATAGGGCCAAAAATCCCCAAATATCGACATGAATACAGCCATTAAGAGAGTCACACGACTGTGCGTCACGGCCCTAGACACACCGGTGTGTCCTAGGCCGTGTGAAACTTGGAGCTTCATTTTTCAATTTTAAACAAGTCAACATCAAACACGAGCAAGGCACGCCGCCATTTGCGAGACATGGCCTAGCCACACAAGTGTGTGAATGGTAAAACGAGCATGGGGGACATTATATAGGTGTGGGACAAGCGAAGAACTAGGTATACGGTCGTACGGCACGATCGTGTGGACCACATTGCCTAGACACATGAGCCTGTCCTGAGGCCGTGTGACGAATGGCCATTAAATTTTTACAACAAACACGAGCTAGCCTCGAGCCACACGGGCGTGTGACACAGGTGTGTGGCCCAACATGGGCCTCATACGACCGTGTCCCCTCTTTAAACCCCAAACCCTATTTTCTTTTTGTCTTTTTCTCCTTCATCCTACCTAACCCAGCCGCCGCACTCCCCAAACATAGCTGCCATTTACCCTAACCACCTCTATTTTTTGGCCACCATCGACGAGCTCCTCCCCCTCCCTAGCGCCACACTCTCCCTCTCTTCCCTATTCCTTCTCCAAACCCATACCCACGCCCCCATTCCCCTAAGTTCTTTCATTACAAAAACACCCCTCCTCCCTTCAGATCGTCTGACTGCCCACCCCTTGCAGTCGGACCACCACCGTTCACCAATCGACCTATCATCGCGCCACCATCGCACCCCACGCACTTTGGCCACCACTTCCTTGACCGTCGGTCAAACACTACACCTTTTTATTTATTTATTTATTAACTTTATTTTCATTTATTATTATTGTTATTATTATGATTTACTATTTATGATTTCTTCATTGTTATTATTATTTTCATATAGTTTCTGCATTCATCCATCACTTCTATGATCCATTGTTGTAGATTTAGTCTTAGATCCATTTTTTGTTTACACTTAGCATTCTGTTTATTTCCTCAGTCTATGTTCATTTTTCTAGTATTTGAATTTTTATTTGAAGCTTATTTTAATTTTTTTTCGTTTATTCCATTGGTTATTGATAGTTTACCTATGTAGGTTGGTTTTTTTTAATTTTCGTACCGTTTTAGGATTACAATATTTAGGACAACTTAGTTTTGGACATTTTTACAGTTATTTGCATACTTTCTGGATCTATTTTAATTTTTATTACTATTTCTTAATGCAAGTCTTGCACTTTCTATTTCAGGTACGCTATGACAAATAATCGAGGGAAGTCCAAAGTTGTTGCTCTCGCTTCAAAAAAGTGGAAGGGCCCAGGTGCGATCTCCTTGAACTTATCTGTCAAGGTTTACCATCCTTACCTTTGATTTTTCATGGACCCCCTAGAGTAGCTATTTCAGCTCCTTAGTGTGAGACCATTTGGCTTGGGCCGCTGCATCGACTGGGCCGCACTAGAGTAGGTCTACCTAGCTGATGAGGTTCGTGCTATTATTACCATAGCACTATAGGACTGTTTCTTCGATATCATTGAGCCCACATACTTCGAGCTTACGTTGGAATTTTGCTTGACGTTTCACCTACAGCTTGTCATGTCAGTCTATGATGAGCTAGGCACCATCACTTTTCGCATCGATGGCTTAGTGTGACATATGAGAGTCCCAGAGTTCGGTGCTGCTATGGGACTTTACACAGAGGACTTCATGAGCATCGAGGACTTCCTTCAGCTTTATCGACATATCCATCACTCACCTTCGTGTTGTTGGACTGATCATACAAGGTGTCAGACACCATATGATGCGAGTCACTCAAAGGAGACTTCTCTCTCTCCAGCTTTACGGTACATTCACGCCATCTTAGCTCATACTTTGATAGGACGGAGAGAGAGCATCGGAGTTGTCACCACTCATGATGCCTATTACCTATGAAGCATGGCATATGTACACGTCTTCAATTTGGCATACTTCATCACTTTATCTTTTCGCCATCAAACACTAGTTTCACACATATGTACGAATGAGTTGATCCCGGATCAATTAAAGCAAGAACAGAATTATCATAAAGAGAAAATGTACCAGTGATCACTTCAGGTGAAGAAGCTTCCTCAAGAGCCCGTATGGCATATGCTCTTGCTGGAGCTCTCGCTTCAGATCTTGTAGTCGTATCTTTCTTTTTGCTTTTACTATTATTTCCAGATCTCACATTCCTTGATGGTCTTTCTATACTCACATTACTCGGTCTCACATTCTGATATTTCTCAAACCCTTCTCTTTCGGGACAATCTTTAATGAAATGATCTTGAGATCCACATCCAAAACAAGCTCAGTCATGCAGATAACATTCACTCGGATGTCTTTTTCCATAATGTTGGCATTCGAATCTATCAGATCTAACACTATCGACACTTGTTACGGAAGTAGATTGCCCATTCGGATTGGAGCGTTGCTTACCACGATCCCTCTGAGAAAAAATTACCCAAACATTTGATCAAGAACTCATCTCTCTCGATTTCTTTGGCTGAGACTGAAATGATCGACCCATTGATCTCTTTCTTGCATCTCTAGCTTCACTTTCAACCTTTCTTTTCTCTTTGTTCAATGCATCAGCCTTAATGGCTCGTTCAACAACTATTACTTATTCTTTAATTTCCAAAATTCCCACAAGTAGTTTGATATCTTCATTCAATCCATCTTCGAATCTTTTACAGAGTATTTCTTCAGTAGTTACAAACTCTTGAGCATAGTTACTTAATCTAATGAACTCTCTTTCATACTCAGCTACTGACATTTGCCCTTGCTTTAACTCCAAAAATTCTTTCCGCTTCTGGCCAATAAACCGCTGACTAATGTACTTTTTACGAAATTCTTCCAAAAAGAAATCCCATGAAACCTTGCTCTGATACCAATTAAAAATGTAACACCCCTTACCTGAAACCGTCACCGGGATCGAGTAATGAGAGTTACCGAACTTACCGGAGTACAGACTCATATTTTCAACCAAATTATCAGAAGTTTTACCCTTATCGAGGGTTTTTTGACTCAATACAGACGTCTCGAATGGTTATGATTTGAATCCTATCGCATCGAAAGCTCGAAAATTTTTTCACTCTTGAAACAACGTCACACGCCCGTGTGACACATGGCACGGCCGTGTAACAAGGCCGTGTGGCCTTCACACGCCCATGTCCAGAGACCATGGTCGAATTTGTCAAATTAGCCATGGTCACCCTACACGATCATTTGGGGGCCGTGTACCCCACACGACTGAGACACACGGTCGTGTCTCGTGCCCGTGTGGTACCCGAAATTTAAAATCAAGGTGCAGGGAAGGCACGGTCCAGAGACACACCCGTGGGGTCAGACCATGTGCCACCCACGGCCTAGGCACGCCCGTGCCATGTGCCCGTGGAGCATTCTGTCCAACCCCACATGGTCGTGTCACATGGCCGTGTGCCCTGCTGGGTAGACCGTATTAGGGTATTTACCAAGCCTTTGCCTCCCTAAAATTCTCTTACACATACACAACATTCATTTCAACCAATTCCATGACACATACTCGGAATAATTTCATTTATAACATCATTTACAAAACAAGTATCAGATATACACCTATTCTATTTGACTTACAAAACAATGCTTATGCAAAGGCTAGCCACCTATACGTGCCAAACTCAAAATATCAAAACTATGTATACATACACCAAGGTAGCTTGATAGTGTGAGACGAGCCTCCTTTGATCACCAATCCCAATATGCTCTATGCTCGACAATCTAAAAGAAAAGGAAAAGAAAGCGGAGTAAGCTACAAGTAGCTTAGTAAGTCATAGGTAAATCAATAGCAAAATGCACAATAATTAGCTAAGGCATCTTATTCCCACATAGCATAAATACAACATTCATATACTTACTCATCCACATTCTTACCAACTTCTCCAATTATAAACATTCACACACATCTCATGTTCAATTCATTTTCAATTACTTAACCTGCACGAATGCTTCACATAACCAAGTTAATCCCCGTTGAACATTTAGAATAGAAATGGATATATAGAGGTTAGCACCGAAGTGCCTCACAGATATGTGGCCGAAGCCAGTACAGAGGTATGGCAAAAGCCATTAGAGTATGTAGCCGAAGCCACCAAAATATGTAGCCGAAGCTACCTTAGATCACAGAATTCCAGACGTAATCCACGGGCCTACTCACATAAGCTGATAGGTGACTGCAACACATGCTAGTGCACCCAACACCCGGGATACGGTATCAGACAGAATCAGAACCCTTAAGCGACATGTCACCCATATCCGGAATCATTCTTACTGTTCAAACGGGATTTACTAGGATGTTCACAAACATACAATTGCATAATTCAAAAATTCATATCCATATATTTTCACATAGAGATCATCAAATAGATAGCAATATGGTAAATGTGCTATAATTTACTCATGACTTACCTTGATAACAAAATGATTAAATCTCCAATTAGTCATCTACTTTTTCTTTTCCACGATCTCGATCGCTTTCTCTTCTTTCTTGATCTAAATAAACACATTTAACACATTTTATCAATTTCTTACTCAACCACGTACTGAAGGGGCTTTGCCTCGTTACACTGTAATCTGAGCACCTATGCTGCAACTGTCGAGTGTAGGGCTGGGTGGGTTGAGTTATTCCCCACATAGAGTGCAAGGCTGCTACGGGTGGAGTGTAGTGGTTTGATTTAGGTTGGGTTTGGTTTGCATTCATAATGATATCAGTTCTGTTTCGGTAATGGGCCTATGGGTCGTATTGTTATCTGAAAAGGGCTAAGGCCCAGTTGTACTATTTACTGAATAAGGCTAAGGCCTAGTTAACTGAATACTGAATAGGGCTTTGGCCTAGTAGTTACTGAGACTGGTAAGGCTTAGGCCCAATGAGCTGGAGCTAGTTTGGGCTCTAGATGGGCTTTCTTTACACACTGAGTTTACAAACTCACCCCCTTTTCCTTCTATCCATGCAGGTGAGCCCTAGCTAGCAGACTTGGAGCTGGGAGGGATTCAGAGTGGCCACATGGACTGTAGTTAATCAATTAAAATTTTATTTATTTTATTTTACTTTTTTTTGTATTTATTTTAAATTATTTTCATTATGGTTTTGGGTTGTAATAAGGCCGCTCTAATTATTTTAGTTTATTCAACTTTTTGTTTATACTATACTTATAATGCTATGTACAAAGCTGTGCGAGTTTTCTTAAAATTTATTCAAATGTTTTCAAAATCAAACACACGTATCAAATGAGTAACAAAGTTAAATTTTACAATAAATCTCTTAATAACTTGTAATGGATAGGGCGTTCACCAATAACCCGAGAATTTCTCTTAAGACTTTAAATAGCTATTTTGCAAGGCTTACCCCAATCTTAGTAACTAGGTCACAAGCTTAATTGTAGGTGATGTGACACACCAGACTTGGCCATAACGACTAGGCCGGGTTTGGGGTGTTACAGTATATTATGCTTGATGAGTGTTATAGAATTGGCTTTGTGTTTGGTCATGTTTCAGGGTCGCACGAAGGCTTGGAAAATAGCCTATTGTTGTCCACATGGTTGAGCACACAGGCGTGTGCCAAGCCGTATGTGACACACGGTCAGCCTCAAGGGTGGGTAAACAGGTCGTGTGTCCCCTACATCCAATTTAATTAAGTCTGTATAGAAACAGGCCGATCATACGGGCTTGTGCTTTGGCCATGTGCACCTCTAGTAACTATAGTGTTCAAGTCTGGGTGCTCTACAGATATTGACACGGGCGTGTCTAGGCCGTACGAGGAACACGGGCCATAGACATGGGAGTGTGCCCATGTTGTGTTCAAGTCTGTAGGTTTGAACTAAGAAATAAATTTAGCATGGGCTAGGGACACGGGCATGTGTGACCATACGGCCTGCCCACACGGGCGTGTCCCATCCCACACGGGCGAGCGGCCCTGTTTCAGGCACAATTTTTCATAAGGCCTGAAAGTTCCCAGATTGGTTCCAAACCACTTCCGATGTATGTTTTGGGCCTCGTAAACCAATGGTAAGGATATTAAGAGAATGTTTGAACAAGTTTTAAATTGGGGCAAGAATTAAGGCTTGTTGTAGTAAGCTTGAGCAAGATTCAGTACAGTAATGTCTCGTACCCCATCTTGGTGTCAGACATGGGTAAGGGGTGTTATGTAACACCCCAAACCTGGCGTAGAAGTTAGGCTCGAGTCTAGCGTGTCACATTGAAGTGTTTTTCAAAAATCGTGTTTCCAATGAAAACCCTTCTTATTAAAAAACTTAAGTAAAATCCTAATTACGCCTTAAACCATTATTACTTTTATTCCCAAAGTCTCTTTGAATTGCAAAACCTCAATTTTAAATTGTTGATTTACGAAACACGATGTTTGAGTATTTAGTCGTGAAACCATTTTCGAAGTGTTACGGAAACGTGCCAATTTTGAAAACAGTTATCATTTTGGAAAACCGCGTCCTAAAGCTAGCAGGTATAAAACTTAAAACCATAAAATCCCAGATTGAAAATCCAAAAGTTAAAGAGGCCTTATTACAAAACAGAAATCTAGATAAAATACTTAAAATCCAACTAGCATAAAACTAGCGTAGAAGTGTGGTCACCATCGAGCTCCTTATAGCACCGAACCACCTAACGCTAGGGATTTCCTTCACAATGAGTCAGAAGGGTGAGTTTACATAAACATAGTGTGCAACCCCTTATAATCAAGCAATTAGATGTACAGAACATAGTATCAGACTAGGCCTAAGCCCATCATAGTAAATAGTGTCAGGTGGGCCTTAGCCCATTACAGAATCAAGTGGGCCTAAGCCCAATATAGAAACAATATCAGATGCAGATATGCAGAAAGAGATTCAACCCAATCCAACCAATACACCGCCTGTACCAACCAGCACACCATGTGGGGATTAAATCGACCACCTAGCCAACACACCAAGCTTAGCACCGGTTGCGGCACTAAGTCAACAGAATGGCTTAAAATCGTAGATAGAATAGCTAAAAGCCGTAAGTATCCCAGCAATGCTGCCAACTATCAAGATGGCCAGAAGCCATAAGTAGAAACGTTATAAGTCTTGAATAGAATGGCTACAAGCCGTGCACTTCCTCAGCCAATAATAGCCCAACCCCATGCAGGATGACATGTCATAGCAATATACGTGAATATAGGATGTCATGGTCGGTATCAAACAAATAACAATCATACATACATCAGTCAATTTACCACTAGAGATGTAACGGTCATTTCGTCAGTTAGGGGTAAAACTGTAATTTTAAACCTACAAGGGTATTTCTGTAATTTTCCCAATATTGGGGCTCAATACATATAACAACCCTTCAGAATGTTTACCGTCATCTCGTACAAGTTAAGTAACCTCAACAGACAGAATAGTGCAATTGGGCCTAAAACCGATATTGGGACCAAGTTGGCCCACATGCCCATATGGCCTATTCAGTCCAGATTCATATACGACATTGCTAGCCTCATATTCCAATCTATCAACGATCACTTACCGAGTATTCTGCCCGTTTGACGGCCCATTTCAGCCTATGACGGCCCCAGTGCACGAAAATACGCATGATGGCCTTTACAGTCTATTGCCCACAATTTGTGGGCTCGGTTCACCCTACATGCATTCGCACGCCTGTAAGGCCTCGAATGTCGATGTTTTGGCATTTTGGCTTTTCAGTTTTTACCGATTTATACAACTATAGGGTGTGGCTACACACCGTTCGATTCACAATGATAACAGGATAGTGGGCAATTACACACTTGTAATACCACTGTTGTCGCAATGCTCCTAGATCAAAGCACCTAAGATTCTCACGATCCATTATTAACCATATTATGATAAATCCAAATCTAAGTATTGAAAATGCCTTAAGTAATTCATCACTACTTACCACTCCTTGCTTGAACCAATGTTCTTAATCCTCTTAAAACACTAAGAGAATGAATATCCTGAACTACCGTATAACTGTATTCCAATAAACACCATTAACAAAATTGACTACAAGATAGACTTAGAAATCCAACACCAACCAAAAGAATGATCGGCCAAACACTTACCCCCTAAGAACGATTGAATGCTGAAAAAAATAAGTTATTGAGTCACCGGTTGTCCTTCACCATTAGAGAACCAACAAACAGGATCAACCGTAAGAAGAAGAGAAGATTCGGCCTTTTAAGAGATGGGTAAGAACATACAAGTTTAATAAAAAATGCTAAACAACATTCTTACCAAACTTAACTGTTAGAGTAAGAGGTTTTGATTGAATGCTAGAAGATTGTCCCCGACCCTAAAACAAAAAGTAAAAGTAGCTAAAATGGTCAGAAAAGAAAGGCAGGTAGTATTCGGCCAAAACATCAATTAAGAATGAGGGGTTTGTTGGTCTTAAGAGAATTGAGAAGAAGAACCGTAAACGCTTGTCTAAGAGTCCAAGAATATCGAAAGAAAAGTAGAGAGAGATGGAAAAGAGTAGTCGACTAAAGAAAAGAAGAGTGTGGGGAAAACTAGAATAGAAACCTAAAAAGAACAAATGGAAAAAAAATATTGGGAACAACAGATGGTAGTATTCGACTGGAGTTGAAAGAAAAGAGGAAGGTAGGAATGCAAGGGTCGGCCTAAGAGAATGCAGTTGATAATTTGTGTTTTTAGCAAAATAGACGGAAGAAAATTGAAAAAAAAAGGTTGAGATAGAAAAATGACCCAAATGGTCAAAGTTACTTTATAGTAAAACACGGAAAGCTCTAAAAAGAAAAAAGCTCATGAAAAAGAACAAAACAAATCCTTTCTCCCTCTACCAATTTGGCACAAAATAGAATATGCAACCCTCAAAGTCCCTAAATATGGCCAAATCTTCCCTTACACCAAATTCCTTGAAAATCTCCACCTAATGCTCCCCTAACTACTCTCTGATTCACCCCAACTTCCACCAATTAAAATTGAAACCACAACATCCAAGACCAAGACCAAGTCAAATCTTACCCTTGTTACCAAGTCCATAACCAACTCTAAGAGTTTGAATTCCTTTCTACCTCTTAACACCCCCAAGTAGCAAAATAAATTCACAAGGGGATTTGAACCTTCTTCCTTCCCTTGTTTGTGGCATCACTTGCCACCAAGACACATGGCTTTCTTATGTCATAACTTTAACACAAATAATAATAAGGCCTTCAACCTAACGCCAACTACACTTAAGGGAAAAACTAAAATTTTTGTTAAAGCCCTGGTTTGAACCCATGACATCTCAGACATCCCCAAACACTCCAAATCACTAACCAACACACCAAATACACAATTGTGATATTTCCATACATAACAAAATATTATACGCCGCCACCAAGGCCCAGTACTTCTAGGCCTAAAATTTGGGGTGTTACAATTCTACAACCTTAAAGAAATTTCATCCCTAAAATTTCCAACTGACAAGGTAGTCATGTAACAACTACCCCACTAAGCTACCGCTGCGCAGTCCGATTCCAATTCCAAAATAACTATACAGTATACTATGGATAGAGTATGTACTCGTATTGGCATCTAGAGTGTTTCCGTCCTCTCGACGACGTGTTGCATAGACCAAAGCTGGTTGCCTCGCCTCAGCTTGACCCGCACCTCTGTGTAGTACTCTCTGGCCCAAATTATTTCCACCCCTGGGCTATCCACGGCCTCCTGGCTGCTGCTGTCCACCTCTCGCTGGCTGACCAAAATCCCGCCCTACAGCTTGCATCTACTTAGGCCTCTGTGGACAATCTCTCACATAATGCTCCACTAATCTGCACCTGAAACACGTTCCAATTCTTTTCTGACACTCACCCCGATGATAGCTTCCACAACCCGTATAAGGTTGTGCTCCAGTAATAGCAACAGTGGCCTTAACTTGAACCTGCCCTTCATTTCTAGCCTTCTTCTTAGGCCTCCGATCAGAATTGAAGGTCTCTAAATCCCTTTTATCTCTGCCCCTTTCCTTTTCCTAATTCTAGCATTCCACATGTTTTACCTCCTCAGCAATCTTATCTTTCTCTACTAACGCGGCGAAGTCTCACTCCCTCTGTGGAGCTATCAATATTCAGAGGTTGTCCTTGAGGCCGTCTTCAAACTGAATACAGTGCTCGTATTCTATTGCTACTATACCTCGGGCATACCAGCTATATTGCAAGAATTATGCCTCGTACTCAGCCACAGATCTGTCACCCTGAACCAAATTTAGAAATTCTTTCCTATGAGCATCGACATAGCTGGCGCCCACATACTTTCCCTGAAATGTAGCCTTAAAGAATTCCCAGGTCAATTGATCAGATGAGGTACCTTCTCCTACCGTAAGCCACCACTGGTAGGCTTCATCTCTCAACAGGGTCACGGCACCCTTCAACTCTTTTTCTGGTGTGCGGTTAAGGTCATCCATAATGCTTTCGATGGCCTCCAACCAGTATTCTGCCACACTCGTGGCCACCCCTAAAACTCCCCTAAAGATCGCTACTCCATTTGACCGAAGTCATTTTGTAATTGATCCGCAGTGTAAGAGTATGCCCAAAGATCAATCATGAGATGGTTGTAATAACATACTTGATTTACCATGTTTATTAATATAAGACATTGCCATTATTATTTCAGCTTCTTTTCTGTGTATAAATAAACTATTTTATAATAATGTCCTGAGAATAATATGATTATTCTTAAAAGATCCTTAGTTAAGTATTCTTGTTGACTAGGACAACAATAATGCATTAAGACTAACATGTAGTTGATTGATGATACAGAGTTGTCATTGATATGGAGTGTCAAAATCAATGCATGAATATGTGTGTAGAGAACAACATATTGGATTGACCCGCTATGAGTATGTTTCTTGGATTATTATGTAATTGTCACAACATTACTCATAGTGATTAATATGTATATGATCCTTAGACTTGAGATCATTATCCCAACATCGTGCGTTGTATAATTTGATACAGTTAAACGTACATCGTAACTAGTTCGTTTATACAGGCTGGTGTTGGGTATACCACAATCTATGTAGAGGGATATGGTTTATCAATATAGGATAAGTCCCTCCTACATAATGGGAGTAATATCTCAAGCTTTTTGATTGAGTGAGACTAGAAATGCATGGCCATGCTCAAATAAGTTGATATGAGATGTCATACTTATTTGTGTATCATAGTCTACTCAAGATATCAAGAAATATGGGATGGACTATGCAAGTGTGACTATTCCATGACTTGCATCCATTCTAGAGATAAAGGGCTTAAGGATTAATGCATGAAAGGTTAATCACAAAAAAATGTTATGTTGAATCATGACTTCTTGTAACTTAGGTAGCAATGATGCATTGCTAGATGCCACTCATTGTTTGTAGCATTAGAATCGTTTTAGTATTACTGCTAACTTTACAAGAACCTACAAGGTCACACCCTATGGTTGAAATAAAACATAGTTGGTATTGTGTTTGGTTGTCACATGAATTAAATTAATTATAGAATTAATTAATTGGGCAATCAAATATCGAACATATTATATGTACAAGGATGTTGTACATATAATGAGAACATAGTTCTATTAATATATGAATTTGGTTCGTATATAAATTTAAATAAATATAGTTTACCAAAATCCTTGTTATAATTAATGTAATTATAGTTTTCGGTTAAAACATTATTATATTTATTTATTTTTAATTATGATTATTATGTTTGGATAAAAATTTAATGAATTATGATTCATTATATATATACCAATTTTAAAAGGTAAGTGATAGGGGAGTTTTCTTAAAAAGAAAAAGGAAAAGGGAAAACCCCAAAAATAAAAAAAAAACCTAAAAACTTTGCTTGTGACGTCTAGCAGCCGCCAAGCAAAGAAATCTCCAAAACTGTTTTTGGAGATTTCTTCCGTTCATCGTCAAAGTAGGTGGATTACGTAGAGGTCGGCATCATAAGAGGTTGCAGCTTGGTTTGATAGTATATCAGAATTCTCATTGCTGAGACGTCGCTATCTACTTAGATTGGAGTTTCGGTACTTTCAAAGCCATTATTTCACCCCGATTCGTTCCTCACACATGGATCCATGGTTCGGATCACCGGAATTATTTTTATTTTGTTGGCCATGGAGGTCCCGACATTCCAACACGTGGCCCATAGTAGCGGTATTCGACCCAATAGTACCGGCAACCCTTTCTAGAATCCTCAACATTGCTTGGGACAATGCCTCATCCCCAGCCGCTCAATCGAACGATCCTATCTTAGCTCCGAGTGAAGTCGGTGCTTCCCTCACTTCATCATTGGGCATGTGCCCCGATGCCAATGGTCCAGCTCTAGCACCTCCATGGCCTCTGGCACGGCCTCTTGTACCCCTTCTAGAGCTCATTTTCACTGTGCGTATTATCTGATTTATAAATTTTATGCAAATTAGTTCATAATTCCATTGATTAAGCATATGTTTTATGACAAAGCAGTAATTCAAAGTTTGATTTTCACAGACTAGAGTCTCTATAACACCCCTTACTCGAGACTGTCACCAGAATCGGGCACGAGGCGCTACTAAACTTAATCTATCACTTAAACAACCTTAAATCGTTTATTTAAGCTTCTCGAAATTTGTTTCCATTCTGCGTCATAGTCGCTTAAAAATTCATATCTCGAGTTCCAAAACTTTAACTTAAGATCCGTAAATTTTCTCTGAAACTAGATTCATATATCTATCTACTAATATTTTTCTAGAATTTTTTGAATGGGCCAATTGGTACAGTTTCTTAGTTAAAGTTACCCCTATTTCAGAACTCGACTGCACTGACCTCTACTTACTACGAACCACTTTTCTCCCTGTAAAAAATTCATATGACTATGACGTCTGTTTCTATTAAAACTAGACTCAATAAGGATTCTTAAAATATAAAGTGCACCACCTAATTATTTTTGTACAATTTATGGTGAATTTCCAAAGTTGGAACAGGGGATCCAGAAATCGCTCTAGCCCTGTTTCACTAAAACTCAGATATCTCATAAAATACAATACCTTTACCTTTTTTTATTATTCCATATGAAAAGAGACACAATAAGATTTAATTTCATATATTATTAACCATCAAACCATGTTTCTACCATTTTTAGTGATTTTTCAAAGTCACGTCATTTCTGCTACTTGAATCTGTTTTTAAGCTACTTTCACATTTTCCTTAATTTCCATGTGATAGTTACCACTCAATCATGCATACTATTAAACATGTATATCATCAGCCATTCTATTAGCTAATCACTAGCAAGTATTTACACATCATTCACTGATCATGTCATATCAAAAGAAGTCAAGTTCCTATACATGCCATACACGAAGCGAAACGTCTAACTATACCAAAGTGATTCCTTCGATAGTGTGATCGGATCTCCGACGTTTCCTTCGATCCTCGAGTGGCTTGGCAAGAACTATAAGAAGAAGGAAATAAAGAGAGTAAGCACTAGGCTTAGTAAGTTTACAAGCAAATAAATCACAACATTCAACACAATGAATAATTATGCATAATGTCACCTAGCGTCATAAACTTTCTTTACATCTCATTTTCTACCTTCTTCTTTATTGACTTACCTTCTTTCTTACCTGACCTTTCATTATTCATAAATACAATCTACCTTTCCTTTGCTGATAATCCACTGTAATTTAACCTGTACAATGGCCCATTAAACCACTTGGAATTCTAAGGATACTAGTGTCTTTCCTGTCTAACAATATCCTGCCAATGCCATGTCCTTGACATGGACTTACATGAATTATTCCTATCTCCAATGCCATTTATCTAATATGGGCTTACATGGCTCATTCCTACCTCCAAAGCCATATATCTGATATGGACTTACATGGCTCATTCCTGTCCTGTCCTGTCCTGTCAACCCCAAATGTCATGACATTTCGTATCCTAACATTCCTAAGGTTCAATCGGGGCTTTCTAATGCTTTTCTCTATTACATCGTCTTTAATTCAACTTTGAATATTTTCATAAAATGAATACATAAATGCTGGAAATTGAAAATATTAATGTACAATAAAGGAATATTGCATTTATTTACTGTAAACTTACCTCGATGCAAAATGTGACTAAACTTTACAATTTAGTCCTTTACTTTTTCCTTTCCCCGATCTACTCCCGAATTTTTTCTTCTTGATCTATAATAGCAAATTTAACTTATTTAATATTCACATTTATCAAAACAGTCCTTTACTCAAACTTTGGCAAAATTACATTTTTGCCCCTAAACTTTGGCATATTTACACTTTTGCCCCAAGGCTTGGAAATCAAAATTTATCACAAATTATTGTATTTTAAGACATGCTGATCATTTATTTACCAACAACATCTTCAAATTATTACTATAACATACACTTATGTATAATAGGCATTTTTACCTATTAAGTCCTTTTACTCGTTTTTACTTAAAACTGAGTAGCACAAGTTGTCTAACATAATCTAAAACCTCATATTCTATTATAAAACATCAAAATAAACACTTTTCACCTATGGGTATTTTTCCAAATATGATCCCTAACTTAAATTATTGCTAGCATAAGCTTTATCGAGCTACCGGGACTCCGAAAACATAAAGAACATTAAAAACGGGGCTTGGAGACACTTACTATGGAGCATGGAAGCTTGAAACAAACCCTAGCTATGGAGAACCCTTGAAATTTCGTGCTAATGAAGAAGATGATAGCAATTTTATCATCTTTTCCCCTTTTTAATCATGTTAATAACCAAATGACCAAAATGCCTTTCCTTACTAAACTTTCAAAAATTCCACCCATGTCCAATTTTTGTCCATAAACTTAGAAATTGATCAAATTGCTATTTAAAACCTCCTAATTAATATTACAGAGCAAATTCATACTAAAAACTTATAAAATGCAAATTTTACAACTTATTCACTTTAGTCCCTAATTTCAAATTAAGCACTTTACGCTGGAATTTCTTCACGAAATTTTCACACTATCATGCAATCATAATATAAACCTCAAAATAATTGTAAAATAATTATTTCTATCTCAGATTTGTGGTTACGAAACCACTATTCCGATTAGGCCCTATTTTGGGATGTTATAGTCTCCCTATAGTTGCAGTCTTTTATAGTCTTAAGTTTGTCATACAGTCTCAGTTTACTCTATCTATAGAGTTTCAATAAATCACTGCTATCTATAGTAGTTTATTAGTACCACATTTCAGTATATCACAATAAAACATATCAAAGAATTACAGATTTGGTGTCAAAGACTCGGTGTGCCACACTTCCAGCATCAGCATATCAAGATAGTCAACTTCTCTTAAAGTCATAAAATTTAAAGTTTATAAAAACTTGTAAAACTCAATTTTGAGAAAATTTCTGAGAAAACAAATTTTGGAAAATAGTTTCAATTATTAAAATCAATTTTAAGAAAACTTTCAAACCCATTCCACAGCTGAATCGTTGCAACTTGGCTCTAATACCACTAAATGTAACACTCTAAACCTGACCTAGATGTTAGGCCCGAGTCTAGTATGTCACATTGAAGTGTTTTTCGAAAACCATGTTTCCAATGAAAACCCTTCTTATTAAAAAACTTAAGTAAAATCCTAATTACGTCTTAAACCATTATTACTTTTATTCCCAATGTCTCTTTGAATTGCAGAAGCTCAATTTTAAATTGTTGATTTACGAAAACACGATATTTGAGTATTGTGTCGTGAAACCATTTGGAAGTGTTACGGAAACGTGCCAATTTTGAAAATAGTTATCGTTTTGAAAAACTGCGTCCTAAAGCTAGCAGGTATAAAACTTAAAACTATAAAATCCTGAATTGAAAATCCAAAAGTTAAAGAGGCCTTAATACAAAATATCAATTCAGATAAAATATTTAAAATCCAACTAGTATAAAACCAGTCAGAAGTGTTGGCCATTATCGTGCTCCTTACAGCACCGAACCACCTAACGCTGGGGATTTCTTGCATAATTAGTTAGAATGGTGAGTTTACGTAAACTCAGTGTGTTACCCCTTATAATCAAGCAATTAGACGTGCAGAACACAGTATCAGACTAGGCCTAAGCCCATCATAGTAAACTGTAACACCCCAAACCCGGCCCAGACATTATGGCCAGATCTGGTATGTCACATAGACAATTGATTAAACTTTGATCTTCTTTGAATAAAACGTGATGTTGATTGTAGTAAAACTACTTGTAATTAAGATATATTATTTGTTTTTAAAACCGTATCCATAACCAAGTAAGGTTCACTTTTTAAAAGATCTTATAGTTATGTTATCGTTATTAAGTTATCCATTCGTTACGTGTTGCATGTTTAAAAATGTTTGATTAAGTTTTAAAGAAAACCCCGCATTGACTAGTCTACAGTTGAATATAGCAAGTAATAAAGAAAAACCCAAACCAAACTACCCGAGCGGCCTTATTACAACTTAAATCCAAATTTTAAAAATGAATTATAAATAAAGTAAATTTAAGAAAAAACTATAAACCAGAAGTATGAATCACGTGGCCACCCTGAATCCCTCGCAGCTCCAAGTCCTATATGGCTGGGGGTTACCTGCATGGATGGAAAAGAGAGGGTGAGTTTGTCAAAACTCAGTGTGTAAACTAACCCAACCAGTGTCAGAGATCAGTCCAAGCTCAGTCTGGGCTGAAGCCCTATTTAGATACAGATTAAACTGGCCTTGGCCCTTTCCAGAAATAGAGTGGGCCTTGGGCCCATTACAGAAACAGATTAGAGTATATATATATGCATGTATGCATAGCCCAAACCCAATCTAGCCCTACACACCACCCATACCAGCCCTACACCCCATGTGGGGAATAACTCAACCCACCCAGCCCTACACACCACAGTCATAGCAGAGCTACTAATACAGATATCGTGGCAAAGCCACCAGAATAGAAATACGAGGAAAAGCCTCTAAGCAGATTACGTGGCATTGCCACTTTTAGCACTTCCTCCGTATCCATAACTCAACCCCATGCAAATCAGAGTATTACATGTCATGGTATACAGAAAATCAGATACAGTAACATGCAAATCAGTCAGCTATTCCTAGGGGTAAAACAGTCATTTAACATCTAGGCGTAAAATGGTAATTTTTACCCTTTAGGGATATTTTAGGGATTTTGCTATGTTTCTAAGTTTCATGCTTAAAACGACCTTGTAGCAGGTCTAATGTCGCTCCGAGTGACTCAAATAGTCCATACAGTCATATATTGCTATCGGGCCCAAAACCACTAATGGGCCCGAGGGAGCCCACATGATACTGTGGCCCGCTCAGTCTAATTTTATACATAATATCATAGAATTAATATTCAGATTACCAAAAAACACTTACCACATATTTTTACCCATATGGGCCAGTAAGCCCATTGGGCTCAATTCCGACTGATCATGGCCCAAAACAGCCTAAGTGCACGAAAACGCGCACAGCAGCCCTTACCGTCCAATAGTCCAGATTCATGGTTTCGGATTGACCAAGAGCATTCGCACGCTCGTAAGCCCACGAAATGCCGGTATTTCGGTATTTCGACATTTCGACTTTTGCGAATTTAAGCTACTAGAGGGTGTCATTACACACTTGTTTGCAAACTACGCCGAGATCCCGCGAACGATTATCCTACAACCGTTTAACCATACGACAAATCATAATCCAATTGAACAATCAACATTAACATACCTATTCGGCAACCATTAAAGCATCACCCTCACTTACCTTTGCAAACTATGCCAAGATCCCGTGAACGATTATCCTTCAACCTTTTAACCACACATCAAATAATAATCCACATGAACATTCAACATTAACATACCTATTCGGCAACCATTAAAGCATCACCCTCACATACCTTTACCGAAATCAAGCTACTAGATCTAGATTATTTATAATCACTTAAGTCCAGTGCTTCCCTCCTGGATTGATTGAGCAATAATAGATCTAAGTACCTACGACCATGGATAGATCCAATCCATTCTCACCTAAGGCAAAAATTTAAAATTCCGCCAGGCCTTAGACTTACACCTAGGCCTCCTAAAGATCCACTAAACACACTCAAAACATAACTCAGCACATCAAGACATGCAAAAATAAATCCAAGCAACATTCGAAAACCCTAAAATTTAGGGTGTTACAACTCTACCCCCTTAAAGAAATTTCGACCCCAAAATTTTACCTGATCTAACGTGAGGGTATTGTGGACGTATCGCCTCCTCCAGATCCCATGTAGCTTCTTTTCTGTACAGGCTCATGATCCAGAATCTGCACAGGCTCTTCCTCAAATGTCAGATCAGATTTAACTTCAATTTCCTCAACTGGTACAATGTAGGAAGTATCAGACTGATACCGTCTCAACATGGAGACATGAAAGACGTCATGAATCTGATCCAACTCTGGAGGTAGTTCCAACTGATTGCTACTGGTTTAAGGACTCTATAGGGCCCGATAAACCACGGACTTAATTTGCCCTTCTTCTCGAACCTTAATATTTTGTTCCAAGGTGAGACCTTCAAGAATACCAAATCTCCCACCGAGTACTCAATTTCCTTATGCTTCAAGTCGGCATAAGACTTTTGCCTATCAGATGCCTCCTTTAACTGATCCTTGATCAGCTTAACTTTATCTTCTGTATCCGCTACCAACTCTAGCCCAATAACCTGACTTTCTCCCAATTCTGTTCAACAAGTAGGCGTATGACACCTTCGACCATACAACGCCTCATATGGTGCCATGCGAATACTCGCCTGATAACTATTGTTGTATACAAACTCCGCTAACGACAAGTAATCTTCCCACCTACCTCAAAAATCGATAATACACCCTCTCAACATATCTTTCAGAACCTGAATCACCCTTTCTGACTGTCCATCCATCTGAGGGTGAAAAGTAGGGGTGAACAAAACTCGATTCGACTCGAAAAAATAAAAAAATTTTGAATTTCGAGTTAAACGAGTTATTTGAGTCAACTCGAATTTTTTTTGAATTTCGAGTTCGAATCGAGTTGAGTTTTCGAATTAGAATAATTCGAATAATTCAAATATCAAACTATAGTATTTTACATATTTACCCCAAACTCCCTAACCTTTTTACTTTTCCCTCAAAACTTTTACTCCTTCCCACTTTTCCCCTAAAACTTTTACTCTCTTCCCATCCAAACCCCCAATCTACTCAAAATTTTACTCTCTCATTTACTTTTTCTCAAAATTTTACTCCCCAAAACCCTCAAAACTTTTTATTTTCCCCCAAAATTTTTATTCCCTCCCGTTTTCCTCCTAAAACTTTTACTCCCTTCCCATCCCACCTCCCATCTACCCCAAGCCCACCCCCTCCACTTTTTTTTTTAATATTTTCCCTCCAAAATTTTACTCTACCTATTTACTTTCCCTCAAACTTTTATTCCAAAAAACTTTTTATTTTCCCCCTAAACTTTTGCTTCTCACCATTTACTCCCAAATAAAAAATCAAAATTATCCAAAAAAATCACTAAACATAAATAGTAATAATTTTATTTATATCTACTATTTATATTATTAAATTAAATTTCACATTTATATTATTTATATTATTGAATTGTTTAGTCATATTGAATATTTATATTAAAATTGAACTATTAATTATGCCATAAAATATTCGTATTAAAATTTAATATTGGTATCAATTCCACATTTTATCTTTAAAATAAATTTTATTAAAACATCTCATTTTTACATTTAGTATATTTTTTAATTTCAAAATATATAGTAACAAAAATTTGAATATAATTGAAACAACCAAGCAAGCAAAGACGCTAACTTGTATATAAAAGATTAATAAATAAATTATAAGGTGATGAAAGTTAATAAAAAATTGATTAATGTGGACAAATTTTATTACGATAGGTGACAGTGGTTATAAGGACCCAAAATTATTTTTTTAATTTTATCTCGAACAAATATATTCGATTCGACTCAATTCGAATTCCATCTCACTGAACTCGATTCGAGAAAATTTCAAATCAAATTAGGATGATAAAGTATGATTCGTCAACTCGATTAACTCGAAAATTTTTCGTTCGATTTGATCGAATACTCACCCCTAGTGAAAAGTAGTGCTAAAGTCTAGCCGTGTACCCAATGCCTCATGCAACTTCTGCCAGAATCGCGATGTAAACCTAGGGTCCCGATCAGAAATAATCGAAACTGGCACTCATTAAAGTCGCACTATTTCTGCTGCATACAACTTTGCCAATTTTTGAAGTGAATAGTCGATTCGGTCAGCCTATCCATAATCACCCAAACTGAGTCTTTTTTGGTAGGCGTCAAGGGTAGCCCACTAACAAAGTCCATGGTTACCCTTTTGCACTTCCACAGTGGAATCTTCACCTGTTGCAGAAGTCCAGAAGGCAGTTGATGCTCAGCTTGCACTTACTGGCATGTTAGACACTTACCCACAAACTCCATTACTTCTGGCTTAAGTCCAGGCCACCAATACAATTCCCGTAAATCCCGATACAACTTATTTCCCCCAAGATGCGTGGCACAAAGACTGCCATGAGCCTCTTGCAGTATAGGCTACCTTAAACCTGAGTCCTTTGGAACACAAACTCTCCCACGGAAGCACAAGATCCCTTGATTATCCAAACCAAAATCAGAAGTTCCACCCTTTTCAACCAGTCGAAACCAAGGAGCCAATGACTCATCCAATAATTGCTTCTCCTTGATTTTCTCCATCCAAGCCGGTCTTACTTGCAACTCAGCTAACAAGCTACCATCATCATACAAACTAAGATGAGCAAACATTACTCTAAGCTCAGTTACAGCTCTTCGACTCAGTGCATCAGCTACCACATTAGCTTTGCCTAGGTGATATGCAATAGAACAATCGTAATCCTTAAGCAACTCTATCCATCTCTGTTTCCTAAGGTTCAACTCTTTCTGAGTCAATAGATACTTGAGGCTCTTATGATCCGTGTATATGACACACTTTTCTCCATACAAGTAGTGCCTCCAGATCTTTAGCGCAAAAATTACTGCCACCAACTCCAGATCATGTGTAGGGTAATTCCCCTCGTGAGGCTTAAGTTGTCGCGATGCATAATTAACCACTTTATCCTATTGCATCAACACACAGCCCAATCCAACGTGTGATGCATTACTATACACAGTAAAATCCTTTCTAGACTCTAGCTGAATCAATACAGGTGCGTCAATTAAAACTTTCTTCAACTTCTCGAAACTCTCTTGTTGTTTCTCAGTCTAGACAAACGGTACTCCTTTTCTCAAAAGCTTCGTCAACGGTGTCGCAATCAAGGAAAATCCTTCCACAAATCTCCTATAATACCCTACCATACCCAAAAAACTCCAAATTTCTGATACAAATTTTGGTGACTTCCATTCCAAAACCGCCTCAATTTTTCAAGGATCCCCCCTCAGCAGAAACAATGTGACCCAAGAATGTCACTTCCCACAACCAAAATTCGCACCTGCTGTATTTTGCATACCATTGCTCTTCCCTCAACACTTGTAGAACAATTCGGAGATGCTCATCATGATCCTTCTCAGTCTTCGAATACACCAAAATATCGTCTATAAAGACAACCAAAAATTGATCTAAGTAGGGTTGGAATACCCGATTCATTAGATCTATGAAGGTCGCTGGTGCATTCGTCAACCCGAAGGCATTACCAAGAACTCGTAATGACCATACCGAGTCCTGAACGCTATCTTATGAATATCCACCTCTTTGACCCTTAGCTGATGATAACAAGATCGAAGATCGATCTCGGAAAATACTGAAGCTCCCCTTAGTTGGACAAATAGGTCGTCAATCCTTGGCATAGGGTACTTGCTTAATAGTCAGTTTGTTCAACTGACGATAATCAATGCACAAGCACATCATCGCATCTTTCTTCTTCACGCACAAAACCGGTGCTTCCCACGGAGACACACTTGGTCTAATAAAACCCGATCCAAAGGCTCTTGGATTTGCACATTCAACTGCACTAACTCCTTCGATGCCATCCTATAAGGAGCAGTGGACACCGGAGCCGTTGCAGGCAATAAGCCAATTTCAAATTCGACTTCACAGTTCTGAGCCAACCCTGGAAGCTCATCCGAAAAAACATCCTGGAACTCCTTGACAGGTCTAACTTCTCCTACGGCCAAACCCTCAGAATCTGACTTACTTACATAAGCCAAAAACACCTTGCAACCTTTACGAATCAGCTTCTCAGCTCTTAAAGCTGAGATAACATTAGGTAAGTAACCTCTTCGCTCCCCTATTAAGTTACCTCCTCATCCTCCATAGTCTTTAACACCGTCTGCTCGGCAGCGATATCCAAAGTTGCCTGATTCTTAGCAGGCCAATCCATGCCCAAAATGAGATCAAACTCTCCAAATGCCAACTCCATCAAGTCCGTAGAGAAAATCCTACCTTGTATCTCTAAAGGTACATCTCAAAAAAGTTTGTCTACCCTAACCGAGTGACCTAGTGGACTTATCACAAAAACTCCACTCACAGTTTTCCCAAATTGAACACCCAACATCCCAGACACATCATAAGCAACATACGAATGGGTAGATCCAATGTCAATCAAGGCAGTGTATGGCGTGCTATAAATTAAAAATGTACCGGTTATGACGTCAGGTGTGTCACCCTCCTCTCGGTGATGAGCAGCATAAACCAACGCCAGTTGACGAGCCTCAACATTTCCAGCACCCCTACTCGGTGCTCCACACCCATGCCCATTTCCATTGCCGCCCCTAGCCTGACCACGGCCTCTCGGTGGTTGTTGCCCACCTCTCACTGGCTGAGCAACCCTCGGTTCAACAGCTTGCATATGCGCCAGCCTCTGAGGAAAATCTTTAACTCAATGATCTTTGGACCCACACCGGAAAAATGCTCCAGAACGCTTCCAACACTCGCCGAAATGTACGTTACCACAGTCTATGCAAGCTTGCGATCTAAACACATTCATTGGAACTGCTCGAACTGGCTCGTCCACTCTAGCCCTTTTAACAGTCCTACCCGCAGCACCCGAGGGCCCTGCATCCTTTATGAATCGGTTTCTATCTTTTTCACAGTTCTGATGCTCCCGTGCGCTTCACCTCCTTAGCAATCTTGGCTTTCTCCACTAGAATAGCAAAGTCATGCTCCCTTTATGGAGCAATCAATACTCTTAACTTGTCTCTGAGGCCATCCTCGAATTGCACGCTGCGTTCATACTCCGTAGCGACTATACCACCAGCATACCGGCTTAACCTTAGAAATTCAACTTCATACTCCATGACAGTCTTACTACCCTGAGTCAGATTCAGGAATTTCTTCATTCGGACGTCCACATAGCTCACCCCAATGTACTTCCCTTTGAAGGCTGTCTTAAATAGCTCCCAAGTCACCCACTCATCTGGGGTACCATCCCTCACAGTGATCCACCACTGGTAGGCCTCTTCACGCAGCAAAGATACTCCTCCCTTTAGCTTCTGCTCCACTGAGCAGTCCAGGTCATCCATGATCTGCTCCGTGGCCTCCAACTAATATTCGGCCACATTTAGGGCTACACCAGATATGCCCCTAAAAATCTTCGTTCCATTAGCTCGTAGTCTTTCAGAAATCGATCCGCGATTCACCGTTCCCATGCTCACTCCAGCAACCCTTTCCAGAACCCGTAGCATCGCCGGGGATAAAGCATCATCCCCAGTAGCCGGATCATAAGACCCTGTCTTAGTTGTCGGTGGCGTTCGGCCTCTCCAACTGGCATCTGTCCCGAAGATGAAGATCCAGCCTGAGTACTTCCTCGGCCACGTCCACGGCCTCTTCCACGTACTGCCCTCTAATCATGTCGTATTATCTGATTACGAATTTTATGAATTAGTTCAACATTCTAGTATTTATTACATATGTTTTATGCAGAGATAGTATTTCATGGTTTTGTTTTCGTGAAATTGTAGCCTAGCTATAGTCTCAGTCTTCTAGAGTTTTCAGTTTTCCTACTGTCTCAGTCCTCTACAGTCTCAGTATTACTCTAACTACGAAATTTTAGTAGGGTCTTAGCACTATCTACAGTATTATCATAGTATTACAGTAAAGTACAGTAAGTGTGCCACTCTTTAGAAACCAAATTCAGAAAAACCCAAGTATTTTCGGTAAATACTTTTAATAAAATTTGTTGGAACTTCCAAAAACCCTAGACTTTTTTGAAAAATTACCTAGAAACATATTGGAAAAATTTTTAAAAGAATTCTTAAGGAAGTTTTTCAAAATCGATTTCAAAAAAATTTAGAACTTAAATTTTAAGAAAGCGTTTGAACCCATTACACAGCTGAGTTGTTGCAACCGGGCTTTGATACCACTAAATGTAACACCCTAAACTCGACCCTGACGTTACGACGAGATCTGGTGTGTCACATGGACAATTGATTAAACTTTGATCTTCTTTGAATAAACGTGATGTTAATTGTAGTAAAACTGCTTGTAATTAAGATATATTATTAGTTTTTAAAACCACATCTATTACCAATAAAGGTTCACTTTTTAAAAGATCTTATAGTTATGTTATCGTTGTTAAGTTATCCATTCGTTACTTGTCGCATGTTTAAAAATGTTTGATTAAATTTTAAAGAAAACCCCGCATTGACTAGTCTATCGTTGAATATAGCAAGTAATAGAGAAAAGCCCAAACCAAAATACCCGAGTAGCCTTACTACAATTTAAATCCGAAATTTAAAAATGAATTATAAATAAAGTAAATTTAAGAAAAAACTATAAACCATAAGTATGAATCACGCGGCCACCCTGAATCCCTCGCAGCTCCAAGTCCTCTATAGTTGGGGGTTACCTACATAGATGGAAAATAGAGGGTGAGTTTGTGAAAACTCAGTATGTAAACTAACCCAACCAGTGTTAGAGATCAATCCAAGCTCAGTCTGGGCTGAAGCCCTATTCAGATACAAATTAAACTGGCCTTCGCCCTTTCCAGAAATAGAGTCGGCCTTGGGCCCATTACAGAAACAGATCAGAGTATATATATGCATTGTGCAAAGCCCAAACCCAATCCAGCCCTACACACCAGCCCTACACATCACAGTCGCAGCAGAGCTGCTAATACAGATATCATGGCGAAGTCACCAGAACAGAAATACGAGGTAGAGCCTCTAAGCAGATTACGTGGCATTGCCACTTTTAGCACTTCATATCCATAACCCAACCCCAGGCAAATCAGAGTATTACATGTCATGGCATATAGAATATCAGATACAGTAACATGCAAATCAGTCAGCTATTCCTAGAGGTAAAACAGTCATTTAACATCTAGGGGTAAAATGGTAATTTTCACTTTTTAGGGATGTTTCAGTGATTTTGCTATGTTTCTAAGTTTCATGCTTAAAATGACCTTGTAGCAGGTCTAACGTCGCTCCGAGCGACTCAAATAGTCCGTACAGTCATATATTGCCATCGAGCCCTAAACCCCTAATGGGCTTGAGGGAGCCTACATGCTACTGTAGCCCGCTCAGTCTAATTTTACACATAATATCACATTATTAATATTCAGATTACCAAAAAACACTTACCGCATATTTTTACCCAGATGGGCCAGTAAGCCCATTTGGGCCCAATTCTAACCGATCGTGGCCCAAAACAGACGAAGTGCACAAAAACGCACACAGCAGCCTTTCCCGTCCAATAGTCCAGATTCATGGTTTCAGATTGACCCATGAGCGTTCGCATGCTCGCAAGTCCACAAAATGCTAACATTTTGGTATTTCGACTTTTTGGCTTTTGCCAATTTAAGCTACTAGAGGGTGTCATTACACACCTGTTTGCAAACTACGCCGAGATCCTGCGAACGATTATCCTACAACCGCTTAACCATATGTCAAATCATAATCCAATTGAACAATCAACATTAACATACCTATTCGGCAACCATTAAAGCATCACCCTCACTTACCTTTGCCGAAATCTAGCTACTTGATCTAGATTGCTTATAATCATTTAAGTCCAACGCTTCCCTCCGGGATTGATCGAGCGATAATAGATCTAAATACCTACGACAATTGACAGATCCAATCCAACATAAGAAAGTTAAAGGAGTGTTAACCTCCCTAACCAAATCTTTACTCAAAGAGAAGCTGAAATACAAAAACTAAAATCTATAATGAGAAATATTTACACAACTCGCTTACCAATCTACTAAAATCTAGCGGCAGTCGCTCACAAGCCCCCAATCTTAACCCTCTCGCAAATCCAATCGCAACTCAATGTAGAAGGATAGATCCTCTTATTTGGCTAACGTAACAACACAAAAGGGGTGAACACTTGAAGAAGGTAATAGGTTTAGGGACTTGTTTAGCAAAGGAGAATAGTATTCGGCTATACAAAAGTGGGTAAAGAACGATTAGATTTGGTCTTAACAATGTATGGAGTTTGAAAAAGAAGGAGGAAGATGTGAGTTTTGGCTTTGAAGGAATCGGCCAAAAAAGAAATCGTCTAAAAGAATTTCGGGTTTCGACTCTTGAAGCAACCAGCTAGAAAGGTTTTAGGGAGATCAATTCAATCGATAAAGAAAAGGAGAAGAAGAAGAGAAATAAGAAAAGAAAGAAGAAAAGAAAGAAGAGAGTAGGTTCGGCTTCTTAGAGAAAAAGTGGGGGTTCGACCAAGAGAAAGAAATCGGCAAGAGGGAATGGTGTGAACAAGGTTTTCGGCTTTTCTGAACAGAGAAGAGAAGGAAAAAGAATGAATGAAAGAACCCTAAAAAATATATATATACCTATACGGCAACAAAGAATATGCCCAAAATTGCAGAATCCCGAAAGAATGCCTACAAGAACTCAGCACACACCTTGCCACCAATGCCAAAAATACTACCCTATGCCCCATAGCTGAAATTGCTCTCCAAGCAATCCCACAATCGGCCAACTCTTGCTCCTTAACAAATCCCTACGTTTTCTCCTTGCTAATCTCCCCCTTATCACTCCTTAATCCAATCCCATGAGAACTTCAAACTCCTTCCTTTAGAATTTAACTTGGAGTTTACCTCTTACCATACACATGCACTAAAATAAAATAAATACCTTGCTCACAAAGGGACTCGAACCTTAGCTCTCTCATAAGCTTTCACACACCACTTCCTGTATTTTAAATGGTGCCACCTTACCACTTTATCACAGGCTTTCTTGTGCTATAAAACCCCAACATTTATTTAAAAGCCCACTTAACCAAAGTCCATTCTCACCTAAGGCAAAAATTTAAAATTCTGCCAGGCCTTAGACTTAAACCTAGGCCTCCTAAAGATCCACTAAACACACTCAAAACATAACTCAGTACATCAAGACATGCAAAAATAAATTCAAGCAAAATTTGAAAAACCCTAAAATTTGGGGCGTTACATAAACAATGTCAGGTGGGCCTTAGCCCATTACAGAATCAGGTGGGCGTAAGCCCAATACAGAAACAGTATCAGATGCACATATCCAGATAGAGATTCAACCCATTCCAACCAATACACCACCCGTACCAACTAGCACACCATGTGGGGATTAAATTGACCCACCCAGCCAACACCCCAAGTTAGCACCGGTTGCGGCACTAAGTCAACAGAATGGCTGAAAGCCGTAGATAGAATAGCTAAAAGCCATAAGTATCGTAGCAATATTGCCAAATATCAGAATGGCCAGAAATGTAACACCCCTAGCCCTTATCCATCGCTGAAAAAGAGCTATAAGGTATTTCTAAACGAAACACAACTATCACATACTCACAAATACTCATATGATGTTATAACAACCATTATCAAAACATTTTTAAAACAATAATCATATTGTAAAAGTATCATTACTACTACATTGATGTTTCAAACATTAACAAATGACATTTTTCTATTATAACACATGCATGTTTATCATAATTATAAAACACATTTAATAAACACACCATATAATAACCATTAAATACATATGATCTTTTTACGAAACATAAATTCACAAAACAATTGAGCCATATTCGCATGGCTTTCAATTGTAATATAATCAACTTGTTCCAAAACAGGTTTAAACTATACATGTCATATAAAAAATAATGTTACTATAAGTACCGAAACAAAGTTCAGATAGTGTGGATGACTTCAAACTTGAATCCCCGAGTTTGTAGCTTCGGACGAGATCAATAAAATAGAGAATAAAAAATAAACGGAGTAATCTTTTCTAAGCTTAGTAAGTTTTAAGCAATGCAACCATTTAAACTCAATTTGTATAGCTATCATTCGAAATTATCAAATAAAAAGCCTTTAGCCTATTACCCTTTTTGGCCGAATATATATATATATATAAATACAAACACTTAACTTGCATTAAACTTTTTAACTTCTCTTGAATCTGGATTCATATAACATAGACAATTCAAATCTCTTCACATAGTTTCACACTTTGACCAAATGCCTCAAGATCATATACATATAGTCTTAGTGCTAATTCACATATCCATCACATTATATATTTAGTTCAATTCCAATCAAGCTCAAATATAAGCACAGGATACATACCTGACCAATTTATAGTACTGAGCTAACTCAATTGCCATTTATCATGGAGTCTAAAAATCTTATAAATCTGAATTCATCACCGGCTCGAAGCCTGCTAGACTTTTAGTCTGATCACTTTCACCGGCATTCCGCCTGTTAGGCTCGAAACCTGTTATAATTTCACCGGCATTATAGCCTGCTAGGCTCGAGCCCGATACAATCTGATCGGCATTATAGCCTGCTAGGCTAAAGGCCCGATATCAATCACCAGCTCAAAAGCTTGCTAGGTCAAAGACCCGATAATAACACACGATATTTAATTCACAGAATTTTATACACATCTATTCATATACTTTCGATTTCCCCAACATAAACACATTAGTGAGATATTACTTTCATTCAAACTCATTCACATATCAATATAATTATTTCTATTTCATAAGAGCCATTAGGCCACATCATATATATATAAACATATATACCATTTCAATTTCATCATTTTATCATTGTAACCATTAGCAACCTCACTCATATAAATTACCTATGATTCATAATAGCCATTCGGCTACATACATTTAAATACAAAAGGATCATGGTTTTTTTAATAAATATTAAGTATATCATACACAATCATATCATAGACTTAATATTCAAAACTTACAAAAGAATTAACTCAATTACTTAAAAACTTACTTCAAAAGTTGTTGAACGATTGAAAACAGCTATTCGAGTACTTTATCTTTCCCCCTATCCAAATTTGGTGTCCTTGGTTCTTAAGCTAAATTAAACAAAGTTTACCATTCAATAAACCATTACCAAAATCACAAAATCATTATTTAATCAAATTTATGCACAATCGAATATATATATATACACAAATACAGCTCATTCACAAACATCTCAATATACATTTACTAAGTTAATAACCACTTATAAAATCGACAAATACACACTTGTTACCTAAGTTCACAATTGGAAATTCTTTGATACAAGGATACACAAGTCGCATACTATCTAACATCTAATTCACATTTTCAACCATCTAATTCACAAACACAAACACAAACACAATTCAATATTCAAGGGAGTCATTCGACCATCACAAAACATAATTTGACATTAAGCCTTAGTTTTCTAATATTTAACTAAAGACTTCTCATTAAAAAAAATAACTTAACTGAAAAATAGATACTCATTTTATGCTTTTTTTTCACATTTCGCTCAAGGCAAAAATTCAATAATAATTTATTATCTCTAAGACCAAAACCGAATGCTTTCACATGGATTTAGGCTACACTAAACATAGATTTCATATATTAAACTCATAATTTAATACACATGCATTTAGACATCACAAGGTCCACTTAACCCTTCTAAATCCATTTCTATCAAAATCCACTCAAACTAACAATGTATTAGCCTTAATTTAATTAGCCATATATGAAACAACTAGCTTAACATTCAAATCTTAACTACCATTAACTAACATGAATCTTTTTCACTAGCAATTATACTCAAATATCTCTCTTGGTATTTAAACAATTGTTTTCTCAATTTAACTCATCACAAACATGGCCGAATATAAATCCTTTTATTTATTACTAAATTTCCTTATTTCCTAGCTCAATTCAACAATGGTATCGAAAATTTAATCCAAGAAAATGTTTCTTGCCCAAATACCCCTATACGGCATTCTCCATTTCGAACCTTGAATGAAATATTCAAACTTAATCATTCCTTTCATTTCTCATTTTAGCACATATTTGGCTAGCATATAAACATACACTATCAATTTAATTAGCAAAAATAATAACAACGTACTAAATTATCACATTTCCCTATTAACAAAATGTTACTATTCAATTTAGCTAATCTTTGCAACATTTAACCATTTAAACATACTTTTAATCATTTTCCCATATAGAACCACCATTTAACAACAAAATTAGCATATAAAGATCTTGGCCGAAAGCATCATTCATCACCATTACAAAAATTAATACATGGGCCATGATAAACACTTGACATTTAATTAAATTTCAAAAAATCAAAGGAAAATAACATGAATTCTTACCTTAAAATTGACACAAGAATGGCCGAATGTCTTGTTCTCTCCTAACTCTTTTTCTTTTGATGATTTTCGACAATGAAGAACAAAGGTAAACAAACTTTGTTCTTTTCACCTTTTGATTATTTTATTATCTATTTTGTTAATATAAAACCATTATGCCATTTTTAACTTAAAAGAAATGTATATAATATAAGTCAACCACATCATGACCAGTCACTAAAGTTAAAATGGTTATTTTGACATGCAAACCCCTCCTATTTAGACCATATAACAATCAGCCACTATAGCAAATTAATCTATCACATTTTTAAGGTCTTCCACATAAGCCCTTTTTGAATCAATTCACATGCAAATGAAAAAATGAAAGAGTCAAAATTTCACACATACATTTTCACATATAATAGGCATGAAATTTAACATTTAATTATTTTTGTGACTCAGTTTAGTGGTCCCGAAACCACTTCTCGACTAGGGTCGAATTAGGGCTGTCACAAGAAGCCATAAGTAGAAACACTATAAGCCTTGAACAGAATGACTACAAGCCATACACTTCCTCCGTCAATAATAGCCCAACCCCATGTAGGATGCCATGTCATAGCAATATACGTGAATGTAGGATGTCATGCTTGGTGTAAAACAAATAACAATCATATATACATCAGTCAAATTACCACTAGAGATGTAACGGTCATTACGTTAGTCAGGGGTAAAATAGTAATTTTAAACCTACAGGGGTATTTTAGTAATTTGACCAATATTGGGGTCTCGGTACAGATAACAACCCTTCAAAAAATTTACCGTCATCTCGCACGGCTTAGGTATTTACCGTGGTCTCGCACGACTTAGGTAACCTAGATAGATATAACAATGCAATTGGGTGCAAAACCCTTATTGGGCCCAAGTGGGCCTACACGCCCGTGTGGCCCATTCAGTCCAGATTCATATTCCAATCTATCAATGATCACTTATCGAGTATTCTGCCTGTGCAGACCCACAGGCCAATTTGACCTATTTCGACCCATCGAGGCCCATGACGACCCAAGTGCATAAAAATGAGCATGATGCCCTTTACAGTCTATTGCCTACGATTTGTGGGCTCGGTTCGCACGCTCGTAAGGCCTCAAATGATGACGTTTCAGCTTTTCAGCTTTTCAACTTTTACTGATTTATACAACTAGAGGGTGTGGTTACACACCTTTCAATTCACAGTGATAATAGGATGGTGGGCAATTACACACCTGTAATAACACTGTTGTCCCAACACTCCTAGATCAACGCACCTAAGATCCCCACGATCCATTATTAGCCATATTATGATAAATCCTAATCTAAGTATTGAAAACGCCATAAGTAATTCATCGCTACTTACCATGCCTTGCTTTAACCAATGTTCTTAATACTCTTTAAACACTAAGAGAATGAATCTCCCGATCTGCCGTATAATTGTATTCCAGTAAACACCATTAACAAAATTGACTACAAGATAGACTCAGAAATCCAACACCAACCAAAAGAATGATCGGCCAAACACTTACCCCCTCAAGAAGATTGAAGGCTTAAAAAAATAAGTATCTGAGTCACCAGGGATGTCCTTCACCCTTAGAGAACCAACAAACAGAATCAACGGTAAAAAGAAGAGAAGATTCGGCCCTTTAAGAGATGGGTAAGAACACACAAGTTTAATCAAAAATGCTAAACAACATACTTACCAAACTTAATTGTTAGAGTAAGAGGTTTTGATTGAACGCACAGTGATATTTTTGTTTCCATTTGTTCTTTTGAAGTTTCAATTCTAGTGTGTTCACTAATGTGCACAATCCAATCCAAATTGTTGATTATAGGAATTGGCCTATAAGGTAGTACGTTATGACACTCTTTTACCGAGTTAAATTTGGGGATTAAGAGACTGGAGATTAAGGCACCCCAATTTGAATTAAAGCTAGTGCTGTTTCAAATGCTTCAAACAATGGGTCAATTTAGTGAAATGCCCACAGAAGACCCACGCCTTCACTTGCAATTATTCATGGAGGTGAGTGATTGCTTTAAGATAGCCGAGGCAACTGAAGACTCATTGAAGTTGAAGTTATTTCTATACTCGTTGTGACACTGAGCATGAGCATGGCTTAATTTGTTACCCCCACATTCAATTTCAACTTGGCAAGAATTAGCCGAACACTTTCTGGTAAAGTACTTCCCACATAGATAAATGCTAAGCTACAGAATGAGTCACCACTTTCTAGGAAATGGATGATTAGTCCCCATACCAGGCATGGGAAAGATTCAAGGAGTTACTATGTAGATGCCCTCACCACAAGATTGCACATTGCATCTAGTTGGCGACATTTTATAATTATCTCAACATGCACACAAGGTTGGTGGTAGATGCTTCTGCAAATGGTGTTCTATTATCATTGTCTTGTAATTAGGCTTACGAGATCATCGAGAGAATAGCCAGTAACAATTACCAGTGGCTGAAAAATTGAGCAGCTTCAAAAAGATAAGTACCCGAAGTGCATGAAGTAGATGCCCTCACTTTATCACAATCAAGTATCTTTAAACTCTTCAGTGTTGAAACATTTTACTACTAACAGTTTTAATCTTGTTGTAGTTTAGCCACCTAGTCAATTTAATTTTGTTTCTTGTGGATATTGTAGGGATGGCCAATTTTTCGAGAACTATCCATCAAATCTCGAGTTAGTTTATTACATAAGGAATCAACACCAAAACAGAAATGGACAAGAACACAGTCTAATTTTTACAACCCATCATGGCAAAACCATCCAAAATTTTCTTGGAGTAACTAAGGAAGGGATTGAACAACACTTACATGTAGCATAAACCATGTCTGTTACCGCTTGAAATAGGGCCCAGTCGGAATAGTGGTTTGGAGACCACAAAATCCAAAGTATAAAATTTTATTCCTATGATTTATTATAAGTTTTGACATGCTTGCATGATATTGAGAAAATTCCATGAAGGAAATTTCATGAAATAATGAATAAATTGTCCTTTAGGACTAAATCACAAAAGGTGCAATTTATGAGTTTCTAGAAGATATAAGTATGAAATAGCATAAAAGAAATTGTTAGGAGTCCTTATTTGGGAATTAGACCAATTTTTGGCCCTATGGACAAAAATGCCCATGGAGGGGAAAATTTTCAAAGAAATGACAAAAGGGCATTTTTGGTCATTTAGTAAACTAATGAAATAAAAAGGGAAAAAGAAGCCAAATTTTCTTCATCTTCTTCTCCATTGTGCTGAAATTCCAAGGGTCTCCATAACTAGGGTTTTCTTCAATTTCAAGCTCCAAGTAAGTGACTCTAAGCCCAGTTTTTCATTCTCCTCGTATTTTTTGAAATCCTCGTAGCTTAATCTAGTTATTTCTACCACTAATTTGAGCTAGGGCTCATGTTCAAAAATATACACATGCATGACATGCAAGTAATTTAATGTCTAATGGTGGAAAATGATGGGTTAAAGTGTAGTAAACACCTTTCTCTAGGTGATTTTACATGAAAGTCCCTAATATGGACCAAATTCCAAAGCTAGTAAAATGAGTATTAATGTGTAAATTAATGAGAAATGTGGGCTGCTATGAGTCCATATGACATTCGGCTAGGCTTGGGTACCTAAGAAACTAAATGCATTTCATTTTACGAGCCTAGCGACCATTTTACAATTATACAAAAGTTTAGGGGCAAAATTATAAATTTTCCCAAAGCATGATTTAGGGACTACTTAGTCAATATGGGAACTAAATAAGATAAAATTGTCATTTTAGATCAAGAAACATGAAGCTCGGACCGAAACTGAGGCAAATGCAATGTTGTGGACTAAATCAAACAATATATACATTTTGGACTTGAGGTAAGTTGTATGTAATAATTTAGCTTATATGCCATATAAATTTATTATGAATATATTTTATAAAATTTAAATGTTCCATGAAGTCTTGGTATGATATCTATATCGGGCTTCGGCACCGATATGAGATACGGACCCCTTGTAAGACCATGTCCGGGATATGGCTTGGGCATCCTATATGAGATCTTGTGTAAGACCATGTTTGGGACATGGCATCGGCATCAGAGTACGATCTCGTGTAAAGCCATGTCTGAGACGTGGCATCAACATCGATGGTGATCCCATATAAGACCACATCTGGGACATGGCATTTGCATCATTCCATGATATTGACTTATGGGTATCCTGTAGTTTTCTAATGATTTTAAAGGAAAGTTTACGGGTTAGTAAATTATGTGAGAAAGACTAAAATTTCATGTAGAGTGTTGTAGGTTCAAGAATGAGTAAGTTATGGGTATTTGAAATGCATGGCTATGAGAAAACCTATTTGATGAAAATGAGTAAGATATGAGAATGAGCAATTCTTGAGAATGAGTAAGAAATATGCATGATGAAAACTCAAAAATGAGTTAAAGCCTATTTAGGCAAATATTCTATGAAATTGTGGCTAACTTATTCATGCAACTTACTAAGCATTTTATGTGCTTATCACCTTTCCTTTCCTTTTTCCTATATAGGTTTGCTAATCTAGCTCGGGGATCACCAGATGTTAGAGCTTATAGTCACACTATTAAACCAAATATTTTGGTATAGTTAGTAGACCTTTTGTTGTATGGCATGTGTGGGAAGTTAGTCATTTTGTAAATTGCCACTTTAATGGCTATATATGTTGGCCATTGTTGTGCTTGAGTCAAGTTGTAATGGCCCTTGGATATGGCCTAAATTTGCCTATTTTAATTTTTTACAGTGGTGGATGTTTTCATGTTTGCTAAATTTGAAATTGTGAAATGATGTTGGTATGGGTTGGTACTGTATTTGGTCATATCTCAGGGTGGCTTAAGGCTTGGAAAATAGCCTATTAATGTTCACAAGGTTTAGCACAGGAGCATGTGTCTAGGCTGGGTGTCCCTTGTATTCTAAATTACCTAAATTAGTATAGTACACGGGCTAAGCACATAGGCATGTGATCTGGCCATGCTAGAAAAACAAAATACCCAGGTGCTTGCACATGGGATATAGACACGGGCATGTGTCTAGGCTGTGTTAAAATGGGCTAGGAACATGGGCGTGTGAGACTACACAGCCTACCCACACGATCGTGTCCTGCCCTACACGGGCATGTAGCCATGTTTTAGATAAAATTTTCTACTTGTTCGGAAGATCTCGGGTTGGTTCCAGAATACCTATGATGTATGTTTAGGGCCTCGAAGCCCCTTGTTAAAGTTATTACGAGATTAAATGAGAGGTTTTAAAAGGAAATAAATTTTATAGTAGGACTCATGAGTTTAAGAATATTCATGTCCGGTAATGCCTCGTACCCATTCCGGTGTCGAACTTGGGTAAGGGGTGTTACATTAAGTGGAATCAGAGCTAGTGTTTAGTCAATTCTAGGACTAACCTAGAACCAGTACGAGTCTAACTATACATGCCGTACTTATGAGTATATGTAAATTGATAGCGTGAAGACTCTTGGCAATTTGAATGCCTTTTATTATAGTAAATGGATCCTGAACGAGCTACGATAGATGATGTAGAAAGTAATGCACCAACCCTGTCTTAGTTGACGGTACCAGCCAAAACCGAGGATAGGCCGGCTACTGTGAGTCAGGGGGGAGAGGTCTGGGAGGCCTTCTTCCAAATGATGAACGAGTGGTTCACTGAGTTTGTTCGAACGAACCCAGCCACTCAACCTTAAGTTCCACCCCCTTAATTTCCTCAAGTTACCCCATCAGTTCCATAGATAGTAGAGGTAGTGAGGCAAGAGAAGCCTCCAGTTGATAGAATTCAAAAGCAAGGGGTAGAGGAATTTCAGGCTACTAAGGATGATGACTCGAAAAGAG